>OX243935.1:10000000-11372500 GCA_945859725.1 Drepana falcataria
AACAATTGCCTTATATTAAGGGGCTTAGATATTAGGCCGAAGCCACATCATACTGTTAAGGAAGGCTTACGTCCAACTCCGAGCCAGTATGGAGCCCTTAAATTGATATTATCACGACAGTTGCCCAACAACCGTTTCCATTAAATTAATTAGGGATACCAGTTACGAGCGAATTTATTCCGACGTGGTTGTAAAAGTGTTATTCAATGTTTAGTTACTCAGCCGGTTAATATAGAACCATTACTCGGTAGAGGAACAATATATTTTTTAGAGCGAGATCATATTGCTTCAATGCATTGCGTGTTATATTAAGTTGTTTGTTGAGGCTCGGAATTGCAGAAGCTCGCCCGGGTGTAGGTAGTGTTATGTTCTAGGTATTCCTACAGTATCATAACATTTAATAATTCAAAAAGTATGTAGATAGATATAATAGACTCAAATATAAGAAAAAAATGATTGCAAGTTTGAATCCTGACTGTACCCCACTAGTTTTTCCGAACTAAAGTCCGGTGATTCATACGTTTGAGAAGAAATTTAAAGGTGTATGTATAGTCGTGCCTGAGTAACGGTGACTCGCAAGCTGGCACTTTGGTATCTAAAATATTTCTCCGACGGAAGATATATATATATATATATATATATATATGTGTACATATATACCTCTTGACTTAAACGCGTGAAATTGTAAGGTACGGCTAGGTTGTAATAACGGAGGTAGAATTTGTTAAATACCGCTCTGAAGAGAACAAACAAACACTAAAATGTTATGTTAAACATGTTATGTTTATGTTAATGGGAAAACAGTTTCTATGAGACGAGACTTCACGATAAATCTTCTTAAAGCAGACATTCCTAAAGTGAAAGGTTTCCACCTGACATGTTTATCATTAGGTCGTCTTCCCTTGAATGATTACCTATCCGTTGCCTCCGAATTCCAATACACATGGTTAGACCCTCAACATTGCATACAGTTTTGAACTTTACCTAAACGAAATGAGGTACATATTTGTTTGGCAATATCAGCATAGTAACACTGGACTTCTGCGCTATGTCCAAACCTTTCCGAAGTAAATTCGGGAAGGGATCATTTTGGGATTTCTCTAATGATATTGTGGTATTCGGAACATGTGACCCCGACAAGACATCCAACCGAAGTGTTTTAAACTTTACGTAATATCCGATTTTGAACTTTACAACGTGGGTGCTGAAGTTCATTACGACCTCGGGACACGGGTAAATACAATTATGACAAGTTTTATGATTGTGTTTTCGAGTTTAAGGGACTTTTGGTTTGAATTTGGAGGTATTATGACTATCACTGGTATCGATTTTGGAATAACTTTTTAATTGTCTCTCACGGGTCATATTAATGAATAATATGAGGTATTATTCACTATTAAACGATATTTGCCGTTGTATTCCTAAATATAAATTTTTTTCTTATAATCCTTACAAAGCATAAACTTGCAAGGTGTTTAGATTTTTCTGATGAGAGGTATATTTGCTCACAATTGATAGAGCACAATAATATTTTGTGAAATACATAGCAATCGAAGTTTCGAATCTTGGTTTTAGCTTTATGCAATATACAGTCAAGATAAATGGTTTCGGAATTTTTATATAAGCTGGGAGAGCATTCGAATTTTATGGAAATTTAAACGCTGTAGTACAATGGCCAACTACTCCCTGCCTACTTAATATGAGTTTTGACTTAATAATACATACGTAAGGAGACGAAAATATTAAATATAATGTATTCATATAAATTTATTATGTTTATTATACAGATGTATATTCACATGTACATATACCACTTGTTCGTGTATATTCATGCCTTGTTGATATGATCTTTTTATTCATACACTAGCGGTCCGTCCAGGCTTCGCACGGGTAGACATAAGATTTTATTATTTAAGAAAATATAGCTTATATCACTCAGGGTGAATGTAGCTTTCCAATGTTGAAAGAATTTTTCAAATTGGTCCAGTAGTTTCGAAGCCTATTCAATACAAACATACTTACATACAAATCTTTTTCTCCAAGAAAACGCCTTAACAACAACTCAACAGTATCTGCTTTGATGAGTTCGTACATTTTAAGCATACTCGCAGCGTGACTTTAATTTATAATAGTATTATTTGTAAGTTTGTTCGCGACTGTACATAGACAAAAGCCAGAATAAACTTTTCTTTGTGTAGGCTTTGTGGTTAGTTACGTTGAAGAAAACAAGTCACTACTTCACGCAACTCCCTTGGTATTGGATAAAATGAAAACCGCCCAACTGTCGTGGTAAAGTTCGGTTTTACTTGACCTTAGCTTTAAACAATAAATACTTAAACGAAATTTTTTTTTATCTTCTTAAAGTTTGCAGTTAACGAAACCTACCATGCATGCGCCATTAAATACTGTCGTAACTGTACGCGTAAGAAAATTTCATGCTAGGCACATGTAGAGGGAATATTATAATGTGTGGCTAAAATTATACTGGGACTAAAACGAAGATATCTTCATGACTATATATTATCTTCATGGCTTCCCACAAGGTATTCTAAAAGGGTAAGCAGAAGTGTAAGACTGACACCTTTTTTGCCAGATATATTGTACAGTTAGATACACGTACGTCTTTTATTTTCTTTTTAACTATATTATGCTGGTTTCCTCTCGATGCTTTCCTTCACCGTGAATCTCGTGGTGTTTTTAATGAATATTTATGTTCAGAAAAACTAATTGCTACGGGGGCCTGGGTGTAAGGAAAATTTCGAGTGTTGCTCTACCGGCATTTCTGTCATCAGTATTCAGCTCACGGGACCTCATTGGAAAAATTCTTGCTCCATCACAAAGTGGTTTTGAGGTCTCATGGCTGTCTGAGGCTAGAAATGCCTGGCATTTGGCTGCCGGTCCAGGCGCGGAGGAACCAAAAAAGCTATCCATCCAGAAGCTGTGGGACGAGCCGCTCAGTGTTTTGGAGTACGACTGTCTTTTGGGATCGGCCTCGGAGTCACAAGAGCGAGCCCGTCTCTTAGCTGTTGCTAGGTGGGAGTCGGGCCTCTGGCTACAAGCTTTGCCTTCAGCAAATACGGGCACGTTTCTAGATAATATAACTTTTAGATTAGCTGTATATCTTAGGTTAGGGGCTAAGGTAAATGTTCCACACCTCTGTCATTGCGGTGAAGGTGTTGATAATCTTGGTCACCACGGCCTCTCCTGCTTTAGGAGTGCCGGCCGGTTGTCGCGACATGCAGCCATCAATGACCTGATCCGTCGCGCTTTAGCCACTGCTCGAATGTCAGCTATTTTAGAACCCAATGGGCTGGCTCGAGAAGATGGTAAGCGGCCCGATGGTCTGACACTGGTGCCCTGGCGGCTGGGACGGCCCTTAGTGTGGGATGCAACCTGCGTCGACACTCTGGCTCCGTCTCACCTCCCGGAGACGTCGGTGGCTGCCGGCGCAGCGGCTGCTCGGCAGGAGTGCCTCAAGCATCGCAAATATGCTACCTTGAGCCAAGACTACGTTTTTGTGGCGTTTGGAGTCGAAACTCTAGGGCCGTGGGGACCGGATGCTCTTCATTTTTATAGGGATGTCTCGAGGAAACTCTTTGAGGCCTCCCGTGACAAGAGGGCTGGCGAATATTTCGCTCAGCGAATCAGCATTGCCATACAACGTGGCAATGCCGCTAGTCTTCTTGGCACCCTTCCGCGTGACACAGATTTGGGTCATTTATTCTATTTATAGTTAGTTTATATTTATTATTACTTTCTCTAATAGCACTTAATATGTATTAACCTGATATTAACCTACAACATTTAATTGCTACAGTCACGGTTAGAATCTGCAATTTTTGTCATTGCAGGCGATTACTTGGCCCACTCAACCACCACGGCTCAGCGAAAACGATTCAACAAAAATCCTTTTAATAAAATAATAACCTTACTTCATCTTAAACTCGGAGCATTAATATTCTTTGGGCCTCTAATATATTCACTTCCCTAAACAAATTAACAAGGTAAATAAGTTCTTCCACAGAGTATAATAAAGCCAGCAGATCCAAACTTAGGCATATTTCAACACTTTTTCTCCACGTTTTTACATGTTGGCTATTAGGGGTAAGATGAAATGCTAATTACGGTTAGCTGTTTAAACTGTGGGGTTATAAAGACATGGTTATGATGAACGCATTAGACGCAGTTCTGTTATATTACGTTATGCATATTACGTTTCTTTACGTGCACGAGAGAGCATCCGTATGTCTAAAAAAATTTGCCCTTTTCTCTCTCTGTTCCTGCCCCGTGAGAGACTGACGGAGAGTTCCTATTACCTAAATGAATCGATTGAGCAGTAAAGGATTGGATGGAGTCAAGGTCAGGAGTACTTCAAACTGGCAACCATGTATGAAGTGATTGATGAATGTGGTTGAAGCAAAAGAGGTTTGTAAGTCCAGAGAAAAATGGTGCTCTACTTACATATCTCGTGAGGGACTCGTCGTGAGATATATGTACGTACGTACGTACGTACTCCAGTGAAATACTTCTTTAAATTTTGAACTTTTTAACAAGGCTGTACTAAATTACTTTAATCTCAATATTAAGCGAATGCAAAGCGCAGAAAGTCAGTTCACTTTTCATTTTACTTTTTTACTCAGGTCTTCCATTCTCCCGATATTACTAACTTAAGCGGTTGTTTTAATTAAAAATAGCTTTAATCAGAACCGTATCGCAGCTCGGACTTCTTACTAGGACCAACTTTGTCGTAAAACTAATGCTTTCAACGAGTACCTTGACAATCTTGAAAATCGAGACACACGAGATGAATCGTTGAGAATCCTATTGCTTGTATAAGAAACTAATATAACCATAAAAGAAATACGATAGACCACCTTATACGACATGATAACTTCTTTAGAAATATCTTGGAAGGAAAGATAGAGGGAGGAGAGGAAGAGGGAAAATCTTTTTAGTTGTTAAATTTTACTGAAACACCATCTCAGCGCCACCTATCGGGTCCAAAATAATCTAAACCACTTTCAAATCCACCTGAAGACCTACAGAAAATTTCATTAAAATCGGTCTAGCCGCTTAGGAGGAGTTCAGTGACATACACACGCACAGAAAAAATATAATTATATATAAAGACCTTAATGAATTCCTTTGTAAACATAAACCAGGCTACCTCCCAATATGAACCTTAAAGCTTACGGGTTGGTGACAGACCACTGTTATTAACTCCAGAAAACTTATTGGCTCAGACCTAAGAGTTTGAACGTCTAATCTTGACTTTGCAGGAAACTACTCAAATCTCTAGGCTACATAGGCTTTGTATAGTTTAGCATCAGTAGGCTGTGTTAGACGACCAAATTATTTAATATTCGACAGCTATTAAGTGGTCCCAACTTTTGACTGTTACGCACAAAGTCGCGGTTTCGATTCTCGGTAATATTGCTTGTGTGAAACAACACGGACGCTTGTACAATATCCACTGTTAATGCGAAAGTATGCATATGTAGCTTTGACTTATTTTCATATACAAGTCTTTTAAAACTTTGTTTAGCTTAATTTATCCCGTTTAAATAAAGAAGATACATTATAAAGGAAGATCCCATTCTAACTACCTAAATTAAATCGATCGAACACTTGTGGATGGGACAATACGAGTACTTGCAACCGCAGAACATGTATGAATAGACTGATTAATTAAGCAAATGAGGTCTGTAAACTGGCGGTCTAGCCTCTCTACCTACCTCGTGAGGGACTCGGCGTGATGATATAAGTATTGTATGAAATATTATTCTTACTTACATACAAACAAACCATCTCCTTACCAGCCTTAGTATAATTGCGGCCGCTACTCAGATAATGATCTCACTGGCACCGTTGAATTTAATATTTTCCCATTATTTCCTAAGTCACGTCTACATCATTCCCTAATCTTACACTCTACGGGGCAAAACATTTACATAAACGGCGGGCGCTTAGAGCGATGAATTAGCACTTCACGGATTCTAATTAAGATTCAGTCGGTCGAAAAACACATTTTTAACCCGAAACGTTTTAAGAATTAGGGGCTAATATCGGGCCATTTACTCCTTAGCAGCATTTTGTCACTTACTCAAATGAGGAATGAAAAGATTTTCCGTTGAGAAGAATAATAAGTTGTCCCCTGTCAACTCCCTTTGGCTGGTGCGGACAAATTAACCCTTTTGTTTCTTAACTTTGGCTTTCATCCGTTTGCATGGCGGTTTAGGTTTGACTTTTTACGTTTATTGGTTAATTCGATTAAAATAAAAGGTCCGAATAAAGGAGTTTCAACGCTACTGAACTTTCAGATAGCGTTATGATTAAAAATTGCTGAGCCTCAGAAGCGTTCGGAGCCCGATATAAAAAACAATTTAATTTGTCGAGTTTGGTGTTGTCGCTCCGAGCTACTGGCATGTCATTGATCTAAAAACTTTTGTGAACTATGCATTTGTTTTTATTATGATACTCGTCCAGAACTGTCAACAGAAAACAGGTTTTAGTGAGTAGAAATCTCACGTAGCAGTCCCATAGGACGGTCGAGTAACGAAAGAAGGTTACCTACCTAAAAAAAAAGAAGGTGTATCACTGATGCTTTGCTGACCTTATGTAGGGCGGAGTAGCAATACAAGGAACGAAATTATCTCAAAAAGACACAAAAACTTCATACTAATATGCCAGTGGTTAGGCTCTCAGAGAAAGGAACCTAAAAATACATGCTGTATCAAGGAGCCCGGAAAGCTTTTTGTATAAGGCCCTTGATCTATCCAAAAACATTATTATTATAAATATATATCTCTGGCGGTAAGTGGGTGTGTGTACTAACTATACACCTCTGCCTACCCCTTTGGGGACCCTTGTGGGAAGGCCTGAGGATATTTATTATTTATTTATTATAATTATTATCATGCGTACATTTAAGGTTCATTTTAAAAGGGTCGGTAAGGCGGGAGTGATAATTAGTATTATTGCATACCTACTGCCTATAATGCTTTTTATCCGTATCTTATTTCAAGTATTTTTTCTCACTATAGGTCGCACAAACACTAAGCAAACAAGAATGTTTACGATCTCTCTATCTTTGTCACTGGATACAGTGAAAGCATCTTCCACAGGAAAACATAGTAGGGCTGTGCAAACCAATATTATGATTGTATATGATACATAAATACATAATTATGTAGATATAATTTTGGGTCTGTTTATAAATTCAAATTTTATGTCATAAAGTCTTGTTACGTTACGTTGGCACCAAAAATATATCTCTGGCGGAAGAGTGGGTGTGTGGGTATTACCTATACACCTCTGCGTACCCCTTTGGCGACCCTTGTAGGGAGGCGTGAAGATAAATATATGTATTTTATGTTACAAGGGACACAGAAGTTACTTATTGACCATCTTTAAGTAAATAAACTAAGCTATGGAGGAGCAGACTCCTATCACAGGCTTACGCTTAAAAGGGGACTCTGGTCGTTAGTTATGTAATTTGGTATTTTCGTAACAGAATAAAGTTTTTATTATTATTATGTATTACATTTAAATTACTATTACCATTGTTTAAATAACAAGTCAGGAACGTCGAATGCTTTGCTCCAGTTTTCCTAAAATTAGCTTTATATTTAACTAGGAGTATATAAATAAATAATAATAATATATCCTCACGCCTTCCCACAAGGGTATATACACCTATACACCTCTGCCTACCCCTTCGGGAGTATATAATAATTTCATATATATGAAATTGTCTGCAATATAGCACATTACCAGCCTTCGTGTGGCTAAAGAAGTCACGTGTAAAGTATGCAAATGCAAGTTCAAAACTTCGCTTAGTGAATGTGTGTCGTTCTCCACCACACAGCCACTTTTCACTAAAGATTTAATTTAAGCCCACAGGACAGATGGCGGGCGGTACTCGCCATCTACATCTCTGGACACACTTTGCAAATAATCGTTCATATTAACAGGGTACCAGCCCTATGCCTTGACAAATTTCATATAAAGGTTCAGTGTATTTACCGTTGAAAGGGTATCCTTAATTTAGCTTGATTGCTTGGATATACAAATGACAGGTTTTTTATATCAGCATACATTTTAAAAGCTGCTTCTTATCCTAACGCTTTTTCACTAACATCCTCGAAGGTGGTAGTGGTAGGAAGGTGTAGGCAGGGATTTAACAACATGAATACTCTTGACATTTACGTGCTCGATTGTCAACCTTTCTTCATTCAGCCTTTCCTAAATCTTTATAATCTTATTATTGTAGACTTGTGTCTGAAGTTAAATCGGTAAAAATCACATTTTACATAGGAAACACGTTGCATTGCAATTGCATTCAAATTACTTTCGTGCTTCCTATAATACACCCAGGATCAGTTACTAAATAAAAAAAAAAACAAAACTATTCTCTCTGCCTACCCCATGAGGGACTCGACGAGATAATATGTATCACATGGCAAATAATTTATTTGTTACGTTAAAGGTACAAAAACTTTAGAAAAAAACTATCAGCTGCGACATTAATCCGTCACCGTAAGACAATCAAGAGATATGGAACCAACCCAAATAAAAAAATAGGCGCACTTCTTTCTCCATATTAATTAGTCGACCAGTCATCAATCAGTGCTCGGTGAACCATTTTCCTGAATGTGGCGATAGAATTAGGGAATTTTCAATTTGTCCAACGCGTTTTCTTATATCCAAGTATATAGAAAGATTGGTGAATTACGATTCAATTATAAGTTATTTATTTATGTATATCCATATGTCATCTGTCACGTTCGCACGAAAAATATATCTCTGGCGGAAAGTGGGTGTGTGGGTATTACCTATACACCTTTGACTACCCCTTCGGGGACCCTTGTGGGAAGGTGTGAGGATATATTATTATTATTTTTGTATAAAAATAGTGATGGCTGAGTGGTTTGAATTGTCTGCAACACAAAGATTACAAGGTCGAATCCGAATCCGAACCGATGCGAATCGTACAGTGATTAATCACACCACGTGCTTTATGGTGAAGGAAAACATCGAGAGGAATCCTGCATACGTTCAAGAAGAAGTTCAAAAAATTTTTTATAGTGGCGCTAGAGAAACGGCGATTGACTTTCCAAACGTGACAGCGTTAGTACCTAAAATATATATCTCGGTGGTGACAGGCTTGACACAAAACATAAAAATAAGTTAAAGTAACATAAACTACTGAGTACTAAGTCGCGGTTTCTAGTACTTTCGACGCTGTGTATTTAATTCAAAGCATACTTAGACTCTACATTCCTAACGATATCATGCGAAAATTTGTCGAATTATAAGGACTTGAGACACACACTCACCCGACATAACACACCTTTCTACAAAAATTGCAAATTTCTATTAGATCTTGTATTACTTCAGGGATGAGTGTTAATGTCTGCGACACAGTTTACGACTGCTACAGGCAGCATTGCAAATGTATAGTTATACTGTTAATATGTTGTGGGTGCATGTTGGCTGAATATGAATGAATATGTATATAACCTTTTATGTAAATAACTACAAGCATAAATATGTCTCACCATACCCCTATCAAATATCAAATACCTACTCGGGCTGCTTACCTTTGAGGCTAGCTTTGATGAATAATAATTGAATATTTTTTCAGCATCAACGCTGTATTTTCGGCGTCTACTTAACTTTGTATCTAGTCACGGAATGACTAAGGCAATATTATTTTGATACAAACCACCTAACTTAACGAGAGCTGACTCTGACCATGATTTATGGAGCTTAATTTGTTATTTCGTGTTAAAAAATATCTTTGGAAATGTCAAATTAGGATGCCGTATCTTTTCTACGCGTTTTGAAGAAACTCTTTTTATAATGTATTAAAGAAGACATTTGGTACGATGTCTATGGGGTCACCTTGAGTGAACCCTAGGGAAGACTGAAGAATAATGTGGGATTCCTAGTCACCAAAACGGTGGTCGTCCTCTGTGCATTTAGAATGTCCCCGATTTACCTATGGAACTTCACTTACGCACGTCTCAGGTGCGGTTAGCTTCGTCTCTAGCACACTCTATGTGCCAAAGATCACTGTTTCGATCCCTACCGGCAACAAACGTACTACCGCTTACCATCAGGCGGACCGCATGCTTGTTTGCCACCCAAGTCGTATAAAAAAAAATGCTGGGCTATAGCCAATACAGCACGTCCCACTTCAAACGCGCTTACTGTGACAACAAAACGTATTACTTATGTGTAATGAGCATATTTATAATATTTAAATGTATATAGAGAGAAGAGCTTTGATCTCTTTGCCATCCCCTTAAGAGACTCTGCTTAACAATACTGATTTCAATATATGTATGTTAGAGAAAATATATATTTGTTATTAAATTTGTGTTACGTATTTTTTGTAGGTGTAAAATGGCCTAACTATTCTAGTTACTATATTTCAGTATTCAAGTTTTATTCTTATATAAGGCGAACTGTACACATCAGCTGGACGGTACCTTGGTTTTAAACTAAACTTACGACTAGCTTAAATAATGCTTTTGTTATTACTAACAGTGCCTCGCGTTTTTATTCCATTTAATAGATTTTTTCGGTGTTCTTTCCAGAATAAAACTTATCCGGGGAACTTTATTTACAATAACAACAACTAATAATATTTACAAAGAACAGTTGAAACTAACTACTTACAGATAAAATATTTGTCCCAAATCGGTATCCAAAACTTATCCTATGTACTAATATAGCTAGTAATATATCTCTGTATATAATTCCGTTTTATAGTTTTTGAGCAAAAGAGAAGCAAAAATCCTAACTAACTCCTGCATTTATAGTTAGTAGGACTGTGCTTTACTGCGGTCCTATAATTCAGGATAACACAAAATGAAACGATACTGGCTTGTACGGCTAGTAAGTGCGTCCTGGCTTACCACATTACCACTGGAAATCCTTTCGAGTAAAATTCACAACGTCGACGGCGTACAGCAATCCACACTGAGCCCGCATGGCCGACGGTGAGCCGGTACTAAGTACGGATTCGCATTACGAAACTAATCTTTAGACTTGACTTCCTGAAAATTTCCAAGGTTATAGGTTAAGGTATATATATATATAGGTAATACCCACACACCCACCTTCCGCCAGAGGTATATTAGGTGCCAACGTGACAGATGGCGAGTCCATGGCCGTTACTCAAGCACGACTATACATACGCCTTTGAATTTCTTCTCAGACGTATGCAGGTTTCCTTTAGATGTTTTCCTTCACCGTAAAGCTAGTGGTGTGACTAATCACTGTACCTAAGTTCAGAAAAACTCATAGGTACAGTCGGGATTCGAAGTTGACTTTCCGAGTAAGGGCGGGGACCCTTAGAGGAAGGCGTGAGGATATATTATTATATTATATTAATTTATTATACGTTCTACTAAAACTTATTAGTTCAGTCCGGATTGAATTTGAAATCATTGCTCGACGGCTTTTTAAGTGTCAAGGCAATTCTAAGAAGCTTTCAGTAGATGTATACGAGCTTGGAATCTAAGACTCTTGTGCTTTGCAAGCTTATAGTATACAATATATTCGACAGTAGTCAGAAGGGGAGTTTCATCGACAGATGGCAAAGGGAGATAAGATACGCAACACGGAAGACTATCGATGAGATGAAAAGATTAGCTCGCATTAAGGGAGTAGTATTAATGTGGGGAGAATTACGGTGTATTTGTTGGTATTGAACGAATGATTGTATTGATAGGTTGATATTATATGGTGAGTGTGTTTCCTATTATCTTCATTATTATATAAAAGATAAAGGCGTAAAGCTCCAAACTTATGAAAGCTCTTCAGATGTTCAGTTAAGTTAGATGTGAGGTTTTGTAATCTACTTACTACTATGTCAAGATAACAGGTTTAAGCTTTGGTGTATCCAATTACCTAGATCAAAACGATCGGACACTCAAGGATGGGTACGTCATGGATACTCGAAACCAGCAAGTATGTATGAAGAGACTGATGAATTTGGACGAAACTAAAGAGATATGTAATTCTAGATAGAATTTACGCTCTTCTCTTTCTGCCTACCACATGAGGGACGCGTTTTGATACCAGTGTATATATTTAGAAGATACATCATTATTCTATCATCACGCCGAGTCCCCTAACGGGGAAGGCAGAGAGTATAGAGCGCCAGTTCTCTCTAGACTTACATACCTCTTTCGCTTCGTCCACATTCATCAGTCTCTTCATACATTAGACGATACAGTCGTATTTTAAAGCACGATTTAATCAACATTAAGACTGTGATATTATGTGTTAGTGAAGAACATTTTTCCCTCTTTATCCCATAAATATTAAGCATTTTTTTTATAAAAAATAAGTAGATATCGAATTAAAAAGCAATTTGTACACCGAACTCAACGAAATTACATACCTTTAGCATCCTAGCTTCCAAATTTAACTTTTCCGAACACAAAAATTCCAAACAATTCTATTAACAAAAACGCGGCTTCAAAGTAAGAAGCCTCCGTGTTTTCACATCAAATACTTTTTGCGTCAAACCAAATTTTGGAAAAGCCCATCGAAATCAAATCGAATAATGGTAGTGTGCGTCTCTCCACCTCCCTCGTTAATAAAATAAAACGGATTTCAGGAAAGGGACCGTCAAGATTCTTTTATAAGGGCAGATTAACGCTCGTGAGCCGACAACACGATGTATATAGGTAATTAGGGTTGCCAAACACGAGAGGCTAATATTATTTATACTATATTTAGATAAAAGAGACATTAAATTGGTTCTAAATTATTATGATATAACTTTTGTGTATATTTTCATTGTTTGTAAGTGGTAGTTGGACTACCTGGAAACATTTTTATTTAATGTCGGATATTTCCATATTATTTAAGATAGCAAAAAACTATATAGTTATAAAATAGAGCCCTCCCACCTGTATTAAATTATTGCTCTAAGTTCCAATACGTATGCATTTAGTTAGTTCTCATTATTATTTTACCAACCATGGCAAATACAAAAAAATATATCCTAAGAAACCTAAGAAAAAATATAGTAACTTTTTTCTTCTAATCAATGTTTAAGACATGCATTAAGCTAGTGACAACTATGATACATCACATTGAAAACTGTTAATAAATATTTAGACGTGCCAGCCCTATATTATGCGAGTTCTATAGATTTTTTTCTTTAGGGTGATTTCGTTTCCAATTTGTGTGACAAATGCAGTTTTCTACATTTAATTGACTTCGTTTAGAGCGTAGGCACGAACCAATGGCGTGAATAAAGTTCCTGCTCCTGGCATTTGTGTAAGGACCCTTACGTGATAGAACTCCATGTCCTGACATTGCCAAGTGTTGGGCTTATTTAGCGGTTAGCGACCAGTGTGAAAACATTTTATACAACTTCCGATGTATGAAGGAATGTTTTCACACTTTTTCGTCGGAATTTCGCTGGCTGTGTATCAATGCCAACTTCCGTTCTATCTGGAATACCCTACACAGTTTAAACGATTTGAACGAACGAGGTGTCCCTCCTTAGAATATTCTATTTATGTTATTTTGTTATTGTATGAAATGAATACATTTCATCACGCCCAGTCCCTGATGAGGCATGGGGCCCTAAATTAGGCAGAGAGAATGGACCCTCAGTTCTCTCTAGACTAATATAACTAACTAGCTGTACCCTGCCACGCTTCGCTGTGGATATGTGACTGATGCAAAGAATAGATAAAAACTATCCTTGATGCAGCTTCTATATCATGCTAAAATTTCAGCTCGATTGGTGCAGAACTTATTGAGTTTT
Organism: Drepana falcataria; assembly: GCA_945859725.1. Taxonomy (NCBI): domain Eukaryota; kingdom Metazoa; phylum Arthropoda; class Insecta; order Lepidoptera; family Drepanidae; genus Drepana; species Drepana falcataria. Next base: position 10,013,802 of record OX243935.1, read on the forward strand.
TGGAGCGTACACAAACCATCATAACATTTTTATATATATAGATAATGTAAGTTAGCTCTTCATACTTAATTGCCAATCCTTGAGTACTAGATATAACATACCATTTCCCAGCTAATATAATTTGGTGGTTCTTCTTGACAGTTGTCGGAAGCGGAAGTAGCGTTCTCAATCCAGTGGGTAATAATACCCCCAGCGAAGCGTTCTTAGGTTATAGTTTCTACTTCTTTTATACTCGTATGTATGTTTATACATTTATTTCTGTTGAACTTTATTTTAAGAGTTAAACTTTGTTGTTGTGTGAACAGAAAGGTTTTTCCTTTCATATAAGCAAATTGCCATGTTTGCCTCGCACTAACCAATTGCGTGAATATAGTCTATTACTAAATACCCTTATACAAAAGAGGGGCCACATATTTTATGCACATATTTCAGTATTGACAAGGCATATCGTCGAGACGCCTTCAAAACGATTCAATAACAATATCATAATAATAAAATAATATATCCTCACGCCTTCCCACAAGGGAAGGGGTAGGCAGAGGTGTATAGGTAATAATAATAATAAGGTGTATAACAATATCAATCCATATTAAATCTTGATTTTCAACTTTGCCCTTTGGCGTTAAGATGAATTGTCCCGTAATTATAACTTGAAGTTCATTATAATTCCATTATCTAGTCTTAGGTTAGCAAATACTGCAAGACTAATTAATTAGGTTGGCGGTAATAAATTATATTATTAGCGCGTCCTGCATTAATTTGCATAGTATTGAAGATCTTGTCATTGTTAAGATGAATGAGCTTTTGGTTTATTGGAAAAGGGGTTTTTAGTCGTCTGCAATAAAGTACAAAATTGTATATGTACTCTAGTAAAATATCTGGATGCTACTCAATAACTTAAATGTTATCTTCAATGTATATTAATTTGCGATACGCCCTAACGGTCTTCATCAAAATCATACAGATATGACTGCCATATATGAATATACGACTCTTAGTCTTACTATATTCTCTTTATATATATATATATATATATATATATATATATATATTTCTTCAATAGGTGTGTATGTCACTGAACTCCTCCTAAACGGCTTGACCGATTTTCATGAAATTTTCTGTGTCTTCTGGTGGACAAATGGCCCCGATAGGTGGCACTGCGATCGTATTTCGGAAAATTATTTTTTTCACCCAAGGGAAGCTGGGCAGGACAGCTAGTATTCATATGTACATATGTAAAAAAATATTAATAATACTACCGATGAAAATGATTCACAAGGATCCCCCAGGGAGTAGGCAGATGTGTATAGGTAATACTCCACACACCCGCTTTCCGCCAGAGATGTCTTAGGTGCTAACGTGACAGATGTATTTATTTAGTTCAGGAAAAACTGATTGGTTCTGACCGACAGGACTAAACTTGAATCAGCGATACTGACTTTAAAGGAACAGCAGCCTCTGAGAAAATATGCACGTATAATAAGTTATTATAATAAAAAATATTACTACATTGCATATTTAATTGCGTATTGCAAAGTAGTCTTCGGAATGCACAGAGATATTAATGAAGTCGAAGACATGACCTGTATGGAGTATATACTTATAATATATGCGCCTAGTCTTCCCAGCATCCGGCTCATTCTCTTCCGCCTTACGCTATATTACATCTTGCATTGAACTGAGATCATTATTAGATACAAGGATTTCTTTTTTATTTTGCTTTAGCTCCGCAAACCAATTAAAAATATATTAAGCATTTTAGTGTGATTCTCTGTCAACACATCTCAATCATTTAATCGTTTAGAGTAGATGTGGCCGAGTGGCTCAAGTAAAAATCAAGATTGCAAGTACAAATCCCGATTGTAGCAATTAGTTTTTTATTTAAATAATTAATCACGAGAATATTTGAACGAATATAATTAGAGGAAACCTTTAGTACGTGTAAAAGTAATTTTAAGAGGTAAGCTTAGTAGACGTAGTGTATTATATAAAAGGAATATAATACGTGGTGTATAAAAGTATATATTAAAGTCCCCTTCGGGGACCCTTGTGTGAGCGCTTGAATATATATTTTTATATTAGACATATTGCATAGAATCAGGTGCTACGTGAAAGCTATATTACTTTATTATGTAATGTGATTTTATGTTTCTCTTTTCCTAAACATAAAATGTGTATACAATACTTAACAAAATTCATGTAAGCATTTGAAATATGGAGGCAAAATTACAATTCATCAATATTTTTTATACTCGGTCTTGTTCAATATCTCTTAGAAATCCCTCAGAAACAAGAAGTGACTGACCTTAAATTAGTTTCCAAATTTCTAAAGTTTCTGGCCGATCTGTAACGATCGCCAAAACAGGTCATTTGTCACGGTTTAATGTACCCTTCGGGGCATGGCCACTCATTCCTTCACTAAGTGTACTCTCACTCATCAAAATACTGTTGGTAATCGAAGATATTATCAGTACCTACTAAAAGAGCTATATAATTTTTAGTTTATTCGCAAATTATTTTAGTCATGATAATTTTAATGTTAATTTTTACGATACACTTAAAAATAGAATAGAATAGAATTGCATCGATTTAACTCTTATCATATCCACTCCCAACATATCACACAGCCCTTAAATAGTGGCGTTATAATTTTACAGATATTACTATATCGAAAAAATACGGAACCCAATTCAGATACCTTTTTAAATAGACGTCAATGAATTCCCAAACACCGCAATCAAAAACATAAACAGAACAATTATTCTTGCCAACTTTTAATGCGCGCAACAATTTAACTCACCTTTTAAAACGGGCGACAGTTCGGAAGCATCCCTCCAAAGTTCAAAGTACAATCACAAGCACTGAAACTTTTTTATTAAAATCCATATCAACACGAACTCACGGCGGAGAGGCGACGCGTCTACCCCCTTACGCGATTATAGTGCGACTGAATTTTCCAAGTGGACTGGACGCTCGAGTCCCGAATACTTAGCTATGTATCCACATGTTTCCACGGAGCATCCCAAGCTTTTAGAGATGGCGCCATCTGCAGGCGAAACTCGTGCATTAAACTTTTGAAGTTTCAGTACAATGATTGACTAGCCATTTTATTATGACTACCGGTTAAATTAAAAGTAAATGTACTAAGTGGGCTCGGGATTATTTTTTTGACCGCTATTCATTACTGATTGAAAAATATTTTTGTTTGATAAATCAATAGAAAGCTGGTCTTAACGCTCTCTTCACGCCTTGCCACAAGGCTCCCTGAAGGGATAGCAATAGGTGTAATCCAACGCTGCCATGTCACAGATGGCGAGTCCATCGCCTTAGTGTGACTAATCACTGCACTTAAGTTCAGAAAACGAATTCGAAATAAGTCGAAATTCGAACATTATTATACTGTTTTCATTCGCTAATACCAACTATGTAGACTCTGCCTTTGTTTTGACTTAGTTTGAGATGCTACCATAAAATTAAATATTAAAACCAATATAATATAACCTCATAGTATTCGAATTAAAGAAATATATAGTACACCTAATAAATATAGGTTTTTCGACATTTTGTATGTCATTTTAAGTTGTACCCTCGTTGCAAACTCTTTAATTTATGATACGCTGGTACCCCGCGGTTGTACTTCGTGTCTTCTTCCATATTCTACATGTGTGCCAAATTTCATCCGTTTCCGTTGAGACGATTGATGTTGATGATTGAGTAACCAACATCTATCTATTCATACAATAATATAATAATATATCCTCACGCCTTCCCACAAGGGTCCCCGAAGGGATAGGCAGAGGTGTATTAGGTAATACCCACTTTCCGCCAGAGGTATATTAGGTGCCAACGTGACAGATGGCGAGTCCATCGCCGTTACTCAAGCACGACTATACATACGCCTTTGAATTTTTTCTTCTTTCTTTTCTTTTTTCTTCTCAGACGTATGCAGGTTTCCTCTCGATGTTTTCCTTCACCGTAAAGCTCGTGGTGTGACAAATCATTGTACTTAAGTTCAGAAAAACTCATTGGTGGTACAGTCGGGATTCGAACTTGCGACCTCTGCGTCGCAGGCAACTGCTCGAACCACTCGGCCACCACGGCTCTCTATTCATACACACATTCACATTTATAATATTTGTATGATATTTGTAGCTTATTTGATATATATATTTTATATATTATATTATCTTTATATATATAACTAGTTGTCCCGCCCAGCATCGCTCGGGTGGAAAAAAAAAGATGGTGGCGCCACCTATCGGGTCCAATTGTGAATCTAAACCATTCCCAGATCCCCTTGAACACACACAAAAAATTTCATTAAAATCGGTCCAGGCGTTTAGGAGGAGTTCAGTGACATACACACTCACAGAAGAATCTTTATATATATAATTCTTCTGTGAGTGTGTATGTCACTGAACTCCTCTCAAACGACTGGACCGATTTTGAGGAAATTTTTTGTGTGTGTTCAAGGGGATCTGGGAATGGTTTAGATTCACAATTGGACCCGATAGGTGGCGCCACCATCTTTTTTTTTCCACCCGAGCGAAGCTGGGCGGGACAACTAGTATGTAATATATTTGTATGATATATCTCTGGCGGAAAGTGGGTGTGGGTACTACCTATACACCTCTGCCTACCCCTACGGGGACCCTTGTGGGAAGGCGTGAGGATATATATATATATATATATATTTGTAGCTGTATTGCAAAGACTGTTTATTATTCATAGGATGGTCACCGACATATTTAATCAAGATCCGATGAAACCTTTTCGAGATAAATAAGGAGAACACTTAATTGTAAAACTGATTTTCGATATGATAACAGAAATGTACAATTATGGTTTACTATATATTATAGCCGTGCTCGCGAAATGTACAAGTATGGTTTACTATATATTATGGCCGTGCTCGCGAAATGTACAAGTATGGTTTACTATATATTATGGCCGTGCTCGCGAAATGTACAAGTATGGTTTACTATATATTATGGCCGTGCTCGCGAAATGTACAAGTATGGTTTACTATATATTATGGCCGTGCTCGCGAAATGTACAAGTATGGTTTACTATATATTATGGCCGTGCTCGCGAAATGTACAAGTATGGTTTACTATATATTATGGCCGTGCTCGCGAAATGTACAAGTATGGTTTACTATATATTATGGCCGTGCTCGCGAAATCGTCCCATTTTACCCCCACTTTTGTCCCTTTATTCTGAATTCGCTTCTATCTTAGCTGTGGCGCGTAAAAAATAATATTGGAAGAGCTCGCTTGTAGGTAACCGCTTACCATTAGGCTACCTAATTTTAAGCGGTTACAGTAAACTGTTCAGTAAATGTAGAGTTTTGTACGGACAATTAACCCTGGGATCAAGTAGCATAATATGAATGTTTTTCAGTAAGTTTACATAATTTCAGCATTGAGATCTACTTTACGGCCGATCTGTTCCGTAGAAAATATACCCAATTAGAGTTAACAAACCAAAAATAAAAATTAAGTTGCCTCTAACACATTGGCGGCTCGATGCTAGAACAAAGGGTTGAAATTGAACCAACAAAAACTTTCCTGCTTAGAACAATTTACGCGATATTTGTGAGAAAATCATGAGATCGTAATCAAAATAAAATTCTCATTCCGTCAAATGAAACGAGTCCATCAAGCGATTCAAATATCTTCATCAAAGGCGGACAATAAAATGTCTTGTAAAGCCGCTTTTACACCGGGTCAATAGTCAATTACTTAAAAAAAGCCTCATAAAGAAGCCAGTATCTTTGTTATCGTCCTCAGGGGCGAAATACTAGGCCTTTAAGGGACCGTAGGAAATGCCATCCGTCCCTAACGACCTTTATGTGGCTCTCATTAATTAATTCTTTGGGCAATCCTGATAAATAAGGAATGGGGTATTCGACCTTTGAACGGTAATTTTAATCTTATTACTATATTTTGTGTGAATAGTTTTGTTTTGTAGCGTTCAGTTTGGTTCTTAGTTGGTAGAATGGTTGGTTTTTTGCATTTAAGTTACTTCTATAATTCATATGGGTTTTATCCACAGACTGAGTTTATCAATCTTCGTTGATAGGCTCAGTCTGAATGTGGATGAAGCGAAATATGGGGGGGAAATATAAATATATAAATGAGGGAAAAAATGGCGCCTTAATCTGTCTATCTACTTTGTAAAGGACTCGACGTGATGCCATAAATGTGGGAAAAAACTGTCCATTTAATCTGTTTGAAAATAAAATGGATATAATAGTAGATATTATAAACTTCTATTCGATTCTTGTGTGAAACGTCATTAATTCATTTTATTTTCAATACTTCATGGGGGATTTAAATCATCCTTTTACGGATTTGTAAGGCAAAAAATATGCGAATGTCTCGGTAGCCTTTGATGTTCAATTAACCCCTAATATATGTATAACTTGTAGCAAAATCCTTGCATTGAAAAATAAGCAAACATTTTAGTCATTTAATTAAGCTGAAAATTCAATACAAACTCGTAAGCAGCCCGGGGCCATTAAGGCGAGTGATGGCAACCCAGGGACATCATTCACCTTATCTCTCCACATCTGTTCTTGCCCACTGTCTCAACACCACATTGCACTTGGTTTAATTAAAGTAGCCAAAATACTGCCTATTTTACGAACGGAATGCTTTTTAAATAAATTGATTAGGTTCTTAATTTTTATTTAGCTTCTCCGTATTATTATATACTAGGTGCATCCCGATGTTTCGCCCGCATTAAAGTAAATTATCCTCTTCCTTGGCTAGTACATACCCACCTACATATCATAATGTCGAGTCCATAACGGGATACGTAGAGAGATAGAGCGCCAGTTTTCGCTAGACTAACATACTCTTTCGCTTCGCCCACATTCATCAGTCTCTTCATACATACTCGCCAGTTTCGAATACCCTTCCGTTCCCATCTTGATTTATATAAATATATTTTATTTCACTCGATATATTCAAAGAGAACAGCCGCCTGGGGTGGTTTTAGTGAGTAGAAATCCCCCCTAGGACGGTCGGGTAAAGACAGAAGGTTTCCCCCTAAAAAAAGAAGATAGAGTTAGTAACACAAAATCACTAAAAACTAGTGTAAGTAGCAGCTTATTTAACTTGTAGTTCCTCAATTAAAGGGCTACGTAATGCAAAAAAGGTTTCAAATCGGATGAATAGTGCCTGAGATAAGCACGACAAACAAACAAACATTTTCTACCTGTTTATGATGTTAATATGGACTTACGCCTTCTCATGAGTCCACGAAGGGTAATCAAACATTTATTGATATAACTATGAATGGAAGACGCAATGAAAAACGACTGGGAATTTCGTTCTTAAAAAACAATCCTCTCCAAAATTTAATTTTCTTTTTCTTAGTTTTCTAGTTATGAGGTTACCGTATAAAGTACGATATGATTTATAATCAAAGAAAAATCACTCTAATAATATTTTCTTTTATTATTACCTCATCAATTTTACTTCGAACGAAATATTCGCAAAATCGGCAATCACTAATCAAGTATTCATTCAATCATAATCGAAGACTCCACGGAGTATAGCTTTTTTTAATATTCATCGAATTTTTGTATAATCTTTGTAAGCACAAAACTCAGGAACGTAAACGGTGGTTTGGTATCTTGAGTCTCGGACACGGATCGCATGAATACTAGATATGGTAACGTATTTATTTTTGAAACATTCATTTAATTAAATTTAAAATAATAATTTCTAAAATCGTGTATCGAGTAGAAATTACGACAGAAATACTCAAACTAGCGAGCATGTATGAAGAGACAGATACATTTGGATGAAGGGTAAGTCAAGAGCGAACTTTTTTTCTTTTTACCACATAGTAAGCGGTAACCGCCGCCTATGGACGCTTGCGACACCAGGGGAATCACTCGCCCGTTGCCTACAGTTACTCTACTCTTTCTACCCCGCATTACTTACTCAAGTAAGAATAATACAAACGTCTTTTAAGTTCCTCGCCTCGCAAACATATATTTTCAGGTTTCCTAACGATGTTTTCTTTCATTGTAAATCTTATCAAGTGATTAACAGAACTACTGTATTAAACTCTAATTTAATTTGTAAAACCTAATTGATACGCGCGCTGGCACTTGATTGTACACAAAGTGTCTAAATAACCACTGGGCAACTTCAATTTGTTTCAATATTTTTAATTTATTCTACTCCAGAACTATAATGCTCCATGTCACAAAAAAGGGCTTTGAAATTGCGTCCCTTTATATGAAACGCAATGATTCAGAGCAATGTTAACGAATGGCGATTTAGTACTTCCCTTTACGTAGGTATCCTCAGATTTGTTTGTTTACCCGGCGAAATGAGGAAGATACCAAAAGAATTGCGGATAAGACGGACGCGTGATAACCTAATTTAGTCGGACAGCACCCTCTATTCAACTGTGTTCTTTATCTGGTGGCAATAATGCCGGTTGTAATAAGGCTAACGCCTGTGATCACGATGGTTGTTATACATTGCGTATTTAAGTAGTTAAAATCATAAAGAGTCAGAAGTCATCTGATTTGACTTTCCTTTTACTCTCATCGACAACAACCATGAAATAGACAAACTCTCTAATCTTGCAAAAGAAAACAGATATAGCAAAAGTGTTTGCAAAAAGAAGCGAACATGTTGAAAAGATTGATGAATGTGGATGAAGCGAAGGAGTATGTATGGTAAGTATGAAAGTTTGGGGAGAACAGTCGCTTTACTCTCTCTGCCTATCCCGTGGGATTCTCGGCGTAATGATATGTACGATCGCGGTTAAACTATTCAATATCATTATAGTGCTCTTTTTAGTGCGTTTTGTTGACTATCTTATTATTAATAACATAAAAACGTGCTAATCTTAGAAACTACAAATTTGAATTTAAACATCGTACTGTTCCTTAGAAAACAAGTGAAAGACAAAGTGTGATGCTCACGCAATATCTCACTGAATTAAATTAAGTTGTCCCAAAAGTGACGTCGTATTTTTGCACCGCGCCCCACATAATAGGAATTCATTTTATTCTCCGAACTTATTGTGTCGTTTGGTGTCATTTTTTCCATAACTCAACGTTTAACTGATGGGAACCTATTAAAATATGACGCTAGCTTGACTTCATTCATTTCAACTCACACGTAAGAGGGGGAAATATCGTATGATATATTATTCGACAATAAACCTTAAGTTAACGCAGTAAAGTTACATTTTGATACAGCAGTAGCAATTAACTTGAACATTTTGACAGTTTGACACTTCCCCTTAAGTTTGTAATTGTGTGATTTTGGCGAGTTGGTTGCGGCGTGAGAAGTACATTGCGACGTATACAAGGCTTAGGCTAAGTTTAGCCTTCCCTTGTCTATATGAACAGCTTAGACATGTTGTAGCCGAAACCGTACTGTTCCGTAAAGCCCGAGTGGTTCAGGTAGTCGCCTGGTACACATAGATTGTAAATTCAAATGCCGACTCAATCAGTAATTTTTCTAAACTCATGTATAATGATGTATGTGGACGAAGCGAAAGAGGTATGTAAGTCTAGAGAGAACTGGCGCTCTATACTCTCTGCTTACCCCGTTAGGGACTCGGTGTGATTATATGTAGATGATGATGATGATGTAATATGATTTATCACACCATGAACTCTACGGTGAACAAAAAACATCGTCAGGAAACCTGCATGTGTTTGAGAAGGTATTCAAAGATGTATGTAGAATCAATTCATACATGAGAAAAGTGATGGACCGTCTTACGTCTATCACGTTGAAACCTAAATTCATCTCTGGATAAATGGGTGCGTGGGTACTACTTATACACCTCTGCCTAACCCTTTGGGGAACCTTATGGGAAGGCGGATGTATATGACGTCTTAAGGGTTATTCCAACAGATTTTTTATCTCGCCCAATTTGCTCATACAGTAGTTATTGCGTGTAATAAGAACGAAAAACATTACAAACTTCGTTATTATGTTATTAGTATATACCTAATGTTATAAACATTGTCATTACTTGTTGGATTATTAAAATTAATAATAATAATAAATACCTGGGACAATTCCACACAAATTGACCTAGTCCCAAATTAAGCAAAGCTTGTGTTATGGTAACAAGACAACGACATATTTACTTATATAGAAAGATGTATACATAAATACATAGGACATCCAAGACTAAGGTATGTGTTTATCACACAAATATCTGCCTTCAGCGGGATTCAACCCGCAACCTCAAGTTTTGCAGTCAGGAGCTCTAACCACTAGACCAGACGGTCGTCTTGTATTGTAATAATAATAATATAAATAATATATCCTCACGCCTTCCCCCAAGGGTCCCCGAAGGGGTAGGCAGAGGTATACACCTCTGGGTAATACCCACACACCCACTTTCCGCCAGAGGTATATTAGGTGCCAACGTGACAGATGGCGAGTCCATCGCCGTTACTGAAGCACAACTATACATACGCCTTTGAATTTCGCGTATGCAGGTTTACTCTCGATGTTTTCCTTCACCGTAAAGCTCGTGGTGTGACTAATCACTGTACTTAAATTCAGAAAAACTCATTGGTACAGTCGGGATTCGAACTTGCGATCTTTGTGTCGCAGGCAACTGCTCGAACCACTCGGCCACCACGGCTCTTGTATTGTGTTGTATTGTAAGAGGTTAGTAGAATAAAGGGATCAGTGATAGGTACATTAAGTAGCTGTTTCCTTCGACTGTTAAAAATTGGTGTCGTGACCAACAGCTGAACATCCAAAAAGTCACCCTTAAAGATTAGTGTCTGAACCTACAATCTCGACTTTGCAGGTGATTTAAATCACGCCGCTATTCGGCTCTCTCAATCTCATTAATAATTTTAGATTTTTTCCAGCAAGAGGACGATCCCTCGACCCATTTTTAGTAAATTAAATTCTTAGGTGGCAACAATAGATCTACTTACGATATATTTCTTGTATATACCACGCCAAGTCCCTAAGGGGGTAGGTAGAGAGCAAAGAGCGCCAGTTCTCTCTAGACTTACATACCTCTTTCGCTTCGTCTACATTTATCAGTCTCTTCATAAATGCTCGTCGGCTTCGAGTAGGTACTCTTGACGTTCCCGTTCTTGTAAATTAGTCAATAAATTTATCATACCTATATAATATTATACATCAAGCTAAATAACATAGGCTAAATAAGTTTTCTCATTCAATTTCAAGTCAATCATTCAATAGCTTCATTTACAATCTGGTACAGATTGAGAATAAGTAGGGATATTATTCATATTTTTTTTCCCATCGAACTCCATTTGCGGCAAAAGTTTGATTTTCCTTATTTGGGGAAATTTTGATTAGAATAATTAATTAATGTAATGGCCTAAACGTCGCCAATTATTCAATACTGTATTATCTGGAAGGGAGACTAAACAGATTTTACCAGCTTCTTTTCCAAAAGATATTAACATTTTTCTTGAGTCTTTGTTGAGAACAACTTTAATATAGGATATATCTTCACACCACCCGAACTTCGTCTACGAAATGTCACTATCAAGCGGCAGTTTCGAACCCAAAATGATGTTGACTGGAAAAATTAGTATTTCGTTTCAGTTGCCACGTGACTAATGGAGAGCCCGTTACCGTTTATCAAGCATAGCTATGTATACGTATTTCTACCACCATTTCCATTACCGTAAAGCTCGTGGTTCCGAAAACCTATCGGTTAAAGTCGAGATTTGAAGTAAAGGCTGTACCTTTACGTAGCAGACTACTCAAGTAACTCGGCATTCACTGCTCTCCAATGCATGTTCCAGTTTTCAGATTTAGATTACTCCGCAACAGTAAACATTAAAATCAATGCTTGTCATTTCTTTTGTACAAAAGGGGACGTTAGCATACGTGCTTTGAAAGGAAACAATTATTTTCGAGCTACCTCACATACAAATGTAAGAGATTAAATATGCTCATATGACAGTGTGGCTGCATTGAAAGTGAGTTGCCTGTTCAGTATTCTACAACGTAAGTACTTATTGTGACTATGCAACATGCATATTTTTTTACTAAGCTCGGGTTGTTTTTCACGTCTGCTTTAGAGACGGCGATAGACTTGCTAAATTACGTTGGCACCTAAATATATCTCTGACGAAGAAGGCATGTTGGCACATCGCTGCTTACCCCTTCGGGAGCCCTTGTGGGTAAGCGTAAAGGTATATATACTAGTATATACTTTATAACTACCAGAAATAAGTATGTACTATTTATATGTAGTATAATAAATATTTTCTCACGCCTTTCCACTAGGGTCCCCGAAGGGGTAGGCAGAGACGTATAGGTAGTACCCACACACCGACTTTCCGCCAGAGATTAATTTTAGTTGCCAACACACACCAAGAGCTTCACGGTAAAGGAAATCATCTAGAGGAAGCCTGCATACGTTTGAGAAGAAATTCAAGGACGTTTAATATAATCGTACAGTGATCGTGGGTAACGGTGATAGCCTCACAAGTACTCAAAAGAGAAGATGGTGTGTGGGTATTACGTACTCACCTCTATTTTTTATCCCTTCGGGAACTTCTAAAGGAAGGCGTGAGGATATGTATATATTATAGGAATAAACTTAGTATGTTTTATATTTTTTAAGCTAACAATACTAAGTTTGCCTAACAAACACTTTATTTCATACTCAAAGGATTCAAGTGTAACAAATAAAACTTGTTTTATGTACGAAATAAATGGGTACAAAGCGGCAACTTGAATCGAGCATAGTAGCAGCCATAGACAATAGAACTACATAGAAAGGTGTAAAATACATTTAAAAAAGTGCTTACTAACTTTTATGTTTTTTTTTATTACGTAATCGATATAATGTTTGTAAAATGTGCACTTTAGTCAAACTTACCGTCGTATTTAAGGTTACAAAAACCGCTTACTGTATGCAAACGAAATTCTTATTTCCCAAATTATGAACAGAATAATGATACAGCGATCTTGGTTCACGATTTGCAGTTTTGTAATTTTGTGCAGACAATGTTCACTGCTCTATGGGAGCAGCTCAATGCTAGTGTCTACGGCGTAGCTCGTAGCCCGTAGAGCCGTAGCACCTGCTGCAAAGCGTAACGGTTGCGAGCAAAATTAGATTTTACCATTATGTCTCTTATATCTTCCAAGCCTTTGGGCTTTGAAAAGAAAAAACTTAGCTAGACTCATAATTTATCAAGTTAAAGAACAGTTTGTTACTTTATATAATATAAAAACGGTAAATAATTAGACTATCTAAATTAAAGTGCACACTTTGAACGCAGTAAGTTTATATCTAATATTAATATAAAGACGATGACGGATGCGTCTGAACGTAATCCTCAGATATTTTATTCAAATCTGAGTGCTCTGTCTGGAGTAATAAATCCCCTACACCTTGCAGTAAATTGCAACCAAATATTGCTTTAAGGAAATTCCGATTCTGCCATGTATAAGCTTTCAATGCCTTGACCATCAGGTGTGCTGTATGGCTATTTAACTATTTTGATGAATTAAAAAAACAGAAGTTCCGGTGTTTGATAGGCGCCGAGTCTATCACCGTTTCTCAAGAATACTTTTATATGTAAGTATCTTCACGATGTTTTCTTTTACTTTTCAAACTTTTTGCTACAGTCGGAGTTCAAAACTGATATCTTGATATTGCAGGCAAATATCTATAAACCCGATCCATTAGGCAACCATAGGCTTTTTGTTTTTATTTAGGTATTTTTGTAGTATTATGAATTCCAAATTTAACCCGAGTGATACTTGATAAAACATTATGAAAAACAACCCAAGTAGTCTATTAGTCCGTCTGCAAAATGCAAATAAATTCGTAGGCACAAATCAGCGCGCGTCACCCCAAATCCTTCAGCGACACATTTAGACTAGGCTACCATATTTGAATTGCAAATAGCGGGCCTCGCAAAGAAAACAAGACAATTAATTCGGAAACACCACTCTAGTGTTGATGTTTAATCAGTTAAGTAGATACGTTCAGCGTGAGAGGCACAGTTTATACCAGCTGCAGAGGTTACAAGTGAAGCTTACAGAACTAGGCCTACGATCTTGTTGGCATGCCGAGTTTGGAGGATACTAATTTAGTTATGGAGCGTCTTTGAAGTCGAGATCAAATTCTGTTATTAAGTTGTGTACTTTATTATTATATTTCGCTTCGATTATTATTGTTTTAATACATTTTAGAGTGAGATATGTAACTTAATTATAGTTGTATAGTTACTTAGTCTTGCATGTTCTATGTATTATACAAGGCTTGCGCTATATAAATGCTGCTAAGCCGTGGTGGCCGAGTGAAGATCGCAAGTTCGAATCCCGACCGTACCAATAAGTTTTTGTGAACTAAAGTAGTCACACCACGTGCTTTACGGTGAAGAAAACATCGAGAGGAAACCTGCATACATCTGAGAAGCAATTCAAAGGCGTATGTATAGTCATGCTTGAGAACCGGCGATGGCTGCCTCGCCCTTTGGGGACCCTTATGGGAAGGCGTGAGGATATCATACAATTGCAAAACTGTTATAGTACATTTAATTTCACCAAGCTCATAAATGGAATTTAAGTAATTAATGAATACGATTGTACCTTTATGTTAATTTAGGAAAAAAAACTTCACTTCATCAACCTCAATCATTGTTGAGGCCTTCTTTAAAGTATTAAAGGTATCACACCGCTTTCTCATTATTATCTATCGTTTTGTCCCCTACGTACATGGGTATGCATGAACCCGTACCGTATGTGTGAAAGCCGTGGTGGCCGAGTGGTTCGAGCAGTTGCCTGCGACACAAAGGTCGCAAGTTCGAATCCCGACTGTACCATTGAGTTTTTCTGAACTTAAGTACAGTGATTAGTCACACCTCGAGCTTTACGGTGAAGGAAAACATCGAGAGGAAACCTACATACGTCTGAGAAGAAATTCAAAGGCGTATGTATAGTCGTGCTTGAGTAATGGCGATAGACTCGCCATCTGTCACGTTGGCACATAATATACCTCTGGCGGAAAGTGGGTGTGTGGGTATTACCTATACACCTCGGCCTACCTTTGTGGGAAGTGCCCTTGAAGAACCCTTGTGAGAAGGCGTGAGGATATATTATTATTATTTATGTATGAACCAACTGTTGTATTGTGAGCTGTGTCCCGTACGACTAAGGTGTGCGCGTGCAAATCTGTAATTTATTTATCCCGGCGTCGGCACGGCGAGCGGGTTGCTACATTAGTACACCGTACAGGCTGATAATATCCCGGCGGGCCAAGGACCCATGTTGCGAGTTATGGTTACGAATATCCTAATGATTTATTAATCTACCACAGCTACTCATGTATTCTTAGCTAATGATATATATTTGGAGCCGAGCTGGCCGTGGTTTGAGTATACTACAAAAATATCAAAAGTTTGAGCCCCTATTATACGAATGAGTATTTTTCAATTTTACAATATAAAAAAGGCGGAAAGTAGGTTTGTGGGTACTACCTATACACCTCTGCCTACCCCTTCGGGGTCCCTTGTGGGAAGCCGATATATAATATATCCTCACGCCTCGTCACGAAACGTTAAGAGTACTCGAAACCGACGAGCATGTACGAACTGATGTATGTGGACGAAGCGAAAGAGGTATGTAAGTCTAGAGAGAACTGGCGCTCCATACTCTCTGCCTACTGCGTTAGGGACTGGGCGTGATGATAAGATGATGATATATTTTTAATTATGTATTTATTTCAATTATATAGACAAGAATTGAAGTTTTATAGATACTTAAATTTCATATACTATGCAATACAGTATTATCATGTTTACTGATCTGATTTCCATTACGCCGAGAATGTTTTGATAGTTTTTTTATTTTGTTATTTACTGATTTCAGGAGCAGATACAATGAGAAAAAACACTAAATGTTAATTTGAATGAATATAATTTGTACCAACAGTGCGTATACAATGCAACCTGATGGCTTTAAATAAATAATGTCAAATCAAGATAGACAAATACGGCAAATCACAATGCTACCAAATAAACAAATAGCGAACGCTGAACATGCCCCGCTGCCGCCTGAAATAGCGCAATATATTAATACCTATACAAAATTCATAGCATAATTTCATTGAATAAAGATAAGTGACTGGAATAGGGTATGCTTAAATTATCCAACCCTTGAGGCCTTTGTAAAGTAACAAATCTCATGCTAAAATTATGCCACGTTACTATTCTGAGTTGGGCGATTTGTATATCAGAACGTTAATTATCGCTTTCTACGTAATAATTTTATTGTGTATCCAGCTCATTTAACTGTAATTAAGTTAAGAAAAACTCATTGGTCACAGTCGGGATTCGAACTTACAATGTTTGTATTGCAGGCAACTTCACTGAACACTCAGCCACCAAGGCTTGTTAATAATTAACTTTTCCTTGTATATAACTGCTCGTGTAGCTTGCTCTTTTTATACCCCTGGGGTGGCAAGCAAACACGCAACCCGCCTAAGCGGTTACCGCTGCCAATGAATGTTTGAAATACAAGGGGTATCATTTGCGCGTTGCCGACCGTCCAGGGGAAGCCTCAACGGGGCGTTCGTTCCACAAGCTGAGCGCTCGCAGAATTAAACTTTCTTGAAACCGCGCAGAGATTCCAAGGTTATGTACGGAGAATGAATTATTCCTCAGGAATGACAAATTAAAAATGAATGATTCCTTTGGAATTAAATTAACCGGTTCTGATGATATTTCTACCGATTCCGATAGTCAGTTAAATTTGTTGCTTGTTAAAAGATGATCAAAACCGATCCTTTTCTGTTAGCACATTATAAAATATCAAAGAAAATGGAATTATCCAATAACAATGCTATTTTCCTTCGATATTATGTATGATAGACGTACCACCTCAGTTAAGAAAGATATATTATTTTGTTCCCTAGTACACTTCTGTTCTTCGTTTGCCATGAATGTATCTAAGTACTTAAGTTCTAGGCAAGAAAGCTTAACACATGGAAAGGCGCAAGCGCCGGTTCTTCAGTTTAAATTAGAAGCGATATTGTACTTAATATATGAAAGCTTTGAGTCGACAATTGAATGCGGTAAATACAATAATATCACTAGCGACGTCGTCGTGAACTTCGATGAACACAAATATTGGCTTTACATAGTTAGATGTAACGTTTAATACACTATACGGTCTCAATTAGCAATGAATGTGTTGTTCATTATAACAATTGAACGCAACTCTAACAATGGTGGCAAACAAGCATGCGGTCCGCCTGATGGTAAGCGGTTACCGTCGCCTATGGACGTTCGGAACACCAGGGGTGTCGCTCTCGCGCTGCCGACGCTGCAGAATTCTTTCCACAACCTTCTTGAAGAACTATATATTAAACTCTCCAAGGAAAACCTCAACGGGGAGCTCATTCCACAGCCTGAGCGTTCGCGGAAGGACTTTGGAACCGCGCAGTACCAGAGGTTTGTGGTTCCAATGTATGAAGAAGGTGAACTCTTCATGAATGATGGGAGTGCTTAAGTAGAAGTGAGCTTGTTTTAAAACACATGTTTTCTATTATAATAATATAATCCTCAAGCCTTGCCACACGGGTCCCCGAAGGGGTAGGCAGAGGTGTATAGGTAATACCCATACACCCACTTTTCGCCAGAGATAGATTTTAGGTGCTAACGTGATTTGCGCCTTTGAATTGCTTCTCAGACGTATGCAGGTTTCCTCTCGATGTTTTACTTCACCGTAAAGCTCGAAGTGTGACTAATCACTGTACTTAAGTTCAGAAAAACTCATTGGTACAGTCGGGATTCGAACTTGCGACCTTTGCGTCGCAGGCAACTACTCGAACCACTCGGCCACCACGGCTTTCTATTATTACCTGTTTATTATACAGGCTACTATTGAATCACGAATTAACGTTTCAGAAACGAAATTAAATTCGAAAGTCATCAGAAAATTAAACGTTGGTTTAACAGCAATCAGTTCGAGCCAAGTGACGTCGGAATCCACAGTCCAGATTTGCAATTCAGATGTAAAAACCATTTCAATTTACAATCAACAGAATACAATTAATTCAATAGGCTGTTCTGGTAAGAATAGTCTAGATTCACTCGAGGAGAGGCCGGGAGACATTTTTAATATTGATGAATAATTTGATTTGATTTCAATTTGATGATCGGTTCACAGAAGTTGCGGTACTTTAAGAATTTCGTTCCGGTAACAAAGTAACTTTGAACTGTTTGAAGTAATTAAAATTGGACAAAAGTAAACAGTTTTGTAATTGTATCTTAACGAGTTCACAGGGGCCGTCAAAGCGGTCGGATATTTTGTATGAACATGACAGATGAGAGCCTGTTTTTAAGCCACATGCTCGAAACCGCATGCATGTATCAAAATACTACTGAATGATGATGAAATGCTCTTAGTTTCATCATTATTCAGACTGTGAGTCTAGCGATAATTGACGCTCTACTCTCTCTGCCTAACTGGTAAGGTACTCGGCGTGATGATAATAAGTATGTATGTATGACTTCCTTGGCGCCTTTGACATTAATACATACATACATATCATCACGCCAAGTCCCTAACGGGGTAGGCAGAGAGTATAGAGCGCCAGTTCTCTCTAGACTTACATACCTTTTTCGCTTCGTCCACATTCACATTGACATTAATATCAGATCTATTATAGGTTTCTCCCAAACTATTAGCCCGAAGCGGTAAGCAGAAGATCTACACCATCTTTACCCTGGAGCCATTTTATTTAGGTACCATTTTAATACAATCATTTAACATGCTACGAGCTATATACAATACAACACATTACGAGCTGTATTGAGGGGAAAAACATTGGAAGTAAACTTACATACGTTTGAGACACATATATCAACGTAAGTATGTCTTTGCATTTAAATATGGCGACAGACTTGCCCTCTATATGTCACTTTAGCACTAAAATAGATGTCAGCAGAAATGAAGGTGTATCTTCGCCATTACTAATTCTAAGCGACCAGAAGGGTCCCCGAAGGGTAGGCAGAGATGTTTAGGTACTACCCACACATCCACTTTTCGCCAGAGATATATTTAAGGTGCCGACGTGACAGATGACGAGTCCGTCGCCGTTTCTCAAGCACTACGTATAATACGTTTTCAAATTTCTCCACAACAGGTATGTCTGTAGGTTTCCCCTCGATGTTTTCATTCATCGTAAAGATCGTGGTGTGACTAATCACTATACTTAAGTTCAGAAAAATCTTGGGTATCCACTGGTTCACTGGCAAACTGGCTCGGCCTACGAAGTATCAACATAATATCTTTATGATATAACTAGCCCGTCCCGGCTTAGCACGGGTGGACCTAAGATTTTTTTTGTAAAAGAAAATATAGCATATCTCACTCAAGGTGAATGTAGCTTTCCCATGGTGAAATCGGCACCGTGTGTTTTAAGTTTATTCATTACAAACATACACACACACAAAAATACAAATCTCTTTATAATATTAGTATAGATAATAGACTAGTTCCGGCGATCATTTTCCTTTTGTACAGCAAACATGATATGCCTAAAAATACAGTCTCTCTGTGGCTCGCTTATACTCGGAATCGTTGAAGGTGGAGGCTATTCGGTAAATTGGAAGAATAATTCATTTTTCCACTCGATGGCACATGAAAGAGGACAGTGCCACGCCCTCAGGCTCCCAGTGAAAACATAGGCGTTAGGGTTTCGTTTGAAATTGCGGCGATTTAAATGTGAGGCGTGTTATTGTACCAAGCCCTTTTTTATCGAAGTGGTGATTGCGAATGAATCTATAGTTATATATTGTATATATAACTATATATATATATATATAACTATATATATATATATATAACTATAGTTATATATATAGTAGTAAACGCATTGTTTTGATCCATCTGATTAATGATGATCCCTCTCAATGAATGGAACGGAATGAATCAAAAATCTACGTTTCTGGAGCTTACCTAATAATTAAATTTGTTAAATATAAACACACACATACCTACCAACACGCGGTGACTCTCGTGAGGTAGTCAGAAGGACGCCAGTGCCCTCTACGCTCACGGAACTATATTTCTTCCGATATTTTTTATGGATTTCACTCGTAGCTTGAATTTTTGCTATAAATCGCGCGAAACTAGTTGGCTGCGCCTTAGGTATGTAAAGTGGGACGGAGGGGAATACTTGCGTCGTCTAATCAAGACCTCTAGTGACAGGTGGGCTGGAACATGTCTCGCTCCGAGAATCAGCATCAGCAACGCTGGATAACAACTCACCCTGGCAATAGTGCTAGTCTTCTTGGCACGTTTCCTCGGTATACCGATTTGGATCAAATATTTGATGTATAAGTTCTTGGTTATACAACTGTTTTTGTGAATATTAATAATTGTATTTTATTGAAAATAAATGTACAGTGTACTTAAATATTCCACTAAATTGGGATTGAATTGAGTACATTAAGCTTCAGGACGAATGCAATTAATGCTCATTACCAGTATGGTCATGAAATTAATTGCGTCCGATTACATAATTGTATCTGCTTATGACTCATCCGTCTTTTTTGCTTCAAATTACATTAAAATGATTACCAAGTATTACAACATAATTCATCATCAACCAATATTTTAATTTTAATCGAAATTGATCCAGTACAACTTGTAAATCAGAGGTGAATAAGTTACTCGTTCGTAGTATCGCATAACGTATTCTCTTTCATCATATTGTTCACCTTTTCCATTAATAGTAGTTAAATAATTCCTTAAAGAGAGAGACCAAGTGGTTTTCGTAGTGTCACAGTGATCTGTTCCAATGAGTTCTCTTATATGTCACACAACGAGACTAAAGGTAATGAAATCATCCTGAAAAAATATCGCATACGTTTGAGAAGACATTCGAACATGTGTGTGACTGAGATGTGGCACTCGCCATCTGTCTCGGTTGCAACTACATTTATGTTAAGCGAAACCCGGGCCTTATTTCACCTATTTGTATGCTTACCCCTTCTGGATCCCCTTTGCAAAGCATACAGTAGTTCTGTATATAGGAAGTAATTTACGGTATAACATGTATGCCTTAATAGCGAAAACGCTTCTAATCATAGTACGTGTTTTTACCAAAACCGTTGATTGTTCTAAAATTAAACCCGCGCACTGTTTTGATCACAATTTTTTGTTTCACTCCAAATTTGGCTATGATGGAAACTACAGAACAATACAAGCACCAAATCTTTCGTAGATTAAGTTATCTTTTGTTAACACTCCAAGCAAAGCTGCCAATTTGAGAACCGGTCTTTAATTATAACATCTCACAATGGCATTGATTAAAATGAGCCTTAGCTTACTGTAGATATTGGCAATTGAATTATCTACAAACATATTTATAATACTCAGGGTAGTAATGTACATATCACGAATTTACTAACAGACTAGTTTTTTTCGCTTAGTCCACTTTCATCCATCTTAGTCATTTTCATACATCTACGGCTATACAACTACGAGATTTGAAATGTGGTTTTCTTCGCCGTCCTCTTTCTGACTATTTCACTCTTTTAATCTTTTTATACTCATATTTTTTTATATGTAAAAAAATGTAGAGAACCAAAGTTATCGACATAGCTCAAAGAATTAGCAAGCTGAAGTGGCAGTGGGCCGGCCATATCTCGCGAAGAACCGACAACCGCTGGGGTAAACGTGTTCTTCAGTGGAGACCTCGACTAGGCAAACGTAGTGTAGGACGCCCTCCGACCAGGTGGGATGACGATTTGCGAAGGACTGCTGGCAGATGTTGGATGCGGCAAGCTGTAGACAGGGCGCTATGGCGCTCATTAGGGGAGGCCTATGTCCAGCAGTGGACTAGAGTGGGCTGATGATGATGAAAAAAATGTACTGGCCTAATTTCATCATAAAAAACACATACTCTTTGAACCAGTTGCTTCCCCTGTGTCTTGGCTGTTCAGTAAATTCCCGAATGCAATTAAAGGAAGAATTAAAATCATCATCATCATATCATCACGCCGAGGCCGCCCTAATGGGGTAGGCAGAGAGTATAGAGCGCCAGTTTCCTCTAGACTTACATACCTCTTTCGCTTCGTCCACATTCAATAGTCTCTTAAATTCTAAAGGAAGTATTAATAATTCTCCTCACCTCACGCCTTCCCACAAGGGTCCCCGAAGGGGTAGGCAGAGGTGTATGGGTAATACCCACACACCCACTTTCCGCCAGAGGTATATTAGGTGCCAACGTGACAGATGGCGAGTCCATCGCCGTTACTCAAGCACGACTATACATACGCCTTTGAATTTCTTCTCAGACGTATGCAGGTTTCCTCACGATGTTTTCCTTCACCGTAAAGCTCGTGGTGTGACTAATCACTGTACTTAAGTTTAGAAAAACTCATTGGTACAGTCGGGATTCGAACTTGCGACCTTTGCGTCGCAGGCAACTGCTCGAACCACTCGGCCACCACGGCTCTTTAATAATTCTCGTAAGCCACAAATGCCGGCGTATATAAATAAATAAAAGAATATTTTAGTATAAAATTAATTCCTTCATAGATTCTCATTACAAAGTCGGAGGTAAGATCTACAGTGAATCAAATACGGTTTTTTATTTGTTAGGAAGAAAATTTTATGAAAAAGACATAATCACGAATTGGATACAATAAAGATTGAAATAAAACGATTTATAATACAACCACAAAAAAAATATTTGGATGAAAACAACTGGCGCTGTACTTTTTGTTCATATCAGCACGGCGTGTCCCATCAGGAGTAAAACTTAAGAGTTTTTTAGAAATAAAAAGGACGGACTGCACGACATATTTCATCATTTTTTTCACAGCTCACCTTTTTTTTTTTTTTTTTTTTTTTTGTATTGTCTCTCGTAGCGTGAGTTCCGGGAACTTTTGCTACTTAACCGGTCAATGGCGAGACCTAGGCCTCCAGCCAGGCACTTTATTTCTAAGCAACACAGCTAAGGGCACCCCCTGTGGGGTACGAACCTCGGCTTAGGGCGTTGCTGGATCGCGAGCAAGGGAGCTGGGCTGGACTGGTAATTTTATTTAAATATTATTTGGGGGCGGGATTTACGCGTCAGGCTCGGCGCGGGCCGGCGTTTGCGGCGGGGGTCGGGGGGTTACATTACGGCTTATTCGCGTCGAGCCTCGTCGGCGAGGACGGAACAGTGGTCGGTTTTGTGTAGTGTTGGTATGTTTTTGTCGGGCGTCCTGGAGGACCGTTATGTCGTCATCCGGTTCGATGACGGCGTGTCTTGGACGCCTTATCTTCGAGATAAGGGAAGGAGTGTATCGGGCGGCCGATACGACGAGGGGGTTGGGGTGATTTACAGCAGAATCGAAATGACGTTTGGACAGTTTTTTCAAAAACTGTTTTATAGTGGGGACTTTGAAGTCAACGTGGAGTTGACTATTACGCATGTACCACGGGGCACCTGTGGCTCTCCGGAGAAACCGGCTTTGGAGCACTTGCAGGGGGTTAAGTGTTGACTTGCTAGTGTGTGCGAACACTACACCCGCATATGTCATGATTGGTCGAATGCACGTCGTGTAAATCCTCACCTTGGATTTCAATGAGAGTTTACTTCGCGCATTCAACATGCTGTGAAGTCTACCGAGCGCGAAGGCGGCTCGCGCGCGTACCGCCTTTACGTGGTGACGGAAAGAAAGGCGTTGATCGAGGATCACACCCAGGTATTTGGCTTTTTCTTCCCATGGAATGGGTTTGCCGAAGAGGGTGATGGGGGCTACCCGTGGGCGTTCGAGGCCTTTCCAGAATAGAATGGCTGCGCTTTTGGTGGGGTTCACTTCAATTCTCCATTTCCGGAACCACCGCCCCAGGGCTGTGACCGCGGATTGGAGGTTGTCGTGAATTCCCTCGGGAGTTCTACCTTTGTAGTAGATAGCCGTATCATCGGCGAATAGAGCGCTTTTAACTCGTCTATGGAGGGGAATGTCGCTAGTATAAAGCGTGAATAGGAGTGGCGAGAGCACTGAGCCTTGCGGGACTCCTGCTCGTATGGGATGGGGGGAAGAGAGTGTGCCCTCGACTCTGTAGCGGAAGGAGCGGTTCGACAAAAAGTCCCGTACTATGCGTACTAGACGGTCCGGCACGCCCAACTGGTACAGCTTGTATATTAAGCCGTTGTGCCAGACCTTGTCGAATGCCTTCGCCACGTCGAAGAGGAGCATACCCGTGGTATAACCGAGTTGGAAGCCGCTACTGACGTCTTCCACTATACGGTGGACTTGTTGGACACAAGAGTGTTTGGTTCGAAAACCGAACTGTTGGTCAGGTATGACTTTCTTTGAGTCTGCAAAACTCTTTAATCTATTGTAGATAAGTCTCTCGTAAATCTTGCCAAGGACGTTGAGGAGACTGATGGGGCGATAACTGGAGGCTTCGGTCTTGGGTTTCCCTGGCTTGGGAATACCTATGACCGTTGCACTTTTCCAGGATTGGGGGAAAAAGTTATTGCTCAGTGCGGCATTGAAGATGGCAGTGAGCAAAACTATGAGATAAGGAGAGAAGAGTTTGATAACTCTGTTAGTGATCCCGTCGGGACCTGGGGCTTTCCTGGGGTGTAGATCCTTGATCACTTTCCGGACTTCGTCGACCGTAATTGGGGCGATGGGGTGGTCTGGGTTTTCGGAGGGTGGGAGAGATAGTTTGCTTTCGACCTCGGCTTCCACCTTATCGAGATGGCGCGGGTCTACCGGCAAGGTGCTGGGCGTACATTGAGTCTCGAGACTGTCGGCCAGGCACTCGGACTTCTCGTCGTCGTCAAAGGCGGGCCCTTGATTTGAACGAGTGAGTGGAGGCATGGACGAGATTTTGTCCGATTTGAGTTTTCGTTGGAGATGCCAGAAGGCCAAGTGACTCGGTTCAAGTTCCCCTAGGAACTTGTTCCAGCGAGCGTCTCGCAGGTCTTTCATGCGGTATCTCAGCTTGCGCTGGAGTGACCTCAGAAAGGTGCGGTTCGCTTCAGTCGGGTGAGCTCTATGAGCTCGGAGGGCGGCGTTCTTTTCCGTCACTAGTTCACGCACGTCGTCGGGAAGTTTCCAGCGATGGTCTTCCATCACCGGAACTTGTCGTGAACAGGCGTCCACGGCTGACTGTACGTGAGCTGTGAGGGAATCGACCGCCTTTTGAGTGTCGGCTGCCGACTCTATGAGGGGCGGGATACTATCTAAGTGAACAGATGAAGAGGACTTGAGGAGTTCCTCCAGTTTTCTCCAGTCTGTTATCTTTTTCTGAGGCGGGGGCTGACCTGAGTCCGGGGGGCCTAGTCGGGGGGAGAGCGCTAAGGTCACAGGTCGGTGGTCGGAATCTAATTCGTCGTGCGACCTCAACGAGTGCAAACGGAGGTTTACATTCTTGAGGATCGCAATGTCTAGTACGTCCGGTCGGTGGTTGATGTTCTCAGGGTAGTGGGTGGGGTGCATAGGCGCAATGACGTCGAATTGGAGGAGCCCGCTGAGGTCCTCCAATTGGCGTCCTCTGTTATTTCGTGAGTGGCTGTTCCAAGCATCGCTCTTGGCATTCAGGTCGCCCGCGATAATAACCGAGCTACTGAGGTTGATGAGGGCTTTGATATCAGCTTTGATATCGGCCGTTGAGTTAACTGGGGAACAGTATGCAGAGACAATCGTGATTGGCTGATGGCCGGTCATTCCTAATCGACATATCGAGGTCTCAATGTGGGAGAGGGTTGGTGGTTGGATCGAGATACAGTGCAGGGACCTCTTGTAATAGATCAAAGTACCGCCGAGGGCGGATCGAGATCTATCGTTGCGAACTACGCAGTAGTTTGCAATTCTAGGGTCTCGGTGTGATGGTTTCAAGAAGGTTTCCTGCACTAAGAAAACGTCGATATTGTTGTCGCGGAGGAACGCGGCGATCTCTTCCTTTTGGCTGTGAATGCCGTTGGCATTAAAATAGCCAATTGAAAGTGATCGGGGTTTGATTCTGCTGCTTACGTTTGTGTCCATTATTGGTTGGACGAGAAGGCAGCCAGGGACTCTGATACATCAGCGTAGTCGCCGAGCACCTTGAGGAGGGCCAGAGGGTCCTTCCGGACGGCCCTGAGGCTTCGTGCCATTTCGTTAACCCTTGAGAGGTTGACGGTGGAGAAAAGATCCGCCAGGAATGCCATGTTGGCGGAGGTTTCAGAGGGGGAGGAAGTGGGCTGGACCGCCTGGGGTCTACGCGGGGGAGTAGCAGCCTGGGGCTGGGGCTGTTGAGGTTTGGCGGTGGAGAGCGACGGCAGAGGTGTAATCTGCGGGCTCGGGGCCGCTGAGGGGACAGGTGGGGACGCTTGTGGGAGGGGTGGAAAATCCCTCGGAGGGAGGACCCTCCACGGGGAAGGTCGAGGTGGGGCGGGTTGCGCGGGGGGGGCGTTACGCCATTCGCGGGCCGCTGCCCTCTTAACCACGACTGGTCTGGGTTTGGGGGCTTTAGGGCAGCCCCTGTAATTGGCCGGGTGGCCTTCCTGGCGGCAAAGCACGCAGCTCGGGGGTGAGTCGGTGAGAGTGCGGTCCTTAGGGCGAGAGCAATCGCTCGTCCCGTGATCTCCCAGGCACTTGACGCACCTGGGTTTTGCGTTACAGTTACGCGAAGCATGACCATATAGTTGGCAGTTGTGACACTGCCCTATGGGACCGCCTTTGTGGGGGGTTTCAACCCTTATGCCAGACAGGTGGCATATGGTTTTTATTTTGAAGACGGCTTTGCCGTCGGGAGAGTTCTCGCAGATGGCGAGGACCATGTTAAATGCCTCTCCGGCATTTTGTCGGTGCATGCGGTGTACTTCCTTCACTGCGACATTCTGAGCCTTTAGGTCTTCTTTGATCGACTCGGTGTCGATTTCGCAAGGGACGCCGCGGATGACGACCCGAAGTAAGCGGTCCTCCGGCAGATCATAAGTGTGGTATTCCACACTTCTGGCCTGCAGGAGCTTCGTAAAGGCTCGGAACTCGGTCGAGTTTGGGAGGTGCACCTTAATGCCTTCGGCTGTGGCGGTAGCGCGAGTGAAATTTATGCGGTTGGTTTGGCACCAACCGGAGATTTCCGTCCACTTGGCCTTTGTGTGGACGAATACGGGGGGGCACGAGCGCTCTTTCGTTGAGGAGGGCCGCGTGGGTCGCGGGACGGGGGAGAGCCGGCTAGTTTGAGTGACTTCGGCTTCCGGAGAGGTGAGGGGGGCGGGGGAAGGGGCTGCCGGGGACGGGGCTGTCGGGGAGGACTGTGCGGAGGGCACGGGCACGGTTTTGGGGGCTTTAGTCGGGGGGGAAGGTGAGGTTGAGGCCTCTTTCTTTTTAGCGCGTCTGGCGCGCTTCTTGGAGCCCGTGACGGGCGTGAATTCGTCCGAGGAACCCTCGGACGACTCGGATTGTAGTGACTCCATTTCGGAGTCTATGATGACAGAGTCGGGGGACAGGGGGGAGTCTTGAGACTTGTTGGCCTCATTTGTGACGTCATTAATAGCGCTCTTGTCGAGCGCTGCTGCTGCGTCGGCAGTGGAAGTACCCGCGTTTACGTCGCGGGTAAATTCGTCAAACTGACGTCGGAGGGTGGGCACGGCTTCTAAGAGCCGCGCGAGAAATGCCACTGAGGCTTGGGGATCCATACTTATGGACGTGACGTTGGGCGAGGGAAACGTGTTTCGGGGCGCGGTCGCCCAGGGGAAGAAACACGCAAAGAAACCCCTGGTGACTTAACGTTGGGAGACCGATCCCCGGGGGGTTGACCCGGGGGTGTGTAATGAACCCTCCCTGTCGGGTGTAGACAGGGAGGTGAGTGTGCCTATGGTGTGAGCCCTAAGCTTGTATTCCCGCTGCCAGTCTTATTGTGCAGCGGGTTCCTGATAGTTCCGGTGTAGAGAGCACTAGTCCGTGGACAGTGCCCAAACTAACACCGGAGGATAGGAGGTAAGGGATAGGTAGGGTGGGCGGTGGATGATAACCAGGCGCGACTAGGGTAGACCCCAAGGCCGGTGAACCTGGTCCCGTCCGTTTGTAGCCTTACCCTGAAGGGGCAAGGCTAAGAGCGCAACGGGGCAGCGCCCCACTCGGTTTCGTTGGCACCGTTTGGTTTCCACCGAGTGACCACGAAACTGTGGATTTTCCCAGAAGGGGACAAATATTATTGTCGAGAAACAAGAATTGTGATTGTTGTTGCCTTGAAAAAGGCGACCAACAATCACCACGTGCGGTGCGTAGCGGCTAGCTAACGCGTGGCGATTTGCGTAGCGGCGGGTGTGGCTTCTGCCGGTCGTAACGGGCGCAGAGCGCGGGAGCGGTGGGAGCACACGTCTGCTCGGTACGGCGGCCGGAGCGAGAATTCACAGCTCACCGGTACAGTATTTTTATTTATTACGGGCTCCGCCCGGGTGAATAAAGTAAAATTTCCAAACACGATTGCAGCGCCGCCTATCGGGTCCAATTGTGAATCTTAACCTTTCTCGAATCCGCCGAAGACACACATAAAATTTCATTAAAATTGATCCAGCCGCTTACGATTCTATAAAGGACATACAGACAAACATTAATTTATATATATATATATAGAAGGTAAGTATGTAGTTTAAGTACAAGCTCAACCTGGTTTAAGGTCTTTTGTTTTTGAATACTGAAACAACCTTTACCGACTAAAGCCTTCGTTCGCTATAAGCCTAGTTTCATGAGTTTTTAATAAATTTCTTGACGCCGCTGCTCCTGGCGCTTACTGTTCAAGAAACTTTTCAAAGTGTCAATCAAATAGAACTTGTATAAAAGAGCCCAGTATATGTTGAGCTCCTATATACCACCTCTATCATGAGGGTTGGAGCGTGCTAAGGTATCGTATCCACTGGTAATGTCGAAATTTAATTTCCTCGAACTCTGAATGGTACAAATTGGCATGTTAAGAGTAAAGGTCAATATTCGTTACTTATTTGATGTATCTAGTTTGATAACTTTTCCATATACCCATTTTATTATAAGGAAAAGCGCTATTTATGGAAGTCAGTAATTTATGAGATTAAAAGATGCCAAATAAACATATTTACATACCTTTCGGTAATTGCAATATCAGAGGAATCACTTTCGCGTTGAATAGCGTAAGTTTTTTTTATAGCACACGGGTAACAAACAAGCATTTAGTCCGCCTGATGGTTAGCGATTATCGCCGCATATTAACTTTAGCAACACCACAGGTATCGCTAGCGCGCTGCCGACACTGCAGAAATCTTTTCACACCCTTCTTGAAGAACTTAGAAAATATGAGGACAACATGAGTTAGGTAGGTGTGTAATTAATCCAATTCCTGCAGGAAGGTCCTGTATTTTGTGACATGTAGTAAGTTTGTCTCTGGCACGTACTTTGTTTTGTTTATGTTTCCTTAAGATTTTCCACTAAGCTCTGTGGTTTGATAGATACTTTTCAATACATACACCAAAGTTTTAACTTCACCACACATTCAACAAATATTTTATCTGTAAGTAGTTAGTTTCAACTGTTCTTTGTAAATATTTTTTTTTTTTTTTTTTTTTTTTTTTTTTATATTTATTTAGGAAACATACAGTCATATACAAGCATATTTACATAATTTTTAAATAACAAAAAGACCTAAAAGTTCCATTAACAGACACAATTACCAAACATTTTCGAGTATTACACAAAGGACATTTAACACAAAACAATAACATATGGGTACATGGTATTTAAAATATTGAATACATAATCCATGCCATGTTCACACAAGTGCTCACGCATACGGCCATAAGGACAGAGTGAAATATTAATTGTAACTTACAACAAGCATAATAAACTATATTAATAAACACTGTGCTCTGACCAGGGTATAACATTCTATTCATCTGGTATAATACCATATATAATATTACCAACATCATTCTTGTACTTACCTAAAGATAACGAAAAAATGTCAACACTTTCCAAATTACAGTTATAATATTTACAGGAACGTCTAGCAAAGGTATTTCCAGCGTAGTTTGTTCTGCACGAGGCGATACTAAAAGTGCGCTAAGAACGAGATGAGGTTCTAGGAACATTAAGTTTAATCTTTTCAAGTAATGGTTCAGAGTTAATTTTACTATTAACTATTTTATATAGAAGAATCTGATCTAGAAAAATGCGTCTATTTTCTAATGACTGTATGTTATGCCGTTTCAATGCCGTAACATAATCTACAAAGAAATTTCCTGTACGATATTCTAAAGCTTTTAGAAATTTGTTCTGAATTTTTTCAATACGAGCAATATGAACTGAATACTGTGGGCTCCAGACCACGCATGCGAATTCCAATATACTCCGAACCAAAGAATAATAAAGTAATTTGTATGTTAGTGGCTGTTTAAAAGGTTTAGCTAAACGTAGAACCATGCCAAGTTGCTTGTAGGCTCTACAGGCAATGTTATCAACATGTTGATTGAAGTTTAACTTAGCATCTATAATTACTCCTAGGTCTCTGATTTCATTGACCCGTTTAATTTGCTGACCGCCTAGAGTGTAATCGAAAGTTATAGGGTTATGTTTTCGAGTAAATGATATAATGTAACATTTTTCGGTATTAAGAAACAATTGATTAGTTACACAATAAAGTTCAAATAATTTTAAATCTGATTGTAATTTCAGACAATCATCTGGCTCAGAAATAATTCTGTAAATCTTTGTGTCGTCTGCATAAAGAAGATGACACGTATTCCGAAAACAATTACCAACTTCATTTATATAAATCGTAAATAGGAAAGGGCCTAAATGAGAGCCTTGCGGGACACCCGACGGAATTTCCAGGAACCTAGAAATGTAACCCTTCAAAGCCACAGCCTGACTGCGATTGGTAATGTAAGAATTTAACCAACGAAGCAGGTCCCCATGTATACCGAACTTCGATAATTTATTAATGAGAGTTAAATGGTTTATTTTATCAAAAGCTTTTGAGAAGTCGGTATACACGGCATCTACCTGATAGCCAGCATCAAGAGCATTGAGAAGGTAATCTGTGTACAAAACTAAATTGGTGTCCACACTTCGACCTTTGTGGAAGCCGTGTTGTTGCTGGGATATACTATGATATGCAATCCGACTTAGCTCACTAGTTACAATCTTTTCAAAAATCTTACCGAATATACACAGTTTGGAGATCGGCCTATACTGTCTCACGTCATGTTTATCGCCACCTTTTGGAATAGGGGTAATTAGAGCCTTTTTCCATATCTGAGGGAAACTGCCTTCTTTTAAAGATTTTTGGTAGATAATGGCGATTGGAATCGACAGTTCCTCTGATAATTTTGATACCAACAAGGGATGTACCCCATCAGCTCCAGCTCCCTTGTTGACATCGACCTCTTTAAGGTGTTTCTCCACAAGGCTGCGGGTAATACATATATCAGAGACGTTAACACAAGATTCTGTTGATTCTGCAGAACCTGAGGCCTGGTTCCCAACGGGAGTACTGTGAGTAACAAATACAGAGTGAAAATAATCATTAAAAAGGTTACAGGTCGTTTCGCCATCTGTTGAAGATGCATCACCATATGTTATTTGCTCGGGAGTATCATTAGACATACATTTAGATTTTATAAAAGCCCAAAAGTACTTTGGGGCGACTTTTATCTTTTCCTCGGAAAATTTAATATAGTTGTTGTAGCATTCTGTCTGCATCTTTTTTACACGTGAACGTAATAATTTAAACTGTTGATAATCTCGAGGGTTTCCATAAATTTTCCATCTGGAATGAATCTTCAACTTTTCACGAATAGCTTTGATCAGGGAACTAGAGAACCAAGGAGGTTTTTTAGAATCGGAAGAAAGTTTACGCTTTGGAACATGCTTTGCTATGAGCTTATCTAAAATAGAATAAAAGTGAGAAACCGCGGCTTCTGTATCCATAATATGTAGCTCTTCCCAATCAGTACTTAATAAACCTTTACTTATTTCACTTAAGTTCGCAGCTGGAAAAATATATCTATATTGCTCGTTGGCTTTCAAAGATATACTGTGGGAAAGGGTAAACATTACTTCTAAAGCTGGGTGATGCGAATCCTCTGGGGTAAGTGGGGAGTTACATACAAATACCCGGCAGTCGGTATTACATAAGGCAAGATCCAGAATACGACTGTTTACATTAAAACAACTATTGTATTGAGCCAAATTGGTTAAACTCATGAAATCCAGTAAGGCCGTGGCCTTGGGGTCGCTATTTGTATTTAAAGACAGGGATGAGCTATCCTCTATAGACCAAGATGCGTACGATATGTTAAAATCGCCTAAAAGTAAAAATATATCATCAGGATTTTGTTGTATATGATTAGAAACGGCATCAAAAAATGAAAGTAATGCGTTAAAATGATAATTTCCGTGTGGAAAGTAGGCACAAGCGACGTGTAGTCTAGGAGGAGAATAACGTGCATGCTGACGGTGAGGCACGGTCGGCAGCTCCAGGGTGAGCCACAGCTCCTCGGAGCTGGGCGCCGAGCACCAGTCGTCGCGACGACGCGCGCTCAGGCCGCGGCGCACGGCAATTAGGACCCCGCCGCCGCGACCACCACCACACCGATCGCGTCGATAAACATTGTAGCTCGAGTTAAAATACTCAGCATCTTTAAAATCCGGCGTTAACCAAGTTTCCGATAATAAAATTAAGTCAAAGTTACTTTGTAATAGTTTTAGCGAAAAATCAAGTGACTTAGTACGTAAACCCCTCACATTCTGATAGTATATGTTGAGCGAGTTTAACTGAACCATTTATATAAAAATAATAAAATAAAAAGGTACTTTAAGTGCAAAACAAAATACGCTAGATAGAAGTTGTACGAGCCTATGAGATAATAACAAATTATACAGTATACAAAAATCAAAATGAGACTAACTTTCGACGATAATTGAATGCTAAGTAAAATACAGTAAATATTATTACAATAGTTATTGGTTGATAATTGCGTAAAAACAAAAATGTTATTACGTTTGCAATAATAATAATCAATGTAGGTAGACATGGTATAAAGCAAATAAATGTGGGTACAATAATAATTTGAATGATTAATGTAGGTGATTTTTTTTACAACAAGTAATATTGTCGGTAAATGAATAAAACAAATAAATGTGGGTACTTGGATAGTATAGTAATGCGATAGAACAACAATTGTAGCAAACCAAAGGACCGTTAGAAATAGTCATTGCAATTTGTTGAGATCTGCTTCGTTAGTGATTCGTATTATTTTAGATTTATCATTCTTACGCATAAGAATTTTACAGTCACTAATCCACAAATATGTGTACTGTAAAGTAGACTTTAATTCACGCGCTTGTTTTAGAAGAAGTTTATTATTTGGTGTAAGATGCTCGTTAATGTAAATATTAGAAGCGGGTCCCGATATACCGATATCGGAGGTGGTTATGCCTCGCCTGGCTCGTGCTGCGGCCATCAACTGGTTTTTGCGTTGACGTTGAGTAAAGCGGACTATTATTGATGGGTGGCGAACGTTCCTATCTTGATTACCATCATGGGGAAACGAACGAACTCTGTGAATAGTGTCGACATCTGTATCGCGCAAGGACATACCCACCTTAACACAAATGTCGTTTAATATTGTGTATAAGTTTTCTCCGCTTTTCTGTGGTAATCCTTGAATTTCAACATTGTTAAGTCTTGAAAATTGATCTTTCAGATTATTCTCTTCTTTTAGTGCCCCTATTATTTGTTGCGTATCTTTTACTTGTTTTTGGACCGGGCCAAATGAAGCTACTTTATCTTCGACACTAACTAGGCGTTTATTGATACCCTCAAATTGAATTTCGAAGTCATTCCACTTTGATTTCAAGTCTGATATACTTTGTGATGTATTTTGGAGATCGTTTTTTATTGCAGCAACATCTTTTTTCATGGAAACGAAGTCATCTCTGAATTCTCTAATTTCCTTAATTAATTCAGCTAAGGAATCAGTTTTGAAGTCAGGTTGAAACCCCGCTGGCGATACTGCCCCACGACATGTCACACAGCGCCAAGTAGCCTTCCTCTCTTGTCCCATTCTTCTGTAGGTAGCTTCCGCCAACCCAGCACATTGGTAATGAAAATGGCCACTACACACGCCATGACACTCCACATAATCAGAAACAGGCTCGTTACACTTTGAACACAACATTGTTTTGTCCACTATTGACTACAGCCAACAATTGATTTAAATAAATTAGTAGTATACTCGTACGTAACAGCGCAGGATTATGGTCACGTTAGCACAACTGAGTCTACTGAGACAACTATATAAGAATATTATTAATTGTTGTTATTGTAAATAAGGTATAATAAACTATACTTCACCATCTTTTTAAAGAGGTCTCGCGCCGTCTAGTTGAGACCTTCGTGACAAGTGGGCTGAAACATATCTCGCTCAGAGAATTAGCACTGCTATCCAGCGTGGCAATGCTGCTAGTCTTCTTGGCTTCTGCCTCGGGATACCGATTTAGGACAAATATTTTATTTGTAAGTTTGTTGTTATTTTCAACTGTTCTTTGTAAATATTGTTAATTGTTGTACTTGTATGTACTCGTTGTTCACGCAACCCATCCATACCAAATAGTTTATAACACAATTAATATTAAGTTACATACGTCAAGTACTATAGACAAACGTATATAGCAAAGACAAATATTCATGTCAAATAGACATAAAACAATGTAGTAGACGGCGTTTTGTTTCTATATTATACCGGCTCAGATCAGGAATACTATTGGTTTTATTTTACCCTTTAGTGTTTCACATACAGTTCAACCAAGTACCTTCTCGGTACTAAACACTCGTATATTATCCACACTAGCACGGCCTTTTCCAACTATTGATAATTTAATTAGCTTTATCGCATATAGGTTCATATCATACATATCATCCTAGTGACTCATAGGGTAGAGAGAAAGAGTAGATAGCTAGTCTTACTCACAGACATCGTTAGCTACATCTACATTCACCAGTCTTTGTTTTAGATGTTCGTCATTTATGAGTAGGAATCTACCCTTGATTCTCGTTTGTTTAAATGTTCACCGAGCTCTCTATGTGGCTCTAAGTTGTTTAACGCGGTCTTCTTCTACCGATTTATCTTATCCTACTAATATTATAAATGTCAAAGTCTGTAAGTTTGGATGTTTGCGGTTCCATCACGGCAAAACGGCTGAACCGATTTGGCTGAAAGTTGAAATCGTGATGGCTTATACCTAGGAATAGGACATAGGCTATTTTTTTTAAACTCGAAAATTTTAAGTTCTAATATTATAAAGTATGATGCTCTTTCACGGCATGGCGGTCGAACCGAATCTAGCAGGAAAATACATAAGCTACTTTTTGGAACTCCACGCGGGCGAAGTCGCAGGCATAAGCTAGTATATAATAACAGGAGGCCGAGTGATTCGAGTAGTTTAGCCTGCAACACAAAGATTGTTAGTTCGAATCCCGAAACTCATTGGTACAGTGAGTTTGAGTGATGTTGAACCAATGAGTTTTTCTGATTGTGTGATTAGTCACACCACGAGCTTTTACGTGAACAAAGAACATCGAGAGGAAATCTGCATACGTATGAGAATAAATTCAAAGACTATAATTATAGTATAGTCGTGTTTCTGTAACGGCGATAGACTCGCCATCTGTCACGTTATTAAATATCTGACGAAAAATGGGTATGTGGCTAGTATTTATACACCTCGGCCTACCCATTCGGCGACCCTTGTGGAGGACGTGAGCATACATAATCATATTACGATCCAGAAAAATACTTTTTATTATGAGAGTACCAATATTCTCATATTTCTATATACGTAGAAATATATACTCAGTCAAATAAGATTTCCGTCCCTGCAACGACACCTTCAAAAGATCATAATTAGCAAAGCCCAAAGACATTTAATTACAATATCTTGAGACTTGTTTCATCTCCGCGCCCCCTTCCTTTCATGCATAAAACTCGAGATCAATACTGGGTTTTAATACCAGACCTCTTGGCATAAGGTTTGTTTTGGCGTGTGCCAGTGAGAGGAAATTATTTTTACGAATGGATTCACACGCCTCTATGTGTGACGGCTGCAATAGTTGGCGAGCGGCGCAATGTTTATGAGCTTTTTATAAGATTTCGTCCGTAAGTGAATATGGGGTGCTGCTTGGCGGTTTTCCTTTATGTTCCATTTTCAGCTTTATCGTGTTCATGATTTGATGGCGGCAACTTATATGATTTTTACTCGGTTATGTTTTGATCACACGGTGTGTAAAAATTAAAGGATGCGCTGTAGCAGGTAGGAGATATGTGCGTATACCGAATATTTATTGAACTTAATATTGAAATAGAAAGCCGAGGTGCCCGAGTGGTTCGAGTTGCCTGCAACCCAAATATTGCAAGTTCGCATCCCGACTGTACCAATGAGTTTTTTCTGAATTTAATTACAGTGATTAGACTCATCTCTCTCAACCTGCACACACCCGCTTCAATACCACGAGCTTTACGTCGAAGGAAACATCGAGAGGTAACGAGAGGTAGTCTGAGAAGAACTTAAAAGGCGTATAGTTGTGCTGGAGTAAATGCGATGGACTTGCCATCTGTCACGTTGGCACCTAATATACCTGGCACACACATCTGGCGGAAAGTACCCACTTTCCGCCAGATGTGTGGGTATTACCTATACACCTCTGCCTACCTCTTCGGGGACCCTTGTAGGAAGGTGTGAGGATATATTATATTATTATTATTATAAAATATTGAAATGATTTTTCTCATACATTATGCTGGTTTCGTCTTACGCTGTACACATAGAAATTCAGGGCTCACCGTCTAAATTCTAACCAGACATGACAATTAGACTTTTTAAATAACAATGACATTCCGAAACTCGGAACAGTCAAACTAATCCTACCGAATAGGCAGTGAACTAAATTAGTGATAGTAGGGGCGGGGAGTGAGGGGAAACACTTATTTATTTCTAAGCACGTATCTTTCTCTGTGTTCCACACTCCTCATATTACTTCAACTTCTGACAAACAATCACTTATGTTAGAACTTGTAATGTTACTATGTAAGGAACTTGATAAAAATAATAGCGAAAAATGCTCCCAACATTTTTTTCTCACATCGTTAAAAGTTGTGTGATCTGCAAAGCGGAAGAATAAATTGGGGTAACTTTCGACTTTTTCAGGGAACTTGTCTATCTATGCGTTTTATTTAATTGAACCACGATTAAATAAAAAGTGGTTTAAGTAACCGCTTGATAAGTCAAGATAAAATGAAGCTTAGGTGTTTATAATTGAGTGGAGTTTTATCTGAGCTGCCTAGAGTGCGAGGACCTTTTTGGTTCTAAGCTGTGGCGGTGCATACCCCACCAATATCGGTACAGCGATAGAAGGAAGTTGTGGGCTTCACCGTCAGAACTCTATCTGTTTAACAAGTTATAGAACGGAGGGAGGGAGCAAAGTTCCTTCTCAGACTTAGTGGTTCCAAGCCGCTTCTGAGCATGGGTTCGTCGATAATCCCAGGGGTGCGGTTTTGAACTGCATCAAAAAACCCTAGCGAGTATCCAGGGTTTCTAGTCCACATGTCCACAGGCAGCAGTACTTCATTTGCGACTTTTAAAAATGTTGAATTTTTTTAACAGCGTGTTGTACAGTTTTTTTGCAGGCGACCACAACCTCTCGACCACTGCAGCTTAGATCAAGTAACTCAATTTAAAAAGATGATAAAAACATAGTGATCTCTCCCTTTGCCTTTGTTATGTTTTGTCATATAATCCAAATACTGACCACTGTTTGTTAGTTCGTACTACCTTTGTTTGTTTGGGACCACGGAGCCGCGATCAACTAGCACAATGCTGATTTTGGCTTGAATACTATTTATAAACAAAGTGTTTGCTATATATACTACACAGCATGTTATATGTTACAAAGGTGGGAAGCGAGTATAAGGCAGTGACTGGAAGGGTCTAATAAATAGGAGCTTATCTCAGGGTAGTTAAAATGTCAAATGCTGTTATCACTAACAGTTGACATTGTCAAAGTTGCATTTATTATAAAAACATATGCCTTCTCCGTGTGTTAAAGTGAGAAGGTATATTTATACTTTAAGAGCATATAGTTCCATAATTTAAATAAATTAAAGTATGGTCAAAAAATTAAAATATATATGATTTCATTTGTCACTTGCGACATGTACAATTATTTACTAACTAGCTATGAGCCGCGGTTTCTCCCACGCATAATTTCATAATCTTTTGTAGTAATAAATATAGCCTTTGACACTCAGGGTGAATGTAGCTTTCTAATGGTGATAGTATTTTTGAAATCGGTCCTGTTGTTTCGGAGCCTATTCAATAATAATAATAATAATACCTTGGGACAATTCCACACAAATTGACCTAGTCCCAAATTAAGCAAAGCTTGTGTTATGGTAACTAGACAATTATATATTTACTTATATAGATAGATATATACATAAATACATAAGTCTACAAATAGGATGTCCAAGACTAAGGTACAAATACTCATGTTCATCACACAAATATCTGCCTTCAGCGGGATTCGAACCCGCGACCTCAAGTTTCGCAGTCAGGAGCTATAACCACTAGACCAGACGGTCGTCAATACAAACAAACAAACAATAAAATCTTTCCTTTTCATGATATGAGTACAGATAAAAAAAACACAACTTAGATAAAGTGGTTACGGTACAAAGAGCTTACTTTACATTGTTCTTCTGTACGTGTTCATGTTGGTGACCTCTTCCTAAATATTTTGTAGTATATTTTTTTTTTTTGTATGGTGTCTCGTAGCGTGAGTTCCGGGAACTTTTGCTACCTAACCGGACAAAGGCGAGACCTAGGCCTCCAGCCAGGCACTTTAATACTAAGCAACACAGCTAAGGGCACCCCCTGTGGGGTACGGACCTCGGCTTAGGGCGTTGCTGGTTCGCGAGCAAGGGAGCTGGGCTGGTCTGGTATTTTTATTATTATTTGGTTATTAGGGGGAGGGAGTTTGCGCTACTGGCTCGGCTCGGGCCGGCACTTGCGAGAGTCTGGGGGGAGCGTTACGGCTTATTCGCGTCGAGCCTCGCCGGCGAGGACGGAACAGTGGTCGGTTTTGTGTCGTGTTGTCGTCGGGCGTCCTGGAGGACCGTTATGTCGTCATCCGGTTCGATGACGGCATGTTTTGGGCGCCTTATTTTAGAAATAAGGGAGGGCGTGTATCGGGCGGCCGATACTACGAGGGGGTTGGGATGTTTTTCAGCAGAATCGAAATGGCGTTTCGACAGTTTCTTCATAAACTGTTTGATTGTAGGGACTTTTGGGTCAACGTGAAGTTGACTGTTTCTCATGTACCACGGGGCACCTGTGGCTCTCCGGAGGAACCGGCTTTGGAGCACTTGAAGGGGGTGGAGTACCGACTTTTTGGATTGTGCGAACACAACACACGCGTAAGTCATGATCGGTCAGATGCACGTCAAGTAAATCCTCACCTTGGATTTCAATGAGAGTTTACTCTTCGAATTTAGCATACAATTTTGTAGTATAGTACAATCCGGTCTTATGGGCGTTGCGGCTTTGATCCACGTGGAATTATACTTTTTTATTTTTTTTATACCACTTCGGTGGCAAACAAGCATGCGGTCCGCCTGATGGTATGCGGTTACCACCGCCTATGGACGCTTGCAACACCAGGGGTATCACTCGCGCGCTGCCGACCCTGCAGGAATCTTTTCACACCCTTCTTGAAGAACTCCATGCTGTACTCTCCAGGGAAAACCTCAACGGGGAGCTCATTCCACAGCCTGATTTAAGTTATTGTTCAATTTCTTACAAAAGCCTAAGTTACTCCTTATTACATCAGCTATCTGCCAGTGAAAGTCCCGTCAAAATCGGTCCAGCCGTTTCAGAGATTAGACGGAACAAACAGACAGACAGACAAAAATTAAAAAAATAAAATTTTGCTATATGTACCGTGTATCCATATACATTAAGTAAAAAGCGGTTATTTTAATATTACAAACAGACACTTCAATTTTATATATTTATAGACATTAAAGTATTGAAGAAAAGTATCGTAATTGAAAATAAAAGGCGTATGTAAAAGTCGTGCTTGAGTACCGGCGATGGACTCGCCATCTGTCATGTTGGCACCTAATATACCTCTGGCGGAAAGTGGGTGTGTGGGTTGGGTATTACCTATACACCTCTGCCTACCCCTTCGGGTACCCTTATGGGAAGGCGTGAGTGTATTTTATATATTATAAAATACATACATACATACATATCATCACGCCAAGTCCCTAACGGGGTAGGCAGAGAGTATAGAGCGCTTATTTTATAATATATATATATATATTTATAAAATAAACTCTGAAAGAGGTTTCATCTATACATCTATACAAATAAATAAAATTGGAGTGTCTGTTTGAAATATAAAAAAACTGCTTTTTATTAAATGCATATGGATGTATACACGGTACACACCACAAATAACATTAACATTTTCATCACTGGCAGATAGCTGATGTAAAAAGGAGTAACTAAGGCTTCTTTTAATTTTGAAACAGATTTTTTTTAATATCAAACTCCACGCGGGCGTAGTCGCGGGCACAGCTAGTTATTGATAAAGCGTAAACCTTAAACGAAGTGACACTTAACTCGTAAATCAGTTCTCAAATCCCATTCCTCTTAAATAAATTAAGAAACAAAACTGCACAACACTTGACGTTTCAAAGACAACATAAATATTACTTCGGTACCCCCCGGCCTGAGGCAAAAACGGCTGTGTCAATAGAACAGTGCTTATTTATGTAGTACACCTACAGAATGTGTGAGGGGTCCTTTATAAAGGGATTTGCTCAAGGGGAGGATAAACGGTCATCGTAAATTTATAATATTCAACCTTATATGATGCCATACAGAGTTGATAATTAACTACCAATAAAACGCGCTGGTCACATTGCCGGCGATATTTCTATTATCAACGTTTGATGTACATTTTGGGTCAACTTGAAAACTGGAAATGACATTGATGTCTGAAGAAATTTAAGGATCAGCAGTTTAGAAAATTTGTGACGAGTCACATTCTAGTGTCATTAAGTTATACAAGTAATATCTTCACAAGGGTTATCGAAGGGGTGGGCAGAGGTGTGTAGGCGTACCCACATACCCACTCTCTGTCAGAGATAATATATTTCAGGTGCCGGCGTGACAGATGGAGAGTCCATCGCCGTCACTCAAGCACGACATACACCTACTCAAGCATATGCAGGTTTCATCGCGATGTTTTCCTTCATCGGAAAGCTCGTGGTGTGACTAATCTAATCATAGTGTCACTCTGTATCCCTCACGTGAAAGGCGGCAAGTGTAAAGCCCCAGTTATCTATATACTTACAGACTTATAGAGCTCTTTACCTTCATCCACATTCATCAGTATCTTTAAGTAATGCTGGTCAGTTTGAAGTACCTTTCACATTATTAAAGTACCTATCTGATATTGTTTATTTTAATATTGTGAGGAAGTAATGTACTAGTCTACATTTTAATTAGGATCTATCCTTTGAGAACTATGAATCGTTATTCATAATGAATATATACATCCCAAAACAATATACCGTCATATATTTACTAAACAGTGACAGTGGTTCACAAATATTTGTGATCTAAAACAAACGTGCCAACGTTTGATGTCCTAAGTAAATAAACTTTGATCAAACATTGGTTGGATTTGAAATGATATTGGTGATATGGGGTGGTGTTCAGTAGATTCTGGTTTTATAAAATAAAAACGGTACACATACCAAGATTTTTAACGCACACAATAAAATTATTTCGACGTCTTGTATTTTTGTTAGAAATTGATCGAAGAGGGCAAAATCATTTTCTCCAAATGTTTTAAACATCTGTAGCAGCTTCTAGATGTTCTTGATATGAATATGCTAACTGGTCCTGCGGTTTCATTTGTAAATGCGGTTAATTTGATTTCATTAGTAGATTTTTTTAGTGCTTATAACATAATATCCTATCTATTATCCAGCTAATAAAATGTATCTCTATGCCAAATTTCATCCAATGGCGTTCTGTAGTTTTTGGGCGGCGAAGGAGGAACAAACATCCTCAGAAACTTTCACATTTATAATATTATAATATTAGGACATCTATTTATTATAGATTACATATTAATAAAAGTGTAGATAGAACTGGCGCTCAGCTCTCTCCCACAATCCCTTGAGAGACACGGCATGATGACATGTTGCAATATGGACATAAAACGATCTCCAAACTTGGACCGACCTCATTAACAAGTTCATACATATATGAATGCATGAATATGCAGCTTATATTACCTCTTATGCTTCGTCCACATTAACTCATTGCCGGACCCAGCACTCTTGACGTTCCCATTCTTGAATGATCGATTAATAGATCGTAAATAGCCTCTACACCTTCCTCGAAAACTGGGTATCAAGAATATTTTCTAATCGGACATGTAGCTCCTGAGCTTAGCGTGTTCAACCAAACTTTCGTTTTATAATATTAGTATAGATTAAGAGCTCAGTAATTAGAAAGGTTGGCAAGGTTTGAAATATTGAAAGACATTTTGACGTCTGCTTAATATGACGCGTAAAGTTTGACCAGTGGAAAAAGTCATCGGTCTATCGCAATTTATGGAATACGCCATCTTTACACTGCACGATATTAGTTCATATCACCTAGTACCTATATACCTCTGCCTACCTCTTCGAGGACATTGTGAGAAGGCGTGGGGATATTAGTTCTATACATACATACATATCAATACGCAGAGTCTAGCGGAGTCCGCCGGTTTAGTATAATCATGATGTTCCCGTCTTTGAGTCCGATCGATTTGTTCTGGTAGTTGGAACGTGGTCTTCCTCTGTCTTGTCTTGCACACTTTTTCGCTTTGTATAATTATATATCTGTTTCGTCAATCTGTCTTCGCTCATCCTTTCTATACGTCAAAACCAACGTAACATGAGTTTCTTCATCTTTACACCCTTGTTCACGCCAAATCAAAAAGATAATCTTTTGATTTCTATTGCCATACGATTTTAAATCACTAAGTATAAAAAGAGCTCACTCATTCGTTGTGAGTCAGAATGAAATCAATTTGGCTTGGATTTTCTTACCACGACGATCTTTTTCCCATTTTCATGCACAATCTATTTGTGGTATATTCGTCCATGCTACTGCGTTTTAATTTTTTTTTCATACTTGGAGGGAAATTGTATTTTTATCAACAGAAACTTTTGCGACACTTTGTATACAAGCTGACAGGTCCGTATGAAATCGCAAAAGCTACTACATAATACAAGTTAGTTAAACTCCAAATCGTAACATTAGCAAAGTTATGAAAAGGCATTCGAAACCTGCGAGCTTGTATGAATAGAGTGATTAATGCAGATGAAGCGACAGAGGTGTGTATTTCTATTGAGGATTGCCATTGTACTCACCATGTCTACCTAGTAAGGGACTCTGTACGATATGCATGCAATAAATAAATATGAAAGTTATATCAACGTAAGAACATACTGAATTATCTTTCAAAAGATACCCTGTTTTTTTTAATGTATACAATACAATACCTTATTAGTCTGAGTGCAACGTTTTTCAGTTTATACAACCTATTATTTTTAAGGAGATTGTCAACATTTCGGATTACAACAATCGGTAGCTTGGGTCCCAGAAAATGATTAAACATATTCGACGAGACAAATTTGTTGCGAACTGATTCAAGAAGCAGTGAAGCTTACTTAAGAAGTACTTTGCCGCAGGTCGTCAAAATTATGTGGTGGCAAAAATTTCGTATTTTACAGCTCATAAATTTCGTCTCTAAAATTTTTATCATATTGTCTGTCAGTGCTGATGCAGACTTCCAAACTAAATTGTATGCACCCAATTGATACCAAATCCAATTGGACTCCCCCTAAAATTCAGCCCGGTATACCAGAAATCGGAATTCAATTTTGAAATAAAATCCAGGATAGATATGTCAAGAATAAAATTGATTCAACATAAAATCACACTTCCATCAAATTGTATGCTTCTTATTACAACAATAAAATGCACACTAAATTTTATACTCATAAATTTTATTGTGAGAATTTATTACATCGTATAAAAAATACAGTTGAGTTCTGAACCTTTTGGGGATATATTTGAGTTTATAATACAATCTCTTGGTAAATTTTATTGCATCGCATTGAGTATTTTCAGTTCACTTGTAATGTGTTTGAATTGAGAAACAATTTCACAGACATAATATGTTTAGTCGTGCTTGTCAGAAGGTCGACGGTCTCACCATCTGCCACGTTGGCACTTAAGATATCTCTAGGCGATAACATAATGCTATTACATCTCTGCCTACTCCTTGGGAAGGGTTATCAAATGCTTACGTTAGATTACTTTAAAACAAAAAATATTTTGGTTAATATTGACAGGTCTAAACATACTTCTTTGAATATAATCTTAAGCGTATGAAGGTTGTCGCCATCCTTATAAGGCATTGTGCTTAAAGACCATTTGTACAGACGGCTTTCAATCATGATTTCGCAAGCGATCCACAACACCTCGGCTCTCATTAAATAATACGGCATTTTTCGAACTTTTTTAAAATCGCAAGGTTTAATTCAGATTTCAATGAGAGATTTATATTAGCTCTGCCCTATGACTGCTCTTCGCCT
Source organism: Drepana falcataria (assembly GCA_945859725.1). Classification (NCBI taxonomy): domain Eukaryota; kingdom Metazoa; phylum Arthropoda; class Insecta; order Lepidoptera; family Drepanidae; genus Drepana; species Drepana falcataria. The sequence continues at coordinate 10,058,523 of OX243935.1, forward strand.
AGTGAAAAAGGCTAAATACGGTGTTTTTAGCACATTGAGAGCATCCTAAATGATCATATTGGCCTATTCGTATAATAGGGTATAACGACAATTAACAATATTTTCAGAAACAGCTGCAAAACTAACTATTTACAGATCGCGTGGAACGCTAGAATTGCTGTTTTTCTGGGCGAGAAAGTTCCAGCCCGCTTGCTGTGAGAGGTCTCGGTCTCGGCTTTTAGAAGAGGGTAGGCATATCTGTGTCTTGTTTGCTTTAAAGGACTCTACAAGATATGTGAAATAAGGGAGAACGAAGTTTGAGAACATTTTTAAAAGGGCAGTCTTGACAAACGAAGTTTCGTCAAGTCACATGGAGTTACACCAAAGTAAGTTTATCCATGGTGTATTTAAGCGACACAACTTTGACCATCAAACCAATGCCAATATGACAGTTTGTCATCGTAAGCACACTTGGTGACAATCGTGAGTATCTAGTTTGATAATAAATAGCCGTGCATCATAGGATGAGTTAGGACGTGAATGTGTGCTTTGCTAAAAAGTTATTATTAATTGTGTTTTCCATCAATATCATATCAGTCTTAAGAAATAAGCGGATTGACCGAATAAACTGTGTATCTTTGTACCTTAAATAACAAAATGTTTTCAATAACAATATATCTTGTTTTTTGTATTTTATTAATAAGGACGTATCGGAGTTTCATTGAGTTTAATTTTACTGATTTATTTGGATATTTACGGTAAAGGAAATGATCGTGCGATAGTTAAAGGAACCCTGTAAGCTGTCCTGATGTTAGGGAAATCAGTGTGCTTTGTCATTTCTGCCTACCCTTTCTGAACGTTAGTGGGAAGGCATGAGATTAATACATGCAATCAATTATTTATGCCTTCACAATTAATAGTAAGAAATTGATTTTCTCCTTTGAAGTAGCATACGGTCATCCAGACCGCCTGATAGTAAACTGAAACCGTAGCATAAAGGAATTAACAATATCAGAGGTGTCATTCAAAATAGACTTTAAACCAATGGGTTCTGATTTCTATATTGCTTGTGATAAGAAATAAGATTTTCTTCGTTTCTTTTTATACTACAAGAGTGGCATACGGACCACCGGATGGAAAACGGTTACTTGCGCGTTGCTACTCTGTGTTCGGAGAGTTATACTGTGTTGGTAGCATAATGGGACTAATCCCTCTGCTGCCCACCCAATATAACAATCCGCCCCCCTCCCCAAGGAGCTCATTACTGGAAACCTTATTCACCGCGTAGGAACACAACACAAAACATTGTGTTATTTGGCTACGGACTTCTATGAGGTGGAGGTCCTGCCGCAGTCGGGCAGCTCCAAATTCGAACGGGAACCCGTTATGCCCTATCTCTCTTATGTGTTAAGTTAACGTGACGCGCTAGTAAAACGCGCACTCACATAACTTAAGTTCAACGAAAACAGCAACAAAATGTGAAAATGCCGATCTGGGCATCAATTATTACGATTCCTGCCACTCGTAACTTTTAGCACAAAAATAAAGGGGGACGTCTTTGTCCGTATTTTCCTCGGAACAACACGTTTATAGAAATGTTATGCAAATATGTTCGTGTAATAGATCTGACGCATGAGTTTGTACATAGCTTTAAAAGTCAATGTCACTTCGATAAATTACTTTCTCGTTTTGTTTCTCTATACACTTTCAGTTTACATATATGCCGATAGATGGCATTGCCAATAAATTTCGTCGATAAATATCTACTAAATTAATAAAAACATACATTAGTTGTCAAGAGAAGCCATCCCCATTCCTGGCAAGCGCTAAAATAACTAGCTCCTTATCTCGCGAATCAGTAATGCCCCATTTTTATTTTATTTTCCGAAGTTTACCTCTAAAATATAGTGGTCAAAAAATATAAGTAACATATAACAAAAGATAAACAAATATAATTTGTTTATCTTTTGTTATATGTTACTATTTATTATCCATCTTTGTTTATTGTGATTTCTTAGTTTTCTTTTATTATTCGTATCACTATTTTTTTATTATTTCTTACCGTTTCTTTACCACCTTATTCTTATTAATGTCCCATATTATAAATTCCAAAAAAAAACTCTGTATAGAGCTCAGTCTTAGTTGAATTTTGTTAGCTTATGAGAAGTGCTTGGCTGGGAGACCTTCTGATTGCGCTATAGTTTGGATGAAGTTATAATAATGGATATACATAATATGAAAACTTATGTTTGCATACGTGCACTTTGCGTTTTTACATAATAAATTTTTTCTACAAGCAATGACTTATTAATATTTCAGTTGGAAATACCTAAAGTTTACCTAAAGGTACTTAGCACAACAGATATATCTCATTTTGATAAGCAAGTCTACGCTATCTACGATATCTATTACATTGACTAGCTAAAATTTAATAGACCTGGAGAAATTTGTATTAACGCCGCTCGACGAAATGATGGCTTCTGTCGATCAATACTCATTACAGCTCACTCTAATTAATTATTGAGAATATATGTCTATATGTTATTAATAGTGGTGGCCGAGTGGATCGAGAGTTGCCAGCAATACAAAAATTATGTTTAATTAAGTTCGAATTCTGACTGTAACAGTGAGTTTTTCTGAACGTATGTTGTGAGTGAGTGAGTTATGAGTGATTAGTTGCACCACGAGCTTTACGGTGAATAAAAACATCGAGAGGAAACCTGCATACGTTTGAGAAGGAATTGCTAGGCGTATGTATAGCTGAGTAACGGCAATGGACTCACCGCCTGCCACGTTGGCACCTTAAATATATATACAGCCTATACGGCCTTAAATATATATAGCCGTATATATATACATACATACATATCATCACGCCAAGTCCCTAACGGGGTAGGCAGAGAGTATAGAGCGCCAGTTCTCTCTAGACTTACATACCTCTTTCGCTTCGTCCACATTCATCAGTCTCTTCATACATGCTCGTCGGTTTCGAGTACTCTTAACGTTCCCGTCCTTGAGAGTCCGATCTATTTGATCCAGGTAGTTGGAACGTGGCCTTCCTCTGCCTCTTCTTGCACACACTTTTGCTTTGTATATCTGTTTCGTCAATCTTTCTTCACTCATCCTTTCTATGTGTCCAAACCAACGTAACATGCCTTTCTTCATCTTTACAATCACGCCCTCATTCACGCCAGTTGATTGGCGAATCTCTTCATTGCGGATTCGATCTAATATCGTTACGCCGCACATTTTTCGAAGAGATCGCATCTCGACTGCATTCAAGCTATTTTCATACTTCCTCTGACATACCCAGGATTCGCTGCCATACAATAAGGTAGGTACCAATATCGCGTTGTGGACAGCAACTCGAGCATTCTTGCTCAGACTTTTACTGCCCATCAACGCCGACATGGCTCCATTCACCTTATTTCCGGCAGTTATCCTTCTTTCAATATCTTTTTCATACTTTCCATCTCGTGTGAACATGCTTCCAAGATATACAAATTCATTCACTTGCTCTAGAATTTGCCCATTTACCGATATTGCACACTCGGTCACTTGTTCATCTCTTTCGAATACCAGAACCTTAGTCTTGCCAGCGTTTAGGCGCAGCCCCTTCTTTTCACATTCTTCTTTCATTATGGTAACTAGTGACTACAGTTCGCCCTCTGATGACGCCAGTAAAACCGCGTCATCAGCGTATAGTAGGCAGTTGACCACTAAGTTTCCCATTTTCACTCCACATCCGTTCGTTCTTAGTGCTCTCAGACAGTTATCTAGATATATAATGAACAGCCAGGCAGACATGATACACCCTTGTATGACCCCCGACTTCACATCAAACCAGGGTGACATCTCACCGTTAACCCTAACGCACGCCTCGCTATCACTATAGAGTGATTTCACGGCATGCAGTAGGGAACTGCTCACTCCATATCCAGGCAACACGTCCCAGAGTTCCTTTCGTACGACTCTATCAAATGCCTTCTCTAAGTCGACGAAAGCGCAGAAAACCCTTTGGTTAATATCCGAAAACTTTTCCGCGATTCCGCGAAGCGAGAAGGTTTGATCCATACATCCTCTTCCTGGTCTAAATCCACCTTGGGATTCCCAGAGAAACCTTTCGGATCGCTCTTGCATTCTTATCGTCAGGATCTTCGTGTACACTTTACTAGCTAAGCTGACCAAGCTGATGGCTCTGTAGTTGGAGCAGTCCAATCGTGATCCCTTTCCTTTATAGAAAGGCACGATGACTGCTCGCCTCCAGTCGTCCGGAACATCACCCTTTTCCCAGCAAAGATTGCATAGCAAATAGATGACGTCCCAGACCGCTGGTCCACCGTACTTGATCATCTCAGCCGTAATCCCATCTATTCCCGTATATATATATATATATATATATATAGCCGTATGGCTTGGTGAGGATATATTATTAAAAAATATGCATCAACGCACCAGCGTACCATTTCAATGTCTATAAACATTTATATTTACCATCAAGCTTCAAGCTCACTTAAAACAAAGCCATCCAAACTGGGAACCGCTCAAGAGCAAACACTTCAAAAATCCTCAATCCCTACTTACGTAGAAGTTATTTTTCCAAACGATTACGTACTTTCCGGTCAATATGGATTCTCTGTCCCTTTTTAATTCTACTCGCATCTCTTTTCTTAACAGATCACTTGAGTCACAGCTTTCATTTACCTAAATCGAGTTAAGGGTCCAAGAAAACAAGGCAAGAAAGAGCATGGCAATGTCGTCATCTGTCAACAGTAGCCGACTGTAAAACACCATTGATAATTTGCGATCACAGCGATCGAAATTAGCTCTTATGCCACTGAGTTAAAGATTAGTAGAACAACGGGATATCTTTGTTATCCAAGGTATTTCGGAAATGCAGTTGGTTCAGAAGATTTTCGCTTTTATGACAAAGATGTTAAGGTATATATGATGTTCAAAATTAATTGGTTTGTGGTAAGCTTCGAGTCACGTTCTGAAGTAGGACGATAAGACCGGAAGACAAACGGGGTCCTTTCCGGGCTAGTATAGTTTTGCAAGCGCCACAAAGGTGTTAGTAGGACAGATTTTACATGAGAAGGAGGAAAATTCGGAAACCATTCGCATACAAAAGAATAAAGATATATTATAAGCCTTCATTCATGTAGGCCTTACACCTAATTAGATTGAGACCAAATTTGATCATAACTTGAATCTGAAGTCAAGAGTACCTACACATTTGAAGTACCTCCGGTTGGGTTAGGTTACCTAGTCCATTTCAACCCTACTATCACATAAGTCTGCGATTTCACCGCTAAAAAAACTATTTGCTAAAGCTCTATAATTCCAGTAAAACATAAATAATAGTGTTTTATATGTATATGTATATTAATTTCAACTTAAATTCAAATTTATTGCAGTAATGTTTGTATACACACAAATCTCAATGATTCCTCAACAACAAAGTAACACCGTGAATAGACTGACTTAAGCATGACTTGCTTTTAATTATGAGAAATAGAAATAGAAATCTTATTCACATTTCATATTTGAAATTTAAGTTTCGCTTCATGTATCATCCATTTGTAGTGCCTAATATTACTTAATATTTCATTATTTCAATAATATTTTATTTATATCAAATTTTATATTAAACGGCGATGGATTCGCCATCTATCACGTTGGCACCTGATATACCTCTGGCGGAAAGTGAAGGGAAAGGGAAGGCGTGAGGATATACATACATACATATCATCACGCCAAGTCCCTAACGGGGTAGGCAGAGAGTATAGAGCGCCAGTTCTCTCTAGACTTACATACCTCTTTCGCTTCGTCCACATTCATCAGTCTCTTCATACATGCTCGTCGGTTTCGAATACTCTTAACGTTCCCGTCCTTGAGAGTCCGATCTAAATGTTGAGTATTATTATATTTCGTCACGAACATCTACAAACACAATTGTCTTCGAGGAGCTAGGCACACTCGCTTTACATCGAAAGATATTAAGCGTCAAGCAAGACATACCTACGCTCAGTCTATCGCCATCTTTCATACATGAACGTATGACGCACATAAAAAATACCATGATCACCGGATGGTGGCTAGTTGCCTTCAAAGCATAAAATTTAAACTAGACTCCCGATGCTTGCAACAATGAAGTATCTTGAACCGAGTACAATGATTGAACATACCAGAGCGTTACGGTAAAGAAAAACATCGAGAGGAATTAATACGTTTAGACATTCATGGAATTACGTTACGCATACTTTTCCGAATAAATTTAAAAACCTGTGTAAGTATATTATAATTGTTCTTAAAACGTTGATGAGCACACCATCAGGTACAGTGACATATATACTTAGGTGAAGAGAAGGTCTTTTTACGCCTTCGGAAAGTAAACCTCTTGTGAGCACATGAGAGTACTACATATGTATTATATTCATCTTTAAATAGATGTAATGTCACGTAAAATATACCACAAACACTTTTCCACATACCTATCCAGGGTCGCACAACTACGTCTACGTTTCGCTCAAATGTCACGACCCACGTGACACGGGTAAAATCTTCAGTGTATAATATTTGTGTCGATTTTTTTCCATTATATTCCCTTACATGGGTTTGACATCGATGCTATTCAATCGCACGGATTTGTGTGCGGGGTTGTTTGTTTAACTAATTGAACTCTTGCAGTGCTGTACCTAACTGTAAAGCCGGCAGGGTTCCGGTATTGGCGTTATTTTGTAGACTACACAGGCAAATAAGACCACGGCCTGATGGAAAGCTTATTAGAATAAGCAAAGTCAGAGGCGTCACTCACGTATTGTCATCTGACACAGACCCCGAAAGCAGCTAGGGTCGTGTTCTGCTCCTGTCGGGCAATTCTAGGTCTTATACGGTAGACATTATACCCAATGTAGACTATTTCCTATTTTAAGATTTGCATGAAATCCTTTACGCATGAACGTGCTCTCCTATTACTTCAGTTCACCTTCAAGGGAAACCAAAGTGTCGCAGCACCCACCCGTAGGCGTTAGGCCCCCGCTTATTGTCAGCGATATATTTTTGAGTACCAATGTGAAATAATGTGTGTCGCCGTCGAGCACGACAACAACTACATTCTGAGGTTTAATGTACGGGCCACAAGGATATGAACCAGAAATTTGAGAAGACAACTAGCAAACCACGGCTCTTGTGTGATATGAATCACAAACACAATCAGAATGATGTAAGGTTTCTATACGAGCAGCTCCTGCCTTCCTAAGGGTCTCCTCTAAGCGATACGCCCGGATTGATGCCGTCAATTTGTCTTGTCTATTATCGAGGCTGCGATTGTCACGGATTCTGTAGCATCATATCCGATTTTGTTTGATGGTATCTTTGTGAAATGTGTATAGGATTGAAACTACTACTTATGTAGAGTAGCTTAGAATTAGTTTTTTTGTAATCTAGTTATAAGCAGTTTACTATTAGTCTGTTGGTCATATTAAGGTCGGATCCATAACCTGGCGCTTACTACTCTTAAGGATCTCCTTCGCTTCATTCATATTTGTCAGTATCTTTATACATGCTTGATTGATTAATCATAACCACGATCACATAACCACGAGTACAGTAATTAGTCCCACCACGAGCTTTACAGTGAAGAAAAACATCGAGAGGAAACCTGCATACGTTTTTTTTATACCACATGGATGGCAAACAAGTATGCGGTCCACCTGATGGTAAGTGGTTACCACTGGTTCACACCCTTTGCATGAAAAAGGCGTATGTATAGTCATGCTTGAGTAACAGCCATGGACTCTGTCACGTTGACACCTAATATATCTCTGGCGAAAAGTGGGTTGTGGGTATTGCCTATTTATACACCTTTGCCTACCTCTTTCGGGGACCCTTATGGGAAGGCGTGAGGAAGTGCGGTCTTCCTCTGCCTCTTCTTTCGATATTTTATGGAAACTGTGTTATAAAAATTTTGGTTAATTCTTTAAAAGATATTGTTCATTGTTAGTTTTAATATATTATCGGAGTATCACCGGAGATCTAGGTACAATATACCTTAGTGTCAAAGATGAATCCAACAGACGCGAGCATATCCATGACCGAACAGGCACAGGATTGTACAAAATCTGTCACAAAATGACGGACATAAGTTAAACACGGCCAGAGTGGAATTAATTTCAAACTAAATTAATAAATTTTTAACTAGTTTAAAGCGAATGCAACCGGAAAATTTACCAACTCGACGAGGTCTCTTTAATGGTCGCGTAATTAATAACCTTTTGTGCAAAATGTACTGAAAATCAACACCGATCGAGGGCCTACGTTTTCTGGTGGCTTTGTATCAGCACGAAAGTTGAAATTCATTTTGGGTGAAAACTCATCAATTGTTTATTCAACAAATTTGCCGTGAATAGCGATGTTGTGCCCGTTTTAATTCTCGTTTTGATTAAACTTTGACTACAAAATACATAATTAAACATAATAAGGACAGGGTCACTGAAAGATGCCTACACAACAGGGATACAGATAGCATCAAACCGTCATGACGCTTGCTTATAGAAAATATTATGATCAAGATTTTTTTTATTCTCTTTCTGCACGAGATCGTTCGTTCCTATTATTTTAAATGTGAATTAATTGCATGTTACGACGAGACATGATGCTTATTACGACGTACGCCTTAATTATTTAACCAATCTTCATAGATTTTTTAATAGCTAGTTGAAATATTAATTTGAATATACGCTTAGAGCGGCGTATTTCTACAAGCTTTCCCTCAAAGGTCTACAAAGCAGTAGGTAACTTTTCGTCTGAGATATGTTTAGATGACAACGTGACAGATGGTGAGCTTGTCGCCGTTACTCAAGCACGACTATACATAGGTAAAGACCTATTTTTTCACAGCGCGCGGTGTGGTCACTGTGATTAAGTTACGACAATGTAATTGTACTGGAACTACTCGGCTCGATCTCGGCTGTCAAACTAGATTCTTTGTATAAATCAATCACAGTGTTTTTGTTTTAAATATTTTTAATCAGCCTAATATGTTAATAAATTTTTATTGTAAGCAATATGAAGGCATTTATTACAAAAGCTTTTGAAATGTTTCAATAAATTTACATGTCGACTTACAAACAGGGTTCCGTGATCATAAAAGCCTCCCTGTCCGGGATCCCGCATAATTTTCCTGTATTCTTTGTAAATTTCCTCAGATACGTATTTGCAATTCCGATGGCACACTCCGGTGGCAATCCCAAATTGGTCCGACGAATCAACATGGGTCTAGATTCGTTATAGTCTAACCTACTTCATCATCTACCTAGGTATTTTTTTACCAACTTCCGCAGAAGAAAGCGCTATAAACCTCGCATCCTGATGTATATGCGAGTTCGTACGCGCGTATTACCATTGGATGTTCTCTTATTGTTAACATGTAATAAGTATATACATACATACACACGCCGAGTCCAAAACACGGCTGGCAGAGTAGACCGCCAGTTCTCTCTAGACTTCCAAACCATTGACGCTCCCCTCCTTGAGTGTTCGGTTTATTTGATCTCAAAATGTGAAAGTGGTTTTCTTCTGTCCCTTTTTCCAGATAGTTTCACATTTTATATCTTATCTTGTGTAACCAAACCAACTGAATGTTATCCTATCTTCATCTTTACCATCACATCCTCATTCATTCCAGCGCTTGTAAATGTATAGTTTATAAAATTATTGCATCTTAAAATATGTTTTATCGAACTTATGTGCCAGCGGTCAGATGCTAAACATATAAATACCTATTTATAATGTTGTACCGAGAATCTGGTCATCAGATACGTCTGTGAACTCTTTCGGTGGATCGAAGTTCTGAGAAACATTACCAATTAATGAACTGCAAGTAAATAAATTGAATCAACATCAATAGCGTGCTGCATCCATTTAATCTTTTATTATCACTAACATATTGCTTTTCGGCCCATTTGGGCCAAGCGTTAGAGAAATAACCTCATGAAATTTACTGCCATTTACGCAGTAGGGGCAAATTGAGGTGAAATAGAGGGTTGGGCTAATGCGACCCCTGTTCGGAATCTTACTCTTGGAACAGAAAGCACTGGATGCTGTCAAAGTGAATTTAATTGATTTACACTCATCATATTATGTAGAAAACTATATAATACTGGATACTGAAAACTACTGGAATAGAACATCTTATTAGATTTAACCCACAATAAAGGGCTTCGCAAAGCCACTCATGAGAACGAGGTTGTGTAAAGGTGAAAATGATTTACAAGACATATATATACAAATCGAAAGTGTCTGCAAAACGAAACCACGATTCGACTACCTAGATCAAACTGATGGGGCAATCGAGAGTGGTGACGTCAAGAGTACTAGAAACTGCCAATTGAAGGGAGGGAAGGGACCTGAAGGGACTGATGAATCTGGATAAAGCAAAAGAGGTCTGTAAGTCTAAAAAGAACTGACGCTCTATTCTCTCTGCGTACTCCATAAAGGATTCAACGGGATGCCCAGAATATGCAGACTCGATATTATACATAATATGAATATATTTGCTTGTGAACAAATATTTTGATGATAATAACCCCTCGTTAAAATGTCAAATGAAATCTATTAAGTTTTTTGTTACGCTGCCCTACGAGAGCCACTGTGCTGTTGGTCGGCGCATGTCAGGTGCCACGTCTCATAATTTATTTACAGGTGTATGTTTAGGCAGGTTTCGCTTACGTTCACCTTAAAGCTCGCTCGTTCCCATTGCTCACACTGAGCATATTAATAATAATAATAAATATTATTTTAATTGGGTATAAATGTATTCTTTTTCGATCGAACAACTCATTATGAAATATATTAATCGCCAAGATCCACCCTTTATAAAACAAAATATCGTAATCAAAGGTTATTCGAGCTGAAAAACGATTCAATATTCCCCCATAGGGAAACCCGTGATCAAAAGACCAACCCTATAAATAAATGTTGGAATTTCAAGGCTTCACCCGGTTGCCCCTGAAAATGGTTTGAGGTTCGAGCTTTAAGATTGTAGATGAAATGCAATGGTAATTGACATTTGTGTATTGGAATATTTTTTATTTTTAAAGCAAGTTTGGTTCCTCGAAACGGCACGTTCGTGAGTATATTTTTCTTACTGGACCCCTAGCCACCGTTACCTTGGACCCTAATCCCGATACCAGTGGGGCTCTCCATTTAATATTCTTGAATATATGTATCTCATTATTTTATTGTATCAGGAATTATAATAATAATTCATACACAGTACTTCGGGGACCGTTATGGGAAGGCGTGAGGATATTTATTTATACACATTACAGGGAATTGGGGATAGTAGTTTCATATGTTGAAATATGAAGACTAGACTTATTCAAACCCAGCTCTAATTACCATTAGTACTGCCTTTCATTTCACCTCGTTCATGTAAGAAACGGTGTAAGTTAAAGAATGGTACAATCCACGGCTTGAACCTACAATTTAGCATCTGCTAGATCAAAGTATCTTCGACCATATAGCCATCATTGCTTAACTACATATAATAATCTGCAATGGAAAATACATTTTGTATTAAAACCATCCAATATTTTTCTCGGGGACATTTTTCCTTATTCCATGTCACCCTTTTCGTAACGAGATAATCAACAATAAATAATATTAACGAATTACATATTGTGCTGCTACAAAAGGCAAGACCTCTGTATTTTGAACACGAAAATGTTTTTGTACAATAATTGGCTTTTGTATATTTTTCTTTGTAAAATTACGGACATAGGGATTAGTCATATAGTTGACGTCTTGAGTTTTTTTTAAACCAATTTAATTAACGTTTAAGCATACTTGATCACGCAATGCTACTCTAGGTATTGGGATTCTTTAAAAGGTTTGAGATCATCTGTACCAACGAAAATGTTTTTGTACAATAATTGGCTTTTGTATATTTTTCTTTGTAAAATTACGGACATAGGGATAAGTCATATAGTTGACGTCTTGAGTTTTTTTAAAACCAATTTAATTAACGTTTAAGCGTACTTGATCACGCAATGCTACTCTAGGTATTGGGATTCTTTAAAAGGTTTGAGATCATCTGTACCAACATTCTTTAGACACGTCTTGAGTGGAGTCACAAAGATGAAGGAATTAAAAAAAAAAGTTCACACATCAGTCATTTTAGTTTTTTTTTTGCCCTCCAAGAGTTAAGAAAAATAATATTTAATTCAGAATGGGTATATTTTTTTATTATAGTTACTTGAATAAAGCTGCCAGCCACAAACTCAAACACGACTATACATTTTGCCTTTGAATTTCTTCTCAAGTAGTCAGGCTACCTCTCGATGTTTTCTGTCGCCGTAAAGCTCGTGGTGTGGCTAATCACTGTACTTAAGTTCAGAAAAACTCAGTGGACAGTCGGGATTCGAGCTTGCAATATTTGTGTCGCAGACAACTACTCGAACCACTCGGCCACCACGGCTTTTTATGAACGGCCACGATGGCTGAATAGCAATACATAATTGAATTTAATAAAAAATAGGGATTAGTATAAAACGTGCCTAATTTTCCTTCTATTTCTACACTATTCCCTTTTTAAAGAAGCAGTATCTAGTGGCACAACTGACAAGTAATTTGTAGTACATATTTAAAAGAACAAGTTGACAAAGCTGTACGTGATCGGTCAAGTCCCAAAAGGGCAATTTGATGCCCTACTTAGGGACATGTCAGCTGAGATAAGGGTTCGACCGCGAATATTGGAGGGCACGGTCGATTTCGATACGCACACGATTGGGAATGGATAAATAAAAACTGGACAAGTGCTGATTCTACGGTTATGATCTACATACATACACACCGACACTCACGAGGTAGGTAGAGAGAGCGCCAGTTCTCTCTAGGCTTGCAGACTTCCACTTCATAAACATTAACGTACCTATATGAGATATATAGACTCTTCATAAATTTTCGCTGGTTTCAAGGTTCGAATACTCGGCGTTCCTAGCCTGTACAATAGATTTTGAAGGTAGTTGAAACGTGGTCTACTTCTGCCTCTTCCTTCAGAGCCTTACTTCATTAGCGTGGCTATGAACTATAAAAGTAATTAAATTGTTGCTTTTTACTGTCATCAATCACTATATCACCACATTCTATATGGACTTGGTAGTTTTCTATTTTAGCATATAATTTAGAATATAGTGTATTGACCGACGTAAAGTCAGTAGTTTTACAAAATGTTTTATTACATTATTGTATTTTATGGTAATACATTGCCACAATAAAAGGTTATATTTTGGCTCTAACAATTACTTGCGGCTTAACGTAAAGTCCACTAGTTCGCAATCTTTGGTCCTTCGAACCGGATCTGGCCAAGCGAAACCGTATTAACCTGCTTACTGGGCCCTCCTTACACAATGACTTAATCTGGAAATTTGCCAGTATCATGAGTGGAGCGTCGAATATTCGCTATTATATTGGTATTGTTAGTATTTACATAATTCATCGTTGAAATTGGCAGATATATCAGGCTATTTTCGAAGTCACTGAAATGAATTCTCCACTACGCCAAAATAATATGAGTTGATATGTAATTCGGAAGAGGTTGGAAGACTCTGTACCTACGCCGAGAAGGATTCGATGTTATCGTGTAGGTCATTTGTGCTCTAAATGACACCTAAACCATTTTAAAAGTCTTTAAAAACCTGGGAAAAATTCTTTGGCCACTGTCAACTGTCATGACTTCTCGATCTGTCACCTAAATATATATCTAGCGAGAAGTAGGTGTTAAACTTCCGCCTACACGTTTGGAGATCTTTGTGGGAGTGAGTTGTGAAGATGTATTTATACTTATTTGACTTAGCAATAGGTGTAACTACATCCTCTTTCCACTGAAGCTAAGTATATTTATGTGTCAGCGAGGCAAATGGTGTGTCCGTCGCCATTCTTCCGATCGCTTCTCAAGTTTGAAGTTCAAGTTTTAAAAGTGAACGTACATATAATATGTTTTCAAGTAAAACATTGCTCATATAAACTTACATACGCCTGGACTCATAGGACAGATAGCTGTAAGTAGACTGAGTAGACCGGCAGCTCTGTCTAGATCAATAGATCTCTTTCGCCCCATTCACATTCATCAGATTCGAGCATTCTTGCCGTTCCCATTTTTGATTGAATTAACTAAATTATAACCTTTTTTTATGTAGCCCTGGTATATTTTCTTTGTGTCTAATAAAGACTACAGGCAAATTGGAAAAGAAATAAAACCTTTTCCCATTGTCACAGTAAATTTCATCCGGGTCTGTTCTAACAAAAAAATGCTAATTTGTTACGACGATGAAAATACCATTTTTATTCATGGACATGACACAAAAAGAAATATATCCATGTGTTATATATGTATATAATATATCCTCATGCCTTCCAACAAGGGGGGGACCCTTGGGAAGGGGTAGGCAGGGGTGTATAGGTAATACACATACACCCACTTTCCGCCAGAGATAATTGTTAGGTACCAACGTTACATCGATTGCGAGTCCATCGCCGTTACACAAGCACGACTATACATACGCCTTTGATGGATTCTCAGACGTGCAGGTTTCCTCTTGATTTTTTCACCGCAAAAGCTCGTGGTGTGACTAATCACTGTACTTAGGTTCAGAAAAACTCATTGGTACAGTCGGGATTCGAACCTGCGATCTTTGTGTCGCAGGCAACAAGTCGAACCTCTCGGCCACCACGGCTAATTACGTTGGTTTGGACACATAGAAAAGACGAGTGAAGAAAGCTTGACGATTTATAATGTGAAGGTGTGTAGAAAAAGAGAAAATCCAAACATTTCAAGCATCTAGATCAAGTATGTAGATCGAATACCTAAATAATGCAATAATATTAAATGAGTAGAAAAAGGTCAACAGTAAATAATCGTAATCGGCGAACACATATGAAAAACTCTTGAATATGGATGAAGCGAAAGAGAGAGATGGATGTCTAGAGAGAACCGCGCTCAACTTCCTCTTTCTCCTCTCTCCCCTGTAAGGGGCTTGGCGTGATGGTATGTATGTTTTACTCAACCAACGGTTCAAAAAAATCATAATGAGAAGTATATGTATATATTTTTTATATACCGCTAAGATTAAATGAACATTCAGTCCGGTGGTAAGGGGTAGCCACCGAGTATAGAGAGGGATATTCTAGAAGTAGTAGGGTGTTGTGAATATATATCCTCGTTGCGACGATGCAATAAAACAATGAGCTTCAAAGATAACAAGATCGTTATTAAAGAGGAGTAAGTAATATTCACCGAAATATAGTTTAAGTTTTATTTTTGTTTCAGAAATAAAAGCGTTACTTTATTTTGTAAGTTTATCAATTACAGTAGATTTTATGCGAAAATAAATCAAAACGTGACGTTTTTTTTTTCATGGTGCACACTAACACATATTTGATTAACTGTCCTATTTTCAAGGCCCCCTGTGTATTAATCAAGTTTGTCCAAAATAAACCTGTCTGTTCTGCCAATTTTGCCTGTAATGTATTTTGGGAAAACAATAAGATGGGACGAAAATGTATGAAACGAGATTTGCGGGTTTAATCCCCTCCAATACAAAATTGGCCCATTGTTCATTTATAAAGGAATAATTGTCGGCGTTTCCATTGTATGAGTATTCAGTACAATATTATGTAAATTTTAATCGTTAAAAAATGAAAGAATTTTCTCTTTTGTTCTTGCGAACATTCGTTCAATAATCGAGGTCGTCGTGAATTTTTACCTTGTTTGAGGAAATCTTGAGCCAATTCGATGTAGAAAATGTGATGAATATCGAGAAGATATTTTTATACTGACTATACTTGATACTTTAGCGGGTACGTACACGCAAAGGTAACCGCTTGCCATTAGGTATTGTATGCTACGCGGTATTTTTATCTAGTCATGTCTGGGCATGTATGCAGAGATTGATGATATGGGATGGCGCTCTACTCTCTCTGCCTACCCCACGTAATAAAACAAAACAAATTAAGTCTGGTAATATTACCATTTTTTCTTTGGAAACCAATACTGAAAAATAAGGTTGTTTTATACCGCCACAACCAGAGATAGATATTGGAAAATATTCCATCGACTTTTAAGTGACCTGTCTCAGACACCGCAGAGAACTTATTGCTAGCATTGTTATGAAAATGACGGAGACTTGCGTTAATAGCACTGCAATCAAAATAGTCTCATCTCATGTCGATTGCATGCGGTCCGCCTGATGGACGCTTGCAACACCAAGGGTATCGCTCGCATGCTGCCGACTCTGCAGGAATCTTTTCACACCCTTTTTGAAGAGCTCCATGCTATACTCTTACCTCAATATGCCTATAGGCGCAAGGTAAGAGTTTAGTAAAGTAAGTTAGTTTAGGTAAGGTTTAAGAGAGGTAGGGCATAACGGGTTTCCCGTTCGAATTTGGAGCTGCCCGACTGGGGCAGGACCTCCACCTTATAGAAGTCCGTGGCCAAATAACACAATTTATTGTGTTGTGTTCCTACGTGGTGAATAAGGTTTCCAGTAATGAGCTCCTTGGGGAGGGGGGAGGATTGTTACAATGTGTTGGAAGCAGAGGGATTAAGCCTTATGCTGCCAACACACTATAACACTCCGAACACAGAGTGGCAACACGCAAGTGATACTTCGGTATCGTGAGCGTAAATAGGCTACGGTAACCGTTTCCCATCAGGTGGGCCGTATGCTTGTTTGCCACTCTTGTTGTATAAAAAAATAAAAAATAAAAAAAGGTATCACTCGCGCATTAAAATTCGATGTCCATAATAGGTGTTGTTTATGTCCGAAAAATGTTAGATGGAATGTACATCCTATCCTATAAAAAAATAACCAAAAGCCTTGCCACTCTACTTCCTTTGCTTTTAAACTGACTTAAAAAAAAGAGGTTCTCAAATCGGTTTGTGTTGTTTTTTGTTTATTACCTCATAGCTCCACGCCTTCCACAAGAGCCATCCACTTCTTACCGGAGCTATATTTTAGGTGCCATCATCATGACAGATGGCGAGTCCATTGCCGTTTCTCAAGCACGACTAATACAAGTGTCTTGGAATTTCTTCTTATAAATAGTGCCATCCACGAAGACACACCCCTACAATTTCTAGTTGAGGAGGGTGCGGGATGCGGGCAGTATGAACCGAGTCTATTAACTGTAGTGTGCGTCAATCAATCAGTGATAGTCATAAACTATGAGGAAGAATAGTGGGGCGCGTCTTCGTGGATGGCACTATCTATAAACTCATGCAGGTTTACTCTCCATGTATTCCTTTATCGGATTATTTATAAGTTTGTTTTTGTTCCCATGTTGTTATCCAAACAGTAAATATAAACTGTATCAAAATATAAGATATAATAAATTTGTGACGTCATTCCGAATTAGTACACGAGTCATAACTCTCATTATCCTAACGAGGGTGACACGAGGACGACCACAATACGACCACAATGAAAACGTTAAGCACTAGACGGACTACAGATTTATTGGTGAAACATTAAGATTCTTGTACGAGAACATAAAATAGAGTGGACTGGGATTAGAATGGAATTAATATATTACGTTGCCTTGAACTAAACACAAAATTAAAATATTTATCTCATTATACTTTTATTAGTTCATTTTCAAATAGTATGCTAGCTATAACAGAATTCATACATCAAGATATTTTGTAAATCCCCTTATTAATATTCATTTGATGAATTTATTTAGCAAGACTTAGAACAATTAATTTTATAAAGACGAAGAAAAATTCATAAAGTTTTTTAACAACAATAAAATATTTATTTCAGAGCATATATTTAATGAAAATTAAAGACGAAAGTGGATTTCCAAATGTATGTGACTATTTCTACGCTACAGCCTCTCTGCGCCATTCCCTGTTCCTCACCCTCCACACGCTACATTACCCCGTCGGGTAGTCGATAATATTCACATTTTATTTTATTATCACCCCAAAACACCCCTGATCCGATTGAATACCCTCCAAAGTCGGACAGATAATTTGTTGATTTAATGTCTACTACGATGGAATTGGGTCAAGGATTTACGAAGATGAGAACAAACAAAAGTTAGATACACATTCGAGTATATCTTACATATTCGACATACATATTCGACATTCATATCAGTATGTCAAGGTACAAAAGAGGTATGTAGAGAGAGAGCGCCAGTTAATTAAGATATATTTATACATTTACATCATAATATATAATCATTGAAGCCGTGGTGGCCGAGTGGTTCGAGCAGTTGCCTGCGACGCAAAGGTCGCAAGTTCGAATCCCGACTGTACCAATGAGTTTTTCTGAACTTAAGTACAGTGATTAGTCACACCACGATCTTTACGGTGAAGGAAAACATCGAGAGGAAACCTGCATACGTCTGAGAATAAATTCAAAGGCATGTATAGTCGTGCTTGAGTAACGGCGATGGACTCGCCATCTGTCACGTTGGCACCTAATATACCTCTGGCGGAAAGTGGGTGTGTGGGTATTACCTATACACCTCTGCCTACCCCTACGGGGACCCTTGTGGGAAGGCGTGAGGATATATTATTATTTATATATGTATATATATCCCCGCCTTTCCAAGAGAGTCCAAGAAAAGGTAGGCAGAGGTGTTTAGGCAGTACCCACACAACCGCTTTCAGCCAGAAATATGTTTTAGGTGCTAACGTAACAGATGGCGGGTGCATAGCAGTTACTTAAGCACTACTATATCTTCTAAAATTCATCAGGCATCCTCTTGATGTTTTCCTTCACCGTGAAGCTCATGGTGGGACTAATTACTGTACATTAGTTCAGAAAAACGTATTGGTACAGTCGGGATTTGAACTTGCAATCTTTGTGTTGCACGGAACTACTCTAACCACTCGTGCACCAAGGCTCCTTATATAAATTACATTAACTATAAGTCGGGTATGATTTGAGATAAAATTATTCATCAGCAGAATTTCAATTACGCCACCCATTTACCAGAATAAATGTAGCCAAAATTTTATTCACATCTATTAAAATTAATTCAAATGCATATCACGGTTCGTTGGATCGCGATCGTAGTCCTTTTGTACCAAATAGTACCGCAGTGCATTAACTCCACCCGTACCAATTAACGTTATAAAATAATCCGACTATGATACAAATTATACGTTTCCGTACGAACAAACTACGACAATACGATTTGTGTGTAATTTATTTTAGTTGGACTACAGCGTACGGTGGAAGTTTTTGTCAGGAATTATGTGAATTTATCGTTTATTTTCTACTTAATAAACGGATTGATTGAATTGACTTTTGTCTGTATATCTTGAAATTGTTTGTTCCATAAACGAAGTGCGAGTCCAAGTGTTTAGAGAGGGGTCATCTCTATGCAATTTATAAGTAAACTAGTTACCCGTCCAGCTTCCCTTGGGTGAAGAAATAAATAATAAAAGCTCCTGTAACACCACTGCCCCGGGTTCAGTTGTATCTTCGACCCATCTAGCTAGGGACCCACAAATATACACACAAAATTACATCCAAATAGCTCCAGCCGCTTAGGAGTATGGTGACAATGACGTACGGAATAAATATTATGTTGATTAGTAAATAAATAAATATACCAAGATGAGATTTTTTTCATCAATCATTAGTTTCGGGGAGGGGGAAATTGCCATAAATTTTGTTCAATAGCTTCCAAATTACTAAGGATATATATATATATACTAGTGGTCCCGCCCAGCTTCGCTCGGGTGGAAAAAAAAAGATGGTGGCGCCACCTATCGGGTCCAATTGTGAATCTAAACCATTCCCAGATCCCCTTGAACACACACAAAAAATTTCATTAAAATCGGTCCAGGCGTTTAGGAGGAGTTCAGTCACATACACACGCACACAAGAAATATATATATTTAGATATATATACTTAGTAATTTGGATATATATATATATATATATATATCCAAATATATATATATATATATATATATATATATATATATATATATATATATATATATATATATATATATATATCCTCACGCCTTCCCACAAGGGTCCCCGAAGGGGTAGGCAGAGGTGTATAGGTAATACCCACACACCCACACACATGAAGCCCTTGTGCGTCTTGTACAGGCGTACAGGCTTCATACGACAAACTATTACAGAATATCCATATTATTATCACGCGCGTCATTTTCTATATTATATAAAAAATAATGTATGTCTTAATGGTTTTTATTGAATCATAAGCGGCTGGACCGATTTTGATGAAATTTTCTGTGTTTCTTTATGTGGATTCGGGAATGGTTTAGATTCACAATTGGACACGATAGGTGGCGCTGCGATCATGTCATAGCAATTTCTATTTTTTAACCCAAGCGAAGCTGGCCGGGACAGCTAGTAAATAATAATTATAAATCGACAATTTGAACTCGAAGTATGCGAACCTCAAAAATGCAAGATGTCTTCACATAACTACACTTTATCAAAGTGTGGCACCCCTCAATGCGAGCGTAACAAAATTGTATACACAATTAAACCAGGGAATAAATTAACGCCCGTTGTTCTAACGGACGTAACTAGGGAATGATTTGGACCCTGATTTAAATACAAAAGGAGTTACAACAAAGATATTTCTAATCTACGTGGTTTATCTATTCACAACAAACAGTGGAGCGTTTGTGATTAGATAAACTTTTGGTATGCATTTCAAAGTAAGCAGAAGTCGCAGTAAATAACTTACTATTTTCAGTTAGCCGTGCTTTTACCCTGCTACCAAGGAAGAGGGTTGTGTTTTTCGCTCGTATCTAGTTGGTATGTTTGTTTAGAACGTGTTCTTCCTTTGCCTCTTCTTGCACATAATCTGTTTCGTCAATTAAATACACGACCCTTTAATGAGCGACATAACCCTGAACTGCCTGTGTGGTTAAATGTTTGAAAATAATTACCGTCACGAATAAGTCGGAATAGCGACCACCCCGGGGTGATCAGGCTAACCCTACATAATAAACCTTTAACCTCTGGGTCACAAAACGTCACTAAAGGGAAACTAAAGGGGTAATGTTCACCCTCCCTGTGACTATAAAAGACGTTTGTATTTTCGTTCAGAATTCAATTACTGGGAGAATAAATAGTAGGAATATTATGTAGGCCGTGTTAAGCTGTGCCGACTGGTTGGAGTAGTTGCCTGATATACAAAGATCGCAAGTTCGAACCCCGACTGTGCCAATGAGTTGTTCTGAACTTAAGTAGGTACAGAGATTAGTCACACCACGAGCTTTACGGTGAAGGAAAACATCGAGAGGAAACCTGCATACGTCTGATGCTATTCAAAGGCGTATGTATAGTCGTGCTTGAGTAACGGCGATGGACTCGCGGCAACGGCCAACAGATGGCGACACTGTAGTCGTCTCTAAGGCACAACATTGTTTTCTAATCAATAAACCACATCAAAAACTAACGGTAATTTGAAGCAATAATTCTGGTAAGCAATATTATTCTAGTACTATGATTTCTGCACCGGAACTTCCTTTTAACATTGAAAAATATTATGCGCAAGGATATTTTTTTAGCCCCATCTTTCCATCGACTTGAGAACTTACATTTAATAACAAACAGAGCACGATCCAACATACTTCATCTTTCTGTTGAGAGATGGCGCCTACAAGTGTTAATTCCCTAGTTCAGGACCTATTCTCATACATCTTGTTGAAT
Organism: Drepana falcataria; assembly: GCA_945859725.1. Classification (NCBI taxonomy): domain Eukaryota; kingdom Metazoa; phylum Arthropoda; class Insecta; order Lepidoptera; family Drepanidae; genus Drepana; species Drepana falcataria. Next base: position 10,080,227 of record OX243935.1, read on the forward strand.
ACTTCACACGTTTGAGAAAGAAATCAAAGACGTACAATTTTATTGTATAATCGCGCTTGAGATACGGCAATGGACTCACTATCTGTCACGTTGGCATTCCAGCAACAAGAGGTGCATTTGATTGGTAGTGCCTACGCACCTCTTCCTATCCCCTTCGGCCTCTTATGGGAAGGTGAGAGGATATATTACATATAAATGAAGATATTATTCCTAAATTAAAACTTTTGAATGGTATGAACCAATAATAAACCGTTAGACAATATCGAAAATAAAAGTGCGTACACATCATACCGTGTTCTTCATATGTAACTGGAAACGATTTTATTTACCAGCATCATCATTATTTTATGATACCCGGCGTTACGTTGAAGGAAAATATCGAAAGGAAACCTGCATACGTTTCAGAAGAAATTCAAAGATGTATCTTTAGTCGTTCTTCTGAAGAAGCGACCGTCACGCCATCTGTTACGTTGGCACCGAATTATATCTTCGACGAAAAGAGGTTGTCATTACACTAAGACCATAGATTACAGTATTATATAGGGCTAACTACGACCAAAGATTACAATTTATGCTGTGACTACGACCTAAGACCTGAAGGCGTCAAGATATTATATTTGTGTACCATCATCATGAGCATTTGATTGTCCACTGCTGGATACAGGTTTGGTGCTAACCTTAATTGCGGCGTGCTTTGGACATTATCTTGAAATCGATTTAGGTAATACACAAAATAATCGATATGTAAGATTTGGTTCATCAGCATCATACATTTGAGAGCTTGGATCTAGTCGGCGTCTCTGACGCAATTCGGTTCATTTGCTTCTGTCAAACAATTTTGGTTACAAAAATTAAAACAAGAGGTTATTTTATCGATTTATTTACAATGTCAAATGCATGATAATTCGATTGTTTATTTACTAATTACTTATGTTCCTAATCAAACGTGGCGAAATATGCCATCACTGTGCATATATTTAGTTTTTATCAATATGCAATATTTTTTTTTCGCATAAATAAAATATATTTTAAAATTACTACTATTGAGAAAAAAACATTCGTTGTCCGATCATAAGTAACAATTGATTTATATTTTTCTTGCTTATCCATTTACTAAGCTCTTACGCTAAGCAACTGCTTTATCTATTAAGCTTAATGCATCTTATTTCATCGTAATTTTTTATCACAATTATACATTCAGTAGGTTTCCCTCAGTATTGAGAAAATTCACGGAGTGAATACACCGAGGATAACGTTCTGAAAATATAAATTTGAAATACCAATATTAAATATCCCTGTTATATATTTATTATTTAACCTAAATATAACTTAAGTATAATTATATTTTCTCTAATACGAATACCTAATGCTATGAGTATACTTTTACTGTTGCAAGAATTATATTAAGTAAAGTAATGGTGAAAATAGCCTGAGTAGGAAATAACACACAACATATTACATTAATATGTATGAAGAGACTGATAAACGTGGATGAATCATTAATAGATACATGTGTCTACGTCTAGCCAGGGGTGGCGTTACTTATTTTAAGGGATTTGGGATTCCTTGTCATAATATGACAGACTAAATCCTATTATGTGTGATGTTACAGTCTCGAATATAAAACATAATAATTTACTATTCTGAATTCCTAAGCACCTTGTGATTTCTAAAATCCGTATTATAAAAAGAATGGTTTTCACTTATTTGAGGCCTTTGCAACTTTCTTCGTTGTATTTTCCATACTGCGAAGGTACCTGCTTAGTGAATCTGACGTAGTTTGTAAAATACTCAACCCTAATTTATATTTAAACTCTACAAGGCGCCTGAGGAAAGTGAAAAAGCCGCCTTGTTGGTCCAAGGGAGGATATGTAATTACATCCGGTCTGATAGTAGTGGGAAATGGTTTCATAGTAGATATTGGATCTAGAATTGGGGAGGGAGAAGGAGGCATTGTAGATGTAGTTTCAGACTTTAAATCTGTAGTAGTCTCAGTCATCATATTCCTCAAAGTAGTCGTTTCAGCCTTCACTTCAGTTCCAGATGTTGAAAAAACTTCATACACCTTAAAGGATTTCGTTGTTACGTCCAGTTCGTTTAATAGTTCAGGCTCTGTTGTAGGATTTTCGTCTATATTTAATGGTAGTGTGGATACACTTTCAATAACTTTTATCGTATCTGAATTAGATGGACTTGAGGATATTTCTTCTTTCGTCGGCTCAACAGAGACAGCATAAACAGGAATTACGTCTTTTATTTCTGGTATTGCATTTTCGTCGTTAATAAGGTTATTAGGAGCAAGATTTCTGATGGGATAGTTTAAAGCATTATCAATTTCATTAGTCATGTAAAGATCTTTAATAGATTCCTTCTCCCTAAGAATCTCTTCTAGGGATGTAGAGATACTGCGCTTGTTCAGCGCAGCAGTGTTTCTTTTCCGTCTACTCAATTTTCTAGGTCCGTGTTCTGGGACCACAGCAGCGGTAGCAGTATCAGCTAATTCCTTCGGTACGTTACCTACTACAAACTTATTATCCTCTCCTTCAGAATCACTGCTTGAATCATCTGAATATTTCTCATCCCCATCCTCTTCATTAGATCCTAAATACATTGATGTTGGTTGATATGTTACAGAGCTGCTTGTAGTTTCACCGTAAAATTGTCCTTCGTAAGGATAGACAGGCTTGAAATCTGATTCAGCTGAAGGTTTAATTCCATAAACTACTGAATTTGAGGTTTCACTACCATAAGACGAACCCGCTGACGGGCCTGTTTGAGGTGCAGCATAAATAGGCTCCACGGCTGGATAAGGACTATAAGAGCTTGGTGCTTTGTCATAATTGTATTTGCCTTCAGTCGTGTAGACATTTCTAGTCTCATATGGATGAGGGTTGTAGTTAATTCGTTTCGAATAGACAGCTCCATGCGCAATACCGGTTTTCTGTTGAGGATATCTTGGATTGTAACTTGGTTCGTATTTAGGTGTTACTTGGCGGTATCGAATATCTTGCTCTTTTTTCACCGGGTATCTATTTATATATGCAGTTTGACCAGCATATGGATTCAACTTGTTCTTAGCGTGGACTGGCATACCAGCTAAAACTGTTCCAAGCATCTCTTCTTCCGGTTGACCGTTACCTTCACTTGCATACTCTTCAGCATTATTTTTGTACAAATCGTCTCTTTTGTCAACTTCAAACGTTCTTCGTACTGGAGTGGAGAACGGATACAAGAAATAACTAGCTAAGCCTACTAAGCTGGCTAAACCAATAACACCGACGCCAACTGTAGGCATTACCTCTCTTGAGAAATAGTTGTAAAGCTGTGAAGTGATGGCACCTGGTTCAATAATCGGTTTCTTTGCTGGCTTCGTTGACTTCGTTTTATTACTGGTCTTTACATCGGCAACGGTTGTTTCCGATTCAGGCTTCGGATTCTTCCGCTTCTTAGTCTTATTCGTTTTTTTGTTAGATGTGCGCTTAGGTTTCTTTGTAGTTGTAGGTGGTGTGCTGACCTCTAACTCAATTTCATGTTCCTTAGCCTCAGCTGGGAGCAACGCAGATTCATTTTCAATAATAGCAACTGGAGTAGTTATCTTAATTTTGTTCTTATTTTTCTTCTTTATTGGTCTTGACGTGACTTTTACTACTGGTACTACAGAATTAGGACCTTTGGTGATCTTTCTTGTAGTTGTTTCAGTGGAAGGTGAAGCTGTTGTACTAATTGTTGTAGTAGTACGTTGTGTAGACGCATTTTTGTTTTTCTGTACATTTGACAATACTGTATCTTTAAGTTTATTATAAACGTTTTCACTAATAGCAGATCCACCGGCTACTAAATCTGATTTGTTGGTACTACCAATTATAGGTCTTTTAGGTGTCAACGGCTTGTTCAATGGTCGTTTCGGCTTAGGACTAGCAGTTGGTTTTGGTTTTTTCGACGTTATTTCGGTATTTGTAGGCTCTGTTGGCGAAGTCCCATTTGCAGGATTACTTAACAGTATCCATGTCGAAATACCTTCGTTAGAAGTTGATGATTCGCTTATTTTGTTTTCCGTTTCAAATTCTTCCAATGTGATTGGAACTGCTTCTCCAACATGAACATTCTCTAAAGGCTCTTCTCCATCTTCGTTCCTTGTTCTTATCTTATGCTTCTGTGCTAGGTGGGTTTTGATTTTCGGTGGTATTCTAGAATCACTAACGATGGGTGTATCAGCTGATTTGTTACTGGGCTTATCGAGCAGTTGACTTGCAACTAGTTTGATTGAGTCTCGTATTGGGACCTTAGTTTTGACATCTCGTGAAGAGTTCGGTGGAGATATTGTGGTGGTTGGTTCTGCCAATTTGACGTCATCAGGAGTTATTTCGATCTTCTTTGTCGCCGTCTCTCTGTAAGAGATAAAAAATATATTTGTTAGTTAATTGAAATCATTTGGTCTACGTTTTGATTTTAAACAGTTTCACATGTACTATACTTTAATTAATAACTTTCTAAACTATAATTTTCTATACTATGTTAAATAGATAATAAACAGCAAAATTGAAAAGACACAAAATAAAACAAATTTTGATTAACTAATTATTTAATAATACTTTGCCGTAATTTTTGTTAAAACATTGTGATGAAGGGGTGACAAATAATAATAATAATAATAATACGTAGAATTACGTGATACGTAGACCTTTTGCCGGTCCAGCTAAATTGTAGGATGATTTTACATAATAATATCTCGTATTTTACAATAAACTTAGATATGTTCTGAACGCAACGGTCACACAATGTAATGAAAAAATTGCATTTGAAAATTACACATAGACCTGCAATAATTTTATAAGCTAAATTTAATTTCTTATTATGATATTGTTAAGATTTTAGTTAAATAAATAATTATTATACATGTTGTTAATAATACTAACATATTAAGCTGTATTTGCGCAAATTATACTTTTAATAAATAATGATGTTATAAGGGCTATATACCATGACGTGTTTTAGCTTACATTACATAACAATGCTTAAGCGGTAGATGTATAATTGATGATGATTGTTGAAAATGAATTTACGCAAAATTGTAATAGCAAACAAACAAACAAAAGAATAACACGTCGTGGTATGGCTCATTTCCTATATTAATATGCGTATATGAATGCCTTCCTGAGGATTCCACATGTGGTAGATCTTTCCTCACTTCCAAACGTACTAATAGCCCAATATTATAACATAATAAGTAGATATAAGTAGATATAAGTAAGTAAGTCTTGTTACCTTGTAACCTGTCCAACCTGTACCTATACACACACTGGTTTTGTTGGTGGCTCAGTATAAATTAATAAAACTTTATGAAAAAGGCTGTAGTGTTGTTATTGATCTTCTGAGAAACCTGAAAATGACTAAAACACGAAATGCACAAAAAAAATGTTTTAATATTCCGTTAATACAGCTATAGTAGCCAAAGAGGCCGAGTAGTTGCCTGTGACACAAAGATTTCAAATACTGACCGACTGAACTAATGAGTTTTTCTGAACATAATTAAGTACAGTGATTAGTCACACCACGAGCTGTACGGTGAATTCTTCTCCGAGACACAACTCCACAATATTGAGAAGAAACCTGTATACGATTGAAAATAAATTCAAAGACGTATGTACTGACGATCTTGAGTAATTTATGAGAGAGCTGCCCGCCACCTCATAGACGTCCATAGCAAAATATTTCAAAATAATTTCAATCCAAATAATTTACATTCTGTTTTATAAACATTGTGATTGTATTACTTTACTTTAATTTTATAAAATGAACAAATGGAGCCACGCCTTCTTTACTTACAAACATTATTATAAATGTGAAAGATTGGATAGATTGATGTATGTTTGATATTCAATTACGCGAGAACGGCGGAACGGAATGAGATACAAAACATTAGCCATAGAGATAGATTACACAATAAAATAAGATATTTTACAAGCGTTTTTTTATTTCAGGAGAAGTAACATTAATTTTATGTCCCGAGCATTTATAATATTAGCATCGATATTTAACGCAAGCGAAGCCGCGAGGCATTGCTAGTTGTTCCTAACTGATTATAATACGAATTTTATATACTTTCAGGAAGTAATGTTCATACAAAAATTATTTCGCATCCATAATCAATGAACGAGGACTACTTAACCCGTATAGCCCAAGTCTCACGTTTTCTTCTGCTGTTTGCCCGTTTATTTTTATTTTTGGTCATGTCTCTTAAGCGATTAGCTACAACTTTCATCCATTCTTTCAGTTGAAAGAAAAACGTTGGTTTTATTGTTCCGTTCGTGATTTTAGTGTCTCTTGATGATCTTAACCTACTTTCTGGAAAGGAATGTAGATGCCACGTTTTAATTTTATCATCCCAATGCCAATACGGTTGGTGTACGCGAATAAGTTCGGGAGCTTCCCTACCGTATGGTAAAATCCAAGGTGAGAATAAAGCAGCTAATCCTGAAGTTCCAAATAGGAACGCAAAAGGTGTGAGTAACAAAGAAAATAAACTAATCGTTAAGGGGCTTAAAGAAGCTAGCCAGCCCAGAGCATTAAAAGCAGGGCGAAAAAATGATCCTATAGATGAAAAATTAAACAGGTCATCATCATCACTGGAGTGAGATGGTCGATGAGGCTTACTGAAGGAAGATAGCTGTGATGAAGGAGAACCAAGGCCTCCCGTTTCTGAACTTTCTGACTGTATTGGAGAATTTACGGAGTGGTAGTTGGTCAATTCAGTAGCTTCATCCGACGCGCTATCAGCTTGATTTTCTTCAGATTGAAAATAATCAGCGGCTACACTGTCCTCATTACTCACATCTTCACCTAGAGGTAGCCCAAATACTTCGGGAAACAAAGTATCAGTTTCTTCTTCTTCGGACTCAACAACAACGTTTTTGTTAATAACATTCGTATTTACTGCTATGTTTAAGTCAGGGCACGCTTCTTTTCCCTGACCTTGAAAGGTGTTGTTCAAAGTTAGGAATATGGTCGGGCACTCATTGGGCGAGCCACTATAATCTTCCGGTCTGATTACAATTCTATCTGTGTGTGCTGTTGACGGAGGGAAAGTGGTGACCTCAAAATTTTCAGGGTGATAATTATTTACTGAGTTATGATTGTATTCATATAATGGTTTTTGTGTTGTTGGTTTTTGATAAATCTGCGGATTATTTGCTTGAGTCCAAGGTTTTGGGTAACCTACATTTGTGATTATCGGACTCGGCGATGGTGCAAGCGTAGTGTATGCGAAATATGGTCTGTTTATTGGTCTACTATCAACAATATGATAGTTATTCGAATAAACGTGGGTTTCTTCCGAATAAGTAGGCCGAGGCCGATGGTTATTACCGTAAACATTTAAATAGTTTGATTGTGGATAAGGATATTGCTTAGTATGCAACATTTCATTTGAATACTCCGTACTAGAATCATCTTTAAAATTACCGAATTTTGAATTATCTTTTCTATCACCTTCGTCTGACGTTGATTCGTAAGAGAAGTTAATATTGTCGTTAATTTTATCCGTCCATTTTGTGATGATTTTCTTTATTTCCGGTTTTTTCTTTTCGACTGACGATGGTTCCGTTGTTTGACCGAAATTTTTATGTAAAGTATTACTCGTGTGATATTGAGGATTATCTTTTCGTTTCACTAATCCAAATTTTACACCGCCGCTTATAAGACGACTTGCTCTCGTTGGAGAATTGTGCAGGTGGTTTATATCTAATCTACTAATATTAGTTAGTAATCTATAATTTATATCAATAATATTATTATGATAAGAATGAAATGCCCTAGATTTCCTATCATTAAAACTATCTGTATAATTTAAATGTTCATGCAAAGGAAGTTCCGACCTATTAATTCTAAAGTTCTTATACCTTAGTGGATTCACTGCCAGTTCTTCTGTGACAACACTAATTGGAACATTAGCCGATGTTTCCTGAGGTCGTGAATAAACTAAAGGACACAATACAACTATAACTAAAACTAAAGTCCACTTTAAACACAAACTTTTGCGCCGCGCCATTTTGAAAGCACGATTTACCTGGAAAGAGGAATAAATAGATTAAAATACATAACAAATGGGATATAAAAATATAGGGAAATATTGTTCTTCTTAAATTTAAGAGCATAGCTCTTGTCGGTGTAACCCATGAATATTGATAACACTATTTTATGCATATTTACAACAATATCAATAATCAGAGAACCTAATCTTCGATTATATAAAACTGTTGAAATACAGTTACTTAATATAACAGTTGAAATAATTGTAATAGATAGGGTCACGACGAATCCCTATCGTGACAGGTAAATAACACCAGTTCTCTCTCGACATTTTCGCTTCATACACATTAATGTTCGTCAGAAATAAACAGTATGTGGTAAAATTTACATATGAAAATAAATATAGATGTTATGGACAAACATTCTTTGACGATGACCAGTGATGGCTAAAGTCTAACAAATACTTGGAATTACCACTTTCCAATGTCCCTATTTAGAAGTTGTATTTGTATGCAAGGTGTGTATATAAACATTCTTTGAATGCTTTGTCAATAGCAAAAAGGAACAAATTTATTAACCTTTCACGCCCATAAATGTCCCCGAAAGGGTAGTCAGAAATGTTTAGGTGTGCATCCCCCTTACACCCACCTTCCGCTAGAGATATATTTTAGCTGCTAACGTGACAGATGACGAGTGCAATACCGTTTATCAAGCACTACTTTATGTACATAATAAGGCGGACATACTGGTTTTGTCATGATTATATTTTCCTTTACCGTAAAGCTCGTAATACTGTACTTATTTGATACAGATTTCCGGGGATTGAACTCACGGTTTGACTTTCCAAGCGACTACTATATAATACGTATTATAACGAGATTAGACTAAATAAAAATATTAAGACTTACAAAGTACAAAGTAACGTTCAAAATTTTCGACATTCAAGACGTAAATTGTTATTGAATATGACCCAAAATTGACTTCAAAATCATACTACGCTTGTCTTGCACTAACTTCACTTTAAATAGTTGATATACATTGATGATATAGTAGTTGAGTGAAACAAGTTATTTCGAACACTCTTGGCAATGGTTTTCTATCAAAGCGGTGTTTTCAATGCTTCGTATATAGGTGAACGACCGAACGGCCATGACCGTCAGGTTTTTGTGTACATTACTGACCTGGTTATAGCAGAACAGGCTTTTTGGGTTGTCCGTTCCGTTATATCGTATCCTAAATTATTTGTTGATCATTAAAAAGTTTGGATGTTTTCTTGAGACTGCATTCTATAAGACTGCTTTAGCAGAGTTCAAATGATTATGTATATGAGTAGCAAATTATGCCCTGCGATTTTATCCGCGTTATTTATGATTCCGAACAGATGATTATATATAATATAATATAAAATATATAATATAAATATATATACACTATAGTTGTTTTTAATAAACTTGCTATTTAATTCAACATTCGTTTATTAGTATTTTTTTGATATATTTAATATTAATCTATTTAAACTGCATTTAAAATATTACCTTTTACTTAAAGTAATTTTTGTATACGACAACGGTGTAAAATAAGCTAACGGCGGATACTGTAGCCCATAAGCAATACTTGAGATATTTCTCGCACGTTGCCTATATAAAAATGAGCGAAGTTGCTTCGCTGCCTACCCTGCGGATATTATGCGAATTGAAATAAAATACCTACATACATACATATAATCACGCCTCTTTCCCGTAGGGGTAAGCAGAGACCACTTCTTTCCACTTGCTACGATCCTTACATACTTCTTTCGCTTCGTCCACTTTCATTATTCTCTTCATACATGCTCTTCGGTTTAGGGTACTCTTGATCTTACAGAAAATACAGCCCTTGACAAGTGCCCTTGAAAATACATTGTTACTAGTAGCGTCTTTATCACTTGCCTAAACTTTCACCATGAGCTTTTGCACTGAAGCCTTCTGACTAATAGCTAATTTCCCTACTTAACATTAGCATCCATATGCATTATGTTCTTGGTACTTGACCGTAACATACTACTAATTATAGCGGGGAAGGTGCATTGACATTGTGGTTCAAGTAAAAAGAGTTTAGAAATGATATTCCTATTGTATAAAGTGGTGTAAACGAGTGGTTAACTGGAAACTCGAGATTTAAAAGGAAAACAATCTTTTCGATTTGGACCACATTTCTGTGGTCGGAACAAAAACTTTTTTCCTAGACATTATAGTACTATGACTTGCAGAAATCTCAATTATATCTCTTAAAGATTTCTGTTTTTATAAGAATATTGCCCTTGCCCATTCCTATAAGGGTTTCTGAAGGGGTAGGCAGAGGTGTATATAGGTTACCCACACACCCACTTTCTGTCAGATATATATTTAAAGTGCCAACGTGACAGAATGCGAGTTTTTCGACGTTGCTCAAGGACGTTACTTAAGTTTATATTATTTAGTAGTGCTTTTTCTAACGTCTAAGTACATATGTATTAGCATCCCATAAAACCGAATACATTTTCTACATTATTTCATCTCAACCAGTCACTGACGGGTTAGGCAGAGATAGTAGCTCTGCCAGTTCTCTCAAGACAAATCTCTCACTCTCACTCTCTCTCACTTCACCACATTCATCAGTCTTACCTACGAGTACTCTTGATGTTACCATTTGTGAATGATTGATCGATTGATCTAAGCAGTTTGTAACGTGTCCTTACTCTGCATCGTCGTTCAGATATTTTCTTATATGAATTTAGGTGATTGCGGATCAATGAATCACTTGTGTGAATCAATTCCGTTAATACGTCACCTTGTCACCCGGCCCGCTTTCGCTCATCACCTACAACGTCACGATTATTATGTTAATGATATAACTGCCGCGTATCGGCATCCGTCCCCGTTTCTAGTCGTTCTTGTTTCTTAACTAGATTGTGAACCTGTGCATATTTACAAGTGTGTGATGGTGCTCGAAACTTTATTTATGATATTGAGATTCCGCTATAATTACATTAATAATTATAATATAATACCGTCATTTAGATATAGATAATTTAAGGATAAATATTTAGATAGCCGTGGTGGCCGAGTGATTCGAGCAGTTGTCTGAACACAAAGATTACAAGTTCGAATCCCGACTGTACCAATGAGTTTTGTCTGAAGTCTGGTTTAGTGGTCAGAGCTCCTGAGTACGAAGCATGAGACGCGCTTATTCGATTTCCGATAATGTCAGTTTTTTTTACAATTGCACTCAAATTGACCAAGTCCCAAAGTAAGCAGAGCTTGTGTTATGGTAACTAAACAGCGATATATTTACTTATATAGATAGATATATACATAAATACATAAGACATCCAAGACTAAGGTACAAATACTCGTGTTCATCACACAAATATCTGCCCTCTGCGGGATTCGAACCCGCGACCTCAAGTTTCGCAGTCAGGATCTCTAACCACTAGACCAGACGGTCGTCAAGATATTTGTGTAATGAACACGAGTATTTGTACCCTATTCTTGGTTGTCCTATTTATTGACATATATATCTATCCATATAAGTATATACATCGTTGTCTAGTTACCATAGTACAGGCCTTTTACAGTTTGGGACTATATCAATTTGTATGGAATTGTTCCAAGGTATTTATTTATTTATGATTATTATTTCACGAGCATCGTTTGTTACCGATGAAATTCTCAATGTTAGTTTGTATGTGAGGGTGTTAAAAGATGAGAAAAGTAGAGAAGTTGAAGCCTCTTCCAGTCCAGTACTTGCTGCCTCCTAAACTATATTATGATGTAACAGCCTGTTTGGTTAAACTAGCGCAATAAAAAGGCATGTATGCAACGCACTATAATGCTAGCTTATATCCACCAATACATGACAATTTGTGTGCAATAGTGTTGGTCCATCGGGCGGAAACACTTTCCACTTTATGTCACTTTATGCTTCAAATCACTTCCACTTGCCTTATTACAAAGACCTAAGGTACAATTTAAATAGACGTGACGCGAAAATTGATGCGTTGTAATCGATACGAAATATCAATTTGCGTGCGTACATCCCTTGGATTTTTTTACGACACAATCAAGTGCGACTTAGTGACCGAAGACTAGAATTATCGATACCCGCGATATATTGATACATTATTGGCTCGAATCCCTCTTAATAATCATTTCCACCGGAGATATATTTTAGGTGTCAACGTGTCAGATGGCGAGTCCAGTGCCGTTTTCCAAGCCTTAGAATTTCGTTTGAAAAATATGCAGGTTTCCCTCTCGATGTTTTCCTTTAATATAAATGTCTTGGTTCAACTTGTCCCTGTACTTAAGTTCAGAAAAGTCATTGGTGCAGTCGGGTTTCGAACGTGATTTCTTTGGGTTACAGGCAAATACTCGAACAACTCGGCTACCCTTACGCATAAAAGCTGCGTCTTAAGCGTAAAAAGATGTTAGAAGTACATATTATTACAAGATTATGTGACCTTGTCACGAAAACCACCAAAACCTTAGAAAAGTATTACTATTTTGATCCAAAGAGGCGATAGAATAATAACACTGTATTAAAAGTCCCGTTGAGCTACGATTACGTCCGTAGTTTGGCACACTTAACCATATATAAAACGTTGCTTGCAACAATAACAAACTATATAAAAGGATTGTTCACAATGCATCGCTGTATTGTTTCTCGAATGTAAATGTAGGGCGGCAACTGAAGGGGCAGTGAAAGTTGTTCTTGGAATGTTTACAGGGCAAAGTAGCATGGATCGTCTAGCCTTTAAGAATACTGTTATTGAACTATTAAAATGAGAGCCATGTTGACTTCTTTAAAACCTACAGTCGAAACCAGCGAGATTGTATGAAGAAGCTGATAATTCTGAAAGGTCTGGAAATATAGAGAAATCTGTCGCTCTACTGTCTCTGCCTAGCCCGTGAGAGATTCGGAGTGATGTGTACGTATATTACACGTACAGAATTAGGAACAAAACCGAAATATTATTGGAAATATAACCGAATTAAATTTATTTCAGAGTTTCAACGGTAAGAATCTTTCCAGAAACCCATGTTATTGCTGTGCTGGCAGTTGCTCGACTCTTCTGCACTTACAGCTAGTCCATCCATAATGAGGTTGGCAACAATCTAGTGATATCTTTCTTTGGTGTTACTAGCGTCGATGGGTAACCGCTTGCTAGCAGAATGTTAATAAGTTTGTTTGCAACATTTTTTGGGTTAACAAAAGATAAAATAAATATATTTAAGAGAAACTCAAGCCTAATAATTAGAGTATAAGAACGTGTCAAGTATTGTTGGTCTAACCAATGTTAGAACAATAATAACTTCAGTTAAGGAAAGTACTAAATAAATCAATATGTATTCATACTACTTTCCCAATGGAACTAGATACCTACATATTACATTTCAGATAATAAATCTTACGCACATTAAGAGATCATTCTCAAAGGCAAGTGCCCTTAAAGTTCTCTTGAAGCGAAAGTGGTCTTAATAAATGTGCAGGGAAATTCCAGCTTGTAGTTGGTTTAGTACCTACTACCTAGTGTAACTAAAATACTTTAGTAAATAACATTAGCAATTTGCATTAGAGATATATTTAAGTAGCAAATGGCGAGCACCTTTACCTACCCCTTGGGGGGTCCTTGTGGGAAGGCGTGAGGATATCTTTCTGTAGTATGTTCATATAAGACTGAAACTAATATGTGATTAGTCACACCACGTGCTTTACGGTGAAGGAAAACATCGAGAGAAAGCCTGCATACGTCTGAGAAGCAATTCAAAGGCGAATGTATAGTCGTGCTTGAGTAACGGTGATGGACTCACCATCTGTCACGTTGGCACCTGAAATATATCTCTGGTGGAAAGTGGGTGTGTGGGTACTACACCTCTGCCTACCTCTGGATATATATATATAATCTAATTGTGCAACAGTTTAAGACCAACACAGTATGCAAATTACTAGATACTTGTTAATTGATGTACAGTTAAGAAAAAAATCATTGACACACGCGGGATTCAAACTTGCAATATTTGTGATGCAGGCGAACCACTCTGCTTTTCTATTATTTTATTGTATCCTCACGCCTTCCCACAAGGATCCCCGAAGGGGTAGACAGAGGTGTATAGGTAATACCCATACACCCACTTTCCGCCAGAGGTATATTAGGTGCCAACATGACAGATGGCGAGTCCGTCGCCGTTACTCAAGCACGACTATACATACGCCTTGGAATTGCTTCTCAGACGTATGCAGGTTTCCTCTCGATGTTTTACTTCACCGTAAAGCTCGTGGTGTGACTAATCACTGTACTTAAGTTCAGAAAAACTCATTGGTACAGTCGGGATTCGAGCTTGCGACCTTTGCGTAGCAGGCAACTGCTCGAACCACTCGGCCACCACGGCCTTTTTACTTATTTTATTATTGGAGTATTAATACGACATCGATCTTCACTGACGCTTGCCGAGAGGTAATGAAAACTGCCCACAAACTTAGCCTCATTTTCTCTTTAGGGCAGTGTTTGCAAGCATACCTTGTTATTGTTTAACTGTGAGTTGGTATGACAAATGGGGAACATTGCGTACGGTCATGTATACCGATGCAAATTTGGTGTATGTAGTTATATAAGACAGATTTTCGTTGAAATTAAACTGTCTGAATTAAAACCGGCGGACATGTATGAAAAGACTGATGTGCATGCAGGTAGCAAAATAGGTCTTAAAGTCTAAAGATAACTGGTGCTCTACTCTCTCTGCCTACCCTATGAGATTCTCCGCGTGTTGATGTGCTCATTTGTATTCATTTCGGAATAATAAGTACATACATACAAAATGTATAATCAACATCACTAATAGAAACTAATAGAAAATCTTTCTGAAGCAATCGTCGAAGTACTTAATCCAAGAGGCAGGGTTAACTTATAAATATTCGCATTTATTCCGCCTTCTCATAAGGGTACTTAAAGGGGTAGGCAGAGGTGTATAGGTAGTACCTACACACCAACTTTCCGCCAGAGATATATTTTAAGTGCCAACGTGACATCCATCGCCGTAACTCAAGCACGACTATACATATGTGTCTTTGAATTTCTTCTTAAATGCATGCAGGTTTCCTCTCAATGTTTTCCTTCGCCGTAAAGCTGATGAATAATTATGTATATGATTATTATTATTACTTATTTGTTTACGTGTACAGTTCTATAAAGTATCAAGTCCACATTTTCTCTTGGCTACAATGTCAAGAATCTTTAATTGCGTGTGCGCCGGCAAAACTAGCGCATTCAATGTGTTCGATTCAGCTTGTTAAATCACACATTTTACTGTAAGGAAGTTCTTTTACCAAATTTCTTTTACGTAGAAAAAAGAAAAAATTTTTTTTTTATTGACGATTAACAAATGTACACTACACCTGTCTGCCTTTACCTCTGTCTGCATATTGGTGTTATATAGCAGTATGCAATGGTTTACGAAATGGAAAGTAGAGACATTGAATATTTTAATGGAAATAAATTAACCGCAATCTTTACTTTATATTTAAAATTACAAAATACAGCCTTATTCCCTTCTACAACCTTACCAATAATTTCAATACAATTTCTTCACACACAACTATAATATTTAAATACTGCTCTATCTATTAGTATTAAGTTTATGTAAAAAAACTTACCGTTAAGAATACTACTTGGCTTTAAGTACGATTTATAAACGCGCGTTATTTAAGTTACTAGCGTTTAGATACACGCATTCACTTCGGTGCGCGGGCGCAGCTCGACTGTCGCACTCAACGGTACCGTGTGATACTTCCTATTTGCGGCAACACACACGATTCGAACTTACGATTAACGGGATCCTATTTATTTATTATTATTATAGCGTTATTGTTGACAATTTTTTGGAAAGTGAGTATAAAGTGAGAGTGATTACGATTCTAGTGGTGTTGGGAATTACTCACTTTCGGTAACTAAAATTATAGTTTTGTAAAATTGTAGGCAGTAAGGCAGTAGTTAGGAAAGTTCTTAAGGTTTGCTATCAAATGTCATCGAGCTTTTTTATACTTGTTATCTACGATGCGTATCCCGTCAAGGTTTCCGTAATATTTTATGCTTGAATATATCTTCAAACTTTCTAAAATGGATCTATGAGGGCTTAGATATTGGTTTTGTATAGCCCTACGAGTTTCTCACAAGGCATATAGTATACAGTGCTTAATTACACAAGATTACTTACAGATATCTTCTTTCAATTGTTATCTTGTTATATTTATTCTGTAAGTCTAGAGGGCACCTGGCGCGCTACTCTCTCTGCACAACCCATGCAGATAAAATAAATCCTCATTACTAAATTATATACATATATCACGCCTTCCCACTATGGTCTCCGAAGGGATAGGCAGAAGGGTGTGGGTATTACCCATGCGCCTACTTTCTGGCAGCGATATATTTTATGTAATGGCGAGTCCATCGCCTACTCAGGCACTTACTGCACACAAGTATTGTTACCAAAAATGTTAAAGAAATATATCCTCACGCCTTCCAATAAAGGTCTCCGAAGGGGTAGGCAGAGGTGTATAGGTAATACCCACACACCCACTTTCCGCCAGAGATATATAAGGAATAAATTATTATATTATACTTAACCAAATCTATTGTAGGTTGGTTAAAGTTTAAATTGCTGGAAATGCAAAAGCTACGTATTTACTTACGACCCACCACCACCTAAAACTGTATTGATAGAAAATATACCAACTTATCCCAAATTAAGATTAGGTAAGTATATAATCCAGTATAATAATATAATCCAATATTAGGAAAATATACCATCTCACTCATCTCTCATGCGAGTAAAATACTACTGCACATTTTAAATAGGAGACTTCTGCACTATATCAGCGGACAAATAGCGAGAGAGCAGGCTGGTTTCGTTAAAGGAAGAGGCACACGAGAACAGATCCTAAATGTTAGGCAGCTCATAGAAAAATCGCGTGAGTTTAACGTACCTATGGCTCTGTGTTTCATTGACTACGCCAAAGCTTTTGACTGCATTCACTGGAGGGAAATGTTTGTGGTAATGCGGGAAATGGGAGTACCTGGGCACTTGATAGCCCTTGTCCAAAACCTTTACCTTGAAGGCCAAACAAGGGTCAGAGTGGATGGTTCACTATCCGATCCCTTCAAACCAGAGCGTGGTGTCAGGCAAGGATGTATACTCTCACCTCAACTATTCAACCTCATTGGCGAGCAGATCATGAGAAGAGCTCTAGAGGGTTGGGAAGGGGGCATCAAAATAGGCGGCCACCGCATAAATAATTTAAGGTTTGCTGACGACACTACCATAATCGGAGCCTCAGAAAGCGAGTTGAGTGAACTGCTGCAGCGGGTAGAAAGCGTGAGCAAAGATGAGCTGATGTTCATTGATAGGGCGGGCACCACGCAACGAACGCACGAGCTACGGGATGTGAATACCGTACACGAGTTTGTGTATCTCGGAGCGTTGATATGCGATGATGGGGACTGTGATAAGGAAGTTGTTCGCAGAGCCCAGATGGCAAAATCAGCCGTAAAGCGGTTAGAGAAGGTTTGGAGAAACAGAGGCATAACCCGCAACACTAAGGTCAAACTTATGCGCACCCTTATCTTCTCTATTTTTCTATACGCCGCAGAGACTTGGACACTCAAAGCCCGCACTCGGTCCCGGATAGATGCGTTCGAAATGTGGTGCTGGCGGAAAATGCTGGGAATATCATGGACAGCACACCGCACCAACGCATCTATCCTTAAAGAATTAAACATCCAAACTCGGCTCTCCACAAAATGCCTCCAGATACTACTTCAGTACTTCGGACACGTGGCTAGAAGAGATCCAGACAATCTGGAAAAACTTATTGTTGTTGGTCACGTGGAAGGAAAAAGGAGTAGAGGAAGATCTCCAACCAGGTGGACCGACGCCGTCAAAGATATCACCAAACGAGACATACCAACTGCCATCAGACACGCAGAGTGCCGCAGCTCTTGGAGAGGCCTAGTCCAGCAGGCCACTCATGGTGGTCACGACCCTCAGACATGAGGAATCGATGAAGAAGAAGTATATAATAGAAATATCTTTACGCCTGCTACTTTACTTACTTTACGTTGGCACCTAATATACCCATGGCGGAAAGTGGGTGGTCCTTCGGGGACCCTTGTGGGAAGGCGTGAGGATATTATTATATTATTATTTTATATCTTTATGCCATCTCACAAGGATCCTCAAAGGGGTAAGCAGAGGTGCTTAGATAATAACAACGTAACCACATTTCGCCGGAGTTATATTTTAGGTGCCAAAGTGCAGATGGCGAGTCAATTGCCGTTACTCAAGCACACCTATACATTTGAATTTCTTCTCAAACTTTTTCTCTTCGTTTTTCTTTTCCTCACTATGTTTCACCGTACTAGCTTGCCGTAGCTTGCCGTGTGACTAATTGTACTTAAGTTCAGAAAAAGTCATTGGGACAGTCGGGATTCAAACATGCAATCCTTGTGTGTAAATTAATAATACAAATTAATTTGGGAATCACACATTATCAGTATCACATCGAGTGCCTAACTTGTGTAGGCAGAGTTCAATTTAATTTATCAACTCCAATATTTTATTATGCCATCTGTACTGCAAAATGTGAACTGCAGCTTACAATCTTCAACACAAACACAGAAAGTGTGAACCAATCTCCCTAGATGGCGAAACGTGCAGTTAGAGTAACGGACATGATGTTGTATTTCACCAATAGATGGCATTGCACGATACCTTTTGTTGGCTAAATATATTATGCCCTTCTTTGAGGGCCTTGTCTCGGATTTTTTTACTTGATTACATCCATTGCAGCTTTATGAAGTTTTGGTGATATAAATAGCACTTTAAGCTTATCGAGCCTATCACAATTGGGATATTTTTACGTATTTAGATGTATGACAGAGGTTACTGGTAACATTATTAACGTTATTCAGTGGTGTAATATGACCCTCTTTGGTACAGACTGTTGAGTTTCAAATCGCATTTTTAAATTATTATAATATATAATAATCTGCATAGGCTGCGGTAACCGTTTTCTGTCAGGTGGGCCGTATGCCTGTTTGCCACTCTAGATGTATAAAAAAAAATATATTAGGTGCTACAAGTACTCGTCTGCTACGGCTCAAACATTATTTTATTTTTAAATTATTTTTAGAATGTGAAGCTTTTTATGGATGGATATAGTATATTTTACTGAATATGCCATGTCACTGAAATACTCTTAAGCCTCTAGAGAATTTTGATAGTCTCTGAATGGCTTAGAATCTCTGATTGGTAGCTAGCGTTTTTTTTAACCAAAGCAAGCTGACCGACACAGCTAGTAAAATATATGAGTCAAAGGCTGGGATAAACAAACATTGTATATTAGTTTTCAACTTAACAGCCATGGGACGTTAAGAGGCATAAATCCCAGTGCTCTGGCAAGAAAGCGAATACAATCGAACTTGTTCACTTTCCACTCGATTCAGCTGGTTTTGTGCCTGAGACGACTATTTGCTCGATTTTACACTGCACGCTGCATTAATTCCATCGAAAGTTACGTGGAATTTGATAAACATGTCCGATTAATTCAATAAAATTGGTCCGAATCGGCTAATTAACATTGCAGAGAGAATAGGTAATAGTGATAAGTTGGAATTCGTATATCTTCACGCCTTCCCTCAAGCCCCAGTGGTTGTAAGCAATAACCCATGGTCGGCTGTGTGCAAGCGATACAATTGGTCTTGCAGGTGTCTACAGGTGATGACACCCGCTCAACATCAGACGGGCGGCATGCTTTTTCGACACCTCAGTGGCGCTAATAATGCTACCGAGACTTCACCGGAGATATATTTAGGTGCCAATATTATTATTATTATTATTATTATTATCCCTAGTGGATGACGTCTTTGAAATACTCAGACTTATGCAGGTTTCCACACGATCTTTTCTTTCATCGTAAAGCTCGGAGTCTAGTCACTGTACTTTAAGTTCAGACTCATTAGTACGCGGATGGATCTGCAATCTTGACGCTGCAGGTGCCTATTAACTTTAATAAATTTATTATAAAACTCAAATTAATAAACTACTCGGCAACCACTGCTCTTTTCATCTCAGCTTGACATGATTATCGTTATTTAAAAAAGTCTTTGGCTTACATGCCAAGTAATTGTGCCAATCACAAATAAAAATAGCTTCACTGCAGTTAACTGTAGACACAAAAAATCTAACGCTTTTATCGTCTTTTTCTTGACGGAACTAGTACAAACAAGCCCTTTTTAGGGTACGCTTGAGAGTTGACAACCCACGTGTCCAATACAACCACGGAAACATCTATAAACTGCGGTAAGTATGAAAGAAAATGTGTTATCCCTTAGAGCAAAACCCTATTGTGTAAGTGCCTAGTTACATCTATCGAGCAATATTGGATGGGAAGCATGACTGTATTAGAGAAAGAGATCTGGAAGTCTAAGGAGGGCTGGCAGACTACTCTCTGCGACTATAAATCACTAGACTACTTTATATAAATATATGTCATTATATAGACTCAATTAGATTTAGATATTTCTCACGTACAGTAAAAGTTTTACGTACGAATTTTGGGATTTTGCAAATGGAAACTTTCATAGAGTACGTACAGAATTGTATTTTATCACTATTTTAATGGCGGAATCCCCAGTGTGTGGAACCAACTCAAACTTGGCTACTTTTTCTTCTTGCGTCTATGCACAGTGTTTTATTACTAACTTGATCGATAGACGTAAACTTATTTCAAGAATGCAAGAAAAGCATTTAAAAAGTAATTGTGTTGTAGTGGTCTCACAATCTTTATATATTTTTGTGGTAAACAAGTTTTTGTACCTATGCCGTTGAAAGTATAATAATTAACAGAAACTATAATTATATTATTAAAATATAATAATTATTTAAAAGCAGCCGTGGTGGTCGAGTGTTACATACGTGTGCCTTGTGCGATTACAGTGGAAGTAGAGGAGACCGATTTTAAGAAGAAATCCGAATATGAGTAACCGCGATGGACTCGTCATCTGTCGCGGTGGCGCCATACATTATCGCAGGCGGAAAGTGGGTACTACCTACACACCCGCCTACCCCTGCGATGACCCTTGTAATAATAATAATATAACTCTGGACTCTGCAATCATTGTGCCGATAGTAATAACGGCCAATGGCCTAATGGCAAAGAGCCTCGACCAACACCTCAAGAGGCTCTCGTTAGACAGTTGGATCAAGTGCCTGATGCAGAAAGCAGTACTGCTCAAAACGACACTTATTGTGAGGAGATTTCTTTCTCTGAGACCCTAACCACCGGTACCTTGGACCCTGATCCCGATACCGGTGGGCCCCTATATTTTATATTTTTAAACATGTTTTTATATATATATATATATATATATATATATATATTTAAAAATGTAATCTATAAGATGTATTTCAATAAAGAATAATAATAATAAATACCTGGGACAATTCCACACAAATTGACCTAGTCCCAAATTAAGCAAAGCTTGTGTTATGGTAACTAGACAACGATATATTTACTTATATATATAGATATATACTTAAATACATAGGACATCCAAGACTAAGGTACAAATATTCATGTTCATCACACAAATATCTGCCCTCAGCGGGATTCGAACCCGCGACCTCAAGTATCGCAGTCAGGAGTCGTCTTGTGGGAGGGAATGAAAAATAAAAATAAAAAAGTCCACTAGTTTCAACAATCCGTTCATGATGCCGATGTCATGAAGGGAAACATATAATTTGAGGAAAGAACTGGCGTTCTTTTGTCTTTACCTACTTCTTAGGGCGTAATTGACGTGATCGCGAAAGAGAAAACACATATTCCCGCCGAATCCCTAACGGGGTAGGCAGAGATAATATGTATATACCTAATTATTATCTCTTTCGTGAAGGCATAAATATAATATATCCTCACGCCTTCCCACAAGGGTCCCCGAAGGGGTAGTCAGGGGTGTATAGGTAATACCCACATACCCACTTTCCACCAGAGGTATATTAGGTGCCAGCTTGACAGATGGCGAGTCTATCGCCGCACGATCATACATACGCCTTTGAATTTCTTCTCAGACGTATGCAGGTATCCTCTCGAGGTTTTCCTTCACCGTTCAGCTCGTGGTCTGAATAACCACTGTACTTAAGTTCAGAAAAACTCATTGGTACAGTCGGGATTCGAACTTGCGACCTTTGCGTCGCGGGCAACTGCTCGAACCACTCAGCCACCACGGCTCCTATATTTATCGGCATAAATATATTTTTAATAAATTGATGCTGGTGAAATTTAAGACGGTAAATAAAATTCGTCCATGTCACTTTCTCTGAATAGAGATAAACATTAGCCTACGTATTACACTGACCGCGGATTACGTAAAAGTTGAACTAAAAAACTAAATCAACGCTTCATCAACATCGTACCCAACATTCGCTAAGCCGCAAACTTAATATAGTTTTGATTTTTCTATTTATTTGTCACGCCTTCCCAGTGGTCCCTGAGGAGGTAGACAGAGATTTTTTTTTTTCATACCACAAGAGTGGCTAACACCATATGCTTGTTTGTCACCTGATGGGAAGCGGTTACCATAGCCAATTTTCGCTCATGATACCGAGGTATCACTTGCGCGTTGCACGTGATACCTCTGTGTTCGCAGCATACTGGGACTAATCAATCTGTTGCCAACACATCTAAGTAAGAACAACTCAGTCTACCACGGCTAATAATCCAACTAATTTATAGATTTGAAAGTTGCTGAGGATATTTGTTCTTCTTTCATGTAAAAACTGCTGAATGGATTTTCATTAAGCTTTACAATAACATTGTTCATACATTAAATAACACATATGCTGTAATTTATGAAGAAATTGCCGAGACGAAAGGAAAGGGTCACATTTTACGTCACAGTAGTATGATAGTATTTTCTCGTCCACTTCGATCCACACATTTATCAAAGTGATGTGAATTATAATGATAACCAAATAATGATGTTATTGTACTGCTTCTTATAGGTTTTTACCTCATGATAAGTACTTGTGAAGTAAAAACAAACGTATTGCTGTATCCGGTTTGAAGGAGACAAATTGTTGGGTCGTTGATGAATCATGAATCAATGAAAAATTTGCCAATTAAAAAAACAAATACAAGACGATTCCATCACCGTTTCTTAAGTATGGCATTTACTTGTGTCGTTGAATTTCTCATCACTAAATGTGAACTGAACTCATTCAGACACTAGAAAAATTCGGCCACCACGGCTCTAAATAAAAATAGTATTGCTTAAGCCTTACCAGGTGTTAAACTCTACATCTTTGTCGAGTTTCATAGGCTATAGTTTAGAATATGCCTCAGTGGAAAACAGCTAATAGTATCAAGGGCTATTTTAATGACAAAAAGAAGAAAGTTTGATTTTAAAATTTTAATTCTACTAAAAGTATTTAATTGTTGTTAAAATATTGCATTGTAGTTGGAGTTAATTAGGTACATAGATAATATATTATATTAAATACCTACCTACCTACAGAATTATTTGCATGCCAATATTATGTGGCCGAATACGAGATTCGAGCACTATGTATTAAACATCACATTATGTAACAAACCTTGTTCTGGCGTATACATTTGTTGACGAAATAAAACTGTATGCAGTTGAGACCGCGGGGCAGAGCTAGTAATGTACAAATATCAACTTACCAGGAAAATACATTTGTTCAATTAACAGCTTCTCTCGAACAATAATCCAGTCTTCAAATCCGTAACACTTTCTTTTGTCACGTTGAGCAAAACATGGCGAGTCCACAATCTTATTCCAACAAATTACTATAAATTCACTTGCTCACGGCATGGCTAACCTTTGCAAAGGTTACGGCTATCTGAAGCAAACTTGCATCCATTCCAAATTCTGCAGCCACAGTATTCTCGACCTTAACTCAATTCAAATATAGAGTTTTTTGTATCGTTGCCTTTTCTTCATCCGCGTTACTAGCGTTGTATTACGCCGGTGTCTTTATCTGTTGAAATATATCAGTTTTTCCTCTGTTAATTTTCGTTCACTATTTCATCTATTATATGATTATGTTATAACAATTCGATTCGATTAAAAGTATAAGCCACTTATTCGGTAACGTACCATATAACATTTATTAGCTATCAAATTATAAGATGAATAGCGTCGAATAGCTTATGTAATTCAATCATTATATGCGCTGACTCTTAAATTTTTTTCAAGCATATCATCTTATGAGGCATTTTGATCAAATGTTCTGTACAACTTTGGATACACTTTCATCAACTGTATGAGGTAAATTCACATCACCTTGGACTTCCTCAAACGCATAAAAACCTTATTTAAAAGGTCTGTATCGTATCAAATCTCAAGCCTAGTTGAACTTCGAAGTAATTTATCACAATTCCACTTTCTTCCTAATGACCGCTGGTGTTGTATGGGATCTGTAATGAGAGCACGTGATCAGATTAACTTTCAATGTCTTATGAATGCGGATTATAAACTATAAAGCCTTTTAATGCAACAGAGACGTTTGTACAGTGATGTGTATAATAAATTATAGAAATTGCCTCTGCTTTAATTTGTGGGATTAAGAACTCCAAACAAGATTAGTGTGAAGAATAGCGTATAGCGGCAAGCCGTGGTGGCCAAGTGGTTCGAGTAGTTGCCTGCAACACACATGTTGCAAGTTCGAATCCCGACTGTACAAATGAGTTGTTCTGAACTTTAGTATAGTGTTTAGTCTCGCCACAAGCTTTTGAGTCGACATTCAAAGGCGTATGTGTAATCTTGCTTGAGTAACGGCGATGGACTCGCCATCTCACTATGGCCTCAAAAATATATCTCTGTCTTTTAGTTGTTAGTATGTGTGAGTTTTCTATACACCTCTGCCTACTCCTACAGGGACCCTTGGGGAAGGCGTAAAGACATATTTAAGTCTAATAAGAAACCGACGAGCATGTATAAAGAGACTGATGAATGTGGACGAAGCGAAAGAGGTATGTAAGTCTAGAGAGAACTGGCGCTCTACACTCTCTGCCTACCCCGTGAGGGACTCGGCGTGATGATATGTATGTATGTATGTAATAAGTAATTTATCAATTTAACATTAAGAAAACTTTCAGCTGTGACAGTTTCCATAAATCGTTTATCTCAACCAAGTCGCCATAAATACTCAAACACTGTACAAACTTTCTTCAATTCCAGTTAAACGTGGGAAACATTTAAATTGTAAGCATACATTTGGCTCAACCAAAATCCTATATACTCGGAATGAGAGAGCGTTTTCGTATTCAAATTGTCCTGCTTTAACTTTTAACTTAAATTGCGTGTAATACAAAATACTGTTAAATGTAATAATGTAAAATACATTTGTAAACTGTAACACTTATGAAAGAAAATATAATTAGATGTTAACTAATATTTATGTATTAATTGTGCATCCTATTTTTCTGATACAACTTGTGTTGAAGCTTAATTTACGTCAAGTCACTTGTGGTGTGAGAAATAAATGGCAACAAAGGTTCAGACCGCAGTAGTACGAAGTTGCGAACTTGAAAGATAAAATAATTTACGCCACTACTTTCATCTTAATAACATAATTCTTAGAAGGGGTAGACAGAGGTGTGTAGGCAGCATTTTAGGTGCCAACGTGACAGATGGCGAGTCCATTGCCGTTACTCAAGCACTATACGTAAGTCTTTTGAATTTATTGTCAAGCGTATGCAGGTTTCCTTACGATATTTTCCTTCACCTTTCAGCTCGTGGTGTGTCTAATCACTGTACTTAAGTTTAGACAAGCTCATTGGTACAATGGGGATTTAAAAATGCATTATTTGTGTTGCAGCCAACTCGACCCACCACGGCTAATCCTAATTAGCCTAATTACAAAGCCAAAAGACAAGAACCATGCTCATAACATAGAACTGATGACATATCATGTTAAGTACCCACGTATTTATCCTCGTCACACGATGATCTAAATTCGCATAAATATTCTCAACATTGAGGGCATAACACGCACGACTGACGCAAAAATCGTGCTTCAAAATAATTGTGGCAAAAATCAAAACACAAGATCTTCAGTCACGATGCTTGGAGCAAACAAGGGTCTTTGTCGTATTGATGCACCGATATGAAACTCTTGATTAGGCTTCTTGAGAGCCCTGGTGGTCGAATAGTTAAAGTAGTCACTTGGCAAGTCGGATCGTAAGTTCAAACGCAAGTGGTAAATATCAATCAGCTTTTCAGAATTTTTTATCTCATATAGATAGAGCATGGAGCTTTTTAATTTTTTTTTTTAAATAAAACTTATTTACATAATACAGAACGAAACGTATATTCATTAAGAGGAAATTTGTTACATATATGTACAGTCGGGTCTGAGAAGACGACTGTTTAAAGCCTCTTAATAATCCTATGCCTAATTGTTGAAGTTCAAGTAGTTTACGTGTAGTATCATCTTCTGCGTCTTGCACTAGTAAAGTGTTACACTTTTAAGCCAGCCCTTACTACGATGTTTAACTTATATCATAGAATATATAGACAATAGATCAATATATGTATATCATAGAAGAAGAAGTAAGATTGTTCAAAGATATTTCGAGCGATCTGATTTCGACTACTCTTAACCTTTGCATATTCCATTATTTTGACTATTCCTTCATATTGTTTATCAATATTTCAATGTGTATTTCAATATTAACTTATTTATTTTTATCGAGATAGTTTGAAACATAAATAATACCATCCAAAGACATAAACATGTATGATTCGAAACAGGACTAAAAATCTGGAGGGAACTGGCGCTCTTATTCCTTTGCTTACCCTATGAGGGACTCGGTGTGATAATATTACGTACATCTTTAAGTTCATTTTTAAGCTTTCTTCCTACGATGCTAACTTGAACATTTTGTATGCACCGTACACGACAAAGTGCAATGTCCCACTTATGAACGACTTTCCCGGGACAACAATGGGACGTAACGGGAACAATGTTACTGCTTAAATTGATGGGCATTTGAGAGACTCGTTTAAATAAAATTTTATATTTATTTATCTTCACACTTTCCCACAAGGGTCCCGAAGGGCAGGCAGAGGTGTGTTTACCCACACAACCACTTTTCACAAGAGATATATTTAACGATTTGGCGAGTTCAACGGCGTTTCTCAAGTGACTGTAACTTACGACTTTGAATTTCTTCGCAAACGTATGCATGTTTCCTGTCAATGTTTTCATTCACCTTAAAGTTCGTGGTGTAACAGATCACTGTACTTAAGATTAGAAAACTTACAGTCGGGATTCCACCTTGCAATCTTCGTGTTTGCGACTACTGGATCCACTTGGCTCATTCTCAATATCTTTTATAAAATAAATGAAGCTTACGTTCAAGCTTGGTAGCTTGGAATAATAAACTTAATTACAACCTTCTGAGAGAACATAATACAATATAATAATTTTCGATGAATGTTCCGTATCGTTAATACGATTAACAGTTTGGATAAAAAACTTTTCCCTTGAACACTTAGTATCGCAATAAATTCGAGTGACATGGACTTTCTTATCAGTGAAAGTAAATAAGCAAATTTATAACTGATGCGTGTGTTCACGCCTTCTTTTAAAGGCCTGCGCAGGCAAAGGTGTGATCACAACCACATTTTTTCCTGAGATATATTTGAGTGTTTACACGGCCAGTGGCCAGGTTAACTCGTGCCGCAGCCGATTTTATATGGACGCTTCTCAAACGTATGAATACTTTAAATTTATTTTTTCTTTTTCGTAAATCTCACTATTATTCTCATCATCTTACTCTCCTCATCCATCATCTCACTATTCTTATACTTTACACGTACACGACACTACACGATGAATATTTTAATAAAAGGTCTGAAAAATATTAGCTGTGCCGTGCCGTGTGCTGACTGACTTCTTCCTAATATTATTACTAAGAATGTATAATATGGTTTAATATCATTTGCGTTTAGTTACATTTATTTGCGTGATTAACAACTAGTATTGTAGCCAGTCTTGGATATCGTATGTATTTATGTATCTATCGTTGTTTAGTATACATATTACAGGTATTTAATTTGGCATTTTGGGACATCATTTTGTGTGGATACTAATTGAAAACCGTTTCCTATATCTGCTCATACTTCTACATATATTTTTTAATTTCATAATTATTCTCAACTGTCCTTAATTATCAAGACAGGTCGAAAGCAACTAGCGCTCTTCTTACCTGCCTACCCCATTAGTGACTAAGCGTGATGATAGCTCACTTATGATAGCAACCAAGACTGGTTGCCATGATAAGTTCGTGTTAATTACTTAATCGAACCCGTTTTTTCGAGCATGGTAGTCCTGACAGCCGTCAAACATACAAAATAAGTATGATTTTTACGAAACTCGATCATATTATATACCTAGAGCTAGAGCTATACGAGCCACGAGGTGAATCGTGAAGGAAAACATCGCAAGGAAATCTATGAAAAAAGAAAAATATGAACTGTCGTTCCCGAGAAACGAAGACGGACTCGCCATCTGTCACATTGGCACCTAAATATATCCTTTGCATTATTATATTATTCTGATAGGCTCTCTGTAAGGCCTAAAGTAAGATTTTTTAAAGATGGCTTACAAAAACTACGTAAAGACGAGGCTACAGTATGGTTCTTATGTGGTTGACATCTCTAGCTACTGAACAGATGGTAATCTTGTGCAGTAATTACCGTAATTGGGCTCACCGTGGTAATTGCGCTGCCATCGTTTGCCGGCATGGTTTACATTGAGTACTAAGCCTTATGTGTCAGCTTAATTGAAATTAAAAGTGTCATATATACTGTTTGTAATAAATATGTTGTAATTCGAAAGTATTTTTTTACTATTAGCAACTTGCTCACTTCATGTAACGAAACGCATGATATTAAAACCATATATAAATTCTAACTTATTATATAAGGAAGAAGTCAGTTCTCGTCTCGTCTTCAAGTTTCTTGGCACACTGTCTCGGAATACAAATTTGGGTGATAGCTTTAATTCAAGTAAGTTCGCTATTATATATTGTACAAAGTTTTAAAGTACATTAATATTAAGTACATTAATACATATTTTTACCTTCTGGTAACCTACTAACTTACCCCTTCTAACCTACCCCTTCGGGGACCCTTGTGGGAAGGCGTGAGGATATATTATAATTTTAGTAATAAAATAAAAAAAAATACACTTACCATTTAGCTTCCGAAATCCCAAAACGTCGTGTTTTATATAGTTTAAAACTTAGTAAATTGACTCACACACTCACAAGTGTTCATGCAATTTATTTCCACTGTAAACACAGAGTACAACCTCACTTCTTGGATCGTGATAGAGCTATGATTGTTGATTCAAGAGCGTGCGCCTTCGGCTGACTTTATACGTAACGAAAATTCAACCTTACAGCTACTATCTCAGGATAGATTATCGCTTGTCGTACGCATTTGTTGTACTTAGTAGTAAAAGTGTACAAAATAATGTATGTACAATTAAGTACTTATGTGCTTAACGATTTAAGCTTAAAAGTACGTACTTAAAATATCGTTAAGTGTGTACTTCCATGTTTAGTTTATCCATTCGCCCTCTAAAGTATGGATACAAATAAATGTTATACTTTATTGTAAACAATCTCTGCGCAGTATATGAAAGATTTCAAATGATTTTTAATATTTGTAAAATCAAATTATTTGTCATAAAAGTAGCCAAAATTACTACTTAGTGCAGTGGTTATTAGCCGGTGAAGTGAGGTGAAGTGAAGTTTAGACAAAATCTGTTCAGCTTATGGAGATTAGCTGAAACAGCCTGACAGGTACAATTTTTAAATGTTTGTCACGTTGCAATTTCATCTCCGACAAAAAAAAAGTTATTGCGTAACTACGCCTTATTATAGAGACCATTATCTTCCCCTTCAGGAAGCTTTGTGAGTAGATGTGAAAGTATGTAAGCTTGATATTGCTTCAAAACTTCCAGAAATAATAGTCTATCTAAGTAAGTTGAAAATGAATCTTATTAAATGATTATTTTTTCGTGTCAATATCTATAATCTTTTTTATACTGCATGCGTGTTCGTGTATTGTGAGAACGAGTGGCTATTGTTCAATAATAATTTGTAACAGATCATGGGAACGCAGAATCTATATATCTGTAGATAGCATTGTTTCAAATACCACTTTTTCTAAGAAAGTGCTCTTTTATTTGGAAAAAAACACCTGTTATTGTACCTATCTAACCAACAACATCTTCAAGTAGTGATGGATAATCATCATCATCTTTGGGCCACTAAACCTTGACATTAGATTGTTGCAGAGATACATACATACGATATAAAATCATGCAATACGATTTACTTACTAGCTATACCGCCAAACTCCGCGTTCGACTAATTTTAATATGAAAGTTCCAAAAACACTATCGCGACTCCACCTATCGGGTCCAACTGTATTTAAAACCATCTTTAGATAAAACATCTTAAATATACATAAAGATAATAATATATTTTTACGCCGACCCATGAGTTTTCCAACATACGATCGCGCCGCGTCTCTCACGGGGTAAGCAAGGAGGGCCCGGTCCTCACTTTAGAATATTTCGCTTCGTCTTCATGCAGCAGTCATCTAATACAAGCTCACCACTTAAGAGTACCTAAGAACCTACTCTCGATGTTTCTATTATTGAGTACTCGAACGACTTGATTTATACGTAGCTGGAGAGTGAACATTTTCTGTTTCTTCCTCTAGATGCATCCATTCTAAGACTCTTCATGCAAGGTTACCCGAAGGGATAGGTGGTGTACAGTACGGACACACCTACCTTTCGCTGAAGAGAAGTCTAAGGTGCCTTTAGAACGACAGGTGGCGAGTCCATCACCGTATTTTAACTACGCCTTTGAATTTCTTCTGAAGCGTCTGCTAGTTTCCTCTCTGTTCTCTTCCGTACAGTTGGGATTTGAACTTACAATCTTAGGCGACTCAAACCACTCGGCCATCACGGCTCAACATTATATTTATCCAAAGTAATGTGTTCCCAAAAAATATGTATGCGTTTATTGAGAATCATAAAAAATATAGCCTAGATCTATTCTAAGATCTTAATGTCTTTGTTTTCGGTCTAAGAAACGGCTTTCAGATTCTAATGCTTTGTTTTTCTCCAAATCACGATGGTTGATATGCCTAATGAGTGCAGCGCACGTTTGTTCAAGGCCCAAGCTCATGTTTTGCATGACAATTTTACTTTCTCGCTAACAATGCGTCTGTAGAGAGCACAGATACCCCAGAGGTTAAACAGCTATATGGAATTCATATTCCATTTTATATGTGGGGTGAAGAGGCATATTAGGAGTGACGATTGGAATACAATATTCATAATGTCACAGAAAATAGAACAGTTGGCTTCTAAAAGGTATTTTCTTTATGACGATGCTATTCAACAAACAGCTCCAAAGATAACATAATTACAACATTATTGAAGGGAATAGAACAAACACAGAACCAAAAACGGTTCAATGGGGTTTTCAGAAACTATAAATAAGACGATTAAAATCATAATGTAGTTACCAGATAGTGCCATCCACGAAGACGCACCCCACCAACTCCTAGTCGAGGGGGTCGCGGGATGCGAGGGAGTATGACCAGGGTCTATTTATTTCAGTGCGCACTCATAGGTAATACCGGTAATACTGAAACATTAGTGGAAGGTTGCACACTACACTATAAACTATAGGGACGAATAGTGAGGCGCGTCTTCGTGGATGGCAGTATCTATAGATTCTGCACGTAATATGATTTGTCATAACAGCATGATTTGTATGCAAAAAGTCATATAATAGTGTTCTACAAGAAGGCTGTGTAAGAGTGTATAGTCGGGAACGCGCGAGCGATACCCCTGCTGGTGCAAATTACCTTAGGCGGCGGTAACCACCATCATCATGAGATTTGAGTTCGTAATTTGAGTTCGTCGTTTCCTGGACCTTACTATCATTTCAGTGAAGACCCGGCCGAGTACTGCTTCTGGGCTATATTATCCTGGGTAGGTAAGTGTTCCAGGACTTGCCTGAGGGAATAATGGGGATTCATTGGTATGTACTCTGTAGTAAACAAGCATGCGGTTTGCTTAATGGTTAGCGGTTACATCCGTCTTTCGATCCTTACATTTAATTACCAGGGGTTTCGCTCGCGCTGCCGACCTGCAGGAATATTTTCACACCCTTGAACTAGATATGCCTAATGCCTAATTTGATTTTACTTTTTTATCGCATACGTAGTTGGAAGAGTTTGAATGGATTCAAGATTTACTTAGACCTTTTTAAATAAAATATCCATTAAGACGTAGCGACGTGTAGGTACGCGCTTGAGTTCTACTCCTATATATTATCTACATTATATAGAGAGCAACCGCAGGTATAAATATAGGTATTCAATCCCTCCATCTATCGAGCAAGCCTAATACTTCGTGCCTCTGCCGCGTATTTTAGAACTTTCACCGCACTTTCATTGTAGCAGGTAAAGTAAGTAGTTTTATAAAATATTCACAGATGTCGCTAGCACATTGTGTTGATATACACATGGGTGACCGCAAAGATAATAATACATACTGGCTCCATCCCGCGGTTCCACCAGCGTAAGTTTTATTCAATTGGTGTTAATTTAGCAAATAATCTATTTCTGTGTAAATTTTCATCCAATTCCGTTCAGCCATTGTGATTAAGTATCAAATGACAGTAACAAATATCCTCACCAACTTTCGCTTTTATAAGAGCCGTGGTGGACGAATGGTTCGAGAGGTCGAGAGAGTATTGCTAATTACCATAAAAAGCGAAGCGAGGACGCTTCATCCGAATTCATCAGTCTCTTCGTACAAACTTGCCTGAAACCGGCATATACAGGCAGTTATATATATCCTCACGCCTTCCACAGCGGTCCCCGAAGGGGTTGGCAGAGGTGTATAGGTAATACCCACTTTCCACCAGAGGTAAATTAGGTGCCAACGTGATAGATGGCGAGTCCATCGCCGCTACTCAAGCACAACTATACATACGCCTTTGAATTTCTTCTCAGACGTATGTAGGTTTCCTCTCGATGTTTTCCTTCACCGTAAAGCTCGTGGTTTGACTAATCACTGTACTTATAATATAATATTTATCCTCACGCCTTCCCACAAGGGTCCCCGAAGTGGTAGGCAGAGGTGTATAGGTAATACCCAACACGCACTTTCCGCCAGAGGTATATTAGGTGCCAACGTGACAGATGGCGAGTCCATCGCCGTTACTCAAGCACGACTATACAAACGCCTTTGAATTTCTTCTCAGACGTATGCAGGTTTCCTCTCGATGTTTTCCTTCACCGTAAAGCTCGTGGTGTGACTAATCACTGTACTTAAGATCAGAAAAAGTCATTGGTACAGTTGGGATTCGAACTTGCGATCTTTGTTTTGCAGGCAACTGCTCGAACCACTCGGCCACCACGGCGGCTAGTAGCTAGATAGTTTTCGATGAATAAAAATTAAATTAAGTTAAATAAAAATATGTTTATTAGTCAATGATTTTGTTGTTTAAAAGCTAATCTTCAATTAACCAGCGCCTTTTCTCTTCTTCTTCTCCTGATAGGTTTTTGTTCAAATATTTGCTTGAATGAAGTGAAGCTTTTTGAATTGATTTGGGTTTCACCTTTTCGTTTATTATCTTCATATATAAGTCTGCAGATAAGATTTTTGCCTTACTACTTGTGCCCGTTAGTGAGACCTGCGCCTTACACTTTTCAAAGGGCCATTTGAATGAAAATTCTTCAAGTTTTATGTATAGATTCATGGCTTTAAAATGCTGCTAAAACGAAAAATACACAATTATCCGCTTTATTCTTTATATACCTCGTGATAATAAAATCAATGAACTATGTATTTACTTATGCACACGCCCACTTTCCGCTAAAGATATATTTTAGGTGCAAACGTGACAGATGGCCAGTCCATCGCCGTTACTCAAGCACGGCAATACATACATGCCTTCAAATTGCTTTTCAGACGTATGCAGATTACGTAGAAATTATATAAAATTACGTAAGAAGAAGATTACGTACATATATAATCAAAAAATTAAAATAGAAGATCCGCGCAAAGCAAAAACTATTGTTCAATGCCAACGTTGCCAAGATTATGGACATTCGAAGAACAATTGTATGAGACCCTTCCGGTGTGTCAAATGTGGAGAGAATCATAAAACTTCTGATTGCCTTAAAAAAGACAGGCACTCACCTGTAAAATGTGCACTATGTTTTTGCGACCACCCAGCGAATTACAAAGGTTGCCAAGTGTACAAGGAGCTTATTGCTAGGAAGCACTCCCATTTCAGACCTAGAGAACAAGCAGCCACTCAGCCTACTAAGGGCTCACAATCTGCAATGCCATCCTCTTCCATTAAATGTCTTATTCCAACTCCCAAAGGCTATAATGATGACGCAAATCCACAAAAGACCTATGCAGACAAAAGACAGACAAACAGCAGCTTTAAAAAATCCAGTTACTCAAACTCCTGCCGCTAGCTTAGATTATAAAAATTACAGTAATTCAACATTTTCACTCGAAAAAATTCTCATTAAACAAAGTGAAAAGATTGACCTCTTAATTCAACAAATAAGCTCTATGCTGGGGCCGATCACAACATTAGTCGCCAAACTATCAAAATGACTTCGCTGCACATAGCAACATGGAACATAAATGGCCTTGCACCAAATACCCACGAACTAGAAACTTTCCTCAAAGGTAACAAACTTGACGCGTGTCTAATATCTGAAGCACATACATCCTCAAGAACTCGAATATGTATACCGGGATTCAGTGTATACTTTACCAGTCATCCAGACGGTAGAGCTCATGCTGGTTCGGCAATCGTTATTAAAAACAGCGTGAAACACTGCCTACTGAAATCGTTCACTACAACCCATCTGCAAGCCATTCCATCTGTGCGAATTGAAGATCGATCAGGCTTCATTAATCTCTCGGCAGTGTATTGTCCACCGAGACACTCCATTAAAGAGGACATGTACACAGAGTTTTTTCAATCACTGGGAAACCGATTCATAGCTGGTGGTGACTGGAATGCTAAGCACACGCATTGGGGAGCCAGAACCACAGTGACAAGAGGTCGCGAGCTGAAAAAGAGCATTGACTCAAACATGCTCATGCCTTTATCTACTGGCGAACCGACATACTGGCCTGCTGACCCCTATAAGACCCCAGATCTCCTTGATTTTTATATTGTAAAAAACATAAGCCAACTATACATCCACATAAAATCAAGCCTTGAGGGTTCCTCAGACCACACTCCGGTTATGTTAATGTTGAGCACAACAATAATAACTAGCGAGATCAATAACGACAATCTGCACAATGCGAAAACTGATTGGGCCAACTTTAGAAGCTACCTAGAGGACTCTGTCAATCTCAAACTCCAGCTAAAAACCAATATGGACATCGACTATGCGTGCCTATACATCACAAATTTGATACAAGTCGCTGCGTGGATCAATACCCCAGAAATAGCCACATCTTCCCATGGTGTTCCGATCCCTATCACCATTCGTGAAAAGATATCTGAAAAACGCAGGCTACGTCGAGTGTGGCAGCTTTCCCGGAA
Source organism: Drepana falcataria (assembly GCA_945859725.1). NCBI lineage: Eukaryota > Metazoa > Arthropoda > Insecta > Lepidoptera > Drepanidae > Drepana > Drepana falcataria. The sequence goes on from OX243935.1 coordinate 10,115,981, forward strand.
CAAGGATGACAAAACTCGACTAAACCGAGCCATTGTGGATCTAAAAGCTATTCTTGCTGAAGCAGCCAATGAGACTTTAAAACGGAAGCTAGAAACGATGTCTCCAACCTCAAAAGGTCATCTCTCCCTCTGGAAGGCCACCAAGTCGACCGAGACGACTGTCAACGACACCACAAGACGACCGTCTGGTCTAGTGGTTAGAGCTCCTGACTGCGAAACTTGAGGTCGCGGGTTCGAATCCCGCTGAGGGCAGATATTTGTGTGAAGAACACGAATATTTGTACCTTAGTCTTGGATGTTCTATGTATTTAAGTATATATCTATCTATATAAGTACATATATCGTTGTCTAGTTACCATAACACAAGCTTTGCTTAATTTGGGACTAGGTAAATTTGTGTGGAATTGTCCCAGGTATTTATTATTATTATTATTATTATTATTATTAAGTCAATGGGCCAACCGCAACAATGCTTTCCTCCTATCAAATCTGGTAATTTCTGGGCACGTACTGATTTAGAAAAATCGGAGGCTTTTGCAGCCTACCTGGCAGATGTATTCCAACCAAACTCCACTGACGGCCCTGACGACCCCGAAATAGATGCTGTTCTTGACCAGGTCTTTCAGCTAAGTCGACCACTGCACTCGACTTCTCCAAGAGAAATTGCTAAGAAAATATCCAATTTAGCCAAAAATAAAGCCCCTGGATTCGATCTCATCACCCCAAAAGTTTTGAAAGAGCTTCCCAAAAAGTGCATTGTTTTCCTCACAAACCTCTTCAACGCCATTCTAAGACTTTGCTACTTTCCATCTATTTGTAAAATGTCAAAAATAGTGATGATACACAAACCTGCAAACGAAGTAACTTCATACAGACCCATTAGCCTTACACCACTGTTGTCAACGCTCTGGGAAAGAATCTTCCTAACTAGACTCAAACCACACCTTGATAAAAACAACATCATTCCAAATCATCAATTTGGGTTCCGTAAAGATCACTCAACAGTTGAACAAGTGCACAGAGTCTATAACACTATGAGACAATGTCTTGAAAAAAAAGAGTATTGCTCTGCAGCATTCTTAGATATCCAGCAGGCGTTTGATCGTGTGTGGCATAAGGGCCTGCTCAGAAAAATTAAAAAGATACTTCCTCACTCTTTTTACCTTCTGATGGCTTCCTATCTTAGAGATAGGAAGTTTCAAGTAAAACAACGAAGTGCCAGATCATCTATCTACACATGTTATGCTGGAGTGCCACAGGGTTCCGTTCTTGGTCCTGTGTTGTACACCATTTTACCCATGATCTACCAGAGGCTCCCAATGTAAAGGTTGCGACCTTTGCTGATGATGCAGCTTTCCTATCGTGCAACATTGACCCAGAAAAGGCTAGCAGAATTCTTCAAAACCAACTCAACGTAACCAATGATTGGATGCTCAAATGGCGCGTTAGAGCAAGTGCCCCCAAATCTCATCACATTACTTTCACTTTGAGGAAAAAGTTATGCCCTCTCACTCACTCAACAGTCACTCTCGGCCAAGAGACATTGCCACAGTCCAAGTGTGTGAAATACTTGGGATTCTACTTGACCAACGAATGACATGGAAAGACCATATAAGGAACAAACGTGACGAGATTAACAACCGATTCAGAAACCTTTTGTGGTTACTAGGAAGACAATCAATGTTATCCCTTAGCAACAAACTAAGGGTGTACTCCTCAGTTATAAAGCCTAGTTGGACTTATGGTATCCAACTGTGGTCATCTGCTAGTAAATCCAACATTATGTGCCTCCAAAGAGTGCAAAACAATATTCTAAGAACTATAAGTGGCGCTGCCTGGTTCACTCGTAACACAGAGATCCATGAGTATCTGAACATGAAAACTGTGATTGAAGAAGCAAAACAGTACACCGATAAATACAAAGATCGCCTGACAAACCATCCCAACCCACTGGCTAATGTGCTGCTGTTAAGAAACCATATAAGCCGCTTGAAAAGAGCCAATGTGCTAGGTGACTGAAGAGAGTTGGGGCAGTGGCTCCAATTCTCTAAATACCATATTACTTCAATCAACCTGATTATAGCCTCATGAGGCTGATTGCAGGTTCACTGTAAATAAAAAAATAAAAAATAAAAAAAGACGTATGCAGGTTATCTTTCGTTGTTTTCCTTCACCGCAAAGCTCGTAGTGTTTTGTCACTGTACTTAGGTAAGTTCAGAAAAAACCATTGGTACAGTCGGGTTCCGAACTTGCGATCTTTGTGGCGCAGGCAACTACTCGAACCACTCGGCTCGGCATACATAGTTAATTTTATTTTATCATCCAAGGAGGCAGACCATCATTCCTTCAGCCTAATGCTAAGGGGTAACCGTTGCCTTCTTGTAATAATAGGTGATATTCCTTCAATAAGCACCGGGTACACTTGACGAATATTTTTTTTTATTACCGTTACCACCGTTTACCGTTACCACCGTTACCACCGTTACCATAAAGGATATCAAATCAAATCTATTTATTTCACATAGGCCCAGGTGGGCACTTATAAAACGTCGAAAAAGAAGAAGCACGGTTCGGGTTGGTCGCTTCCATGGCGAAGAACCGGCAAGAAACTCCATGGTTACTCTTTTCAAATCATTAGGCATATACAATAATAATATTTTTTCGTTACAGCAATAGTACCCAAGTATGGGGGAACAACGTAGGCCCGACAATAGTCGTTGCTTACTATGATATGACAGGATTAGCAACGGTGATACAAACTCTCTATCTTAAATTCAATATAAGTTTTTAAAGAAAATTATGTCTCTCGTAACGCGAGTTTCGGACGTACAAAGGGTTTATTCGCCCGAGGTATATTTAGGTGTCATTGTGAGAAAATGTGTATAGATATCATACGAGACTACCTACGTCTGTATGGGGACAAACAACCCCTGCTCTACGAAACGTGGTTCCAACCATCACGTCGTTGTTAATTAAGTCGCAGAATAAATAGTGCAATCGAACAAAAGTTGGTTTGTACTGGTTGTTCAAGAATTCAAAGAATATGACGTCGTTCTGAAACAAGAGAAATAAAAAATAATTCCAATGTATTTTCAACGCTCTTCGCGCCTTCTCACATGGAGCCCCGAAGGGGTAGGAAGGCGTGTATTAACATCTTCTTTTCGCTGGATATATTGCATCTGCGTTAAATATGACTGCTCCATTAGTAGTAGTCCTATATGTAGATAGTAGCACGAGATATTTTTTTTTTATTTAAAAACTTCCTGCAAAAATAATTTACACAGGCGGACTTAATGCCGTAGGCATTCTCTACCAGTCAACCTTTGGGTGATGCAGAGAAAGATATGGCAGGCTAATAGAGCGGATAAAAAAACGGGGAAATATTGACATGACTGAATACATATAATATATGTACACGCATATATAAATACTCATAAATACAAATACAAAAATATATAATAATATAATAGTAATAAGTAAATACTAAACTATATACAAATAATACATATAATATATACATAAACATAAATAAATATCATATCATAGACATAAATACCTACTACACAGAATCTGCATTGCGGAGGTAATACTGCTTCACTTTTGCCTTAAAAGCATCCCGGCTGTTGCACATCCTGATTTCCGATGGGAGTGCATTCCAAAGTGAAATGGCTTGGACAGTAAAAGAAGAATGAACGAGACTTGAGCTATGAGAAGGACAGAGAAGGAGGCGATTATCAGCAGAGCGTAAGTTTATATCATGGTTTCGGCAACGATACTGGAAGTGAGAAGTAAGGTAAGAAGGGGCATTAGGAGACTGAAGAAGAGTGAAGAGCATCGTCACTGTCCGTAGACTGCGTCGCTGACGAATAGATAACCATGATAGTTGGGAGCGGTAAGACGAGACATGATCAAACTTACGCAGATTGAAAATGAATCGAATGCAATTGTTGAGAAGTCGGTCCAATTTATTGAGTAGATCTGCATTCAGGTCAGTATAACACACATCACCATAGTCAATCATCGGGAAGATTAAAGTCTGCACAAGCAATGTTTTGGTCTTGGTAGGGAGAAGATTTCTTAGCGGATAAAGAGATCGTAGTGTACCAGTCACCTTGCGACAAATGTCGGAGACCTGCGCTTGCCAACCTAGAGCAGCATCAATGTACAAACTGAGATCCTTCACTGTAGGGCTGATTGGTATAGTGGCCCCATTAAAAACAATAGGTGCCAAATTTGCCATATCCAACCTACTTAGCATACGGGAACCACCGAGTATGATCGCCTGTGTTTCAGCCGCATTTACAGCCAGGCCGAAGCGATCGGACCACTGTTTAATTGATTCTAGATCTCGGTTTATATCATTGATAGCTTGCTGCAGATTCTGTACACTTGCTTGCGAGTAAATTTGTAAATCATCAGCATAAAAATGATACGTACACTGAAGCTCGGAAGATAGAAGGTTAATAAACAAAGAAAATAGAAGTGGAGAAAGAATGCCACCTTGTGGAACACCAGAGCCTACGTCGCACCAACCTGATGAAGATTCATCGATGTGAACCGACTGCTGGCGTCCTTGAAGATAGGAACGGAACCATTCCAGTGATTTGGATGAGATCATAAAGTGGGAGAGGATGGATAGTAGGATGTCATGACTGACCATATTAAAGGCATTCGAGAAATCTACTAGGACAAGCACAGTTAACTTCTTGTCCTCAATGCCCGACCTTATATCACCAGTCACTTTGAGTAAAGCAGAGACTGTACTATGACCAGGTCGAAAACCCGATTGAAGTGAGCTGAGTATATTACTCTTATGTATAAAAAAAAGACAACTAGATATCATGCTACTACCTACATAGGTATAAATCTTATCTTACTAATCGGTCCCTGAAGGGTTAGTCAGAGGTGTTAGTACCTATACACACAGGTTTCTTTGGAGATATACTTTATGTGCCAACGTCATAGATGATGGTTTCATCGCCGTTACTCAGGCACAACTATACCTTCCCCTTTGAATTTTTCATTCAAACATATGCAAGCTTCCTCTCAATGTTTTCCTTCATCGTAAGGCTCGTGGTGTGACTAGCCAATGTACAAGGAATGCGTGGGATTTTTTATACCACATGGGTGGCAAACAATCAAGCGGTCCGCCTGACGGTATGCGATTACTGCCGCCTATGGACGCTTGCAACACCAGCGGTATCGCTCGCGTGTTGCCGACCCTGCAGGAAACTTTTTACACCCTTCTTAACAACTCTACAACTCTAACAGTACTCTCCAGAGAAAACTCAATGGGCAGTAGTACTACATACAGCCTGAGCGTTCGCGGATAAATTCAGACAACGATATCTTCCCAAATACAAATACTTACAGTCAGGTTATTGTTCCAAGTTTGGAGCTTATCAAATTCCAAATTAACTACGTACATACCGCCCCTCTTCAATCTCCTTACATTCGCTTCAAAGTTTCGTATGTATGATTCGTTAACGAAGTGCACTATAGTTCTCTCAGGAACCACGTAAGTGCCCTGAAAAAAGAAACTAGTATTATATATGAAATAATAATGAAATATACCTCTGGCGGAAAGTGGGTGTGTGGGTATTACCTATACACCTCTGCCTACCCCTTCGGGGACCCTTGTGGGAAGGCGTGAGGATATATTATTATTATTATATTAATAATGAAATAAAAACCGGAACAAGAAGAAGAGGTGAATGGAATATTGCTGACGCCTTAGACTTTGGAGCAGCCGTTGGCTTGGGAAGCTCTCCGCTTTGCTCTTAAGACTGCGGGGCCATTGGGCAAAGATGTCTCGCGTCATTTGAACGTGTCGAACACAAAGAAACAGCATTACAAAACAGCGTGGCAATGCTGCCAAAACGCGCTGTACAGTTGCACGGAAGTACTGCTTGACCGCAGTAAAGAGAATACCTTAGCCAAGTAGAGCGATAAATAATTGAAATAATTTATATCAGAATACATATTTTAAATAAAAGGATAAAACGATAATCCTTATTCTTGCTCACAAATAAGTGTTTGCAGCGGCGAGAATAGAACCCACTACCGTATTTATGATAGTCCCACCACTATCTTCCTAAGTGGCCTTTCTTGTATGCCATAAAATAATAAACAATATTTGTATATTATGATTATTTATGTGGGCCGACTGTGTGGTACGAGTAATTTGCCCGCACTACAAAGATTGCAAGTTCGAATCCTGACTTTTTCTGAGCCTTTGTACAGTGAGTGATTAGTCCGTTTACAAGCTTTGCGATGAAGGAAAACATCGGCGGAAAACCTGCATACGTTTAAAAAGTAAATCAAAGACGTTATGTATAGTCGTGTTTGAGTAACGGCGATGGAATTGCCTCGTTGTCACTTAGAATATATCTCCAGTGAAGAGTATATATATTATCACGCCTTTCCACAAGGGTCCCCGAAGGGGTAGGCAGAGTTGTGTAGGTAGAACCAACACACCTCTGCCTACCCCTTAGGGGTATATTATTTGTATTTAAAAAAATACAATTTTCAATTTTTTTTTCCATTTCTAATTTGTAAATAAGTGTAAAATATTTACCGAAACAGCCAAACACATCGACGCAAAACTGAGTATAAATAATCCGGGCATTTTGTGGGACTTCTTTATCCCAAGTATATGAAAAACAATGAGTAGAGTTCCTATTATTTATATATATTGTAAAATATAAATACATAAATTAAGCATGTTTTAGATCATACGATAATGAACGATAAATTTAATTTTAGTGGTCTAGCACGTAAGGCAGATACCACAAACAACGTGCCAGGTGACCAGTCGACTTAAACATTTATAACGCAAAAAGTGCCGCGTAACGATATTAAATCGAATTTGCGATCAAGAGATTTTAAAAGCAACTAGCGCGAACGAGGGAGTGATTGTAAAGATGTAGAAAGGCGTGTCACGTTGATAAGAACATATATATACCATGGAAAGGATGAGTGAAGCAAATTAACGAAACAGTGATATTGAAACCAGAAACCCTTGTGGGAAGGCGTGAGGATATATTATTATTATTATTAGATATTTAAGGTCGGCAGCGCACGAGCGGGCACTCCTGGTATTGCAAGCGTTCATCACCTAAAATTTATAATAATAAATACTTGAGACAATTCCACACAAATTGACCTAGTCCCAAATTAAGCAAAGCTTGTGTTATGGTAACTAGACAACGATATATTTACTTATATAGATAGATATATACATAAATACATAGGACATCCAAGACTAAGGTACAAATACTCGTGTTCATCACACAAATCTGTATCTCAGCGGGATTCGAAACCGCGACCTCAAGTAAAATATATCTCTGCTGGAAAGTGGGTTTGAGGTGTACCACCTATACACCTCTGCCTACCCCTTCGGGGACCCTTGTGGGGTGGCGTGGCGATATATTATTATAAAATTGAACAAAACTCTCAAACAGAATAAACTATATTTCAAATCGTCTTTACTGTTTATATTTCTATCCCTAATTGTTGCAATTTCAATATCGTTATATTTATCGTAATCACTATCATCCTATTATTAACCAAATATTTGGAAAATAAACGTACATTTAAACACTATTTTAAACACGATATTAAATGACAATGATTATGCTACGCGATGCAATTTGGGCGAGTGCTCGAATACTTGCGCAAAAGTTTCTGTTTTTACCACACGGTATGCGGATGGTAAGCGGTTACCGCCGCTTATAAACGCATGCAAAACCAGGGGAATCGCTGATGCGCTACCCACTGTAAGATAGTGTGAATAATAATTCATTCTTATTTATATGGAGCTTTTTTATTAAATGCATTATGTTTGTTCATCGAAAGGGACAAAGGAGACTTGAGGAGAGGAGAGGAGGAGGGGAGAAGGAACGTAAACATATTTAAGAATATAAAAAAGACTAGATACAACAACTTTCTGTCTCCCACAGAAATATCAATCAAAATATATATATAGTCCCTCATTGGTCATAAATATAGTAGAGTGACAGCTATAACTAAAAATAATAAGTATTAGGAAGTAATTAAAATTCTACCCTTGCGGAGACGGTGAGTTATCTTGTATTATTTATATTATAACTTTATAAAAAGATAAGTTTCTTCTTTGTTAAATAATTTCTTCGATCGATCATGGATTAATGAAATTCTTTCTCGATGTTATGAAAGAAATTGGAAATGCTACTTTCCGTTGCTATTTGTAATAAAAAACCCTTTTTTTACTTATAGCGCATAATATTGCTGTGAACTTCGATGGTAAACAGAGTTCATCCTTTAATTAATATCTTTAGACATATCTTAATACGTATGGTATAAGCCAAAAGATCTCCCGTTTAAAATTACAGTTACCTAGATAGGTCTTACTGCCCTTAAAAAACGGTAGTTAAATCGACACTGCTCGTATGAAAGTGTCTCTGATGTACAACTCCGCTAGGAATTCTAATGCTGTTGGAAATAAGCATTCCTTATGCTATTCGCACAGGGACACTTATCAGCTTAGATAGGAAACGTGCGAATGATCACACGGGCAGTATCCTTAATTAATTTAGTATATAATATCTTCATGCCTTCCCATAAGGATCCCCGAAGGGGTAGGCAGCGGTGTATAGGTAATACCCACACACCCACTTTCCACCAGAGATATATTAGGTGCCAACGTGACAGATTGCGAGTCCATCGCCGTAACTCAAGCACGACTATACATACTCTGAATTGCTTCTCAGGCGTATGCAGGTTTCCTCTCGATATTTTCTTTATATATTAAAATTTACATTCCTCTGAATAAAAATACAGGGGAAATAAAATTACTTCTGCAACAAAGTATAATTTTTAAATTTCCTTGAAGGTTTATCTCCGCAATTCTAAACGAATGAACACAACCGTTTCTCCTGAGTTGCGGGTAAGTGACAGCTGTAACCCGTTTCAAGTGTATGACGTTATCTATTTACCCATTCTTTCTTGTATTTTGACTAGAAAAAGGTTTCGCAGTAGACGTCGAGGTCCAGGCGAGGGTACATTAGGAACGATTTTTATTTTTATTGACAAAAATGCTTGCGAGCCGCAGTTACCGCCGCATACAGGCGCCTGCAACGCCAAGTCACTGAACCTATAGAAATCTTTTCACACCCTTGTTGAAGGGCGCTATGCCGTACTTTCTGATGATAACCTTTACGGGTAGTTTTTCCACAACTTGAGCGTTCACTATTTGCGGTTTTTAATAGAGCCTATCGGTAAGGCATTGCAAAGGTTACTAACTTCTTTATGTATACTCACGCCTTCCAACAAGGGTCCCCAAAGGGGTAGGCAGAGGAGTATAGGTAGTACCCACATACCCACTTTCCGCCAGAGATATATGTATTTTAGGTGCTAACGTGACAAACTTTACAAATGCCTTTGATTATTCTCAGGTCTCACGATGTTTTCCTTCACCGCAAAGCCTCTGACGTGACTAATCACTGTACTTAAGTTCAGAAAAAGTAATTGCTTCAGTCGGGATTGTAACTTGCAATTTTTGTAATTAATTTTATTTTTAAACCGTAATATTCAGTATTTATCACAAAAAAAAGATCGCTATCTTCCGCTATTAAGTACGTACCCTAAAGTAAACAGCGGAACAACTGCAAAAGGGGAAAAAGGCTGATTGTAAAAACCGGGACGCAGACTGATGTGTGTCCATTGTATTTGTAATTAATTGCCTTTTTGCGCTAAATGTATTTTGGGGATCTCTTTGTTTGCTAATTTAGATGTTTCAGTTGGATACAGTACGGTCACGGTACGTCACGGTACGGTGACGTTGAGTTGGTGCGTTTAAAAATTCAATGTTTTTTTCATCGTCTTGTGAATAAAATTTGTTCTAAATTCTGAAGCACAAAATTAAATACCAAGTTATATGCATTGAAATTAAATAATTATTATATCTTAGGGAACAACGGATGTTATAATGTAGTTCTTTGGAAATAATTCTATTTTCATATTCATGTTGTGGGTTGCAGTTATTAGGTCATAATGTAAACTATTTGGTATCGGTCGATATATTATAGTAGAGATACATCAACTTGCAAAAAAATATTTTTAAAAGAAGTAGGGCATAACGGGTTTCTCGTACGATTTTGGAACCACCACCACCTTATAGAAGTCCGTAGCCGAACAGCACAATGTTTTGTGTTGTGTTCCTACGCGGTGAATAAGGTTTCCAATAATGAGCTCCTTGGGGACCAGCGAGGATTGTCATATTGTTTTGGCAGCAGAGGGATTAGTCCCATTATGCTGCCAACACAGTATAACTCTTCGAACACAGAGTGGCAACGCGCAAGTGATACTTCGGTATTGTGAGCGTAAATAGGCTGCGGTAACTGTTTCCCATCAGGTGGGCCGTATGCGTGTTTGCCACTCTTGTTGTATAAAAAAAATATATACTCGTTTATAATTTAAAGTATCTAGTTGCACATCATACCGAACCATTGGAAGAATATAATGTGGCACAGAATATAAATGTAATTTCACTCAAAATGGCCGCAGATAAGTTTCCCAACCCTATTTAAGCGGAAGTCTATTACGTTGAGCTAAATGATTCTTGACCTGTGATGACCCTTATCAATCAAGTAAAGTACTACTGTCAGTGTGACAGACACAATTGGATTTGTTCGGTATACCGTTTGCTTAGTACCTATGACCTGAAAACTACACCTACATATATATGCACATCTACCAGACCAGCAGTAGTCTATTGTCAGTAGTCTAGTGATTTAAGTACGCATCTGCAATGTCTAGGTTCCAATTTGGAACCCAACGGTCTGCGCTGATGTTTTTCTGAACTGGTGTACAGGAATAAAATAATCACAAAGTAAGCTCCTAAGGCAAATTTTTTAATTATTCAAAATCAAAATCAAAATCAAAATCATTTTATTTCACATAGGCCCAGGTGGGCACTTATAAAACGTCGAAAAAGAAGAAGCACGGTTCGGGTTGGTCGTTTCCATGGAGAAGAACCGGCAAGAAACTCCATGGTTACTCTTTTCAGATCATTAGGCATATACAATATTTTTTTTTTTTTTTTCGTTACAGCAATAGTACCCAAGTATGGGAGAACAACGTAGGCCCGACAATAGGTCGTCGCTTACTATACAAAGCATACATAAAACAAGATAATTATAAAAATGTTAGCAAGATCTAAGAATCTACTAAGCCTACAATGTTCTCACATTCACAAATTAGACAAATTAAACAAGTGACACAAATATTGCCATCAGTACTGTAACTATTGTTAATAAGTTCGAAAAAAATGTCGATTCCAGCTCGCTATAATTGTTTTGCATGCGATTGCTAGAACCACCCGCCAACCGCGGTTCTGTATATATATATTGTATACACATATAAGCTAAGCTTTCGACTCAAATACACTCGGCCACAATAACACGAGCAATTCACAAGCAAAGCTTTAGCCGAACAACTTAATGAGTCCAGTGCACCTATTACGTCGCTCGCTGGATTACTGGGATCACTGTAATTTCTCTGCCTTCACATAAAGTAACTTTTTAGGGCAGCATTTACACCGAAATATGAAATAAATTTATACGAAAAATTACCGTCGCAACGATTTTAGATTGAATATATACTAAAGTCCCGCATAGTAGTCGTAGTCATGCCATGGTGGCCGACAACAAAAAGATTACAAGTACGAATCCCGACTGTACCGAACTCTAAACCGACATGTATGAAGAAACTGATAAGTAGAAGAAGCAAAAGAACTATGAAGGTCTAGAAGAACTGGTACTTCATACTCTCTGTCTTTATTCTACTCTCGCTCTCTCTGCCAACTCCGCGTGTTGGTGTATTTATTAATTGACTTTATTCTACTCTCTCTCTCAGCTCAGTGTGTTGATATTTTTCAAAGTTTCTTTTTTAATTAAGTCTCACATTTACTAAACTAACATATTCAAAGTAGATAGGTTTGCAAATACTAAAGCGCTTGTTTGATTGAATAAACGTGTTATATTCACAAAGTACCTCGCAATTTCCACCTTACATCAAGTAGATCACACACACTCGAAAATAATTCTATATGAAAAATTTACATACAACCAAATTGATTCCATCATAGCCCTAGACGTAAACAAACTGCACGCCAGATTGGACCTTATAGACGTCGATTTAAGTTATAAATTTGACATATTGAAGCATCATTATGGATACATGGATGAGCAGGAGTGATTTATGAGTAGTGCTATTCGAATTTGAACTTTATCTGTTTAGTGTTAAGGTGGGTATGTTAGTTGAAGTCCCGGGAGTTCCGTGTATTCGCTCTCGAATAATCGATATCTGACGTCTGGCCTCCCCCCTTTCAGGTGGCGTCCCTCTTTCATCCTCATTTAAGGTTCGGTTTCTGTGAAGCAACGATTTATTTAGCTCAGAATTTAAATATGTTTTCTCATATTTGTGTAGATGTGCTAACGTCATAAAGGTTATCGCGTTATCAACAAAACATTCCCTCCTGGTTTTCTTGTTCTCTTTCTTCTTTTTTTCTCTTCATATGTTAAATCAGACATTTGGTGTACTGTGGTTTACCACGCTTAGCATTTCTAATATTAGTAGGATTCTCTCGTTCTGGCACAAATTTGTCGAATAGTCGCAACACTGCAACCACCAACTAACCATACGCAGACGAGCGTCTAACAAGCTCTTGCATGAATGAACTCTACGTGTTGCGTTCAGTAATTGGTCTTTGTCTCCCGTCTGCATTGTTTTAAAACAAACTTTGATGTCAGAGCAATATGTTCCGGCTCTCATTATGTCTTGCTTCCGGAGGTGGAACAACTTTCCGGAATCCCTCACGCCAGGTATGTAGTCACGTATTTGGCAAGTTATAATGTAGTAAGTTTGGGTCCGAGTTATGTTATAAAGTTGTTTATGCTCCCCGCCAACAAGGCTCAAACTGTAAATTTCAATGAACATTTGTTTTTTATATTTTTTATATACCTCACGTAATTTTTCACCTGTTTGTGTAGATGTGAAAAGTCTGTAATCATAAACTTGACATAAAACTTCCATTTAAAATAGCGGCCAAACTTCAAACAAACCAATTTTCCACGTACAAGATAGCTATTATCACTCACAAAAGTAATATTACATCTGAAAAGAGAAGCAATTGAGTGTGCAATAAAAACAAGCGTAATAAACAAAAAAGAAATAAAGAATTGTAAATACGCTCGAGTTCTGACAAAATTTAATCTAAAATCATCAAAGGCAGCTGGCACGCGATATATATCGTCAGGTGATATAAAAATTCTGGATATAACTGGAAATAACAGGATATAGCCAGTTGTAAAACTCCTTCATTGCTAATAGACCGTAAAGAGTGCCGGATGCGGCATACGACTGGCGATGAGACAGCAACAACACCTTTTGTTGATATTGAAAGTTACAAATGAGATGCCTCTGAGATGCTTATTATTAAAATAATCTTTATCTTAACTGGCGTAAATCGGGTTACTTTAAAGTTTCCAATATGTCAGAAGCAGTCCAACTGCCATGAACCGGAACGGAGAGTCCTTACTATAAAATTCCATAATTAAATAATTCAACATCGAGAAGAAACCAACATACGTTAAGAATAAACCATTCACCATAACTGTGTGTGGTATTTATTAATTGAATATTGTGTTTTTTTTTGTCGAAATATGGTTTATATTACAAAAAACATATTTCGACTTATAGTTATAATACACATTTTTCAATTTGAATGCCAGATAATGTTGCCCTCTGCATAATAATTAGTCTATGCCAGACCTACCCTAGGCTCTAGGCTGTATCCCCAGGCATTTCGAATAAGAAAGGGTAGTTTTACAACTGCCAAGGGAAAAGTTTACGTGCTAGGGGTCTTTTAAACCCCTTTATTTTGGAGTTCTATGGTGGCTACTGGAAGACGTTTTTACAGGGAAAATTTGCAATTTATACTGAAAGCGAGATAATGTGAGTCCGTCTTTTAGCAGCTTATTATTTTTCTTGCATAATAATCATAAAACCCAACATTAATTTGTGGGTTATGTTTTTAATGTGGGTACTTATTGAATCTTGTTGACAAATAAGATTAGTGAAGTACAAGTGGGTAGTTTATAGGTATATTGTGTGCATTCTGTCATTTTCTTGCTGCCTAGCACAATACATGTGATTCTCTCAGATTGGTGTTTTATTGGACATAACAGTGGGTTTCAAATAATATAAGATATTTCAGTGTTGAATATGAAGGGAATTTTCCTATTATTTTGTTCATAAAGCTGTATTGGTGCGAATTGAAACCGGAACAACTTAATTTCTACAAATAATGTAAGTTGTCTTATTTAAACCCTCATCAAATATTAAACAATGTTGTTAGAACTCAGTTTGCAAGATTCAACCTAAGCTAATATACAATGCATGCAATGTTTGCAAAATGAATAGGTAAGCTTGGAGCTATGATTTTATTTTCCGCAATGTAGATTAGCCAAATAACTAACATAAACGATAGTGTAACTGCAAATATGTAATAATACATGTGAAGTTGACTGAAGAAAGATTGGCGAAACATATATAAAATGCGAGAGTGTATGGAAGAAGACACAGAGGAAATACCACGTTCCAATTATCTAGATCAAATCATTCGGACACTGAAGGATAGGAACATCAAGAGTATCCAGAACCGGCGCGCATGTATGAATGACCGTAGAGCACTAGCACTTTACTCTCTGTCGCTACTCCGTAGGAACTTGTCGCGATGACATGTAATACTAATTAGCCTTGTGATAATTCCACACAAATTGACATAGCCCCAAATTAAGTACAGTAATAAATAGGTATATACATAAATACATAGGGCATCCAAGACTAAGGTGCAAAAACTCATGTTCATTACACAAATATCTCCCCTTACCAGGAATCGACCGGCGACCTCATGTTTCGCAGTCAGGAGCTCTAACCACTAGACTAGACGGCCGTTTAAATTCAGAAACGTACATTTGTAGGCAGGACTTTATATTAGTCCTTGAATTTTCTTTTTTATATTTAATTAGCTCTAATGTAGGTATACTCCATCTAGTATTTTCTCAAGTTAAAATCAAGACCCTACATAGTCTTTTTTTTTTTTTTTTATACAACAAGAGTGGCAAACAAGCATACGGCCCACCCGATGGAAAACGGTTACCGCAGCCTATTTATGCTTACAATACCGAAGTATCACTTGCGCGTTGCCACTCTGTGTTCGGAGAGTTGTACTGTGTTGGCAGCATAATGGGACTAATCCCTCTGCTGCCAACACAATACAACAATCCTCCCCCACCCCAAGGAGCTCATTACTGAAAACCTTATTCACCGCGTAGGAACACAACACAATAAATTGTGTTATTTGGCTACGGACTTCTATAAGGTGGAGGTCCTGCCCCAGTCGGGCAGCTCCAAATTCGAACGGGAAACCCGTTATGCCCTACCGCTCTTAAAGTCTCTCCTCTCTGTAGTCCGTATAAACACAATACACGTCGGATAAGAGTGAGAACCGTAATCGTCTGGATTGATGGGTGTAATTTAACAACTCTTAGCTAAGATTAAATGAATTCTCTTAGGAAAAAGTGTTCGCGATACATACTTAGCTTCTTTATCTTGCCTCTATTTACTTTTAAATGGAAAAAGTCGAGATAGATGGGAGTATATTACGTGGGCTGTGTGGAGGAAGCCGCCTACACTTAAGTTTAATGTTCACGTACTATGGAAAAATAGGAAGGTTTACAGTCGTAATAAAATAAATATAGTGAACCGTTCTGGCCGAGTGGTTCGAGTAGTTGTAACACAACTATTGCTAGTTCGAATCCCAACTTTACCTACCAAATGGGTTTTTCTTCGAGAATAAACGTTCGAGAAGATATTCAAAGTCGTGCTTGTGCAGTCGTGGCGTCGTCCTCGCCACCTGCCTCGTTTGTACTTAAAATATATCTCAGGTGGCAACGGGCGTTGCTAATACCCACCTCTGCTTACCCCATGTGAAGACATCGGATGCAATAATTAATATAATGTTATAATTATATTCTCACGCCTTACCACAAGGATCCCCGAAGAGGTAGGCAGAAGTGTATATGTAGTACCCACACACCCAATTTCCGCCAGAGATAGATTCTAATTGCCAACGTGACAGATGCCGAGTCCATCGCCGTTACCCAAAAACAAGTTTATTTAAAACACAAGGCTTTGAATTTCTTCTCAAATGTAAGCCGGTTGCAGGCAGGTTGTGTTTCAGGCAACTACTCGAACCACTTGGCTACCACCGCTCTCTAATTTAATATTTTGTTAATTAATAAATCAATACAAACATTACCACCAACTTTACCATACCAACATTTAACTACTGATATTCGTATTTGCATTTATTAAATTTCAAAAAATCATACATATTTCGAAATGCATTTATAATAATCATGATACTTAGTAATGCAACATGAAAGTAAAGCACTCTAAAAGTAAAACCAACCCTTCAACTAACTTCACACACATCATTTATTATTGATGCATGTCATATTCAGAATAAAATACATAGTTAATAAAACACATCAGTATCTCAACTACGTTGGTTGATGGAGTTATTATAGGTTTTTAGATTTGCTTCAAGGCCACTATAGATCTCTTCTTTAGCCAAATATCATAACATCATCAACACTCTTGACGTTTCCATTCTTTAGTGTCCTGTTGATTTGATCTAGATAGTTGGAACATGGTTTTCCACGCACTTTCGCATTTAGGCAATCGAAGAAAGGTAGGGCATAACGGGTTTTCCGCTCGAATTTGGAACTGCCCGACTGGGACAGGACCTCCACCTTATAGACGTTCGTAGCCAAATAACTCAATTTTTTGTGTTGTGTTCCTACGCGGTGAATAAGGTTTCCAGAAATGAGCTCCTTGGGGAGGGGGAGGATTGTTACATTATGTTGGAAGCAGAGGGATTAAAACCATTATGCCGCCAACACACTGTAACTCTCCGAACACAGAGTGGCAACGCGCAAGTGATACTTCGGTATCGTGAGCGTAAATAGGCTACGGTAACCGTTTCCCATCAGGTGGGCCGTATGCTTGCTTGCCATTCTTGTTTTATAAAAAAAAAACTGTTTCGTCAATATTTCTGCACTCAATGACATGTCCAGATATCATAGTGTAACATATAATATAATATACATGTCAGTAGGCCGAGTTGCTTTACCCGAAAAACGGTAAAAAAAATCCCTTTTAGAAATGGTTGCATTTGATTTGCACATGGGCTGTGGATTTAAACGCAACTTGCAATCATTAGTTGCAGGCAACTACTCGGACCACGGCCATCACGCCTTAATGTAGTACTACTTTTACTTAATAAAAAAATATGAAGCATAGTTGCCCTTTAAGCATCTGCCTGTAAAACGATTTTGCATTCCTTTTTTTGTTTATTTAAATGTGTGCGGCTTATTAAGCCTACCTGGTAGGTAGAGTACTGGTGTTATTTATTTACTGTGTACAAAATTTGTACACATAAGCCATAAATTCAATTAAAACCAACGTTTGAGTTTAACGTACCCTCAAATACGATTTTAATAGAAATATAATTGAAATAACTTTGTCCCTGATTGTATTGAGGGGTTGAGTAGTGAGGCATATCGGCTGAATAATTTATTAATTAACAAAAATTCGAGTTCCCAGTTCGAGGCCAACACCAAACGGTGTTGGCCTCTTTTCCGTAGGGGTAGGCAGAGACCACTTCTTTCAACTTGGTACGATCCTTACATAGTTCTTTCGCTTCGTCCACTTTCATTATTCTCTTCATACATGCTCTTCGGCTTAGGGTACTCATGACCTGGCCTTTTTTCAAGACATCCCTAATTTGGTCTAGAAACGTCCGCCCAGGTCTACCCCTTCCAATACTTTCATCCACACTCGCCTTATACACTTTTTTCGTCAATCGTTCTTCATTCATTCTTTCGACATGGCCAAACCATCTCAGCATACCTTTCAAAATTTTTGTCACTACATTTTCTTTCAGACCACAACGTTTCCTTATCTCACTATTTCTTATCCTGTCACTCAGTTTTACTCCTATCATACTTCTTAACGCTCTCATCTCAACTGCATTTATTCGGCTTTCATGTTTCTTCTGCCATAGTGTCTGTTTGTAATATTAAAAAAAACCGCGTTTTACTAAATGCAAATGTATACACGGTACATATACCAAAATATATTTTTTTACAATTTTTATCTGTCTGTCTGTCTGTTTGTTCCGGGTAATCTCTGAAACGGCTGGACCGATTTTAACGGGTCTTTCATTGGCAGATAGCTGATGTTAAAAGGAATAACTTAGATTACTTTTATTTTGGAAACTGAACAATGTTTTTTGTTAAATTCCAAGCGGACGAAGTCGCTGGCACAGCTAGTCTATAAAAAAAAAAATTAAACGTTGTAATGTCTCCTCCTCCTTCCTCGGTCATCAAATTCTGATAATTAACTCTGGTATTTAAGTACTTTATCGAGCGATATTAAGGAAATAATTTACCTAATACATTTTTAAAGCGGTATGTATAAGAATTCTATCATGGGCTCTTCCTTCCCACCCCTACAATAAAACCGGTATTCCAAACATGTCAGGTAATAAACTTGAAAGTCGCGCCCGACGCTCTGACCATAGACTGTTGAAATCGTAGAGAAGATATTAATGAACATATTAAGTTATTATGTCAATACAGTCTCGTATTTTTTTATAATACGTACTTCTACATATTTAATATGGTTCTAATCCAAAAGCACTATATTTAATTTTATATTGAAAACTTAAAGCCGTGGTGGCCGAGTGGTTCGAGCAGTTGCCTGCGACGCAAAGGTCGCAAGTTCGAATCCCGACTGTACCAATGAGTTTTCTGAACTTAAGTACAGTGATTAGTCACACCACGAGCTTTACGGTGAAGGAAAACATCGAGAGGAAACCTGCATACGTCTGAGGAGAAAATTCAAAGGCGTATGTATAGTCGTGCTTGAGTAACGGCGATGGACTCGCCATCTGTCACGTTGGCACCTAATATACCTCTGGCGGAAAGTGGGTGTGTGGGTATTTTACCTATACACCTCTGCCTACCCCTTCGGGGACCCTTGTGGGAAGGCGTGAGGATATATATATTGAAAACTGCTCTATTTCAGTAATCGATTTCGTCTTTATATATTATTATTATTATTTTCATGCATTTGAGAGCTGGACTTTTGTCAGCGTCTCTGATGTAATTTAAGCATTAGCTTCTGTCCAGTGCATCCTCTTTGACCTCCCTATATATATGTCATCATAAGCTAACATGTCTTGTAAGGTAGCCTGTCATCTAACGTTTGAGTACGTACATCATTATTATTTCACTTGGCTTCTTTCTTAATGAGGTTTCTTTTGTTGGTTTGTTTTGTTTCTTGACGAGAGCAGAGAGGTTTGAGTGATTTACGTGAGTAACCTGTAGTATTAACCGGTTCGTTCACGACACATTCGAACCCCGGCTGGCAGTAAGGCAATTAGTTTTTCTAAAAGAAAGATCAAATTTGATAAAATGCGTTACAAAAAAATCTTAACGAGCACTGTATTATAATATCCGTGCTTTTGTTCCTAAGAAGCGGTAAACTGTTTATTTATCGCGTTGACTCATAGTAACCACATTTATTTTTAATTACTTCGTGATCCCTTGTTAGAAGGTATTAACATATAACGCTGCTAACTTATTTTATTATAGATTTATAATATAATAATAATATATCCTCACGCCTTCCCACAAGGGTCCCCGAAGGGGTAGGCAGAGGTGTATAGGTAAAATACCCACACACCCACTTTCCGCCAGAGGTATATTAGGTGCCAACGTGACAGATGGCGAGTCCATCGCCGTTACTCAAGCACGACTATACATACGCCTTTGAATTTTCTCCTCAGACGTATGCAGGTTTCCTCTCGATGTTTTCCTTCACCGTAAAGCTCGTGGTGTGACTAATCACTGTACTTAAGTTCAGAAAACTCATTGGTACAGTCGGGATTCGAACTTGCGACCTTTGCGTCGCAGGCAACTGCTCGAACCACTCGGCCACCACGGCTATTAGATTATATAGATTTATTATTCAATATATATTTTTATATAAATTGACCATATTTTTTATTGACCTTGGCATAATAGATTGACGTTTTAATCATAGTTACTCTAAATGTTCTTAACTCTATCTCCCCTCGCATAACTTTTGCCTACCTGGAATGTGGCAATATTTCTACGGCGAGCGAAATGTAATTAATCAAAAACTTTTCAGAATCACCCTCGGGTGTCACCCACCGGGTGTCGAGGGTGACGTCACGTCACCCGCTGCCAAATTCTTGCCAATGTTTACACTGTTTATTATATTCAGAATTTTTAACGGAATATTTATTTTGTGTAAAGGTGAATTAGGTTGAATTCAGATTGAGAAGGTTTCGATTAGGTACGAAGGTAGGTAAATATTATTGAGTTGGGCTATATTAAATATGTAAATAGGTATTTGGATGGATGTATTATCAACATGGCCTTTGTCAGCTGAAATCGAAATCCAGATTAAATAAAAAAGTGTCTTATTAAGATAACGTTCATATTCCTTTCAAAAATATTTTCAATATTTAATTTGAGTAGGTAGAACTTAAAACTAAATTTTCAGTACAATATTTCAGAAAAATTGATCAGACACAAAAAAAAAATTGATAAAAAAGTAGGGCACATTTCCTGCTCACCCCTCGGGTACATCCCCTCAAACCTCAAAGTAAAAATGATACCTTTCCGGGATACCCATTCAACCCCTTCAACTATAATATAAAAGGATCGTTCACTTATAGAAATCAAAATAATCAATGATTGAAATAGTTTACCAGAATTTTGACAAAGAAAATTGATAGAATAGTCAAGGAACGGAATGTTGAGAGAACTAGAATTATGTATACATGTAGATGAAGTGAAAAAGCCTGAGAGGTCAATAGCTCTATTTTTTCTCTCTTCTCCACAGAGACCTTGGCTTGACCTTGATATGATGATAAACAATTGTATCATATCCACACGGAGATCAAAGTATATTTTTATCCGTTTTCCCAAGTTACGCATGATCATTCTTAGAACAAGATTGTTTTAAGGGACGAGATGAAGTTAACATTAAAATTCGCACGTGTGCGCAGACTCGCAGGTGTTTTGTGAAAAGTTACCAAGGGATTTGAATACGATTCCGAGGAGACTGTTGTATAAACATTTATAACTCACTGTGCCTTGCGGATTCACTCGCGGAAAATGTATTTCTTCTAAAATCAAAATATATTTTCCCCACTATTACAAAATTTTTCGTTGAAATTATCCATACTATATGGCACGGCCTACTTAGCCCTATAGCTCCCTAAGTTAGCAGACCCCTAGGCTTTAGAAGTAAATAAAAGATAGACAAAACATATATATTGCGAAACTGTATAGAAAAAGAGGCAGAGAAATACCACGTGCCAATTATCGAACTATTAAAAAAAATTCGATTCAAAGATGGGAGTGTAAGCAATACTCGGCACTGGTGATGTATGGAGGGACTAGAATCGAGAGACGAGAATTAAAGAGATCGGAAAGTCTAGATAGCTAGTTCTCTTGCCCGGTGTGATCTTCATTTGTATATACATTATATATTATTATATTACTATTACTATATTAATATATACTAAGAGCCGTGGTGGCCGAGTGGTTCGAGCAGTTGCCTGCGACGTAAAGGTCGCAAGTTCGAATCCCGACCGATGTACCAATGAGTTTTTCTAAACTTAAGTACAGTGATTAGTCACACCACGAGCTTTACGGTGAAGGAAAACATCGTGAGGAAACCTGCATACGTCTGAGAAGAAATTCAAAAGGCGTATGTATAGTCGTGCTTGAGTAACGGCGATGGACTCGCCATCTGTCACGTTGGCACCTAATATACCTCTGGCGGAAAGTGGGTGTGTGGGTATTACCTATACACCTCTGCCTACCCCTTCGGGGACCCTTGTGGGAAGGCGTGAGCATATATTATTATTATTATTATTATTATTATTATTACTATTACTATACATTATATATTCTTAATATATACATTATATTTTTGTTCATCTAGATATTCTTGTCGCCTACAAAAGTGGTGAATTCCAGAACACGCCCACGGCTTAGGTTTACTGCGAACTTCTTATTTGTGACAAGTTTAGAAATTTGTCTCCGCTTGTCACTCCAGCCGTCACGTGGGCGTTATTTGGTTGTATAATTACAATTTAAATTAAACGTCAAACTTGGCATTAACTTTATTTGCTCCAGCATACTTCAAAGTTTGAATTGATGGTAATTTTCGCATTTAGTTCGAGAGCGTGGCCTTTTGTTTTTAAGCACTTTACACAGACATCATCATTTATCTCAAGTAATACCAAACACGTACTAAGAATCTATGTTTTTAACTACTTAGTATAAAACTAAATTCCCTAACTGCGTCTGTCTTTTTCTGAACGGAACGAAATTTCATGCGGCTTTCACAAAAAGAAGTAAATACTTGTTAAGATTTGGTTGAAACTAGTGGAAATATGATGGTAATTATTGAAAATATCGGAAAATGTCAAGTCGTCTAAGAGTTGTTATCAAAAACGCTACCTTAATAAATTTGAGATATAACAAGACAATGTTTGTACCTGAACGAAGGTGGAGCGGGTCGCTAAATTCAACTGGCATGAATGAGGATGTGTTTGTATTAAATTTGACAGGTATTTTGTAAGTTCTTGTAAACGGTAATTGTTTACTGAATATATGACGCTCTTCATAAGGATTTGGTCAGGACATCAGGAATTATTATTATTAAGTTATCGCCCGATTATGTTAGTTAGCAAAAATTATTATAACTTAACCCTTACTCAAACATCCAATAACAGCATTTGCCGAGCGATTTTCCTTTCGCATTACCACAGGGGTATAATCACCGATCGCCAGTAATGGCACTTTTTACCCCCGATACATCAGATGCCATGGATGGAAGTGATATTAATTTGGGTTAGGGTTGGGGAAACAATTGGCCTCGGCTTGGTTTATTGTTATTTTCCTCGTCCGGTTATGTCTAGATAGTTATAGTTGGGAGGTCGTAAAAATATTTTGTTTGGGTTAAAGAGTACTCCAAGTTTAAGGGGTTTATTTTGCTTTTATTGAGGTTTCGGAAGCATTTAACTAAGCTGCTTATGAACCAAAGGGATGTTTATACGGGACTAGCGCGTTAACTAACCAGCGCTCGTAAAATTACTTGTATTTGAAAATACCGGTAGATTAAAGGTTTATATTCGAAGATACTGATGAATGTGAAAATTAAGCGAAATACGAAGTCAGTCTAGAGAGAACTGGCGCTCTACTCCCTCTGACCCTATGAGGATTTAGCGTGAAGATGTGTGTATGTTAAACTAATATTTTTTCTAATCATCAATAGTTTTTTTCATTACGAGAACTTTACTATTTAAACGTGCGGACATTGTGAGGAACTCCGTATTTATTTCAGAAGTAATTCTAGCATGTATGATAAGTATTGCTTTATAGGTGAAGGACTCACCATTAGGCGTTTACAATTGACACCTAAATATCACTCCGGCAAGAGAAGCGACCTGATACCTCTGCCTAATTAGTTAAGGCCTGTTTTGATCAAAATGACATCAGAAATAGCCTGAATTTGCAAAGGTCACTTATACATTTTATCGGTATCTCCACATAAAATGATGACCGTACATTTCACATTATTCAAGTATACATTTGTATTCTCACAGTTCAAGACACGAAATAGCGATTTCGACGGAAAAATGCAAAGAATATTCTCTAAGTGAACCATATTTTATTTACATTGAGCAGAATTCTAATCTTTTCCAGCGTAAAATATAAGCCAGCATATTATATTTTGTACCCTTATTTTTTACGGGTCAACGCTTCTCACACAAAATGATGAATATCTTTAGTATAAAAGTGAAATTGGACCCGAGGAGATCTATGAAATGGGTAGGCGGGGGAATTTGATGGAAATAAAATGATAATAATAATATGAATATAATATTTGTTTATTAACAACAATTAATAATATTTACAAAGAACAATTGAAACTAACTACTTACAGATAAAATATTTGTCCCAAATCGGTATCCCGAGGCAACGTGCCAAGAAGACTAGCAGCATTGCCACGCTGGATAGCAATGCTGATTCTCTGAGCGAGATATGTTCCAGCCCGCCTGTCACGAGAGGCCTCGACTAGACGGCGCGAGACCTCTTTAAAAAGATGGTGAGCCTCAGGACCCCAAGGCCCCAGAGTTTCAACCGCAAATGCAGCAAATATGTAACCTGACCCGAGACAGGCATACTTGCGGCGCTTGAGGCACTCCTGCTGAGCAGCAGCGGCGCCGGCCGCCACCGATGTGTCAGGAAGATGGGAAGGAGCCAGTGTATCGACACACGTAGCGTCCCACACTAAGGGCCGACCCATCCTCCATGGCATCAGAGACATACCGTCCGGCTTCCGGCCATCGCCGCGAGCGAGACCGACTGGTTCCAGCACAGCAGGCACGCCGGCGCTGACCAGAGCCCGGCGTATCAAGTCATTTATGGAGGAATGACGTGATATCCGGCCGGCACTGCTGATGCAGGATAGACCATGGTGTCCGGAGTCATTGACAATATCCCCGCAGTGACACCGATGTGGGACAATACATTTAGCGCCTAAACGTAGGCTCGCACACAATCTGAAGGTTGCATCATCTAACAGCGTACCGATATTAAAAGAGGGCAATGCATGAAGCCAGAGTCCGGACTCCCATCTAGCGATTGCCAGGAGACGGGCTCTATCAGCAGAGTTGAATGCACTATCGAGAAGTGCATTATAGGCCAACCTACTGATAGGCTCATCCCATTGTTTTTGTATGTGCGGACTAAGGGGAACGTCTGTGTTTGGGCATGCCATAATCCAGCCATCTCTGGCCTCAGCCAAGTGCGAAACCTCACAGCCACTAAGTGACGTAATAAGAATATTTCCTATGAGGTCATGCACACCATGTACGGAAGCCAGAAAAGCCGGTAAAGCCACATCGGAAATTTTGCGTATTCCCAGACCTCCGAACCTAATAGGAAGGGAGGCCTGAGACCACGAGCGGTCGTCAAAAGATATATTTAAAACTGATGAGAGGGTAGACCTAATTGTGTCATCTAAACTGTGTAAAATTTTACGGTCTTTCCACATATGGCTACTACGTAAAACGTAGGTAAATTTGGGTACAAATAGACAGTGCCTAATAATGAAATAAGCCATGTGGCTCTTAATTTTGACTAAGTGGTCTGATGATTTTTGGAAATTTTTAATTTGGTCGTTCGCAAATGAGGGGAAAGCCTCGTCGAAGATAGGAGATCCTAAAAGGCGAAGTGAATTTTTGTCTAAAATATTTATATTTGGAGCCAGGGAGTTAAATTTTGAAATAGTGGAACGTTCAATCTCCGAAGTGAGATCGGAGATATATAATATAGATAATATGAATAAAAGTAATACAATATCTTAGACCAACGCAAAATTCCAATTCCGCCTATACCAATGGGTTTTCTCTGGACTAAAGTCCAGTGATTAATCTCACTAATATTTATGTGAGCAGGTGAGGGAGCACGTCTTGAGGAAAAATGTACACGATTACGGAGAAATTTAAAGACTTTCGTGCTAAGAAGTTGTGATGGACTCACCATCTGTCACGCTGGCTCCTAGTGTACTTAAAGCTAAAGAGTGCTGAAGTGCAAGAACATGCACTGGTACCCTCTTCGCAAACCCTAGTGTGAAGACGTTATGATAAATGTTAACATATGTTTAAATAACGTTCACCTTTAACTAGCCACCCGCCCCGGCTTCGCACGGGTGGAATGTAGATAGTTAAATGTTAACAATCGCGTGCTTTTTATCGATCTTTTTAGGATAATCAATTGCGTACTACTTTCGTTTGATCTATCTCGCAAGGTTCAGCCAGGGTTTACGATTTAAGCTCATTGTACGCGCCGCTTAATAGATTATTTATTTTATCTATGCACTACTCACCACACTAACTCATTAGCTCATAACACTCTCCTAATCCGTTCCCAAAATCATTCACCCGCTCCCTCACATTCAAAAAGTCGACGCTTACGCTATACACGCAACGCACGCGCTCCTTCAATAAAACTCCCTAAATTATCCAAAATACCGCGAGAGACTAATAAGTGTGTGGACTCATTAAATCCCAATATAAAGAGTGTGATCGTGCAGTGGAATCAGTGCCAGATGGAAAACTCCACTTCGAAGGACAATTCAAACTAACCCGCCAGGTACCTACCTATTCCTATCACTGCTGAAATACATCACAACTCTTCTCTTGATCCTAATCGCGCCGGATCATTTAACCCTATCTCTCCAGACACTCAAATTCCCTCACAAAACACTCACAAGCTCATTATTTTCGCAAATTAAGTTCGCAATTCGCAATTTGTTCTCGATCATCCGCCATTTAACTACCTACACGGTTCAAATTAGAAAACGCGTCAATTCATAAAACGCATATATATTTAAACGCATTTATATATTTCATAACGCTTATTTATTGTATACAAAAAGTATTCCTTAACGCATCGTATAATTACCTACATATTTCTATTCTTTCGTTGAATCTAGAAATCACTCGCGGCATTTTGTAGTCGACTCACGCCAAGCAACGCTCGCCCTTATTATCGCACGCATTACGCCTAATTTCCCGTACATATTTTTGAATTCAATTCATCATGGCGGAATTAAAACGTAAAATATCTTTATTAGAATCGAAAAAAGAATCTTTGTTTGCTCGAGTGCAACAATTATTCGACCTTAGTCTACAGGTTTCCGATCCTATAAATGAGCAACAATTTATGACTCGCGTCCAGTCGTTGGAAAAGACTAGAACTGATTTCTTGCAAACTATAGACTCGTTGAATATGTGTTATTTGCAACAGAACGAAGAGGTCAAACCATCGTTTAGCGAACTTGATGCATTTGATGATTTATACTGTAATATCATTGCCGTAGAAAAGTCGATCACGCAGCTCAAGGCCAACTCAGAACGTCGCAAATTCGAATTTTCTAAAAAGCTAGCTCCTATTGAATTGATAGGTTTTGATGGATCTCCATATAAGTGGCCAGTCTTTTATCAAAACTTTAAAAGTCTTATTCATGACAACCCCACGCTTTCACCCACCGAAAAGGCTCAATACCTAATTAGTAAACTTTCTAAGAGTGCATTGACCGCTTGCAGTAGTATTCCTAATACGGGAGAAAATTACAACATTTTATGGAATAATTTAGTCGAAAAATATCACGATATTCGAGTGCAAGCATCAATGTACGTTGAACAAATGTTACATTTTAAAACTCAAAACACTGACGCATTTTTGGAACAGTTCTGTACCGCCGAAGCCGCATTACGTCTTTTAGAAATTGATGATATCTCCGATTTTATTATAACTCACATCGCGTTGAGTAAATTAGATAAAGACACATTGAACCTTTTCGAACAAGCGCACCGCAGCGTTAAAATACCTACTTTCAATCAACTTAAGCAATTCATAAAAGAACAGAATAAAATTCATTCACTACGCTCATCATTATCGACGAACTCTAAACCTACCTACGCTAATAAAAATTATAACCCGCAAGTCCCACAACACGCTAAAAACACAAAATCTACACACGCATTTGTTGTCAACAACAACTCCGTTGTAGCCAGCAACGACGACACGTATTCTCACCCGCTTCACACACACAACACATTCACACACGCCTCGCATCGACTACCACAAACGCACCACTCGCTCACGCGTCCCTCGCAATCACCCCGCAATTGTAATATTTGTAAAATCTATCCCGAACATGCACTTTTCAAGTGCAGTACTTTCTTATCACACAACGCACACACACGTAACTCGTTAGTGACACAACACGGTTTTTGTCGAAACTGTTTGGGATTCCACAACATAAATAATTGCCAATCTCAAAACCGCTGCGCAATATGTCAAAGAAAACACCATACACTCATTCATGTAGATCAATCTCACAACAACAACCAAAATAACGCATATTATAATTCAAAATCATTCCAAAACGCTCACATTCACTCATCACCGCACACATCTTCACCTCAACGGTATAATACAAATACGAGTAGCCGCGCGAACGCGAACCGCTCGCAGCCGCCGCTATCGCCTACACCGCGCGAAGTAGATTGCAATATGCGCGGGCACTCCGTCGCTCGCAACGTAGAACCGCCCGCTTCAGCGCAGTCTCAAGCTAAGCAAACGCAGATGAACTTGTCACTTTCCGCTATTACACCTGCGCCTGGTAATAATAAAAATACCGTCGTATTATTACCTACTGCGTCTGTTTATGTTTATGATAATAATAAAAAATGTCACAAGCTCCGCGTATTCTTAGATACTGGTTCTATGAGCCATTTCATTACAAAACAATGTTGTGAAAAACTAAATTTAAATATTAAACCCGCTTCAACTACAATAAAAGGTATAGGCAACTCGGAAAGTATTTCGCTAGGAACCGCTTCTTTCATAATTCATTCCCGCTTTGACGAACGGTGTAATTACACAATAAACGCTCGTGTGATTAATTCTATCACCGATCACTTGCCGAACGCACCCATAGACTTGTCTCAATTAGATCATCTGCGAAACGTGCCTATGGCAGACGATGATTTCCACACGCCGGCAGACGTTGACTGCCTTATAGGTAATGAACTCTTTGCATTATTGTTGCGCGGGAACAAAGTAACTTCTGCCCGGTCACCTGTTATCGGTGTGGAGACTACGCTCGGATATATCGCTATGGGGCGCGCGGACTGCGACCCGTCTAACACGCGCTCAAATGATAAGACATTTTTTTGTAATGTTGACTCGCCTTCTTTAGACAATTTGACGCAACGCTTTTGGGAACTCGAAAGTGTACCGAATAAAATACATTATAGTCCGGATGATAAGATGTGTGAAAATATTTTCCAGTCTACCTACACGCGTGACGACAGTGGTACCTACACTGTCAGTCTCCCATTTAAGTCCGATCCCTCTGAACTCGGTGATTCTTACACGACCGCTAAACGCCGTTTAATTAATTTAGAAAAAAAGCTAGACGCTATCCCGGAATTACGCAACGATTATAATGCCACAGTGCAAGAATATATTGATCGCGGTTTTTTAACCAAAGTCGGGGTGGACGATCTCCGTCCCACCGATAACGCTTACTACATACCGCATAGGGCCGTTTATCGACCGGAAGAAACAACATCAAAAACTCGGATTATTCTTGACGCATCATGTAAAACTACTTCTGGAAAATCGCTCAACTCATTATTATTTACAGGACCCAATTTACAACGCAACATATTTGATTTATTAATTAACCTACGCATATTCTCCATCGCTCTCACCTCAGATATTGAGAAAATGTACTTTTGTGTCAAACTCGCACCAGGTCATCAACCTTTTCAGCGCATATTATTTCGCTTTAATTCGGAGTCCGCCATTGAAGTCTTTCAGTTCAATCGGGTATCATTCGGGATATCTAGCTCGCCTTACCTCGCCATGCGCGTAGTGCGACAGCTCGCGGCTGACGAACGCGACAAGTTTCCGATCGGCGCGCTAGAAGCCGAGAACCGAATGTTCATGGATGACTATGTTTCGTCCATGGACGGAATAGACGAAGCCGAACGTACTTATCATCAGATGGTGAACATGTTCATGGCCGGGGGCTTCAATTTAGTAAAATGGAATTCAAATAGCTCCGAACTCATGAATAAAATTCCGCACTCGCATAAAAATCCACAACAAATAAACTTTGACGCAGATAGTGAATTAACCACAAAAATTATTGGAATGCAATGGCAACCCCACGATGATATTTTTACCTATAAAATCACCGATGATGATTCTGACGTTTGTACAAAGCGCACTATCCTTTCCGCTACCGCTCGTCTTTTTGACCCTTTAGGTTTTTTAGGCTGTATTACAGCTTTTATGAAATTGTTAGTTCAGGAGTGTTGGCAACGCGAGTTATACTGGGATCAACCTGTCCCGGATTCCATACGACAAAAATGGACTCAGTTCAGAAGTGAACTCTCGGATCTGTCTAAATTAAGTATACCGCGACATGTAGGTATAACCGCAGGGTCTCACGTGACTATCGTTGGTTTCGCTGACGCTAGTGAAAAATGCTACGGAGCTGTTTTATATGTTCGTGTCGGTACTAACGCGGATTCACCAGGAGTTGTCAACCTTCTTAGCTCTAAATCACGCGTAGCACCGCTGAAGAAAGTGTCTCTCGCTCGCCTGGAATTATGCGCCGCATTGCTCTTAGCTAATCTCATATCCTGTGTACGTGATATTATAAGTGAACGCTGCCCAATAAATTATATATACGCATTCTCTGATTCAACTGTGGCATTGACGTGGATACATTCACCCGCTTTTAAATTTCACACTTTCGTAGCAAACAGAATTACGGAAGTTAATTCCAAGCTTTCAGCCAACCACTGGTATCACATCAGTGGTGATGAGAACCCAGCAGATATAATATCGCGACCTGTTACACCTAAACACCTATTAAATCAGGAAAAGTGGTTTCACGGACCGCAATGGGTTTCTCACCCTATCAAAGAGTGGCCCATCAAACAATTTCTTGTATCGCCCAATAAAGTCGATAATCTAGAAGAGAAAACTGTTTCTCTCGTCACTGAAATTGACATAACTGAAACTCATTTAATAGATAAATTGATAGAACGCTTTTCATCCTATAAAAAACTATTACGCGCCACAGTATACGTACTGCGTTTCGCAAAAATTATACGCACAACCGGTTTAATCACACCGTTTGACTTAGATAACGCTGAACTCTTTCTCATACGTCACGTACAAAGTAATTGTTTCGCTAAAGATAGCCACGCTATTAAAAATAATAAACGCATCAGTAAGCCCCTCATTAAACTCAACCCGTTCATTGACGACGAAAATATAATTCGTGTCGGCGGCCGACTGACGCATTCGCAACTTAACTATGGACAGAAACACCCTATTATTCTTCCATCGAAACATCGCCTTACCCAGCTCATTGTTGACTATTTTCACGTATGTAATCTGCATACTGGTCCTTCCCTATTACTTTCCCTGCTTCGACAGAAGTTTTGGATTCTAGCCGCTAGAAACTTGGTGAGACAAAGAGTACACCAATGTAATACGTGTTTTAGACTTAACCCTAAATCATCTAACCCATTAATGGGTGATCTCCCATGTTTTCGAGTGTCCGAAGCTAAGGCTTTTGTGTACACGGCTGTTGATTATGCCGGTCCCTTTTACATCACACACATTCGTCGTCGTGGTGTTAAAAGCCAAAAGGCTTATATTTGTCTATTTTGCTGTCTTACCACTAAGGCTATTCACCTTGAATTAGTCTCTGACTTAAGCTCAGATCTTTTCCTCGCAGCCTTCAATCGATTTATCTGTAGAAGAGGCCCTGTGGCCATTATATATTCTGATGGAGGCACCAATTTTTTAGGCGCTCAACGCAAGCTCGATTCTATTTATACGCTATTAGAGTCTGACTCTCATAAAAATTACATTGGTCAACAATTAGCTGATCAGCGCATTAAATTTCTGCATAGCCCACCTTATGGCCCGCATTTCAATGGACTTTGCGAGATTAATGTACGCTGTGTTAAAACTCATCTTTTCAAACAAATAAATCTTCAGGTATTAACCTATGAAGAGTTCAACACTGTCTTGGTACAGATAGAAGGCTTATTAAATAGTAGACCTCTGTGTGTATTAAGCTCAGACCCGTCTGATTTATCCGCTCTAACGCCTAATCATTTTTTAAATGTAACACCCTTAAAATTTCTACCAACTGAGGATGTTTCAAACATAGCTGACTGTCGCTTATCTCGATATCAATTTTTGGAAAAATTAATTCAAGGCTTCTGGCGTCGTTGGAGTCAGGAATATTTATCTTCACTTCAACAACGCGCAAAGTGGAATACGCTAACTAATCCAGTTCAGCTAGGTTCTGTAGTAGTTATCAAAGATAACAATGCGCACCCTCTTTGTTGGCCGTTGGGCATCGTGGACGAAGTATACCGCGGTAAAGACAATATTATTCGCACATTAAAGGTTCGCACTGCTTCTGGTACTTATATACGTCCAGTTGTAAGAGTCTGTCCTCTTCCTCTGCAATAAGTTTAAAAATAAATATATGTTTTAGTTTTAGTTCTTTCAAACGCACCCGCATTTACTCGCTCATTAGTTTAACGCTTTTTCAACTTTCTTCTAGAGGAAACCTCTAGGCCGGGGGAGTTGTACGCGCCGCTTAATAGATTATTTATTTTATCTATGCACTACTCACCACACTAACTCATTAGCTCATAACACTCTCCTAATCCGTTCCCAAAATCATTCACCCGCTCCCTCACATTCAAAAAGTCGACGCTTACGCTATACACGCAACGCACGCGCTCCTTCAATAAAACTCCCTAAATTATCCAAAATACCGCGAGAGACTAATAAGTGTGTGGACTCATTAAATCCCAATATAAAGAGTGTGATCGTGCAGTGGAATCAGTGCCAGATGGAAAACTCCACTTCGAAGGACAATTCAAACTAACCCGCCAGGTACCTACCTATTCCTATCACTGCTGAAATACATCACACTCATAAAAAAATTTTTGTTTCGATATCATATTATTTTTAACTTTTTCAGCTTTTCTGTACCATAATATTAAAGTACAAAAAAGCCTTTTTCTTGAATCACTTTATCTACATAATATGAAAACTGCATTAAAATCCGTTGGATAGTTTAAAATATCTAAGCGCACACAGTTAGACGTCATTTTATAATGTGTAAAGATAATTTGTAATACATAAACTGTTTCAACTCTGGATATTGATGTAAGTGATCTCATTATCCTAATAAGTTCTCTACAACGTAGGTCGAGTATCCGATTTCATTGTTACGACATCCATAACCATAAAAAGAAACAATAAAATTGATGTAAAAATGTTGTCTTTCTGTTAATTACGATGTCTTGGGAGGAATAATAAATGAATCCTCGATATACAAATTCTGGTAGAGGATTTTATTAAGAGACGTTTAGATTACAGGGTAGATAGAACTTATGAAGAAATAGAACTGACAGAAAAGAATATAGTAATTTTGAAATTTTATTTTCTTGTTTGGTTGTGATTATAGTATTGAGGCTTTATATATCATTACCTACAAGAATCTCCACAAGAATCTCCGAAGAGGTAGTCAGAGGTGTGTAGAAAGTAATCTGCCGGAGACATATTTTAGGTGCCAACGTGACAGATTTATGTTGTTGAGCCACTCGGCCACAGCGCATTCATGGTTTGATGTACGGCGTTTTGATGTAGGTAACTGAGATAATATGACAGCATTTTTATTTTCAAATTCCTTGGTCATTCCTTGGATCCAGAACAAGACTTGCATCATTCCGACGCTGGATAGCAATACTGATTAAATACCTGTGTAAAATAGGCAACGAAATGATCTATTAATTATTTAATGTTGATGTGAATAGAGCTTTAATCACTAAAGATATAAGAAAATAGACACAAAAAATTCGTGTCTTTTTTTAAGCTCTTAGCTTTCTTAATTCTTCCTTTGGACGCAATAAATCCATGTCCGCGTTTCGTAAATTTCCAAGGAGGCCTGCTTAAATCATTTGCTTTTCATAACATTTTTTACGTCAAAACTTTTTCCAGCTATTTCATGTGGAAAGTATATTTATGATTGAGGTTCGGACGAGATTTTTTATTTAGACTCAATTTTCTTATGGCAAGAACACAAGCTTGGAACTAATGCAAATTTCTTCACGTCAGGCATACTCAAAACCGGCGAGCTATTATGTAAAAACTGATACATTTAGATGAAGCGAAAGAGCTCTGTAAGTCTAGCGAGAACTGGTTAGAGAACCAGTCCCCTGAATCGCCCAATCCCTTACGGAGTAGGCAGAGAGAGACTCTATCGTCGCATTTATATGTACTTTTTTTATATGTATTTTGTTATGTAAAGAGAAATTCTTCAATGGCCCTAATTTGAGCTCATGTGTTTAGTACTCGCCAAGTCGCGGGCTTCACAAAAGGTTGGATAATACATCATTTTATTTCAAGCTCCAAATAAATGTGATGTTATATGATTGATGTTGTTCTATGAAGAAAATTAAGAGAAGTATCCCAAGAACCCCATCTATTAGAGGCTAGGCTCTAAATATATCGTGATTATTAAAAAAAACCGGCCATATCCGAATCTGATACTGTCAAGGTTCCCTAAGTTTCATAATGGCGAAAAGGTATATGATTATACCCTTTCGGGACCCTTGTGGAAAAGCGTGTAGATATATAACGATATTAGATCGAATCTGCAATGAAGAGATTCGCAAATCAACTGGCGTGAATGAGGGCGTGATTGTAAAGATGAAGAAAGGCATGTTACGTTGGTTTGGACACATAGAAAGGATGAGTGAAGAAAGATTGACGAAACAGATATACAAAGCAAAAGTGTGTGCAAGAAGAGGCAGAGTTCGGCCACGTTCCAACTACCTGGATCAAATCGATCGGACTCTCAAGGACGGCAACGTTAAGAGTACTCGAAACCGACGAGCATGTATGAAGAGACTGATGAATGTGAACGAAGCGAAAGAGGTATGTAAGTCTAGAGAGAACTGGCGCTCTATATCCTCAGCCTACCCCGTTAGGGACTTGGCGTGATGATATGTATGTATGTATTTTATTTTTTTAAGTAATAATATACGTCCAAAGAAGTTAGTCTAGGCATGATGTACAAATGGCGATGGTCTCGCCATTGTACCGTTCGATCTGTCACATTTGCACCTAGCTCCGGAGAAAAGTGTCTGTTTATTCGATACCACTGCCAGTTTTGACCCATTTGGAAAGGAATAAAGCTATCTTCTTCATAATTATCAATAGAATATACATTTATTTGGTTAAAAAACTGTCGTAAGTACACTCATGCACACAAATGTTCGACATGCAAAACTCATGTATTCTCAAAACACGTTATTCAATTCTCGCGTGACAGTACAATATCCTGTACTCCTGAAATATTATTAGCATCGCGAGTAAGGCTATACCACTATTATCCCACTAAAACTGGATGTTACCCGATATTGCCCGTATTTGTTTGCTTTTTGCTGATTCCCAATAGTACACCAACTCGGGTTGGATTACAGAATGTTATCGAAGTTCGGATTTTGTTTACGATTCGAGGGATATGATATCGCTTTACAGTTTTTTGAATATTGGTATTAGTTACGACTTTTTTATAAACTTATTATTCTGAGGATATTTTTAAGAGCCGTGGCGACCGAGTGGTTCGAATAGTCGAACGCTGCACAAAGATTGCAAGTTCGAATCCTGATTGTACCAATAAGGTTTTCTAAACGTACAGTACTGTAAATAGTCACACTACACGCTTTACGGGGAAGGAAAACATGAAGAATAAACCTGTATCCTGGAGAAGAAATTAAAAGTACAAATGCTTTCTAACTTTGGCACCTGAAATATATCTCCGGCCAAAAGTGGGCGCTTGGATACGACACACGTCTGCCTACCTCTTCCATGACCCGTGTGTAAAGGCAAAGGCGTATAGATAAATGTGGACACGTAACAAATTGGTGAAGCGAGGATCTAACCTGCGATTAAATGCTGAAAGAGTAAGGCAGAAGAAACCCAATTTACGTCATTCTGTAGTTCTATATATATCCTCACGCCTTCCCACAAGGGTCCCCGAAGGGGTAGGCAGAGATGTATAGGTAATACCTACACACCCACTTTCCGCCAGAGGTATATTAGGTGCCAACGTGACAGATGGCGAGTCCATCGCCGTTACTCCAGGACGATTATAATAATAATAATAATAATATATCCTTTATTGCACAAACACACACATTTACAAAAACAAACAAAATGACAAAGAAAAACATATAGTAGGCACAATAGGCGGCCTTATCGCAAAAGCGATTTCTACCAGGCAACCCAAGTGTAGAGAGAGATAAGAAACAGAGAAAGAAAAGGTAGGTGTGACAGTTGAGAGGATGAAATAGAAACAATTATTATAATATACAAATAATAGGCATTCTACATAAATAAATACGAAACATATACTTATATAACATACATACAATAATATATACATGTATACATATATATAAACAAGTTAAAAAGAGAAATAGTGTTCAAATAAAAGCTTTTTGAAGGAGATTAATGTCTGTGCAAGCCTGATGTTCCGGGGCAACGAGTTCCAAAGACGGACAGCTTGCGCAGTGAAAGACTTGGAATAGGAAGAAGAGGTGAAGGTAGGAGTTTTAAGGACAAGTTCTCTGGTTTTACGGAGTAGGTGCAGGTTGGAAAAAAGAAATTCAAAGCGCTCCTGAAGATATCTGGGGGCTCTAGGATCAAACAAAGTTTTGTAAAGAAGTGATAGGATATAAGTATTCCGGCGAAGTCGGATGGGTAGCCACTTGAGCCTACGGCGAAATTCAGAAACGTGGTCATATTTGCGTAATCCAAATACGAACCGTATGCAGAAATTTTGAAGGCGCTCAAGCTTGTTAAGTTGCTCCTCGGTAAGGTCAAGATAGCTGACGTCAGCATAGTCAAGGATAGGAAGGAGCAATGCTTGGGATAGCTTAATTTTAGCGTCCATAGGCAAGAAATTACGAAGGCGTCTAAGGGACCCCGCGGCTGCAAACATCTTCCGACTTACCTCTGCAACCTGAGGTGCCCAAGATAGAGATTTGTCAAGAAGAATACCAAGATCCCTGACAACATCGCTAAAGGGTATTATAATACCGTCAAAAGAAATAGGCGGCATCTGTTCCCATCTCACCTGGGCTATCTCTAGTCTACTGGTACCAATAATTATGGACTGAGATTTTACAGGATTTACTTGGAGCCCATGATTCCTGCTCCAGTTTGATATGACATCTAGATCCATATTGGTAGCTCTAATAGCACAGGGGAGGGAGGAAAGAGACGCTTGTGTGTAGATCTGGAGATCGTCTGCATATAGGTGGTAAAATGAAGTGATATTGAGAGTGACTATATAATTGAGAGACTATACATACGCCTTTGAATTTCTTCTCAGACGTATGCAGGTTTCCTCTCGATGTTTTCCTTCACCGTAAAGCTCGTGGTGTGACTAATCACTGTACTTAAGTTCAGAAAAAACTCATTGGTACAGTCGGGATTCGAACTTGCGACCTTTGCGTCGCAGGCAACTGCTCGAACCACTCGGCCACCACGGCTCTTCAGCGAAAAAGATTCCAAGAAGATATACGCATATCTTCTTATCTAGTGTATATGTATGTGTATATACACATACATATACACTATGTAGCTAGCAAATCTCATTCATTACACCAGTTCAGGCTTACCTTACGTGGCTCAAAAACACCCGCAGTTCGTAACTGCAAAGTGCGAACAAGTACGTTAATCCACAAAATAGCTTGTCGACACTACCTCACCCTACGGGCGAAAGGTAACCATGATTTAATTATACATAATATAATTATTTTCTTCTCCAAATTTAACATAAACTAAGTCCTGTTTTTCACATACATTCGGGCAATAAATCTATATAAATCTCCTCCTTTATCACACCTCTTCTAACCCTTTGGTAACTTTTGTGGGATAGCGTCAATATAATTTATGAAATATTTCTTAGTAAGTGTATAGTCGTGGTGGTAGGGATTCGCGTTGTCGAGTATCAAATGAACAGTGATTAATCACACCAAGAGCTTTATGGTGAAGGCAAATACCGCCAGGACACCTCCTATCAAACATATGTACCTTGGAGATAAAATTCAAATACGTATCACCAGTCAAGTTGGCACCTTAACATATTTCACGGCAAAAATTTTTGTTGCTACTAAGATGTTAAAATTTTCTTTTAATTTTCATTCTTAAGATATATTTCAGAAATTATGTGTCGTAAATTGTATTAAGTAGGTATATATTTTCTCCTATTTTCCCAGCATCATGGTAACACAATCGCGACTAAGTTTCAATTACGCTCCCCACGCTACTAAGCCTGGCCTGTGTAGGCACCTTCGAACAAATAGATTAGGGGCTTAGGTGAGATTGTTTAGCCCCTAGACAACCTTTCTGCTGAAACAAGCTTCACAAAAGGACTATGTACTTTGATTATGTTCTTGAGTTATAGCGCCCGTGAAAGGATACAAAGTGATTTATCCCAGCTTAATCTTAAAGTAATCTAGTTTAATACCTAACCTCTAAATAATTGTTGAAAGGGATTCAAATTAATTGGAAAGTTTTGTTTTGTTCTGTTTATTGTTACTATGAATATTCACGCCGTCCCACAAGGGTACCCGAAGGGCAGAGGTGTGAGGGTACCCACACATTCACTTTTCGCCAAAGATATTTAGGTGTCAATGTGACAGATTTCAAGTCCGTTTCCGTTTCTCAGGCACGACTGTACTAAGTTGGTGTTTTAGTTTTATTTCTTAAGCAAATGTTTAATACAAATAACTACATTACATATAATGTAATGAACATTTTATTACAAGAACATCGGAAACTACTACTAAAAAGTTATTCTCGAATAAACATTCGAAAGCTTATATTAAGACAAGCTAGATATTATTAGACCGAAGCAATAATGTTGGATACAATGAGGCTCTACGCCCGATATCGATCTTTTATCCAGGGTGGATATTAAGCTCTCTGAGGTCAGAAGCGAATTAGGCGGGGAGCTTCGAGGAAATACTTTTGACTAGCTGTTAGATTCTTATACATATATGTATGAAACATAAAAGTAGCCTAGCTACTTATAGTAAATATCGAATGAAAGACCCGTCAAAATTGATCTAGGAATTTTGGAAGGATTTGGAAAGATAAACAAAAAGACAAAAGATTAATAGATTGTTGACACGTAGATTTTTCCTAATATGAAAATATCAGTACCGCATACTGATATTTTCATATTAGAAAAGATCTACGTGGTAGGTAGGCAGAGCGTATAAAGCGATTTCTATCTAGACTAATAGGAAAAAAAATATTTTTTTATATTACGAACCAAAAGAGATTTGAAATAAAGTAGCCATATTTTTTTTATACAACAAGAGTGGCAAACAAGCATACGGCTCACCTGATGGGAAACGGTTACCGTAGCCGATTTACGCTCACGATATGATTCGAGTAGCTGCCTGCAACACAAAGATTGCAAGTTTGAATCCCGACTGTACCAATGAGTTTCTGAACTTAAGTACACCAACTGGCCCCAAGATAATTAGAACGTGTATTATAGATATCGTGATAAACATTCTTATTTAGATGTATAATGTTAAACAGTTACCTTAAGTTTTATGGTTGCCAATGTGACTGAAATAAAAAACTATTATTATTATTTATTATACGCCCAGACGCGTTATAAAGTTAAAAATACTTATTTCATTTACTAAGGAACCAAGTCCGTCTCATCACAAAATAGAATTATTCCAAAAGCCTATTTTATTTCGCCGTCTAGACAGCGGCCTTTGAATCATTATTGAATATTGCGGTGAATGGGGCTTCGTCTCCGAAATTGGACCAGTTTTATGATATGTTAGAGTTTAGCACTTGGGGAAAATGAAATCGATACCTAATGTATTATGTTTTGGATCTCAGGTGAAATGTCGTGCAATATATCTTTGCTGGATATATTCTTTTTAATTTAATAGATATTGGGAAAGCTAAGAAAGTTAGGCCATAACGGGGTTTTCCGTTCGAATTTAGAGCTGCCGACTGGGGCAGGACCTCCACCTTATAGAAGCCAAATAACACATTGTATTGTGTTGTGTTCCTACGTTGAATAAGGTCCTCCAGTAATGAGCTCTTTGGGGAGGGGAAGGATTGTTATATTGTGTGTGCAGCAGAGGGATTAGTCCTATTATGCTGCCAACGCAGTATAGCTCTCCGAACATGGAGTGACAGCGCGCAATTGATACGTTGGTATTGTTAGCGTAAATAGGCTACGGTAACCGTTTCCCATCAGGTGGGCCGTATGCTTGTTTGCCACTCTTTTGGTATAAAAAACAAATGAATTAAAAAAAGACCACATTCCAACTACCTAAATATTATCAATCGAACACTCTTGGATCGGAACGTGAAGAATACTCCACGTCGACGAAACTCTCTTCCAAATATTCTTTCCGTCCTCCAATCGATGAGAACTGAGGAGCGGCGGAGTTCGCTGAATTTAGTCAACAAATACCTATTTGCTGACGCTTTGGGAAGTTTGTCATTTCGCGAATATGAGGGCTGGTTTATTCTACTTGGGGCTGAATAATAATTTGAGATTCCTACCAATCTAATATATTTACAACTCCAAAAAATATCTACTTACTCGTCCTCCAAATATACATACACATCATCACGCCCGGTCCCTAACGGAGTAGGCAGAGAGAAAGAACCATCAGTTCTCTCTAAACTTACATAACCCTTTCGCTTCGTTCACATTCATCAGTCTCTTCATACATGCTCGTCGGTAACGTTCTACAAAACTTAGGTAGTTGGTCTTGCTGCCTCTTCTTGCTCACACTCGGAAATATAGTTTCTATTTATCCAAAATACATATTTTAATGTAATTATAATATAAAAAAGGTGTATAGGCGCTTGTCACTCAATCACACCAAAACACAACTGAAACAGGATTGGATAAAACTTAGCAAATCAAACTTGATACTTGGCACATCGATCATTAGCTGGATTAACACGTATGTTTTATTCCCGAAAAATGATTGTTAAGGCAAGAGCTGAAGGTTCTTCTTGTCACATTAGCGAATTGTACTCGGGCCTAACTGCAGGGCACAGCAAGTTAAGATATTTCCCACATTTTAAAATACGTATTATTCTGTATATAGTTCAATTAAAAGCTCCTTCTGAGAAAGATGCACAATAAAATCTTTACTTTAGACCTAATATAAGAACTGTGGTGGCCGATTGGTTTGAGCAGTCGCCTGCGGCACAAAGATCGCCAGTTTGAATCCCGACTGTACCAATGAGTTTTTTTTAAACTTAAGTACAGTGATTAGTCACACCACGAGCTTTACGTCGAAGGAAAACATCGAACGAGAGGAAATCTGCATATGTCTGAGAATAAATTCAAAGGCGTATGTATAGTCGTGCTCGAGTAATGGCGATGGACTCGCCATCTGTCTATGGCGGAAAGTGGGTGTGTGAGTATTACCTATACACCTCTGCCTACACATTCGATGACCCTTGTGGGAAGGCGTGAGGAATCAGCATGCGAGATCAAAGTAATTCTATCCAAATTGTCAGTTGTTCGTTGAAACGAAGCTCTCTCGGCAAATCTCGGCAAATGATCCGATAGCAATTGTCTATTCCCAGCTGATATCTCACAATCCGAATTCGATGATTATTGACAAAAGTCGGGGTGAATTAACAAGCGGGGAGTCAGGGGAAAAAGTAGAACGAGTGTAATCAATTTGAATAGGTACATTCACTCCTTCCCAAAAGGTATCTCAATGTGTTAGGCGGGGATATAATATTATAACTAATATAACTTTAAGGTCAAGAAAAGTAAGTAAGTTAGTAGCTTTTGACATGTGTTCAGGCCTATCCGATTACAATATATTAACGTTATTAAAATACCACTCTAGCATTGGGACCACACCTCTATGCACACCATTACCAGTGAACATCAAGGCTAATTCCGGTCGTAGTCAAGCTTGGGTCTCTTGAAATTTTACTTGGTTTAGAAGATAGAATGGGATAGAGGTAATAGATAAGGAGAGTACATTTCCTAAGACAGGATGCCTTAAGAAAAAGGAGAGTTGGTCGAATATGTCACTATATATAGAGCACAATAAAAGTAGTTTTTTTTTACTTATTTTCGAAAATCGGCATTAAGTTATACAGCTTAACAACCTTCTTCTTTTTTTTGTCTTAATAATAGCTTCCGAAAAACTTAAAACCATGTTTCGGAAAGATCCCTTTAATGTTGTCAGTTTGTTATTTTTGGTTTATTCGTTGTGTTGCATCATTATGAGGATATATACATTCATGCCATTTACTTATACATTCAACCCCTTCGGGGACCCCTGTGGTAGGGCGTGAACATATAATAAAAGATATATAAATGAGAGTGTCAAGTGGAAGTCACCGAGACGTACCAACACAAGAGGGGAAGGAACAAGCGAACTCTGTATTAATTATATTATACGGTTGTCATAGCAAGTTTGCAACTACCTGCCGAGCTCGCGGCTCGTGCATTTGTGCTTCGAGATAACGAATAATTTAATCGAATTCCTTGTGACTTACTGTACCGAGACTTCATCTGAGTTCTTGTATTTACATTCCGAGAATTACCTTAATAAAAGTGTATGCCGAGGAAAAATAACAGTCTCATTCCATTGGATATATTATTTGAGCCTTTCGATATTATCACACTCTGATAT
This sequence comes from Drepana falcataria, assembly GCA_945859725.1. Taxonomy (NCBI): domain Eukaryota; kingdom Metazoa; phylum Arthropoda; class Insecta; order Lepidoptera; family Drepanidae; genus Drepana; species Drepana falcataria. Next base: position 10,158,567 of record OX243935.1, read on the forward strand.
TGTGTTAACGTATTTGAAAAAAAAAGTGTATTAAATGTGTAAAAAATATATGACCTTTGCAAAGAGAGTCATGCTATAATTATGTATTAGATTTGTTCATATATTCTAAGAATATTTTTCCGTCACCTTAAATTTCATGGGTTCTACCGTCACCGCCAAGTTCATAAAACATTGGTGTTCGAACCCGCAATCGTAACTTTGGAAACGACTACACTAACCACTGAGTCACCGCGGCACTGTCAAAATCCAGGGATGAATGTCGTACAAAGACATTAAAAAAACGATACAAGAACGGACCGAACACAAACTTTGTCAATAAAATTCTTAACAAAAAGCTCTTTCAACTCCCTTTTCTAATGAAATTACTTCTGTATCGCTCCCGAATTCTCAATCCTTTTCAACATTATCCTCTCATAATTAAATCCTTTACTTCCCCATTAAAATAATTCGAATCAATCTTCTTTCGCCAATCAAAAGTTTGAAGAAAAGCCTATACTTGTTTAATTATAAACTTCAGTGCTGCCCCTCAGAGAACTTGGCTTAATTACAAAATGTTTTAAATAGCACTAAGTCTCTGGTAGCCATTTTGTTTCGGCTAAAGCGGTTACCTTTGTTTGAGATGGTTCTTATTCTGTGGTTATGTTAACTTTGATTCAAATATGTACATTTTGATTTAAGCAGCGGATAAGCCGTAGTGGCCGAATGGCTCGAGTAGCAACACATTGCAAGTTCGAATCCCGACTGTATTTATAATTTTTCTGAGCTTAAGTACAGCGGTGAGTCACACCGCGAGCTCACTTAAATCAAAAGTATCTATGAGGGGGAAAAAAACTTACCGGTACAGTGGGGTTCGAACTTACAGCCTTTGCATCGCATTGCTCTAACTTCTCGGCCAACACGGCTTGGTTGTAACTAATCATTAGTGCGTTTGGTCATAGAAAACCTTATGAAAGCTGGCAACAATGACATCTCCATTATAAATATATCACATTCGCTTTTGTAGGAGAATATATGCTCTCTACATAAATCCTTCTAAATTTGCATATTTGTCCTAACATATCCTTAGGTGACACAAGAAGCGGTTACTTGACGCAAGTACTTTATACCGCAACTATCGACTAAGTGATTTTCAATCCTTATACTGCCACTTCGTAGTAGAGAAATCCTGGATACACTTTGTGTGGAAAATATATCAGCCAAAATTATATTGGTTCCATGCATTTTATATAAAATATATATAAATAATATAAATATATAACCGATTTTAAACAAATTTGCACACTGTGTGCAGTTTGATCCAACTTGAAAGATAGAAGCTTACACCTCAATTTAAAGCCGCGAAATTATTTTATTGCAAATTATTTGTCTATTATTTTAAGAGAGGTAGGGCATAACGGGTTTCCCGTTCGAATTGGGAGCTGCCCGACTGGGGCAGGACCTCCACCTTATAGAAGTCCGTAGCCAAATAACACAATTTTTTTGTGTTGTGTTCCTACGCGGTGAATAAGGTTTCCAGAAATGAGCTTCTTGGGGAGGGGGGAGGATTGTTACATTGTGTTGGAAGCAGAGGGATGAAACCCATTATGCTGCCAACACACTGTAACTCTCCGAACATTGAGTGGCAACGCGCAAGTGATACTTCGGTATCGTGAGCGTAAATAGGCTACGGTAACCGTTTCCCATCAGGTGGGCCGTTTGCTTGTTTGCCACTATAGTTGTATAAAAAAATATATATATTTGACAGTCACAATTATCTGTTAGCTCCAAACGATTCTAACAGGTGGTGGTATCTGTTGACGGGCAATAACAAAACCTTAGCCACAACAACGCGTGGCCGAGTCTGCTAGTATATATCCCTTCCCAAAAGAGTCCATTGCCGTTTTCCAAGCACGGTTATACGTACAACTTAGAATAGTTTCTGAAATGTATGTAGGATTCCTCCTAATGTTTTCCTGCCCCTGTAAAACTCGTGGTGTGATTAATCACTGTAAAGTTGAAAACAAAAGTAGTCATTGGTCATTCATATAAAGTTATTTAAGCTTTTGATGCAAATACAGTGTTAGTTAAAATACATACATTGATATCATTACGCCGAGACCTTAACGAGGTAAGCACAGATAATGGAGCGCCAGTTCTATCTAGACTTGCATACCTCTTTCGCTTAATACACATTCGTCTCTTCACACAAGCTCACTTGTTTCAAGAACTTGTGACATTACTCACCTTAAGTATTCGATCGAATTGATTTAGCTTGTATTCAATAGTAATATTTTTTTTTTTTTTTTTTTTTATACCACTTGGGTGGCAAACAAGCATGCGGTCCGCCTGATGGTAAGCGGTTACCGCCGCCTATGGACGCTTGCAACACCAGGGGTATCACTCGCGCGTTGCCGACCCTGCAGGAATCTTTTCACACCCTTCTTGAAGAACTCCATGCTGTACTCTCCAGGGAAAACCTCAACGGGGAGCTCATTCCACAGCCTGAGCGTTCGCGGAAGAAAACTTCTTTGGAAGCGCACAGTGCGAGACCTTTGTGGTTCCAAGGTATGGGGATGAATTCCCCGTCGATGGCGAGAGGTGCGGTGGTAGAAGGTGGAAGTGGGCATCATATCGAACAATTCTGCAGAACACTCCCCGTTATACAAGCGGTAGAACACACACAGGGAGGCAAAGTCTCTCCTCAGACTTAGTGATTCCAAGCCGCTTGTGAGCATGGGATCGTCGACAATTCTAGCGGCGCGTTTCTGAACCGCGTCAAAAGGCCCAAGCTGGTATCCAGGGGCTCCAGCCCACAGGTGGCAGCAGTACTCCATATGTGGCCGAACTTGCGACTTATAAAGTTGCAGCCTTTGTTGCGGTGTGAAGTACTGCTTAGCTCTGTTGAGCACACCGAGCTTCCTCGACGCCAGCTTAGCCTTGTCCTCTAAATGACCACGGAACTGAACGTCGCTAGAAATATCGACCCCAAGGATCCTAATGCTCTCCGAGATGTTCAGGGGAGTGTTCTGGAATTGTGGAGCCACAGCGAATGGAGTTTTTTTTGCGGTGAACGCGCAAACTTGTGTCTTAGTGGGGTTGAAGTGAACTAGGTTTAGTCGACCCCAATCGGAGACACTGCGAAGTGTACTCTCGATTTCAGACACAAGTCGTTCGCGACTTTCCTCCACAGTGGAACGAGGGAGATTAGCACGGCCCGTGTAGTAAGTGTCCCCAGTGCTGTCGTCTGCATAGCAATGAATGCCTTCAATAGAAAGCATGTCATTAATATGCAGAAGAAACAGAGTCGGGGACAACACAGAGCCTTGCGGGACGCCAGCATTAATTTCCATGCTTTCGGAGCAGCTACCGTCAACGACGGCTCTTATGCATCTGCTGGACAGAAAGCTGGCGACCCATTTGCATAATCCCTCTGGCAGTCCGTAGGATGGAAGCTTCGATAGAAGACCGCGATGCCAGACCCGATCGAACGCTTTCGCCACATCCAAGCTAACAGCTAATGCCTCACCTTGACTCTCAATGGCGAGTGACCAACGGTGCGTGAGATATACTAGAAGGTCACCCGTTGAGCGACTGTGGCGGAAGCCATACTGTTGGTCACTCAACAAACCGTGACCCTCTAGATATCGCAGGAGTTGCGTGTTAATCACTCGCTCCATAATTTTGGAGAGGAGGGAGGTGATGGCGATCGGCCTGTAATTCGATGGGTCTGATCTATCGCCCTTTTTGGGCACTGGGTGCACGTGGGCGGTCTTCCACGAAGTTGGGACTTTTTGGGTGGAGTAGGAAAGCGCGAATAGGCGCGTCAAAACAGGACACAGTTCAGGAGCACACTGCTTAAGCACCACTGCCGGAATACCGTCTGGCCCGCTCGACTTATGGACGTCCAGAGACAGCATCTCCCGCCGGACCTCCCGTTGGGTTATGCTTATCTCCGGCATAGAGTTCTCACACCGCAGGATAGTGGGCGGTGTGGCGCCTCCGTCATCCATAGTCGAGTTCGAGGCAAAGAGAGAGCCCAATAGATCCGCTTTCTCTTTGGCACTGTGGGCCAAGTTACCATCCGGCTTACGGAGTGGTGGTAGGGACGACTGGCAAAAGTTTCCCTCAGCAGCCTTGGCAAGGGACCAAAAAGCACGGCTGCCAGAAGGGTAGCTAGCGAGTCTCTTACCAATTCTGCCGACGAAATCGAATTTCGCCCTGGCAATCGCTCGCTTACAGTGCCTCGAGGCAGCATTAAGTTTCCGCTTTGCATCAGATATGTTGGGGTCCAGATTGGATCGAGCCGTGGTCCACGCCTCATACAAGGCTTGCTTGGATAATTTAGCTTCCTTGCAGGGCTTATTAAACCACGGCTGTTTCTTTACCCCTGTAGCTACTAGCGAGTTTGGGATGTAGCATTCCATTCCCGCCAGTATCGTCTCAGCGACGGCTGCTGCACAGGGGTCTGGATCTTCTGATGCAAAGCAGATCTGCCTCCACGGGTACGATGCGTAAAACTCACGCAATCCATCCCAGTCTGCTGCCTTGTAGTGCCACATGCGCCGCCGCCCCGGGGGTCGGGGCACTTCGACCTTTGCGCACGGCACTTGCGTCCGGACCAGACAGTGGTCGGATGTGCCAAGCGGCGCACCCACCGAGATGGAATAGCTGTCCGGTCGCGTGGTCAGCAGAAGGTCCAGTAAAGAGCTTGTATGGCCCTCGATATCAGGTATTCTGGTTGGTTCGTGTACCAGCTGCGAGAAGCCATAAGCCAGGGCAAGCTCGTAAGCAGCCCTCCCCGCGCAGTCAGTGGACCGAGAGCCAAGCCACTCAACATGGTGAGCGTTAAAATCTCCTAAAACCACCAACTCCGCGGAGGGGTACTGCTCAAGTACTTTGTCCGTTGTCGATTGCAGGTGCTCAAATAGGCGAACTGTGTCTGTGTCACCGCTATGGGACCTGTAAAGGCACGCGTAGATTCGGGTGTTGCCACCATAGTCTACGCGCACCCACAAAATTGACAGGTCTCTGTCTTCAAGGCCGTGGAGACGTCGACAGCAAATATCCTCCCGGAAGTACATACATACCCCGGCGCGGCGCACAAAATTGTGTTCCATCTTGTACCCGGGGTAGTTCAGGTACGATGTATCATCAGGGCAGGATATCTGCGTCTCCGTCAGAAATAGCAGAGTCGGCTGTGTCGTCTCAAGGTGTTGGTGGACTGCATTTAGATTAGAATGAAGTCCCCTGATGTTGCAAAAGTCCATTTTTAATATGGAAGGGGAGGCCGCTGGGAAACTTCTACTATTTTTAAATTTGGCCATTTTAGATTTCTAAGGGTGCTGAAAAGGAAGAAGAGGAATCGTTGTGTCGGCATCAAAGAGGACAAAGCGCAGTCTCAATCCGCATGATCTCAATACTTGTTAAAGCAACGTAATCAATTAACATAAATAAATAAATAAAAACATAATACCCGTTCATGTATAACGAATACTGCTACGTTTAGCCCTACGGTGCTACGAAACGCTACGAAATGCTACGTAATGCTACGAGTTGCTAAGGCACATCTAGTATGCGTTTGTCAGTCGTAACTTTTGTTCCACGCTCCACTTTGTCACTCGTTCAGTTCGCTCGATCGAGCGGTTATTCGAGATTACGCTCGTTTCAGGTACCGCGGTGAGTCAGCTGTTCGCTTAGCTGGGCCTATTACCTGTATACGCTGTTTGCTACTTGGAAGTGAGAAAAATATAAATATAAGTTATTGACAGGCGGGCTGGAACATATCTCGCTCAGAGAATCAGCATTGCTATCCAGCGTGGCAATGCTGCTAGTCTTCTTGGCACGTTGCCTCGGGATACCGATTTGGGACAAATATTTTATCTGTAAGTAATTAGTTTCAACTGTTCTTTGTAAATATTGTTAATTGTAGTTATTCTGTAATGCCACTTAAATATATTCACTTAACTTTCGAACCCTATTTAGGCCCCTAGGTTTAAATGATAAGCAATTTAAAATAGACGCAACGAAATTTGCAGTTACAAATACCTAGCGGTATTCTTTGTGAATAAAAATCGACGTTATCCATCCCAGTCCATCGTAGTTTCTCTCATCTTTCCTATGGTTTCCTCATGATGTTTACTTCCTCATTCCCCAACTCAAAGTATTATTTTTTTTTATACAACAAGCGTGGCAAACAAGCATACGGCCCACCTGATGGGAAACGGTTACCGTAGCCTATTTACGCTCACGATACCGAAGTATCACTTGCGCGTTGCCACTCTGTGTTCGGAGAGTTATAGTGTGTTGGCAGCATAAGGTTTAATCCTTCTGCTTCAACAGAATGTAACAATCCTCCCCCCTCCCCAAGGAGCTCATTACTGGAAACCTTATTCACCACGTAGGAACACAACACAATAAATTGTGTTATTTGGCTACGGACTTCTATAAGGTGGAGGTCCTGCCCCAGTCGGGCAGCTCCAAATTCGAACGGGAAACCCGTTATGCCCTACCTCTCTTAAAGTTAAGTATGGTTATTTACTGCACTTCGGTTAAAAAAAAACTCATAGGTACTGTTAAAATTCGAGCTTGCAATGTTTGTATTGTGCGACTAATTGAACCCGGCCACAGTGAAGGAAGAGAGATTTTGGATTTCCTCACTATTTTTCGGACTATCTGGTTATTGGCATAGTCTACACGAGCAGTAGAATATCCTTTTAGATATCAAAAAAAATGTAATAAGGATTGAAGCAAATATTCAGTAAAACCGACCCGCGTTCCATTCCGTAAATAATCCGTTCAAGTGGTTCTGTAAGTAACCACTGAGATCAGTTAAATTAACCAAAAGCCCAAATTTGTAGGAATCAGACACAGCCGTGACTTGACCACGGTAAAGCCGTATCCAAGGATATGGGAAATAAGGCGGTATTCAGACTGTTATTAAAAAATCCTTTTTTGTATTTTGTTTTCTATATTTTTTTACGTGTTCCATTTCAAATCTACCATTTACCGAGTAGGTTCGAGCAGTCACCTACAACGCAAAGATTGCAGGAATCTGAGTTTTTTGTGAACTTAAGTACCTACAGAAATTACGATCACACCACAAGCTTTACAGTGGAAAATTCGAAAGGAAACCTGCTTATGTTTGAAAGACAAATGTGTCGTACTTGAGAAACGGCAGTGGACTCGCTTTGACTTTCACGTTGACTTAAAAAATATATATCTGGCGATAAATGGGTGTTAACTGACGATACTTTGCAAACCTCTGACAAACCCATACTTGAATACTTGAGGAAATGCTTGATAGAGGATAGAGAATTCGTCATCGTTATCACGCCATCTATCGCTAACATCACGAATTCATATACGTATCTGAATATTCAATATATTTATTGTTGAATTCAGTAAATACAGCTATGATAAAATTGCCGAGTGACCGCTTCCTTAGAAAGAATTCCGGTTTCATCCGGTACAAAGCGGATCCCAGTGCGGCGGCTCATAAAAAGGACTGTATCCAATTTGGCCCATTTGGACGAACAGACATGTAACGAGTAAGGTCTAAATTAGTGATGGTCGCAGATTTGAGGGATGATTTTTAAGTACGGTTTCTCTAAATCGGTTTATCTTTGAAAATATGTAATTGAATAATAGGATTTGCTACCATGTAAAGGGAAAATAATCCTTATATATGTTCATATATGTGTATTTAAACATATATCTTGTGGAATGTGACCAGAACAAAGATGTCAGAAGAACTGTAATTGGATGTAGCCAGGAAGTGGGTCTGTGTAACAGCATCGTGGCGAACCCTAATTCTGATGAATTACTAGGTTTATCTATACTAATATTATAAAGAGGAAAGATTTGTTTGTTTGTTTGTTTGTAATGAATAGGCTCCGAAACTACTGGACCGATTTCAAAAATTCTTTCACCTTTGGAAAGCTACATTATCCCCGAGTAACATAGGCTATATTAAATTGGACCCGATAGGTGGCGCTGCGATATAGTTTCAAGAATTTTACCTTTTTACCCGGGCGAAGCTTTCTGTGTGTTTCTGTGTGTCTTAAGCTAGATTCGAGAATGGTTTAGATTTACAATTGGACCCAATAGGTGGCGCTGCGATCGTGTTACGGGCAATTTAACTTTTTCACCCGAACGAAGCTGGGCGGGACAGCTAGTTAAAGTTATATAAGCGTAGATTAGAATAATTTTTACATTAAGGTGACCTCGCGGAGTGGCATAGTCGCTGTGCGACAAAACACCTTAAATAAAGAGAAAAAAAACCTAAATATATTCTTGCCTCGGCACGTGGGTCCCCGAAGAGATAGGCAAAATTGTGTAGATAGTACCCACAAACCTACTTTTCGCTGAAGATATATTTTGAGTGCCAACGTGACAGATGACGAGTCCATCGCCGTTACTCAGGCACGGCTATACATATGCGGTTATGCCTTTGAATTTTTACTCAAACGTATGCCGGTGTCCTCTTGAGGTTTTCTATTCGATGGATTCGAACATGCAATCTTTGTGTCGCAGGCAACTACAGGAACCACTCGGCCACCACGGCTTTTTGCAAAAAGAAAACTATATTTGAATTAGAAGATTCTGAGATTAGCGCGTTCAAACAGATAAACTCTTCCTCTTTATAATGTTACATTTAAGATATATATAATAATATAATATATCCTCACGCCTTCCCACAAGGGTCCCCGAAGGGGTAGGCAGAGGTGTATAGGTAATACCCACACACCCACTTTCCGCCAGAGGTATATTAGGTGCCAACGTGACAGATGGCGAGTCCATCGCCGTTACTCAAGCACGACTATACATACGCCTTTGAATTTCTTCTTAGACGTATGCAGGTTTCCTCTCGATGTTTTCCTTCACCGTAAAGCTCGTGGTGTGACTAATCACTGTACTTAAGTTCAGAAAAACTCATTGGTACAGTCGGGATTCGAACTTGCGACCTCTGCGTCGCAGGCAACTGCTCGAACCACTCGGCCACCACGGCTACTTAAGATGATAATGTTAGATTGGAGATGTGAAGATTTAAGCCAATATATTAGTATTATTACGAGCATTCTCGCCCGACGTGAAAATAGACGTATAATAGATGCAAATATCTTCACAATGCAATAATCTGTGCGAACGAATGGGGATTGAAGAAGATTTACTTTCGCACTGGAATTATTAAGCGTTGCGTTTTCCTTACGTTTTCGATTCCTCAAAACACTGTACAGAAGCAATGCATTAAACAAACATAATGTTCTATAATTTTTCACATTACGTAGTATTAATTTAAGTCTAAGCTGTAATTCCAAGAAGAGTCCTGATAAGCGGTTATCGGTCAACGGGAGACTCTTAATTGTAATAATAATATATAATATATCCTCACGCCTTCACACGAGGGCCCCCGAAGGGTAGGCAGAGGTGTATAGGTAATATCCACACACCCACTTTCCACCAGAGGTATATTAGGTGCCAACGTGACAGATGGCGAGTCCATCGCCGTTACTCAAGAATGACTATACGTACGCCTTTGAATTTCTTCTCAGACGTATGTAGCTTTCCTCTCGATGTTTTCCTTCACCGTAAAGTTCGTAGTGAGACTAATCACTGTACTTAAGTTCAATAAAACTCATTTGTACAGTCGGGATTCGAACTTGCGATCTTTGTGTCGCAGGCAACTGCACGAACCACTCGGCCTCCACGGCTTACTTAATTGTAAGTTATAGGTAATAGTCGGTATCCACGTGATTCCGTCCGTTCCATTCATAGTTAATTATACAATTATTCAGTAAAATGTGTAACGAAGGACAAGGTTATAATAATAAGAAATGCATATTAACTCACAAATAAATTCACGTTCTTAACCGAGAGACCGTAGTCTCCTTTAAAGCAAGTGATGCCTGTGGAGATCCCACTCTTCTGTAACATTTATTTATTAAACATCAAAACTTACATCTTCAGAGTACAATACCAATACAATAGAGATGCAAATATTTTATGTGACAATATAGCAGGTAACATATAAAGCTATTTTAGTGAACTCACCCAAAGAGCAGGCAAATACGTCAATAGTTTCAGCAATATGGTTAGGATATCGAAGAATAACCGCGTGATGTCAGAATCTCAGTGCGTATGCTTTAAATGTCATTACTAATTGGATGGAACGCACATTTGCATATAAATTGCATCAATCCCTTGCGGTGTCGCACAGAATAAATTTTATCTTGAGACGTTATCAAGTTGAGTGTACCTTGGTTTTATAATACACCACGGGAGGGTGGCACTTTAAACCTATTGCAGTTTAAAAATGATTTATATTCACGTGTGATTTTAAGTCTGTAAGTCTAGAGAAAAATGGATAAGTATATGTTTACACAACACAATAATTGATCCAGATATCTAATAAAATTTATGCATTATAATTATTATTGTTATTATCGGTATTACCGCGACGGGATTCTATTTTCATCTCAGGGGACTAGGTAAACAAGTTTAAGGCGGGTGAATGCAAGGTACACCTAGTTTTTCAAAAGCCGTGTAGCCGTTAGTGTGTAGTTGTCTGCAATACAAAGATTGCAAGTTCGAATCCTGACTGTACCAATCAATCTTTCCGAACTGAAGTACAATGATAGGCTACACCACGAGCTTTACGGTGAAGGAAAACATCGAGAGGAAACCTGTTTACCTGTTGAATGCTTGAGTAACGGCGATGGATTAGCCACCTCTCACGTTGACACCTAAAATATATCTCCGGCGGAAAGTGCGTGTCTGGGGTACTACCTACACACCTCTGCCTACCCCTTCGGGGACCCTTGTGGGAAGACGTGAAGATAAATTACTATGTATATCAACACAGAATTGTGCAAAGCTTCATATTAACACCTCGTTGGTTCGATTCACTTACTAACTTACACTTAATGGCAAACTTGGAGCAAGATTAAAAAACTTCGCTGATTACGACCATTCATTATCAAGCAAAGGAACTAATCTAAAAAACCTCAGCTTGGGCGAAGTTCGCGCGTAGAAGGAACTGGGAGTTCGGCTCATCTCTTTGATGTAACCCACAACTATTGGTTGCCGGCAAGTTTTCGCTACGGAAATGTTGAGCACGAGTATTGAGCGGAAGCGGAGGCACTTCTATAGTATTTTTTTGACTTACACAAATTTACGTAACTAGAATTAAAGTATAACATGTAAATTAAATTAGTGGTTCGAGAGACTGGTTCGATTCTGCATCACAAATTGCTAGTTCGAAACCCGACAGTAAAAATTTGCTTTTATGAAATTAAGTACAGTGATTAGCAACACAACGAGCTTTACGCTGAGGGAAAACATGGAGAGGAAACCTCCATACGTCTGAGAAGGCGTATGTATAGTCATGCTTGAGTAACGGCGCTGGACTCGCCATCTGTGGCACCTAAAAAGTATATCTCTGGCGGAAAATTGGAGTGTGGATACGTATACACGTCTGCCTACCCCATCGAAGACCCTAGTAAGACGTGATTAGGGCGCGATGTTCTGGACCTGCAATCTTGATTTTCCACTCAGCCACCAAGACCTTAAATCGGTTCCCTTTTACAACTTGTACCAAACATTCATCAAAAGGATCAAAGCGTGTCCTATGCGACATCATTAAATGACGACCAAACTGGAACTAACTTTGTTTGACACTTCATTTGAACCTAATACTACAAGATATAAGGTCCAAGTTCCAAAACACACGATTTTCTGGTAACTTTGTCATGCGAACATACGCGATTTCCTATAACCACCGTATCACTATAAATGCTATTGGATTGAAGCTATTATCGGCTTTATGTATATGTAATAAGGATTACATTGGCAGGTTATCATCTGAAAGAGATCTCCATTGAGCTTTGAGCTTAAATGCTTTTGATCATGTATCGGTAATTGCATCTTAATTTAATATTCAATGGATTAGTTTTGTATCGAGATTAATTTTGAATATCAATGACGCCTAATCTACCAAAAGGCTGGAGCAATTTCACTATTGAAGCTAACTTTAATTACTAAAATAATTATTGCCCAAGTTTTGAGGTTTAAGTTGGAAGGAAATTTATAACAACCACATTTAGTTTTATATAATCTCGTCTTCCAACTAGGATCCCCTAAGGAATAGTCATGGCTGCAAATAGCAGTCTTTTCAACCGACTTAAAAAAGGAGGAGGTTTCTCTATTTTTTTTTCTATTTAAAGTACAGAATTTCAACGTATGTCAACGTGAAAGATAACAAGTCGGTCGATTCTCAAGTACTACCATACGTCTTTTAATTTCCTCTGAACCGTATGTTCGTTAATCACTATAATTAAGTCCGGAAAAATCTCATTAGTACATCCTGTGTAGGTTTTAATTTGCAACCTTAGCGTTGCACGCGACCACTTTAACCACAAAGGTATCGCACTGTGCGCTTCCAAAGGAGTTTTCTTCCGCGAACGCTCAGGCTGTGGAATGAGCTCCACGTTGAGGTTTTCCCTGGAGAGTACAGCATGGAGTTCTTCAAGAAGGGTGTGAAAAGATTCCTGCAGGGTCGGCAACGCGCGAGTGATAACCCTGGTGTTGCAAGCGTCCATAGGCGGCGGTAACCGCTTACCATCAGGCGGACCGCATGCTTGTTTGCCACCGAAGTGGTATATAAAAAAAAAAAAACTTGGCCAAAACGTTAGTTAGTTTTGCAATCCTACGAAATATGATACAATTATTGTAACAATATATGCCAATTCAGCTCAGTTGTAATATTTTCTTAACGCCTCCCCAAAAGGGTCCCCGAAGGGGTACGCAGTACTCACTCAGTATATATATTTATTTATTTATTAAAACTTCCTACAAAACATTTTGCTAAGGCGAACTTAATGCCGAGGGCATTCTCTACCAGCTAACCTTTGGGTAATGATGATATATATATACTAGTTGTCCCGCCCAGCTTCGCTCGGGTGGAAAAAAAAAGATGGTGGCGCCACCTATCGGGTCCAATTGTGAATCTAAACCATTCCCAGATCCCCTTGAACACACACAAAAAATTTCATCAAAATCGGTCCAGTCGTTTAGGAGGAGTTCAGTCACATACACACGCACACAAGAAATATATATATTAAGATATACTCACATACCTGCTTTCCGACAGAGATATATTTTAGGTGCCACCGCGACAGATAGCGAGTCGATTGCCGTTATTCAAGCTACTGAATTTCTTTTCAAACGTATGCAGGTTTTTTCTTGACGTTTTCCTTGACCTTAAAGCTCTTGGTGTCACTGATCACTGTCCTTAACCTTAAAAAATCTCTTCGGTAAAGTCGGGATTTGAACTTGCAATCTTTGTATTACAGGCAACTACCCGAACCACTCGGCCACCGTGGCTCATATATTACTGCTGCTCTCGCTTTGATATTACTTTAGATAATATTGTAAAACATGTGTCCAGCCGTCCAAAGCTTTATTTGAAACAATAACTCAAGAAGTTTCAAGATAAAGATGGCTATTCAACACGCGTTTTTGTGATGTTTATTGTAAATATTTATTACGAAATAAGATTTTTATTGAACGAAGAAAATTGGATCAACATTTATACATATTACACGTGTCGCACGTTACACATTATACGCATTACTCGTATTTATTACACGTACTATTGCGTAAACAGTAGAATAATAATAATAATAATGTAATATATCCTCACGCCTTCCCACAAGGGTCCCCGAAGGGGTAGGCAGAGGTGTATAGGTAATACCCACACACCCACTTTCCGCCAGAGGTATATTAGGTGCCAACGTGACAGATGGCGAGTCCATCGCCGTTACTCAAGCACGACTATACATACGCCTTTGAATTTCTTCTCAGACGTATGCAGGTTTCCTCTCGATGTTTTCCTTCACCGTAAAGCTCGTGGTGTGACAAATCACTGTACTTAAGTTTAGAAAAACTCATTGGTCCAGTCGAGATTCGAACTTGCGACCTTTGCGTCGCAGGCAACTGCTCGAACCACTCGGCCACCACGGAAAAATACAGATTTAAATTTCATCCATGTATGAATTAAGTATGTAAGGATCGTAGCAAGTGGAAAGAAGTGGTCTCTGCCTACCCCTACGGGAAAGAGGCGTGTTTATATGTATGTACGTATGTAAATTTCATCTATTCTAGAAGACAGATGCCGAGTCACTGTGGTGATCAGAAAATTGCGTTGGTTCAAGTATCTGGGTATTGATCAGCCATCTTAATTTGCTGGTGGCGACTTAAACCACGTGGCTACCACTCTACTACGTGTACGAAAGATCAGATTGTGCAACAAGCCTCGTTGACATTTTCTCTAGAAAGTACATGGAGTTATTTAGTAACTATTCTGCTGGGTTACAGCGTGCGAGCGACACTCCTAGTGTTGGAAGTATATTTGAGTTATTAGGCGACAATGATGACCGCTTACTTTCTGGAAGATACTTAATACTTGATGTTTGAGCGCCATCTTCTTGGTATTTAAAAACTTTCGTGAATCAAGCTGCGATTCGTAGCTGCGTGACCATCCATCTTTTTATTATGATCCTGAGTATTCCAGAGTGAATTAAAATGGCGTTCAGATAAATTCGTTCGCGTCAGGCGAGAGAAGCGACACGAAACATTTTGCCTTCCACCTACCTGCACTAGTTACATAAGTATTTTTCATGTTTATGTTTCGTGTTAAAATATGGAGTACTGTACTTTTTGGAATGAGTCTAAAGAATAATCCTAGAGTATAGGAGAGGTAGGGCATAACGGGTTTTCCGTTCGAATTCGGAGCTGCCCGACTGGGGCAGGACATCCACCTTATAGAAGTCCGTTGCCAAATAACACAATTTATTGTGTTGTGTTCCTACGCGGTGAATAAGGTTTCCAGTAATGAGCTCCTTGGGGTGGGGGGAGGATTGTTGCATTGTGTTGGCAGCAGAGGGATAAGTCTCATTATGCTGCCAACACAGTACAACTCTCCAAACACAGACTGGCAACGCGCAAGTGATACTTCGGTATTGTAAGCGTAAATAGGCTGCGGTAACCGTTTTCCATCGGGTGGGCCGTATGCTTGTTTGCCACTCTAGTTGTATAAAAAAAAAAAAAAAGAGAAAGTAGCTGAGCTACAGGTTCGAACCCCGAACCTCGTTCTGAACTTAAGTACAGTGATTAATTTTATTAGACCACTAGTTTAACAGTATCTAATAACACCATGAGTAAACCTGAATAAACGTGTTTATAACTTACTAGCTGTCCTGCCCAGCTTTGCTCGCTTTGGTGAAAAAGTTAAATTGCCCGTAACACGATCGCAGCGCCACCTATCGGGTCCAATTGTAAATCTAAACCATTCTCGAATCCACCTTAAGACACACAGAAAGGGATAGCTTCGCACGGGTGAAAAAGTTACAATTCCTAAAACTCGATCGCAGCGCCACCTATCGGGTCCAATTTAATATAGCCTATGTTACTCGGGGATAGTGTAGCTTTCCAAAGGTGAAAGAATTTTTGAAATCGGTCCAGTACTTTCGGAGCCTATTCATTACAAACAAACAAACAAACAAACAAATCTTTCCTCTTTATAATATTAGATAGACTAAACTATAGACCTATTAACAATATAATATAAATATAATATAATATAACCTATTAACAAATAATGAAGAAATATAATGTGATTTGTATAGTGCTTAGGAAACGGCGACTTAGGCTATCTGGCACGTTAACACGTTAAAATATCTTTGGTGAAAGAGGGTATTGTAAAACCTCTGCTTTTCTATTTGGGAACCCTTGTAGGTAATAATTGGGTCAAGTTATCTATATTCTACATACAAACATACAAAACTTTCATGGAGTTGAAACATACACAAGTTAAACATTATCACCCCATATGTCGTTCAGCATCTGTACCTCTATGACAGTTAACGATGGTACAGAAAGAACTTTCAAAGAAGTTATGAACATCCGTAATATGCGCAAAACTCGTCATGGCATTGTCTTAAGTTGGGTGTAATTGAAGCTGATGCGACGTGGTCATCGTACGTATTTCGCATCCGTCTTCTAGATGGTAATATTTTAATGAGGCAGTTTGTTTTAACTTGCTAAAATCAGGACCTTGGTCTAAGTACTTTTACTAGTCCACCGCTCCTTAGGTATGTAAGCGTTGCGGCGGAGGGACCTTTGCTGTCATTACTTATTACATGAGATTTCAATAGCAAGATAAATCTGCTGATTAATTGACTAGTTAAATTTAATATTTAAAGTGTATACATTTTGTTAAAAACGGAATTGTTCATAGTTTGGATAGTTTGGAATGAAACCGACTTAAAACCATAAAGTCCAGGATAAAGTTATTTAAAAGAAATGTCAGAATGATTTATCATAACTCTTTGTGGTTCATTTTCAATTTCTACATTGAAGCATGAATTAAAAGTTCAACTGTTAACTTTTAATTAACGTTAAACTATTAAATTATTTTTTTCTTCTCTTGTTCACTTACTAGGTATGATACATCTGTATTCTATTATAAGGAGTGTAATATCTCGAGATTGATGAATTGAAATGAATTTGCTTTCGCATAGGATAGGTCGTAATTGAGGAAGGCTTTAAGTAATCACGATACTTATCAAAGGAACGAATCAAATTAAATACATATGGAACAGCGATTTTACCAGCTAGCGAGTCTAATCACAAACATAATATACAATAGAAAACATGTAATTTTACTCTTTGTAGCGCTCTAAAATGTCGCTAGCGCGATCCAGTTTTAAATTAGCGACATCTAGGTATAGACGCAGAAAGTGCCAGCATTATTATAAGCGTTGTACATCTTTAAAATATTCTTATGGAGACGTCTGACACAGCACGTTGCGTGGCCTCTCATCGCCACCTAATAAAGCCACCTTAACACGTACGCGCTTTAGTAGGGAATTCGGGGATCAAGTGTTAATGGCGTTCAAACAAGCGCTAACGAGCCGCTCGCATATTCGCGTCACGTAGTCATCACGAAGAGACGTAAACACCGTGTTCTGAGATGTCAGACTTAAGGTTGTGTTGTGATAGGAGAGTCTAATTTAATCATTATCCTTATATTTTTCGTTACTTTAGCATGAATATTACATACGCCTTTGAATTTCTTCTCAAATGTATGTATGCATGTTTTCCTTCACCGTAAAGCTTGTGTTGTGACTAATCACTTTTCTTAAAACTCATTGGTACAGTCGAGATAAGAGATTGCAATATTTGTGTTGCAGTCGACTGCTCTTACCACCACATTCTTTATTTACGTATTATCATATTTTTAAGCTATTGCATAGCTTCTATCGCGGGCCTTGAGCGTGGAGACCGAATCCAGAAATTCCGTAACAAAATAACCTAACACATTCAAAATTTAAACACATTCGAATATAGAACAGTTCCAAATTCAAAATTGCCGGGAAATATGGAAACAACTGAACTGAAAAAGCATGCCCAGTACGTAAGCAGCTGTTTGTGAGAAAGTATATACGTGTATTGCATAGTACACGCTCTGCAAAAATGTATAATATCTTAAAAAAAACAAATCTTAAAAAACTAAATATATATGAAAAACAAAATTATGAAGTAAAAAATGCATACTTAAGTGGATCCCAAGCCTTAGCTTTGATAATACTGAAAACCTTTTGCAATAATAACAACATAACGCTAATGTTTAACTCAACCTTACTATTAGTTTGCCACACTCTCAC
Organism: Drepana falcataria; assembly: GCA_945859725.1. Classification (NCBI taxonomy): domain Eukaryota; kingdom Metazoa; phylum Arthropoda; class Insecta; order Lepidoptera; family Drepanidae; genus Drepana; species Drepana falcataria. The sequence goes on from OX243935.1 coordinate 10,176,269, forward strand.
ACGTACACACTCACACCTACACACACACAAACACACACACACACACACTCACTCACACACACACACACACACACACACACACACACACACACACACACACACACAGACATTCACGCACAGTCTCTCACACACACACACCACACACATATAATGTTACTTGTAGTTATACAAGAGCGGAGTCTCCTAACACAGGCATCCTTGCTTAAAAGGAGACTCTGGTCACTAGATTAAGTATAAGAAATGCTTTGTGAGTAAATAAAGATTATTATTCATATTATTATTATGTTGATAAAAAATGCTATGCAATAGCTTTACCGCAACAGTCCCCGAGTGACACACGTTTTTTTTTATGTTATGCGTCGTGCTTTAGTAACAGCGATGGACTCACCATCTGCCACGTTGCCTCCTAAAAAATATATCTAAGGCGAAAAGTGGATGAGTGGATAACTACACACCCCTGCCTACCGCTTCGGGGACTCTGAGAAGGCGTCTAGATAGTAATTGATAATATCTGCTAGTAATCAAAATCCCAATATGATACACAGCGATATCAACGACAAATGCTTGCATCTACGTTCGCTAAAAAGTATTAAATTTCACGCGAATTTGGGAAAGAGACGAAGAGAACAATTGAATGGAAATTATTCATTTACTATAGCCTTGTACGTATAGGGTTTTCGCTTTGAGTCTGACCCTCCAATAAGCCCTGGGCAGGCGCGATAGAGCGCTGGCTCCAAAACAAACGGAGGAGCGTTGGAATGGGATCAAGTGATAGCTTTATTTAAAGTTCACTAACAGTACATACGAATAATAATAAAATAATATAATATAGTAGGCAGAGGTGTGTACGTAATGCCCATACACCCACTTTCCGCCAGAGATATATTTTAGGTGCCAATGTGACAGATGGCGAGTCCATCGCCGTCACTCGTCCACCACGGCTTCGAGTACATACGCATATATTTCAATAAACACTTCCATAAAAGTAAGCTCAATACATGAACCAATAAAATTTGACCTGCGGCTTTATCAACGTATCATTTGATTTCTTTGTAAATTTTCTGGAATAAAATCTATCTCTGTGCCAAATTTATTCTAAATCCGTTCAGCCACTGTAGCGTGATTAAGTAACAAATATCCTAACACATTTCATATTTTTCATGTTAGAAGGAATTAGATAATATTATAAATCATGTATATTTTACGTTTAATTTTAATTAATAACATAACATAAGTTAGGAAATTTAGCTTTACTAAATGTATATGGTGCCAAGAAGGCTGGCACTATTGCCACGCTGGATGGCAATGCCGACTCTTTGCGCCAGGTACATACCAGCCTCTATGTCATCAGAGGCCACGATCAAAAATGTGATACCTATTTTTATGACACATGATAGGCACGTGTCCTTAATTGAAAACCTCCCACTAATTTTACCGTGCCTGGTTTAAGCACCCGCAATGTTGCAATATTATATCTTCAGGACAAGCCCCCGATGGGTTAGACAGACAGGGTGACGAAATGACGCCGTTTTTTGCCAATATATGAAAAATGGCAACTCGTTAACTAAAGCTGGCTTGTCACACGGCTTTCTTTCTTAGGTATATTCACGATATTTTCTGTCTCATACTAAACGCTCCACAGCCAACAAAGTGATTGTTTCAAATAGGTTCCTCCCTAGATAGAAGCTTAATTTTGTCTCGCTTCGGCTCATGAATACAAGCCGCTTTATTGCTTTTCAGTAATTTCATTGGATAGTTTTACTATTAAAATACTTTAATTAATCTTGATGGTCTTTAATAAATTAAATAAAACATAGCCCGTCATAGCCGAGTAGCTTAAGTTTTAACTAGCAAGTAAGCGATGTAGGTTAAAGACCGACGATATTTAACGGTACATTATTTAACTTAACTATAGTAATTTCACGTTGTCAACATTATCCAAGTTGGCACATCTGTCACGTTGGCAACCTAGTTTATCTCCGGCGAGAAGGGGGTGTTACACCACTACCCTTTCGGGAATGAAGGGAAGGTGTGACAAAAATCTTCATACATATCATCATGCCGAGTCTCTAACGGAGTAGGCAGTGGGAACAGAGCGTCAAGTTTGAACATTTTAATTTGAATTAAGAATGTACAACAAGACCTCATACTATAAACACAATATAACAAACACTAGACAAAATCTATCGGCTAATGACATTTCCGCTGCTAATGTCAGCCCTACAAATTATAGATATCGGATACCGTGGATGTTAACAGAAAATAATTTTGTCCAAATCCGCAGGTCAATTATTAAATATCTTCCTGCTGTAATACCGAACCCAAAATCGCACAATTAAGGTTACTCCAACGTAATATATCTAACAATTAGATTAACGTCCTAAGCAAATAGGGAGAATCGTTAGGCCAACACAAACATTGGCCCACAAGTTGGATTCCATTCAAAATTGGCCAAATTGGAATTTGTCTTGGTGGCTCCAATTGCTCTCGGTATTTGTTCTTTGGATTTGTGTGTGATTAAGATAATGATAAGTTTGTTTTCGGTTTGACTTCCAGTCATATTTGTGCTCGTACTCACTGACTCGTATTATTTGGTGTATATATTGGTTAGTCAGCTTTATTAGTACGATGAAATGATGATGATGTAAATAATGATTTACGTAATAGAAACACAATGCGAATATGTCGACACAGAAAAATACCACAGGGGTAGTCAGCTTTATTAATGTAAATAAACATTGAGCCGTGGTGGCCGAGTGGTTCGAGCAGTTGCCTGCGACGCAAAGGTCGCAAGTTCGAATCCCGACTGTACCAATGAGTTTTTCTGAACTTAAGTACAGTGATTAGTCACACCACGAGCTTTACGGTGAAGGAAAACATCGAGAGGAAACCTGCATACGTCTGAGAAGAAATTCAAAGGCGCATGTATAGTCGTGCTTGAGTAACGGCGATGGACTCGCCATCTGTCACGTTGACACCTAATATACCTCTGGCGGAAAGTGGGTGTGTGGGTATTACCTATACACCTCTGCCTACCCCTTCGGGGACCCTTGTGGGAAGGCGTGATAATATATTATTATTATAACATTGACTAAACAGATAGGTATACAATGCGATATGATGAGGAAGAATGACGTATGAAGATGTATAAAATAAACATCAAAGCCATCTTAAAAAAACGGATATAGTAGAAACTAGGCGTTATTACAACTTTAATCGATGACACTTTCTGGACCCTTGAATAAGAATTTCGTATTATTTTAAATTAATTCTCGTAATTAATCCTGTCCCCATAACGCCATGAAGTATTAATTGCACATGCCTCTACATTTTGAAGTTTGACATTCGTCAAATTCGTTACACTTTGTTTTATTAAAGTAACATGACGTCATTTGTGTGACGTGCCTGATGTGCCTCAGACAGGGGGCACTCCGCCCGAGGCTAATTGAATGTCGATGACGTGACGTGACGGCCCGTGACGTTTCAGATTGGGAGGGTTGGCGGAGCTGTAAGTGCCGGAGGCGCAGGTTAAACAGTAACAAAACATTATGTTTACCTATCAGGACTTTAGCTACAAAACAAGTCCTGTAGAGTCCTAATAATAGAACTCCTAATCTGCCGGATCGGATTTTAAAGTAGTATTCACCAAATAGAAAGAATGGTATATTTGAATAGATAATTTCTTAATGTCCTGAATAAAATTCGTTGCAATGATCTCATGTAACCTTATTACGTTCGTTAGACTGCCTTAATTTTTTTAAGGATAAAAAATAGTTTAGCATACATTTTCATGGCGCTCTAATACACTCTAAGAGACATGGTCATGATATACAAAAAACAATAATATCCCGAGTTTTACCATGTCATGGGTAACACGATTATGCACGCGTGTCCATATGTCCCAGCATTAGTAGGGTCACCCTAATGCTTATTGTCTCAAACCCATGAAATTGCGGTGTCATAAAAATGTTTGGTACATTGAACAATTTTGTTATCACGTGTGATTTTGAAATGAGCGATTCAGCTTACGCAAACTTCTTAGGAAAGTTATGAGAAATATTGCATTAATAATAACTTTATTTACAATAACTACAATTAATAATATTTACAAAGAACAGTTGAAACTAACTACTTACAGATAAAATATTTGTCCCAAATCGGTATCCCGAGGCAACGTGCCAAGAAGACTAGCAGCATTGCCACGCTGGATAGCAATGCTGATTCTCTGAGCGAGATATGTTCCAGCCCGCCTGTCACGAGAGGTCTCGACTAGACGGCGCGAGACCTCTTTAAAAAGATGGTGAGCCTCAGGACCCTAAGGCCCCAGAGTTTCAACCGCAAATGCAGCAAATATGTAACCTGACCCGAGACAGGCATACTTGCGGCGCTTGAGGCACTCCTGCTGAGCAGCAGCGGCGCCGGCCGCCACCGATGTGTCAGGAAGATGGGAAGGAGCCAGTGTATCGACACACGTAGCGTCCCGCACTAAGGGTAGACCCATCCTCCATGGCATCAGAGACATACGGTCCGGCCTCCGGCCATCGCCGCGAGCGAGACCGACTGGTTCCAGCACAGCAGGCACGCCGGCGCTGACCAGAGCCCGGCGTATCAAGTCATTTATGGAGGAATGACGTGATATCCGGCCGGCACTGCTGATGCAGGATAGACCATGGTGTCCGGAGTCATTGACAAATTGCATTAATTAATTTGTAAGCCAATACGTTTAATAATTAATTATAAAGGATGGGAACGTTAAGAGTACTAAACCGGCAAGCATGTATCAAGAGACTGATGAATGTGGACGAAGCGAAAGAGTTTCGTAAGTCTAGAGAGACTGGTGCTCTACTCTCACTGTCTACACTGTGAGGGAAGCGGCGTAATGATACAAATGAACGATAATATTTGCCATCCATATTCCAACCTTAATTAATTGTAATTTTTAATGATAGCGATTTGTTACCTTCTCCCTTAAACTTTTAAACAAACTAGTGAAAACCAGTAAGATTTTCTGCATTAAGCATATGGTCTTACTCGAAAGAAATATTTTTGGTAAATCTACGTCTGAAGGAGAGATAAACCACAGCCGCTCGCTAAATATATAATATTCATTATTATTATTCGTCTTATTACGGAAATATACATAAAGCTAGAATTCCTACTCAAGCTAAGGCATAACGCTACAATAAGATGCCATTAAAAGTACCACAATTCTTAAAAGACAACCGGAAATTCACCTGGTGGGTACTTAAGAATTGGAGGAAGACAAACAGACTTTCATTTCCGGCGCCACTGTCGCGGCGGGCGCTGTCATCTACACAAAGTACGTCACATCCGGCAAAGTGAAAAGACGGTTTTCATACGATGCTGCACATTTTGTCAAGTAAATTTTCTTTCAAAACTTCTGTCTTGATACCAGCCGTATGCTAAGTTTATTTTAAGCATCGTTATAAAGCGGATGACGTCACTAATAAGTCTTTTGAAGCCTTGCAGATGTTAGAACGCTCTGAAGGAATTCACAGTAAAGAGGTTTTCTGAAATTAAGTGCGGTGACTTTTCACTATAAGGTTCTTTCTCTCTTGTTAAATTTATAATTTCCAACTAAATAGGTATACACAAATGTGCCGTGGTGGTCGAGTGAACACAAAGATTGCAAATTCAAATCCCTGTACTGTACCAATGAGTTTTTCTGAACTTAACAACAGTGATTAGTCACACCACTAGCTCTACGGTGAAGGAAAACATCTACGGGAAAACCTGTATATGTTTGAGAAATTCAACGGTATGTATACGTGCTCGAGGAACGGCGATGGACTCGCCATCTGTCTCGTTGGCACCTAAAAATATATCTCAGTCGGAAACATATCTAAATCAAAATTAGCGTGGGATACTAACTACCTACTTACCTCTGCCTACCCCTTCGGTGACGCTTGTGGGAAGGCGTGAAAATAATAAATATTATAAATAATAATAATACCCATATTAAATGTCAGATTCTATAATATGTATTACAGATACCTACAAACAATATGAAATGTATTTGTGTGATCAAAAGCCCGTGATCCTGGCAAAAAGTTATTACGCGCCAAATTGCTGCTTTTATCTTAATCTTGCAACAATACGAAACATCGTATAAAGGTAACGTCTCACTGAAGAGGATGTTTGGAAAATCAGAATAGAAGAGGCGTGGTATCTTAATGGATTGAGTATTTGCTTGCAGAACCAATATCACAGGCTAACTCCGGCTAAAAAGATATTAAAATGTTGAATAAAACAATGTGATGTATATTGCGGTCTTGTGGAATTTTATTAGGTAGTCTTATTTATGAAAGTCCCTAATTTTGTTTTCTCTTCAATTCGCTTGAATAAAACTCCCAGACTATTTATTCTAAATCGATGTCGTCCAAAGACTTATAATTGCAGTTCCATAATTGTTTTAGAAAACTTCGAACATATTTTGTCCATACCTACGACATCACGCCGTATCCCGAATGGGGTGGGAAAAGAGAGTTGAGCGCTAGTACTCTTCTAGACTTCGATCTCTTTCGCTTTGTTTACATTCATCAGTCTCTTCATATATGCTCGCCGGTTTCGAGTACTGTTGTTGACTTTGTCATCGAGACGTGTCGTCGTGATCTAGGTAGTTTGAAAGTGTTCCCCTGCCTGTGTTTCCAGATACTTTCACTTAGCCAATCTTTCGTTCACTCAAACGTACAAACCAACGTAACAAGCCTTTCCTAATCTCTACTCGTATCTCTCGTATATATCTCGTTAACGTCTGTTACTTTTGTCATTCTTTACGTTCCTTACTTTTGTCATCTTTACGTTACTTACTTTTGTCATTCTTTACGTTACTTACTTTTCTCATTCTTTACGTGACTTACTTTTGTCATTCTTTACGTTACTTACTTTTGTCATTCTTTACGTTACTTACTTTTGTCATTCTTTACGTTACTTACTTTTGTCATTCTTTACGTTACTTACTTTTGTCATTCTTTACGTTACTTACTTTTGTCATTCTCTACGTAACTTACTTTTGTCATTCTTTACGTTACTTACTTTTGTCATTCTCTACGTTACTTACTTTTGTCATTCTTTACGTTACTTACTTTTGTCATTCTTTACGTTACTTACTTTTGTCATTCTCTACGTTACTTACTTTTGTCATTCTTTACGTTACTTACTTTTGTCATTCTTTACGTTACTTACTTTTGTCATTCTCTACGTTACTTACTTTTGTCATTCTCTACGTTACTTACTTTTGTCATTCTTTACGTTACTTACTTTTGTCATTCTTTACGTTACTTACTTTTGTCGTTCTCTACGTTACTTACTTTTGTCATCTTTACGTTACTTAATTTAGACATTCTTTACGTTACTTACTTTTGTCTTCTTTATGTTACTTACTTTTGTCATTCTTTACGTTACTTACTTTTGACATTCTTTCATACATCAAAACCTGCAAAGCCTGATAAGAGTCATGACAACTTAAATCGTGTCGCCTATTCGATGTATCGTGCCTTTAGCTCGTAATCTTAACACCCTCATACATGAGTCGTCACGTCCCGTTTGCACACGATCCCGTTAAATCAATAAAGGGGAACCCGCTGGGAAGGCTGAACATATTGTTTTATACTCCAGTTATTTTCGTCTCGCATCGGTAAACGTTTCAGGATTGTTAAAGATGACGACGAAGAAATAGAAAAGTGGGTAATAATTATTTAGTGCCTACAAAATGTATGAGCGGTCAATTGTAAAGAAATTTATGATTTCTGGTTTGGTTTCCGCACTAATATAATTGCGTATATCTAATATAAATTTTATCATTTTCAATACAGTGATAATATTAGTAGTCGATGTGTAAAATCAAGGTTCGAAAAATTTTGGCTTTATTGAATAGGCTCAGGCAATGAAATGAACTTGAGGTATGCTCCAGAGAGTAAAACATGGGGCTATTAAAGAAGGGTGTGAGAAGATTCTTGATGGGTCACCGACGCGCGAGCGATACCCTTGATACACTTTCCGCCAGAGATATATTTTGGGTGCCAACGTGGCAGATTGCGAGTCCAGTTACTCAAGCACTAGGTACTAAAAATGTCTTCTCACATGTATGCAGGTGTCTTCTCGATGTTTCACCATCAACCTCGTCGAGTGACTAATCACTGTACTTAAGTTCGGATAAATTTAATGGTTAGCTCGTGGTGGGACTAATCACTGTACGTAAGTTTGGTAGAACTTATTGGCACACTCGGTATTCGAACATACAATCAATACAATAAATTGTGTTGCAGGCAATTACTCGAACCACTCGGCCACTACGGTTCTTGCTGACAGTGTTATTTACACTTTTAACTTATTAAATATATTAAATAAAACAGCAAAGTAAGTGCCACAAACGTGCTTTATTGACAAACCATGTCGCATTGTCCAAACTAAGTATATTTACAGCGGGTTAAGCGACGGATTGAGAAATTCAAGCCACTGAAGGGAATCGAATTAGCCAAGTAAACATATTTTCATAGCATCAATGAGACGGTACAAATATAATAATGATTCTCTTGCCACCTTGTACTTCTGTCACAGTTCTTTAACTAGGGCACACTGTATTACTAATTTATAAATACATATTGAAGAGAATGACGTTACAAAGATTATATACCTACCCGCTTAGCTTACATAGAACATCCTCAAAAGTTTTGCCATTTTTAAGCTTATTCCATCCAATACTCTAAAAGTTATTACAACACGACTTATTAACGCTTCCTAATCTTGGTCTTACAGCGTTGAAATGAACCAAGAGTTTCACAAGCTACTGACATGCCGGTTTTCTGACTTCAAACTGCTTAAGACACCGACATTATTTACGTGTGAAAGAGACGAAACATGGATTTTATATACATCTGTAAGGGACAGATTGATATCATGAAACGATTGCAAAAAGGATTTATTTATCCTGTCATATAGTAACTTTTTGTAGGTGGAAAAGCTTAAATTGTTATTCTTTATAAAACTTTTCAAGTACAGGCAAATTTAATTCTTAATTCAACACCATTAGAATCGAGAATGTAATTTAAGGATATCCTAGATCTGCAAGGAAAACACACCATGGCTTATACTACAATTCATTCTGTACAGAACGCTATTCTATCTCACTCACTTTATGACTTGTTACGCTCTCACAAATCTCACAATTAAAATAAAATCAAAGAAGAAAAAAAAGAAAGTCGAATTGAAACCACTTCCTTTTTCGAAGTCGGTTAAAATAAAGAAAAAAAATGCATATAATTGTACGTAACACCAGCCACCTGGGACCATTGCCTTGCTACGGTCATCAAGATCCATGAATGCGAAAGAGACATACAATTAGCATCTTTAAATCCGTCCGTTTCGCACCTTGAATAACGATAGCCCGATTGATTGAATTCTTTTCGAAAATTAAACTTTTCAATTTCCGCCGGAACTTATTTCGAAGGTTGTGAATGAGGTGGCAAGGCATAGCACTTACAACAACAAGACAAAAGCCACGACCTATTTGAATGTTATTCCAACAACGAACAATACAATGGTCTGGTAGATACATGGCTTGAATAAGTCGCGGCTTTCGGTATTATCGTCCAAGTGATCATTATGATACGTACAAAGCATTTCTCATAACTCTACACTACCTTATCATCTAAAATGACAAACTTAACTCGTTTAAAAAAGAAAATAACAACACAGAACAATCACATTTGCCCATGATTCCCAATTAAATATCTAAAATGGTTTATTTTTTATTTTAGAATGATACGTAACTACCCAAAGTTTAGCAAAACCTACATATAAGATGATCACTTGATATATTATCGCTTCGAATCGCTTAATCCCTGTTATTCCAGATATTTAACTATTAACACCTGCGTTGTAGTGCCTCATAGTAACATATATATGTATTAAATTTTCCAAACGTTTACAGGTATTTATGTACATAAATACCAGGTCTAATATTAGTTCACATAGATATTCTAAAATGATGTTACACAATGCTTTAACGCTTTGCTATTCGATATTTTAAGTATGTACTGAAATATAAAATTGGTATGGAAGAGTGAAGTCTACAGGCATTTTTATGCTTAAAAGGAGATGCTTCAACTAATTGTAATTAAAGATATAAAAATGTATGTAATGTATTTATGTAAAATTGTATTATCTCTCGGCAGTGCTGTGTGTATTAAGCTTTATATAAGATTATTGATTGAAAATGGTTAAAGCAAATATAATGTGCCATTCGCACATAAGATTTCAAATCATTGTCGCTGAGAATCGGTAAGAAAATTGATTTACAAATGAATCAAATTATTGGTTTTAGAAACAAGAATTATATTTACATTTGTAACTTTTTGATGTTGCCTTGCCCTTAACAGCGAAATAGATAACCATACATGTCATAGTTTTACTTAATTGTGTCAATGGCTTCTTTACACTACTACTAAACAGTACTACGGAACGTTAAATATTTTTAATCAAGCTAATGCAGAGCTACTAAAATGTGTCGATGATTTAGGATTCTTATTGCTATAGGTAAGTGAGGTAAATATAAAAGGCACACATCAGGACAGGACATAATAACCTATAAATAGGTACCAATGAAAATTTAAAAGCAGGATTTATCTTTAAAGATCGGTAACCATTTTAGTGTATTGAGCCAGATACCTCGCAACGAAACTGGGGCAAATAATGTAATTCGCCAATTTGACCTCTAATAAAAAAAATTCTGTTGTTTTAAGATTCTTAAATTTTTTCGGTTTAGTTTTGAAAATTATACTGTTTTAATAATAATAATTATGGACCAGCTATATCAATTATATTACACGTGCTTAAGAGTTTTTTTTAAGAACATATTTGCAATTTTTTCTTCTGTCATCCGAACACAAAAAGTTTTGAAACTCATATTTGAATAAACAATGATACTAAATTTATGTACAAACCAATATTGATTAATTAAGCCTAGGCACTTGCGGCAAATATGTTTTGGCATATTTTTATTCATTGACGTATAATATTGTTTAAAAAACGAATTCATGTCCTTGAAAGACATTTGAATGACATAATGGATTTAAAAAATGGCGACCACATTTCGCGGAGCTAATTTAAACAATATTTATAGTCAAAAGAATAGGAAAATTACATAGTAATTTTGTTAGAAACTTACATAAAGGTTATTTTTATATCGGAATAAGTTGTTTACAATTTATAAAAGTGCTACAACTAAAGGAACGAGCCCACATCTAATTAAAACATAAACGTGATACCTTACACCTAGTGTTATTTGGTGACTTACAAACTAATTTAGACATTGACATAGATTTAGCTAAATGAATTTCTCGTTGTTCGGATATGGCGCTTGAAAAATCTAGAATTGTTAAAAATAGGTACAAAACTAACGTTGTTCTAAAGTTGATATAATATGCGTAAAGCACAAATGGCTTGATATTTTTGGATGAATGCGTTGAAAATATGATAGTAAGAATGGATGAACGGCGAATGAAAATTAAAATAAATTCGGTTTTTTTTTCTATATTATACAAATCATGATCAAAAAGTTATAGAAAATACCGATACGAAATATCAATTCTCTATATGGAACTGGTGTTAATTCCGCCTTCCCACAAGGGTCCCCGAAGGGGTAGGCAGAGGTGTATAAGGTATACCCACTTTCCGCCAGAGATATAATCGAATTATAAAATATAATTTTCAAACGCCCCGAACAATCAAATTTATCATTTAAGTCAAAACTCTTTATGTAAATTTTATTTTTAATTCAACTGCGGGACTTAGACTGTGAAACGGGATAAAATTGTAGATAAAGAAGTTGTCATGCTTAGTAAATTTCCATGTTATTGTCAGGAATTAAGAGAATTTGGTACAGCGCAAAGCACAAGACTTATGCTAAGATTTACTTACATATTGACTTGTATGTCACAGCACACTTTTATTTATTGACACCACGAATAGTGTTGCAAAGCATACACTGTCGGTTTTACTTTCCGGAAAACCGATAATTTTGGTAAATTCTGGAATATTCACCCTTATAATTTCGGCAATTGTTTTATAGTAACTCCGATCGTGTATACTTATAGAAGCTCTCGCTATTAGAAATAGCTTGGCCTTAGTGCCCAGGGCACAAATAAATCGAGATACTCGATATGTCAAACTTTAGGTAACCTTAAGAGGACTTTCAACTAAACAAACAAAACTAAAAAATATTCTAATATTAACTAAAAATGTACTTACGCCACGCGCGTTATCGAGCGCAAAAATATGTTTTGAATGCTCACTGCACTGCGATGTACATACATACATACAAACACAACGTAAGGGATTTGACACAACCGATACTATGTTACCAGTTATATAAAAGTATTTTTAATATTAGAGGAATCACACAATAACATGAGCAGCGAGCATACAAAATATTGTACAAAACAAAAATCAAAGTATTTCTATTTTATTGTATACGATTTCGTATCTGTGGTTTAAAAAAAGCAAAATATTTAAACGACAGCACATGAATTCCTATTGAAAAAACAAGGGACATTTTCAAGTAAAACCACTCTAATGAACGACAACACGGGAGTCTTTAATTTTGTGAAAAGTAATATTTAGTACTGCTATTTCAACGTTAATTGCTGTGTTTATTTGTACTTCAATATCGACCGAGCAGCAATTGCGAGTCAATGACCTTAATCAATAATGGCGCCGGTTCATATCAACATTAGCTGTTGGCATTTTTGAAATTCTTCGTTAGCAGCTCTTTGACCCGAACTTTGACACAATTAGCAGGTAACATTCGATATAGGTGACATATAAATTGTAATTGAAAAGTTCGATCTAATATTTAGTTAGTAGATAGTAGTTTTTATGACAAAGCATGTGCGGATAACTTTTTGTATGACGAAGCCTGTGGTGAATACGTTTTATGTTCAATCGACGAAACCTGCGACGTGGATAACAACTATAAATTAATGTGCTGGAATAAATTATTGTGTTAATGGTAAGATAATTAAAATACATTATTGAAAAGTTTGATACGTCATATACAATTAAAGAATCGAATCATAAGTTTTAACAAAACGTGTGAATTGTGACTAGCCCAAAAGTTTTGGGTCCTCTCATCCTCGTCAAGTTTCATCAATCTCAGAAATATTTACGACGTTAATTACAGATACCGAATTTTAGTCATTCAGGGCTTTTAAAAAAACAGAAGATTAAGTATTATTAATATTTCCACAAGATACGAAATCTATCAATCGTTCAAATACATTTAGAACAATGTAATTAGATAACTAATAAGGGAGCTGAAAAATTTGTACTGTATGAAGGTGGATGCTATGAAGAAGGTGTGAAGGATAATGTACCGAAGGTTGTCCTGCCTCACTTGGCGGGCCACTTGCGGCTGGTTGTCCTTCACTGGGAACTTCCCAGTTCGGTAAAATTCTTCTAGCATTTTCTCTTTTTCTATGAATCTATCGTACAGCCACTGGGTCATACCTTCCGTGTCTGTTGGTACCTGTGGATGTGGAAACAAAGAACGTATTTATTGATTTCTACTGAGACGTCTACTTACAAACAAACTTCAAAATACTTATTTTTTTTTTATATAAAATAAATAATAAAAAATAATAAATAAATATCCTCACGCCTTCCCACAAGGGTCCCCGAAGGGGTAGGCAGAGGTGTATGGGTAATACCCAAACACCCACTTTCCGCCAGAGGTATATTAGGTGCCAACGTGACAGATGGCGAGTCCATCGCCGTTACTCAAGCACGACTATACATACGCCTTTGAATTTCTTCTCAGACGTATGCAGGTTTCCTCACGATGTTTTCCTTCACCGTAAAGCTCGTGGTGTGACTAATCACTGTACTTAAGTTCAGAAAAACTCATTGGTACAGTCGGGATTCGAACTTGCGACCTTTGCGTCGCAGGCAACTGCTCGAACCACTCGGCCACCACGGCTTTTTTTATTTATTTATACATAATTAGTACGGCTAAAAATCCAATTACACTAATTAGTAATTATAAGAACCTCATTCATACACTCTACTCACAATACTCCATACATGCCGCAATGAAAGCCTTCCATCCGTCCGCAAACACGTCACAGTCAGGGTTGGACTTCAAGAGGGCATTGAGTGCAGTGAGAGTGCGAGGTACAGGGGAGTGTGCGCGCGATACTGTGCGATGTGTGCCCACTGCGATACATACATACATATCATCACGCCAAGTCCCTAACGGGGTAGGCAGAGAGTATAAAGCATTAGTTCTTGACTTGACGTTCCCTTCCTTGTAACTTGTAACTTCAAAATAGTAAGAATAAATTGACGTAAGCTGTTGATTACAAGTATCCGCTAAAAGATCAAAAGATATTGCACAATTTGATAAAACTCAGGTCCCCAAAAGGATATGCTGAGGATTGCAGTACCTACTTAAGCATCCACTTTATCGCCGTAGATATATTTTAAGTACGTGAACGATGGTGATTCAAATGCCGTTTCTCAAACACGACACGATGTCTTTCTTCTCAAAGGTATAAGGTAAAGATTGATGTTTTTCTTCACCATAAAGCTCGTGGTGTGATATATCAGTATGCAGATGTTCAGAAAAATCTCATTAGGATACGAACATGCAATCTTTGCGTGGCAAGCGATTACTCAACGCAGTCGGCCACTACGGCTCTTCGTCGTTATTTTCTTAGCAACTATATGAATTCCTACCTCATTACTAGGGTACAGTCTGTAATGCAGGTGGGTGGTGCAGGCTGGTCGGATCCCACAAACTACATCTTGAAGATGTAGCGGGATCCTGTCAGGGTACGCGATGGTCACGTCGAGGATCCACTCGATGGTCTCACCGACATGATGGTTCATTATCAGCTTGCTAGTTTCACTCTGGTTGAAGTTGTTATCTGAAGGAAAATAATTCTTAATGGGACTGTTCTAGGATGAAAAGCGTATTTTAATCACTATACATCTAAACATACACTCATACATCCCTTCGCGCCGAGCTCTTCACGGGGTAGGTAGAGAGAGTGGAGCAATTATTGTGATACGGTTTTTACCGTAATTAGATATTTTACGAGTACCTACTTTTTTGTACGACTAAGGTAAGGCAAACAAGCACACGATCTGCCTGAAGGTAAGCGGTCACTGCTGCCTATCACCAGGCGTATCGCACGTTGCCGACCATGCCGGCATCATTACACCCTTCTTGAAGAACTTCAAGTTGTACTCTCTGGGGAAACCTCAACTGGGAGTTAATTCCAGTCTGAGTGTTCGCAGAAAAAAACTCCTTTGAAACCGAGCAGTGCGAGTCCAGCTGTGGTTCTGGTGTGGGAATGAATACTCCATCGATAGCGAGAGGTTCGGTGGTAGATGGTAGCCTGGGGCATCCAACTATGCGAGACTAAGTTAGTGTACCTTTTTTAGCATTCTCTTTAGATGAACCAGCAACGTCGTTCTTGTTGGGTCCAATCTCTTCCATGATAACTTTCATAGCACCAGCTCGCGGTAGCGACACATACTGTAGCTTGGGCAGATTGTTCTTTTCAGCAAATCTGGAAATACGAATTTGTAATTAATATAATAAATAATAATAATATCCTCACGCCTTCCCACAAGGGTCCCCAAAGGGGTAGGCAGAGGTGTATAGGTAATACCCACACACCCACTTTCCGCCAGAGGTATATTAGGTGCCAACGTGACAGATGGCGAGTCCATCGCCGTTACTCCAGTACGACTATACATACATACGCCTTTGAATTTCTTCTCAGACGTATGCAGGTTTCCTCTCGATGTTTTCCTTCACCGTAAAGCTCGTGGTGTGACTAGTCACTGTACTTAAGTTCAGAAAAGCTCATTGGTACAGGCGGGATTCGAACTTGCGACCTTTGCGTCGCAGGCAACTGCTCGAACCACTCGGCCACCACGGCTACTTAAATGTTACACTGTAATTAAATCTAACTTATTTTATATACGACAATTGTAAATGCTTGAGTATCTGAGTTAGAGCTTGGTACCCCGAATGAAATATAACTATGCCTGTGCTAAATTTCATTCAATTCCATTCAGTCGTTCTTGAGTGAGTATCAAACGACCATCTGTCCATTCTTACTGAGTAACAGATATCCGTCCATCCTTATTGCCACATTTATAATATTAGTATTCTGCGTACTCCTTTTGCTACGTGAAGTGAGCTGGACCAAGGAATGAGCATGATTTGGCTTATAATATACTAACAGTGCCCCGCAGTTTCAACCACCTAAAATTGTTATTACTTTTTTCTGGAAAATTACTTAACCCAAATTTTATATAATTCAAAATGTGTACAATATGATCCTTTTTATGTATGTAGATCATTTTCTTGTATTTTACAGACATGGCTGTACTTACCTCTGACTAACTTCTTTCCTATTATGCAAGAAGCCACCCTCTGGGAACAAGACCACAAACTGCCGACCTAGTGGTATGTAGAACTTATGGATGTGCCTACGAAGTTCTTCTAAGGACTGATCCCGTTTCGCTTTGCCCTGAAGAAGAAAACATTATAAAAATTAACAAGTGAATCTTAAAGATGCATACATAGTGGTGTTTTGGAAACGACGACGGATTTTCCATCACGCACCAAAACATATCTTCGGCAAAAATTGGAAATTGTCACACCTCTCCCTACCCCTAGCGGGCTCTTTAAGATGGCATCAATACACACATGTACAATATTAAATAGTCGGCGTGAAACGAATAAATTTACCTAGTTTACTAATAAGTGTTTTGTAGCCGTGCTAATTATGTATGGATAAATAAAATCGTTAAATACATTATTCAACGACATCACTAAAATATTCGAGAGGTAAGGCAGGGCTCACCTACACAATATGTTTACTATTAATGCGTGAAACGTCATTGCGGGGGCTAATGGATCCCAACGATATTGTTCGATGATGGGGCATTTTTGGACCACCCCGATCATCCGGGTTTAGTCGTGTGTGATGAATTTGCTATATTGCTATGCGTACGGACATTAGTCACGGTGGTAGACAATGAGCGAATACAATTAAGTTGGAAAATATTCTTCATAGATGTTAGCTAAACATTTAATCTATGAATTTACAAAAAAAAAATCGTTCATTTTGATTATACGTACCTATATGAAAACTATTCCCGCACTCTTGAATAATATCATGGTGATATATAGTCGTCCTTAAATATTTTTAAATACATATATAAAAATAGAGCCGAGGTCACCGAGTGGATTGAGTAGTCGGCTGCAACAGATTACTAGTTCGAGTCCCGACTGTACCAAACAGTTTTTATGAACTTAGGTACTGTGATTAATCACACCACGAGCTTTACGGTGACGGAAAACATCGAGAGGAAACGTACATACGCTTGCGAAGTAATTCAATGACGTATGTATGTATAGGCGGGCATCTAAAAAACCTACCCACCTACGCCGAACCCTTATGGGACTTTAAGTAAAGTAAAGTTTAAACTTATTAAGATTGCAATTCCTTTTCCATTTACGTTTAAGTTCAAAGGCTCCGCGAGTTGTACCACAGTTGCATTGGTCGCAATAGCCCCTTCCCACGGGTGCAATGAACCGATCCGAACCGGGAACGATTCCGTTCCAAAGGATCCAATCGGGACCAATCGCCAAGACTTTTGAAAACACTAACGACCGACGGATTGCAAAGTTGTTTTCCATTGGCGTCGATAACGGGAGTCTTTCTGGAATAATTTACAGTCGAACATTGGCTTTGATATATTTATGTGCGCCAATTTATACAATCTCGAAGTAAGTTAGAGCATACTGACTCTTACTCACTTTTAATCTAGTGATATACATACATACTCTATGATCACGCAGAGACCCTAATATATGTCTCAAGTGAGAACAGTTTCGCGATGCTATATTATGTACCCACCAATCATCCTCACAACAAAATATGTAATGACTTCTCAGAAAGAATAAGAATACCGAAAAAGCCTATATATTTATCTCAATATAAATACACATATATAAATAAATATGTGGGTATACATTGCCTTCCCATAGTTGTTCGTTCAGGTGTAATTGAGTACATACATACATACATATCATCACGCCAAGTCCCTAACGGGGTAGGCAGAGAGTATAGAGCGTCGTTCTCCGTTCTCTCTAGACTTACATTACACACACTTACTTACATACACTTACACCTCTTTCGCTTCGTCCACATTCATCAGTCTCTTCATACATGCTCGTCGGTTTCGAGTACTCTTAACGTTCCCGTCCTTGAGAGTCCGATCTATTTGATCCAGGTACTTGGAACGTGGCCTTCCTCTGCCTCTTCTTGCACACACTATTTGTTGAGTAAAAAATATAATCACAAAATTTTACATCTATTTTATTAGTAGGGTTTAGGATTCTGGAAAATAACGAGATTCGTGTTAGTAAAAGTCGTTCTCATTGGACAAGCGCCCACGTCGTGAGTAAACTCACGGAAACGGCTGTGCAATCGGCCGTGAGCTCTCCATGATACTCGTACTTCATGTGCCACTAATAATTGTTACCATACGAGGATATTGCTTACATCAAATAAAAATAATAATATAATATAATATATCCTCACGCCTTCCCACAAGGGTCCCCGAAGGGGTAGGCAGAGGTGTATAGGTAATACCCACACACCCACTTTCCGCCAGAGGTATATTAGGTGCCAACGTGACAGATGGCGAGTCCATCGCCGTTACTCAAGCACGACTATACATACGCCTTTGAATTTCTTCTCAGACGTATGCAGGTTTCCTCACGATGTTTTCCTTCACCGTAAAGCTCGAGGTGTGACTAATCACTGTAGTTAAGTTCAGAAAAACTCATTGGTACAGTCGGGATTCGAACTTGCGATCTTTGTGTCGCAGGCAACAGCTCGAACCACTCGGCCACCACGGCTATTTATAATAATAATATATTTTTACGCTTTCGCACATGGGGTAGGTGAATAGGTAGTACCAAAATACCCTTTATCCACCAGAGATATATTTAAGTGCCAACATGATTAAATCAAATCAAAATATTTTATTTCACATAGGCCTAGATGGGAACTTATAAAACGTCGAAAAAGGTGCATGACAGTAGACTCTCGACATCAGCTATTTATTTGTATTGATAACAAGTCTTATACTACAATGTAGCAAGAGCTGACGACGCTCCAAATTATATCGCGTTTTAAAACCACGCCAACGCCATCTGCCATCCGTTCGCAGAATCTAGTGTTGAGTAAAGTTCATTCACATTTTACCCGCTTTCAAACACGTCACACCTACGATACCTCGTTAGGAGTATCGCATTGTTTACGATATGTAGGTTGATGGCGTGTCAAGAGATTACAGTATAGCAATCGACTATCTGCCAACGATAATTATCAGGTGGTTTTATAGAGACAGCGATGTATTTAGACGTCGACATGACAATGAGCGAATCTGTCGCTTTACAATCGTCTTGAATCTCTTCTTAGACATACCTATGTAGATTGACTCAAAATTATTTCCTTTGCGATAGAGTTTACGGTGTGAAGTTCTAGATAAGTTCAGAAAAGCTTATTGAAACAGAGAGCTTGGATTCAACCTTTAAAATTCCCATGTCTTTCTATATAAAAGCTAAGTTTGTTTTAAAATGTTGTTTTTATCAAATGTATTGCTTGTTTTAAATGTATTAAGTTCTAATGGTACAAAAATATGTATCTGGAGAAGCTCCAGAACATGTCCTTTCAGAGAAACTAAAGCTTAGCCACTAATTGCCGGCAGCATAAAAAGGCACACACGCTAACTGTCCAAGTAAATTCGTTAAAGAAAAACTAGCTACAGTTAGAAATGTCCAAGGACCCTTAACGAGCGGTATCCAGACATGAAAGTTTTCCGTCGTTACCGCCAGAGATAAGAGAAAAATCTTTACGTAATGCTTACACTGCAAATAAAATGACACTTTTTGTACAAATGACATGAGAGACTATTGATGATGTGACAGGCTTGTTATATATGCTATACGATCTCTGTCATATATATCCTCACGCCTTCCCACAAGGGTCCCGAAGGGGTAGGCAGGTACCCACACACCCACACACCCACTTTCCGCCAGAGATATATTTTAGGTGCCAACATGACAGATGGCGAGTCCATCGCCGTTACTCAAGCACGACTATTCATACGCCTTTGAATTGCTTCTCAGACGTATGCGGGTTGCCACTCGATGTTTTCTATGCCATATATGGCTCTAGGGTAGTTAAGAAATGCATATGGAATTTAAAATATTATTATTATTATTTCTTTTTTTATACAACAAGAGTGGCAAACAAGCATACGGCCCACCTGATGGGAAACGGTTACCGTAGCCTATTTACGCTCACGATACCGAAGTATCACTTGCGCGTTGCGACTCTGTGTTCGGAGAGTTACAGTGTTGGCAGCATAATGGGTTTAATCCCTCTGCTTCCAACACAATGTAACAATCCTCCCCCCTCCCCAAGGAGCTCATTTCTGGAAACCTTATTCACCGCGTAGGAACACAACACAAAAATTGTGTTATTTGGCTACGGACTTCTATAAGGTGGAGGTCCTGCCCCAGTCGGGCAGCTCCAAATTCGAACGGGAAACCCGTTATGCCCTACCTCTCTTAAAAAGAGGTGTATTATGCAGAACTAGTGCCATTACGCAACACTAGACCCATTGCTGCTTCCCATAGGTAGTTTAATCATTATTCTCATTCTCAGCTTGCCGGGAATGAACCCCCACTTAACAATCTACCACCAGAGTTCGTCGGACGAAAAAGCCTAAATGTTTATACTATAATATAATATACCTATAATAAAATAATTTTACTGACAGTAAAACATAATTACCAAAATTAGGCAAGTTTTCGCTTGTTCGCCTAAGCCCGGACAACCAACGGTAACCTTAGATAAACCACTTAATACATACATACATATCATCACGCCAAGTCCCTAACGGGGTAGGCAGAGAGTATAGAGCGCCAGTTCTCTCTAGACTTACATACCTCTTTCGCTTCGTCCACATTCATCAGTCTCTTCATACATGCTCGTCGGTTTCGAGTACTCTTAACGCTCCCGTCCTTGAGAGTCCGATCTATTTGATCCAGGTAGTTGGAACGTGGCCTTCCTCTGCCTCTTCTTGCACACAGTTTTGCTTTGTATATCTGTTTCGTCAATCTTTCTTCACTCATCCTTTCGTGCATCCACGTGTTATCGTCAAGAGTAAGTCTTAAATAATAGTTGACGTTCGCGGCAATAATATTTTACGGCAGATCGATAGAACAAAAGTGAATCAGGTACGACCGCTTAGAGCTATAAATAAGAATGGAACCCTATTACTGGCGCTCTATTAGACCGACCACTGGAATTATTCGATCGAGGGGTTAGTTATAGAAGGGTGAGGTTAAAACTGCATATAGTATGTACATACATACATACATATCATCACGCCAAGTCCCTAAGTATAGAGCGCCAGTTCTCTCTAGACTTACATACCTCTTTCGCTTCGTCCACATTCATCAGTCTCTTCATATTGCATACAGTATGTATAAAATAAATATTATATCTAGCCTTCCCACTAAGGTACCTCAAGGGGTAGGCAGAGGTGTATAGGTAGTGCCCACATACGCACTTTCCGCCGGATATATTTTAAATTTAAAGTTTAAGATTTAGGATATAATAATGCAGTATAGTTATATTAATATGGATAGATGTAATAAAATATACGCTTAACTTTTTTTATTTTATTTTGACTCTATCAAAGTTTTTGCATAACAAATTAAACAAACATTGGAGGCAACTTTACATACAGATATAGATTTACGTAGTAATACAATAATTGTCTCTTTCTTATAATTCATAATTTGTATTATAATGTATATAGGAGAAGGGACTGCGCCTAAACGCTGGCAAGACTATGGTTCTGGTATTCGAAAGAGATGAACAAGTGACCGAGTGTGCTATGTCGGTAAATGGGCAAATTCTAGAGCAAGTGAATGAATTTGTATATCTAGGAAGCATGTTCACACGAGATGGAAATATGAAAAAGATATTGAAAGAAGGATAACTGCCGGAAATAAGGTGAATGGAGCCATGTCGGCGTTGATGGGCAGTAAAAGTCTGAGCAAGAATGCTCGAGTTGTTGTCCACAACGCGATATTGGTACCTACCTTATTGTATGGCAGCGAATCCTGGGTATGTCAGAGGAAGTATGAAAATAGCTTGAATGCAGTTGAGATGCGATCTCTTCGAAAAATGTGCGGAGTAACAATTTTAGATCGAATCCGCAATGAAGAGATTCGCAAATCAACTGGTGTGAATGAGGGCGCGATTGTAAAGATGAAGAAAGGCATGTTACGTTGGTTTGGACACATAGAAAGGATGAGTGAAGAAAGATTGACGAAACAGATATACAAAGCAAAAGTGTGTGCAAGAAGAGGCAGAGGAAGGCCACGTTCCAACTACCTGGATCAAATCGATCGGACTCTCAAGGACGGGAACGTTAAGAGTACTCGAAACCGACGAGCATGTATGAAGAGACTGATGAATGTGGACGAAGCGAAAGAGGTATGTAAGTCTAGAGAGAACTGGCGCTCTATACTCTCTGCCTACCCCGCTGGGGACTTGGCGTGATGATATGTATGTATGTATGTATGTATTATAATTTTGAATAAAGAACTTGTTAATACATTATTTGTAATTGTTATTTTGAATATAGAACTTGTTAATTCATAATTATCATATCTAATATTAGATATTAAAACTGTTTTTATACATCAACAAATGAACCCTAGTCAGTCGCGTGCGCATATTGTCGATTCAAAGGTCGCGGTTACGGTCTGTGGAGACGCGTGCGCGCGTTTCAATCCGCCTAATTACAATATCAAAACATCACAGCTTTTATTTGAAGTAGTACTTAAAGTATTATAAGTAAAGTGGTTTTAATCTCTTTTTTAACGAGTAGAGAACACATTACTATTTAGTAATTAATGTATGAGTTTATAGAGCGGTGGCGAGCCAGTGGTTGGAATGGTTACCTACAAAAGAAATATTGGAAGTTCGTCCGTTACCATCCCAATGAGTTTTCTAAACTAAGTAGGTACGTTCACTAATCACACCTCGTACTTTACAGTGAACAAAACCCGCGAATGTTTAAGAAGACAAATATAAAGACGTATATTCGGGTTTGAGAATTGGCGATGGACTTGCCATAAATTACCTGTTCATTTATGGCAAGTCCATCGCCAATAACGCCAATATACGTCTTTATATTAACCGCGTACTATGGGCGTGAGTAAGTATATATGGATGTTAAGCATGCTTCTACGGCACCTTTAAGTAAAATAGTAGTTAGTATAGTTCATGGATGAAACCTTACCTTCTTTATATAACGCTGCATTTTAACTAAAAAACAGGCTAACTGAAGCATAAAGCGCAAGTTCAATTTACTGGCAATATTTTTTCAAACGGGTTCATTATACAGATGTTCTCTAACCGGATATATGCGCCGGCGCACAGCGCGTGCGCAGTGTTTTGTTATTGTTTTTTAATTGGCCGCGTAAGTCATGCTCCAGTGGGCTTAGCATGAACTGAAAGTGAATGTGGGTACTTGCTATGTAAGTAATAAGAATTAAGCCGTATAGTAAAATGCTAAGTATTGTTCATTAGCCCAGTGTACCTGGTATTCCAACCCGATACACACGAAACCAGTGAGCATGTATGAAGGGAATGATGAAGCAGAAACGTTGGAAGCAAAAGAGGTTTGTAAGTTTTAGAGAGTACGGGAGCTATACTCTCTGTGCCTACCCGTTAAGGGACTGGGCGTGATGAATAACTTAGATATACTACGGGTACTAAGTACAAGTCGGCATAGTCACCCATTAAACAGAGAACCTCGCAGAAATAAAGTGGCTCAAAGCTGCAGGTTGTCATCTGTAGCTGCATTAATAAGGGTGTAAGGGACTCGGCGTGGTGATTCGACGTTGACATAAAACATTGCGTTGGTGACTTGAAAGTACCCACTTAAGAAAAGCAGTACTTGTAACCAACGCGCATGCAATAACAAATTGATGACCTGTCGTCTCGCATAAACAACAAAGTATCTGAATTGGATCTCACACAACAATGTTCGTCATCCGGAGAAAGCCTACATAGGATACATAACGATATTTTCCATCATCGGTCCCCATTCAAAGGTCACTGTGTGTTAAATCAATAACATATTAAGTACTCAAGATCAGAAAAGCTCATTACTACTGACCGCTGAACGAATCAAAATTGGAATCTTGTTCCGCAAGCGACTACTTAATCACTCGGCCACCGCTACTAAGATCATACGATCATACGAGATAAGATTGGAAAAGCGAAAATTTGTGAGGCTTTTTGTTCCTCTTGCAATTACAACGAATTGGATGAAATCAATACACAGATAAGTGATCAGCTACATACATAGAGGTATGTACCGCATATGATAAGTTTTATTAATATGAAGAGATTCGCAAATCAACTGGCGTGAATGAGGGCGTGATTGTAAAGATGAAGAAAGGCATGTTGCGTTGGTTTGGACACATAGAAAGGATGAGTGAAGAAAGATTGACGAAACAGATATACAAAGCAAAAGTATGTGCAAGAAGAGGCAGAGGAAGGCACGTTCCAACTACCTGGATCAAATAGATCGGACTCTCAAGGACGGGAACGTTAAGAGTACTCGAAACCGACGAGCATGTATGACGAGACTGATGAATGTGGACGAAGCGAAAGAGGTATATAAGTCTAAAGAGAACTGGCGCTCTATACTCTCTGCCTACCCCGTTAGGGACTTGGCGTGATGATATGTATGTATGTATTATTCGAGAAAAAAAAGCAATATTTTTTTTCTTGGGTGAAAACCACGGGACACAGATATTATTAATAATAGAGGCATAAATAAAATTAACCACAAAAACCTTTTAGCAGATAGAGTTATTGCAAGTACCTTTAATACAACTACCAAAACACGTTCGATTGAGGCTTACACTAATCTCTGAGGAACTTTTGAAAAGGTCCAAATCGATGCCATTAAATGAAACAAATCGGGCCCGAACACCTCAATTATAATAATGGCGGAGTTTGTATTAATCAAGCATTTGAACCGGTACGCAAAGCAGTGGGCGGGAGATACCTATTGCTAAACGATATTTCAAGCCATTTTACAAACTTAAATAAACTAGAAGTGCCAAGTGTTAATTATTTTTCTATAAAAAAATATAAAGAGCCATTTATTGCGAGCAGTTGCCTGCGACGCAAAGGTCGCAAGTTCGAATCCCGACTTAACCAATGAGTTTTTCTGAACTTAAGTACAGTGATTAGTCACACCACGAGCTTAACGGTGAAGGAAAACATCGAGAGGAAACCTGCATACGTCTGAGAAGAAATTCAAAGGCGTATGTATAGTCGTGCTTGAGTAACGGCTATGGACTCGCCATCTGTCGCGTTGGCACCTAATATACCTCTGGCGGAAAGTGGGTGAGTGGGTATTACCTATACACCTCTGCCTACCCCTTAGGGGACCCTTGTGGGAAGGCGTGAGGATATATTATTATATTATAAAAAATATATATTTTAGATGATGAATAACGATAATCTTACCCATTTGGTACATGTGCAGTATCTCCTTCTTATTTCTCTTAGTTAAATGATGAATTCTGTAGTCTGTTGTCTTAAACAATGCCTGCTATAAGCATAGTTTATTCAGTATAATATAGGTTTTGCATCGGCTATTTATATGAATAGAGAAAAATAATCTCTGGTGAACTGTACTTTAGAAACAATCTAACCCACTTTTCTCATATCATTTATAATATACGAGATACAAATCCATCGAGATTATGGGGCGACCCATAGAATTCTTATTTCTTGGCGCCCAACAAGGGCTTCTTAAAGGTTGCTATTGAGTTATCCCTCCCAAGGCTATTATTAACACGAATCGATTTGTTTTTCCCGACTCCTAAGAGAGTAAGGAATTTCGTCGGCTTATGAGTCTTATTTATACCGTTTGTTATAAACATGGTAGTCTATATTAAAAAAAATTACGTATTAGAAAAAGACATGCGAAATATTTATTATATAAATCTATTTCTATGGTGTTATTCATATTATTATACTGTCATAAATTTTGCTTTAAAATATATATTTTTTTACAAATTTATTTTGTAATGTTATATTAAATGTTATAGTCACATATACATTGAATACAGTTTACAAATAAAATTGTCTTTTAGGAGAGTCTTCTGGGAGAACAGAGAGACGTTATCTTTAAATTGTATCATCCAGCAAACCAATATCTGTCATCCGACCCTCTTTGCTACCGTCCTAATAATTGTTCCCCATATAATTTTACTTCGAATAACTCATTCGTAAGTTTCCCGGCAATCGAGAGAGTTTCACCAATTGCTAATTGGAACAACGTTTTGTGTTGACGGGTTATGTTAGGTTAGTATTAGGAATTATGAGGCTTATTCAATTACAAAAAAAATACTATATATAAAAATACGGTTTAAAATAAATTCGACCTAACTTTCCGTCAATACATATAAACTGTCGTCCGTATACGAGAGAAAATTGTTGAGCCGCTGGCAACTACAGGTTCTTGCATGACAGTATCCTATCACAAGCTTATACTATGTACACAGAAACACTGCCGATTCAATATTGCCATACTGCAAAGGCTAATTAATTGTTTGTGATACAATAATCTGAAATGTAATTGAATGTACGCAGCGATATGTTGGTAATCAATTGGTCTGAATAATCAATTTACTAATTGCATTATGTTATAGAGTATATAGAGCGATATATATACAGGTACAAGTAACTCAATTAGTAAAAAAATACACATTCCAAATTCAAATACAATACTGTGATTGGAGCGATTGTGTTTTTTTTTTATTTGTGTCACACGTCGAAGGGTACTTGCTATTTAGGTAACCTAATAATGGCGAGCCTAATAATGGTAAACCAAAAAAGGGCTCCAGCCAGTCACTTGTTCAAGCCTTAAGCCAAGGGTTGCTAATAAGGTATTATTTTTAAATTATAATAATATATACAATAATATAACAAATTATAATAATATAAAACGAATACACCTGTTTATCGTACAAATATCCGGTATCAAACCCTCGGTTCCTCAAGCTTTACAACCTCTGATCACTAAACCGTAAACGATCGCAAAATACTTATGACTACATTTCGTGTTTTCAACGACCAACTCGCAATATGCCACGCTGTCACCTAAATATGCATATCTAGCGAAAAATGTGTGTTCTTACACCTGTACCTCTACGCAACGTAGTCTGTCTACCTAAAGGTAGGTTTAGTCTCATTAGGCACATTAACACATAAACGTATCAAACGAAGCGCGAACACTGTAATTGGGTCTGGCGTTTGTTTGGCTTCGGTATCGAATACTCGCAGTGGCTTCCTAATATTTGTTTTTATGGTAATTTATGCTGCGGAAGTTCGCTCAACGTACGTGTTGTCTATGTGGCGACATTCTATTTCTGTGTTTTCATGTTGGTAACTCGATTTTACCAGGTTTTAAAAATGGAAAGGTGGCTTACTACTGTTTTTTGTATTTTTTTAAATCAAACAAATTATTTATTTGCTCTAAAAGAAAACTCGTATTCGTTACGCATATTGTGATTTAAGGCCCATAGACAGCCTTTAGGATATCTCTAGGATTGTAATACTTAATGGAATTGTCACAAGAAGTAAAATGGCTTGTTCTTGTATCGACTTGTGATATGTCTTTAAAACAAGATATTATCTTAGAATAATAAAAGTGGTTAGGAAACTTGCATACGCCTCTGAAGCTATTAAAAGGCGTGTGAAAAGTTAAACTTTTGGAGCGAGGACATGTCACGTTGGCGTCTTCCCTTTTGGTGACGCTTGTGGGAATCTGCATAACAGTAACAAGGAAATAGAATGTATACATAACTATTATTCAAAATAAAAACAGCGTTTAATAAAAACTTTTTCATTTTATATATCAAAAGTTTAATCAAAAGAATTTAGTTTTTTGAAAGCCAGTAGCGCAATCAATTCCCAACATCCAATATAGTCTGGTTTAGCGCAGCCGTTGCGGTTCCATCTAAAATGCTTTTCAATTTCAATTCACGCACACACTCTCATACACAATCAACCACTGGCCGGGCTACACCACACACGCCACATACATACAAGCAATTATCGTCTTTAACATCTGAGTAACATTATCTAAAGCGCTGTACACATTTCACAAAAGCTGACAACACAAAGCTAGGCGTTCAATGAATATAGTTGTCCATTTAATTTTGAACTTTATTTCCAGACCATTACGGACGAATTACGGAAGGGTAACGGGTAGTTTCCAGATATAGAATGCAACACGATTTGGTGCAGCATATACATAAATGATAATATGTGACATTATCAGAACTTAACCTGTAGAGATAACAAATAAAAAATTACATAATATCAATTTTTTTCACGGATTCTCACAAGGGTACCCGAAGGGGTAGGCAGTACCCACACTCCCACTTTTCGCTGGAGATATATTTTAGGTGCCAACGTGATAAATGGCGAGTCCATCGCAGTTACTCAAGCACGATTATAAATAGGTATATTATTTTATTCGTAAACAAATGGAGGTTTCCTGTCGTTGTTTTCCTTCACAATAAAGGCCATGAGATGTTTAAATTTAATATTATATAATACATTAAAAAATGCTAAATATATTTCCGAGGTTGCGCTGGACAGAAGAAAATGTAAGGCTCTGTATTCACTCATCAGAGGGACAGACAAGAGCCTTTTTGCTTGTGCCAATGGGGAATTTATAGAAAATCATAGTACATAATATATACTGGAATAGTTAAGCCGTGGTGGCCGAGTGGTTCGAGCAGTTGCCTGCGACGCAAAGGTCGCAAGTTCGAATCCCGACTGTACCAATGAGTTTTTCTGAACTTAAGTACAGTGATTTATCACACCACGAGCTTTACGGTGAAGGAAAACATCGAGAGGAAACCTGCATACGTCTGAGAAGAAATTCAAAGGCGTATGTATAGTCGTGCTTGAGTAACGGCGATGGACTCGCCATCTGTCACGTTGGCACCTAATATACCTCCGGCGGAAAGTGGGTGTGTGGGTATTACCTATACACCTCTGCCTACCCCTTCGGGGACCCTTGTGGGAAGGCGTGAGGATATATATAATATATATATAGTTATGCTACACAAAGCAGGTCGATTAGATAGAGTATGTAAGCATGTCGAATATTCCTGCCTACACTCGATCAAAGCGATAAGCTTAGCTAGCAGATAGCCGCAATAAAGCGACAAACAAATCGCCGACGGACCGTCTATTAGATACAATCTAGTACCATTAAAGTGCCAGCTAAGCTGTAAACAGTCTACTGTAATTCCAGCTTATTTTTGTACAATTATTGATGTTATCTTGTGGGACGTATTATCTTAGCATCGGTCATTATAAGACTCAAAATATGTTCCTGCTTTAGCAGAACAGTTTTATTTCGAGGGCCGAGTGGTTCTAGTAGCCTACAACGTAAAGGTATCAAGTTCGAATCCCGAGCTTTGCAGTTCATCTGATGGGAAGCAGTTATCGCTGCCTATTAACGCTTGCTAGTACACAATTATGTACATCAAGAGTATCGCTCGCGCTCGCTTGCCGATCCTGCAGCAATCTATAGCTGAACCCTGCTTGGCTGAACCTAGCTTGAACCCTGATCTGCCTCATTATATATTATTTATTGATATATTTATAATGCATATGATATATCTAAGACAGTATCAAATTATGTAATAGTTGGTTTGGACAAACGGAGGAGTGAAGAAAAATTTACTAAACCGGTATACCTACATTGCGAAATTGTGTGCAAGAGGAGCAAGACCGCTCTCCAACTACCTAGATCAAATTGTACTTGTATTAGTAATTGTAGAAGAAATTGATTTAAAAAGAGAATAATATAATATGTTTTATTCAGTCACAGAAAAAACGTTTTCTTTATCTAGTAACAGATGCCTGTAAGGTGTTCCCGCTCATCTGTAACTATACGTCGCTTAACTAAAACCTGTGTGTTTGTGTGTCCATGATACTAGAGAAATTGAAGCCATTGACAAACAAAGCCCTTGAAGATACGTTACTATGAACATTATAATCCTCTTTCACTTCTTCTTTCCATTCCAAGTCTTACACTGCGCAAGCTGTCCGTGTTTGAACTCGCTGCCCCAGAACATCAGACTTGCACAGACATTAATCTCCTTCAAAAAGATTTTATTTTAACAATATTTCTCTTTTTAACTTGTTCATATGTGGGTATATTTGTATATGTTTTGTATTTATTTATTTAGATTGCCTATTATGTGTATATTATTTCATCCACTCAACTGTTACACCTACCTTTTCTTTCTCTGTTTCTTATTTTTCTCTATTTCTCGCCACTTGGGTTGCCTGGTAGAAATCGCTTTTGCGATAAGGTCGCCTATTGCGCCTACATGTTTTGTCAATACTTTTTCTTTTGTAGATGTGTGTGTGTTTGTACAATAAAGCAAATTATTATTATTATTAATCTTTGGTTCTGCTTAATCTCCTATCCGTACTTCGGATACCTGTCTACGTTTATCGCCCGGCCACGGGTCATACCGACCGACCGCGGGACTGTATTGAAATTACGCACGTAATCCGAAGCGCGCCCGAGTTCAATCTACTATGGACATCGCTGGAATGGTCCGAATGTCATTACGGTGGCAATGCGGAGCTGATTATGCCATTGCGGCTGGAATATCATCTAATTAGATTAGGGCATTCTCTACCCAAAGGTAATATTGGTCCCAAAATGCTGACTATGTACTCTCAATTACCTGGAATGCCTACCTACATGACTGTGCTCTGTTGGACTATTACGTGAAAGGTTGTAGTCACTTTCAGTTTATTTTCCGTTTTCAGTCTGGGGTAATGGAAGATGACAATTTTACTGGGGATTTTTACATGCATTTGCAGTTTGATACAACCTAATATGGATTTTATGACGTCCACAGTACGGTTCAAGCTATCATTGACACAATGATAATACATTGTTGCGTGCATATCATCACGTCAAATCATAGTACAGAAAATAATAGAACGTCATTTGAATGCAGATGAACTTAATATCTTTTGATTTACCGACATCCAAAATTCTCCTCATCTTTTATTTGTTATTTGTTTTTAATCTTGAATGAAGTGAATAAGGCGAGTGTGAATGAAAGTGTTGGAAGTGGTAGACCTAGGCGGACGTTTCGAGACCAAATCGGTGACACTTCTTCTTGTGACTGTCTTGAACAAAGGCCAGGCTACGAGTACCCTAAACCGAAGAGTATGTATGAAGGGAATAATGAAAGTAGACGAGGCGAAACAAGTATGTAAGGATCGTAGCAAGTGGAAAGAAGTGGTCTCTGCCTACCCCTACGGGAAAGAGGCGCGTTATATGTATGTTATTGATGTGAAACATTTATAGCCGCACGTAAAACCGATTTCTGGCGTGGCGACGCATGCCGTGGCGACGCGTCGCCATACTTCAGTTACCATCGACCAATTGTCACAGTAATACCGTCCTCAGAGGAAACATCGAATATAACTATTACCGAAGTCGACGACGTTACGAATTAAGTAGTTACGATTTGAAATAAATTCGGAAATTTTTATATTTAATGAAAATAAGTGTTTAAGAGAGGTAGGGCATAACGGGTCTTCCGTTCTAATTTGGAGCTGCCCGACTGGGGCAGGACCTCCACCTTATAGAAGTCCGTAGCCAAATAACACAATTTTTTGTGTTGTGTTCCTACGCGGTGAATAAGGTTTCCAGTAATGAGCTCCTTGGGGAGGGGGGGAGGATTGTTATATTGTGTTGGCAGCAGAGGGATTAGTCCCATTATGCTGCCAACACAGTATAACTCTCCAAGCACAGAGTGGCAACGCGCAAGTGATACTTCGGTATTAGCGTTAAGTAAATAAGCTGCGGTAACCGTTTTCTATCAGGTGGGCCGTATGCTTGTTTGCCACTCCTGTTGTATAAAAAAAAAAATATTCAGTAAATAGTCATCGTTATCTAGAAAAAGAAACGTTATATTTTATTTTATCATTATGACATATTTAGTTCCTATCAAAATCTGTTCTTTTCTGCATATTACTTTTACAAAATAATGTCGATGTGTCACATCTGCCAGGCGTCCCGTGACGGCTCACATTTTATTTATCTAAATAGATTCTATCCATGATATTCCATATTTGAAATAATACCGTACGAATACATTACCTATTATTTCGCCTGTAAGAAAATACCATACTCTACGTCCTCTAACGTCGGGATAGTGCAAAGCCAAGCGGAAGATTGATGTCCTATTTCTCTTCAGCTGCTCGTTAAGCAAAGCTAAGATTTGATGAGACTATTAGGCGGAGAATGAGAGGCAGAGAAAAACCACGTTCTTAGTACCGATACTAATTCAGTTAAGCACTCGAGGATAAGAACGTTAAGAGTACATCAAGAAGTACGTAGATACTGATGGATGTGGGTGAAGCGAAAATGTATGTGAGTCTAGAGATAACTGGCGCTCTATTTTCTCCAGCTACTCTGTTAGGGATTGGGCGTAATGATGTATGTACCAATGTGTATGCCAGTGTGCTTCCCTTAGCACTTTTAATATGAAAAAATCCAGGTCAGTTTACTCATTTATTGGTGTGTATAACTTAGCCGTTTGTCAAACTTTATGGCCGACCTTGTCGGGTCAGGTCGGCACTGATTCCACAATATTGACGGCTTTGGGATTACTCGTCACTACTCAACTCGTGATTGATATAACGGCTCGTTTGGCTCTATGGGATGGTTGTTTAGGATTTACCTTTTATTATTGCGATTATTAATAAAACAAACTAGTTATATCCCGCTGTTTTATCTGCGCTAAGTCGTATTAATATTAAACATGGGCAAGTTTGTTACGATACAATGGAAAAAGTGGAATTGGATGTAATTTGGTACAGAATATTAGATTAACCCTTAGAACATAGGTATATCAATTAAGATAAAGTCTCCAAATGATATCAAATTTTGTAATACCCACACACCCACTATCCGCCAGATACAGATACTATGTATTTTAGGTGCCAATGTGACAGATGGCGAGTCCATCGCTGTTTGAGTAAAAGCGATGGACTCGCCATCCGTCACATTCACATTAAGGTACATATATAAGCCTTTGATTTTTTTCTCTAACGTATCGATGTTTTCCTTATCACTCTGGTGTGACTAATCACTTGATAAAAAAACATTGGTGCAGTCGGGATTCGAACTTACGCAACTAATCTAAACTTGGAAACCAAGGCTTCATTAAAAAAAATTGTGTGTGTCAGCTCCGACGCACGACTGGAGTTTAATCCTTAAGTACGATTGTCTAAACATACGCAAAAAGAGTTTATCCAACTGAAAATAAGATTAATACCATATGAAAGGGTAAATTAACAAATTAATGAAAATAATATACATATAAAAATATATATTTATTCATTTTATATACATTTATTATAACTAATCGGCGAAATATTTTACATAAAACTTTTCACAATAGTCAATTTAAGATGTGCACAAATATTTCATTAGGAATGTTGATAAATAAGTAGTAAAACTATCGTAAAAATCGGATTATCGATATCGATACTTTATTGACTACACCCTCGCACTGGTTGAGTAGCGCGAAATTGATGCAATTTTCTAGAAAGTTCTTTAACTATTATTACAGATAAAATTCGATCTTATTGCCCTTACATAAGATTGATTTTTGCATTATACAATTAAAAAAAATTTGGACATAAAACAAAATTAACGTAATAAAATAAAATTTAATTAAATAACACTTCCCGATGATAGGAAATGCCACTATTAGCTAGATTTTTGTCCGGCTAGCATTCCTGCACTCAAGAATGGAGCAATACGGCATATCTGCACTTGTTTTTCAAACTTATTGAAAGCGGATTGTACAACTGTCACACACAAGCGGCGGCGGCGTACTGAGCGCGGTTGGTCACAACCAAATTAGAAAGTTGCGCACCGTAGGTGCGCACCAAAAACGTAACGAGGTCATTCCTCAGTAGATTTTACCTCTCATATTTTTCTCATACCGGGCGCCTTATATATGAAAATCGATTCTTAAGGAGTAAAGTCCAAAAAGAAAAATAACTTGATGCTAAACTGAAACACCTTTTCGTAGTCACAATAACAAGACGTGAAATATTATCTCGAGGAGTATCTGCGTTGAATACCTACGCCTCGGCCCACGAGCCCTCAGTATAAAATAAAAGCCTTCATAATATTAGGGCCCGGGTCACGTGCCGCCCGTTGTGAGTGGGCCCAGATATTAGGTCGGAGGAAGGTTTTTTAACTTATTATTGCCCCCGAAACCCATTTAGTATTTCGGCTCGCAAAACTACCAGCTTTATGAGACTGAGAAACTTCAGAGCGTACTATGTAACTAATTAGTTACTTAAAGGATTAAATACACAAGGAATTTAATGTATGAAGAAAGAAAAAAAAATTTTCTAACTCACTCGGCACGACAGTGCTCTATTATGACTTGGCGTCTGTGTTAAATAGATGTTTGCATATGCTCTTCATATATTCCCATGATATGATTTTCATGGGTCCCAAAAGGGTAGGCAAATGTTACTACACCCTCTTGTTTCCGGAAAAATATTGATTGTAAACAGATGGCGGATCCGTCGCTATTTCGCAAGCACGACTATTGTACATGTGTTATAATTATTGCTCAAGATTATAGTGGTATGACTTTGTAGTATGATAAGTGGGTAGTATAGTAGAGTCGGTGAGACGATGCCTTATTATGCCTTAGAATATTATTGTTATTACGTACATATAATAAAGCAGTCCCTCACAGCATAGGCAGAGAGAGTAGAACGATAAAACTGTCTAGACTTACAGACCTCTTTCACTTTAGCCACATTAATATTTACATATTATACTATGTAATAATAATAATAATAAATACCTGGGACAATTGCACACAAATTGACCTAGTCCCAAAGTAAGCAAAGCTTGTGTTATGGTAACTAGACAACGATATATGTATTTACTTATATAGATAGATATATACTTAAATACATAAAACATCCAAGACTACGGTACAAATACTCGTGTTCATCACACAAATATTTGCCCTCAGCGGGATTCAAACCCGTGACCTCAAGTTTCGCAGTCAGGAGCCCTAACCACTAGACCAGACGGTCGTCTGGTTCATTAATAGTTTTCATTTACATACATATATTATGTTCATTAATAGTTTTCTAGTGTTGTGATATCGTGTATTAGATATTATATGAAACGTATCTTGCCCATAGGAGTCGACTGATAAGTTAGACAACGCAGGCAGAAAGGGTCTCGTTGGGTTGAAGGAAATTAACAACTCCATCTAATACGTAGGCACGACGCGTAACGTAATTTGACGTAACGTATGTGATATTCGTAGGAAATGTCAAGAAATTCGAATTATGAAGGGTTTCAAAGCCTGGGTGAAGTTGGGTAATGGACATTTTCAAACCCGAACCCGGGTTGGTCGCTGGAGAAGAATCGGCAAGAAACTCCATGGTTACTCTTTTCGCCGCTAGTCTATCGTTGTCACAGTTTGAAAATGTCCATTACCCAACTTCACCCAGGCTTTGAAACCCTTCATAATTCGAATTTCTTGACATTTCCTACGAATATCACATACGTTACGTACGTTCTTATTTTTCGACGTTTTATAAGTGCCTACCTGGGCCTATATGAAATAAAAAGATTTTGATTTTATTTGATTTGATTTGATTGATTTGCTAATTTGCCAATTTTGTTTTAAATGTAACGAATTACTTTGAGAGTTTTTTAATGATTTGTAGTCATTCAGTCGTATCATATTGACAATTGTAATACCCACGGTTCAGGTTCTCGTAATAAGAATTTTCTTATAATATATCCTCACGCCTTCCCTTAAGGGTCCCCGAAGGGCTAGGCAGAGGTGTATAGGTAGTACCCACACAGCCACTTTCCGCCAGAAATATATTTTAGGTGCCAACGTGACAGATGGCGAGCCCGTCACTGTTACTCAAGCACGACTATACATACGCCTTTTGAATTGCTTCCCAGACGTATGCTGTTTCCTCTCGATGTTTTCCGTCACCGTAAAGCTCTTGGTGTGAGAAATTTTCTTTATTGTTAAAGATATCTTCTAACGACATCAAATGATGTATCAAGAAACGACAAACATAATGCCCAATAAACACTGTTTATACGCCATTAATGTCAAAATCCCATTGCAAACAATAATTCGAGCACTCACGTCAATTGTTTCGGTGAGTCGTTAAAATCTACGTAATCCTCTTACACGGAGAGACCTTTCAGATTTGATCGCATAACATTTGCATTACAAACAAAGTGCTTCAAACGCGTTAGTGGAATTTACATTCGTTTTTAATAATTTAGCACTTGAATTAAGAACCCAGTAAACATCAGCGCAGCATCCGGAAACGGATCTAAGATTTAATCTTCATTCAATTGTTTTTCATCTTACATTACACAGCCGAGAAGACCGAGCGGTTCGAGTAGTTGCTTGTAATGGAATGACTGCTTCTAATCTTTTGAACTTATGAATAGTGATTAGTCACTCCACGAGCTTTACGGTGGAGGAAACCACCGAGAGGAAACCTGATAACGATTGAAGAGAAGTTCGAAGACGGTGGACATACAAAAATTGATATATTTCCAGCTAAAATCTACCTCCGCCTACCCCTTCAGGGACACTTGTGGGAAGGGTGAATATCTTATAAAGGTTTGGCACAAAAACCTATTAACAATATGTTTATTTCACCTTCAGTTAATTTCTACTAATATTATTATTGCAAACTGTCTGCCTGCTCGTCTCCAACGTTTTCACGCCTAAGCCGTTGAACCCATTATGATGAATTTTGGTACATAGATAGATATGCGGGAAAGAGCATGGTATACTCTTTATATAAATAATGTAATATAAATACATAGTAGTACATTTTGTTGATACAAGTTATGAAAACATGATTGGGGCAGAAACAGGGAATTCCTTAGTACTAACTCTACGCAGACAAAGTATTGGGTACTAGCACTATGCCAAGTTGAAACTCGATTCCACGCGAACTGAGTCCCGCGCAACAACTAGTATACACAATATTGTCGTGACAGACGACATTTTTAAAATGTATACTGATCATTTTCGTTCGCAAATGTAATTTGATCAATATTTCATATCACAAAGCAAGTTTTAGAGACTGGTAGGGAAATATTTTAAGAAACACTAGGCAAATAGAGCTACCAAACTAAATTAGACTAGACAATCTTAATTCAGACAGCATAGAGTCGATAATCCAATAACACCGCCATAGGAACTAAACGATAAAGTCAAGTAATCATGAGAGGCGATAATCCGAAAACAAAAGAGAGTGGAACAAAGAAAAAAATTTACAAGTAAACGAGCGGATATAAAATGAATAATCGGGCATTAGGTACATTTATTCGGGTGTTTATTCAGTTCGTCGGGGGATGGTAAGTTGGTAATAAAAACATTTCCATCGCTGGCAATGCTGGCATTAAAACAGTGGCGAAAGTGAACGTCGGGAATAATCAATACGACGCGCCTCGGCCGCCGAGCGCAGGTACGGCGCCGCCCTCCCTCGTCCCTCGCGCATAGACTACACAGGGATGAGAGCGCGAGAGGTGTTGGCCGACAACGTTAGCAAGACATCAGAAAGAACTCGATGTTATATAGACCAGCTTTGTATTTTGAATATTTTCTTACACGATAGTCGAGGGTTGGATTTAAAACATAACCATCTCAATTTGGAACTGGGTCCTTGTCTTGTCAACGATGCAATTCCGCACGCCTCAAATGTATGCAGGTTTTCTCTCGATGTTTTCCTTCACCTTTAAGCTCGTGATGTGATTAATAACTGTACTTAAGTTCAGAAAACTCAGTTGTACAGCGGGATTCGGACATGCAACTTCGCATCGCAAACGACTACCCAAACCATTCGGCCAGTAAGGCTCACATAATTTATACAATACAAGATTAGTATTTCTAGGTTACGGGCATCAAAATCACGTAAGCAGAACATTAGAGGGATAATAGATACATGAAATAGTAGATAGGATCTTCCAAGCACAACCTACACGCTCTATTTCTATTCAAATAACGTAGGAAATATTACTGCCCACAGACAGTAGACTATATGCAAATTATGTTTTATTGTAATGGCAACTTCAACAACCTTTGAATAATAGCGCTTTGGGTACGGGTACGTAATAACTTCGTCATTGGAATATCTCTTAGTATGTATTACATTTAATGGTGTTTAGATCTTAAGCATATTATACAAACAATAAAACTAGGGTATTATTATTACGTTTAGTCCCTCACGAGGTAGACAGATGACCAGCCTTATAACCTCTTTTGCTTTATTCATATCCAAAAGTACCTACAGAGTACTATTAAAATTTGTTGGATT
The DNA here is from genome assembly GCA_945859725.1 of Drepana falcataria. Lineage (NCBI taxonomy): Eukaryota > Metazoa > Arthropoda > Insecta > Lepidoptera > Drepanidae > Drepana > Drepana falcataria. The sequence continues at coordinate 10,214,911 of OX243935.1, forward strand.
GGGTATAAGGCGGAGATAGACTTAGTTGTTGTTATGTTTGTTAGTAAGTGTACAATCGAGGGTGGCATTAATTATATTAAAAACCCTCTATAAACAATAAGGAAAAAAAAAAAAAAAAAAAAAAAAAAACTAAGCTGTAGTGGCCAGTTGGTTCGAGTGGTTGCTAGCGACATGTAAGTAAGTAAATTCTTTATCGTAATAACAATGTACATTGTGGTGGCTATCAAGTAGATACTAGGACACAACACTTAGTCCAATCTGGACAGTCAATATTTCATAACAAAAATATACAATTCTTAATAATTCAATAATTAAACATTTTGCAAAAACAACAATTGCTTTTGTAACAAACACGTCTATGCAGACATTATTTCAGTTATTGATTCCTTCTACTGTTCATAGTTTGGTCTATGATCCCGTCAGCCAGTCGAAGTGTTGTCTAAACCGATTGATGCAACTGAATTCCGTCTCGGAATGTAATTTCGTTTCGTTTCCAATGCGCTTAAGAGCTTTAGCGAGGTGGGCAAACTTTTTATTCACATTCTACAAACGAAATCAACTCGCAAAATCAGGTACTCTGGAAATACTCTCAGGAATTATTCTAAAAGCATTTGCATCGAAACTTTAGTTAGTACTTGGAAAAGAAAATTATCGAATTGAAAGTATTTATACGGAGGAAAATACTCGACAGTGCTTTCAAACAGGAAACTCTTTTCTATTCACACCATTATAATCTCATGATATATATCAATGATCATAAAGATAAAGAAAGGTATATTAAGTTTGGAAATATAGAAAGGATGGGCGAAGAAAGGTCAACAAAACTGATATACAATGGGAAACACTTTCTGGAAACTGAAAAAGAGGTAGATCACGTTTCTAATAAATAGATAAATTTATTGAGAACTCTGGAGATAATGGATAATCCTTTATATATGTCCAAGCCAACGTATCATGCCTTTCTTCACCTTTACAATCACACCCTTGTTCACGCCAGTTACTTTATGAATCTCTTCTTACGGATTCAATTTAAATTGTTACGCCGCACATTATTCGAAGAGAACGCAAAAATAAAAACATTGCCAGTATTCTCATCATCATAAAATAATCACAAATAATCTATTCATCTAATCAATCAAAACCCTTAATCGATTGGATAATCTTAAATCCGTCGAGGCAATTTGAACAAGATGAACCTCATAATTCGCCAGAATCAATATAACAGGAAGAATATAGCCTTTGATGCGTAGGAAATAAGCGCTTTCGATCTGAACAGGGAAAGACCGCGACGTAGTTGGTTTAATTAATCATCCGTCGGAACGGAAAATTGTGCAGCTGGTCTGTGGTTACAGTGTCCTAAATAATATTATAAATTGCTTTGGAGGCCGATAGGTTTCAGTAGTCGCTTGAGAAATGAAATTTGCAAGTTCGAAGCTCAGCAGTCTGTACCAATTAGTATTCTTCCCATCTTAAGCACTAATGCTACATTACGATACATTTGAGAAGAAATTAAAATCGTTCGTATATTCATACTTGAGAAACGGCGATGGACTTGTAGCCAAAGTGGTAGGCATAATGGTCGAGACGGGAACGCGACGGCAAATTCAAATCGAATCTGTTCCACATTTTGTTTTCATGAAAACAAAAGAGAAATTGATCTATATATAGAGCCTACCATAGAATTTGGCTACAGTCTCATTATCATTTTGATGACTTTATTATAATACTTACACAAACACATGTATACGCCCTAACATAATTCATTAAATATTCCACATATGAACTCTGAAACCTAATCCTTGCACCGATTCCATTTACAAATGTGTTCAATAATCGTACATGAATCTCGACTAAATCTCTACTAAAATATCGACATACTACGAGTATATTCAGTACACTGGGAGCGAAGCATTATAAGCAATAAGTATATAATATCAAGTATTATTATTGTTTAATAATGTGGTTTCAAGTTGTTTTGAGAACTTAGCAATTCGATAAACAAGTTATTGTGAGAAGGTATTTGCGGTTTCCTGTTAATTAAATTGGGCGATATAGCGAATTTATCGCAGCATTTGCCTCGTATTTAGTCCAAGATTAAGTAATTAGTTTTCGTTCAATGCCAAAGCCTTAATTAACTATTTCAATATTTCAAGGAATAAAGAATAATTAGAATTAAATTGGTAAGGTTACTATCTCATTACGCCATTTTTTATACGAGAAGGGTGGCAAACAAGCTTACGTTCCGCGTGAGGGTAAGCGGTTATCACATTGAGAATTTTACAAGAACCCTCCCAGGAGTAGGCAAAGGAGCAGAAATAACATAGATCACTGAAGACATCTTGAGGTATGACGTGGCAGGTGACACGTCTTGCCGTCTCTCAAACTCAACTTTTTATATGTCTTTGAATTTCTTCTCAGAGAAATTTCCTTTCATTTCCTCTCAATATTTTCCTTTACCGTAAAGTTCATGGTGTAATTAATATGATCACAGTATGTGAGTTCAGGAAAACTCATTGTACAGTCGGGTTTCGGACCACTTGGCCACCAGGGCTCATACTGCTATCGTTGTATACGATATCTTAATTAACACTGTACGCAAATGTTTCAACCCCAACTTAAATATAAGGGCCAATGGTAAATTAATAAAGGCTTGTAAGTGGTCTGCGAACACCCGTCCATTCATTAAAAGTTCCAACAATGGACACGGGTAGAAGATAATTCAATAACCCACAGGATACCACTTTCGAAACTTGCTCTATATTTCACAAGTGTGAATGGACTCGTAACTACTGACTGTTCGCCAATTATAAGTTCTCGAAATCTTCATGTATGGAAATCTCGCGTTTCCACATAAAAGTCTCATATATTCTCACGCCTTCCCACAAGGGTCTCCAGAGGGGTAGGCAGAGGTGTATAGGTAATACCCACACACCCACTTTCCGCCAGAGATATGTTTTAGGTGCGTGACGTGACAGATGGCGAGTCCATTGCCGTTACTCAAGCACGGAATATACATAGCCCTTTCAATTGCTTTACAGACGTATGCAGATTCCTTATCGATGTTTTCCTTCACCGTAAAACTCGTGGTGTGACTAATCTCAGTTCAGAAAAATTCATTGGACCACTGGTCCACTGGCACTGGCAAACCACTGGTTCATACGCTGCGTAACTGATGAAATATCGATGAGTTTTCATAGTAGGTACACATAGTAGGTGAGTTTATGTACAGTTGTCCCAAGAAATGAATTATATTTTAAACTTTTACTTAATTAGTTCTTAGAACTTAGTCGAGCTCAATATGATTGTAAGTAATATCCATTTGACTTTTAATTATAAATCCCATTTCAACCCAAGCCCGCCATTTTAGAATAAAATGCCGCTTATAGAAAGAAATTTGCATTTTATTAAAGTCAATAAAGTTTTTATAGTGAATTTTATTACACTTTTTACATTTTCAAACTTCAAAAGTCAAAGTTCTTTCGAATATGACAGCGACTAACCTTGGAAATTTTCAATTATAATGATTCGAGTAATATTACATAATGACATTGAATTAATATCGAAAAGATCGACGTCATATTCATTACACCGACAGAGACCCATCGACAGCGGGAACCGTACCTTCTATAATTATAATCTTTATTTCGGCCAAAGCCTGGTGCCTGAGCGATACGTGTAGCAACACAAAAATTCAATGTTCGAATCCTACCTGTGATCCTACCAATGATTTTTCTAAACTCACGCACAGTAATTAATCGCACCATAAGCATTCCTTACATGAAAACATCGACAAGAAACAGTATACTTTTGTTACATTAAGACGTTCTTGAGAAGCGGCGATGGAATCGCCATCATACCTCTGCGGGTAGGCAACGGGTCCTTTCGGGAATCCTGGTGCATAGTCGTGAATATAAATATATATAAATATCTATTTTATTCCAAGCGACACAATATGGCTCTTTGTAAGGAGGAGTACTGACTATTTAGCTATGAAGAATTTGTATTTATTAAACGATCCGCCCCAGTTTTCCTATAGCACATAATTGTCTTACAAGTCGCTAGTGAGGCACGTAGAGGGCTAATCCTGCGCCCGTTATTATAAATACTATTAGGTATCCCTCCCTACACAACGCTCCCCCGGGATCCGTACCCCCCGTTTGCAATTTTCTTCAACCCAAAACTATCCCGTATTAATCCCCATATACGAAAGGTACCGGTGACGTTTTTATTTACCTGCTACTTGCTATTCAACCCTAAAGTTCAAATTTCCCGTACAATTCTATATGTAGTCATAGTTTAACACCTTCTAAAAGGTGATATAGAGCCGTGGTGGCCGAGCGGTTGAGCAGTCGGCTATGACGCAAAGATTGCAAGTACGAATCCCGACTGCACCAATGAGATTTTTTTTAGAACTTCAGTACAATTCCATCATGCCATGTGTTTTACGGTGATGAAAGCATCGCGGCCTAACCTTCATTCATTTGGGAGAAAGACGTATGCGTAGTGCTCGAAAACAGGCGACGCACTCGCCGTCTGTCACGTTGGCACATAAGTACATCTCCCTCGATAAGCGTATGTTGTATTACCTCTCTTACTACTTCCTACCCTTATGTATACGCTTTGCCATAATAGTCACCGAACAGATAGGCAGAAGTGAAGCAACGGCCACTAATTATTATATATATATTTAGGTGCCAACGTGATCGCCGTCGTGAGCGTTCGAATTTCTTCTCAAACGTATGCAACCTGCATACGATACATTAAATTGTTTTTCTAACGCTCATAGTGGGATAAATCGCTGTACTATATAACGTCTGGTCTCGTGGTTAGAGCTACTGACTGCGAAACTTGAGGTCGCGGGTTCGAATCCCGCTGATGGCAGATATTTGTGTGATGAACAGGAGTATTTGTACCTTAGTCCTGGATGTCCTATGTATTTAAGTATATATCTATCTATTTAAGTAAATATATCGTTGTCTAGTTACCATAACACAAGCTTTGCTTAATTTGGGACTAGTTTAATTTGTGTGGAATTGTCCCAAGGTATTTATTTATTTATAATTAATTAAAAACTCTGATGCGATGATAGTCTTTGCAAGGATAGCCTGAAGAAATAATTGAATATCTTCCAAGGTTAGAAATAAACGTTTAATAAGTATAAAAATTGGTTGACAGGACAAAAAATATAAGCGCCCATTTACGACTTTATTGCCCGCAATTATGGTCGAACGAAAATACTTTCCTTATTAAATCGGTTGGAGGCCAATAAAATTTGATGGCGTTTTATATTCCTATCCGATATCCCTTTGTAAGTTTTGGTAATATTATATTAAATGCCTTGGGTTCACTTACATATGACCCACGTATTTTATTACTTCAGCACCATTGTGCACATTAATTTATAATGTACCTTAATGTTAAATGGCATTAGAATCAAAATCCAATGGGTACATGTTTTAAAAAAAGATTTGCTTTCATTGAAGTACTTATTGCTCACGTCCATATATTTTTTTCTATTATGGAAATAACAAGGAGACCACCGTTCTTCAAAATACTTTAATATTGCCAGTAATTAGTTAATTCATTCGATCATGTATAATGTACATTATTAATTACTGTACAAACTACCAAAATACATAATTTCTGAAACAGATCTATTCGATTAGAGATCTGTCTGCAGGCGGGAATAATCAGTTCTATCTAGATAGAACTGGCTATTTCTGCCTGCAGCTTGAGGGAGTGGGTGACGATATGTGTAAAGCAAATCATAGCAACACAACGAAAAACGTTTAATACAACTGATATCGATTGAGTATAGGCCTGAATTCTGAAAACTACACCATTTATAGAGATATGTAAAGGATGTCACATAAAATATTCATACGATATGAGGTCGTCCGATGATCCACGCCTAAATACCGAATTATTTCACGTTTCAAAGGCCTACGGCCGAGATGGGCACACCTCCGCAATATTTTTCCTTCAAATCTACATTTATATGATAATGTGTAGTACCGCGGGCGGCATTCGGAACCGATCCGGTAAGTTCCGATGAGTTCCGAAAATTTCCGAAGTCGTCAATCTAATTGTGCGCCCACCTCATACAGTGCGGATGGCTCGTTCGCTTTTTGTTTGAGAATCGACCTTTATGGTAAGTTATGAGTACGGCGGGGACTCGTTTGTAATATATTTTTGTTTTCCCTTCTCCATTCAGACGCGAGTTTTCGTTACAGCCCATATATAAACTAAATATTCACTGATATTGTAATATGTAGATAATATACTAATGCAAGTTTATCTATCATTAGTTAATAAGGTAATTTATGACAGGTTAATATTCGGAAATGGTGGATAAGTACGTAAAGTTAAAGTATGTATATAACGGTGGTTAAGTTAAATAAATGCTAGCTGTGTCCGTTACTAGAGAGTAACTCAGTCTAGAGAGAACTGGCGCTCTATACTCTCTGCCTACCCCGTTAGGGACTTGGCGTGATGATATGTATGTATGTATGTGTCCGTTACGTTGAGTAAAATAATTATGATTTTTTTAATTCAACTCTATGTAGAGATAGTAAAATTTGAATTTCAATATATCGTTAACCTGTGTAAAAATCCACTAAACTCAAACGAAACCTCATAGAAACAGACCGGGTTTTGAATCTACATACCCCTAACTATGTAACTGACAGACCACACACGCTAAAAACGCTTACAGGCATTTCAAGACAAGAACATATCGTACGCAAAAACACACGTGAACATTACCTTGTTCCCACTGAATATTTGGTAGAAGAAACGCGCATATGAATTTTCTTCGCAAAACACCGGAAACTATATACCGCTTATATTTATTGCGGGTGGGGGAGTTCCGTTTTGTTTCCTGTTTTCGCTCGTATGTGAAGTTTGTCACTTTTTGTATTTGGTTGTAAAATTTTATATGTAAGAACACGTTCTTAGTATATTTGAGTTCTGAGTAGATAAATTTGTGAAGATATAGTAACGTATAGTAGAAGGTATAGTATAGACTTTACATGTTGAAATCTTAATTTCAATTACAACATTGCAATGTAATTAAAACCGTATGTTCTCACGACAAGTAGTTTTTTTGCTTGAAACATAAATGTTCAAGGTCCATTCTTTATAAACAATTCAATCAATAAATTTATCCTGAAGTTTGTAACTAGAAACTCCAAACTTAAAGTCTTAATATGAACCGCCATATTATGTGCCATAAATACTTGATAGAACATTTAACCAGAATAATCCCATAAATAACATAGATGTTAATTAATGTTATTTTATTTTAATCCCTTTAATAGGTATTTTTATTTATTTCTCTAGGAACAGAAAATACAGTTATAATTTACATGTAAGTGTGCGATAATGCTTGCATTAGTATAAAACCGTGTCGCAGACATGAGCACTCATCCCCAGAAGGAGATGTTACAGAGTTCCAAGTTGACACAATTAAACTTAGATTCACAAGGATCGGTATCGAATCGATCGGCGTCAGTTCTCTCTTGACTTTATTAATCCACATTTATCAGTCTCATACGTGCTCGTCCGTTTCGCAAGTAAGTAAATAAGTTTTTCATTGTCCTCCATAACACGCTCATGTTATTATTATTGTTCAAAGCGTATGGATTTATTGTTTGAAGGCAGTAAAAGTTTAACTTTGAGGGAATGGCCAGATAAAACTTTCATAATGTGTATTTGGCGGATTTCAAGCTAATCTCTTTGTGTCATAAAAGTGGACGATAAAATGTATATAAATGTTTTACTGATTATTTCTTTGTAAGGAGCTATAGTTTAACCACCGTTAGCGAAATAACTTAATTGCATATTTTATTTATGTATAAACTGTTGACAAGTAAAGTGGATATTGTATTTATTCTCTTCTCTTATGTATATCTGTATATATATAATTCTTCTGTGAGTGTGTATGTCACTGAACTCCTCTCAAACGACTGGACCGATTTTGATGAAATTTTTTGTGTGTGTTCAAGGGGATCTGGGAATGGTTTAGATTCACAATTGGACCCGATAGGTGGCGCCACCATCTTTTTTTTTCCACCCGAGCGAAGCTGGGCGGGACCACTAGTACTCTATATTTCTCCCCAACGGGCCAGATATTAATTTGTAAAAAAAAGATATTGCATAAAGTTTTTTTATTATTTATTTATTAGTATTTTATTATTATTACTTAGGGCACGCACAAATTACGAAAAAAAGACAATATTGTTTGAAGGAGCACAACTTTACAATAAATTGCTAAACGAAATAAAGCAGTGTGCCAGCTTAAAAAAAAACTCAAGAAATAGTTATCAACACCAAAGATTACAATGAATACAAGAATACAAGATTACAATTACAATTACAACATCAACACTATTGTAACAAGTCTCTCCAAACTCGCTAGAGGTAAATTTTATACGATAACAATATATATCTTTAGAATTTTTATATTTACGGTTTCAAAAGGAGTTTTCCTTCGTAAATGCTCAGACTGGCATGCCGTCCCCGCTAAGATTGTCCCTTGAGAAAACAACATGGAGTTCTTCAAAAAAGGGTATCAGGAGAATCTTTCAGGGCAGTGCACGGACGGCGGCCATTTAATATCAAGATGGCCGAATGTCTATTTGTCTACTTATTGATATAAAAAAATAGAAGAAACTCGTCATATAAGGATACCAGCTCATCAGTACTCGATGGGTTGTATACTAAGGTGCATACTGTATTATGGACGGCGCGCGGCATATAAGTAGTACCAGCTACCAAAAAATCAGAATCACCGAAGAGAGGTAGGGCATAACGGGTTTCCCGTTCGAATTCGGAGCTGCCCGACTGGGGCAGGACCTCCACCTTATAGAAGTCCGTAGCCAAATAACACAATTTTTTGTGTTGTGTTCCTACGTGGTGAATAAGGTTTCCAGTAATGAGCTCCTTGGGGAGGGGGAGGATTGTTACATTGTGTTGGAAGCAGAGGGATTAAACCCATTATGCTGCCAACACACTATAACTCTCCGAACACAGAGTGGCAACGCGCAAGTGATACTTTAGTATCGTGAGCGTAAATAGGCTACGGTAACCGTTTCCCATCAGGTGGGCCGTATGCTTGTTTGCCACTCTTGTTGTATAAAAAAAAAAAAAAAAAAACAACTCTAATGGGACGAGACAACGTGTGTTCTGACGCCATTTTTAATCAAGTTACGCGCCGACTTTCTGTACGCTTTCCATGACATGCTTTATGCTATAATTAAATAAAATTTTAAGGAGTAGATGTATGTATGTATATGTATGAATGACAAATTTAAATATCCTTCCCACAAGGGTCCCAGAAGGGGTAGGCAGAAGTGTGTAGGTAGTATAGTAGTAGTTATTTTAGGTGTCAACGTGACAGTTGTTGAGACCGACTTTACTCAAGTTCGACTATGACTCTTCTCAAACGTATGCAGGTTTCTTCTCGTTGTTTTCCTTCATCGTAAAGCTCGTGGTGTGACCTATCACTGTACTTCAGTTCAGAAAAACTCATTGGTACAGTCGGGATTTGAACTGGAAATCTTTGCTGGCAACCACAGGAACCACTCGTCCTCCACGGCTTCACAACTCTAAAGCCTTATGAATAGGATCAAATAAGGTTTGTAAAGCACTCGAGACTGATCGTGAAGTACACTTAATTACAAGTCTAAGCTCTTCTTAAAATTACAACTCCAAAAGCGAGGAGAGCGCCCTTAGTTATGTTAAAGCACCGTAATCCTATTAGACGAACTATCGAACGGTGGAATCAGCTTTATTCAATTCTAGGAGCTTGTGAACATAACATTGCTAATTAGGTAGCAAGCTGCTTAAGACGATTTGTAGAGGTTTACGTTCGCCGTGTATTTCTAAGCCCTAGAGTTTCCTAGGAGCTTCGTATAATGTTTTGTAAGTATTCAAGGCAGTATACACACAGAACATTTAATAAAATATAATATATTCACACCTTCCCACAAGGGTCCCCGAAGGAGTAGGCATAGGTATATTATAGTTAATACCCACACACCCACTTTCCGTCAGTGATTATTTTAGGTGTTTACGTGGCAGATGGCGAGTCTATCGCCGTAACTCAAGCACGACTAGACACACGCCTTTCCATTTCTCCTCAAACGTATGCAGGTTTCCTCTCGATGGTTTCCTTTAGCGTAAAGCTCGTGGTGTGATCAATCACTGTACTTAAGTTCCGTAAAAATCATTGGAGCAGTCGGGATTCGAACATCTAATCTTTGTGTTGCAGGCGACTGCTCGAACCACTCGGTCGCCACGGTTCTACGGCTAGTTCGAGGAAAGATAACATATTGAATATAATATATAATAGCAAAGTCACCATTAGTAACACCCTCAACACGAGTCTTACCGACACGAAATCATTCCCAATGCTTTTATTAATTTAGGCTTTTAATTAAGGAAGTGAGTCGCTAAAATCGAGAATCCGCTTTAATTAGAAACTTTCAAAGAAAATATAGGCAAGCCATGTCGTTTCCAAAAATAATGCGAATAGGAGACAGGTGTCCAATTTGCATATTCTTTGTTCCCTTCCAATGTATTTCCCTTCTTGCGTTCAATCTGCTATGACATTTTCCATTACAACTAAAGCATATTGAACTTTTCCTACCCATCTTACTAATATATATTATAAATGCGAAAGTTTGTGAGTATGTATGTATGAATGTTTCTTACTCAATCACGCCTAAGAGAGTTAGGGCATAACGGGTTTCCCGTTCCAAATTCGGAGCTGCCCGACTGGGGCAGGATCTCCACCTTATAGAAGTCCGCAACCAAATAACACAACGCCAGAAGGGCTGAGCAGAATTGATTGAAATTTGTCACAAATATAGATTATTAGCTGGATTAATACAGAGTATGTTTTGTTCCGAAAGTAAATGTACATAAAATTATACTAATTTAATTTATTCTTACGTGGGTGAAACCGCGGGGCAAATCTAGTTGTATTATAGACTAGCTTATGCCCGCGGCTTCGCCCGCGTGGAGTTCTAAAAAGTAGCTTTGGAAATTTTCGTGCTAGAATCGGTTCAGCCGTTATGCCGTGAAAGAGCACCATACATTATAATATAAGAACTTTGAATTTATCAGGATTAAAAAAAAGCAGCCTATGTCCTATTCCTAGGTATAAGCTATCACCATTTCAACTTTCAGCCAAATCGTTTCAGCCGTTTGGCCGTGAAAGAACCGCAAACATCCAAACTTAAAAACTTTCACATTTATAATATTAGTAAGATGAGAATGATTGTGAAAACATTTGTTTCTCAATCACGCCAGAATGGATGAACGGAATTGGATGAAATTTTGCACAAAGATAGATTTAGCTGGACTAACACATAGGCTAAAGGCAATAAGGCTAGTACATTTTTACGCGGGTTAAACTGCGGGATACTATTAGTAGTCAAACACAAGTCATTAGTAGTTAAAAAAACACAAACATCGCAAACCATTAAAAAAAAACGATCTACTTTCAACCTTCCTATTAGGCGCTGCAAAAATCGATTTGCAAACTGAAAATTTTATATTATTTATACCAACAGTTTTTTTTTTTTTTTGTATTGTCTCTCGTAGCGTGAGTTCCGGGAACTTTTGCTACTTAACCGGTCAATGGCGAGACCTAGGCCTCCAGCCAGGCACTTTAGTACTAAGCAACACAGTTAAGGGCACCCCCTGTGGGGTACGAACCTCGGCTTAGGGCGTTGCTGGATCGCGAGGAAGGGAGCTGGGCTGGACTGTTAATTTTATTGATATATTATTTGGGAGCGGGATTTGCGCGTCTGGCTCGGCGCGGGCCGGCGTTTGCGGAGGAGGTCGGGGGGGAACATTACGGCTTATTCGCGTTGAGCCTCGCCGGCGAGGACGGAACAGTGGTCGGTTGTGTGTAGTGTTGGTATGTTTTCGTCGGGCGTCCTGGAGAACCGTTATGTCGTCATCCGGTTCAATGACGGCATGTCTTGGACGCCTTATCTTGGAGATAAGGGAGGGAGTGTATCGGGCGGCCGATACGACGAGGGGGTTGGGGTGATTTTCAGCAGAATCGAAATGACGTTTGGCTAGTTTTTTCAAAAACTGTTTTATAGTGGGGACTTTGAGGTCAACGTGGAGTTATACCAACAGTGAAATAATTTACAATTTATACCAAGCGGAAGCATTTGACCTTATTCGGACTGTTATAAAGTTCAAAATCATCTGAATTAATGTTTTCATTATCATTACCTGCCAAAGGTCAATTCCGCCTGTTTAATTATTCTGTCCAGCATTCATTGTGTTATGTTCTGAAGTGTCTTTAAGAACAATATTCTTAGGCTTTTGATGATGAGACACTTTAATAGATAGGTATTTCTTTGTGACCTTTTGCTTAGAGTTTTGCTCGTTTACTGATATCGTTGATCTGACGCAAATTTTATGAATTTTCAGTTGTCTCGTTGGACTTATTACAAAGTATTCAGACATTTGCGAAACAAAGTGTTTGATACAAGCCAGACGTTTTTCATCGCATCGATGTTAAATTTGGTTAAAGTTAAAGCAGAAGAAAGTTATTTCGATTGTGTTCTTCTACATAATTGTAGACAGATGATCAGGCTGAAACCCTCACGGAGTAGGCTGACAGAGAAGAGCGCTAGATCTCTCCAGATATACACACTGTAATATACTTCACTTCATCCACTAACATTGATAAATAAATAAGAAAAATGGCGAAAAAAAACGTATCCTTATATTATATTAACTTAACTTGTGTTAATCTAGCTAATTTTCTTCATCTGTGCCAAATATCATCCGATTCCTTTCAGCCATTCTGACGTGATAGAGTTATAAACATTCATACATCGGTACAAAATTTCACATTTAGAATATTATAAGGATAAAAGTTGTACCAATGCAATTCACTCACGTCAATGCCCACGCTTCTGTAACCCCCCTTTAGGACAAGACATAATATATATAGTGGCTGACCCTTGGTAAAACTCTCTGTACGAAGGGTGTAGCTCTGGCAACCCCCCGCAGTCGTGACCATGACCCTTCAACGGACCCTTTTAACTATAAATACCTTTGAAAGGTTGATTTTTGTAATACAAAACATTCATAGGTTAAATACAATTATCTTTGTTTGTTAATGGGGCAATTATTTATTGGGTTCCAAATAACGAAATGACATATACAAATATCTCATATTTGCCTTCCCACTAGGGTCCTCGAAGGTGTAAGCAGTGGCGTGTAGTACCCGCACACTAACTTTTCGCACAAGACCTATTTACAGTTATACAAAGCGAAAGTGTGTGTGAGAAGAGGCAGAGGAAGACCACGTTCCAACTACCTACATCTAATCAATCGGACACGCAAGGACGGGAATGTCAAGAGTACTCAAAACCGGCGAGTATTGATTTTGAGAGTGATGAATTTGGAAAAAGCGAAAGAGGTATGTAAGTCTAAAGGGAACTGGCGCTCTAATCTCTTTGCCCACCCCGTTAGGGTATCGGCGTGATGATGTGTAGGTATGCATGCATCTATTTTAGATGCCAACACGACAGATGATCCATCGCCGTTTCTTCTCTTGCTGTTTTATTTCGTCGGTAAACTCGTGGTGTGACTAATCATAATATCATCATCAATCAATCATAAAATCATAATCATAATAATCTTAAGTTCAGAATTCAAAAACTCATATGTACAGTCGAGATCCGAACTTGCAATCATTGCGTACAGGAAACCATTCGGCCACCACAGCTCCCTAAGAATAACGATTCAAGTGATATATAAACGAAGCATCCGGTCTAATTAGCCTTCACGGCTTATAAAGGCGTGTATTTTTATTAGATTTCTCCAAGGGCAAATGTTGGTAGCTGTACCCGAATTTAATTAATATATTTAATGTGATTTACCGCTAGGACTACAGCAGCGAGCGCTTTTTTCAAATTAACAAACCCTTTTCCGTTTCACGAGATGAAGGCGTTGCGCGATGGAGATATTCTCTGTTTTGGTTTTAATAAGGTTGTAAATTTATTAGGGGAAAGAAGCGTTTTATGTAACATCTATGTATACAAGGCCGTTGTGACCAAGTGGTTTGAGTAGTCAACATAGCCGGTTCAAGCCCCGATTATACCAAAGAGTGTTTTCTTAACTAAGTACAGTGCTTAATCATACCACGCATCGAGAGGAAACTTGCATACTTGTAAGAAAAAAAATACGAAGTATGTATAGTCGTGTTTGGCAGAACCTGTCACGTTGTCACCTAACATTATGTCCGGTGAAAATAGAATGAGTTGGCAAAACAGGTATACAAAGCGAATGGATGTTATGGGAGAAGAGAGTGAGAATGACTCTATGATATTATGTATGTGTATGTGTATTTATGTATAAGAACAAGAAGAAACAGAGGAAGACCACCTTCCAATTACCTAAATCAAATCGATCAGACACTCAAGAACGGGAACGTCAAGAGTACTCGAAACTGGCGAGTATGTATGAAGAGACTGATGAATGTGGTCGAAGCGAAAGAGTATATATGTCTAGAGAGAGCAGCCGCTCTATACTCCCGACCCCATTAGGGACTCGGCTAAGAGCTATATTATACCCGAGCAGTCGCACCAACTAGTATTAGACTAGCAACGCTAAGAGTACAGGTTTGAATCCCCGTATGATTTGTGAGTGTGTAGATCAGAAAATATAAAGAACTTTTTTGTATTGACTTCTTAAAACTTCAAAGTTTTAAATATTTTCTATAGTTTAATAAATAGGGATTTAATTCTTAATAAATTTTGATTTAATTCATTGGTTCTTATAAGTACCGAACTAGAAATAGCTTAATGAGATTCCAATCGAAAATTAAGACAGATTTACGTATTAAAAACGAAGAAATAAGTCGGTGCCAAATAATAACGAACCTATAGATACAACTGTAGAAATAAGAACCAAATTAAGCTCATTCCTGGCTTGTATAACTCGTAAGGGAGATACCACAACAAGGGATGCAGGGAGGTGTCGTTCCTCGTAGGCCTGGGGCGAGGAGGGGGGGCTGAGGGTGGGGCGGGGGGAGCGATCGGGCCTTTGATAATTTATTATTGAAACCTCGTCTTTATTCTTTCCTTTTGTAATATTGTCCCGGCTAACAGCTTATTTGTTCGAGTTCGAGTTGTAATTTTACTGTATTTCTTTTCGCTTTGTCTTATACCTATGACTGGTCCCCCATTTTCTCTGTGCGCTTAAATCATTCGGATCGTTAAGTGTTTTCTAATATTGACAGACTAAATATAAGAAATTCGACAGAGCACGAGCCATACCCCTAATGTTACAAGCGTCCATATGCGGCGGTAACCGCTTACCATCAGGCGGACCGCTTTGTGATATATAAAAATGGCAAGTCGTAGCAGCCGTTAAGCTGCAAGTACAAATCTCGGCATTCTTCTTGGCTCTTTTTCTATATCACAAGGTAGGGAAACTTATATATTTACGTAGGTTCAGAAAAACTCATTGGTATAAGTTCAAGCCACCGAGGTTTGCCTACCTTGTGATGTAGAAAAAAGAGCCAAGAAGAATAAAGAAATTAATTTAAGCATATGCAGCATATACTTGCCCTAGCGACGGCGACAGACCGATCATCTGTCGATTTGACAGCACTAAACATCTCCGTCTAGAAAAAGGACTCCTGTGTGAAGTTTTAGAGATACAGTAACGATGATTTGCTTCATTATATTATGACGATGAAGCAAATAAAAATAAAATATTTTTCTAATAAATACACATCCTGTACATATATTATAATATTATATGCGGAATATTGATGAGGAGAAGGGGATATGTCAATGTTGATAGATCTGCCGTTGTACTTTCTCTGCATACCCTGCGATAGAATCGGCGTGATGATATGTATGTACGAGTGTCATTGTAGAAATACTCGTTCTAGGAGACTTCTTCTAGATCTATTTTATATGTGTTTTTTCGATTACAAATGAAAATATTTCCATTAAATTCTACGAAGAAAAAAGACCTGTCTTATGCGCCTTATTCTTTTAATGAATATTTTCACATTTTTTCAGAGCGACATTTCCTCCAACAATATTTTGAAAATATGACGCAGACAAGGTGAAATTAATTTATTTTCTTGTCTGGTACTCGCGAAAAATTTAATAACAACATCACCTGCGCACGGATTCGTATTTAAGGTGTAATCGCAGGCCCGGATTTAGACTTCTTTACCTTCTAGAAAAACTACATATGTCGAAAAAATATGATATTGCCTTAGGGGCTTACATAGCTTCGCAAGCAGTCATCCAGAGAATACATATTTTAGCCTATTGGGAATTTTGTGGAAAGAAGGTTATACAAAAAAATATAATATTATGAAGTAAAATTGCAGTAAAATAATAATAGCAGTTATTGGAACATCTCAAAAATATTATCGTACCATTCCATTTCCAACAAACAATCCCATTGAATATGCTGTAATATTTTCATACAGTTTGATCTGCATTTAACACGTATCAAAAGCTATTATAAGACCCACAACAGCATTAAATAGGATAATATTGCCGAACAATAATAGCTTAATTTATTTTTGGCTTCACCGCACTAATAAATCCGACCCTGTACTGATATTTATATGTAGATGAAAAGCAGGGAGACAGCAGGTTGTTGTCGAGGGGAGCCGACAATGCTGCTCGTTTGATAAATTGCGATATTGTTACCGAATCCGGCCCTGTGTGCGCGGACCACCCAAACTTGATACTTGTACTCTATTGTTACCCGTAACTTTGAGGATCAAGAAGCATTGGTTGTTGTACGTAGATTTTTTCGCTGATTCGTAATTGTGAGCGGTTCATTGAATTGTTAGTGTTGCTACCATCGGACGTGCTTTTTGATCGTCTGTTGGGAAAGAGGAGCGTGTGAATCCGAGTATTTCCAAATTCTATTGAGTGCGTTTTATTTTACGATACGCGATTTGCAATTGCGGCCATGGAATAGATGTTTTTGACGATTGCCGGAACATCAAACTGTTTTGTCGAAATAAATCAAATTTTAACATAAAATAGCTGACCGGGCGAATATTGTACAGCTAGAATTAATTGATGTGTTAATAATTTTAATCGTTCCTATATTTTAACAGTTATTCTCCTATTCTCGGATTGAATAAACCCAATAAATCAAAGATCATCAGAATCGGTCCACCAGTTCTTGAGTTATACATGGTGTAAGTAACCCGACTTTGTTTTATTTATATACATGAATAGTAGATAGTAAGTAGATGGATAGACGATGGAGACCCTCACGACTATGTTACAAAATTTTATAATATTTTGCATTCTCTTGATTGTTTCAATAGTAATTAAGTCAATCGTTTAATATAAGATTATAAATAAAATAATTATAGTCTATATGCCACTAATCTACTACACAAGGGAGAGGAGTAGTCACATTGAAAGCAGGTGATCCTGCAGTACCGACTAGTACTCATGATAATTTATTACTTCTTATGCACACTGTTAGTGAAATATATTTCTGAAAGGAGCGTAACTTAGTCATTGCCAAACGATTGAGAGAGATGAATATATAAAATATTCATGTATAAAATAAATAAATATGGACAATTATAAAGCAGGTTTCTCAAGAACAAATATTGTAACTCACAAGCGTCTGCGAGCAACTGCTCTCTGTTTGACTAAAATGCAGGTATAATTTTTTAGGGTTGAAAATTTAAATTAATAATTTCATATTCAATAGTTCCCTATGCCCCTTACACAGGAAACACTTATTAAACGTCGTATTCCGAACCTAAATTGATACTATGGACACCAAATGGATGATCTATTGTTTTTTATGATAAGGCTTGGGGTTCGATTTTTTTTTATAACATGGTTCCTGGGCAGTCAAAAACAATTTAAAGTTATGTATGGATTCAATCAAAGTAGTGTGTAGTATGTGGATGTGTGGGTACTACCTACACACCTCTGCCTCCCCCTTCGGGGATGGTGTGAAGGTGTGGGATGGTGTGACAAAAATATATATGTATGTGATATATATTTTTGTCGAAAATACGCAAGCTTTGCCCTCAATGTTGCTAGCGTCCATAGTCGGCGAAAACTGCTTGCTCTCAGAAGGGCTGCAAAACAAAATTGTAAGAAAAGTATCAAAACTCTATAGAGTTTCAGAGATTATATAGTAGGTATTACATTTATATAAACATTGATTAAGGGGGAAAATGCCCAGAATGTATGTGCTTATTAATATCACTTCCTTAAAGCACTGTACGGAATCCTAAGAGCACGACCACTACTCAGTTGTCCAGTTTCAAATTTTATATCTTTTTACAGTACGCCAACTTTGCCTTTTTTCTTTTTTATTCAGTCTTATTCATCCTGAAAACATAGATCTTTCGCCAGAGATATATTTAGGTTGACGAAACATATGAACAACGCGAAAGTGGGTGCAAGAAGAGACAGAGGACGTTTTTTTTTTTTTTTTGTATTGTCTCTCGTAGCGTGAGTTCCGGGAACTTTTGCTTCTGCGAGACCTAGGCCTCCAGCCAGGCACTTTAGTACTAAGCAACACAGCTAAGGGCACCCCCTGTGGGGTACGAACCTCGGCTTAGGGCGTTGCTGGATCGCGAGCTAGGGAGCTGGGCTGGACTGTTAATTTTATTTATATATTATTTGGGGGCGGGATTTGCGCGTCTGGCTCGGCGCGGGCCGGCGTTTGCGGAGGAGGTCGGGGGGGAACATTACGGCTTATTCGCGTCGAGCCTCGCCGGCGAGGACGGAACAGTGGTCGGTTGTGTGTAGTGTTGGTATGTTTTCGTCGGGCGTCCTGGAGGACCGTTATGTCGTCATCCGGTTCAATGACGGCATGTCTTGGACGCCTTATCTTGGAGATAAGGGAGGGAGTGTATCGGGCGGCCGATACGACGAGGGGGTTGGGGTGATTTTCAGCAGAAGATACAGAGGAAGACCATGTTCCAACTACTTAAATCAAATCATTCGGACACTCAAAGATTAGAACGCCAAGAGTAGGTACTCGAAACTGGCGAGTATTTGAAAAAATAAATGTGGGCGAAGCGAAAGAGGCATGTACCTAAGTTTAAAAAGAACTAGTGCTCTACTCTCTCTGCCCATTCCCATGAGAGACCCGGCGTGGTGATATGTTTGTATGTAAGTAGAGAGAAAGTAAATGGAGCCTCGTCACTCTTTACCTTATCATACTTCAGGTTTAATTAACTCTTTCGCTAATAAATAAATAAGAAAACACCAGAATATAATATGTTACGAATTTCTGCGATGCAGACAGAAAAACGTAACAAAAAGTCGCTCGGAAATTTGAGCTGCTTCACACCAGACAGGTATGAACCATTCTTTTTTAACACCCGGGAGCTTTGACCACTGTGTAGGATTTTTCAAATTACAACAACGCGACACCGTTCTATTTCAGTTGAGTTGTCGTATTTATATTATACTAGCTGTGTCCGGGTTCGCCTGTGTAAAATTTGCTTTATTACATATTACAGAAAGAGACTTCTGCTCGAGCCCTTACACCATGGTTTACATTTTTTTTACACCACCAAGCATGCAGTCCGCCTGATGGTAAGCGGTTATCGCCGCCTATGGACGCTTGCAATACCAGGGGCTTTTGTGCGTTGCCGACCCTGCAGGAATCTTTTCTTCAGGTATATACTATATTATTCAATAGGCCGTCTGGTTCCGACTGGTTCGATTAGTTGCCTTTGCCTACACCTTCGGGGACCCTTGTGGGAAGGCGTGAGGATAAATGATTTTATAAGAATATATATTTTTTAATTAGTTTTCGTTTCCTTTCATTGTGCCCTATTACTTGAGCAACTTATGGCAGTTGCTATATGAAGACCATGTAGGAACATATAAATATTTAAATAAAAATTACTTGAGCAACTTATGGCAGTTGCTATATGAAGACCATGTAGGAACATATAAATATTTAAATAAAAATTTAAGACGATTTAAATAATGATACAGTACCAGAGTTAATCATGTTTCTACAAACGATATTTCAAAACGCTATCAAATTTATCAAAATACGAAATCGAGGAACAAAACAAATAACCATTGAGATGGACAAAGGGCTTGTCAAAAACATCGAACCTCGAATAATTGCCCGGTGATTAGGGCGACAAGGAAAAATATACTTTGTACTCGGGCAATTGATGACGTTTTTGAATACAAAGTTACATTGTCCCTTTCATTAACAACCCTTATTGCCAGAGCTTTATCAATTATGATATTTCATACCATTTATTACAATGTTTTTGTTGTGACGTGAGTTCTCACCGTAAAGCTCGCGGTATGACTAATCATTATACTTACTTTACTAATAAACAATTCTATACTACAATATAAAGAAATAATAAAGATAAACTACCCATAAATAGATTAATCTGTGTCATGCAGAAGGGTGCCAAGAAGACTGGCGGCATTGCCATGTTTTATGGCAATGCTGATTCGCTAAGCAAAATATTCGCAAGCGCTTATACGTTCACACCTTCTCACAAAGAGGTAGGCAGTGGTGTTTAGTACCCACACACCCACTTTTCGCCGGACTTCGTGTTTTCAACGTGACAGATGGCTTTGTCACCGCCAACACATAGTCTAAAATTTTCTTAATTGTTGTTGACATTAATGTCGTAGTAAAGTCAAGCAAAGGTTTTAGCAGTTAGAGAAATAATAATAACGGCAAAATAATCTCTCTTAAAAACATATATTAAAAAACAAACACATGAATAGTGTATAAAAGTTATAATCCTTACGCTGCATAGCTCGAGTGCTGGCGTAGCATCAGCGTAGCATATCTACGCCGTAGCACCGTGATCAAAGCACGTAGCACAAAGCTCCATCTCATAAAAAGTTGATAATATGCTATAAAACGCTACGGCTTTTTTTGTGCAGTGGATGAAAACCGATCAAGTGATATTATGATCGAGTTAAGTTAGATTTTTTATATATTTTTAATGCATAACGCAAATCAAGGAAAATATATCATTCACATATGTGTGTTTCACTAGCTGTGACTACAACTGCGTCCACGTGGACTTTAAAAAATATTTTTCAATTTCTAAAATAAAAGTAGTCTAAGTAACTTCTTATTACATTAGTTATCTGCCAGCGATCCCCAAATCCCGTCAAAATCGGTCATGCAGTTTCAGAAATTAGCCGGAACAAACAGACAGACAATTTTTTTTTTAAATGTTATTATTACATAGCGAAAATGTGTGCAAAAAGAGATAGTGTAAGACCACGTTTCAAGCACCCAGATCAAATCGATCGGACACTCAAGGATGGGCACGTCGAGAATACTCGAAACTGACAAGCATATATGATGAGTGACTGTGTGATGAGTGATGAATCTGGACGAAGCGAAAGAGATGTAAGTCTAGAGAGAACTGGCGCTATATACTCTCTGCTTATCCCGTTAGGGACTCGGTGTGATGTTATCAGCAGTGGTAATGAACTCAATTGGCGTACGACTGGAACCAGTGACGTGTTGTCGAGCAGGCGTATGCCCAACGGTAGGTTAATAAAGGCTCTTTACAGGTTCATTGGCAGTACATACCTATCTATAAATATAGGTTTTGTTGTGTGAAGTATTTTTTGTTGTATATGTTTAATACATATACAACAAAAAATACTTCAAGGAATACCAAGACAAACTACAAAACGCTTCAATAAATAAAACGGTCGTAGCAAAGCGTAGCAATCGTAGCTGCTCTACGATGCTCGTAGCTGCTCTACGATGCTCGTAGCATGCAGCTTCCACTACGGCATATGCTACGGAAGCCGGATGCATAGTGAGTAGCGTACACGTACATAAATGGCGTAGTTCTACGTATTGCTCGTTATTTCACTGCGTAGAAGCATTGCTTTTAATTAGCTATGAAACCTTTTGAAACGTGTTGTTGAGACAACTATATTTTTCATTTAATTATGTTTTTTTAATATGATACGGTGCTCGTAACTTGATTAATTGTTAACAAACGGAATGTAATGCAGAGCGGTATGAGTACTTGCCTACAACACAAAGATTGCAAGTTCAAATGCCGACTGTACCAATGAGTTTTCTGAACTTTAGTACAGTGATTAGTGACACCAGCAAACGTTCGAGAAGACATTCAAAGGCGTATAAATGTTACCCACACCAAGCACGATTATATGTACTACATACGTCTCTTAATTTCATCTCAAAAGACTGCAGGTTTCGTCTCGCTGTTTTCCTTCGCCGTAAAGCTCGTGGTGTGACTAATGACTGTACCTAAGCTTAGAAAACTCATTGGTGCCGTCGGATTCGAATTTGCAATATTTGTGCCCCTACTACTCGAGCCCCTCGTCCACCACGGCTTAAACTACAATGTATGAAAGGTATATTTTCAATATGTCAGAATCATAATAAAAACTACTTGAGTAATACAATGCCAATATATCGTTGATAGTTAAAGCTCAATACTGAATACGGCCACTTAGCATTGTAAAATTTCCATTATAATGTTCAAATACTGAATTTCGAATTCTGTAGCATTGAAAACAAGGTCCGTTTTCAATATTCAGTAGCGTGTTATTTGTTAAAAATCCTTTATGCCTGCAGCTCCAATATATCGAAGGTTTTTTTTTAAATCCGCACAGAGCTCTGAATGTTAGAAATGTATCGGTTTTTCTAAAGTTTGGATGGAGTTCTCAAAAACCCATCAAAATGCTAATATAAAGGATGTCTCAGTAAAAAGAAAAATTGTTTTGTATATGATATAGGGTGTTGTGAATATATCCTCATTAGAAGCTACATCGGTAGCTCCAAAGATAACAAAAATATTACAGACTAATATCCACTCCAAAACATGGTTTTATAGGTTTTCTTCCTATCTATTCACTTATAAATATCTTCACGTCTACCCGCAAGCGTCACCTACATATATAAGCCAGCATGTATGAAGAAACCGGTGAACGTGGATGAAGTGAAAGAGTTCTGTAAATTTAAACTGAACTGGTGCTTTCATATGCCTACCCCTTGATGGACTTGGCGTTATTATATCTGTAAAAGAGTAACCATGGAGTTTCTTGCCGGTTCTTCTCCATGGATGCGACCAACCCGAACCGTGCTTCTTTTTCGACGTTTTATAAGTGCCCATCTGGGCCTATGTGAAATAAAAAGATTTTGATTTTGATTTTGATTTTGTAATGTCTACCGTTAAGTATATGTGTAGCGCTTGTCAACGTTCCTTGTGTCTCTTATGTTAGTTAAAAAGAAAACAATTTGAAACATTATTGTATCATGATTGCAGTAACATGCAATGTTATTGATCTCGTTACTAGTTTCACAATAGTACTAGTCGCTTTTTGTTAGTTCTGGCTACCAGCCACTGCGGGTGGGTGAGCTAACCCCACATCGGCAAGGTCAATCCTCATTCCACTCGTAAAATAATACAATAAGGGCCGGCAAACCATTACAAGAACGGCAAATCGACATCTAAAAATAAAGGCTATATTTCAAAGCTCACAGGAAACGTTTTCAGGCAACGTCCGGCTGGCTTTCAGGCTTTTCAACCATCGACGAAAAAAGCTTCGAGCAATAACGCTCAAAAGAGTATTAATTTTAAACGGTTGGGCGCGACGTGCTTAGCCCAGGAGCTCGCCATAAAACTGTACATATAAAACGGATTTGTTTTTGTCGCAAACATTTCAACCATTTTTTGTATACTTTTCCCAAGTACCTGTTATGAATGTGGACTCTAAAACCATGAAGAGTATCTAGTTGATAGCCCTTACTCGTTATTTCTATAGCATACAAATGATTAAAAGGTATATAATACTTCATATATTTTTCACGCCGTCCCACAAGGGTCCCCGTAGGGGTAGGCAGAGGTGTGTAGTACTCACACCACTTTCCGCTGGAGATAAACCTATTTTAATTGGCAGCGTGACAGACGGCGATGGAGCCGTTAACCAAGCATGACTATAAACCTCTTTTTAAATCTTCTCAAACGTAAGCAGGTTTCTTCTAGATATTTTCCTTCTCAAGTTCAAAAAAGTCATTAGTACAGTCGGGATTAGAACATGCAATCTTGGCGATGCAGGCAACTAATGGAACCACTCGGCCACCACGGCTATTTATTGGTAAATAATACATATTTTAAAATCAAACCGAAATCCAATGACTATGAAATATGCTCTTAAGAGAACATAACCATAAGAAAACTGCAAGAACTATCGTACATTTAACCCAACAGGGTAACTGTACCTTCCCTAACTCAACTACGAAGTTTAAGCAATCGACATACAAGCTCCCGTACCATTTGCTGTGAATATCGCCTACTATAGGTTTTTCCAGGCGATTAATATGGACGCTACCGATATACGTACCGATGCGTTCGTCCATTAATGAAATTAACACGCTCACTAGCATTGCGAATAAAATTTACAAATATTTACTGTATGGTACAGTCGCGTGCACTGCAGATATTATAATAATAATATTCCAGAGACCTATCATAAAGTGAATTGACATTAAACAGAGCACAGTATCTATATATGTATATATACATATATATATATATATATATATATATATAAATGTTTGCCTGTACGTCCTTTATAAAATCGTAAACGCAGCTGGACGGATTTTAATGAAATTTTCTGTGTTCTTCAGGTGGATTCGAATATGGTTTAGATTTACAATTGAACCCGATAGGTGGCGCTACTGGGTCCGTGGCTTTTTTTTTCACCCAAGCGAAGCTGGGCGGGACAACTAGTTTTTTTATAAAAAATATTAGTCACATCACGAGTGACGTACGGTGAAGGAAAGCATTAACTTGAATATGTTTGAGACGAAATTTTTAGTATTTATAGTCGTGATTGAGGAACGGCTTCTTGCAGGAAGGCATGGAGATATTATAAAAGATTCTAAGTAGATGCAGTTGAATTCAAGCTTGAAAGTAACATACGTAAAATTGTGTTTCAACTTGTATATTGATTTGAATCCATGGTCAGTCCGATTTGAAAAAAATCGAGAGGAATATTTTTTGTATTATGTATGTCTGTTTTTCAAGTAATGTTTGTGCATACAGATTCCTGAAATAACATATTAACATACGGGACAGGCTAATCAAAACTTTCCAACTCACCCTTAACACAATGAAAAAAAAACTAGGCAGGTTGAATTTTCCTCTGCAAACGGAATCAATTAGCGCGCGCGCGGATATTGCAGTAGGCTGATAACGGGGAATCGTACTCCCACCCCTGTTTGAAGTTTGCGTATGTGTGTGTAGTTTTGTTATGTTTATACATAAAAACTTTACTAACTCTCCTATCGGCTGCTACGTTTTTACATACCTCTTTCGCTTCGTCCACATTCATTAGTCTCTTCATACATGCTAATATATATAATACATAATAATTATAAATAAATAAATATTTTCAAACCTTAATAAATCGTCCAAGGGGGACAATTTCACACAAAACGCCCTAGCCCCACACGTAATATACTTAGGCTGTAGTCTGTAGGCTTAAGTAACTGGGCAACGATATATATACTTAGATAAAAATACATAGGATATCCAAGACTAAGTATGAATACTCGTGTTCATCACACAAATATCTGCCCTCAGCGGGAATCGAAACCAGACGCCCGTCAGATGACTGTACTACTGTTATTTATCACACTAGGAGTTTTAAAGCAAACGGAAGAATCGAAGTGCTTATAGTCGTGCTTAAGGTACGGCGATGGGCTCGTCAAGTGTCACAGTGACACTTTAATAGATATATTGATCCAGTAAGACAAGAAAATATAAATATCAAATTACAAAGCGCCTATATCGAGGCAACACAACCGTACGTATCTAATAGTCACATCACCTCCTACATAATATCTCTCAAAGTTATATGAAGGGCTTAATAAGTATTATTTATTGCTCAAACTCCACAGTAATTATTTAAGGAGAATTCCTTCCCCCATTAATAGGGCGCTATGTGTGTACGGTTCATTAATTTATTCATATGGGCTTAGAGGTCTTGTTTGCGTAGAGCAGTTGATATTGTACATTGTTATCTGAATATATTTGAGTCTATGAAAATTACCCTCAAAAGAGCTTTTGCATTATTTTTATATGAAACAACCTACGTTATGACTTTTTCCCATGCGAATTGTATTCTTATCTTGTTAAATATCTATATTAGATAGGGTTGATGAAGAAAGGCATGTTACGTTGGTTTGGACATATAGAAAGGATGAGTGAAGCATTGTTGACAAAACATATACAAAGCGAAATTATGTACAAGACGTGGCAGAGGAAGACCACGTTCCAACTACATAGATCAAATCTATCGGACACTCAAAGAAGAAAGACAAGGGAACGTCAAGAGTATGTAAAGAAGAGGTATGTACATCGGCACGTAAGAGACTGACGAATGTGGAGGAAGCGATAGAGGTATGTATGTCTAGAGAGAAATTCCTGCATACCCCCGCGTGAGACTCGGCGAGATGAGAACTAGAGACAACAAAAAAAAAATTCTACTGTATTAAGTATAATTTAGATAATTATACAAATAGAAATCAGAATTCTATATATTGCGTATACATTAATTGAAAGAAGATTATTTCGATTCAGTACGGTTATGAATTGATTAATACTCGGAAAAACGATACGACTAAGTCTTCGCAGACAAATTTGCACTCGAATATTATGTACAAACCCTTACTACATAGGTCTCGATAATGTATTCGCCAAGACGTCAGGGCTGTCATCGAAGTTCCGATGTACTAAAACAGTTGCCGAAACAAGGCCCGGAATTTTCATATCATTTGCATAATCCCGACCTTGCTGGCAAATTTACAATCCTTAATAATAACGCCTCTTACACACTGTCGCAGATGTCGCAACGCTTGTTCGAGAATGTACCGATATTGTGTCTCACAATATTTATTCGTAGTTAATAATACTGAAGACCGGCGACCGAGTGGTTTCAGCAGTCGGCTGCAACACAAAGATTGCAAGTTTGAATCCAATGAGTTTATTTTAACTTAGCTATTAGTAGGGTTGGATTCCCGCTGAGGGCAGATATTTGTGTGATCAAAATTAGTATTTGTACCTTAGTCTTGGATGTCCTATGTAATAATAATAATATATCCTCACGCCTTCCCACAAGGGTCCCCGTAGGGGTAGGCAGAGGTGTATAGGTAATACCCACACACCCAATTTCCGCCAGTGGTATATCAGGTGCCAACGTGACAGATGGCGAGTCCATCGCCGTTATGTCCTATGTATTTTTGTATATACGTAAATATATCGTTGTCAGGTTACCATAACACAAGCTTTGTTTAATTTGAGACTATATCAATTTTCCCAAGGATTTTCCCAAGGCATTAACTTATTATTTATTTTTTCTCACTTCGAGCTTTATGGTAAAGGTAAACATGGAGAGAAAACCTACAAACGGTTGAAAAAAATATTCAATGATCTTCGTTTCTTGCTTAAGAAACGGCAATGGACGTCATCTGTCACATTGGCGCCTAAAAAGCGCCCTAACAATCTATTTCTGTGCCAAATTTCATCCATTCCTTTCAGCTATTCTAGCATGATTAACTAACAAACATCAATACACCCTCACAATCATTTATAAGTAGGATAAGCGCCGCAATGATGTGTATGTACGCTAATGTTAGGACAGTCCTGAAATTTTATTATTACACAGCTTTAAAGGGATTGTAGGCGAGTGTGAACAATGGTGATTGTCAAAGCGAAATGAGAGGGTGTTACTTATGATATTGTAATGTAACTTTTGTATGACTCTGATTGCAATCAAGGGTTCTCGCTTGGATAACACGTATGTTTACAATATTTGATTCTCAAAGCCTTGGATTGGAGTGTTTGGTTCGTCGCGTTTTTACATTGTTTTCATTTGCATATTTCCATACATACATACATAATATCATCACGCAAGGTCCCTACAGGGGTAGGCAGAGAGAATATGGCGCTAGTTTTCTCTAGACATACAAACCTTTTTTTGCTTTCGCTTTCGCTTCGTCCACATTCATCAGTCTCTTCATTGTACCAATATGGCTATACATTCATCAATTAATTTCGCCCCATAATTCTCTACTCAACCGAAAGGTTGAAATTTAGGTTAAATTTTAGAAATTTAGTTACTTACATACAAGCCTTTGTAATTACTTACAAGGTAAGTAGGCGGGATTCGAACTTGTAATTTTTGCATAACACACAGCCACGGCTCTGTTTAAAAATCTTTTTCTTCTGGTACATTTCATTTTATTTATGAATTGTACATTGAACTTTATAAGTGAAATATAACCGTCTTAAATTAATTTGTTGAAATGTTTTATTGAGAAGTGGGAATGTTTAATTGAGAACCAGTTAGTTATATCGCGCCGTAAAAAGCGTCCTATTCTGTACCAACGCCTCCCAATTTAACACTATACAAGAAAATTGCTTTCACCTTCAAACAACAAATGGAGCGCCCTCTAAATAAAAGCTATCTATTTCTCTCTAATTACAAAATTGCAATTTGACTCAATTTAAACAAATTACAAGGCACGAAAATTTTACACCCTTTGCCCCGTGAAAATTGTAGGGGTGTGATAATTTCGTATCCCTTCGCTTGTTACAAGCACTTTGGCAAATTAAAAAGTGCCAAAAACTCGTGTCAAAATGCGTGTGACAATTTGGTATGCGACAGCCCTAAAGAGGTCCTATGTGCGTCCCCGCAAAGTTGTAATCATAAATGTGTTACGCATGAATTGTAATGCAGAATCGTTTTCAAATGTAAAATGGCCGCCTTACCTTGACAAAGTATGTCATCGTTGATGTTCTGCACAGTTAAGACAAGTCTAATTCAGGCTAGCCAATATGTGGGTACCGGGTCATACTGATGAATATTCAGGCACAATAATATCCATATCTGAATTTCTGTATGTATGTATAAGCGTATGCAGGTTTTGTCTCGATGTTTTCATTCACCGTAAAGCTCGTGGTGTCAATAATCATAATCAAAAAGTCATTGACAGAGTCGGGATTTGACATTGCAGACTTTGTGTTGCATGCGACTGTCGAGGCTCGAACCACTCGGCCACCACGGCTTAAATAGAAAAGTATTAATCTTACTAATATTATAAATGTGAAAGTTTGTAAGTTTGGATGTTAGCGGTTCTTTCACGGCCAAACGGCTGAACCGATTTGGCTAATAGTTGAAATGGTGAGCTTATACATAGGAATAGGACATAGGCAACTTTTTTTTTTTTTCAATCAAAGTTCTGATATTATGACGTATTATTAGATATATTATAATATAACATATCCTCACGCCTTCCCACAAGGGTAGGCAGAGGTGTATAGTTACACCATACACCAAATTCAGACGCCAGACTACATACGCCAGAGATATATTTTAGGTGCCAACGTGACAGATGGAGAGTCCATCGCCGTTACTCAAGCACTACTATAAATATGCCTTTAAATTTCTTCTCAGACGTATGCAGGTTTCCACTCGATGTTTTCCTTCACCTTCCTTCATCTTTTATTTTCAGGTGGCAACTACGGCGCAACTGAACTGTTAGTTTACAAAGATGATGAAAAGATTCGATTTCAAAAAGTTTTAATCCCCGTCACGACCAATGTTGGACAACCTATTCCGCCACTCCCTACTTTACGTCGGTAGTGTGAAAACAGAGTCAGTTCGTCGCGTTGGGGGTTGGAGTGAATGCCGTATCAAATCACATTCAACCAACATACACAGACACAAACTTCCCTCGCACCGCGTCCTATTCAGAGCGCCCTACCAACTACAGATGTCATTAACACAAGTCTATTCACTGCATTCAATTGCAGCCCATTGCTGAGCACACAATTAAAACATATACAACGGGAGGTTTCAAATGAAGTTCCAGCGAGAGATGATAGGAATGCAGTATCCTACAAGAAGAATAATAAAATAAAATGTTGGACTTAAAATAAATATCTTGGGACAAATTGACATATTCCCAAAGTAAGCAAAGCGTGTACTATGGGAATAAGTTAGCAACATATATTATCATATAAAACAAATAATAATAATAAATACCTGGGACAATACATACCACACAAATTTACCTAGTCCCAAATTAAGCAAAGCTCGTGTTATGGTAGCTAGACAACGATATATAGATAGATATATACATAAATACATAGGACACCCAAGACTAAGGTACAAATACTCGTGTTCATCACACAAATATCTGCCCTCAGCGGGATTCGAACCCGCGACCTCAGGTTTTGCAGTCAGGAGCTCTAACCACTAGACCAGACGGCCGTCAATACAGATATATGTATGTATATATAAATAAATACAAGTTCCATGACTAAGGTACAAATACTTCTGTTCATCACACAACGATTTCAAGGCGTATGGATAGTCGTGTTTGGGTAACGGCGATGGACTAGCCATCTATCACGTTGGCACCTAAAATATACACATTTCGGGCTTAAAATGGGTGCCAACATACGGACTTATAATATTGCGTGGAATACAACAAACGGATGAATCTATTTTATTATTATCGTCGACGCCCTATAAAACACGGGGAAATGGGACACCGTTACTTTAACATGCACGACCCTCTTAAATATATGAACGATACGACATTTAAGTACTTTGCATATGTATTTAACATAACATTCGAAAATTTATAATATCCTCACGCCTTCCCACAAGGGTCCCCGAAGGGGTAGGCAGAGGTGTATAGGTAATACCCACACACCCACTTTCCGCCAGAGGTATATTAGGTGCCAACGTGACAGATGGCGAGTCCATCGCCGTTACTCAAGCACTACCACAAAATTTGTGGATGTAATATTCTGCAAATTGCAATAGCTAAATGGTGTCTCATCATAATGGAAAAATCTCAATCAAGCGAGAAGGTGAGGCTGGTGAGGCATTCGGCCCATCTGATGGTAAGCGGTTATCGTATTTGCAAATAATATAGGACATGTAGTTTCCATATTGCCGAATTTATCGTTGGAGTTGCTGTGCTAGCAGTATAAGGACGGAACCAGGCATTCTAATATATATAGAGATAAGAACAACAAAAGGAATTTCTCTGTTCTTTGTTTATATATTTATTAGAGTTTCCAACAGGAAATAAACAAAACATTCTTAAGAGCTACGTTATAATGATTATAGAATTGTGATTCCTCAATTATAGGAAACCACAGCATGCAGGGAAACATTAAAGCTAAAAAAGAGATTCAAATAGGTTTGCTCATTACAGTCAGATTTGTGAATTTAAATTTAAATTAAGCAACGTATTTATTTATTAAGATAAGATTTACAAAGTCGGTAACTAGATTTTTGTAGTGGTACAGCTTATTGTTAAACATATCAATGTCTGGACAAAGGACGGGAACGTTAAGAGTACTCGAAACCGACGAGCATGTATGAAGAGACTGATGAATGTGGATGAAGCGAAAGAGGTATGTAAGTCTAGAGAGAACTGGCGCTCTATACTCTCTGCCTACCCCGTTAGGGACTTGGCGTGATGATATGTATGTATGTATGTATCAATGTCTCCAGAAGAACTAGCAATGCGGTTGTATTGAGTAGTCATTCTACTCATTGGTGCGTGTTTGCACAGATTAGTTCTACACCTCGGAGCTTTACACGAACTGCGAACTGCGTACTGCGAACAGTACATAAGAGCGCCGCGGAAGTCGCCGAGGAATGTTGATGTCAATTTTACTGAGGAGTTCTGGACAGTCAATATAATTGTTGAACATTTTAAATATAAATTTTTTATCGGAAACAGTACGGAGTGTTTCTAGAGAAATTAAATTGAAATTGTTCTGAATGAATAACGCTATTCCCTTAGGATTATGATACTTTTAAAACTCAAGTTTCAAAAATTACCATAGATTGGTTAACGAAAAAACTACTTCACTTTTAATTACTTTCAAAGTGTTAACAGAAAACATTGTGAAAAGTGGAACGTGCACACTTTTGAGAAGAAATTCAAATTCTCTCGTATCTTATTTGTATATGGCGACTGATTCGACTGACATCTCTCATTTTTGCATAATTATATCTCCGGCGAAAAGAGAGCGCCATAAAATGAGAACGCACAAAAATAAGTACGTATTACATCCTCACGCCTTCCCACAAGGGTCCCCAAAGAGGTAGGCAGAGGTGAATATGCATGTAGTACACACACTACTTTCCGCCAGTGATATATTTTATGTGCTAATGTGACAGATGGCGAGTCCATCTTTAACGATAAACCTACATACGTTTGAGAAGAAATTCTATGTAGGTTTCCTTTCGATGTTTTTCTTCACCGTAAAGCTCGTGGCGTGACTTATCACTGTATTTAAGTCCAGAAAAACTCATTGGTACAGTCGGGCAACGAACTTGCAATCTTTGTATTGCAAGCAACTACTCGAACCACTCGGCCACTAGGGCTGGCTAGGGACGGTCTTCGTTTCAAAAATCATAGCATACGCCACTGGGCAATGTACTATGGGAGAGGCATTAATTAGAAATAATATAGAACCCGTATATTTACTCAGCGACAACTCCACGCAAATATAGTGCTAATCTCGTCTGTCAAGGGTGCAGAATATTTATCCAAGCGACATCTTGCCAAAATACTATTATCATCTCAGCGCCATGATTTACTTAACTTACTCGGTTCTCCGGGACTTAGTATCAACACGTTTCAACAGCGAACTTCAGTAAACTTTGCTACGTTATGGGCCTGCACACACTAGCAATCAACTTAACAAGGTCATAAATCTTTAGGCCACTCGAGGTAAATGGAACCATGTGGCAATAAAGTAGAACTCATTTCCTTCTGAGAAGTTTGTTCCGATCTCTTTTTATTGTTGCCCGAAATCGGAATACGAATAAAATGTATGTATGAATATTTTTGTATATAAATTGGATAGATATTTATTTATTATATAAGAGCCGAGTGGTTCGAGTAATTGCCTGCAGCACAAAGTTTGCAAGTCGAATCCCGGCCGTAGCAATGAGTTTTTCTGAATTTGAGTTATACCCATGACCTTTACGGTGAAGGAAAAAAATCGAGAAGAAGCCTGCATACGCTTGGGAAGAAATTAGTTCGTACTTGAGTAACGGCGACGGACTTGCCATCTGTCACGTTAGCACAGAAAATATATCTCTGTTATATATGCATATCTAAATATAAACATTGTTAGTTTTGAACCTTTATAATTAAAAAAAGAACAAACCTTATTAACACAAAAAGTAAATCAGGGTGTAACCCTCACTCGTTTAATAAACCAAAGTATGTTTTGGCAGCCCTATTCACAAACATTTGTCTTGAGCACGCCTCAGGGTTGTCACTGCGAAATTACGTCCATTTGTATGCAGATGCCAGGAATTTAGTCTCAGCTTTGGACTCGATGCAAATAACTCTTTGAAATATAGCCATTGATAACGTGCCCGGCTTATTTTGATCTGGCTTGTGGGTTGGCCGTGGTACTCAATGTTAATGCGGAGATGAGAAGGGATGTTGGTAAAGTGTTACATTTGTTAATATTTATATACTCAGAGTATCTCAGAAAGTATAGCACAATTGTCTTCTAGAAGTTGTAAGGTATTGCGAATATATCCTCAAGGTGATAGAATAAAACAATAAATTCTAAAGATAACAAAATGACAACATTTTTAAAAGGGGCAAATATTCACTCCGAAACATGTTTTTTGGGTTTTATACAGAAACTATTGATGACATAAATTGTCACCGGAGGGGTAGGCATAAGTGTGTAGATAGTACCCAGACACCCACTTTACGCTGGAGATGTATTTCAGGTGCCAAAGTGACAGATGATGTGCCCATCGCTCTATTCAAGCACTACTACACATACGTCATTGAATTCCTTCTGAATCGTATGCGGGTTTCCTGTCGATGCTTTCCTTCACCTATGCTATGGTGCGACTGATAATTCTACTTTAAGTCAATGAAAATTAATTACTACAGCTGAGATTCAAACATGCAATCTTTGTGGTGCAGGTCACTCTGATTACAGGACTACCACGGCGCTAAAAAAGAATCAAAATATTTTTAATTTTCAGCGCGGTGAAATAAATCCAAGGCACACAGGAAAATCTTATTGAACGTCACTTATAAAATATAAAACGACCGTGGTAACTCATATGGAAAAGCCCATAAAAATGAGAGACAACACAAACAATTTGAGCTTAATTAGAAGATTTATTAAGTCGTGGCACGACGTGAATGCGAGCTCCATACCACCCTTTGCGTCGCGTCGGTTATTATCATCCAGGACATTTAGGGTCGTTTTATGTCCAAATATGACAGCTAATATGCAACGGTCCATGTCCATAGTTGTCGGAATCTCAATATTGGACTGCACACTGGAATGCGTATTCCTATTTGGTTCACGATGGCTAAGTATGTGGGGCTATGAATACGAGATAGCGTTAATTCTTTATAACTTTCTAGCTGTGCCCGTGACTTCGTCGGCGTGGACGGCTTTTTATCTTAGGTAAAAAAGTTTTTTTTTTCAATATACATAGTATCCTACTTATATTACTTCTAATACCTCCATGAATATGTGTACAAAGTTTTATGATGATCGATTAAGTAGATTTTACGTGAAAGCGTAACAAATAAACATACATTCATATTTATAATATTAGTAAGGATCATAAAATAAGACACACTGATCTAGTGGTTAGTGCTCCAAACTGCGAAACTTAAAGTCACGGGTTCTATTCCCGCTGAGCGCAAATATTTGTGTGATGAACACTAAACTGAAAACATTGCGCGAAAACCTGCATACGTTTGAGAACAATTTCAACTTTAACGGCGATGGACTCGCCATCTGTCACGTAAGCCCCTAAATAAAACGCAGGTGACAAGAGCGTATCATTACACCTGAGCATTCCCCTTCAGGCGAGACGACATATTTTAATAGAAAACTGACCCTTTTAGAACAAAATATACGAAACCATATATTCTAAAGCAGTGACCATTGAATGAACACTAAAAGCGATGTAATCGGTCAGACAGGAACCCAACTGTGCAATCCAATGAAAATGTTATCAAAGGGAAGTAAAAATAATAATCCGGACCCACACAAGTTGCAGACACGTGGACAAACAAATATATGCTCCGCAGACGAGCTTCTGCTGGACTTAATTAAAATAGACCTAGGGCAGAGATTAGGCCTTTATTTTGCAGATAGGACACTTTTTAGAAACTGTTTCAATTGAGCCGTAGTGAGTTAAAGCAGTCGACTGTAACACATATATTGCAAGTTGGTATCTC
The DNA here is from genome assembly GCA_945859725.1 of Drepana falcataria. Classification (NCBI taxonomy): domain Eukaryota; kingdom Metazoa; phylum Arthropoda; class Insecta; order Lepidoptera; family Drepanidae; genus Drepana; species Drepana falcataria. The sequence continues at coordinate 10,250,248 of OX243935.1, forward strand.
GAAAATATTAACATTTGTTTCTGAAAATAATTACAGTGTTTTGTTACACCACGAGTTTTACGGTGATGGAAAACATCGAGACGAAACCTACATAAGTTTGAGAAGTTTTTAAAGAAGAATTTAAAGGCGTATGATTAGTCGTGCTTGGGAAACGGTGATAACGATCTCCGTCGAAAAGTGGATGTGTTGGTACTACTCCCTCAGAGACCTTAATGGGATGGCGTGAAGATATAAAAAATATTATATATTTGTTTAACCTTTACTAGTTAGAGAGGCACCTGAAGAAGCAAAGTAATCTCGTATAGGAGACTCAAGGAGTTCTGTTCTTAATTGATCTTTGACAGAAATTATTATAACATCAAGTCCATGTCACGCACACATACGTAATACTTGTTTCATCTAACAGCGCCCGGGGCGATGAAATGTCCAGCATACGCAACGCACACAAACATAGACACAGGATGGTATCAATGAATGGAAATGTGGTTTTAGAAAATGTATGAACAGTAAGTAATGAGAAAACATGGATGAAAATTACAAATTAATAAAAATATATTGCTGTAATATTTCTCCCGCGTAGGTAATATTTGATTTCATCTGTAGTTATTTTCTGGGATAAAACATAATATCTTCATACCTTCACACAAGGCTCCCCTAAGGGTTAGGCAGAGGTGTGCAAGTAGTACCCATACACCCACTTTCCGCTAGAGATATTTTAGGTGCAAACGTGATAAATGGCGAGTCCATCGCCGTTACTCAAGCACGACTATATACACGCCTTTGAATTTCGTCTCTTACGTATGCAGGTTACCTCTCAATGTATTCTTTCACAGTAAACCAAGTGGTGTAACTAATCATTGTACTTAAGTTCATAAAAACTCATTGATACAGTCTGGATACGAACTTGCAATCTTTGTGTTGCAGGCAATTATTCTAACCGCTCGGCCACCACGGTTTTGTATGTAAATCTAGCTAATTATCTATCTCTGCAGCAAATTTTATTCAATGTCGTTCCACCGCTATGGCGTCATTGAGTAAAAAACATACTTACAAACTTTAACATACATAATATTATTAGTATATAAGAAGCATTTAATAAATATCATTATTACAATTTTTTATCAATATATTTGATAACGCAATTATATAAACATTTACGCAACATCTAAACCAAACAAAGCATGTCAAAATGGCACTGTTTATTTCCGTTCCGTTTCCGCAAGACGTTAATGTAAATATTCAGTTATTTTATTCCATTAAAGGCACCGTATTTTTTCGTTTCAGCTCTATTGATCAAACATGACTACCCCCACATACCTACCAGCCCCTCAGCTAATAAAAGCCATTGGGGACCAGTCGTGTGTCGTTGGAATGCACTCATTAAACTGCAGTGTACACGCGCAGGTAGAGCCCACGTATGTAGGGGAGACTGGAAATTGTTCCGGGTAGGTAATAAATAATTGTATGCCTAGTAATTCTAACATCAAAATATTGAAGTAATTCATGTGAGGTAGTGAGGGAAGAAAGATTCACGAAATAAAATACAATATATATTTTCTACCACATGGGTGGCAAACAAGCGTGCTGTCAGCGTTATGGTAAGCGGGTACCGCCGCCTATGGACACGAGCAACACCAGGGGTATAGCTCGCGTGCAGGCGACCGTGCAGGATTTGGAATCCTACACACTACTATTAGGCAGAGAATCAACATTCCAACAAATCAATTCGATCGAGCACTCAATATTGTGCTAAAAACTCCGCACATGCGTCCATTAAGGTAAAAGACGAAGTGACTAACAAACCACATATAAAAATGGTAGATGTATATTTAAAAGGCGCTATGGGTATTTCAGACTATTCCGAAACCCCAACCAAGCATATTATTAACGTATCAAATATACAAACTCGTGTTATCTACAGATTTATCCTTAGATATGTGTAAAGTATCCAAATAAAATGAGGAGACGTTTGTAAAGAAGAGCACTCGTAATCAAATATTTTAGGAATTTAAACGCCATTCTATCCAACCCTAGCGTTAAGCTGCCACAACCACCTTAATAACTTATACATACATTGAAAATCGCATAAACGCTGGAGCTCAACCGAAAAAAAAGGTCTAAAAAAGCTTTTCATAGCGATCCAAAGATGGCTGGAAATCTGCGCGAGCAATGAAAATCAAATTTGCACACATATGCGGTTTCAGCGATGTATGTTTAAAAACTCTACTAGCAAGAGAAGCTTGTTTTACGCTCAACCTTTTCAAACTAAAATGTTGACAAAAGCACCACTCAGCGCTGCAGCGGATTTTATTCTGAAAAGTGTGTTCTAGAGAGGTTGGCAAAGATTTAACAGAATATACTGTTAGAATAATCATGAATTCGTAAAATTCATTCATATACTGTGTATATCTCTATACTCTTCTCATCAGAAAAATGTGTATATTTAGGAAAATATTATAAATAATAATAATATAATATATCCTCACGCCTTCCCACAAGGGTCCCCGAAGGGGTAGGCAGAGGTGTATAGGTAATAAATACCCACACACCCACTTTCCGCCAGAGGTATATTAGGTGCCAACGTGACAGATGGCGAGTCCATCGCCGTTACTCAAGCACGACTATACATGCGCCTTTGAATTTCTTCTCAGACGTATGCAGGTTTCCTCTCGATGTTTTCCTTCACCGTAAAGCTCGTGGTGTGACTAATCACTGTACTTAATTTCAGAAAAACTCATTGGTACAGTCGGGATTCGAACTTGCGATCTTTGTGTCGCAGGCAACTGCTCGAACCACTCGGCCACCACGGCTTTTTATAATAATAATGTCGGAAAATATTAATGTCGTGTAATAGTGAATAATAAACTTGTAATGTGTTTCGATTGATTTCTGATGAGAAGTATAATATATACGCCTTCGCACAAGGGTCGTCGAAGGCCGAGACAGATGTGTAGCAAAACATATATTTGTGAGTGATACATTATTCAAGTGCCAACGTGACAGATGGCGAGTCCGCCTCCGTTTCTCAGACTGCAAGAAGGTATTTTTTGAATTTCTTCTTAAACACATGCTATTTATTCTTACGCTCACGGTACGATAAATTAACTTCTGTATATATTCTCACGCCTTCACCCTTTTGTTGGCCCTGAAGGTGTGGGCATAGGTGGGCAGCGGGACACACCCACTTTCCGCCTGAGATATATTTAAGATTGTAGATGGCGAGTCCATTGCCGTTACTCAAGCACGACTGCAGGATTCCTCTCGATGTTTTCCATCACCGTAAAGCTCGTGGTGTGACTAATCACTGTCCTTACGTTCAGAAAAACTCACTGGTACAGTCGGTATTTGAAGTGTTTTAGGAAACTACTCGAACCACTCGGCCACCACGGGTATATACCTACATACATACATACATACCATCATGCCAGGTCCCTAACGGAGTAGGCAGAGAGTATAGAGCGTCAGTTCTCTCTAGACTTACATACCTCTTTCGCTTCTTCCACATTCATCAGTCTCTTCATACATGCTCGTCGGTTTCGAGTACTCTTAACGTTCCCGTCCTTGAGCGTCCGATCGATTCGATACAGGTAGTTGGAACGTGGCCTTCCTCTGCCTCTTCTTGCACACACTTTTGCTTTGTATTTTCACGGGTATATAAATACTATATATAGTAACTATGTATAATGCTATATATAACTTCTACATAAACAGCAAAAACTAATAAATACGGAACCACTACAAGCGGGAATGTAAGTGGACCATCAAACAAACCCCAATTCACAGTTAACCAGCTTTTTTCAAATGCACCCATCCATCGTGTGTCCTTGGGGATAGCAGCGCAATTTCCCGCGAGCCCCGAAGGAGGCGGGATTCTTATAAATGTCAAATCCTCAACCGAGGGGCTCAAGTGTCCAATTCCGAACTCGTAATATTGTTTAATTTAGCAAGAAATGTACGCGCAGGTTGGGAACTGTAAGCTGAATTTCGAATATAAAATTAATTTACGTGAAAATGTATCCTACGTACTAATATTAATAATAATAATAAATAATAAAAACCTGGGACAATTTCACACAAATTGACCTAGTCCCAAATTAAGCAAAGCTTGTGTTATGGTAACTAGACAACGACATATTTACTTATATAGATAGATATATACAGAAATACATAGGACATCCAAGACTAAGGTACAAATACTCGTGTTCATCTCACAAATATTTGCCCTCAGCGGGATTCGAACCCGCGACCTCAAGTTTCGCAGTCAGGAGCTCTAACCACTAGACCACTAGACGGTCGTCAGAATATTATAGATGCGAATGTTTGTGGGGATGTCTGTTCCTTTTTCCTACTGACGGGATTGGACGAAATTTGGCACACCTATATTATTAGCTGGACTAACACAAAGGACATGTTTTATTCCGAAAAACTATATCTAATTTCACCTCTACCTCATAGTGATAATGATAAGGTGTAATTTAATAATAATAAGGTGTAATAATAATAATGATAGGGTGTAATTTTATCCTTAAGCATAGTACCTATATTGTGATATAAATGATGTGTTTAGGTTATTTTTACATGCAATAAATATATTTGATTTGATTCGATAACATTATAAATGCGTAACTACAAGATGTAGCAACGGATATTTTTGCAAATTTTGTTCAAAGAGCAAAACTGCGAAATTTGCATTATATTCACACAAAACCTCTCAGAAATATGTACCCAAAAGCACGTGTCTCAATTACACGAAAGGGCAGAATGATAAATGACTAAGGATTTTGACACTACCCGGCACCTTTTCCGTTTAACAAACACACCGCGTGTGTTTGACATTGACGGCCTAACACATGAGCTTTTCCGGCTATATGATGTGATGTGGGAGAAAATAGACGGAAGGTGGTTTTCCTGTGCCTCTTCTTTCGCTCACTTTCGCTTTGTATTTCTGTGTCGTCAAGCTATCTTCACTTATCCTTTCTATATGTCCAAGCCAACGTAACATGCATTTCGTTTATTTATTTACCTAGGTAACAAAGACGGCGCTGAGCAGACGATAAGCTGTACCACTGCCATCATGTAGCGCTCGTACCACTAAGAGTATAATTCGCGAGCTGCCGTACAGAAAGTCCCCTGCTGCTACGGCCCCGGCTATCAAATCTTCCTTGTAAAGTCCTGGATTGCACGTAAGCACCAGGAACGCAATACTTATAGAGTATGTGTTATTGGCTAAGATATTTCGTAAGATTGTACTGCCAGTCTTAAGATATTTTTATTCCGCATTCCGCATAAACTTGTATTAGTCACCGTAAATATATTTCTTATGACTGAGATTATAACGAAGAAACTATATCAAAGCTAACAACATTAAAGCACTCCCGACAAAATGTCAAAACATTCGTTACAACAAAACAAAATAAGGAACAACCGTAATACGTTATCTGTGTTAAAAAGAAAAACACTAATTCTGAAATCAGAGGAAGAAACTTTTAGGAGTTGGAGGCATGATAATTTTGTTTGTTTCATAGGGATCTTGAGACCGTATAAATTATAACTTCGGTCTTGAACAAAGGGAACGAAACATAACTTGTGTTTCGTCAAAAACACAAGCAATTATGACTTTTTCAACATTTGTTCCGATAAGTTCCTAATTCTTCTGAAGTATCTTTAATCATTTACGTCAGAATGATTTAGAATTCAAAGGAGATGAAATCTTCTGTATCACTGGATTGCAATTGGTTCTAACTCTCCTAAGGAGACGAACGAGCTGAACGGCATGCATCTATTAGCCGGGCGCTTACCGACAGGCGGGCCGCATGCTTGTTAGCCACTTAGGTAATTAAGTCTCGGTTATAATAATAATATAATAATTCATTTTAATTCAGACAACACATTAACATAGATGTTACAATTTAAAGGGCCCATATAATATATATACCTTATCCTAAAATATATAGCGATATTACATAAATACCTTACAGACTAGCACATATATCATAATAATAATATCACTTCCTCGAGTGTTCGTGTGGCACTTGTCCGCGGAAGCGATGGAACACCACGCCCTGGGGCCAAAAGTCCTCGTCCATGGCGAGGTGCAGGTATCAGGTCGGGACGCGCACGTTGATATTCGATGCGCCGCCTGATGGTGAATTCGACACCGCCACAATATTGCGCAGCTCGATGACATCTTTGCGCAATTCGACGACGGTGTTTTCGGATGCAGCCAGCTTCGATTGCACATCCGCAAGGCTTGCCTTCAGAAGGACAATGTCCTTCAAAAGGCTCGTAACGTCCACGTGGTCGAATGTGACAGGAGGGAGCTTATTCAAGTCCCTGGCCACAAACGATGGTATGTCGTCTGGATCAGTCACTTTCATTAGTGTGACGATGTCCTGCAGGCTTTTCTTTGTCCCGTCACGGCGGCGAGACACCATCTGGTCACTCTTGTTGAGCAACCGAAACAGAAGCACCTTTGAAGCGGCGATTTCATCCTCGCTGAAGCTCGAGGCGCAGATCTGGATTGCTGCAACTTCGTCCATCACATCCAGCTTCTGCTGCAGGAACGCCAGCAGTTCATTTGCCACAAGTTTATTTCCCATGGCCTTAAACTTCCGAGCAACAGCTTACGCCGCGCTAAGCACTGTATGTATTACTAACACGTCCGCATTAAAACACTGTGCAAGCGAGACTCTTGTATAAGGTATCAGTCACTCTAAATCCTCGTGATCCTTTTTTTGAACATGGTATAGAAACTATAATATATCCTCACGCCTTCCCGTAGGCGAAGTAGTAGGCAAGGGTGCATATTTGTGTGGAATTGTCCAAAGTCCCAGTCATGCTTGACAAGCGACGATGCCGCCATCTGTCAAGTTCAACTCCAGAGGCCTTTAAACTATGTATTTTTTTATCCATTTCAGACTTGTAAAGATCCAAAGCAAACTTACACACAATTTATTTTCCTCGTAATTTTAGCTCTAAATCAGACATAAAACCCATATTGAAAGTTGTGCTAAATTACATTTAAGCCGGTGTAGCCGAGTGTACCGACAAGTTCTAAGTATCGGGGAGCGCGGGGGGCTGCAGGGGAGGAGGTAATATCGACATACGTTTACTGGCAATATCCGAGGCGCTTTCTTCAAGACGCCCTTTTCTAGCTAAAAGTGTCATAGAATAACAAAAACAGTATAACTTTTTCAATTTATTTTTTTCTAGTTGAATTAATTAATGAATTTTTCTCTAACATTCAAGTGTTAACTAATGTGATAATGTAGACAATTTATTTTTAACTATATGGAAGTTGTATATGCAGCAGAATACCATGGAAAAACAAACCGTTACACTTAACTCTATTTTTATTTATGGTCTATCAAGTATTACAAAACTACCATATTATACATGTTACGATAAAAGTTTCACGAAGAGGTAGGCAGACGTAATACAGCCCCTTTTTTTGCAGAGATATATTTAGGTGTCAGCGATAAAGATGTCAAGTTCGCCGGCGTCCCTCGAGTATAATTAACGAGCATAACATAATCTCTTCAGTAACGTATGCAAGTTTCCTTTCGAAATTTTGCTTCGCCGTGAAGTCACAAACATTTATGAAAATATTCAAGTTTCAAAATGATCAACCAACAATGTCTCCCAGAATAAACGCACTCGAAGGCAGTTATAGTAATCGAAACGAAATAAATAAGCATCTTGAAAGATTTTGTTCTTTGACATTAAATAGGGGAAGTGGCAGTCGTTGCGTAGTTCACGGTAACCATCTAGTTAAATCAACCCCCGCGTTCGTGCGCGGCCGATAACCGCCGTGAATGGACGGTTTTATTGCTGTACCATTGCTGGGCTCTGGTGGCAAAGCCTTTTAAAACGAATGACGTAATAGAAACAACTGTATCATCAATCAGGTCAAATATGGAAATCTTCCGAGTACTCGAAACTTGCGAGCATGAATGAAACTAGTGGTGAATTCGAATAAAGCGAAAGAGGTCTGTAAGTCTAGAGAGAACTAGTGCTCTACTCTCTCTGCCTTCCCCGTGAAGGACTCAGAGTGATGATATGTATGCTGTAAGCTTCGACACTTAGGTAGGTGTTGTACCTACCTATAGCTCTCAAATCATTAAAATCCCCGGCTAACCAAGTTGATAATATTAAGAATTCGATATAACTTTTAAATATTAGAAAATTAATATACTGAAGAATTGTGTAGGCGCTGTCACACAAAGTAGTCAGACATAAATAAAATATATATCTTCACGCCTTCCCACAACGGTCCCCGGAGGGGTAGGCAGAGGTGTGTAGGTACCCACACACCCACTATCCGCCAGAGATATATTCTAGGTGCCAATGGGACTCTTGTGAGCCACAAAATTCAACTCAGGTCTCTAAAAAATATTATCAGGTACTCTCAAAAAGACCAGCAATAAACCCAAATGTTTTATCAAGTCATTAAACAATTTTATTGGACTCGGTACTGCCTGAACAAACTTTTATAAATTAATGAGTTTAGATTTACAACAACACAATTAGTTGAGTCATTTGACTTGGAAAAATAATGATGCAAATGAATTATAAATCGGGGCTTTATTTAATTACTGGACGCCTACGCAAACAAAACACTATTATTTTCCATTTACGTCTATTATCCGTGATAGCCGAGTCACCTAACAATTGTGAAATTGCACGTTAGAATCCTGCTTTGACAAACGTCTTACAGAAAGTTCCTGTTACAAAAGCAGTCTTATTAAAAGATCAAATTATAATAATATCACGCCTTCCCACAAGGGTCCCCGAGGGGTAGGCAGAGGTGTATAGGTAGTACCCACACACCCACTTTCCCCCAGAGATATACTTAGGTGCTCAAATCAATCAAAAGGTAATCAAATTAGTAATTTAAAAAACTAAAAGATGAAGAGGAAATATCCTCATAGCTACGGAAAATTTTCTCTAGAATTGTAACTCTGAAATAGCTGAAGATAGTTTTAATTGGTATTTGCGCTTGGAGAATATTTTTACGAGAAGAAATTTTAAAGAAGAACGCCTGTTAACTATTATGAAGTGATACTGGGACACCGAAGGCCAGGTAGATGGACAGCATCTTGTTTAAGGAGCCTTCGAGAAAGGGTCGCGATGCTGACTGAACTCGTTTGATGATCTAACAATGCTGGTCCCATCTCCAATGTATGGTAATGGTGTCACCGGAAACTGTACAGTCTGTAATAGTTTCTTATCAAGTATGTCAAAATCACTGTAAGTTTATTAGTATTTTTTTTATCATACCACAAGGTTGGCAAACAAACATGTGGTCCGCCCCATCGTAAGCGGTTATCGTCGTCTATGGACGCTTGCTACACCAGGGTTATCGATTGCGCACTGCCTACCCGGGAAGAATCTTTCCACACCTTGTAGAAACTCCATGCTGTACTCCAAAGAAAACCTCAATCAAATCAAATCAAATTAAAAATCTTTATTCAACGTAAGTGACACAGGGAACACTTATTGAACGTACTAAATATAAAACTATAGTTATCACCGTTTCCAAGAAAAAAAAACCTGTCAGGAGAAGAAACGGCGAAACAAACTCCCCAATGCTCATTCCACAGCCGGAACGTTCGTGGAAGGAACTGTTTTTGGAACCGCGCATTACAAGACCTTTGTTGTTCCGAAGTATGGGGATGAATTCCCGGAAATGAGATGCGTAGCCTACGCCTTTCTAACGTCCGTACGCTAGAAATACCAGAAATATTATTTGTTTTTCGGAGTACCCGTCCTCAAGACATGTCCTTATCTGGAGAAAAATTGCCCTAATACAGGTGCCATAATATTGGTGTCCTGCATTTCAGCGTACATAAGGAATAATTTCAGTCGTGTTTTGTTTATATGCTATGAAGGTAAATCAGATTTAATAATGTAAAGACCGAATCGAAAGCTAAATAAGTGATTCAATTAAATCGTATATAAATATGAATTTCTGCGTTGAGTGAAGTTATTTGACATCAGTGGAATATCAATTTAAAAAGTTACGTAAAATTGCCCTGAAATTGGACTGAAAATTTAAAACCACAGAATAAATTCGTTGTAGGTGCATCCCTTTGAAAAGTACCAAATTGTAATTGCTCTCCTCGCAACCCAGCGAATAGATATAGCAAAAACAAAAGCTTGAAGCTACATGCCGAAATTACAGGGAAGCCAATCGTTCCAGTTAGGAGCATCGCACACTTGGCGCCCACTTCGTGCAAGTGCAGGTAGCGGTCGCCCGGGCAACGAGCGAGCTCGCTCCGACCCCCGGACGGTGTAAACGACCCTCCAAGCCCCCACAACACGCCCATTCAACTACCAACTTTATAGCTTTATATCTAAAGTCGAATTTAAATCTTCTACCAAGGCACCATAGAGTACTTAAAACTAGACTCTACACGAATGAATACAGAGTAGGACTTCAATTGCAGAATGGATGTGGTAGTTGAATTAGCAATTTGTATGCTATGCAGCTTGAAATAGGGTCTGCTTTCCGAACGATAATTCGGTTATCGCTAAATACTCTATCTGCCTTTAGTGGAAAAAAATCTCTAACACAAGTAGATACGGTGGAAATTCGCTTGGTTTGTAAAGTGCGTGTGCCGCGTAAAGGGGGACGGGAGACCCCGTGTAGGGAGTTAGGGGGTTCGTCCCATTCATAATCAGAGGGATGTCGAACGCTCAGGTGGTTTAGGTTCCAGATTTATCGTTTCGAGGTGAGACGGTCCGCCACTGTATAATCTATATTGTTTATTGTAGGCACGGTGTTTTGTTTAATTACACCAGAATTATGAGTCTGAGAGGCTGTACGTACCGGGGGTTATTAAATTGCCTTTTTTATACATTTTGCCGGCGGGAAAATCATTTATGAAGAGGTTTTCATTATAAATTTATAAATACCTGTGCTCTACGTGCTGTATGCGTTTCATTTGAAGTGCATTGCGATCGTTTTGCTAATTGAAGTAATCTCCCGCGTGGTCTGTATTTAGTTTATAGTTTAAAATATATTATAATAATATATTTTAAATATAAAAAAAAATATATAGGAGGATATATTAATGATAGTCATGTATGGGAAAGGATGAGAAAGAATGAGTGAAGAAAGATTGACGAAACAGATATACAAAGCAAAAGTGTGTGCAAGAAGAGGCAGAGGAAGGCCACGTTCCAACTACCTGGATCAAATCGATCGGACTCTCAAGGACGGGAACGTTAAGAGTACTCGAAACCGACGAGCATGTATGAAGAGACTGATGAATGTGGACGAAGCGAAAGAGGTATGTAAGTCTAGAGAGAACTGGCGCTCTATACTCTCTGCCTACCCCGTTAGGGACTTGGCGTGATGATATGTATGTATGGAAATGCTCCTTTTGCTAGTTTGTAGATACATTTTGTTTTTCTGATAGACAACTACGTACTTACCTACGACCAATTTTAAAAGATAGCTATATCTATGATCATAGATTCCTATACATTAGGTAATTGATTATGGATTTTTTTGTATCCATTAGAGCATTAAAGTCAACAGTGAATTCAATTCTTAGAGACTGCGACAGATTCCTGAAACCTTATCGCTTTCCTTGATATAAGATACAGACACAGTGAAACTGCTAGTTGTACACTAATATACTTTTCTATCATACCTTAGTATATCTTGAAGTAAAACGTTTAATTCGCTTACCTGAAACAAAAACAGAAAAAAAATAATCAAATTACTATTAAACAATATATTGATGGGTAATGGGCTGATTGATACGCATGTAAGACTAAATAATCACATATTATCAAGCTTTTAAAGATGAAGAAAGGCGTGTTTGGTTTGGACGGATAGAAAGGGTGAGGGAATAAAGATTGGAGAAAAAGATATACAGGTGAGAATTTATGAAGAGACTGATAAACGTGGACGAAGCGAAAAAGGTATGAAAGTCTAGAGAGAATTGGTGCTATATTCTTCCTGCCTACCCCGTTAAGGACTCTGCGTAAAGATACGTATGCAAATATTTATTAAGCAACAACACAGTTATAATTTTACGAATAAATGAGCGATATTTATAATAGTAATTATGGTCACCTACACAATCCATTTGAACATTCAAATGTTTCTAACCATTTCTTCAAGCCTGAATGAAGGAAAAACTATTGGGTGCAGAAGAAGGGTAAACATGTTTAAGCGTCACCGGAATTACACTAGAAACAAGAGAGGTAGGGCATAACGGGTTTCCCGTTCGAATTCGGAGCTGCCCGACTGGGGCAGGACCTCCACCTTATAGAAGTCCGTAGCCAAATAACACAATTTTTTGTGTTGTGTTCCTACGCGGTGAATAAGGTTTCCAGTAATGAGCTCCTTGGGGAGGGGGGAGGATTGTTACATTGTGTTGGAAGCAGAGGGATTACACCCATTATGCTGCCAACACACTATAACTCTCCGAACACAGAGTGGCAACGCGCAAGTGATACTTCGGTATCGTGAGCGTAAATAGGCTACGGTAACCGTTTCCCATCAGGTGGGCCGTACGCTTGTTTGCCACTCTTGTTGTATAAAAAAAAAAAAAAAAAAAAAATAGGCTGCGGTAACCGTTTCCCATCAGATAGGCCGTATGCATGTTTGCCACTCTTGTTGTATAAAAAAAAATTGCCAAAAAAAAAACGAATATACATAAGCAGAAATAATAATTTTGTAAATTTTCAAGCAATTCCCGTCACATTATGATATTTGAATCAGAAACCAGATGGTTGTTTGCTTCCAATCTTGTGGGTTAAACATTGCAGACGTATCCGAAAGCTAAAGTATATGTATGAAGGTGTAGAAATTACAGAACCTCCCTCCTTCCCAACTCATATAGAAAACCACAAACTTCATTTTACGAGCGGACGTTACGATGGCAGTAGCTCTGGAGCCCCTGACGAGCTATTAAACTCTATCCTAGACGAACACAACTTTATCTCGGCATACGCAAACACCCTTATTATTAAGTCATTAGGTACTACTTTCAAGTGGTAAGGTCAGGGGTAAGTTTGCAAACTTTTCTCCCTTGGTAGCCATTTTGTTGGTCGTAAAAAAGTTAATGGTTTTCAAGTAATTTCTCGCAGCAACAAGTAACATTAACGGACATGTAATTATTTGCAAGTGAGAATTCGACCAGGAGATTGGTCGAATTTAGATATACCTAGAGTTAAATTGTGAATAAAATATTTAGACGTTTCTTCAAAAATATATACATATTATCACGCCTACCAACAAGGAGAGGGGTAAGCAGAGGTGTCTAGTATATCACACACTCATCACATTGCCGGAAATAATTTAAGGTGCCAGCAGGGTAGATGCCCGAGTCCATCGCCATTTCTCAAGCACAATTGTGCAAACGTTTTTTAACACATCTCTAACGCTATGCAGGCTTCCTCCTGACGTTTTCCTTCACCGTAAACCTCATGGTATGATTAATCACGCAAACTAATTGGTACAGTCGGGATTCGAACATGCAAAGGACTACTAGAACCACTTTGCCGCCAAGACTCAAGCAGTACTATGCCAAAAATATATTAAGGATTCTTAACCGGAGACAAATTCAAATACTGCTAAAATATGGAGGAAAATCAGTAACTTCATACGACAAAGGTCGCTCTACTAGCGTATAGCGAGGTCAAAGAGATTGTAGTGGAAAAGAGTAAATGGTAGCAATGAATCAGATCTACCAAGAAGAGCTGTGCACTTAAATTTATAGCGATGGAGATACACAGAATACATAAGATAAAACTGGTCCTTTTAGTCTTCTTGAGATATCTTTTGAGCTATTAAGAATCATAATCGCAACGACTTAAGACTGGTTTTTGATTATACATTGATAGGAGCAGTAACAATCGAATGTTATTAGACCAAGGTCGAAGAGTAAACTTAAACTCAGATAATAAAATGCGAAAATGTCTGAAGAACAAGGCAGAGGCAGCCAAAATCCTACTTAGGGAATCGATATTTAGCAAAGTTAAGGGTGGAGACTTCAAGAGACCTTAAAACCGGCCAAAACGTAAGAGACTGATGGACGAACTGAAAGAGCTCTGTAAGTCATGAGATATGTAATTCTTAAAGTAAAGGTAGGTATTGCTTATAAGAATGTGATCTCATTATAAGAATTGCATTGCAAGAAGAGGCCGAGGAAGAACACGTTCCAACTACCTAGATCAAATCATCGGACGCCCAAGAACGCGAACGTCACGAGTACTCGAGACCAACTAGTATGTATGAAGGGACTGATGAATGTGGACGAAGCCAAAGAGGTATGTAAGTCTAGAGAGAACTGGCGCTCTATACTCTCTGCCTACCCCGTTAGGGACTCGGTGTGATGATGTGATATGATGATCTCATTGTACTTCATGTTTTCAGCTAATAAAAGCAGTCTTATTCCCAGAGCACAGAAGTTTTAATTTGGATGCTCTATAAGCCCGACTAGTGTGTTTGGAGATGTTTATTTATTTATGTAACTTTCAATGATTTGCATATTTATACACGAATTTGTAGTAATATGGCGAGATACTCTCTCTGCCTAGCAGGCGAGGGACTTGGCGATGTATGTACGTAATGATATGGTTGACATATGAAATATTGGCACTCATACAGTGGAAAGCAACAGATTGTCTGACAATTAATTAATCTCGGCTGTTAGACATTCCCTTAACCTGCGATCGAAGGTTTCCTTAGCTCAATTAATGGGGTCCATAAAATCCATGTCGGTAGAGGCGACATAACACAGTTCGGACATTGTAACAAATGGGTGCAATTGGTCAGGCTGTCGCTCAGTCGAGTCGGGCCCGATTGCCGCGCGGTGATAGATTGCGAGCCTAGGAAAAGATTGCTCCAACTGATTTTTCTGTATTTCTTTGGCTCATTCGGCGTAAGTTCAAGGATAAATTTTTCAATATGTAAGATACATCTTATAAGTTTTAAAAATATAAATATTATATGTAAGGGTTCCCGTAGGCAAAGGTGTGTACCCACATACTTAATTGTTCTGGTTCCAACGTGACGAATGGCGGTCGACGTTACTCAAGCACGACCCTAAATATACACCTACGTCTTTGAAATTCTTCTCAAATGTATCCAGGTTTCCTACCACTGTAAAGCTCGTGGTGTGACCAATCACACTTGAAAAACTCATTGGTACAGTCGGGATTCGAAGTTGCAATATTTGTCTAGTAAGTAACTACTCAAACGCAACACGCCGGGTTCGAACTTGCAATCTACTCGGCATGAGTGATATTCTGTAACTCCGGGGTTTGAACCTAATTAAACAATTGAAATATTAAGGGCATATACCCCTTGCGTTAATAGGCACCTTCAAGCCACGTGCTTATTGCCAAGCAATCTAATATAATTGTTTTAAAAAAAAATGCCATGACACCCACGGATTTTTGCAGTTGAATATTAAAAAAATAAAATGGAATGGCGTATTAAAGCTTTAGAGGTGAGCGAGAGCGGCATAATAACCGCGAAACCCGGGCTCAAAGTGAGACGTGACTGGCGTCGGCGATTCGAAGAATAACCATCTCACAATATGGCTAATACGAGTGCTCGAGCGTGGAAGGTGTGACCCTCAATCCTCAAGTCTGTAATATAAATAAAATGTCACACCGATTGTATTTTTCAGTAATATCTAGGTCAGAGTTATTAAACCGTTATTTATCATCTATAAGGTACTTGTAATATAAAATATTATTAATACTATGATTAATGTTAACGAAGCGGAAGAGGTATGTAAGTCTAGAGAGAACTGGCGCTCTATATTCTCTGCCTACCCCGTTAGGGACACGACGTGATGGTATGCAAATAAATATGTATAATTATCACACCGATATATAGTCGAGCTTGAGAAACGGCGATGGACTCGCCATCTGTCACGTTGGCACCTATCACCACGTGGGTACTATCTATACGCCTCTGCCTACCCCTTCGGAGAAACCTGTGGGAAGGCGTGAGGATGTATGTATATGTATGTATAACACCGAGAGGAAACCGACATACCTACATTTCAGAAGAAATTCAAAGGCTTCGTGTATAGTCGTATTTGAGTTACTGCGATGTATATCTCTACTAAGTATATCTCTGGCGGCAATAGAGTATGTGGGTTCTACCTACCCCTTTGGGCACACTTATGAGAAGGCGTGAGAATATAAAAAAAAAATATATATATATACGCGTATAAGAGCCCAGGGTATGGGAATCAGGGTCGAAACTACCGACTGCCAGGGCCCCAGAGAAAGAAACCTCCCGTGCAACCGTCTAACGAGAGCCTCTTCAGATGAAAGCTCTATGCCACCAAGCCTTTGGTCATAATAACTTTGGGCAGAATAGAACGATACCCATTCAGCGTCCATAGGCGGCGGGTATTGCGTGCATGCTTGTTCGCCTATTTTGTGATATAAAAAAAACTAAATAATTAATTTCTTTGTCTTTTTCAGCTCTCACGAGGTTCCCATCAACAATGATCGTCATTATTATTATAAGAAGTTATTTTTGTCTTTCAATATCGACTGACCCTGGGCACACACCAACTCTAAACTATATTATACTAGCTAATGCTTGGAGGAGTTAGAAAATGTAGCTATGGAAATTTTGGAAAAAAAAAAGTAGCCTATGTCCTAGTCCTAGGTATAAGCTATCACCATTTCAACTTTCAGCCAAATCGGTTCAGCCGTTTGACCGTGAAAGAACCGCAAACATCCAAACTTTCACATTTATAATATTAGTAAGATTATGAGACAAATATTAACAGTCGAAAGTAGCCCCAAAGTAGCATCAATGAGAAGATTTAGAAGAAGAAGATTAGACAACCTTCGTACCGTCGTCGGGTAATAGGGCCAAAGTTACAGCATACGTAAAAGCTTATGACGTGTTTGAGGCACATCATAATGGAGCACAAGAATCGCAAGCCAAGACGTGATCAGGGTTTGTATGACGCATTAACACAGCTGTTTGTAGATGGTTCCATCGTAAGCTAAATGTTAGTACATACGAGTACGAGCTTCACACACGATACTCGATATGTTCAACCCTAAACTACTTATGTCTACATAAGTACAGTGATTAGTCACACCACGAGCTTTACGGTGAAGGAAAACATCGAGAGGAAACCTGCATACGTCTGAGAAGCACTTCAAAGGCGTATGTATAGTCGTGCTTGAGTAACGGCGACGGACTCGCCATGTGTTACGTTAGTACCTAAACTATATCTCTGGCGGAAATTGGGTGTCTGCGTACTATCTATACACCTCTGCGTACCCTTTCGGGGACCCTTTTGGCAAGTTGTGAGTATATAATGTCTAAATACCTAAAGTCTAGTTATACAGTAAAGATTTGTATAGTTTTCAAATGATAAAATAAGTTTTAAAATCAGTTGAAATACATTTTTTTAGTCATGACAAACAGACGTTTAAAAATTGTTTTTTCTCTTAGTAACATTAGATTAGATGAAGAGCAATATCGTTTTATAATTATGATATTAGTTTTAATTTCTTGAATTCTATAACTAATTTAAAAAAAACTAACTTATTTTAGTTTAACGTTTTACCAGATTATACCACATATATTAAGTGGCATTAATTTAAGTTTAATGTTTAACCACATTATAACATAATGTATATTAGGTGCCATTAATTTTAGTTTAATGATAACCACATTGAATTTTGATATGAACACATTGAATTTTGATATGAACACATTGAATTTTGTATGGTATGTATACGTAGGAATATTTCTTATTCTTAATAATTCAATTAGTTACACAGTAATTATTACATATTTTGACGATTGCCGTGACAACAATAAAGCCGATTTGATTCTTGTGTAAGCTCCAATTAACTCAATTATTTTACAAAATCCCAATGAAAGCCACGACATAGAAATCTCATTTGAAATCCGCTTCCAAAACACACACCGCGCCCACACTGAGCCCAAATGAACAATTATAATTCAAAAGAACAGAGTAAACATTTGTGCGAATTAAAAAAAAACACATGTCTCTTCATACATCGTGGGTAATTCACTTTTCTAAAGGTAAATATAAAAATTCAAGCGCGCGTGTTAAAATGTGGTGAGGATTCCGTTACAACATAAATATTTATGGAATAGGGGACGATGTGTGAAAAGTTTGCCAAGCGGGTCGGAAGAATAAAATTCAAATCAAATGTATTTAAAAAAAAATTACGTAACGTTATCTTAAACCTAAATTGTTCGTAAAAAATTATTATCATTTATTTCAATATTCATTTGTCATATAATAATGATATCTACTCGTCTGTTTTAAATAAGTACAAGTAAGTGTTTCAGTAAAATAAAGCATTAAGAGTGTATTATGTAAGCCAGTATATGTGTGATTTAAAGAACATATACGCGTGTCAGTCTTGCCTAAATGTCGACAATGGACTTGCCTTGCTAATTCACCATTTAAAAATGTCTGAATACATTGTACTAATGAAATGAAACAGGTCTCGTATTGTACGTTCGTAATAGAAAACCTGCGAATGTCTTTTATATATCTTAACACACCGTTGAGTTTTTCCCTTAAGAACAACAATAAGGCTTTCAAGACGGATGTGAAATGTTATAGCATTAGCATCGCAAGCGTCCAAAGGCGGGGTAGCTGCTAACTATTAGGTGGACTTTTTTTTTTTTTTTTGGTGTTGTCTCTCGTAGCGTGAGTTCCGGGAACTTTTGCTACTTAACCGGTCAATGGCGAGACCTAGGCCTCCAGCCAGGCACTTTAGTACTAAGCAACACAGCTAAGGGCACCCCCTGTGGGGTACGAACCTCGGCTTAGGGCGTTGCTGGATCGCGAGCAAGGGAGCTGGGCTGGACTGGTAATTTTATTTAAATATTATTTGGGGGGCGGGATTTGCGCGTCTGGCTCGGCGCGGACCGGCGTTTGCGGCGGAGATCGGGGGGGAACATTACGGCTTATTCGCGTCGAGCCTCGCCGGCGAGGACGGAACAGTGGTCGGTTGTGTGTAGTGTTTGTATGTTTTTGTCGTGCGTCCTGGAGGACCGTTATGTCGTCATCCGGTTCGATGACGGCGTGTCTTGGACGCCTTATCTTCGAGATAAGGGAAGGAGTGTATCGGGCGGCCGATACGACGAGGGGGTTGGGGTGATTTACAGCAGAATCGAAATGACGTTTGGCCAGTTTTTTCAAAAACTGTTTTATAGTTGGGACTTTGAGGTCAACGTGGAGTTGACTATTACGCATGTACCACGGGGCACCTGTGGCTCTCCGGAGAAACCGGCTTTGGAGCACTTGCAGGGGGTTAAGTGTTGACTTGTTAGTGTGTGCGAACACTACACCCGCATATGTCATGATTGGTCGAATGCACGTCGTGTAAATCCTCACCTTGGATTTCAATGAGAGTTTACTTCGTGCATTCAACATGCTGTGAAGTCTACCGAGCGCGAAGGCGGCTCGCGCGCGTACCGCCTTTACGTGGTGACGGAAAGAAAGGCGTTGATCGAGGATAACACCCAGGTATTTGGCTTTTTCTTCCCATGGAATGGGTTTGCCGAAGAGGGTGATGGGGGCTACCCGTGGGCGTTCGAGGCCTTTCCAGAATATTAGGTGGACTACATGCCTGGTACACTTTATTGGTGTAAAAATCGCAAGCGCGCTTACGCGAATCTCTACTCTCATTATGAAGTAATAGAGCTTATTAATGAACGTGCTAATGATCGATTACTACTATTTACGAATCCGCTTTGTAAAATAATTTTGTATTATATACCTCTTTTATTTAGGAAGGCTGATAATCAAATTTGACGCAGGCGAAATCGCAGGACCGAGATCAACCAAAAGGACTTCAAATACACACTCATTGTCACGCCAGTCACGGGCAAACCACCAAAACGTGACAAAGTCAAAGCTGTTAGAACAACAACAAGTATACGACTACTCGAACCGGGAACAAATCAACCGCATACTCACATATCAAACTTTTGCACAAAATTCGCGCTTATAATTTGACATCGAGTTCCAAAGTTATGCGAGGAACCCTGAAAGGGGACGGAGGAAACAAAAGTGGCGCGCGACGTGTTTTGTCACACCATAATCAAGCGACACGTGACAAGGGGGTGGTGCACCCCCTTTGTAAACATTCGATGTACCACCTACTGGATTAAGGATTAAGCTCGCGTTTACTCCTGGTACTGTGAAATTTATAAGTGTATATTCAAAGGTCAATCCAAGTTTATCTTTAATTTATTTTAATGCCACTTAGATGACAAACATGCAGGCGGTTCGTATGATGGTAAGCGGTAGTCGAAAAAAGTTGATAAATTCGAGAGCCGTGGTGGTCTTGCTTAAGTAACGGCGAGAGACGCCATCTTTCACCGTCTATTATATAAGCATCGTGCGTGCTACATTTTAAAGCAGTAGATAAACGGGGCACATGGATCATACATCTCTTTACAAGAAGGCAACGTGTATCAACACATAAATGAAAACATTTTATACAACTAAAAAACGATACGAGCAAACTAATCTTCTGAGCGATGAAAGAAAACATCGAGAGGAAACCTGCATACGTATGAGAGGAAATTTAAAGCGTATAGTCGTGCTTGAGAAACGGCGATGGAGTCGCCATGTCACTTTGGCGCCTAGAATATATCTCCCAGAGAAAGTCTGTGAGTACTACCTACACACCTCTGCATACCATCGGAGACTCTTGTGGGAAGGCGTAAAGATATATAAAATCCCAAAACGTTACTTACTTCTTGTAAAATCTTATAAAAATTATAGTTTTGGTCTGACCATTGACAAACAAAAAAATTACTTATTATAACATAAATCTCAAAGTTGCTCTAAACATGGATTCAACATAGTTTGTGCAGAAAGTACGAGGGATAAAGTCTTTTTAGTAAACTCACGTCAAACTGTCAGAAGAGAAGCGCCCTCTGCAGTGGGATAGAGGCAACCTTTGCCGTAGCAACTCCCGCTAGAGTCTAGGTGTTTGTATTGCATTAAACATTCTTTGTTGGAAATAATGAATGAGCCAAGGAAACTTCCCCCGCGAACCGAATATTAAGCTGTATCTATCTTTACTCTTGCGCTTTTTCAGGGATCAGTAGTAACAAGCTTATAAAAAATATCAAAACATTAATCTTCACGCGTTCCTACAAAGGTCCCCGATGGGGTAGGCAGGGGTATATAGGACCGACGTGCCACCTTTCACCGGAGATATATTTTAGATGCCAACCTGGTCGATGGCGACGGAATCACCCTCTACCTTTGAATTCATATATTTTTAAACTTTAATATTATTGTCTGCATTCGAAATTTCAATATCTCTACTTCAGTAGTGGTTAACATCTTTAATAGTGTAGATACCTGGTGCCTTAGAAACTAGAACCATTGCTAAAATATGCGATAAGGCACTATGAGAGAAAGCAAATAAAATTAAACAAAAATGTTTTTATGTGGCATTTTAGTCGAATTGTTTTTTTACCTTAATTTCATAAAAATCTGTTATAAGGATAAAGTTATACATGTAGAATCAAACTAAATAATAAATAAATAATAATAATCTTTATTACCAAAAATAATTTTTTTACATCGTAAGCATTTCCAATGGAATCTCACACTAGGAATCTCCTGTATCGTGGGAACCGGTTCACATAACGATTTAACAATCTAATATAGTAACTTGTAGTGGCAGGCTACAACAAAAACTTGTACATTACAGAAAGTTTCCAATGTTAATTAAAGCAAGTAAATGTTTTATTTTAGTTTCTGAAACCCCCAAATCATGCTGCGAAGTGAGTATTCCCTTTAATAATGTTGTGATTATATTATATTTAGAGCTATTTATTTTATTGCATCGTCATGGGGATACATTCACAACACCCCATAACTTCTAGACAACTGTTCTATTTACTGAAATTGTACATCAATTACCTACAGAACCTTCCACATAAAAACTAAGTCCGTATTGGTCGTGCTCGTATATTTAACACAGGGGATCAAACGTGCTGGCTTCACGTGCATTATGGGATTACGACGCTCTTCCCAAAGAGCCATCTTAATTCAAGTATATTTATGTTTTTCGATCATTTATTCCATTCGAAAGAACCTCTTACGTTGGGAATAAAACAATACACAATATGTGATGTAACGATTTAACCTACATATACGCGTATTAATATAAAAGTTAATGATGAAATTGATGGGAAGCTCGTCGCTTAATAGTGAATAATATGAGGTATATTCACCTTTAAACATGTATATGAAGTTCTTTTACCCTTCATTTAATTTGAATTGCCCGTGTATAAACTCCATATTTAGCATTATCTATGATGACTGCACGCTTGCACTATGACATGACAAAATGTCAGGCAGATAGAAATTTTTATTTTATTTTATTTATTACGGAAAAAAAAATATATCGTACAAAATTGTATGCGATAATACCTGCAGTAGTTGTAAACTGTGTCGCAGACATTAACACTCATCCCCGGATAGAGATGGTCACAGTTCCTATAGATACAGGATATACAGAGTAAATAACAGAGTGTGTGCGTGGGTGAGTGTGAGAGTGTGTGTATGTGTATGTGTGAGTGTGAGTGTGAGTGAGTGTATATGCGTGTGTGAGATATAAATTACTGAAATAAAAGTTAGAGTGTGTGTATGTGTATGTGTGAGTGTGAGTGTGAGTGAGTGTATATGCGTGTGTGAGATATAAATTACTGAAATAAAAGTTACATAGAAGACTTCATGAGATTCTCGGTTTCTTCGTCCGTGAGTGCTGAGTGAGAGAAAAAATTTAAGATTGTAAAATTAATAGAAGCAATAGCTTTTAATGTTGTTTCTCTTTACAGGTATTTATTGTAATTTGTGCTTAAATAATATATAGAATATAATAATGTAGAAGTAAGTATATTTTTATAAAAATAAATTTCTCTTTACAGAGCAACAACTTTAGTTTTTTGTTTCAATAAACAACATATTACAAACATAATACACATTTTCCGATAATCCCTACAAAACATGAACTTGCAAGGTGTTTCGATTTTTCTGATGAGAAGTATATAATGTATGAAATTTTGAACAGAGATAGAATATAAGCTGGTCTAAAGTATATATTTATATATATATATATACATATTTAGTAAGTACATGATATGTTTCATCCAAAAAAAAAGGAATTTTAAGCGAGTTAATCGCGGGCACACCTCTTTCTTGTGTATTTAAAATAGAGAATATTTATCTTATACTTTATCTTCAGGCCTTCCTATAAGGTCGCAGGGTGTGCCGACACGCATTTTTCGCCAGTGTCAACTTTTAGGTGCCAACGTGACTAATGACGTGTCCGTGGCCGTTTCTCAAGTACGACTACTATACACGATGAGCATGTAAGCAGGTGTCCACTGTTATACGTCCCTGTAAAGCCCGTGGTGTGACCAATCACTGTACTTAAGTTGAGAAAAAATCTTTGGTACAGTCGGGATTCGAGCTTGCAAACTTTCTGTTGTAGGCAACTGCTCGAACCACTCGGCCACCACGGCTTTTATTTATTTACTTGCTGTGCCCGGGACTCGTACGTCCGCGTGGAATTTAACAAAAAAAAATGCTCAGTTTTTAAAATAAAAGTAGCCTAAGTTACTCCTTTTTATATCAGCTATCCGAGAAAGACTCGTCGAAATCGGTCCAGCTGTTTCAGAGATTAGCCAGAACAAACAGACAGACAGACAAAAATAAAACAATATATATTTTGGTGTATGTACTGTATACATAATGCATATGCATGTAGTAAAAAGCTGTTATTTCAATATTACAAACAGACACCCCAATTTTATTTCTATGTATGTATAGAAATACCAGTCGTATACAAGTGCCAAGTGCATGTCCGTGGCCGGTTCTAAAGTAAGATATAAACCTTTGCGGTTCTTATGAAACCTATGCCTGATTACGCTTGACATTATCCTTTGCTTAGCTCGTGATGTGATCATGTGGATATTACAAAATGTAATTTTATGTAAAATATTGTATATAATTTTACTCGATATAGCAAGTCTATCGTCTACATTTTCTCCTCAACATTTAACAATCTAATACGAGCGCTCTAGATTGGCCTTTTCGTAATTAATTGCGCAAGTTTATTAATATACTGAGTCAAAATTAAATACCCGATGTGTAAAGGTAGATATTAAAACCATGTACGCCACAGTATACATTTTGTTGCAATAGTTTTAAACAAGAGACAAATTTATACCTACTCAAAAAGAAAATTTGTTCCTCTGTATTCATACGCGACAATCGTATATTACACTTAGTGTACATATAATGGATATAAGGAAAGGGGGCAGGAACGCACACTTGTTATACATAGTGCCATCCACGAAGACGCGCCCACTCTTTTTCCTCATAGTTTATGAGGAAAAGAGTGGGGCGCGAGACCTTCCACTAATGTTTGAGTATTGCCGGTACACACTGATTACCTATGAGTGCACACTCACACTACCATTATAAGACTCGGGTCATACTACGGCGCGTCTTCGTGGATGGCACTATCTATAACCGCCTCAGTGGTATAAAAACACGACGAAATAACAAATGGTTGTTTTTTAATTTAAATGTAGCATAGGTACCAATATTTTTTTAAATTAGTTTGAGAAATACAATATATAAGAACTAACATACTCGTATTAACCGGTAGACTCGGGATCTGCAAACAAACGAAGTTCTTCTTCCGCTTAGAGTGCGAGTGGCCACAGACAGCCTGGGGCCGAAGGCAAGGGAAATATGACTCCATCTAGATTTTAATTAGAATTATTTACATTCCAGCTTGTTTACAGAGTTGATGGGGAAACAAACGAAAACTTCGCCTAATGAAATTTGATATTTGCCAAAGCGGAAATAGATATAACCAACTCGAGTTACGCTAATTAAAAGGATTCCCAAGGCGGAAAATATTACTTTGAGAATTGTAATACGTAAACTTAAGGCGATTATAGAGACATGTACATAAAGATGTTGGTTTGGTAGCTGTTCCCCGGGCTTTTAATTCAAATACTTGAATGAAAAGCTATCATTGAATTCTTATAATATAGCTTTTTGCTAAAGGGCAGTGCGTTTTCACACTGTGTAAAAAGCTCGTGGTGTGACTAACATAACTGTACGTAAGTTCAGAAAAACTCATTGGTACAGTCAGGATTGGAACTAGCTTTGTGTTGAAGGTACTCGTTAAAAACAGTACATCGCCATCTAGCGACATAAAATATAAGAATGTAAGCGACAAGTTAAATCGTGGCTCTTTTCACTCACGTTAGAAGAAACCGAGAATCTCAGGAAGTCCTCTATGTAACTTTTATTTTATTAATTTATATCTCACACCCGCACACACACTCACACTAAATGTTTTTTTACTCAATATAATTTTATTCTTAATATTTATATATTTTATATTTATTTATTAATATATTTATTTATAAATTGCATGACGTTTTTATTTCATAATGTGAAAACAGCGGAAAGAAATTGTTTCAGTCCCCTTTCATATTGCCTCCCAACGCCCTCATTTTGTTTTTCAATAAGACACACCGTAAGATTTTTATAACTCTTTATGCGGTTACTGACTACTCCTTCCTTTTTTATTGATTCTAAAGAATTGTTATTCTTAATTGTTTATTTACAATAACAACAATTAACAATATTTACAAAGAACAGTTGAAACTAACTACATACAGATAAAATTTTGTCCCAAATCGGTATCCCGAGACAACGTGCCAAGAAGACTAACAGCATTGCCACGCTGGATAGCAATACTGATTCTCTGAGCGAGATATATTCCAGCCCGCCTGTCACCGGAGTTCTGGACTAGAAGGCGCGAGACCTCTTTAAAAAGATGGTGAGCCTCAGGACCCCAAGGCCACAGAGTTGTTCTTAATACGAAATCCTTATTATTTTTTATTGATAATTCTGTTTCATATAAACCTATATGTACATATATGAATTCAATAGAGTTAACTCAATAGTTTAAGAGCCATGGTGGCCGAGTAGTTCGATTAGTTCCTAGCAACACAAAGATTGCAAGTTCGAGTCCCGACTGTACCAATGGGGTTTTCGGCTATTAAGTACAGTGACTAGCCACACCACGAGGTTTACGGTGAAGAAAAACATCGTGAGGAAGCCTACATGCGTATTTGCCAATTCTAAGACGTTTTGCTTGAGTAACGGTGACTGACTCGCCATCTGTCACGTTGACGCCATAAATGTATCTTTGGCGGATAGTGGGTTTGTGGGTACTATCTAAACACCTCGGCCTATCTCTTCGGGGACCCTTGTGGATATCTTTATATATATAATTCTTCTGTGAGTGTGTATGTCACTGAACTCCTCCTAAACGGCTGGACCGATTTTAATGAAATTTTCTGTGTGTGTTCAAGGGGATCTGGGAATGGTTTAGATTCACAATTGGACCCGATAGGTGGCGCCACCATTTTTTTTTTCCACCCGAGTGAAGCTGGGCGGGACAACTAGTATATTTATATAAAAAGAGCGCGGTTTTTGCCTTTACTTCATAATCTAACTGTCATTTACATAAACGTCCTTTGAACCATAAACCGAAACGACTTACAACGACTTACGACTTACAGCATCGGTTTCGAATGTCTTTAAATGCATGTTTCCTCGCGATGTTTTCCATCATCTTAAAGCTCGTGGTGTGATTAATGGAGTTCAGAATAATTAAGTTGTACTAACAGCTTCGAACCTGCAAACTACTTTGCATGAGAACTTTTAGGCGTTTAACAACTCCGCCGCTTATTTATACTGACCGTTAAGTATAATACAGGAAGGGATTTTGTTCTTATATATACATCTCATTATACAAACATCTGTCTACGCTTTCTTTCTTTCTAAGTCTATGGGTACTTTTGTGTGCCTGAAGTAAATAAACTAATTAATCTTTCTATCTCAATAAATGTGTTTTTAGGACGTTTGCTCCTTTGTTTTGAAATTGGATAAAACCTGGCACGGCGATAGATCGTTAGCTGTACAAATAGGATATATTTATTTCAGAAAAAAATACTGAAACAAATTCTATTTTACGCGGGGGTAACTGCGGGACAGAGCTAGTTATACTTTTTTCCCGTTTAGAGGATTTCACAGCGAAGGCTAAGTGTAGTGGGGAACAAATAGTAGAACAAAAACATGGTGCATGGAGAGAAATAGCTAAATAGCCGATGTATGAATGGTTAATGTATATAGGTCTGGGGGATTCATTTGGCTTGGCGTACGTTGTTCGTGCACACCTCTAAGCCCGGCGAGACTTCGGGCCATTATTAAGTGTTGTAATGGACATTATGTTACTTTTTTTGGACCAAACCAAATTATTACTTGCCATCTGTCACGTTGGCACCTAAAATATATCTCTGGCGGAAAGTGGGTGAGTGGTTACTACCTATACACCTCTGACTACCCCTTCGGGGACCATTGTGGGAAGGCGTGCAGCTATGAAAATATTGATGGTACTTTTTTCAAGCAATAAACATTGCCTTTGTTAATACAGCTAATAAATATTTTTTCGATATGCTAAATGTCATCCAAAATCGTTTGGCAGATAGGTTTTGCGTGAGGAAAACCACTCCTCAGCATCTTTTGCATTTATAATAATATTAGGATACACCAAAGACATTCCATAGCCACCAATATTCATCACGACACGTAATTGAAACAAACATGGCCAAAGGAGTCTTAAGGGAATATTTATGTACATATCGCGAAGGGATGGCATGTATTCCATATAAACTCGCTAAGATAACACAGGACCATAATGGCTACGCCGAAATAATAATTGTCCGTTCTGAAAATATAAATACGTCTCAATCAATATTATTCCATACACTAGCTGTGCTCCCCATTGAATTTGTTTATCTATAATAATATGATAATTAAAAGGGTGTGCGGGTTCTATACACTTCTGCCTACCCCTTCGGGGACTCTTCTGGGAACACGTGAAGATATAATTGTGATAAATGCTCTTCGTAAATACAATGTATGACCGCTTTGGTTTCATCCACATTTTTTTATTATTAGGGCTAATAATCTTAATGTGTCTATGATTGGTTGTTCGATCATTTTGATCTAGGCAAGTCAACTATTGCTAGTGAGTGCGTTGTTAACTTGAAGAAGAGAGTAAGTGGCGAAAGTAAAGACAGATATATAATAATTCGAACGTTTTGGAAAAAGCGGAAGCCCGTTTCAACTACTAAAAGAAATCCTATTCAAACAAACCAGATACGGGGCTATAGTTCTATAGTTTCTTAAATAAAAGCTATGAACGAATCATTATTGTGTAGGTGGCCATCAGCAGAGGTTACCCACGCATTCCCATTATAATACCAGAGGTCACCCAAGTACCATTTTATCTCGGAATTCATTTCACGAATATAAATTTAAGATTTTCAACCTCATTACTTCTTATCGACGATTTAAGAAGGCCTGAGAGACGCGATCACGGTTTTGAGCCGGGAAATTCGCCTATTATACTGTCCCTGGCTCGAGCATAATTCGAAATAGGGAAATGCTTTTTTATTTCGGTTTGCCGCTTTGACTTTTTAAATTGGAATTGACGGGGGCCATTGGGGAGAAAAATGTTAAGCTGTTTTGAACTTAAGGTGTACTTCTTTGAAATGAAGCGTCAAAGTAGAGCAGTGTTGTGACTATGAAGTTCTTCAAGAAGGGTGAGAAAAGATTCCAGTACGTCGGGATCCTGCGAGAGACACTCCTGATGTTGCAAGCGTCCATAGACGCTGGTTGAGACTTATCATAAGGCAGGCATACACGATTGTCTACTTAATAATATAAAAAAAAAACGACAGCTTTCTTTTCATTCCCAATAAGACCAAGCCTACTTTACAGCCTCCTATCCAGACGCACACGAAGCACAAAAGCTACCTCGTGTCTCGCCAATCCTGCCAACCCTATAAAAATCTTTAAAATAAAAATTAAGATCGATCTTACGTTTTGATGTCGTCCCCTTACCAATACATCAACTAAAACAACCTTAAATCCTCATTGGGCCTGTGAAATATAGATCTTTTATCAACGGCAGATGGTTCATAATGGCTCTGACGACGGTTGACATTATTTTGCGTAAGAAAACGTATGAAAACTCCTTTGTTGGCAGGTGTATAAAAAATGTGGGGTTATTAGACTGTACTGTAGCACAACGTTACTAAAACGAGTTTCTAAGGCGGAGATTTTTCCTCAAAGAGGTCTTAAGAATTCTGCGCGGTGAGCGAATTTGAAAGTAAATGCGGAACCCTTTTGCACATTCTTTTTGAATTTATTAATGAGGAAATAAAATGCAGGTTAAGGCATGTATATAGCCAACAAACTATAGATGTACTTTATTTGCGTCTTAAGATTAGACATCTTACATTTACTACTTAGGAGATTAAAAATAAAGTACCTACACCTCTTATACGTATCACGCTAATAAATACGCACGCTATAAATACCTTGATGCCTTTCTACAAAGGCCAAGAGGGTAGGCACACGTGTAACAATCTCTTTTGGTCGGCGGTACATTTAGGGTACAACAGTGAATGTTTCTCAACCACGAATGAACGTCTTAGAATGGGCTGGGCGGGACAGTTTAGTTAAGCTATATGTTTTAGAGTGAGGTTCCCAGAATTTCACACTGGTTTTACATACATAAAGTGGACCCCTTCATAGGCTAGGTACAGTATGCAAACTGATACCTAATTGGTATACTGGTATTGCTAGCTCCAATAAATTACAGGTACTACTGTAGATTACAGGAAACGATCTCTTTAAACGTGGAACGAAATTATGACTTAAAAAAAATATAAATTTTCTTATGTTTCCTGTTATATAAAATAGGAATTTCCATTAAGAGTATCCAAATAAACTCCTGTTTTAGCCCCAGCTTTTGTGTTGGGGTAGAAAATTAATTGATTGATGCCACGCCAGGGGGGATACTGGAAAATGTTGCATTTTCACTTTCCTTAGCGTAGGTAAAAATACTATGGACATTAGGAGAATTTGGAAAAAATACAAAATATATCCTCACGCCTTCCTACAAGGATCCCCTAAGGGGTAGGCAGAGAGGTATATAGGGAGTACACACACACCCACTTTCCGCCAGAGATATATTTAAGGTGCCAACGTGACAGATGGCGAGTCCATCGCCGTTACTCAAGCTCGACTCGCTTGCTTCAAAGGCGTATGTATATACGCCTTTGAATTGCTTCTCAGACGTATGCAGGATTCCTCTCAATGTTTTTCTTCACCGTAAAGCTCGTGGTGTGTCTAATCAATGAACTTAAGTTCAGAAAAACACATTGGTACAGTCAAGAGTCGAACTTGCGATCTTTGTATCGCAGGCAATAACTCGAACAGCGCGAAAGCGCAACACAATATGATTAAAAGTTTGAAATCATGTTGTAGGGTTCTAAAGAGAAAAGTCGCTGCATGTGATCGATCTAAAATACTCCTAATACACAATGGGCCATATCGTTTACGTGGATGGATTGGACCCGTGTGCTTTTCTTTTCTTTCGAGCTTAGATCGAGAATGTATGAAAAAGATTATATTTTTAATACATTCAAACAGTTTTACAAATAGAACATTCAAAATTCTAAAAAAAATATTCAGTACCATAACTGCTCAATGACACAACTATTATGAATAAGTTTTAACATGTTTTTCATAGGTGTACACATCTGATACAAATTGTTATTCTTAGTTTAGTTATAAGCTGTAATGTGTATACTCATGGACTGTCTTTAAAAAATAAATAACAACGAAGCTGTGGTAGCCGAGCCGAGTAGTCGCATGTACCGCAAAGATTGCAAGTTCGAACCCCGACTGAACCAATGAGTATTTGGAGGAATGTGTAGGTACTGTGAAGGAAAAGATCACCAAAAAACTTGCACACGTTAGGAAATAAATAGTGGTGCTTGAGAAACGGCGATGGACTCTACATCTCCAAGTACAATCCGTTTGAAATGAAACATAAACTAAATCCTCTTCTGGCTATTTAAATCCAAAATATTCGCCACATTTTTATCTCGTGAGATATTTCTGTGAGGTAACTAGCTCGGCTGCGACATTTTCAAACTGAAATATTTTCACTCTGCACAAATTATGCATATAAGGGTGTGGTCAGTGTGATAGCGAGATATACATATGTAAAAATATTCCTTATAGCATATATAAGGCGTGAACATATATATATAGATAGCGGGATATGTTTTATATAATTAAGCATAAACAGTTGTATAACCACTTACTTAAGGATAAATAAAATAATAATTCTTTATTCATTCCACACAAATTGACCTAGCCCCAAAGTAAGCAAAGCTTGTGTTATGGTAACTAGACAACGATATATTTACTAATATAGATAGATATAAACATAAATACATAGGACATCCAAGACTAAGGTACAAATACTCGTGTTCATCACACAAATATCCGCCCTCAGCGGGATTCGAACCCGCGACCTCAAGTTTCGCAGTCAGGAGCTCTAACCCCTAGGCCAGACGGTCGTCAAAAATAAAATATTTGACCCAAATCAGAATCCCGCGACAATGTGCCAAGAAGGCTATCAGCAATGGCACGCTGGATAGCAATGCTGATACTCCGACCGAAATACGTTTCAGCCCGAAAGAAAACAAAACAAAAATACACCTCGATACAGAAATATCGAAAAACCCGCATACGTTTGAGAAGATATTCAGAGGCATATGTATAGTCGTGCTTGAGTAACGGCGATGGACACGCCATTTGTCACGTAGGCACCTACAAAATATCTCTCACGGGGAGTGGGTGTGTGGACTACCTCTTTCAGGACCCCTGTTGGAAGACGTGAAATTATAATAATAATTGTACGGCATGACTGAAATAAATACGTCGTTCGTTCGTCAATGGATGCACACAACGCCTAATTTAGCTTGAAAATTTTAAGTGGCATTCTATCGAACAAGACGACAGATAAAACAAATTAAAATAGCCTTAGACAACGCTTACAATCTAAACCCAACCCTCAGTCCATCCAGCAGAGTCCATTAAGTAGAATCATTAAAACAAAGCATTTTACTCGTACATTCGGACTTCAGCCTTTTGGTTGACAGCTTTGGATAGGAAAAATGGCGTATATTTTAGAGCCATTTGCATTAATGTAACCTACTTTAGCACGTAGTACCTATTATTTCTATGCCTTCGACCATTCTAGTGCAAACTTAATTTAGTTGTTAGCTTAGTTAGTCAGCTAAGAAAACTCGTAATAAGCGGAACTCGAGTGCCTGACGTGGTAGGCAGAGAGTGTAAACCGCCCGTTATGTGAAGTTCATATTGAAACATAAGCTTGATGATCCTTAATGAAATAAATTATTTCATTAAGGAGATCAATATTAGGTTAAATAAATTTCCATCAAAACGTATTACATTCTCGTACAAATTTCCTATTAAAATCGCTTGACGCTCGGCCATCCACTCTACACGTAATCCGCAACTACAAAGAGAGGAAACCTTCAAGTCGGCGGGATGGAAAGCTTCAAGTTATAAGATTTACTCTAACCAAAGGGCCCTGTAATAATGGAATTTCAATCAGATTCTTTGAGGGCGGATTGACAGTCGGTAATGGTTGTTTTGAGATGTTTGAGGGAAACGGGCCCTGAGAGCTGTCACCGGCAGGGTAGTTTGGGAAACGTGTGTTAAAGCGAATAATTTAATGATAGTAAATACCATTTATTGGAATCTTTTTAGGTGGCGGTCCTCTTAGTCGATTACACAAGGTAGATCGCGCTTTGCCGACCCTCTTTGAAGTTTCGACAAAACGATCATGCCAGTTCGAAATTGGAGAGTATAGCATGGAGTTCTTCAAGAAGGGTGTGAAAAGATTCCTGCAGGGTCGGCAACGCGCGAGGGATACCCCTGGTGTTGCAAGCGTCCATAGGCGGCGGTAACCGCTTACCATCAGACGGACCGCATGCTTGTTTGCCACTCAAGTGGTATAGCAAAAAAAAAATTAACCTCAATAAAAAGATAGATAGACGGACCACAAAATTTTGACTTGGGTTCTTGTAATCAGTATCGTACGTTCTTACCATAAATTACTTAAATACATACATATCGTCAAGCCGAAACACTCAAGGGTTTGGTAGAGAGAGAGTAGAGCGCGAGTTCTCTCTAGACTTACAGACCTCTTTCGCTTCATCTACACACGCATTCGTACTACATATTCATATGGACACTCAATGATGGGAACTCTAAGAGGACTCGAAACCAGCACGTATGAAGAGAATCATAAATGTGGATAAAGCGAAAGAGGTATGTAAGTCAAGAGAGAACTGGCGCTCTACTCTCTCTCTACCAAACCCTTGAGTGTTTCGGCTTGACGATATGTATGTATTTAAGTAATTTATGGTAAGAACGTACGATACTGATTACAAGAACCCAAGTCAAAATTTTGTGGTCCGTCTATCTATCTTTTTATTGAGGTTAATTTTTTTTTTGCTATACCACTTGAGTGGCAAACAAGCATGCGGTCCTATATCTGCCTACTCCGAGAGTGACTCGGCGTGATGATATAATGACGACGGTATTACGCGCGTCCCTAACGGGGTACGCAAAGAGTATAGAGCGCCAGTTCTTTCTAGACTTACATACCTGTTTCACTTAATACATTAATGTATAGTATATAGATAGATAACGTATTTTATAGTTACAAAACTCCTCAAGAGTACGTTAAGAGGCACGGGCTCGGAAGATATGCATGATTTCACACCATCCTTCAATAAAACGTTGCCAAACTTGTAAGCAATGAGGTGAGAAAACTGGAAATGTCGCTTTCATCGCGCGAACACAAAAACACAATTAAACTTTTTTATACCTAAATAGGTTCACAACCCCGTGCGGGGAAATTTTTGACGGCTGAAACTTTCTTATTAAAGTATTATGAAAAGTAAGACGCCCGTCAGATAACAGTGGAAAAGACTTCCCAAATTATAGGGCTGGCGCTAAGATTTACATGTTATTTTTGTAAGAAAAACAATGATAACAACAGATATATCATGACTAGCTTATGCCCGCGGCTTCACCCGCGTGAAGTTCGAAAAAGTAACTTTGGAAATTTTCCTGCTAGAATCGGTTTAGCCGCTATGCCGTGAAAGAGCATCATACATTATAATATAAGAACTTTGAATTATTCAGGACTAAAAAAAGTAGCCTATGTCCTATTCCTAGGTATAAGCCATCACCATTTCAACTTTCAGCCAAATCGGTTTAGCCGTTTGGCCGTGAAAGAACCGCAAACATCCAAACTTAGAAACATTCACATTTATAATATTAGTAAGATTGGACTAGCAAATAGCCTCTGTTTAATAACACCAAAGACATACTATAGGAAAAAAGTATTTTGTATTAAGGACCTTAATACTAGCAAAAACTATAATAAGAACTAAATTAATAATTACTTTACTACTACTGATTTAAGGCCACTACGGCCTCTTTTATACTATTTATGAGTGAAGACAAATTCATGATGATGCATATATAATATACAATTAGAATGGCACACAGCCTTGACAGGCTTCATACTTCAACAATAATTTTTCTCTAAGTACATACATACATACATATCATCACGCCAAGTCCCTAACGGGGTAGACAGAGAGTATAGAGCGCCAGTTCTCTCTAGACTTGCATACCTCTTTCTTTTCTCCTAGTAGCCAACCCTATCAAAATATTCCATTAGAACAGCAACAAAGGGGATAAATTATTCGCTCGAAGTGAAAATTAGGTGAGTCGGTGGTGATTAAACGCTAAGAACATTGCGAGCCCGCTAGATTTGCGTGAGAAATGATCACATTTGCCTGAGAAATGTGATCGGGGAGAGGCGATGCGGCGAGGGCGGAACACGAATAGATGTGTAATGGCTATGTTGTCAAGTCTGATTTGCAAATGTAAGTAGTCTTATAAATACGACAGATTTAGGATGTACCTAGGTTAATTTTAAGACATTTTGGTGGAATGGCATATCTATAAATTCCTGATTGGCTGCATTTAGTATACATAAGTCTGGCATACGCAGAAAGAAGGCCAACCTTTTGTTATGGAAACGTGGGGTATTCTATACCTGTGATAGAATACTCCACTCTTAAATAACAAAAACCACAATGCAGACTTACGTTAGCTTACTTAATATAAAAATTAACATACATATTATAACGCAGAGTCCCTCACAGGTTAGGCAGAGAAAGTAGAGCGACAGTTCTTTCTACACTTACATACCTCTTTTGCTTCGTCCACATTCATGCCTCTTCATACGAGCTCACCGGTACTCAATAAAAAAGAAATTGCCTCAATTGCTGCAATTGAACCTTTGAGGCTCTTTGGTTTGCCATATCACAAAAAAACACTACCCATAAAATTGTATCTGTAATAAATTTTCGTAAATATAAACCGTCACATATTTTACTCTGGGGATATACAGTCAGCAGTAAAACTGTCCAACGCATAAGGCTGCGAGCACATTCAAGCACAGACAAACAGAAATGTGCATTTTCTGTGAATCCATGCAACCATTGGCTAAAATTATAATATAAATTCTATTTCCTAATTAAAGTTAATTCAAGCATTTATCAAAGCAGTTAAACGATTATATGGCTAAATGGTTATCATTTAAATACGAATATAAAAACCCATACATACATTTACCATCATGTTGAGTTTCGCACGGGGTAGGCAGAGAAAGTAGAGCGCCAATTCTCTCTAGACCTATATACTTTATTCATCATTAATATCATTATTTTAGAAAATAATAACTATTACGGCTAAATTATTTAAAATGAGAGACATTTTTACTTTACTTATATAGTTTTAAGATTAGTATACAAAATGAGTACTAGACGTATGTACCCGTTGTACATCCGTTCAAAATGTAACATCTCCTTAAAAACGAAAGCAGATAAATACTGCTTCTACGTAGTATCGAGATATCTAGCACTCGCCAAGGAACGGACCACTCTTCTGCCAGAATGTGACAGAAGGGTCAGTTCATCCATTTTATAGCTAATGCTAGAAAAACCTTACTCAGTATAAACAAAGACCGTTCCCAACTATGCCTGCCTTTCCCTGCATGACATTTGATCCTTAGCCAATCACAAGCCACATTCTCAAGGCATCGGTTAGCGCGGCCCATTTCACTCCGAGCAGCGATTAACTACACTCAGTTGACCCGCGGTTCGTTTAGATAACGCTTGTAACTACATGTATTTCCTTTCTAATTTGTAATTGCTACTATTTTCTAGGAAACAAATGGTTAAGAGTAACGGGAAAGATCTGGCGCAATAGGCGTAAACTAAGCAGCCGATACCGAACAATTCTGTAATTTTATTTCCCGCAGAATATTTACCCACTGATAACAAAAGAGAGCCGTAGTGGCTGAGTGATTCAAGAAGTCGACTGTACCAATATTGTTTCTAAACTAAAGTAAAGTGATTAATCACACCATGAGTCTTACGATGGAAGAAACTTTCTTCTGAAACGTATGTTTCGGAAGAAATTCAAAAGCGGCTGGACTCGCCATCTCTCTCTATTACGTAGGCACTGTATTATATGTCCGCCGGAACGAGATTGTTACTGCCTACCCTTTGTGGTTACACGTGAAGATATAAGAGAAGCCACCAGCAAGAGGTACCTGCGCCAAACGGTCAGACCGTTCCAAATTTAAACGGTATGATGAAATTAAACAATCAAAACATAATAATTTATTTTAATGTATCTGCCTGGTTCGGGTTTTTGATAAATGCGCATAGCATTCTGTAATATGAGTACGTAAAAAGTATGTTAGTTATGTTCATGGTAGGAAATAATTTGGCACTGACCATACACCGCATAATATGCGGAATAACGCACTAATTATCAACTCGTGGTCGCATTTACAGAGTGCTCAACATGTGGTTGTATGGCCAACGTTGGCTCTGAAATTGATAATGTGCCAATATATCATTGAACCTGTATAGCGTTTGCTTTGAGATGTAAAGCTCGTATTTCTTCGATAAAACAAGCTCGATTCATTTTCTTCTATGATCTTTATGAATATGTCTAAAGCCATGGTCGAGCGGATTGGGTGCTGCAGCTTACATACATATCACGCCTCACGGGGTAGGCAGAGAGAGAGTAAAGCACCAGTCAAGATTTCAGATACAAACCCCGACCGCCTGTACTTAAATACTGTTTCTGAACTAAAGCACGGTGATTTATCACACCAGGAGACTTGCGACAATACCTTACGAACTTTATACGTTTGAGAAAAAATCCACAAGTATATTTAGTCGTTCTTGAGTAACGGCGACGGACGCGCCGTCTGTCACATTCACACCTAAATATATTGCCAACGAAGAGAGGGTATTTTGCAACCTCTAGCGTCCCTTGTGGGAAGGCGTGAAGATGCATTAAGCTGATTAAGAATACATGCGAGCATGTATTCTAGGGGTCCAGGGCTGCGTGCCTTCGTTAGACGGTAACCACACCATCACGTATGCACGCTAGAGGCTTTTAGAAAATGCCATTTAAAGGTAACCGACCGGGGGCGTATTGTTACACGTTCGAAATGTCGAATCAACAAAGCCGGTGACATTTTTTGTAGGTCGTTGTTGCAAAGTATCGAAATAATATTACGAATAGTGTTGAAATAAATTAGAACAAAATTAATAAATTTGAAAAAAATTGGATTATGAAGAGACTGATGAATGTGGATGAAGAGACTGATGAATGTGGATGAAGCGAAAGAGGTATGTAAGTCTAGAGAGAATTGGCGCTCTATACTCTCTGCCTACCCCGTTAGGGATTCGGTGTGATGATGAAATAAAATAGATAAAAAGAGATATTATTCTATTTCATCGGCAGTTTTTGCAAATTTTCATCCAATTCCGTACATTACCTACTTTTAGAAAATGCATTGAACCCAGATTTGCTAACAAGATTAATAAGACCCTTACTAATAATTAAAGTCTCGAATTCTTTTCTCTCTCAGTTTAATTATTCTCTTTAGAAAATACTCACTGCTACAGTCAGCATTCAAACTTGGTACATTGCGTTGCAAGATTTATTTCAAACCTCTCGGTCGCCACGGCTACATTAACTCTCTACTACAAATAATATATTATGGAGATACATGTTTGATGATACTCCTAATGAAAACCTGCATGCGGTCCACCTGATGGTAAGCGGCTACCACCACCTATAAACGCTTGAACCACGGACCAGGCTCCCATAGACGAAGCGGGCTACATACCAGTTTGTTCACTTTTAAGTAAGTTGGGCGTAGACATTCAAATGTACTGAAGTGAGCAATAGATAGAGAGAAAATTTGTCTTTCACGGTAAATACACAATAAAATACTCGTTTCAGCTGGCTTCACGCCAAGCCTAACTCGTGAAATTTTCAGTAGCGAAAAGCTGCAACTTTCATACTGACCCAAAACGAGTTAGAGCCTATTTTGTTTCGCAATTCGAGCCAGGTAAGCCTTTATATGATTTATTTAATGTTTAGGAAGGCTTAAAATATCACTTTATTACCGTTTTGGGCTTAAAATAATACCAAGTGACCCGTGGAGGCTGACAATTTCATCCAAATTTCAAGTAGCCTGCAACTTTGAAGAAATGACGGCATGTTTGAATCTCGATTGTAGCAATGAGCTATTTGGAACAAAAGTACGGTGATTAATCACACGACGAGCTTTAATGTGGAAGAAAACATGAATACGATTGAAAAAAAAAACAAATAAGTATATGGACAGTGCCATCCAGGAAGACGCGCCCCACTATTCTTCCTTATAGTACTCGAAACCGACGAGCATGTATGAAGAGACTGATGAATGTAGACGAAGCGAAAGAGGTATGTAAGTCTAGAGAGAACTGGCGCTCTATACTCTCTGGCTACCCCGTTAGGGACTTGGCGTGATGATATGTATGTATGTATGTAATTTAATTATTTGTACATAGCATATGTTTCGAAAATAAGTTTACATATATAAAAAGTTCAAGGTTATATAGGTGTTGGTAGACTCTCGCTATTCGTTGATAAGCCCTTATGGATTTTATTGAAAAAAAAACAATAAATAACCTAACAATAAAATCCACAAGGTCTTATCAACAAATAGCGAGAGTCTACCAACACCTATATACCGACAAGGCTTGAACCGCTTTCAACGGAAACTTTTTGGCTTCATGCCAAGAACATGCCATCCTTAAAGAACAGCCGACAAAGATATTCAGAAATCTGCATACTTGGTGCTAGAATTTTGGCAGGAGTTTAAGGTTCATTGTAAACTGAAAGTTTGCTTTAAATTCGGTGGTTTTCTTTACAATCTACTGGAATATTTTCAGGCGGGTTTCAGTGATCTATAATACTGAATTCCGGTTACGGAACTTTGATGTGCGTGTAAAAAAGCCATGGTGGCCGTGTGGTTCGAGTAGTTGCCTGCAACACAAAGATCGGAAGTTCGACTCCCGACTGTACCAATGAGTTTTCCTGAACTCAAGCAGTGATTAGTCACACCACGAGCTTTACAGTGAAGGAAAACATCGAGAGGAAACCTGCATACGTCTGAGAAGCAATTCAAAGGCGTCTGAATAGTCCTCCTTGAGTAACAGCGATGGACTCGCCATCTGTCGCTTTGGCACCCAATATATCTCTGGCGGAAAGTGAGTGTACTACCTATACACCTCTGCCTACCCCTACCCCTTATGGGAACGCGTGAGGATTAGTATACATATAAATATATGTATACTATGATAATAGTTCGCATGTAGTTCACCGACCTCCCTGGCCATGTGCCAGAAGAGTGGTCATGTCGCGGGCGAGTACAAGGTTCAATTCCCAATTAGAGCTGTGCGATCAACTATTGTGTTGAAATGTATGACCTTGTTACTCGTGACGTGATCGTC
This sequence comes from Drepana falcataria, assembly GCA_945859725.1. NCBI lineage: Eukaryota > Metazoa > Arthropoda > Insecta > Lepidoptera > Drepanidae > Drepana > Drepana falcataria. Next base: position 10,290,218 of record OX243935.1, read on the forward strand.
TAGAGTTATTAATTGTGATTGGAGTAATCAATCTTAGGAATAAGTAATTGAATTCCTAATACGTAACTAATCAAATTATAATATAATAATAATAATAATAATATTATTATTATATTATTAATTAATAGCCGTGGTGGCCGAGTGGTTCGAGCAGTTGCCTGCGACACAAAGATCGCAAGTTCGAATCCCGACTGTACCAATGAGTTTTTCTGAACTTAAGTACAATGATTAGTCACACCACGAGCTTTACGGTGAAGGAAAACATCGAGAGGAAACCTGCATACGTCTGAGAAGAAATTCAAAGGCGTATGTATAGTTGTGCTTGAGTAACGGCGATGGACTCGCCATCTGTCACATTGGCACCTAATATACCTCTGGCGGAAAGTGGGTGTGTGGGTATTACCTATACACCTCTGCCTACCCCTTCGGGGACCCTTGTGGGAAGGCGTGAGGATATACTAATCAAATTATAATGGGATAATATTAACCATATTCGTTCAAATCGCTCGGACAGTCAAGGATGGGAGCGTCAAGAGTACTTGAAACCGGCCAGCATGGATGAAGACACTGATGAATGTGGATAAAGCGAAAGAAGTCTGTTAGTCTACAGATAACTATAAATAAATACATTGGGACAATTCCACCAAATTGACATAGCTCCAAATTAAGCAAAGCTTGTTTTATGGTAACTAGACAACGAGATATTTATTTATACAGAAAAATATATACCTACATAAATACATAAGACATCCAAGACTAAGGTGCAAATACCCAATTTGTGTCCATGACACAAATATCCGCCCTCAGCGGGATTCGAACCGGCGATCTCAAGTTACGCAGTAAGGAGCTCTAACTAGACCAGACGGCCGTCGATCTGACACACCAATATGTCTGCCTACCCGTAAGACTATCTAAGATAGTGACGGACCTATGAGACGTCTGTGGCAATAGCCCCGGATCAATTTTATGTTTAAAATTCCCAAACCAATTAACCAAAGCTGTCCAAAGTGGAAAGTAAAAGATACGCTACTATTACTCGCTCAGACCGTTTTAAATTTTAAATAGGACGAAGAGGCAAATTAATTCCAACAAATTATACCAGCGACCCCTTCCTTGGTTCAAATCCCATCTTTAATTACGAGGAAATCAGGTGGCCGGAATATTAAAGGCTCTACACCTGAGTTAAGGCGATAGCACCGCGATATTTTGTATCTTACTGCCATGGAAATAAGGATTCACTGGAAGAGCACGGGGCATTATTTATTTAATGACGTCAAATGTAGGTTATTAATGATATCAAGCCATTAGCTGACGTTAAAATGTATGTCACTGGAAAGTTATTATTCTGTTTGAGACTTGAGTTGCGTATAAAGTTGACATTTGAATTAGTAGCTTCAGAAAAGTAAACCCAAATAATAAAAAACAGTCAAATGCATTCAGAACGAACACTAAAGGTTAACCTCAATCGCTTATTAACTGCTTCAAAATGAAAATACGGAAAGCAACGGGCTCGCCATTGGTCACGTTAGCACCTCTAGCGGAAGATGTACTTCCGCTCTGGCGGACAGTGGATGTGGGTACTATCCAGTAGTGGGGTGGGTATACACCTCTGCCTACCCCATCGGAGGCCTTTGTGGTAAGGCATGAGGATATATATTTACTAGAAGCCTCGTCTAGTACTTCGAGCGAATAGCATCTACGTCACAATTGATAAGAATTGTTAATTTAAAATTCCGAGACGAGTCGATGGGCTCGAGAGCCGAGAAACTCAATTATTGTAACGCCTATGAAAATAAACAGCCATCCGCAAATTTATATCCAGATAGAATCTGCAATTTGGAATTATGACTCAGCTCATCTTTAAACAGTACACAGTACACAAAGTGCGAGATATGTTACTGGCTTTGCTTTAATTGAAGCTTCGTTTCATGGGCGTAGGTAGTTAGATCGTGGCCTCCCTCTGGTTCTTCTTGCACACACATTTGATCTGTTTCGTCAATCTTTCTTCTCTCATCCTTTCTATCAACGTAAAATGCCATCCTTCATCTTAATAATCATACTCGTTCTCGCCTATAATTTGTGAAAAAAAAACATAAATATATGTATTTACTGTACTGTTCTCCATTGCACTGTAACTTCAAAGACTTAACCGGTAATACATTTCGAGAATTTGGGTAAAATCACAGCCTGTTATAACGGTCACTCATAGCCTACTATAATAAGACGGGTAATCAGTAACAGCAGTAGTAATTTGTAACATACTAACATATCATCACGCCGAGTGCCACACAGAGTAGCCCGAGAAAGTAGTCGTACAGACCTCTTTCACTTCGTCCACATTAATCAGATATATTTTATAAGAAATGAACTCCAAAATAAACTCTTTTATTTTATAAGAAATTAAATAATTCCTTTTTATTTTTCATACAAAAAGAGTGGCAAACAAGCATACGGCCCACCCGATGGAAAACGGTTACCGCAGCCTATTTACGCTTACAATACCGAAGTATCACTTGCGCGTTTCCACTCTGTGTTCGGAGAGTTGTACTGTGTTGGCAGCATAATGGGACTAATCCCTATGCTGCCAACACAATACAACAATCCTCCCCCACCCCAAGGAGCTCATTACTGGAAACCTTATTCACCGCGTAGGAACACAACACAATAAATTGTGTTATTTGGCTACGGACTTCTATAAGGTGGAGGTCCTGCCCCAGTCGGGCAGCTCCAAATTCGAACGGGAAGCCCGTTATGCCCTACCTCTCTTAAATTCTAAATTCGCACTCGATTTCAGCCCGCTATCAATAGATAATATTTTTTTTTTTTTTTTTTTTGTATTGTCTCTCGTAGCGTGAGTTCCGGGAACTTTTGCTACTTAACCGGTCAATGGCGAGACCTAGGCCTCCAGCCAGGCACTTTATTTCTAAGCAACACAGCTAAGGGCACCCCCTGTGGGGTACGAACCTCGGCTTAGGGCGTTGCTGGATCGCTAGCAAGGGAGCTGGGCTGGACTGGTAATTTTATTTAAATATTATTTGGGGGCGGGATTTGCGCGTCAGGCTCGGCGCGGGCCGGCGTTTGCGGCGGGGGTCGGGGGGGAACATTACGGCTTATTCGCGTCGAGCCTCGCCGGCGAGGACGGAACAGTGGTCGGTTTTGTGTAGTGTTGGTATGTTTTTGTCGGGCGTCCTGGAGGACCGTTATGTCGTCATCCGGTTCGATGACAGCGTGTCTTGGACGCCTTATCTTCGAGATAAGGGAAGGAGTGTATCGGGCGGCCGATACGACGAGGGGGTTGGGGTGATTTACAGCAGAATCGAAATGACGTTTGGACAGTTTTTTCAAAAACTGTTTTATAGTGGGGACTTTGAGGTCAACGTGGAGTTGACTATTACGCATGTACCACGGGGCACCTGTGGCTCTCCGGAGAAACCGGCTTTGGAGCACTTGAAATAATATTAAAATAAGATAAGTAATACATACATACATACATATCATGCCGAGTCCCTAACGGGGTAGGCAGAGAGTATAGAGCGCCAGCGCAAGATAAGTAATTCCTTGATAAAACTGACTCGATAATCAAGTCGAGATTACTGTTAACCATAATAATATGTTACGGATAAAGTACTATGTATAGAACAGTTAAAACTGCAGCTACATTTAGCTTTAAAGTGTATCATTAACGTAGTGTGTGGAACTGTGCTACAATATAACGATTCTAGTTTATTGGTAGTGACTATAGGGGGCAGGGGTCGTAAACCTGGGGTAGACAACATTGTTTTTAATACTTTTTATATGTACAAGGTATAAGAAGTAGCGGGAGTATAAGAGATAGCGGGGGCATGAGAGACATGTCAGAATACTTAGTAAATGTTAGGTATCAAGTTATTTCATAGTCTGCCGGTCGAGTGGTCGATTCACGTTAAAGGTTGCTCATCTCTGCCGAACATGAATGTTTGTACTTCAGTCTAGTCTCTTAAAATAGAAATTGCTTGCAACACAAAGATTGCCAGTTTGAATCAACTTAAGTACAGTGATTAGTCATACCACGAGATAGTCGTGCTTGAGTAACGGCGATGGACTCTCCATCTGTCACGTTGGCACCTAAAATATATCTCCTGTGGAAAGTGGGTAGGTATGAAGATATATACATATCGTTGGTAACTTTAGTTTTTGTTAAGTATATGACGTTCAATAAGTGTTCCCTGTGTCCCTTACGTTGAATGAAATATTTTGATTTTGATTTTATTGTTTTTCTGTGCGTGGCTATCACTGAACTCCTGCTAAACGGCTAGACCGATTTTAATGAAATGTTCTGTGTGTATTCAGTTCGATTTGAGAATGGTTCAGATTCACAATACCTGATAGGTGGCACTGCGATCGTGTTACAGGTTTTTTTTTACTATAGCAAAGCTGGGCGGGACAACTAGTGTATATATATATATATATATATATATAATATTATAAAGAGGAAAGATTTGTTTGTTTGTTTGTAATGAATAGGCTCCGAAACTACTGGACCGATTTCAAAAATTCTTTCACCTTTGGAAAGCTACATTATCCCCGAGTAACATAGGCTATATTAAATTGGACCCGATAGGTGGCGCTGCGATCGAGTTTCAAGAATTTTACCTTTTTACCCGGGCGAAGCTTTCTGTGTGTTTCTGTGTGTCTTAAGCTTGATTCGAGAATGGTTTAGATTTACAATTGGACCCAATAGGTGGCGCTGCGATCGTGTTACGGGCAATTTAACTTTTTCACCCGAGCGAAGCTGGGCGGGACAGCTAGTAATATTATAAAGAGGAAAGATTTGTTTGTTTGTTTGTAATGAATAGGCTCCGAAACTACTGGACCGATTTGAAAAATTCTTTCACCTTTGGAAAGCTACATTATCCCCGAGTAACATAGGCTATATTAAATTGGACCCGATAGGTGGCGCTGCGATCGAGTTTCAAGAATTTTACCTTTTTACCCGGGCGAAGCTTTCTGTGTGTTTCTGTGTGTCTTAAGCTAGATTCGAGAATGGTTTAGATTTACAATTGGACCCAATAGGTGGCGCTGCGATCGTGTTACGGGCAATTTAACTTTTTCACCCGAGCGAAGCTGGGCGGGACAGCTAGTATATATATATATATATATATATATATATATATATTTTGTTTTACACCACACACTGCAATATAGGTAACCCGCGCGGCAAACAGTACAGACGTTACGTAAATTACGATAAACTTTGTTGCCAGTACATAGGGACTATATTCCCAAAGCAACAACATTGTCGTTCTACATGCCACTGGCCACCATACTCCGAGTGTATGTTTTTTTAATAAGACATTGATTTTCATTGTAAATATTACGAAGCAACGACAAAAGGGATCTAAGAGGATTAAAAAGGGGAGAATGGGCGCAACAATTTTAAATCTTCATTAATAATTTAGGTTTGTTCGAATGTAAAGCTTAAAAGGAAAAAGAGTCGGGAAACAGATGTTAGGGGCCTGGTATGACTTTACAGATTTCAAAGTTCCAGTAAAAGAAATGTTTAATGCATTTTTTCCTGTTTACTCCATTTTATGGGAAATTTATTTTCCTACAAACTTTTGGTCCATTTTAACATGAAATCCTGAATAGTTTCAGTAATTTTGTTTTGATATTTTTCCATCTCATACATTTTTATAATTAAAATCACATATATTGACGCCTTCCCACAAGGGTCGCTGAAGGGGTAGGCAGAGGTATATAGGTGGTACACACACACCCACTTTCCGCCAGAGATATATTTTAGGTGCCAACGTGGCAGGCGGCAAGTCCATCGCTGTTACTCAAGTACGACTATACATACGCCTTTAAAATTGCTTCTCAGACGTATGGAGGTTTCCTTCCGATGTTTTCCTTCTCGGTAAAGCTCGTGGTGTGACGGTACTTAAATTCAGAAAAACACATTGCTACAATCGGGATTCGAACTTGCGATCCTTGTGTCGTAGGCTACTGGAAGCACTCGGCCACCACAGCTCATTCATACACAAAACAATTATCAAAAACCATAATACTTATACTATTACCAGAGCTTTAAAACACAAATTTAACAAATAAATGGTACCATGCTGTGTAAAAAATAAAACTTAAAATTCTATACTCTTTTCCCTTAAGAATATAACATAACTGGCTGTACATAATACTTGTCCCACTTTCTGTATAAAACAAATGCACACGAGACGACAAAGACATATAATATACATATCCATACAATGAATGATAGCTCGAGTGCATTTATACCCGACGACTTTTCCGAGTGATTCCTACGCAGCACCCTAGTAATTCTAATAGAGGTTCATTTATACGTAACAGAATTTGCTTACTATTCGACATTTAAACTGATTGGACAATTAGAGTTGAAAGACCCAGGTCTTAACGCAGTGTGAAGTGCGCCTTTTTACCGAAGCCTAATAATAAGCGTCGAATTAGCAATGGAACACAGATGACTTGACATTACTTTCAAAGGTCCTAGGCTATAAAAATACTAGATATATAAAATAACGGTCTCACAATAGATGATACAAAATACCCGGGCAAAGTTGATCCGAGTAGGCTGTTAGCCTACGCTCTGCTTAGCGTTATCCGAGGACGAAGCTGATGAAGACGTTGTTTTTAATCAAACTTGATTATGAGATATATATGCTCGATAAATATTCATAATATTGAATCAAAAATTAGTTTAAATTACCAATAGAAGCAATTATTCTTGTTAAATGAATGTTCACTTTTGAAATACTTTCGGAAAATTTAGGAATGTAAGAAGGAGATATATATTCATTCGTTGAAATAACTTTTTAGCTCTTATTGGGATTTTCGGTCGATGGTTGCATATCGAATCCTGGTCTTCGACAGAAAATTTATCGAAATTTTAAACATACATTGAAATACATGAATTTGTAAGTACTGTTCAAAACCGTATCTATAATTATATAGTAATAACAAAACACTATTAACTAACACTATTTTGTACAAATCTAATGCGGTCGACTTTATTTATCGCACAAATTTGTTTATACCTGGCCGAGATTAAATTTAACAAGTTTACGTGAAAATTAACCTTATACTTCCCGTGATACGGCCCACAATACAGTAACTCATAGGACGCCATACCTACCTGATAAAACTTAGCTTGCAAACTTGACAACAACGCATAGAACTTATCTTTATTGCTGGAGACTGCTGCCACATAAGTTCTAAGTAAGTAAACTATGCCGGCAACTTCGCCAAGGTATGAAAATTAAACAAATAGCTATCTTGAGTACATAACGTGTCATCATGCCGAGTCCATCACGCGATACGCATAGAGTAGACCGGCAGTTCTATCTAGACTAACAAATCTATTTCGCTTCGGCCACATAAGTTACCCCGTGAGGGACTCGGCGTGATGATTTTATGTAGGTATATAAGTTTATTAGTGTAAGGCTAATTCATTAGAATACTGTAGTAATTCAAATCTATATCTTAAAACATGCAATTTTATCGATTAGTAATTAGTAAAACAAATTACTATTTTATATCGATAATATTGTCTATCGTTCTGATTTATATTGTGGCAAAACTATTTTGAAATGTCATGTTGTGAAGTGATGATTTGAACGTTGATTATACCGGAAAAGCTCGAAGCAAAAGGTTTTTTTATTTAAATCTATTCTGATCCTGATGATCTACTTTTTTTTCTGAGATAAAGAACTTCTTTTTATCAGGAGTATATGGCAAATCGTATCGTCCCCGTGTCGCAGCGTGTAAAGACATCTTACACTTGACGTTATTTAGTGAGTCACACTGAACGAGTAATTGTTAGCGAACCTCCTTCAATGTACACAAATACTGACTTGGGCTTAGTCACTTGTTTTTGTCACTTTACCCAAAACGCGGAATCATTATAAAAATGTATTTCAAATCAATAGAATGCAACTCTATTTCCAGATATTGTTAAATTTTGTTTTGTTTGTGAGGGTATTTGTAACTCAATCACGCCAGAACGGCCGACCGAAATTGGATATCATTTGGCACAAAAACACATTATTTACACGTTATATATGTTTTATATTATTAAATAATATCCACTAATGAAATCAAATTAAATACGGGTTGAGTTGCGGACCAAAAAAAATGAGTATATTAGCTTAAACTAACAACTAGCTCATGCCCCGTGGCTTCACATAGATAAATGTCAATTTTGCTGTGTTTAATCACTGGATTTAAGTACTAAAAACTCGAAAATGCAATTTTTGAGTTACAGGCGACTACCATGATACATAGAACTATTTTAATAAAGTAATGGTATAATTCATTTATATAGTATTATTAGATAAGATTGTAAAGAAGGCAGTGATAAGACAACCCTTATACTGTGACGTAATCGGCACAGCTTAACGATGCAATGCGAGCAAAGTGAAATAAATTAATTTGATGACTCTAACTTAGAACGCTTTGTAATTTATAGCTGCTTTTATAAGGGCTTCGACAGACCGACCTAGATACACTCAAATAGGTCAAGCTAGGTTCAACTTTGCAATTAAGGGTAGGCTCGAGCTGAATGGAAATAAATTATAGTTAGAAATCGTTCCAACATTATGCGATATTCTGTGGGGATGTATGTTACTCCATCACGCCAGAACGGCTGAACGGAACTGGGTGAATATACCAGTGATAGAGTATTAACTGGATTAACCAATATAAGATGTTTTATTACAGAAAATCGAGAGGAAACCTGCATACGTCTGAGAAGTAATTCAAAGGCGTATGTATGTATAGTCGTGCTGGAGTAACGGCGATGGACTCGCCATCTGTCACGTTGGCACCTAATATACCTCTGGCGGAAAGTGGGTGTGTGGGTATTACCTATACACCTCTGCCTACCCCTTCGGGGACCCTTGTGGGAAGGCGTGAGGATATATTATTATTATATATTATTACAGGAAAAACACGAATTTAATCATATTTAAGGCGAATGAAAACGCGGGGCACATCCTGCTATATAATATTAATGCGAAAGTTTGTGTGTATGGATTTTTGTTATTAAATCACGTCAGAACGGCTGACTGGGATTGAAGGAAATTAGGCATAGAGATAGATTATTACCTGGATTGACCAATAGGATGTTTTGTTCCGAAAATAAATAAAGATAAAATTATATTAAAGAAAATAAAGTATTAGGTAAAGTAGCATGCGTTACCCCTTGATGGCAAGCGGCTACCTAGACCTAGAATATGTCAACCAGGATATAATATAAAGACAATTGGATATGTTTGAAAAACTGTAACTATATTGATGAAACTCACTAGTAACAGTTTTCTAGTTATCAATACCTACTCAACATTGAATAATAAAATAATCAGAGCGAACACAACATGCTCTCATAAGAATACAATTATCTAACAAATTTCAAAACTATAAACTTTTTTGCTTCAAAATAGCAAAACCATAAGTCAAGAAATGCCTATATAATAGGAGCTTAAATAATATAACAATCTACGCCCACTGCCCACTAACTTTAGAACGTAAAAAGTGGACCGCAAGGGAAAAACTGTTAACTTTGAAAAACTTACGGCAACAATAGGATGTAACGTAACAGCATTGATTATTATAGTTCAACATTTTAACGAGCCATTGAACATTACGTCAATGAAAAAAACGCATTGCGCTGCGTTACGCGCATTGCTACCCAACGAGACGAGGACTAGGGCTGGCAACAAAATATTTACTTCCTTCATATTTAAATCCAATCGATCGAATAATATAAATAATAATATAATATAATATATCCTCACGCCTGTATAGGTAATACCCACACACCCACTTTCCGCCAGAGGTATAATAGGTGCCAACGTGACAGATGGCGAGTCCATCGCCGTTACTCCAGCACGACTATACATACGCCTTTGAATTTCTTCTCAGACGTATGCAGGTTTCCTCTCGATGTTTTCCTTCACCGTTCAGCTCGTGGTGTGACTAATCACTGTACTTAAGTTCAGAAAAACTCATTGGTACAGTCGGGATTCGAACTTGCGACCTTTGCGTTGCAGGCACCTGCTCGAACCACTCGGCCACCACGGCTATACTCAAAGAATCTACTAGACTATCGAATACTCAAAGTTGGGAAAAGTAAAGAGTAATCGAAACAGGAGGTGTAAGAAGATATTGTTGAACGTGAATAAAGCGAATGAGGTCTGTATCATGGTGTGACTAATCTGCCCTTAACATCAGGAACTTCAGTCGATATTCTTTCTTCAACTTTCAATGTCTGTGATGTAAGCAACTACTCGGATCACTCAGTCGCCACGACCATACAGAACTCTTTCGCTTTTGCGCAACTATTAACACCTTATCCTCTATCGCTCGAACCATTTGAACTCAAATGGTGGAATCTCTATTTCTTCTTGCTAACACATTCGTTTTATAAATTCTGTCAATTGTATGTCACTTATCCTTTTTATAACCAACGTAGCAAAGCTTTTCTTTATCTTCAATAGTATCTATATACAAACAATCATTTTTTTATGACTGAACATATTATACATACATACATACATATAATCACGCCTCTTTCGCGTAGGGGTAGGCAGAAACCACTTCTTTCCACTTGCTACGATTCTTACATACTTCTTTCGCTTCGTCCACTTTCATTATGCTCTTCATACATGCTCTTCGGTTTAGGGTACTCGTGACCTGACCTTTTTCAAGACGTCCCTAATTTGGTCTAGAAACGTCCGTCTAGGTCTACCCCTTCCAACACTTTCATTCACACTCGCCTTATACACTTTTTTCGTCAATCGTTCTTCATTCATTCTCTCGACATGGCCAAACCATCTCAGCATACCTTCCTAAATTTTTATCACTACATCTTCTTTCAGACCACAACGTTTCCTTATCTCACTATTTCTTATCCTGTCACTCAGTTTAACTCCTATCATACTTCTTAACGCTCTCATCTCAACTGCATTTATTCGGCTTTCATGCTTCTTCTGCCATACCTAACTTTCACTTCCGTACATGAGTGTCGGAACCAACACTCCCCCATGCACAGCCAAACGAGCCTTGAAAGACACATTCCGACATATTATTTACTTTGGAAAAATTATGTAGTCTGTTTTAAATCATTTTATTGTTGTATTTGTATACAGTACCAACACCAACATTACGTAATAACAAATTAAAGCTTAGACACTCGACCGTGTGACAGCCCTAATTTTCCTGAGCATATAACACGACTATCGAAGCGCTTCTAGCAAGTGAAGCGCTTGAATATACATCTTGCCGTCGATGTTACGATGAGCTTAGTTACGTAGACTTTCTTTGAATAAATACGTATATATTATAGAATTCTGTAGAATAAATTAGTTGGAGAAAGAAAGAAAAACAAATAAGCAAAAGAAGTCTGTGGTTCTTAGCTAGAACTCATCCCCATACCTAGAATCACATAAGTCTCGCACTGCGCGGTTCCAAAGGAGTTTCCTTCCACGAACGCTCAGGCTATGGAATGAGCTCCTAGACGGATGTGAAAAGATTCCTGCAGGGTCGGCAGCGCGCGAGCAATACCCCTGTTTCTGCAAGCGTCCATAGGCGTCGGTAACCGCTTACCATCAGACGGGCCGCATGCTTGATACTAAAATGGGAACTTACCGCTTGTATGAAGAAGTCCTCGTGTAGTACGCTGACGATGCCGAAGTTGGTAAACTTGAAGACCCGGTCCATGATCCACATGAGGTTGGGCAGCACGCCGGCGCGCGGGTTCCACGCCGCCATCAGCATGGGCACATCTGCCGTGCTTTGGTGGTTGGCTAGCACGAGGGTGCGGCGGCCGCTGCATGTCGCTGGTTCGTCGCCCGTTTCGATTACTGCAACAAAAAGTTTATATTCGAAACCACCTAGATGAATGACCAGAGCCGCGGAGGTTCGCCTTTAACGTAAAGGTTACGAATTCAAATCCTTACTGTTACTGTTTAGGTGCTGACGTGACAGTTCGCAAGTATATTGCCTTTTCTCTAGGTCACAGTCTAGGTGTAACGTATGTACAGACATCGTCTTTGAATATTTTTTTTAAAGGTATAAAATATTCCACTCGATATTTTCCTTGAGTAAGTCAGTAAGTAGGTGGTGTGATTAATCACAACGGAGGTCAGAAAAACTTCTTGGTACAGTCGGGATTCCAACATTTTGTTGTAGACAACTACTCAAACCACACGGCCACCTCGGCTTTATATAGTTCATCTATTATGATGAAAGCTTTTCATCTTACAACAACCGGCATCGAGAGGCAGTAAACAGAGGGCGTCCTTTTCATAAAGTGCTCAATACATTCATCTCACATCCCCGATGGAAACTATTAGGGATGTCCGACGCTCGGCGCAGTGCAAACAGAATTCGGTGAAATATTTATTTGCCGATACAGTTTAGAGAACGCTCCTATGTTTACCGAACGTGACATATAAGACGAGAGGCAGGATACGAACCTTCTGATAGGATATTCGTATTTGCTGTTATCTTCGATATTACGTTTTGCTAGTAGCTGCTGGTATTATATATTTATAACATAGCATATACACTTCTTTCTCATCAGAAAAATCGAAGCACCTCGCAAGTTTATGTTTTGTAAGGATTATCAGAATAATGTGTATATTTATGATAATAATAATATAATATATCCTCACGCCTTCCCACAAGGGTCCCCGAAGGGGTAGGCAGAGGTGGTTAGGTAATACCCACACACCCACTTTCCGCCAGAGGTATATTAGGTGCCAACGTGACAGATGGCGAGTCCATCGCCGTTACTCAGGCACGACTATACGCCTTTGAATTTCTTCTCAGACGTATGTAGGTTTCCTCTCGATGTTTTCCGTCACCGTAAAGCTCGTGGTGTGACTAATCACTGTACTTAAGTTCAGAAAAACTCATTGGTACAGTCGGGATTCGAACTTGCGACCTTTGCGTCGCAGGCAACTGCTCGAACCACTCGGCCACCACGGCCGTATATTTATGAATATATGTCAAATGCCGTTTACATACATACATATCATCAAGCCAAGTCCCTAACGGGATAGGCAGAGTATAGAGCGCCAGTTCTCTCTAGACTTGCATACCTCTTTCGCTTCGTCCACAAATGTCGTTTAATAGTGAATAATACGTGTATAAAAAAATATAACGAGTAGAGAGCACTCTTGTAGAGACTTTATATGTAAGTTTATTATTTGTAGTATTTTTTTACCTCTACGTAAAAGGGAACAAATGTAACTGGGCACTTTGTTTTCCGGTTCTTCTCCTAGAAAGGAGAGGTGTGTGATACAATGCCTGCGATAGCAAGATTTCAGCCTCAAAACTGGCGGTCTGTAATAATAGCTTTAGCTTCTGTAACTCGTGATTCAACACACCACGAGCTTTAAGAAATAAAGGCGTAAAGAAATTCGAAGAGGTAAGAGTAGTCATGCTTAACCAACGGCAAAAAAATCGCCATCTATCACGTCACGTTGTTACTTTAATATATATTTGGCAAAAAGAGGTTGTTTCCAATACATTCAAGAACCTTTTTGGGAAAGTGAGAAGAAAAAATAATATTTAAAAGTAAGAGACAAGCAGATTCCCCAGAATGTTATTTTAATCGCAAAATCCATTTTCACTCCATTCTAATACACCCTTAAGGTTAAACGCGCAGAACATCGAAGTCCATGCACGAAATAAAGTAATTAAATCAGTAAATAGCAAGTGAAGCTTAATTCTTGAATACATTTCCACCCTGACTATAAAGAGAGAACTCTAAGTAATTTGAAAATTCAATCAACGTTAAAAATCGCCCGATTTTCATTACAAAGAGGTGCCTATGCATTTCACCGACTCAAAAATAAATAATGGCTACGTATTAAGATTCAAATTACTGCGTATCCACTTAAGCATACCTCCCTAAATAAATAACTTCTATCGGGGCTGAGGGGAAAAATCCAGAGTAAAAATTATTAACATTTTCATGAATTCGTAATTTTGTTTGCCCTCTTCTTTCAATCTAAGGAGGAATTCGCCGCTTTTAAAAACGTTGCCGTGTTTAAGATAACGTGTTTGCTTGTACAAATTGAAGTTTTAACGGATTACTGGTACAAAAATGCAGATTCTCATTTAAGTCTTATTAGTGAACAATAAAGACTAGCCCGCGTTTAATTTATAAGTTTGAAAAATATTAAAATTACTCCTTATACCATTAATTATCTGCCAGAGAAAGTAACATCAAAATCTGTCCATCCGTTTTTGAGGTAAACCTGAACAAACAGACTTAAAGACAATGCAAATAATGTATAAATTGTGTTTCTAAATATAGTATCGTAATTACTAGATTGATAAGAAAAACATGTTCTGATATTACAATCAGACAAAAACAAATAATAATAAATAATAAAATAATATCCTCACGCCTTCCCACAAGGGTCCCCGAAGGGGTAGGCAGAGGTGTATGGGTAATACCCACACACCCACTTTCCGCCAGAGGTATATTAAGTGCCAACGTGACAGATGGCGAGTCCATCGCCGTTACTCAAGCACGACTATACATACGCCTTTGAATTTCTTCCCAGACGTATGCAGGTTTCCTCACGATGTTTTCCTTCACCGTAAAGCTCGTGGTGTGACTAATCACTGTACTTAAATTCAGAAAAACTCATTGGTACAGTCGGGATTCGAACTTGCGATCTTTGTGTCGCAGGCAACTGCTCGAACCACTCGGCCACCACGGCTCTCACAGACAAAAACATATATGTATTAAATAAATACATCATAGTACTCATAGTAATATATAATATCCTCACGCCTTCCCACAAGAGGCAGGCATAGGTTGGGAAGTACTCACATATATATTGGATAGATATTGAGAAAAAAGGTGAAAAGCAGTATACTAACTTTATACTTTGAGTGCAAAAGAACAAAAGCGCATACCACACCCTGGTTAAAGACGTCGTTTTTTCTAGTTCAAAGGCTTTAGAGCTTATCTTCATTAGATCGGGGAGACTAGTCGCTTTAAAATAGTTTAGTTAGACCAGTGAATTGGATCAAGTCAGGTTAAAAGTTTGCCATTTTATATTCTACTAGCAGTGCCCTCGACTTCGTCCGCGTGGAATTTAACAAAAAAATTTTGTTCAGTTTCTAAAATAAGTAATTAATAAAAGTAGCCTTAGTTACTCCTTTTTATATCAGCTATCTGCCAGTGAAAGTCCCGCCGGTCTTCGGAAAATTGGTCCAGCCGTTTCTAGCCGAGACTAGCCGGACCAAACAGACAGACAGACGGACAGACAGATTGCAAAAAAAAAAATTTTGGTGTATGTACCGTGTATACATCCATTTGCATATGCATTTAGTAAAAAGCGGTTATTTCAATATTACAAACAGACACTCAAATTTTTTTATATGTATAAAAGTAAGTTACTGAATAACATCCCTAATATGCTTAAATATAATGCTTATACATGGATTTTTCAAAATCAATACATATAATAAAAATGTTACGGATCGCTGTCTGTACATGGAAGATTTATGAGAAAGAATATTATTGGCACCTTTATCAACGCAGATAGCGATAAAAAAACAATTATTGTTAGATTTTTTGTCTATTTATCTGTTTGTGCACGCTAATCTCAGAAACGACTTATCCGATTTAAATGTGGTTTGCACCAATATATTAAGATAAGCTTCACTTAACATATCCAAAAAAAAACGAGATATATCCATAAATTATGCCCAAAGTCACTATTCCACGCGGACGAAGTCGCGGGCACAGCTAGTGTCTAATAAATGTGTTCACATAGCCTATACTAAATCGCTTCTAGAAAAAAAACATGCAACAACAATTACCCTGTTAAGTTAATTTTCTTAGTAGGTATAAAACAAATGCGAAAAATTGTGAAGATGTATGGATGTTTGTCAGTCAATCACGCCAGAACGGTGGATAAGATGAAATTTTATATAGAAATCAATATGGTTTATTCCTGAGAATAAAAAACAACAAAATCAAATTTCACCAGGGTGATATCGCAAATGAAAGCTATTAATAATAATAAAACAGTGATTATTATAAATCATATTTTATATTTCATACACTACAGTTGAATTCTACGTTTTCGGCCTGTTTAATCTATTTATCTGATCGCGAAAGTTTTTCTTTGTTCACTCACGAAGAAATTACAAAAGTAACTTTCTTTTGCAGAAAATTAAAAGCGTAATTAAAATGAAAAACTCAAAGTGAACACAAAGTAAAGATGAGTCCGTCTTAAGCAGTGTTTGCAATAAGTTAATAGCTTGCTTCTATGAACCAGTATAAAGAACGCACAGAATGCCGGCGAGCCGGCAACATCTCCCCGCGGAAGCGCCAGGCAAGGCCGTCTAAAAGAAAACTCTTCATTAGATACTTCTATTAACTTGTGATATTCCTACCGCCGCAAATGTGCACAAGGAATCGATGGATGTGGTAGTTATTATCGTATTTCTTTTTCTTTTTTTTTTATGTATTCCTAACTTAAAATGTGCACCAATGACAGAGAAGATTAACATAATTAAACGGGTCGCATCAACACAAGTGTGTTTAACGACGTATAAGGATTCTAAATTCAAAATGTGCACCAGTGACATGATAGAAGATTAATAAACAAATAAGCTAGATGAAGGAGGTGTTTGTAATGATGTATAAGGATTCCTAATTCAGAATTTGCATGAATTACATGACAGAATGCTTTCATCATACGGGTTGGATCAAAGAAAAGGTATTTTTCATGACGTATAGGGAAGTCAGGGATTGCACTGGACACTGTCAAACGGAAGAAGTTGCTTTAGACACGCCTACAATGACTTTTTGATTTAGCATAATTAAGAAACTCAACATAAGCAGGTTGCAATCATTGCATACAAGGTTTTAACTTCGCAACAAAAGAAACCTATGTATCTGAGGCCTCATCAAAGTTCATCAAAATTGTTTCGGCTATTAAGTCGTGAAACGTGTGCAGATTTCCTCTTTCATACACCGTAAAACTCAATCAGTCCAGAAAGCCTCATGGTTACACTCGGGTTTCGAACTTGCAATCTTTGTTTCGTTCGTTCATTGCAAGCAGGCAATTACGCGAACCCCTCGGCCAACGTGGCTCAAAGCTACTGTTGTTTTTAAAATATTGTGATGGGGTTAAAAAATTAATTCCAGAAAATCATAGAACGTCCAAAGTCCTTGTGGCGCGGTGTAGTCTGCCCGGGGCGGAGCAGTAATTACCCACCAACCGGGATACGTCCCCCTTCATAGCTGACGGTGCATTGAAGAGATTTGCGTTTTTTGCGGATATTGACCAAATCATTACGAGTCACAAATATAATTACACGGGTATAGACAGAGGTATAATAACAACCACGTTTTGCTGGAGAAATATTTGTTATTTAAAGCTCCCTACAAAAATATACCAAGCCATAGGCATTATAGACTGGTCTGGCAATAAAAAAAAAAGTTAAAAGTATAAAAATAAACCATATAATCTGTACGACAACTTGACGTATCATGACGTGACAGATGACGAGTCTGTCGCCGTGGCTAGAACACGACTTGACATACGCCTAAATATACCTATTGACTTTCGTCTCAGACCTAGGTATAAGTATTTTATCACGATGTTTTCCTTCACCGTAAATCTCGTGATGTGAATCGCTGTATTTTTTTAGTTCAGTACATAGGTATGTGTTACTTTCTAATGCCGGACCACCGGATTTTAATCTCCCACCTTAATTTTATAAGCAACTACGGAAACCATTTGGTCAGCACGGATCAATATTTGATATTATATATCGTGCTTGAGTAACGGCGATGGACTCGCCATCTGTCACGTTAGCACCTAATATACCTCTGGCGGAAAGTGGGTTATCCCGACTGTACCAATGAGTTTTTCTGAACTTAAGTACAGTGATTAGTCACAAACACCACGAGCTTTACGGTGAAGGAAAACATCGAGAGGAAACCTACATACGTCTGAGAAGAAATTCAAGGCGTATGTATAGTCGTGCTTGAGTAACGGCGATGGACTAGACATCTGTCACGTTGGCACCTAATATACTTCTGGCGGAAAGTGGGTGTGTGGGTTAATACCCTATACACCTCTGCCTACCCCTTCGGGGACGGCGTGAGGATATATTATTATTATTAAAGTGGGTATTACCTATACACCTATGCCTACCCCTTTGGGGACCCTTGTGGGAAGACGTGAGGATAAATTATTATATTATTTATAAGTATTTTTAAAGTATGATAAGACTCAGTAAGTAGTTGATCTTTGAGATAAATTATTCAGTTTGCGAAGCGATTTCTATATTCTGTTGCTCTATGATTTAAATAAGCTGTGAAGTAAAATTTAAACGTGGAAGGTTCGCTATAATTAGGGTTCTCAAAGGCGGGTTTCTCAACTAATTGAAGGTTACATCCCAATGTTACTGTTGGGATTCATTAGCCTTCAAAAACAAATTGGTATTTTTCTCGGTAACCACAAACTTTCTTGATTAGTTTTAGAATTATTACAGTGCCCTTATAAATACTGTACTATATAATGTATATGCGAGAGAAACTAATCTTTGCGGTCACTTGAACTAAGTAGCTCTACGTCATCTAGTATACAATATCACATAAAAAGTTATAGGTATAGGACATAGAAAGGATCAGTGAAGAAAGATTGTCGAAACAAACATACAATGCAAAAGTGTGTGCCAGAAGAGCAGAGGCAGAGCACGACCACGTTCCAACTACTTAGATCAAATCGATCGGACACTCAGGGACGAGAACATCAAGAGTTCTCGAAACCAGGGAGCATCTATGAAGAGATCGATAAATGGATGGATGAAGCGAAAGAGTTATGTTAAGTATTCGTTCTTTTGTTTTTTTTTCTCATCTCGGTTTTTAATCCTCTGATGAAGCAACCAAGCATGCGGAAGGCCTGATGGTTAATGCCTATTTCCGCCGCCCATCGATCCCTGCAATACCAGTCCCTCTAACCAAAATCACATTCAATCAGCAATGAAGAGCATTTCTGCGAGCAATCAATCAGAGATTAGCATGTGAGCCGCATAGGCGCAAGGTCACGCACATCATGCAATGCACATGCAAAGTTTATGCGGCTTTATTGGGACTGTCACAGGTGTGCTATGGCACCTTGAAGCACGAGTGAGAGGAATAATGCATGGCTTTGTTAGGGATCACTAATTCTACTAAGACAATTTGGCGTTAAGGCCGATTATAAATGTTAATATAGCACTTCGTATTAAAAGATCGTATTGTACTGTGTTTGATCTTCTGAGTCAGATGATTGAGAGGCAGACAGCCGTGGATACAACGATCGAATAAAAATCTTAAAGTATTTTTCGTTCCTTTTGGGAAACAGATGAAATTCGGCACAGTGTAATATTATTAGCTGGATACACGTCGGATATCTTTAAATAAAACCACTACAAGAGAAAGAAACTTTAACGTGGGTTAAACTGCGGGGAACAACAAGTAAATAATATATTCATATGACATAATTAAATACACAAATTTATCTTCACATCTACCCCAAAGACAGTTGTGTAGTTCCTAAATCCCAACTTTTCGCCTTTTCGCCATGGCATACATACGTCTTTGAACTTCTTCTCAAACTTGCAGATTTCCTATCGATGTTTTCCTTCACGGTATAGCCGTGGCTAATCACCATAAGTAGCATATTCATATGACATTGTATAAAGTAAATATTATGCCGTAGGTATATATACAACAATGGGTTCCAGACAGAGCAAATATGCGCAATGCACATGCATTGACGTCCGAGCTAGCTGAATTCATAAATAATTCAGTTTCATATGAAACAGTCGCCATTGCACACTGCAGTTTCCTTAAAGGTATAAGACAATTTATTTCAAAACTGACATAATAAATAAACTTTATAAATATCCCCTCGAGGGTCCCCGAAGGGGTAGGCGTGTAGCTAATACGCACATACGCCTTTGAATTACTTCTCAAACGTATGCAGGTTTCCTCTCGATGTTTTCCTTCACCGTAAAGCTCGTGGTGTGACTAATCTATAATAAAAAAATAATTCTTAATAAATAAAAGTGAAATTAGGTCAACCAAATTAAGACGCATACTTAACAACATAACTTTATAACTTCCTTCACTTAATTGCTTCGGTAATTATTATAACATATTAATTGTGTTATGGAATCAACCAGGTCATTGAAACGCACTCATTAATATCAACACTAACCGTTACCCGTGACTCTGTCCGCATTGTAATTTGTTTAAACTATATATTCACGGCTTCTCACAATACTGTCCGAAGGGGTTAGGTAGAGAGAAAGAGTTACTACTAGACATAGTAGTATATATTTTTAGGTGTCATGCGTTGAAGATAGAAATAAATATTGAATTCCTCATAAAAGTTTAATCGCCTATGACAGCCGTTATTTTAGCCTCGTCAAAGGTACCATCTATCTATATAGAAAAATTCATCGAAACTGGTTCAGCAGTTCAGGCGTGAAATCGTAGCAGACAAACAGTTACTTTGGAGTTTTTAATGTAAAAAGTGTGCATTTCGTATTATATTAAACTACGTCATTGTTTATGTATACAAAACTAATTACCGAAACTAGATATACTTATATAATTGAATCATTAACTTGATTGCGTAATACGAAACGTAAGCAATGGTGGCCGAGTGGTTCGAGTAGTTATACGCGAGTGATACCCCTGGTGCGGCAACGCGCGAGTGATACCCCTGGTGTTGCAAGCGTCCATAGGCGGCGGTAACCGCTTACCATCAGGCGGACCGCATGCTTGTTTGCCACCCAAGTGGTATAAAAAAAAAAAAAAAAAAAAAAAGTTGCCTACAACACAAATATTGCAAGTTCGCATCCCGACTATACCAATGAGTTTTTATAACAAGTACAGTACAGCTGGTGGTGTGACTAATCATCACACCACGAGCTTTACGGGGAAGAAAAACATTGAGAGAAAACCTGTATACGTTTGAGAAGAAATGTATAGTTTTATAAATGTATAGTCGTGCTTGAGTAACGGATGGACTCGCTATCTATTACGTTGGCACCTAAAATATATCACCGGCGGAAAGTGGATTTGTGGGTACTACTTACACACTTCTGTCTATCCCTTCGGGGAGCCTTGTTGAAGGCCTGAAGCTATCTTTATATCCTTACTACGGAATCTTATTAGATATAAATTAAATTTAAATACAACATACATTCATAAATAATTTATTGCGTTCAATTGCACAGACAATACTAATATCGTGTAAGATTGTCTGTAGTTTTTTATCAGTACTGACGAATCGGTGACACGAGCACGGGAACCATATGGTCTAAGTTAAAAACAAATTGAATATATCACAGGAAGCCTGAAAATAGTATAAATGCAGTTGAGATGCGTAACCTTCGAAAAATGTGCGTGACGGTTTTAGATCGAATCCACAAAGAGAACAACTGGCGTGAACGAGGGTGTGAATAAGAAAGGGCATGTTTGGACATATAGAAGGGATGCATAAAGAAATGAACAATGCAAAAGTGCCTAGATGAAGAGGCATAGAAAGATCACGTTGCAACTACCAAGATAAAATCGATCGAACATCCAAGGATAAAATTGTAAGAGTACTCGAAGCCGCCGAGCATGTATAAAGAGCTTGATGAATGTAGATGACACGAAAATGGTCTGTAAGTCTAAAGGCTAGTTAATATGAAGATTTTATTAAAATTTTGTTGCTTTTTATCGTTGTGTCGTAAGTAACTGTATCTAATATGCATTAACTTAAGTACATAAGTTATGTAAGCACCTTAGGAACTTTCCAAAAATTCTCCCTAATGTGACTCATTTGTAAAAAGAACTCTTACTTGGGATTGGAGCAATGATCATTTTTATGGAGTTTACGTAATTACTTTAAGAGTAAAGCTCTGTGCTCATTTATACTCGTAATAAGGATGCATTTGACTCGTAAAATATCTTTGTCTAACATTTGATCAAATTTCAGGTCCCATCTTCGCCCAACATTTCATAAAAAATCTTGTCCTATTTCATGCCCAACATTTGATCAAATTTCTTTGACGGATGCCCATTCCACTGGTCCAATATCTTTGTCCGAGATTTCTTTGTAATTTGTGTAGTGAGAAAGTAGAAGAGCTTGAAGCGACCTGGTATTATCATTCCATACATATAGAAAAAGGGAAAATTCAGATAAAAATAACTTTTGGTGAAGCCAAAGTGCTAGAAAATTCAAGGAAGTAATCCAAATTATTTAATCAAATGTATATAGGACAAAAATTGGAAGAGGCTATACCAGCCTAAGCTAAGCTTAGGTTTAGGATGTGAGGTGTGAGGCAGCTAGAAAGTTTTCCTTGAGTAGATTGTGATGTACGAAAGGTTTACGAGGCTGGAGGAAGCAATGGAAATGTATGCTACGAGTGACTTTTATGGCGGCTCTCTTGCGGCGCGCAGTGTGCTCGTAAACGGGAAGCCCCATGCAAGTTACTTCATGCATATTTAGGACGTGATTCCAGTCTAGGTACACTCAAGACCTTACTATATTTCAGGTTAGTAAACTTTCGTTAAATACTTCTTAAAAAAAATCCAAATGTAGGGCATCAAATAATTAGAAAGATCTTCCTTGAATGTCACTAATATTTTATGAGACACAGAATGAAGACACAGGTCTAAACCTTTGCCTGGTCGCGAAGTTACTATAACTGTCATGTGTGCTTATAGGTGCGGGTAAACTGAGCGCCGGCTTGAAATATATCTGCTTAATTTTTTTTATGTACCATATTCAATAGCACGACTTAGGTCACTTACGCTAATTATAATAATTAATCATGCTAGATCAAATCGATCGGACACTCAAGGTTGGGAACGTCAAGAGCACTCGAGACTGGTGGGCATGTATGAAGAGACTGACGAATGTGGACGAAGCGAAAGATGTATGCAAGTATAAGAACTTGCGCTCCAGCCCCCTGCCCTTCCCGTGATGATATTATGTATGTGCGTATTAATGTAAATGAAGTTAGCATCTTAATGGCTAGATGTATTTATTTGGCCAAGAATAAAGTTAGGTATAACTATATAATTATACTAGCTGTCCCGCCCAATTTCGCCCGGGGGAAAAATATATCCTGAAACATGATCGCTGCGCCACCTATCAGGTCCAATTGTGAATCTTAACCATTCTCGAATCCACCTGAAGACACATAAAATTTCATTTAAATCAGTCCAGCCGTTTGAGAGGAGTTCAGTGACATACAGACAAACATTCATTTTATATATTTAAACTTCGTTTCCACGTTCGTTTTTCATTATCATGTGTTTTCCTTATCGAATATAATTAACCCGCTCACCGCTACTGTGTCACGCCGCACTGAATCACATCGAGAGTGAATGAGACATTAGCAATTCGAACCGACGGCTCGCCGTGTAAATAATTCATGCGTACGCCACAACACCCGCACACTTTCGATAGCTAACGTAATTCGGATGTCTTGTGAGGTACACACAGAAATAGATCGTTAAGAAGCGTTTGCGACGCAGGAATATGTTACAATTTGTGCCATTTGTTGATAAGGAGTGATGATATAGGGAATATTCAGAGAATTATTATTACTAACAAGTGTTATATTTTCTTCAGCTTGTGCATTAATTATTTACTGAGACAATGTTTTTGAAGAAAAGCAAGTTATGAGAAAAACAAAGCAATATACCGATAGCCTGTCTACTATTCCAGGAGTATGAGCGCAATATAGGTAGGGAGTAATGCCAATTAGTGCTATTATCCTAGGAGATTAAGTGAGCAGAACTCTGGCAGAAGAATCGTTTATCACAGTTATTTATAGCTTATAGCTTACGGTAACCGTTTACTATCAGGCGATCGTATTTTTTGCCACTTTTTTTGGAGTATACACGAAAAAGAAAATCTTTTGTCTCCTTAGATTTCGTAAATGTGTTCCTCGCCTTATTCACAGCTCGTTAAGACATGATTCTTAAACATGACTATGCGAGTACATTATTTACAAGACAAAGGAAAATACGTCATACTTTCCACCAAAGCGAGGGTGGAACAAATTATATTTACTGTATCTCCAAGTACATGATGTGTCATCTTATAATTTACCGCCCTTACACTATTCCTTGGGAAAACTTGCCCGAGATACAATTTCGGCCAACCAATACTCTAAGACCTCCCCAGAAAATTGCGTAAAGTAATTTCGGAGCTCGGAGATAAAGATCTAGGCTATGTTTTGAACTGGACCACAAATTATGTGAAAAGGAAAATTCTCCCAACCTGGATTAGCGAAAGTTGGGGCAAAGGCTTTTCGTACATTTTCTTTGACCTTTACGGTAGATCTATCTTAGCTACCTAAAGATTTAATATTTTTTAATACTACACGGGTGGCAAACAACCATGCGGTCTGCGTTATGGTAAGCGGTTACTCCCGCCTATGGACGCTTACAATTCATTTAGAAGTATCCTTTACATTTACAGCCCTGGTAGCCGAGCGGTTAGTGTAGTTACTTGCAACACAAAGATTGCTACTGGACCAATGAGATAAAAAAATTCATAAATTTATTAACATCTCATATAAGTATGTATAGCTTTATGTAGTTTTCAAAGCAGCCGAAAAATATATAACGCACTTCAAAATTTAACTTTATATAACAAAAACAATATTTCCAGCCCCTTCCATATAATTAACTCAGCTTTGAAAGCAAGCCACTTCCGCGAATATGACTACATTTAACTTCAAGCATTCAGCAAACCTCCTTTGAGTTCCAGGTTTAATTCAAGAGCTCCATTCCCAGCGGACCTCGGCAAAGTAAGTGTTTATAGCTGTTAGTGAGCGAACGGACGTAATACATAAAAGTCCCAGTTATTCCCTTGCCAGTCCGATGGAGTGGCCTCGTGAGCCAAATGGACCGTGTTTTGTTTTGGAACGGGATACTCCTAGGCTTGTAAATGAAATGGGTTTGCTTAACGTGGTGGTTTGTTGCGTAAGTACTGTGGGCAATAACTTTTTAAATAAATACGTACCACGAGAGCCGTGGTGGCTGAGTGGTTTGAGTAGTCACCAGCATAATGAAGATTGCAAGTTCCAACAACGGCAGAATGAACAAAAAAGATTTTTGAGCACGAGTAAATTGATGAGGAATGAAGAAAGGCGTTACCTTGGTTTGGTCATGCAGAGTGGAATAACTACACAAATACTTTTAGTAGAAGTATTCTTACTACCTACATCGAACACTCAAGGATAGGAACGTCAAGAAAACTCTATGCCGGCAGCATGCATGAAAAGACAGACAAATATGAATGAAGTGAAAGAGGCATTAAGTCTAGAGAAAACTGGCGCTCTGCTCTCTCTGCCCATCGCATGAGGAATAGCACAGCGTAACGATGTCTATGTATGTATGAGTAATTGATTCTTCACACCAGGCGTTGAAGGAAAGCATCGTGAAGGAACCTGCCATGCTATCAGTCACGTTGGCGCATTAATACATCATAAGAGAAACATGTGTGCTATTACAAGCGTTTTAGTATTCCCAAACCTTGAGCCCAAATTTAGCGCCACGACAATTTCGTTTAAGCATTCAATAATGTTAGCAATTTATTTGTCCATTGTTTTATAACTGTGAGGGACACACCTACACATACACATGTGTATGAAAATACAAAAGTTCACATCCTTATAAGCGATTGGAACGTAGGTGGTCTACGTCAGATGGAATAATGAACGTATCCTGTTTACCCAATTGGTTAATTGAGAGAATGCCCTATTTAGTTCAATGTACATTACGCGGTTGCTATAGGGTAATGTCAGATGAAGAAGAATAGGAAACGTCAATGGTGTCGGTACATATTGATTGATGTGGTCAGTAATTAAGAGGTCGTTGATCCTGCAACGATGAGTTTGTTATAAATACTTTGTACTGTATTGCGTTTGGAGTGTTCTAAGATAGTCCAAGCATTTTACAATGTTAAGCATTTCGAGACGACCATAACTATAAATGTAATTCCCACATTTGTATAGTAAACGTATATCAAAAAGCCATGGTGGCCGAGTGGTTTGAATAGTCGCATACAAAAAGATAGCAGAGTCGATCCCGACGGCCTGTACGAATGAGCTTTTCCTTAACTTGAGGATTAAAAATATCACGGACTTCAAGGTGAAGGAAAACACCGAGAGGAAACCTGTATACGTTCAAGAAGAAATTCAAATTCGTGTGTATTGGTCGTGCTTAGAAACGCCAACGGACTGGTCATCTGTCACATTGGCATCTAAATATACCTCCGGTGAAAAGAAAGTTTACAGCTCTGTATATATTTTCAGAGATCATTATGGGAAGTCGTGAAGACATAATAATGATCTACATTGACGCTATCAAGTTTCGATCCCGGTCTCCTAATTACTAAAAACCTTGATGACATACCGATGTACACATTCCCTAGTAATTAGTCATACAATCAATTACTTCGCTTCTCCGGAATATATTGTAGCTGTGCCCTGTGGTTTCACCCATAATTGGATTATATTATTGTAAATAATAATAATAATATATATTCACGCCTTCCTACAAGGGTAGGCGTGAGGATAGCAGATGTGAGAGATAGAGGCAGTAGGCAGAGGTGTATAGGTAATACCCACACACCCACTATCCGCCAGAGATATATTTCCATTATATTATTAAATAAATAAAATATGTAATTAGCTGAGTTACTCCTAAAAAGATTAGCTATCTGCAAGTGAAATGCCCGGCGAAGTCGGTCCAGCCGCTTCGGAGATCAGCGGGAACAAACAGACAGACCGAGGACCAAAAAAAATGAATCCGTTATCAGCATCATATATACCATATTCCATACGCATTTGAAATTTATATAAATTGATACATACATAGTATTTTTATTTGTATCTATAGATAAACCAGACTACTAGGTTAACGTTTGGCCAGACGAAGCCAATTGTCGTAGCCAGTGGCACTTACAGTAACACTGTAATTACGGTGATTGTCATTAGTATGTGGAAATTACAGGCATAATAATTACGTCACTACTACGTACATATAAATATACAGTACGTAATAAATAAGAGCCGAGGTGGACGAGTGGTACGAGCAGATGCCTGAAACACGAAAATTGCAAGTTTGATTCCCGACTGTACCAATGAGATTTTCTCATTATTTCTATATCCTTACGCCTTCCCGTAAAGGTCCCCGAATGGGTAGGAAGAGGTGTGAAGTTGTATCCACACACCAACTTTCCGCCAGAGAAATATTTTAGGTATCTAGTTATATTACATAAATCCACAACGAATCACGGCGAGGAAGCCTACAAAGAAGCCACCAAATACCTTCTCCCTGAATGTGTACAACAAACTTAACACAGTGTTTGACCTTAATAATGATACTTTTTCGTTCTATCTTCACGGCTTTAAACAAGGTCCTTTCATAGGGTAGGCAGAGGTTTAGTTACACTTTCTTTTTACCGTAGCTGCCGGATTTCAATACCAAAATACATGTTTTTATGTTCATCAGCATCAATAGATAAATTTTAACAAACAGTAAGTTACAATAGTTAAAAGATAGCATCTTTGAACTCACATGTATGAAGGTTCCTTCTCCTCCCCACTATATTCCTATAAGACTTATTGAAACATATATCCTGGGTTCGAGTTTGCAAATTTGTTTGGAAACCACTCACCAATGGGGACCAATTTGATCTGGTGGTCACAGATTCTGGCCGCCAAACTTCATGCCGCGGGTTCTATTTTCGCTGAGGATATTTGTGTAATGAACACGAGTATTAGTTCCTTAGTCTTGGATGACTTATGTTATATAATATAATATACATATTAGATGTATACATATTATATATACATATAAGAAATATATCTGTAGCGGTAAGTGGATGTGTGAGTTCTACCTATACACTACTGCCTACCCTTTCGGGCACCTTGTGGGAAGGCGTGAGGATATATTATTATTATTTCTATGTATATTTTTATTATTTTATTTCTATCCTGGGCATGTCAGAGGAAGTATGAAAATAGCTTGAATGCAGTTGAGATGCGATCTCTTCGAAAAATGTGCGGAGTAACGATTTTAGATCGAATCCGCAATGAAGAGATTCGCAAATCAACTGGCGTAAATGAGGGCGTGATTGTAAAGATGAAGAAAGGCATGTTACGTTGGTTTGGACACATAGAAAAGATGAGTGAAGAAAGATTGACGATACAGATATACAAAGCAAAAGTGTGTGCAAGAAGAGGCAGAGGAAGGCCACTTTCCAACTACCTGGACCAAATCGATCGGACTCTCAAGGACGGGAACGTTAAGAGTACTCGAAACCGACGAGCATGTATGAAGAGACTGATGAATGTGGACGAAGCGAAAGAGGTATGTAAGTCTAGAGAGAACTGGCGCTCTATACTCTCTGCCTACCCCGCTAGGGACTTGGCGTGATGATATGTATGTATGTATGTATTTCTATGTATATCGTTATCTAGTTGCCATAGTACAAGCTTTGCATAGTTTGGGGACGAGGTAAATGTGAACTTACTGTAAACTATCCCAAGGTGTATTTCTTCATATTTATTAAAATTTTTGGTAAGATGTATACTTGACCACGTCTTCTAGACAAGAGGTTTTCGAGCGTCGTCGAAGCAAGCCCCCATGTTGCATCCACGACTATTGACTGCAGTAATCAGTTAGTCACTGTCCACATATTGCCCGAGGGAAGTGCCCTCCTGTTAATCTGATTAGAGCATACGGGCCAGCGGTCATGACCTCCGGTGATTGACTAATATTCTCAAAGTTTTAGGTTTCATACTTTACCTATTAGCAATAATATATTTATTTTGTTCAAGGCAGATCACTAATGAACTGTCGTCTAAGTGATAATATGACAATGACGTTTTGCATGGCAAAACTACACAAAGAAGTTCTTAAAAATTATTTCATTCTCTTTAAAAAGATTGAAGAGAAATTAAATGTTTGTGAAATACAAGAACGAATGAAACAAAGTTGATGAACGAGATCTTTAATGGGAAATCTGGATCTTTAAAGAGAGGTAGGGCATAACGGGTTTCCCGTTCGAATTTGGAGCTGCCCGACTGGGGCAGGACCTCCACCTTATAGAAGTCCGTAGCCAAATAACACAATTTTTGTGTTGTGTTCCTACGCGGTGAATAAGGTTTCCAGAAATGAGCTCCTTGGGGAGGGGGGAGGATTGTTACATTGTGTTGGAAGCAGAGGGATTAAACCCAATATGCTGCTAACACACTGTAACTCTCCGAACACAGAGTGGCAACGCGCAAGTGATACTTCGGTGTCGTGAGCGTAAATAGGCTACGGTAACCGTTTCCCATCAGGTGGGCCGTATGCTTGTTTGCCACTCTTGTTGTATAAAAAAAAATCTACAAGAAGGACAGAGAAAGTGGTATAAAAGGGCTATTATTTAAATAGATGAAATCAATTGAATACTAACGTCAAGAAATTGGTGAAGCATGTATGAAGAGATTGAGGAAAAAGATCAAAACGTAGCTCTGTAACTGTAGAGAGAACTGACGCTCTACTCTTTGCGTTCACCAAAGTGAGAGAACGGATTCAACGTATAGTACTGGTTTATATTGAAAATTATACATTATTTCTGACAACTAACGACACGAGTCCACTAACAAATAGTTCTAGAAAATAAAAAACCTCATAGGGAATTACCCTAAAACTACACGTTAAGCTCATTGTAGCCTACACCAACTGGAGACAATGATATAAGCACATAATATCAGAATCGCCCATAGCGAAAGCACCTCCATATATAACTGTGACATTTCCCTGGAGCGAAACTTAATATTTGTCGTTTCTCGAGATAGTTTCATTTTAGCACCGTCATAAGTCACAGGGTTTTACTAAAAGATTGAGATACCGTGGCCGAGAGGGCGTTGCAGGAAGCGGCTGCACTCTCCATTCTTCGACTAAATCGATAGTATTGTGAGCAAATGCGTAATTTGAGGGTTTCGTAAAGAGCTTAGTGGAGAAAGATTTATGTTGCACTTGATTGAGTGTGATATATACAGTTAAACAGACTGCGTTTGTAGGGACAGGAAGTATACATCTAAAATGTAAGCAGTTTACGAACGCATCAGGCACGAACATCGGTGACTTTTATTACCAGTTATTTTCACACATTAAGAAACTTGATATTAAGATATATTAACATGTGTCCCTGAAGGGGTTGTCAGGTGAGTAAAACTCTTCTCCCTAAAGATCTACTTAAGTGCCAACGTGACAGACGGCGATTCCACATTCGTCACTCAAGTACGACGATACTTACATCTTTTTGAATTTAATTTTAGACGTAGTTAGTGAAGTTGCATATACATGTCGATTCTTTCACCGCAAAGCCCGTGATTTGCTTAATTACTGTTCATAAGTTCAGAAAAAGCTCATTAGTAGTCACTGCGTTCAAGGCGATTACTCGAACAGCAACATAAAAACGGGCTTAAAACTAAATTGTAGCATTCTCTCTAAAATATTCACGAGAATTCATAAGAGAAAAATAACAAGTAAATAGTATATAGTCTAGGTAGTTTTATTCTTGAAGCCACCATCTACATATGAAGCTCAAAAACAATCTGAATACACTGCCTCGTAAAGCATATTCATCCCTTACAAAGGCCACCTCCATCCCTAGTATTTCACTCGATCTACACATACGAGCACCAGTTGATATTCAGGGGTTCAGTTTACAGCCGAGCGTGGCCGAGCATCAAAGCAGGGAGCTCTACCCTTTATCCGGGAAACGATAGTTTTGGTTATGGGAATATACATTACGCTCTAAGTTTTGAAAATACTATACCATTGTAAACCTGGAAGGACACATTAATTACGCCTATGCTTTGCCATACTTTCTACTTTACTTTCTTTTCCAATAATACATGTTTTTAATTATATCAGGCCTTATATTAGCACCAGCACTGGTGGCTGTGGTTCGAGTAGTTGCTTGGAACAAAAAGATGGCAGAAGACATTAAAAAGAGAACGATCCACGTGCTTGAGTAAAGGAGATGAACTCGCCATCTGTCACGTTGGCACCTAAAATATATCTAGCGGAAAGTGTGCGTTTAAAGATAAAAAAATCTTTGACGGATGTTCTCCTCAGAAATAACAGTCAACCAACTGGTACGTAATCTGAAAGCATATTTGAGTAGGTCACGTGTCATCATAGACACATAGAAATGATTTATATCTACAGTTAATGCAGCAATGTACAGGGCTAGCTGACCTGACCCTCGGGCTAGGAGCTGTCAACTGTGGCTAACAAACGCAGGCGAACTGTTGACAAATGTACCTCTGTTATCCAGCGCTGTGCATCCTCTAGTCCATCCACACACACAGTACAGCAATAAGTAAATTATTTGCTAAGTTTCTGAACACTTAACATAAAGCCCACAAGTCTATCCGTTTAAGAAATGTGGTGAAAAGGCCCGAAGAAGATAAAAGTTAACGAAGAAAAATGTGCGAAAACCGGCGCTCGAAACCGGTGAGAATGATCGAAAGTGATGAATGTGGACGAGCGTAAGAGGTCTGTAACTCTGTAGGTCCAAAGAGAGCTGTTGCTCTAATCTCTCTGAATACCCCCATGAAGGACTCGGCGTTATGATGTATATATGTAAGAAAATGTATGAACTTAATTGTTGAGTGCGACCAGAGATCAGATGCCGCCGTCCACTGTGACAAAATACATGAAAAAAAATCTCTGATCGTTCAGCTGTTTGTAGAAAAAGAGTATTATTGGATCTAATCATTACGCTTGACTGTAACTACTTTAAAGCAGGTATACTATGTCAATGTTCGGATGATTAATCAACTATCGAGGATTGACGGCTCTGGCTAGTGACGGAACATTTTGATAGTTTTATTGAATATTAATCTGGGCTAACTAGTCGGACTAGTTAAATACTAATAATAAAATCATAATGTACATTATTCAGTACCGAGTGAAACGAATCAAACTATGTACAAGAATAACTGACTAACTACGGTAGTAAATAATGAGAATAAAACGCAGAGTAAATTGCAATCCTTTTAGGAACACTATCCACTCTACTTACTATATTATATAACACGCCTAAGGCATACGCTGTCGTATATAAATTCATCAGGACGACAACCTGACGAGGTAATAACTTATGCGTTAATGCGAGCTTCGTGAATTATTCGAGTTTGTGAATTGTGGACACCAGAAATGTTTTTATGCTTTCTTTAGTTACATCCTCGATGTCGTATCTCTCTGGGAATACAGAGAATACAGTACGAAATTTTTTTTTATTTTCACATATAATAAAACAAAATATACTTTGTTAACTGCCCTTTGGGACTGGCGTAATAACACTCACACTTTGCCGGAAAGATATAAAGCATACATATTATATCTTTATATTTATTCGTCAAGCCTTCCCACAAGGGTCACGAAGGGGTAGGCAGAATTGTGTAGTACCCATACACCCGCTTTTGGGCAGAGATATATATAGACAGATGGCGATTCCCACGACAATCCTTGTTATACATACGTTCATATCATCACGCTGAATCCCTAACAGGTCAGACAGAACAAGTCGTTGTTACATATCAACTAAAAAATATACGTTAATCTTTACAAACACTACCCGCTATTATAAAATACTGACAGGGTTAAGTTTGGCAACGGGCTACGTATCACTTATGACAACTATACAACGGTCTAACACCCTCGGCGTCACAATAAACTGTATTACCATGAATTAGGGTCGGTTATTGTGCCAGCAGAAACAGCCATAGAAATTAATTACGCATACAAAGGGTTTTACAAGTTTAATAGCCAGAAACGTCGCCATTGGATGAAGTATGACGAAATAGTTTGTGACGATAATAGAGTAGGGTCTGTTTAAGAGCGCTTGGAGTTATGTTTATATTCAAATAAAAGTGAAAGCAAAAGAAAGATCGTCCTCAAAAAGATGTGAAATTACTTTAGGGAATGTTTAGATACCAGTACTAAGACCGTGGTATTTTTCTTAGGAACAGTAGCAAATATCATCCATGCGATTTTATGCCTGATGGTAAGCGGTTACCGTGCAGGCGATTGCAATCCAGAGACCAAAAGTAATATTTTATTTGTTTGAACGCGCTAACCTAAAGAAGTAAGACACCTATCGGGTCCAATTGTGAATCTAAACCATTCTCAAATCCATCTGAAGACACACATTTTTCATTACAAAATCATCAAGACAAAATTTCATTAAAATCGGTCCAGCCGTTTAGGAGGAGTTCAGTGACATACACACTCACAGAAGAATTATATATATAAAGATATGAACACGGTACGGAACAGTATTTATATATAATATATAAATATGCCTTTACTAATATTATAAAAAGGAAAGATTTGTGTGTGTGTATGTTTGTAATGAAAAAAAAAATTCTTTCACCATTGGAAACATACATTCACCCTGCGTAGGCTATATTTTCTTTTATAAAAAAAGCCCGTGCGAGGCCTGGACGGGCCGCTAGTACATATGTATATTATATATAACCTGTAGGAAGCATCATAATTGAACATAACTTAGAATAAAAAATAAAATATATATGTCTTACATTAGTTGCTAAAATAATCTGACGAGTAGTGTCATGTATCTTTAACCAC
Source organism: Drepana falcataria (assembly GCA_945859725.1). Taxonomy (NCBI): domain Eukaryota; kingdom Metazoa; phylum Arthropoda; class Insecta; order Lepidoptera; family Drepanidae; genus Drepana; species Drepana falcataria. Next base: position 10,323,939 of record OX243935.1, read on the forward strand.
TTACGGGTTTTTATTAAATACATGCTCGGAGGCTTCGATTACTCTCGACGTTCCCAGCCTTGAGTGTTCTATCAATTTGATCTAGATAGCTGGAATGTCGTCTCTCTCCACCGCCCCTTCGCATTCGTACATCTACAGTACTTTAAACATCGCCAACTTATATAATATATACCGTATTTACTTCTAATAGGGTTGGAAATAAAACAAATATTGTGGGTACAATTCACCGACACCCTAGGACATTAGTTCATAAAATAAAATGACGTTTAATATGGCTGAATCGTTGCACGTACTGTTTTTATGTGCTACGAAATACTTCGACATTACAATGAAACAACATTACCTAGGGAGGTGAAACGGTCGTGCGAATATCGCTTTATATTTTATCGTTATTGTTATACAAACTGAAGGTACATACGATATATATTACAGGTACGTTCTACAGACATATATATGATCACGCCTTCTCACTGTACTCACATGAACAGCATGGAGTTCTTCAAGAAGGGTGTGAAAAGATTCCTGCAGGGTCGGCAACGCGCGAGTGATACCCCCGGTATTGCAAGCGTCCATAGGCGGCGATAACCGCTTACCATCAGGCGGACCACATGCTTGTTTGCCACCCATGTGGTATATAAAAAAAAGCTCTACTCTACTCACTTACTGCCGGAGATATATTTTAGGTGTCATGGCAGGTAAAATATAAATTTAAGTGATGAAAATAAAGCGAAAGAGATCTATTCTATAGAGAACTGGCTCTACTCCCTGTGCCTGCGAGGACACGCTCCACTATTCGTCCTCATAGTTTATTGTGTAAGTGTGTACACTATAATTAATAGAGTAAGATTATATTCCTCACAAGCCGCGATCCCCTCAACTAGAAATTGGTGGGGCGCATCTTCGTGGATGGCAATATCTGTAGCGATGTGTATAATTGTGAAGTGCTTTATGACCGTACAATTGTTTTCTCCATGAAGTCAAATTTAAGTTAAAGTGCATTAAAGTAAATAAAGCTGTATTCACATCCGTTTACCAAAACTGCACTATTCTTCACCGAACGCGAAAATTCAATTTTGCGGCCTCCCGCCCATTCTATTGGCTTACCTCCCGTGTCGACCCGCCCTACCTGGATGCACTCTTCGCGTATTCAGTTTATTTACTTACTTAACAACACGGTTTTGGGGAAATTGGTGCATTTGAGAAATGCATAACATTAAAAAAAAGTAAAGAGCCACACATTTATTCACCACGCCACCATAGAAGGAAAACCGCATGTTGATACGTAATAAAATAAATTTAAAGACGTATGCTTGAGAAGGCTTCGCCATCTGTCACGATGACACTTAAAATATATCTCTGATTGAAATAGGGTGTCGCCAATAATAAAAAAATCAAGTTGATGTAATAAGATGATATAATAATTATCCAAAAAAACAAGTACGCAATCCCCAAATGTGATGAAAACAAGGCAACCGAAAGGGCAAATCAAATGAACCGTCATTCGTTCTGGCTCCGAGTACAGAGGCACTTATATAACAAAACCAATTTAGTAATAAGCATAATTCGACATCGAGTACTAACAGAAAATTTTATTTCGGCTGCCGATCGCAATGTCGAGGTCGTCTTGACCTTACAGCTTGCTTCATTACGACTAGATAGGTTGGCTCTATTGATCTTAACTTAAACATGCGAGACGCCCCGTCTTTGCACGGGTACGAGCATGTATGAAAATACTGATGAATGTGGACGAAGCGAAAGAGGTATGCAAGTCTAGAGAGAACTGGCGCTCTATACTCAGTGTCTACCCCGTTAGGGACTTGGCGTGATCATATGTACGTATGTCTGTAATTTAAGATCAAACAAGAGACAAAACTGTTTACACCAAAACAAAGGAACACATTACAAGAACTCTTGCTGTTATTATCTCACAGCTCTAAAGTTATTTCTATCATGTCCCTTGTCGCCAAGTACCGTAGTTACGTAAGTAACTTTTTTGGTGAAATACCTAGCGGTTTTTCGGATAGCCCTCTGCGGGTCAGAAACTGGGGACACTCCAAGGGTCTTAAAGGTCACCTAATTTATCCCCTTAAGTACTAATGCTGTAACATAATAATATTGTTATTGTAACAAATGATTTGAAAAGAGTAACCATGGACTGTCTTGCCGGTTCTTCTCCATGGAAACGACGAACCCGACCTTTCTCAACGTTTTATAAGTGCCCATCTAGACTAGACCTGTGTGCAATAATTTATTTTGATTTTTTAAACTTGATTTAGAGCATAGATAATTTTGTATATAGCATTTTTTCTCAAAAATAGTTATAAAGCTTCGCATCCGTACACAAAGGTCCCCGAAGGGCTAGGCGTTGTAAAAAAAGCAATTGAATTTTCGGCGAAGATATATTTAGGTTTCATTTCGTACGGTGAGATTTCAAAGAACCGTCCTTCCCCAGGTATTAAGTCTGTGCTCGTTCATTCTATAAAACTAAACAGAATGCATACACCTTTTCCCAGTTCCGTAGAGTCGCTTTTTCTAGTTCAATTGGAACCAGAAAAAGCTTACCGAGGCCAATATTATCAACGTGTCCCATAGAAATAAATCAACATAAAACGCCATTAGTGGGCGAGGGTGCGCGTTTAAGGCATACTAATTGCAGACCTCAATGTTCAAATGAATAATTTACAGGTAGGGGTCGAGCTCGTGACGTAATCACGCTACCCCGACTTTTGAAGGCCCGACTTTGGGTAACGTCCAAAGAGGAAAAGTTTCCGACTGTCAGCTACAAATTATGAATAATGTAACACCAAGCAGTCGAAGGAAGTTATTTTTGGGCTCTTGTGGCTCGATGCTCTGACATGTGGTGCCACCGCTATACGAAACTCTTAATTCGATATGCTGCCTGTATTTTAGGGAAATCAACGCTTTTATATATCTATATATCTTCACGCCTTTCCACATGGACATCCGAAGGGGTAGGCAGAGGTTTGAAGACTTTAGTATTTGTAGATTATACAGCTACCTGCCTGTTACCTGCATACGTTTGAGAAGCAACGCGTCGCGCTTAATCAAAGACTATGGACTCGCCATCTGTCACGTTAGCACCTAAAATATCTCTGGCGGAAAGTGCGTGTTTACACTACCTATACACCTCTGCCTACTCCTTCGGGGACTCTTGTGGGAAGGCGTGAAGATAAATTAATGATAATACATACTTTTGTTGTTACTATTATAAAACAAAATTCGAATAAATGTATCGACGTTTATTCGTTGACATGGAGTTTCTTGCCGGTTCTTCTCCATGGAAACGACCAACCCAAACCATGCCCCTTCTTCGACGTTTTAAGTGGCCATCTAGGCCTATGTGATTTTATTTTTCATTTGAATCATGACCTTTTGTCATAAAAGTAAGAACAGTTTTTCTCAAAAGAAGAAACTGTTCTTATTATATCTTGAAACTCCAACCTTAAGTTCAACTACAAGCCTATAAATGAACGATGGCATTAACAAAATTAAACCATCAAGGAATCCATTTATAAACAGAACCCGTAAATTTATGAGATCCCAAATAGCCAGTGATAACGACAATTCTCGAGCGGACCGTCAGTCTCGTGGAAAAGTTGCGGAAACTATTAATAGCTTTATGAATAGTTAACGAGTCGGGACCAACGAACCCAACTCACAATTGTGTAAGGTTTTCCATTTCGAGATTCGTTTATTTCAGTACGTACACATAATTTCTGTCATACGCAGCTGACTTAATTATGTGAAGAATTATTGCCATTTGTAGCAGTGGTTTTAAACAAAACTTCATTTTCCGAGCGGTTTCACTCGCGTTAAATTCAAACACAAGCCATTGTGGTCGAGTAAGTTCGAGTAGTTGCCTGCAAAACAAAGATTGCAACTTCGAATCCCAACTGTACCAATGAGTTTTTATGAACTTAAGTACAGTGATTAGTCACACCACAAGCTTTACGGTGAAGAAAAACATCGAGTTCCTCTCGACCAGCATACGCTTAAAAAGAAATTCAAAGGCGTATGTATAGTCGTCCTTGAGTAACGCCGATAGACTCGCCATCTGTCACGTTAGCACCTCGGATTCGGTTCCTAGCTCTCGCGATTATTGCGTATTAAAATAGAGTACCAGCTCTTTCTAGACTAACAGACCTTCGTCCTTACGAAATCCTTTCCGATTTCAAATACTGTTGACCTTTCCCTACCCGAGTAGATATATTGTTAGCAGCGAAAAATTACAAACTTTCTGGAAATAAGTGGATGTGATACGCCTTTGAGGATCTTATTAAGGTATGAACATCAGTTGTGTAATTACCGTAGATAGATGATCAAAGGACATGCTACTGGCAGTATCCGGAGTTTTTAATTGAGTCACACAAATTGTCGAGAGGCTGTCTGCAGTCCCAAAACGGCAATTAACGGATGACCTAGTGCCGGTCGGGCTATGAAACAAGTGAATGAAGCGGAATTGTACCGCGCAAATTTTCATTTAGATCGATACACAATACACCACAATTCATCAAAATTCAAGACTATATCTATCTATATCTACGTACGTTGATGATGATAATTTTGTCGTAGCAAAATGTCACAAATATTTACAAACGCATGCATGGCAGACTATTTTTTCGAGTGAAATATACATTATGACAGTTGATACGTAAATACATATATCTCAATGCTTACATACCCCTCTTTTGCTGCATTTATACTCATTAGGATCATTATTCGACACGCATATTATTTCGTAATTGTCGATCCCCGTAGTTTCAGCACCGTTAAATTTGGTTTGCTGTCATTTATGAAGTTCTTTTTTCTTATTATATATGTATGTATATTATTCAGCTTTACATAGGCGAAACAATTAATAAAATCGGCTAAGTAGTTAATCCATTACCATTAATAATTATAATATAGGTGTAGACAAAAATAAAAAAAATCTTGGCCCCACACAGAAACGAATAAACTCGTTTAGTTCGCAAACTCCGCAGAACGACTGCGCTCTAAATTTTTGATGGCTTTCCTAGCAATTATGTTTACATTTTCTGCGAAAAAACATGGCACTGCATTCTCAAGAGATCTTAATGAAATATCTACATGGGATTAATGACCCACTGACACACCGCGATTATAAAAATGACTTCTGTGTACGCATGCGTGTCTCTTGCTTTTACCCGAGTTAAAGTCATATATATTACGATCACTGATCCGATTTCTTGGGTATTAGTATGAAAATTAGCCTTCGATTAACGGGCAAATAATGTAAAACATCGTGAGGAAACCTGCATACTTTTGAGAATAAATTCGTAAAGGCGTACATATGTATGTATAGTCGTGCTTGAGTAACGGCGATGGACTCGCCATCTGTCACTTTGGCACTTAAGCTCTCAGGCGGAAAGTGGGTGTGTGGGTACTGTCTATACACCTTCAAAGAACCTTCGACGACCATTCGAAGACCCTTGTGGAAAGGCGTGAGGATATAGATTAGGGCGTTCAGAGAAACAAACTCTACCTATTTGTTACATATTATTGTACTCCGTACTCCGCGGTATCACCCGTGTAAAGTTTCATTTATTGGTAGATATTTTCTGCATTTTTTTTCTTGAATAAAACGTATCCTACATTAATCCAGCCAATAATCTATCTCTGAGACATTTCTTTCCAATTCCGTTCAGTAATTTCTGCGCAAAAGAGAAACAAAAATGCTCACAAACATTCGCATTTAAAATATAAGAGTAATATATTAGGTAACTAACTGGTGACAAGTGGGCGTATCCAAACTACATCTTTGCCCCGTGCATAAATATCCTACTATATCCTACTATACCCACATCCGAGAATCTAATTCACTTCGTCTATTCAGCTCTAATTATCTCACAACCGTTGCGCATTGTGAATGATAATGCATTACAATTTGAATAGTACACGGTTGTGGTATGATTTAAAATATATCGCATGTCACTTACACTTCATTAACTTAAGCATTTGAGGAGTTAAACACGTACGCCTTTGTATTTCTTCTTAAACGTATGCAAGTTTCCTCTCGATGTTTCCCTTCACCGTAAAGCTCGGGGTTTGTAATCAGTGTACTAAACTTTAAAAACTCATTGGTCCAGCCGTGATTCGTTCAATCTTTATGTTGCAGGCCTACTCGAACCACTTGGCCACGACGACTCATTATATATTATTATGTTTTTATAGTACTCGAAACCGACGAGCATGTATGAAGAGACTGATGAATGTGGACGAAGCGAAAGAGTTATATAAGTCTAGAGAGAACTGGCACTCTATACTCCCTGCCTACCCCGTTAGGGACTGTGATGATATAATAATAATATACAGGTAATTAAGGTTAAATGAATGCCTGATGAACAAGCTCGCTTAGAGTCAGTTAAGCTTGCGAGAGATTAAAAAAAACTAACTCGCGTTTAGCCCGCACGTGTTTTAAACAGGCCTTTAATCACGAAGGGACATTAAGCGTAGCGTTATCGCGCCCCCGCCAAGTAGCTAAAGCAAGTAGTCCCGTGAATAAATCAACCGAGCACCTCTGATCCCTTAAATAAGTACACCCTCGTGTGTGAAATATCGAGAGCGGCTCGACTTGGATTTGCTTGCGCCACCATGGCAGCAACAGACATACTTAAAATAAAATATTTTTTTATTTATTTTTTATTTTAATTATTTTATGAATCATAAGAGTATAACAAAACTGTTAATCGTATTGTGACTTATCACCGTACTTAAGTTTAGAAAACTCATCGGTACGGTATTCGAACTTGCAATCTTTGTGTTGCAAGCAACTACTCTAACCACTCGGCCACGACGGGCCTACAATAATGTACATGATATTATTTACAAGAAAGGCAATTATGTATCAAGCTTGGTCCTGTTTTATATATTTTACTGTTGTATAATAAGCGTTTTGCTTACGTTTGGTGATAGCCTCAAACTCTAGCAAAGGTAATTTGACTATATTCTTAGATCGCTTATTAAAGACGTGCCTTGGTTCACAAAGTTGCTTGTTTTGTAATCCAGGCACAAGAGGATTCATATTTATTACGTGTATTCACATTATGAATTATATATACAATCTGTGTGAATATATTTACTTTGATATTCAGTTTGTATGTTGTAAAAAAAGTGTAATTGGCATGTATTATTGACATCGAGAGACCGCACTACGGCGATGATACTATTGAAACCTCAAATGAGAAATTATATTCTTTTGTACGTTATAATTATTTTAAAAAATATATGTGTAATATTCACTAGTCCTGCCAACATAACGTACTCTTTCCCCATTGTCATTCAAAGTGCGTTGAATCGACGCGACACGTACGAGTCGCATCCTTCAGCCGGGACGAATATTGTGACGCACACAGCGTCGCTACATCCAAGAACATTAGTTTGAGTCCCTAGGTCCTTACGCATAAATATATGATTGATATCCGACCTGCTCGGATATTGCGTATAATGTAAGCGATATTTGTCGCACACATTTTCATATTCATATATTTTTATTATTTCATACGGTGAAGGAAAACATCGAGAGGAAACCTGCATACGTCTGAGAAGCAATTCAAAGGCGTATGTATAGACGTGCTTGAGTAACAGCGATGGACTCGCCATCTATCACGTTGGCACCTAAAATATATCTCTGGCGGATAGAGGGTTTGTGGGTACTAACTATACACCTCTGCCTACCCCATCGGGGACCCTAGTAGGAAGACGTGAAGATATTGTACATTTTCATATATGTATCTACAAACAAATCTAGAAGGTTCAGTTAAGGCTTTTATGCTGTAAATTTTTTTTTTGTTTTTTTTATACAACAAGAGTGGCAAACAAGCATACGGCCCACCTGATGGGAAACGGTTACCGTAGCCTATTTACGCTCACGATACCTAAGTATCACTTGCGCGTTGCCACTCTGTGTTCAGAGAGTTATACTGTGTTGGCAACATAATAGTTCTTATCCCTCGGTTGCCAACACAATATAACAATCCTCCCCCCCAAAGGAGCTCATTACTGGAAACCTTATTCAGCACGTAGGAACACAACACAAAAAATGTGTTATTTGGCTACGGAGTTCTATAAGGTGCAGGTCCTGCCCCAGTCGGGCAGCTCCAAATTCGAACGGAGAATCCGTTATGCCCTGCCTCTCTTAATTAGTTAATCCACACTAAATGAGGCGGCAACGCGTGAATAACACGCCTGGTATTACCGAGCGCCTATAGGCTTGGGTAACCGCTTATCATCAGACATGCCACCACCTTTGTTGAATAAAAAAGTTATGGTGTAAACATAGGAGGGTTAGGTTAACAAGACCATTCAAAGAATATTTGAAACACATTTTTAGAGATGAGACGTTTTTTGCGGTTTCGTACTACTTTAAGTACTGGTAAGATGGAAAGTATGAAAAAGATATTGAAAGAAGGATAACTGCCGGAAATAAGGTGAATGGAGCCATGTCGGCGTTGATGGGCAGTAAAAGTCTGAGCAAGAATGCTCGAGTTGCTGTCCACAACGCGATATTAGTACCTACCTTATTGTACCACAGCCGTGGTGGCCGAGTGGTTCGAGCAGTTGCCTGCGACGCAAAGGTCGCAAGTTCGAATCCCGACTGTACCAATGAGTTTTTCTGAACTTAAGTACAGTGATTAGTCACACCACGAGCTTTACGGTGAAGGAAAACATCGAGAGGAAACCTGCATACGTCTGAGAAGCAATTCAAAGGCGTTTGTATAGTAGTGCTTGAGTAACGGCGATGGACTCGCCATCTGTCACGTTGGCACCTAATATACCTCTGGCGGAAAGTGGGTGTGTGGGTATTACCTATACACCTCTGCCTACCCCTTCGGGGACCCTTGTGGGAAGGCGTGAGGATTATTTATTACCTTATTGTATGGCAGCGAATCCTGGGTATGTCAGAGGAAGTATGAAAATAGCTTGAATGCAGTTGAGATGCGATCTCTTCGAAAAATGTGCGGCGTAACGATATTAGATCGAATCCGCAATGAAAAGATTCGCAAATCAACTGGCGTGAATGAGGGCGTGATTGTAAAGATGAAGAAAGGCATGTTACGCTGGTTTGGACACATAGAAAGGATGAGTGAAGAAAGATTGACGAAACAGATATACAAAGCAAAAGTGTGTGCAAGAAGAGGCAGAGGAAGGCCACGTTCCAACTACCTGGATCAAATCGATCGGACTCTCAAGGACGGGAACGTTAAGAGTACTCGAAACCGACTAGCATGTATGAAGAGACTGATGAATGTGGACGAAGCGAAAGAGGTATGTAAGTCTAGAGAGTACTGGCGCTCTATACTCTCTGCCTACCCCGTTGGGGACTTGGCGTGATAATATGTATGTATGTATGTTAAGTACAGGTAAAATTTTCTTATTTTTTTTTATATATTCATTATAAATATGTTCTCTCGAGGTAGGCAAAATAACACACTCTCATTGCCGAAAGTACATAAAGATGTCTACGTAATTAATGACGACTCAAGTGCAGATTCTCAAACACTAATACGTATATTAGTATGATTTAAAGAGCCGTGGTGGCCGAGTGGTTCGAGCAGTTGCCTGCGACGCAAAGGTCGCAAGTTCGAATCCCGACTGTACCAATGAGTTTTTCTGAACTTAAGTACAGTGATTAGTCACACCACGAGCTTTACGGTGAAGGAAAACATCGAAAGGAAACCTGCATACGTCTGAGAAGAAATTCAAAGGCGTATGTATAGTCGTGCTTGAGTAACGGCGATGGACTCGCCATCTGTCACGTTGGCACCTAATATACCTCTGGCGGAAAGTGGGTGTTGGGTATTGTCTATATACCTCTGCCTACCCCTTCGGGGACCCTTGTGGGAAGGCGTGAGGATATATTATTTATATATATATTATATTATTTATAAAAAAACGTAATTATTATTATAGTTCACCACTATTATATTAATGTATTATATATTCAAGTATCAAAACCACTTCACAGTCTCAGGCAGCGACAGTGAGACGTGCAAATTCACTATATTGTTTATCATTACGATTATGGATTAAAAGTGTTATGCCACATAGCGGTGAATACATTTTGAAGGCAGGAAACAATAAACAATTTAGTTGCACACACTCGTAAATCGAAGAAAATCAAAAACGACCACGTGATTCGACTGGTTAATAACTTCCTTCTCATAATCGTTCGTACTTCCTCACAGTGATTACAGCCAACGCAGGCGTGGTTAACTTTCTATTAAATGTTACCAATCCAACTTATAAAACTTACCTACAATAGCCAAATCAATATCAAAATAAACAATATTTTATTCAGCATATGGGATACAGGGAATTATTGAACCTCACATACTAAATAAAAGACTAAACTGACCACCGTTTTTAAGAAACAAGAACCAGTCAGGAGAAGAAACTGCGAAAGAAACTCACCGATTTCCTGTTTTAACATTTGTGCCTTTTACATTGGGGTTGAAAAGATTAAACTTACATCATTATGGTGTTCATACACCTTCCCTATGATATTATATGTCGCCTTTTACTTGATATCACTTTAAATGGATTGTATAATTTTCCATACAGACATCTCAGTGAGACTCTCACCGGGTAGGCAGAGGGAGTAGAGCTCCAGCTATCTCTAAAACTACAGATATCGCTATCATTCACATCAATTCCATCATTCTTGCTCGCAAATTTCGATTACACTTGATGGTCCCACCATTGAGTGATCGATCAATTTGAAGGTGGTCTTCCTCTACCTCTTCTTCCACACATACGAATTGTATATCTGTTTTGTCAATCTTTTTTAACACAACTAGGCTTTTTATATTTAAAAAAAGTTTTTTTTTAATTACACACTTTTGCACGCCATAACTGACTGAACGACTGAAATTTTCTAATTTTACCACTGAGTTCTACTGAATTTAAAATGATTTCAATTTACTTTTAAAATAAGGATAGCCATCCTTGGAAACACCAACGGACTCGCCATCTGTCATGTTAGTATTGTTAAATTACAAGTTAACATTACAAATACCTTTAGTGAAATTCCACGTACATGCTTTACTATAAATTCCTATACAAGATTATCGGAATTTAATATTTCAGCAAGCTACATAGTAGTGCGACTCGAATATTTTCATGCAAACAAATTTTATTGTGAGTAATATGATACTACATTAATTTTCATTCTCGTCATATTTATGGATACGACAAAATACCTAAACATTTCGATCATCTGGTTCGGTCTGGTGGTTGTAACTCCTGAATGCGAAACATGAGGTCGCGGGTTCGTTTCCCGCTGTGAGCAGATGCGCTGAGAGAGATGTATGATGAAAACCTTAGTCTTGGATCTCCTTAGCATACATGCATTTATCAATCTATATATATATAAATATATATCGTTGTCTAGTTACCATACTACAAGCTTTGCCTAATTTGGGGCTATGTCAATTTGTATGGAATTGTGACAAGGTATTTATTTATTTATTTAAATTATAATCTTAAAATTACACTGTTGTAAAGCACTCACAAATATTTAGATATCATTTAAGTTCCGACATAACAAGAGACATGGTTGACAAACTGTTCGAGTAGTCGCCTGAAAACTGATATCTGTTTCGAACTGCGACAGTACCAATCAAGCACAGTGATTTATCTCACAGCCAGCTTTACGCTGACGGAAAGCATCAAAAGGAAACCTACATACGTTTAAGAAAAAAAACCGAGTTGAAGAGAAACGGTGATGGACTCGCCATCTATCACGTTGGTACTAAAATATACATCCAGCGAATAGACGGTGTTATTACTCCTCTGCAATGTGGGAAGGCGTGAAATGGCGCGTCAATTTTTTTTATTGTATAAGGAGCACCGGTTTCAATGCAACAAATTAATTACCTATCGCTCTTGTTGCATACAGTTTTAACTCGTACGTATGCAAAGACAACCGCGTACCCCCGGGAATGTAATCTGCCAATAGTTTCCTCGTAGAATATATTTACCCCAGCCAATGTGCAGTATGCTAAGTTGGTGTTCTATCGTATATTCCATACAATACGGTTGAGACCGTGAATATATTGTGTATTTGTAAGTGAACCGCCTTAGACTATCGCAACTTTAAGGCTGTATTTTAGTACGTTAATTATGGATCAATTTGCTTACATTATTATAAGTACCTACACCTTTATAGCTAGCCGTCCCCGCGGTGACACCAGTGTACAATTTGAGTATGTTACAGTAAAGGGCTTTTGTTGAGCATTCGTGGTTTTATTTTTAATAATGAAATAAAAAATATCACTATATCACAGGTCATCCGTTTCCGACAGCTGTTCACGCGTGATTGAGTGATAAATATCCATAAAAAACTATCGTATTTATAACATTAGTAGGATTCTTCCGGGTCGCTTATTTTTTTAAGCGTGGGTTCTTTAGTGTTATAGATTCACGACTACCATCGATAAATGGCGCTGCGATCGCGTTCAAAATTTAAAGTTTTCTGTTTTTAGTTCTACACATCCCGCCCAGCTCCACTTGAAAGCTGGGCGGGATGTATAGAATACAATTGAAATATAGAATGTATGAAGAGAGAGAGTAAGGCGGAGAACCCTAGTCTGAAATAATGAAATGAAATAGGTATATTGACTATACGAGTTTTTGTCAATTTTAAGGTTAAGGTATGCATATGTATAGTAAATTAATGAAAGTGTCAATGAAAACGCGAATAATACGGGCTTATACATGTAAACCTGATGTTTATTCATGTCCGATAAATACATTTAACAGCAATGAGGTTTATTTAATTCATCTTTGTTTAACAGACAATCACCTGTCGATATTCTATGCATGTAAATACGACATTGTAAAAGCTGAAACAATTAAGGAAATCATTTACTTTGTATAGGTATTTTTTGTAATTGAACACCAATTCCAACACTGACTATTTTGGCAATACATAGGTACATAAGCATTTTATATAGAGTATATGTCTTGTACTATACTAATATTATAAAGATTTGATTGTTGGTTTGTATTGAATGGGCTCCGAAACTACTGGACTGATCAGAAAAAATATTTCACTATTGGCAAGCTACATTCACCCTGAGTGACACAGGCTATATTTTCTTTTATAAAAAAATCTTATGTCAACCGGTCCGAAGCCGGGACGGACCGCTAGTAGGTACTGTATAATATCTATGATAGCTTGACCTGGATATCTTTCAAAACACTCTAGCTCAGGTCCCTAGCTGGGAACTAGCCTGGGAACCCTAAGTAGGAACTTTTTAAGCCACGAACCCCATAGGGAGTAACAATACCTGTGTTTACTTAGCACCTAATAAGTGCTTGGCTGGAGGCCTTTAGTCCTAGCCATAGCATGGTTGAGTAGCAAAAGTTCCCGGAAGTCACGCATTTTTTTTAACCAAAATGGTGGCATAACAGGCATGCACTCCACCTGATGGTAAGCGGTTACCGCCGCCTATCGACGCTAAAGAACTTTGAAAAAAGTCTTTAAAAGAAGATAAACCAATTAGAATTTACAATCAGATTAAAAGATCCAACTCACTGTTAAATTCAACTTCAAATTGTCTAATAGTTACAATTCAGATCCTCTAAGAATGCTACGTAATTTTGATACTAAATTGAAAGCAATAAATACCACGAAGAGACTTCTTGAATGCGCACAAAACGTGTATTGCATTACATTGTAGATTCCAGCCGCAAATAGGTACAAACCTACAAAGTTGCAGCATTTCGAATGGTTCTCATAGCATAAGGGAAATTTTATACTCGAACGTGACATTATGGTTAAATCGGTCTTTTTAAGTGCACAAATATTTTTTTTTATACAATAAAGTGGCAACCCAGCATACGGCCCACCCGATATTGGTTACCGCAGCCTATTTACGCTTATAATACCGAAGTATCACTTGCGCGTTGCCACTCTACGTTCGGAGAGTTATACTGTGTTGGCAGCATAATGGGACTGATCCTCTTCTGCCAACACAATATAAAAATCCTCCCCCCTCCCCAAGGAGCTCATTACTGGAAACCTTTTTCACCGCGAAGGAACACAACACTAAAATTGTGTTATTTGGCTACGAACTTCTATAAGGTGGAGGACCTGCCCCAGTCGGGCAGCTCCAAATTCGAACGGTAAAGCCGTTATGCCGTACCTCTCTTTTTACATACTGTGTAAGTTAGTGATTAGCCACACCACGAGCTTTACGGTGAAGGACAACAAAATTGCCCCAAGTGGTATTCCAACCAGCCACCTCAAGCTTCTTAGGTAGGACCTCAGACAACGGCCGGCAGACAAGACTTTTCGATTCTCATCTCAACTTACTCTAAGAACATTCCCCGAGGGACTACGTGAATTAGAAGAGTCCATTATGCAATGGAAACTTTTATTTGGAGATGTAATTGAGTAGGTCACTTATAAAAAGCCTTGAACAGAATACTGTTGCGATAAACGTAATAACTGATTCCAATTAGATAATTCATTGGGTTATTAATGTAGATACATTACCCAAGACATACGCTGCAGTAATTAGTTCAGTCATATGTACATAATACTTGACTACAAACGTGATCAATCTGAGAACGGGAATCGGGCAAGCTTACAAGCTATATCGAGAAAGTGGATCATCTTAGACGATGTAAGTATAAGTAGAGGTCTTGATGGAATTGAAAACGTAGGAAAAGATAAATAGCCTCACGCCTTCCGAAAAGGGTCCGCGAAAGGGAAGGTAGAGGTGTATAGGAAGTACCTACACACCTACTTTCCGCTAAAGATATATTTTATGTGCTAACGTGAACGATGGCGAGTCCATCGCCGTTACTGAAGCACAACTATACATGCGTAGAATTTCTATCAAGAGTATGCAGGTTTCCTCTCCATATTTTCCTTCGCCGTAAAGCTCGTGGTTTGACCAATCACTGTGCCTAAGTTCAGAAAAACTAATTGATACAGTCGGGATTCGAACCTGCAATCTTTGTGTTGCAGGCCATTCAAACCACTCGGCCACCACGGTTACATACATACATATCTACACATATTATCACGCCGAGTCGCGGACAAGGCAGAGAGTAGAGCGCCAGTTCTGTCTAAACTTACTTTTACCTCATTTTCAACCGACTTCAAAAAGGAGGTACTCATTTCGACTGTATGTATGTTACGCGATCATTCCGTCAATTACGAAACAACTTCACTGATTCTTTTATTGGTTGGCAGATTATACTTCAGCGATGGACCCTTTAAATTTTATCGAAATTTATATCACGCTTTTTGAGAAGTTGAGTTGAGTTGAGAAGTCTAGTTTCGAAGCCGATTTTTGTTTTTTTTTATCTTATCAATATCTACATTTTTAAAATACAACACTAAACCATCCGTATTTTAATTTGACAGATTATGTCAATGTTATTTATACATATACCAGCTATTCCTAGTCAAATAGACAAATACATATCATGAAAAGAATGGCTTGTTTTGGAACGTGTCAAAGGATGAGTGAAGAAAGATTGACGAAACAGTATACAAAGCAAAAGTGTGAGCAAGAAGCGGCAGAGGAAAACCACGTTCCAACTACCTGGATCAAATCGATCGGACGGATCAAGGATGGGAACGTCAAGAGTACTACAAACGACTGATGAATGTGGTTCGTCCACATTCATCAGTCTCTTCAAAAAAGAGGTATGAAACTCTAGAGAGAACTGACGTTCTATATACTCTCTGCCTACCCCGTTAGGAACTCGGCGTTATGATATGTATGTATGTATGGAACGTGTCAGAAATACGTTTTAATATTCTCAATAGGCTGTAGCTTATTCCAAACACGTTAACGAAACTTATTCGGCACATAGATACCTGAAGTCCGACATAAAATGGCGCACGAATAAAACAAAAAATATTTCTTCACAAGTTGAAGCGAGTCGAGACCTGTTCGATCTATCGATGGGCAAGCCGGGACAAGTGGTACAAAAAAGGGTCTTTAAGACCCACCGTGTACAACACTTTAGAAAGGTAACCAAGACAAAAGAATTTCTTTGCATCGTGACAGAGTAAAATTACTCGGAACCTTTGCCGATAAATTAGAGACAGTTGAAAAGATTTTAATTGATCTAGATAATGAGACGGTGGAATAAATTGTACAGATTTATTTTGTGCGGATGAAACGACTAAAATGTGGTTGTTTTTATACTACAAGCACATGGCCTGCGTGATGGTAAATGGTCGGCAGCGCACGAGCGATACCCCTGGTGTTGCAAACGTCTATCTACTGATGTGGTTGCAAGCGTCTATAGGCGACTGTAACCGCTTACTATCAAGCATGTAAAGTCATGTTTGAGTAACGGCGACGGACTCGCCATCTGTCACGATGGCCCCCAAAATACCTCATCATATCATAACAGTAAGTTAGATACCATTGTAAAGTAAGATTATTAAATAGACAACGACGTGGAGATGCTTTTATTAAAATAACAGTTTGTGGAACGGTGTACAAGTATCGGCCGCAAATTGCATAATTTCGCCTCTCGACACCGGCCGTCATAATAACAACACGACACAATCACATAAAACTTGGCGCGAGCTATAAGCACGGGCGTTTGTGATAAATAACGAAATATTGTCCGAGATGGAGTGTAGTAATTTATATTCTTTAAGCGTTATTTTATTTCCAAGTAAGATAAAGATAAGATAAAACGAGGTGAAAAACGAGAAAGGAATCTTAGTTCAGCTAATTTTTGTACAACGCCACGAACGCCCGTTTATAGTATATTTCCGATAGGATACTCCAAGTCATTTTATATACAACGTAAATGTTTTGTCTTGGTTCTTTTTGTGATTTCTACTAACCAAAACTATCTCAATTGCTTCAGTTCGAATCTCAAGGTTCTCAGGCAACCACTTACCATCAGACGAGCTTGTGTTTATGTACTGTAATTGTAAGAGCCGTGGTGGCCGAGTGATTCGAGCAGTCGCCTGCTGACAAGGATTGCAAGTTCGAATCCCGACTGTAACAATGTATTTGCTATTTTTCCGAACTTAAGTACAGTGATTAGTGACGACAACATGAGCTGTATGAAACCTGCATACCTTAATTAATGCTTCCCGCTCAACGCTCCCAACGTAGACCACACAAAGATCCAACCGATACAATCTCCGATACCGCACCAACAAAAAGAAACGCCGTTATTTCCCACGGGGTGTTAAATTCCTGGGCCTTTTCGGACCGGCATTTTTGTTCTCCATTCGATACCGCAGAGAACATAATAGTACCGATGCGACAGAGATAAGATGGCATCGTACAGCCGCTGTAAAGTACTCACCGATTACAATCCGGTTAAGTATACATTTATGTACAAATTTGAGGTCACATGATGCGTTAAGGAAATTTCAAAATATATGCCTAGTTCTACAGATGATACTGATAACAAAACAGATTGTGTTGCAGATAATTTATATCCGATCGTATAACGTTTTACTAGCATCATCAGAAGGCGAAATGCAGACACAAGTAACCCCATTAAAAGTAGAATGGGAAGGGATATGTCAAAATGCAGGTAAGGCTAGAGCTCAAGTGTGCGAAAGAGATGGACAAATGTCAGGTCAGACTGTGTTATAACTGTAAATGGGCAAATTCTAGAGCAATTGAATGAAATTGTATATCTTAGAAGCATGGATAACTGCTGGTAATAAGGTGAATGGGGCCAAATCGACGTTGATACGTAGTAAAAGCCTGAGCAAGAAAGGTCAAGTAGGTGTGCACAGCGCGTCTTTGGTACCCACTTTATTTTATCATCGGCATTATTATTATTATTTTATATATATACAGGTCCGCCTGATGATAAGCACCGACCGCCGCCTATGGACGCTTGTACAGCAGGGGTATAACTTAATGCCTTCCCGCAAAGGTTGACGACATATTCTTAAACACTTACTGACCTGAAGTACAGCATGAACGTGAATGGAGGATAGTTAAAAGACTCACCTGAAACAAAAATATACAATCATAAGTTTGTGTCGAATGTCGTCCCTCTAGAATCATTTCTTCATGTCCTTATTTCGTCTTTAGTTAACTGTCCATACTAAACTTCGAATCTCGAAACATACAGTTACATGAAAACCCTTAAAACCATTAAATATCCATCTCTACATCTCTATATAATATATCTCTGCCTACCCCTTCGGGAACCCTTGTGGTAGGCCTATGTATTTCAAATAGGTATACTTATTAAAAAATCTCTTATTTTCCCGTTTCGATCTACAAAAATATCATCTATTTCGAAGTTGGTACAAAGTTAAAATGTAACATGCTGTAAATTGTACAGGGTGCTCAAAGTGTATCGAAGTGCCAGCGACACCGGTCCTGTTACAGTTGAGATAATTTATATTGCACACGTTGTTCGTTGTTTCCATCTAATGGTACACGGTTAGTTTTGTTCCCTGAACTTTGCTGGGTATCTTTCGTACGGTACTTATATTTTCGTTATCACAGCCGCCTTCGCAAGGGGTAGGAGTCTTTCAATCATTGTGTTGCAACCCCTCGAACCATTAGGTCACCACGGCTCAATACTTTTACGGCTTTTAGAATAAGTTTATACCAAATTTTACTTAATATTTTTTTAAATTACAAATCCACACAAATTGACTTAGTCCCAAATTAAGCAAAGCTTGTGTTATGGTAACTAGACAACGATATATTTACTTATATAGATAGATATATACTTAAATACATAGGACATCCAAGACTAAGGTACAAATATTCGTGTTCATCACACAAATATCTGCGCTCAGCGGGATTCGAACCCGCGACCTCAAGTTTCACAGTCAGGAGCTCTAACCACTAGACCAGTCGGTCGTCAAATTATGGTATGTATTATAATTGCGAATGTTCCTGAGGACGTTTGTTACCAAATCACGCCGGACCGGCTGAATTGGATGAAATTCGGCACAGAGATAGATTGTTAGCTGGATTGACACACAGGTCATGTTTTATACCAGAAACCTATCAAACGCAACAAACATTTACGTGAGTAAAACGATGAGATTAGATTTGTTCATTGTCTCTACAAAATTTGTGAACCTTACGTTAATCAATTATTTGGAATAACCAGCCCTGAATATATTTACTTTTCTGCTTAAATTAATTAATCGACCGTTCAAAGGTCCATGAACTATTTAACGCCACAACAAATGGACGATTAAACACCACAAGTGCTCGTTATCAGTCTTCCGGTAGTGAACGGTTGACCCGTAAATGATAAGCTATCACAAGGGCCAGAGGCATGGCACTAAACGGTATAATGTGGCGAGTAGCGGTTGAGATAGGAACTCTAGGCTTATGTTGAAGAAAACAATAGGTATTCGTCCAAAGAGGCAGAGGTAGATCACATACGAACTACCTGGACCAAAACCATTAAGCTCATAAGGATGGGAACGTCAAGAGTTCTCGCAACCGTCGAGCATGTATGAAGAGAGAGGTGAATGTGAATAAAGCGGTATGTGTAATTCTAGAGAGAGCTGGCACAGTTCTACTTTCCCTTGAGGTACTCAATGTTATGATATGTATGTACGTACGTCCCGTTCGAATTCGGAGCTGCCCGACTGGGGCAGGACCTCCACCTTATAGAAGTCGGTAGCCAAATAACAAAATTTTTTATGATATGTTCCTACGCGGTGAATAAGGTTTCCAGTAATGAGCTCCTTGGGGAGGGGGGAGGATTGTTATATTGTGTTGGCAGCAGAGGGATTAGTCCCATTGTGCGGCCAACACAGTATAACTCTCCGAACACAGAGTGGCAACGCGCAAGTGATACTTCGGTATTGCAAGCGTAAATAGGCTGCGGTAACCGTTTTCCATCAGATGGGGCCGTATGCTTGTTTGCCACTCTAGTTGTATAAAAAAAAAAAACGTGTCGTTAGAATTCGATATCTTATCAGCGATATATATATCTATACGTCATTACGCCGAGTCCCTCACGGGGTTGGTAGAACAGCGCCAGTGCAAGCAGAACTAAGCAGAGCTTGTAATATGGGAACTAGACAACATCACACATACAAACGTATATAGAAGGATGTAATATATATACATACAATATACCAGAACAAACTAAAATACCTATAAAAAAGTCAACAATTAATTAGCACAAATGAAATACAAACTCGCGTTCTTCGCACTAATATGCTATCAACGGAAATAAAACTCGGAACTTCAACCTTCGCTAGGGGTCCTTATATTCTGATCATATATCGGCAAAACGTCGATGTTGACACTCCTATTTAGACAGGAGTCTATGCGGCTTCAATAAAAAGTCGTGTATATACAAGAGAGATAGTTCCTTCTGCAGTGTTTACAATTATTCTATGAACATACCAAAATAACTAGTGTAAGTGTTCATAAAACTCAGTCATGTTCCACCGAAAATAGAGCAGGGTCGATGAAAAAAGACCTTTGCGTCATGCGGCAGGTTACGTGCGCTGCGATGTCATTGCCAAGGCTCAAACTAATGTTGGCATCCTATCTTGGCTGACACAATTACCAGTGGCGTGACGAGGTGACAAGCGCTATACCATTTCTGCAAAAGTGCACAGTTTCGTTACCTAACTGCGCTTGTAAAGTTTCCCAGAGGCTTCTTCACGCCTTCCCACAAGGGTCCCCGAAGTGGTAGGCGAAGATATAACAACAAGGTTTTACCTTCATCATAGTATAAAAAATACGATACTACTATATATATATATATAGTAGTATCGTATTTTTTTATTTATATTATGTATTAAGCATATAAATTGAGGCCTACAAATGATTTTTTTTTGGTTCGTTTCATCGTCACTGAAGTTACTCTTGTGTTATTGTGCTACTTGCATGGTTATTTATTTGATAAAATGAAGTTATTTGCATCTCAGTATAACGCAAAATGTCGAGTGTGTCACTAGCTAGCCTCGTAAGAATGTAATGTATTTGTGTACATCTTTACTCCAAAATAAACTAAAGTTAAAGTGTAACTGGTGATTTAATTTATGCCCTAGCAGAAAACAAACCATGCATTGTTGACAAACTTTGTGTTTTATTTCAATGCTGTTTAAATAATTGTTTGTGATATAGCGCCCGTTCTCTCTACACTTTTAGATTTCTTTCGCTTTATCCACTTTAATCAATCTCTTCATACATTTCGCCTTTTTCGGGTACTCTTGTCTTACATGCCCAGTGTATTATGACGACAGCAGAAACAATACTGATCACCACATGCGTCTGACATCAAAAAGTTAATTAGTACCGTTCGTATAATAACAGGTATCACGTGATTAAACTTTACCATAACAAAAGGTCGGTAAAATACAAAAAAACAAAATGCCTCTTTAATAGCATTCCTGAATAACTTAATGCAAGCAATTCTTAGAAACAATTACAGTACAGAGTTGAGCGTGTGATCCACATAAAGACTTGTAATGATGTATATGACTGGCACGCGATCAAATGTGTTTATGACCGAAATTCTTAGAAGCTCAAGCCACTAGCTTAAATGACTCTTTTTATACGATACTACTTCTGCCCCGAGGTTTCACGGAACAAAATTTGATTAAATTTTTTTTCTCAAATATCTTCCAAAACATGGAAGATATATGAAAAAAATATGATTGGGACCTTCATCAACGCAAACAGCATCCATAACACTGATTGTTATAATTTTTGTCTGTTTGTCTGTGCGTTTGAGCATGCTAATCTCAGAAACGGCTTATCCGATTTAGATGTGGTTTTCACTAATACATTCTGGTAAGCTTCACTTAACATATCCAAAAAATGTAGCCCAAAGTCACTATTCCACGCGGACGAAGTCGGGGTCACAGCTAGTAATAAAATATACTTGATATTCGAGAATAAATTAACGCGATAAAGGTGAAATACTTTAAAAACCTCTAAAACGAATTGAATTCAGATATTACATACATGTATATCATCAAGCCTAGTCCCTAGTGGGTTAGGCAGAGGGAGTAGTGCGCCATTTCTTTCTGAACTTAGATACCTTTCGCTTCGTCCACATTCATCAGTCTATTTATATGCTCGCCAATTTCGAATACTCTTGATGTTCTCATTCTTGGTGTAACGTGGTCTTCCTCTACCTCTTCTTGCACAAACATACGCATTTTATATCTGTTTCGTCAATCTTTCTTCACTCATTCTTTCTATATGTCCAAAACTAACGTAACATGCCTTTCTTCATCTTTACAATCACAGCTTTGTTCGCGCCAGTTGTCTAATATCTATAGGAAAGCTTTCAAATATTTTTTTATACTACTAAAGTGGCAAACAAGACTACCGACTTATACACTTCTTCGCTTCATCCACAATCATCAATCTTTTCATGCAAGCGTACTTTTGACGATCCCATTGAATATCTGATCGATTTAATCCAGACCAAAACATTACACCATACTCCACCATACAAACTTTTCGTAGTCGAGTAAGAAAACCAGTTAGCTACCGTAATTAAAAATAATACGTAATTCTAAGTTCGAAACTGGACTTATTCAATTATGATCGACACCATACAATGTTAAGTAAAACTCGTTTTCAAATGATTTATTACGAAACCATGAATCATCATCAAATCATTAATGGTAAACATATCGTTTATCTGGTCACACATAATAAAACAATTTGCATATTTAAAACATAAATAAAAAAGAGCTTTACCACCACCCTCTTTTAGTTTTCTTTTCTTATCGATAGATGGCGAGTCTGTCACGTATCCTTATTTTTTTATCGGGTATTCTCACGATGTTTTGTGATAATACCTTTTGGTTTATTTTTGGATATGTAAAGTGAAGTATGGGTGACAAACAAGCATGCGGTCCGCCTGATGGTAAGCGGTTACCGCCGCCTATGGGCGCTTGCAACACCAAGGGTATCACTCGCAGGAATCTTTTCACACCCTTCTAGAAGAACTCCATGCTGTTCTATCCAGGGTAAACCACAACGGGGCGCTCATTCCACAGCCTGAGCGTTCGCGGAAGGAAACTCCTTTGAAAACGCGCAGTGCGAGACCTTTGTGGTTCCAAGGTATGGGGATGAATTCCCCGAATATATTAATGGAAACCACACCTAAATCGGATAAGCCGTTTCTGAGATTAGCTTATCAGACAAACATTCTAACAATCATTGTTTTGGTTGATATTTGCGTCCCAATAATATTTTTTCTCATACATATATGTTCCATATAACGACATCGATCCTTTACATTTTTATTATATGTTGATATATCGTTGTCTAGCCACCATAGTAAAAGCTTTGCCAAGATATTTATTTAGTGTTATTATCATTATAAAAATAACCGCGGATGAAACCGGGGGGATAGCTAGTCCACAATAGACCTCCAGTAACAACAAGTACTCACAACCCTTCTTCTGAACGAACAGTGAGAAATTCATTCGCCGAATGAAGCTATGTGTTATTGTGACACATCGCCTGCCAACAGGACAAATATTGAGTTTTACCCTCCTCGGAGAAAAAAGCAATTCGTCGGTGACATGGCCATTAGTGCGCGCTAATACGTCACAAGCATTGACGGTTAGGTAAGCCGCCAAAATGATTGTGGATTAGGAAGGGGTTGAGACACATTGCTTTCCTGTCGAGTAATTCTTTTGTGTTCATCAAAATAAAGTTTACCTATTCTGTAAGGTGTAGAAAAATGCGTCTGGGCATGCCACACATCTCAGTATAGTATAGTTGGAGTTTTTTTTTTTTATTTAATGCCATAATCGCATGTTTAAAACATTGTATGTTCTGCCAAACCGTATGACAGTTTGGCAGCAGTAGTGAAAATCTATTGGGCTGATAACTACGGTATTCAAGATTTACACGTAGGTATTAATAAAATAATTTATAACAATATGTCCTTCCCTACGCCTTCCCACAAGGGTTCATTTCGTACATATGCTACTGTATTTTACTGTTAAGGATTGAACGACAAACTATTTGTGAATTGTCTTTGTAATTATCCAATATTTAACTGTTGGCAGATAATCCATTAGGAAGGCACTGTATAGAAAACTGGCGCTCTACTCACTTTGCCTACCCCGTGAGGGAGTCGGCGTGACAATATGTTAATGACTAACAGTTGACACCACTTAGGCTTAAAAAATCGCCTGCAGAGAGGAGATTTAAGGTTCTAATTACCAATTAGTACTGGGTGTAATTAGTGGGTAGTATTGGGTGACGGTCTCATGGAAACTTCTATATCTGAAAAATAAATGAAAGACGTCCTTGACATCATACCCACCGTCACCCTGTCACACCCTGTCACCACACCATCATGGACTGAATGTTATCTTGCATAAATTGAGTCCCTTTAGGGCGCTCGAGTACGGTAGAAAGGTAATTATCATAGGTTGACGAATTGTGTCTCTATTACAACAATACCGTATAGATTAATTAATGTTATTCAATTCTAATCAACAGGCACAATTATTAACATTGCATGAACAATGAACTATACCTACTCAACTCATCGCTACGTGGTTTTCCTCTTTATACGTACAGTTCATTCACCCATACCTAAAAGTGTTTTGTTTGTACAAAATACGTAAATAAATCATTCAATGTTCATAGTTGTTTACGAACTTCATGAAATAGGTTTATGTTTCACCTACGTCCGCTGCGTTGCGAAAAATATTCGACAAACATGTATACACAAAACAAAATCAAGAATGTGCGAGAATGGATAAACAAATCGAATAGATATATCAGATTTTATTACAAGTATATATGTATTGATAATATTAATATAGAACGCTAAAGTGTCTAGAAGAATAGGCGGAGGAATACTACGTGTGAACTACCTAGAGTAACAAACACGATATAATGTGGAAGAAGCGAAAGAGAGTCTGTAGGTCAAGAGAAGATTGGTGTCATTCTCTCTCTGCCCACATCGTTAGGGATCAGAGTGATGATATGCATGTATTTAAGTTGACATATTTTTTCTTCACTCGAAAGAGTCAGATCAGATGATATTCTTCAATTACTAGAGCGGCGCTGCCTTCGAGTGAAGAGCTATTTCTTGGTTAAGCCTAGTTGTGCATACATATATCTACATACCTCATGCCTTCCCAAAAAGATCCCCGAAGGGGTAGGCAGAGGTGTACATGTAGTACGTACCCACACACCCACTTTCCCCAGGGACATATTTTAGGTGTCAACGTGACTGATGGCGAGTCCATTGCCGTTACTCAAGCCCGACCATACATACGCCTTTAAATTGCATTTCAGACGTATGCAGGTTTCCTCTCGATGTTTTCCTTAACCGTAAAGCACGTGGTGTTACTAACCACTGTACTTAAGTTCAGAAAAACTCATTGGTACAATCGAGATTTGAAAATACAATTCTTGCGTTGCACGCTACTACTCGAACCACTCGGCCGTCACGAACTTTTATCCTAATTTATTGATATAATTAATTAAGTAGCTTAATTAGGGAAACCAAGACACAAATTTAAACATCAAAGAACGTAATTCTGCTATCGAGCTACCAGAATGAGCGCAAGCCTGACAATATTTCGAAGAATGCCAACCAGGGCGTACAATTTATAACAATTTGATACACCGTTGCGGTTTCAATGCGAATTTTATGATTACGTAGAAATTATTAATTGTCAGCAGTGCGGTCTTAGCTACCTACGAGTACAAAGGGGAACATTCAAAGCTATTTGTTCCCACTTGGTGGCTTAATGGCTTGGGTACGGGAAAGCCTAATAAGGAGATAAGGGGTTTTAATAATAACAAACATTTTGTTTAGGCCTTCTTTAGTCAATGACTTGAATCGTACGTTTCGAATAAAATATCATCAACATCATCCATACTCACAAACTTCCCCATGCATAATATATTATAATGCCTATATATAATATATAATAATTATAGTGGGTGTGTGGGTAATACCTATACACCTCTGCCTACCCCTTCGGGGACCCTTGTGGGTAGGCGTGAGCATATGTGTATTATATTAAGATAGCGTCTTGATCGTGTGATAGGATTGTTTTCACTCAAGCGAAGCTTGTTAATACATAGTATAGTATAGTATAGTAATAGTTAAAGGTGAAGTTCGATGAAATATTATGAAAGAAAGATCATAATTACCGACCTAAACCCAGTTCACTCAATCAAGCTGTTTATTTACAGAGACCATGTATCCTCTAAATACGTCACGCTCTGTTGTCACATCCGGTCTGACCCGCCAAATGTTGCCAGCTATCGTGTTACTTTAATCGAGTGTTAAACTTAATATTTGTATTACAAAAGGAACGTTGTTTTTTATTATAATATAACCATAATCTTTGGGATCTTTTAGTAACTACAAGGCTTTTAATTAGTAAGGGAGCATGTTAGATGGTCCAGTTTGCATTTTAACGATATTATTAATTGAGTAATTAAAAATGTTTCAAATTAAGAACCGTGGTGGCCGAGTGGTTCGAGTAGTCGCCTGCAACGTAAAGATTGCAAGTTCGAATCCCGGCTGTAGAAATACTCTGCCTACGTCTGTGAAGAAATTCAAACGCTAATGAATACAATGCTTGGAAACGGCGTTGGGCTCGCCATTTGTCACTTTGGAACCAAAATATATCTCCGGCCAGAACAGGGTGTGATTCAAGCTTCTGCCAACCCCTTCTTAGACCGTTGTGCAAAGGTATGAAAATATATAAAGACTACCGTCTGGTCTAGTGGTGAGAGCTCCTGACTGCGAATCTTGAGGTCGCAGGTTCGAATCCCGCTGAGGGCAAATATTTGTGTGATGAACACGAGTATTTGTACCTTAGTCTTGGATGTCCTATGTATTTATATATATTACTATCTATCTATATATGTAAATTTATCGTTGTCTAGTTATCATAACACAAGCTTTGTTTAATTTGGGACTAGGTCAATTTGTGTGGAATTGTCCTAAGGTATTTTTTTATTTATTTATTATTATTATATAGTTAGAAGGATAACTGCCGGAAATAAGGTGAATGGAGCCATGTCGGCGTTGATGGGCAGTAAAAGTCTGAGCAAGAATGCTCGAGTTGCTGTCCACAACGCGATATTGGTACCTACCTTATTGTATGGCAGCGAATCGTGGGTATGTCAGAGGAAGTATGAAAATAGCTTGAATGCAGTCGAGATGCGATCTCTTCGAAAAATGTGCGGCGTAACGATATTAGATCGAATCCGCAATGAAAAGATTCGCAAATCAACTGGCGTGAATGAGGGCGTGATTGTAAAGATGAAGAAAGGCATGTTACGTTGGTTTGGACACATAGAAAGGATGAGTGAAGAAAGATTGACGAAACAGATATACAAAGCAAAAGTGTGTGCAAGAAGAGGCAGAGGAAGGCCACGTTCCAACTACCTGGATCAAATAGATCGGACTCTCAAGGACGGGAACGTTAAGAGTACTCGAAACCGACGAGCATGTATGAAGAGACTGATGAATGTGGACGAAGCGAAAGAGGTATGTAAGTCTAGAGAGAACTGGCGCTCTATACTCTCTGCCTACCCCGTTAGGGACTGACGGCGTGCTGATATGTATGTATTATATAGTTATTTAACAGTGTTCAATGATATCACAAGCTTTACGGAGAAGAAAGTCATCTAGGTCAGGATTCATGTTTTAAGAGCCTTTGAGATCAAGAATAGCTGGCTGGCAGAAGTGGTAGAACCGTTACAGTTAATACAAATTCTCGGCCATGTTATAGGTCAGGAATGGAGTGTAGTGCGATTGGCCTTTTCTACGGCAGATAACCAAAGGTCAAATCGCCGATGTAATTCCGGATAACTATCGAGCTATTTGCTATGCAACTTCTGCATCTATTTGTGGTTTATGAATAAATAAACCTTGAGGAAACATAGATACAGACGATGGGAAATTGTGGATAAGGACCGACAGACTTGCAAGAATAAACACATTGTTTTAGTTGAGGTTCTAACTTGGAATCTTTGCCGGTTCTGATTTTTGAGTGGATTTCAATCTAGAACCTCGATAACCGCGATACAAAAGCTAGCTAAGGAAAGATAATGAATGCTAGAATGTCAAAATTGCAATTGCTGACCTGGATCAATATCTAAATGTTACAGAAGTAAAAGAGCATTGCTCTTGGATAGTGCTGTATTCCTGGGATGGCCATGCTGGTAGAAGGAGAAGCACTCCGCCCTCAACCCAACATAAGGCTGGCAACACACAAGTGACAGATGCTATTGCAAGCGCACAAATATAACCTCTTACAATCTGTCAGTTAATAATGTTTCATAAAAATTTTGTTATAGCAAAAAGTCATACAATGTGAACAATAGCGAGACGACCATATTACAGTGGCAGCTATGGGCACCCCTGTGAAGTTAGGACCTCTTAGTAAGGGGGTTGATGATTCGCGAAGTAAACGCCTGCACGTAAATATTTCTTTTGTTCTTGGCATATAATAATTTGATGATATATTCGTATCAAATAAAGAAACAAAAAAAATAACACTTATTCTGTTCCTAATTTGAAATTTGAATTGTGGGTTTGGGGACCTTTCGAGGAGTGTCACGTATTAGTGACCGATATTAGTTGAACTACAAAAGATACAATAGTAGCTTATGACATGATAGGTAAGAGCATGTTGAGGTGTACTCAAGTAGAGACATAACGGCTACACAAACGAGAACTGAATCCCGCGCGCTATTGCACAATCATATTGTCCGAACTCCGAACTCCGAATAGTCCCTACGGGTATACCCACGAACAATTTAAGAACACAATTGAAATATAACCTTAATGCTATATGCATAGACGCCATATTAAAATGTTGTTATGAAATTTCGTATATCGTTCATCTCTTTTCAACGCAGTACGAATCCCAAACAACCATATCAGGGGTACCGTACCGACGACAGCGCAAGCATAGAGTCACGAACGACATAAATAACACTGGAATCTAGTAACGATCTCAGGTAGAGTATTTTGAACTTTATACCTACCATATAAGTGTTATAATTAATGTAGAAAATAGACTAGAGATTTAGAGATGCGCGTGAGCGTAGAAATCCATGTTTGGTCGAGGGTTGTCATCTTAACTATGATGTTTTATGGACATATCAAGACGGATTTTGAATTTTAATTATTTACTATTTACGTTTATTTTTGTATGTTCGTGTTTTGATCAATTATCAACCGTGTTATTGAAAATATTTTTTATTTCGTTTGGTTTAGAAGCAGACTGTTTCTAAACAAAACACACTAAAGTCACGCATATAATAAAATAAGATTAGTACATAGACAATGCCAACAGATATAATGTTTATATAGTCTAAAGCCGTGATGGCCGAGTGGTTCGAGCAGTTGCCTGCGACGCAAAGGTCGCAAGTTCGAATCTCGACTGTACCAATGAGTTTTTCTGAACTTAAGTACAGTGATTAGTCACACCACGAGCTTTACGGTGAAGGAAAACATCGAGAGGAAACCTGCATACGTCTGAGAAGAAATTCAAAGGCGTATGTATATTCGTGCTTGAGTAACGGTGATGGGCTCGCCACCTGTCACGTTGGTACCTATATATACCTCTGGCGGAAAGTGTGTGTGTGGGTATTACCTATACACCTCTGCCTACCCCTTCGGGGACCCTTGTGGGAGGGCGTGAGGATATATTATTATTATTATAGTCTAAACAAATAACCTTCTTTAGACATTGTATTGAATATCCCTACATGACATTAAATAGGTATTCATATACATATATACACCAAGTTTCCCACGGGGTAGGTAGAGACAGTAGAGTGCCAGTTCTCTCTAAACTTACATACATACCTCTTTCGCTTCGTCCACATTCATCAGTCTCTTCACATGCCCGCCGGTTTCGAATACTCTTGACGTTACCAGCGTTGAGTCTCCGATCGATTTGATCTTTCGTTATTCCTTCCTCCTCTAAAAATGTATTCAATTAACTATAGGGAAGCATTTGAGTTAACATCCAAGAAAACATGCTTTTAAACGATCCATATCACGGAGACAGCACCCCTAATTCAAAACATCGTATGCAATCAACACGGGTACACTACAAATTCGTAGAACGAACAGATTGCGTCCGCGCATCGGCTACTCTGATTTCTTCTAATGAATGAACCGCGAGCGAGCGAGACAACAACAGTTCTTGTTTACCGTTATACGAGACAAAACAGGAATAAAGACACCAACACACTGCTATGCTAGTAATTTCAAGTGCGTTTCTAAGTATTAGTGAAAAGAGAAACACGTTACACAATCCTGCCCCTAAGCAGTTAATTGAAAGTACCACCCCAGTCCAGCTCCCTTGCTCGCGATCCAGCAACGCTCTAAGCCGAGGTCCGTACCCCACAAAGGGTGCTCTTGTGCTGTGTTTGCTTAGCACATTCACATTAAGGTGCTTGGTGGGAGGCCTTGGTCTCGCCATTGCCCGTTTAAGTAGCAAAAGAGAGAAATTATAAAAAAAAAACAGCATATAATTCGAAACTGTTTGGAAGAAGAGACAGGCGAGGTAGGCAGGGGTGTAACGGAACATCGTCTTTTCGTCTGAAATACTTTTAGGTGGCGGAAAGTGGGTGTGTGGGTATTACCTATACACCTCTGCCTACCCCTTCGGGGACCCTTGTGGGAAGGCGTAAGGATATAATATATATATATACTTTTAGGTACCAACGTGATAGATCCATCGCCGTTTCTCAAGCACTGTTACATACGTAATAGAATTTCTTCTCAAACCTGCGTAAGGTTTGACCTCGGTTTTTCCTTCATCATTAAGCTCGTGATGTGACTAATTTTTCTACCTAAGTAAAAAACTCATTGGTAGAATGGGGATACAAACTAGAAATCTTGACGTAGCAATCTGCCACCTAAACCACTCAACCACCACGGCCCTTTAAAGGTACGCGAGCTTGGAGCTACGCTACTTCGAATACTGTGTACAACAGGTTTAGGTACTGGAATAGCAGACTGATTAATCCTCTCCGTGGAGTACAAAGCCGGTAATAACGCGAGGCAATCGCTCATTTTTTCTTGTGTCACGAATATCCTATTAGGTTTTAATGGCAAGTGATATTAATAGTGAATCAGCAATTATAGTTACAAGCTAAACGATCGATCAGCTTAACGATCGCACACGAGTAAGTATGCGCGATTGAAGATGGCTTAAGCCTGTCTGTTGTCACATTCATCTTGTTAATAAGATATAAGGTGATTGATTTTAAGACCTGATGCTCAGGTATCGAGGTAAGGCCTTTAAATAATATACTTTCAACATGTTATCTCCGTGAAAGAGCCGTGGTGGCCGAGTGGTTCGAGCAGTTGCTTGCGACGCAAAGGTCGCAAGTTCGAATCCCGACTGTACCAATGAGTTTTTCTGAACTTAAGTACAGTGATTAGTAACACCACGAGCTGAACGGTGAAGGAAAACATCGAGAGGAAACCTGCATACGTCTGAGAAGAAATTCAAAGGCGTATGTATAGTCATGCTGGAGTAACGGCGATGGACTCGCCATCTGTCACGTTCACATCTGTGTCATTCAATAGTTTACCCTAATTACTTCTACCTTCTACCACCGCACTTCTCGCCATCGACGGGGAATTCATCCCCATACCTTGGAACCACAAAGGTCTCGCACTGCGCGGTTCCAAAGGAGGTTCCTTCCGCGAACGCTCAGGCTGTAGAATGAGCTCCCCGTTGAGGTTTTCCCTGGAGAGTACAGCATGGAGTTCTTCAAGAAGGGTGTGAAAAGATTCCTGCAGGGTCGGCAAAGCGCGAGTGATACCCCTGGTTTGTTGCAAGCGTCCATAGGCGGCGGTAACCGCTGACCATCAGGCTTACCGCATGCTTGTTTGCCACTCATGTTGTATAAAAAAATTACAGTACACAGTGATGCAGTAAGCAAGGTTATAAAAACCTTACAATCACTGCAATGACAGAAAATGTATGTTAATCCGTGCCTCGATCGGTCATCATCCACGCATTAATGTCTCGCTATTACTATTGAGGCCGATGCCTTACTTAACGTGACAATATATTCCGTCAACGGTATCATTAAGTCGCAACTTGGTGCTAGTATAAAATTATAATGTTAAATTAAAACTCATTAATTTATTCCAAGTATATATTTTGGACTAATTCTATCAACACCTTCTTCGTTTGTCAACGCCGAGTTCGTAAATATACATTTACGTGTCAACCAGTGAAAATAATAAGATTAATAAGACTAGTAGCAGTAATAGTTTAAGCTCAAAACTTTGCTCTACTTCAGTTTCATGCGCGTAAAATGTATTATGTATACTGAGCTATAAGCAATCGAATTTAACGCGGCCGGTGAAAAATGTTTGTAGCCTAAGTTACGTCTTATAACATTAGCTATCAGCTAGTAAAATTTCCATCAAATCGACTCAACCGTTTCGGAAATTAGCCTAAACAAACTGACAATAACAATGTTTTATTACCTGTGGCGTATACAATTTTATAAATATTCATGAAAAAACCTGTAGAAAATTTATATTATAATACAAAGTAATAATAAAGATAAACTAACTATAAATTGAATAAATGTCCCAAATCTGTGTCACGCGGAAGGGTGCCAAGAAGACTGGCGGCATTGCCACGTTGTATGGCAATGCTGATTCGCTGATTCCTTCGTTCTATAAAAAACCTGTCATTTTGATATTAAAAACAGACAATTAAAACTGACTATTTGACAGATGTCGCTACTTGGCACCTAAAACAAATCATGACTACAACTAGCTCTGGGACAGCGACGTAACGTCAAAAGTTAGCAGGTAGGTACATGAAGTAACACGCGTGTGATCTTGACTTATACGTAACTCAACGTTCTCATAAATCAACCCGACACATGCAAATACAATGGCTGCGGACCCCAAAAGTAAAATCACAGATATTTTCAATAACAAAGCTGTCATTAAACTGATATAGATCGGCTAAAAAGCGGAACAGCGATGTGAAATGGTTGTAAGCCCACATCACAATACTATTCACCACCATTAAGGAACAATAGAGGGATTACAGAGGGGATAGAAATTACTCACATATTTGAATCGTACATATTTTATTAGGTACTAATGTCGTGTATTTTGATTACTGATTATTTCTTTACTCGAGCATGTATGAAGAGACTGATTAATGTGGACGAAGCGAAAGAGGTATGCA
This sequence comes from Drepana falcataria, assembly GCA_945859725.1. Lineage (NCBI taxonomy): Eukaryota > Metazoa > Arthropoda > Insecta > Lepidoptera > Drepanidae > Drepana > Drepana falcataria. Next base: position 10,357,141 of record OX243935.1, read on the forward strand.
AGTCTAGAGGGAACTGGCGCTCTATTATCTCTGCCTACACCAGTAGGGACCTGGTGTGATTTTAACATAGATTATATACTATTACATTGAGAGTGAAGCGCGTTTAGATAAAACTTTTTTTTTTGCGGTTACGCTATTCGATTAATTCGATATCTATAATGTGTATGGCAAGGATTAGCTGCAAATAACATGCAAATGTTTCCTTAACGCTAACAAAAAATATCAGATCCCGACTGTAGCAATGAGTTTTTCTGAACTTAAGTAAAGTGATTAGTCAATTTCAAAGGTGTATGTATTGTCGTGCTTGCGTAACGGCGTAGCGATAGAATAGTCATAAACTTTTCATTGAAATTGTATGAATACGTCGTTGTCCTCTTCCATCGATATATTTTAGGTATCAAATTTATCACGCCGAGCATCTCAAGGGCAGAGTCGAGAGTGACACGTGATCCTTCCTCTCTATTCTACCAGATACTCGCATTGTATATCTGTTAATATCTAATAATAAAATATGAGCTTGGTTTTAGAAAGACGGTAAGGTAAGCATTCTGATCGCCTATACGTCTGTCTGTGTCCTTTGGTTAACTTTCAAATGCTCCGAGCCTTCACTAGATTCATTTTAATTATTTGGGCTAAATCAGTGGAACCCATATTGCGGAGCGATAATGCATGAGGGATACCCGTATACTGCTACCATGTTCGCCATTAGACAGTTTTGCTCTAGGTAAAGGCGTCACAATACCTAAAGTACCAACGACGTCGATACTAACGCCATCTTTAATTACAAACCAAACAAAGCGACGTAAGTAGATAAAAGAAAGATGTTCTTTTTTCTAAATTAAATATTAAAAAACCGCCCTTCCATTAGGTTTGTAAAGCCGCAAAGGGCGCGGTCTTAGTAACAGCGATTCGTGTCGTGTGAAAAATATATACCTACCAAGTCGTAACCCAGGTACTATCTTAGATATCATACATACATATCATCACGCCAAGTCCCTAACGGGGTAGGCAGAGAGTATAGAGCGCCAGTTCTCTCTAGACTTACATACCTCTTTCGCTTCGTCCACATTCATAAGTCTCTTCATACATGCTCGTCGGTTTCGAGTACTCTTAACGTTCCCGTCCTTGAGAGTCCGATCTATTTGATCCAGGTAGTTGGAACGTGGCCTTCCACTGCCTCTTCTTACACACACTTTTGCTTTGTATATCTGTTTCGTCAATCTTTCTTCACTCATCCTTTCTATATGTCCAAACCAACGTAACATGCCTTTCTTCATCTTTACAATCACGCCCTCATTCACGCCAGTTGATTTGCGAATCTCTTCATTGCGGATTCGATCTAATATCTTTACTCCGCACATTTTTCGAAGAGATCGCATCTCAACTGCATTCAAGCTATTTTCATACTTCCTCTGACATACCCAGGATTCGCTGCCATACAATAAGGTAGGTACCAATATCGCGTTGTGGACAGCAACTCGAGCATTCTTGCTCAGACTTTTACTGCCCATCAACGCCGACATGGCTCCATTCACCTTATTTCCGGCAGTTATCCTTCTTTCAATATAATATATCGTATATCTAAGATATCGCTTAGTTCAAAACATTGAACTGTAAAGTTTAATAAAATTACACATAATTATATAATAAATTAAATATACATTAAGTGTTAAAGTCAAACAAAACTGATATAATGCCATGATAAGATAAGGTTGTGGACATATTTCGAGCCGTGTTATTTCTAGTACGACGAAACGGCGATAGACTCGTCATTGGTGGAATTCGAGCTTAAAGACCATAAAATAATATTTCCCGAGTAAAGTTAATAAAATCATAAAAAAATAACTGTGGGATATGATCAAATTTGATCCATGCCACCAATCTTCCCTCATAATTAGGATACCTTCGCAATAAAATTATAGACACAACACAAATTATATCTTCACGCCTTCGTACAAGGGTCCAAGAATCGGTAGGCAGAGGTTTGTAGGTAATATGTAGTGGTATGCAGGTTTCCTCTCGATGTTTTCCTTCGCCGTAAAGTTTGTGTGACTAATCGATGTACTTAAATTTAAAAAACAATTTTGTTGCAGTACTTGAACCACTCGGCCACTACGGCTCTTCGACACAAATTAATAAGCTATTTAAATAATATGTATTTCACGTTCGTGTAATATATATATATATAAACATCATTTTTGTTTCCTCTATACAATGAAACATCAAGAGCATTCAAAACTAGTGAGCATGTATGGAGTCACTGATGATGAATGTGGGCGTGGAAGTGAAAGAGGTCGAAAGTTTAGTACTGGTGATTAATTCCATTTTCCTATCCTGCGATAGACTCGACGTGATGTTATTCATATTTTTTTAAAACCACACGGGTGGCCAACAATGTGGTAAGCGGTTACCGTCGCCCATAGGCGCTTACAACACCAGGGGTATTGCTCAATTAATTATTGAATGTATTATTATTTAATTGAGAACAATACGCTATGTTCATAAAACCGCTTTATCTTATAAGCCCGCTAGCAAAGAGGCTGCGCCGTCAAATAGCGTGTTACCGTGAGAAAGGGCCCGATTACTATATTTGAGTGGAGGCAAAGGCACCGCGCGGGGTGTTTAATCGCCATTCTTATTTGTGCTGCACCCTAAGTTGAAGCCCTCACACGACTGAGTACATAGGGGTATTATTTAAAGAAAGCGGTTCCACTAAAAACGCGTACAAAAATTATCCAAAGAGTTTTGAAGGAACACCATAGTCTAGCCTGCACAACTCTTGGGCGGCAATCTTATCAGATGAACCCACAAAATTATAATACATCAAATACTTGTTTCAACGCTAATTTCCGCAGAGATAATTCATAAACACACTTTTGGAGGAGAATCGTGGTGTCCGATTTGTTCTAGAAGATTCACAATAATATATCACATTAACAGACTTGTTAACTAAATATGTATGTCTTGTTATTGTCGTAAAAGCATGAAAATATACACATCGCCCCGATATATCAAGTTATTGCGATTTTTATCAAATTAAATTGCAAATATTTTTTAAATTTAAATTTTTCCGCGCCATCTATAAGTAAATAAAGCGTGTAAAATACAAACCAAAGTACGTCATAGCGTACTCAAAATGCCCAGATTATGGGTGAAACTTAGTTAACCTACATACAAACTCACATAAAGGTTGTTTTAAATGTGTGGGAGGTCGCGTTCTCGTCAACAATGACGCATGTTAAGCTTGTACAGGATGATAACGGATGAATACATGTAAGCTGATTCATCGTCACTTCTCCTTATCATCGTTCATGTTATCATTAGTATTGAAAGTACATACCTGTTACAACTTGTTCCTCATGTGTCGTTGGGAAAATCTCAAAATTTAGAAGCTTTTTTTAAAATCCTACTTCCTACTAATCCTTACAAATGTTATAAATGTGAATGTAAGTTTTTTTGTTACGCTTTCACGTAAAAACTACTTAACCGATCATCATACAACTTTGCACACATCTTTTTGGAGGTATTAGAAGTATACATAGGATACTTTTTATGAAAAAATAAAAACTTTTTACGAAAGATAAAAAAGCCGTCCACGCCGACGAAGTCGCGGGCACAGCTAGTATTATATATTAGCAAGTGTCCATAGGCGGCGGTAACCGCTTACCATCAGGCGGACCGCATGCTTGGTTGTCACCCTTGTGGTATATGGAGTGGAGAGGTGCGATGGAGTGAATTTTACAAAGATATGTATGATGATGATGCCGCTGATCTACTCATAGAGCTGCCTCCAACAGAATCTGGCGAGGATCCTATAGCGGATAAAATAAGTATGGGAGAGATTGTAAGAGCGATAGAACTTCTCTGCGAATCTTGAAGAGAGAAGAACTCTGAAATGTGGAAAAGCTGCGGGAATATATGGGATTACGGCTGAGATGATCAAGTACGGTGGACCAGCGGTCTGGGACGTCATCTATTTGCTATGCAATCTTTACTGGGAAAAGGGTGATGTTCCGGACGACTGGAGGCGAGCAGTCATCGTGCCTTTCTATAAAGGAAAGGGATCACGATTGGAATGCTCAAACTACAGAGCCATCAGCTTGGTCAGCTTAGCTAGTAAAGTGTACACGAAGATCCTGACGATAAGAATGCAAGAGCGATCCGAAAGGTTTCTCTGGGAATCCCAAGGTGGATTTAGACCAGGATGAGTATGGATAAAACCTTCTCGCTTCGCGGAATTGCGGAAAAGTTTTTGGATATTAACCAAAAGGTTTTCTGCGCTTTCGTCGACTTAGAGAAGGCATTTGATAGAGTCGTACGGAACTCTGGGACGTGTTGCCTGGATATGGAGTGAGCAGTTCCCTACTGCATGCCGTGAAATCACTCTATAGTGATAGCGAGGCGTGCGTTAGGGTTAACGGTGAGATGTCACCCTGGTTTGATGTGAAGTCGGGGGTCAAACAAGGGTGTAGCATGTCTGCCTGGCTGTTCATTATATATCTAGATAACTGTCTGAGAGCACTAAGAACGCACGGATGTGGAGTGAAAATGGGAAACTTAGTGGTCAACTGCCTACTATACGCCAATGACGCGGTTTTACTGGCGTCATCAGAGGGCGAACTGCAGTCACTAGTTACCATAATGAAAGAGGAATGTGAAAAGAAGGGGCTGCGCCTAAACGCTGGCAAGACTAAGGTTCTGGTATTCGAAAGAGATGAACAAGTGACCGAGTGTGCTATATCGGTAAATGGGCAAATTCTAGAGCAAGTGAATGAATTTGTATATCTAGGAAGCATGTTCTCACGAGATGGAAAGTATGAAAAAGATATTGAAAGAAGGATAACTGCCGGAAATAAGGTGAATCGAGCCATGTCGGCGTTGATGGGCAGTAAAAGTCTGAGCAAGAATGCTCGAGTTGCTGTCCACAACGCGATATTGGTACCTACCTTATTGTATGGCAGCGAATCCTGGGTATGTCAGAGGAAGTATGAAAATTGCTTGAATGCAGTTGAGATGCGATCTCTTCGAAAAATGTGCGGCGTGACGATATTAGATCGAATCCGCAATGAAGAGATTCCCAAATCAACTGGCGTGAATGAGGGCGTGATTGTAAAGATGAAGAAAGGCATGTTACGTTGGTTTGGACACATAGAAAGGATGAGTGAAGAAAGATTGACGAAACAGATATACAAAGCAAAAGTGTGTACAAGAAGAGGCAGAGGAAGGCCACGTTCCAACTCACGGACTCTCAATGACGGGAACGTTAAGAGTACTCGAAACCGACGAGCATATATGAAGAGACTGATGAATGTGGACGAAGCGAAAGAGGTATGTAAGTCTAGAGAGAACTGGCGCTCTATACTCTCTGCCTACCCCGCTAGGGACTTGGCGTGATGATATGTATGTATATATATATATATATATATATATATATATATATGAGAAAGTGTTTGAGTATGCATTGATGTTTGTTACCAATCACGCCAGAACAGCTGGACGGAATTGAATGAAATTTGGGACAGCGATAAATTATTAGCTGGATTAACACAGAGGATATATTTTGTTACGAAAATAAATCTAGATAAAATTATACTAATGAAAACGATTTTTACGCGGGTCATAAAACGCGGGGCTCGTCTAGTAAAAATATATGTGAGTATATTTGTACTGTATACACTCCTAAACTATTAACTACGATTATGATGAATCTTTGGTTTTTATATCTAAAAAGAACTGGCGGTCTCTCTGCCTATCCCATATTTGCTGCCTTCACATAGTAATTAAGAGAAAGATTTAGTGTCGAATATTACAAAGGAGTTCTGCTAGTTGTTTTACAACTAAAGCAGCAAACAGGCACGTGGCCCGACCATGGGAATCGGCAGTGCTTTGCAATTAAAATAGTTATCTTTCCACCAATCTAGATATAAAATACAAGAAATGTTTCTGCCTATGTCCTTTACAGACTTTGAAACTATCAAAACGATGTGCCCCCAAACCGGTTGTATTTGAAAGGCATGCGAAGATGGTTCTAGATCACTAAAACGATAGATAAAAATAATTCTTTGCTTAGCTGGTACATATTTATTTAGTTTCAAGTTAGTAGTACTACTACAGGTTGGTCTCAATACAATAGTGAAGTACAGTTAACACATTTCATTACACAATACAAATAATGTAGCCTTTGTGGATTGGCTCAAACAAAAGGATAAAATATCTACATTTTCCGCAACTCGGTTCAGTGTATGCATGGAGCTCGTTAATGGCGTTTTTTTATATATTAAAGTTGTCCATCAAAATACATAGGGTAGCATACATATATATAACATATATACATAACACCTAGACAAGTCGCATCCGACTATATCCACATTTGATGCTTAATTACATAAAGGTCCCAATTTGAATCCAAGCAAACATAGACAGTCGTCCGGTTTGACGGCTGCGTGTATATGAATCTCTGTCTCTCACAAATTAATTATACAAACTGCTGGATGTGGCGGCTAAGCCGAATAGTCAAACAGGGGTTCAAAGTTAGCGTACGGATTTAGCAAGCGGCTTAAACTAGGAAGACAATCGCCGAGGACACGCCTGACAGACGACTGTCACACCGTTGTAAGCGTTTTATATGCAAACACAAGTCCGAATTTGAACTATTCTCATAATAAACATGACTTTTTTAAATACCACAATATGTGGTATATAAGATTTTTGATTGTGATGTGATATTTTAAGAGACAAAGGGAACGTCAAATATATTAATCTATACTAATATTATAAAGAGGAAAGATTTGTTTGTTTGTTTGTTTGTAATGAATAGGCTCCGAAACTACTGGACCGATTTCAAAAATTCTTTCACCTTTGGAAAGCTACATTATCCCCGAGTAACATAGGCTATATTAAATTGGACCCGATAGGTGGCGCTGCGATCGAGTTTCAAGAATTTTACCTTTTTACCCGGGCGAAGCTTTCTGTGTGTTTCTGTGTGTCTTAAGCTAGATTCGAGAATGGTTTAGATTTACAATTGGACCCAATAGGTGGCGCTGCGATCGTGTTACGGGCAATTTAACTTTTTCACCCGAGCGAGGCCGGCGGGACAGCTAGTTATATTATAAATGCGAAAGTTTGTGAGGAATGTTTGTTCCTCCTTCACGCAAAAAATACTGAAGGGAATAAGATAAAATTAAGCTCAGATATCAATTATATGCTGGGTCAACACAATTTTACTTTTATTCCTGAAAATTACACATTAAAAAATCTACCAATGAAATTACATTTTATGTGTGTGTGATATTGGTCGCAACTCTAGTTGAATCTTATTTGGTGTTCCTATAGTTGACGAAGCGATGCCTAGATAGTACATATACGCTTTGTGGATTGACGCGTCCTGCTACTGGTCTATACATAGTAGTTAATTGGATTTTGTATGTAACTTGGGACAATTAAAGCTCATCATATTATATATCATCAATCAAAAATGTTGTTATTATGTAACGATCACAATTAAAGTTAATTTTATTTCCGTCTTTTGGGAACAAGGTAATGTGTATTCAGAGAAGTAATACGACCGTAGTTTGCTGTCCTCGAGGCCAAATTCACATACTTTTTTAACTAGAGTTAAAAAATCTCGAAGAAAGGGTCAGCTCGTAGTCAGGGTGAAAAAATTAAAATGTAACACGATGGCAGCGCCATCTGTGGGGTCCAATTATAAATGTAAATCAACCAGGGATCTACAAATCCGCAAATACACACATAATGGATCGTGCAATTCTTTTTAAAGAGTTTTTGCACACACAGCAATTAATTTTAATGTATAAAGATATTAGTAGGTATTTGTGTTTTTTAATATACAAACTTACATTACGTTGAGAATATTAGAAAAGTCCGATTCTAATTATTAAAGATGCGAAAGTGTTACTAGCTACTCTCCTTCTCAGCGCCAAAGTCCGACACCTTTTAGAACCCGTCCAATAGTTGAAAGGCTATAAGAACCCCCATAGATCCCCAACATTCTACTCTCCAGGAACCTAAATAATATCCTTCATGTATTATTTATAACACAAACTAGTAGAACATAAAATTTTCATAAGCAATTCCATAAAAAATCCAATTACGTGTTATACATACAAAATTTCTCTAACACTCTTTTTTGTAATAGGCACTAAATCACTTGTCTTGTCCTCGATGCGTGGGGTCCCACATGGGACAATAAGACCCTTCGCCCTTGTATCCAAACAACCAGTGTTACTTGACCTTTTGCACCCCTGAGTTTTACCTTCAAACTGTTTGCTTGGTAAGTATGTGAAAAAGAGAAGATAGGTCAAGATATGTTAGACAACGGTAGGCAACAGCTGTTGCTAGCAGCACAAAGTGAGTCTTTTGGAGTAGTTTACTTGTCTACTAATAGTTTGATGCGTGATCAATTTCTGTTACAACACATCCATTTTTATAGGCGATGTTTTGGGAAAGAAATAGTGACGACTAAAACAATGCAAAAATGTGTGGAGTAAGAAACAGATAATGACCACGATCCAACTACCTAGATCAAAACGATCGATTACTCAAAGGTAGAAACGTCAAAAGTTCCCAACACAACGTGTAAGTATACAAGTATATAAGGACACATGAAGAACCTAATGAATGTTGATGAAGCGAATAATGTCTGTAAGTTTCTGGCGTTATATTGTCTCTGTTTAGCTGTGATATGTATGCGTTGATGAAATATCTTAATGACTTGCTTTGATAATTTTTTTAATATTTATTTTTTAAATCTGTGAGTCTGATTTTTCAATTAAGGAAATTGGATAAACTTAAGAAATCTTATTGTGCCTTATCCTCAGGCCTTTCGTCGTCAACGGCATCCTCTATTCGCCGTATCTCCGGCTATTATTAAAGATTACAATGTATTGGGCTATATTAAGATGCCAACGTGTCATAATGGCAAGTCTGTATTTGCCATTATGACAAGTTGCCATTTTTTGGGGATCATTTCCTTGACTGTAAGATTAGTGGCGCTTACACTACTAACTAACTTCTGAAAAATCTAATAGATACTATACAGTCGGCAGTAAAATTTGTGATGCAGGCGATTAATCGAACCACTCGGCTACAACGACTCTTATGCTTTTAACTAAAACTGTCACGTATAATAAACAAATTAATGGTCATCATAAATTTTAACATGGCGATAACAGGGGTCATCGGATTAACGTCGGTCAACCCAACATCTTGTGCAAATCCCAACACTCTAAGCTTATATTATAAGCAGGCGTTTAAAATACCACCGCACGGTGGCGATGATACTCCTCGATCCAGCATTACTAGTTGTAAAAGACCAAACATGGCTGACCTTAAGCTTAAGAACAACTCGGAACAGAATAAAGGTAACGTGAGGATCTGAGAGTACTGGTCGGCGAACAATGGAGGTGTGAAAGGGGTTTTATGTAAACACTCTTTTGTGTGGTAGGGTTCAGGGCATTGTGAGGAGCGCTTTGAACAAATAGATTACTCCAGTATTTGTCTCGGCACCGCTTGTCAGCGGAGTGTGCGACAACAATGAAACCGACCTGACTGTTGTGCATGCGTTTTTAAAGTGCCGTCTTTAAGTTGAACATTTTACTTTTGCTTTCAGCGTTAGGACTATGTGAGGTCGTTGATAAGCGTGTGGTAGATTTCTTATTTATGATTTCTAGTCACGTGGACTCTTATATATATAATAAGTTCGTGTAATCATGTAATCATTCAAGTGCCGTGATGGCGTGGTTGGAGTAGTCGCTTGGAACACAAATATTGCAAGTTTAAATCCCGGCTATACCAATGGGGTTTTTTGAACTTAAGTACAGTGAGATACGTGTTTACGGTGAAGAATAATATCGAATGGAAACCTGCATAGGTTTGAGAAGAAAGTCTAAGACTAACGTATAGCTGTGCTCGAGAAATGGACTCGCCGTCTGTGACGTTGGCTCCTAAAATATATCTCCGGCGAAAAGTAGGTACCTCTTTCGCTTTCGAGTACTTTTGACGTTCCCATCCTTGAGTGTCCAATCGATTTGATCTAGGTAGTTGGAACGTGGACTTCCTCTGCTCTTCTTTTATATTACTTTCGCATATCTGTTTCAACAATCTTCCTTCACCCATTCTTTCTATCAAAAGTCCGCGTAACAAGCCTTACTTCATGTTTACAAGCACACCATCGATCGTTCACGCGAGTTTTATAAATAACTTTATTACACATTTCTACTCCGCTCAGTAATTAAGCAACCCCAATCAGACTTCCTCAATCCAAATCACATCCCGACAAAGGATCCGAGGGAGAGCCCTTTCGATTCCCGCTGTGAGGCTTCCCTTTGCTTTAGGTGTCATGAATACCACTTCCAATACTGAGAAAAGACGACTAAATACTTCTAGTTAAGTCATAAAAAACGTTGATCACTTGAAAGTGAACCAAGATCTTTTTATCTGAACCATTCTGTAGTAGCTCATACAATAACAATACCAAGAGTTTATTTTGGAAGGTCGTCGGTAATTTTTTATATAATAGTTCTTCAAGAAGGGTTTTTTTTTTTTTTTTTTTTAGACTACAAGAGTGGCAAACAAGCATACGGCCCACCTGATGGGAACCGGTTACCGTAGCCTATTTACGCTCACGATACCGAAGTATCACTTGCGCGTTGCCACTCTGTGTTCGGAGAGTTATAGTGTGTTGGCAGCGTAAGGTTTAATCCCTCTGCTTCCAACACAATGTAACAATCCTCCCCCCTCCCCAAGGAGCTCATTACTGGAAACCTTATTCACCACGTAGGAACACAACACAATAAATTGTGTTATTTGGCTACGGACTTCTATAAGGTGGAGGTCCTGCCCCAGTCGGGCAGCTCCAAATTCGAACGGGAAACCCGTTATGCCCTACCTCTCTTAAAAGATTGTGTGTGAAAAGATTCCTGCAGGGTCGGCAACGCGCGAGTGATACCCCTGGTGTTGCAAGCGTCCATAAGCGGCGGTAACCGCTTACCATCAGGCGGACCGCATGCTTGTTTACCACCCAAGTGGTATAAAAAAAATGGTTATGAGTCAGACACATAATATAACAAAATATTGTATATACATACTAGCTGTGGCCTCGCCGTTTATTCCGCGATGATATGATTTTAAAACTATACATATACATACCTTATAACGCATAAGGTAATAATCTATCTTTCCTTCAAATTTCATTCAAATCCGTTCAGTAGATTTTGAGCCAATGACGATTATCATCATCCTCATCAGGATCATCATCCTCACTGGATATCACATTTATAATATTAACAGGATTTAAATTCAGTTTTTTTGCATTATGGCCGTGGGGGCCGAGTGGTTCGAGCAGTTGCCTGCGACGCAAAGGTCGCAAGTTCGAATCCCGACTGTACCAATGAGTTTTTCTGAACTTAAGTACAATGATTATTCATACCACGAGCTTAACGGTGAAGGAAAACCTCGAGAGGAAACCTGCATACGTCTGAGAAGAAATTCAAAGGCGTATGTGTAGTCGTGCTGGAGTAACGGCGATGGACTCGCCATCTGTCACGCTGGCACCTAATATACCTCTGGCGGAAAGTGTTGGTATTACCTATACACCTCTGCCTACCCCTTCGGGGTCCCTTGTGGGAAGGCGTGAGGAATAAGATTTAAATTCATTACCTTCTTTGCAAAGATCGAATTCCAACTGTACTAATGCGTTATTTGATCTTGCATAAGTACAGTGATTAATCACCCGAGCTTTACAGCGAAGGAGATATCGAGATGAACCTGCATACGTTTCGGAACATATTCAAATACAAATACCGAGCGGTTCGGGTAGTTGCCTGCGACACAAAGATCTCAAGTTTGAATCCCGACTGTAATTGGTACAGTCGGAGCTTTTCTGAACTTAAGTACAGTGATTAGTCTCACCACGAGCTTTATTTACTGTGAAGGAAAACATCGAGTGGAAGCCTGCATACGTCTGAGAAGCAATTGAAAGGCGTATGTATAGTCGTGCTTGAGTACTACGGACTCTCTGGCGGAAAGTGGGTGTGTGGGTACCTTTACACCTCTGCTTACCGCTTGGGGGACCCTAGTGGAAAGGCGTGAAGATATATATAACAAGACAACTGTTCTATTTACTGACCTGGCTGGAGGCCTGGGTCTCGCCATTGACCGGTTAAGTAGCAAAAGTTCCCGGAACACACGCTACGAAAGACAATACAAAAAAATAAAAAATCTATATACTGAGATTATTCTATAACAAACATTGAACAGTTGCAGCGACTCGTTTCGATCACCAGTTGGTCCGCTAATGCAGGATCGATGAGAAACTTTGAACGTCATCCTGGCCTCTCTTGGGGCTTAGAGCTAGAGTTACATTATCCCCTGTCGGCCAACGAAATGCAATAGTAATACTCAATTTATTTCTTTTTAGACTTTTTGAACGGGACCGAGAGGGGTTTATACCGAGATTGGCAATGCTATTGGATTACGACAATATACGTTAAAATACCGTCGCTTGATTGAACCACTCGTGTGTTATGGAATATTAATAAATATTGATATATCAAATCGATCGGACGCTCTCTACTACTCGAAACCGACGAGCATGTATAAAGAGACTGATGAATGTGGACGAAGCGTAAGAGGTATGTAAGTCTAGAGAGAACTGGCGCTCTATATTCTCTGCCTCCCCCGTTAGGGACTCGGCGTGATGGTATGATGATGATATTAAATATTGATAATACTGAAATAATATATGAGACTTATGAATGGACGAAGCTAAGGTAAATATGTTAGTGTAGAAAACTGGCGCACTACTCTCTTAAACCACCCCGAAAGGGACTTCCGAATGATATGTCGAATGTGCGAATTAATTGTATGTACTGATATAATAATTCTTTGTTACTCTGAATTAATGACAATTTACACAATAACAAGTAGTTCATCTTATTCTATTTTTAAATATCGTGGCATAAAACATCTCCGCAATGGATTCTATTGTTTAATTCTTGTTGCGTAAACATTAACACGTCACAAAATATAAAATATTGCATGCAATAGGAAAGATCTCTTGATAATTGCACCAACCCTTGCAAACCAAACCAGAGTGCATTTCAAACCTGGTCTCTGTAAATGTATTATTATTATACAACATCGCATTTGGGGGGCTGTGATCACATACACGCAGCTGCCGAGACCATTGCTTACACTTACAACTTCAAACAATTCCCAACCAAAGTGCCACAGTTTTAGGGTACATTTTGTAGTGTTCGATATCAAATCCCAGAGGCACATATGTGTTGCCCACCCTCAAAATTAGATTTACGCAGAAAAAATTACTTAATGGGATATTTTCTGTGTGAATAGCGAGAGGACGCCGCAATGGCGGAGTTTTTTTAATCCGTCTGAATCCGTACTCAGCCGTGTAGAAAGACGTGGGATTTGATATGATACCAGCTTAGCAGACGGGTTTGTGAAAGGATATGGGAAAATCAAAGGGTAACTTTAAATAACAACATTAACAATACGAATACTAAGATGAACGTGGATTTATGGAAAGAGTTCCGTAACTCTAGATACAAAAGGCGCTCTACTCTTTTTGCCTATCCCGTAAGACTGGATGGCCATAATGCAAATGGAAACAGTGAAAAAATTTAAGCAAAGGAACTTTTTTCGCGTTTTTACATAGATACAAGTTCGTATTGAATAAAATCCACACGCGAATTTTATTGTCCCTAGCTAGCTAAAATCGATCCGGCACTCACGGAGCCATCGAAGCGTATTTACAAAACATGGTTGGCCAGACCGATGTGAGAGCATTACTGCAGACAATACGCCCCCTAGCGCCATTGTCGCTAATGCTATGTTCAAAGCCCCTACGTGGGCAATTTAAACTTTCTCGAGGGGAGCTTAGTTTTAGAAGTTAAGGAAATATGATGTTCTATACACGATGTATAAGCTTACAGGGTTCTGTTATTTTGGGCCTAATTGATACGTGGTTTGTAAGTAACTAATACCTTAATATAAGTAAGTACAAATCATGAATAACTGAATACACGAAAATGTTTAAGTATTCATAATAAAATATACGCACGAAGTTATAAAGGTAAGAATTGAAAGTTGATGAATGTCGATGAAGCGAAAGAGATATATCTCTGTATATATCATACTAGAGAGAAATGGCGCTCTACTCGCTCTGCCTACACAGTGAGGGAAAAGGTTTGATGATATGTAGGTATGTATGTAGAAAGAAGACTCTCAAAAAAATATCTCGAAGGGATAAAATAGGGGTTGAAAGTTTTCGTGGGCAATCCGTTATTACTAAAATTAGGAACCAGAAAATTTATAGCACGCATTTGGTAAAAAAAATACGTGATTAAACTTTAATTTCCAGATGATGAAATATTACTGGGCTTTTTAAGCGGACGAAGTTCTGGGCACCAGCTGTTCTAGTATGAACAAACATATCAGACAACATCAAGCGTAATTTGAATGCAACTACGAATTGTAAAACAATAATCGCCTGACCTTAACTTCTACATCCAATTAAGAGGTTATTAGACTTCAGATTGGTAACGAAAGGTTAAAACAAGTTACTGATTTGATAATAAGATTGATTACATCACGACCTTAACATTATGCCGGTTCAACCCTAATTACACGAAAGTCCTTCAAGTTTCTTTAATTACAATAAAATTAAAAACAATCACCTAGCGACTGTCTCAGATCCTCTAGTTATTTCAATGAATGCTTGAACAACCAAAAAAGGGCAAGAACATTGCTCTCAAAGGCTCCAGTTCTATTGTGAAGAGCGGAACAAACTCTTCAATGGATAACAAAACAAGATAAATAACACTTTGGAACTAACTATTAAAGAACTTGCAAAGAAAGCAGAAAGAGATGCATGTTATAGGTGAGTTATGGGATAAAAAGAGACGAGACATGTCTCATGTTAACAATGAGAGATAGACTTCGTGATGTAATGTGAGCACTCAATGGATATAAATCCCATTCGACGTTCGCGTTTACTGAATACATTTGTAAACTAATAATGGCCCTTATTACAATGAAATAAGAGTGTAAGCTTAGATAATGGTAGGCCAATAACTGTGGTGGATACATGCATCTGATGTCGTTGACTCATTCATTATCGTAAGTTATTCGGTCTATGGAAGGATAAACCAACCATTACGATTTGAAAGCAATTTGCTTCGATGTAATTCCCTTTTGTTCATACCTAAGCATACACTTTATCTACATACTCTATCTGGGATTATCTATACTTCTTAGGGAGCGCGCACAATACAAAGTTCAAGTTAATTGATAGAGCTAATATAATTATTGAGCAGTGGTGGCCGAGTGGATCCAGAAGTTGCCTGTAGGTGGCAAGTTCGAAGCCCAACGGTACTGTTACTTCTTCTAAACTTAAGTACAGTGATTACTAACACCACTAGCTTTACGATGAAGGAAAACATCGAGAGCAACCCTGCATACATCAGAGAAAATCATAAACCAATTAACGGTTATGCTTGAGAAACGATGGACTCGCCATCGGTCAAGTATGACGATGACTGGAATATTTTTGAAGCGTAAGTGTGTCTTACAGGGCATTCACATTTTATAAATATATCTTGGTACAATTCCATACAAATTGATCTAGTCTCAAAATATGCAAAGCTTGTACTATGTTACATTGTGTTGGAAGCAGAGGGATTAAACCTTATGCTGCCAACACACTATAACTCTCCGAACACAGAGTGGCAACGCGCTAGTGATACTTCGGTATCTTGAGCGTAAATAGGCTACGGTAACCGTTTCCTATCAGGTGGGCCGTATGCTTGTTTGCCACTCTTGTAGTATAAAAAAAAAATGTATACTATACAAATATATACTCACTCTTATGGATAGATATACTTGAATTCACAAGACTAAGGTACATTTAGGCGTGTCTCATACAACACATCAAGCTCATTGCTACAGTAAGAATTCCAAACTTGCATTATTTGCGTTGCGAGCGACTTCTCGTATCATTCGGTGTCTTTAAACACTTAAAACATTATATTAAATTGATTGCAATATATCATCATCACGCCGGGTCCATAACGAGATAGGCAGAGAGTATAGAGCGCCAGTTCTCTCTAGACTTACATACCTCTTTCGCTTCGTCCACATTCATCAGTCTCTTCATACATGCTCGTCGGTTTCAAGTACTCTTAACGTTCCTGTCCTTCAATGTATAAATACATATTAATAAACTGTTTTCAACATTCATTTTCCAAATAGCATCAACCAATAACATTGAAAGGTCCCGGCATCGTGAAGATAGTAAATTCAATTTCGCACGATCTCAAATGGAAGATATTTGTCGACGATTAAAGTGGTTAGCAAATGGACGGTAAAGGTAGTCATAACTCATAAGGGCCTGAGAACCAAGTCGCCTTGACCGGCGATCGGCACAATTTATTATTAGACTGCAAGTTTTACATAGAGGCATATTGATATTCACAACGTGCACTGTGCCAAAGCTACTTATAGATCAGAACAAATAGCGAGACTGCGTAGAATTAAAGGCTAATAAACAATAATTTATCGTTGTAAAATTGTCTAAATGAACTGATCCAGAAAAAATCTACAAATGTAATCCACGTCGCTGGTTCGTTGACTGATCATAAAACGTATTCACCACAGGCTTCATCATACAAAAAGAAAAGGTATCAGCACTTGCTTCGTCATAAAATACTCACTACAGCAATACAATAGGCTAATTGAGTAGTATTTAAAAATTATTTTATAAACTTTTTGTAACAAAGCTAAAGATCGATGGGACACAAAGATGGGAACGTCAAAAATGAGCACATATGAAGACACTGATTTGCGAATCCTCTCACCATATACGCTCACCGATTTCTTACGTTCCCATCCTTAAGTGGTGCACCTTTCAAGACATTAGGGTGCTTTGCATACGCGTTACAATCATAAACGCTAGTACCGCTCCTCAAGTTACCTTCATATAGGACGTTATATGGAAAATCACTGTACTAGGGGTTCAGATAAATCATTGGCTCAGACCACCGAAGGTTACACGTCTTATAAAAGACTTATAGCTACTGTAAGGCATGTCGATCTCATAGCTATAAAAGTCTTGAGGCGGGAACAACAGAACCCATAAACCCCATTTCATAAATAATTAACAAGGTGAGTTCTCAGAGAGGCAAGGCCATTCCCCATACCGGCTCACATTCAGTATTCGATCGTTTCCCACATAAATTATTGAACCAGTTGGAGTATGTAGTAAAAGCTCTGATGGAATTAGACAAAACATTATTTTACATTAGACAAAGTAATGGTATGTGTATTCTCTATGACTCTGTGAACATGGTAGGCTTTGTAGATTCCCAGATCTTGCTAACTTTGTTATACTTATCTTGTTTTACGATTTTTTTTTGTATGGTAAGCACTGACCTATTGACGGGCCTACGTTGTTCCCCCATACAAAAGTATTGATGCTGTAACATAATAATATCGTTATTGTATACCAAATATTTGAAAAGAATAACCATGGAAGCCGGTTCTTCTCCATAGAAACGACCAACCCGAACCGTGCACCTTTTTCGACGTTTTATAAATGCCCATCTAGGCCTATGTGAAATAAAACATTTTGATTTAGATTTTTGAAATTGGTATGCGATTTTTTCCGTAGATAGTTTTTAGAATTTCGTAGTAGAAACTTAAATAATGATAAATCACTGTATTTACTCATAAGCGTCTAACCCCATACCGAGGTTTGAACCAGTTTTGCAGGCGACTGAGCCACCGAGCCCATATCACGTCTGCCAGCCGAGACTATTAAACTAAGCCATTAATAATATCTAGGACAGGTTCCATAATGATAAGGGTGGGGTCACATTACGCGTCAGGTGTATAATATAAATGAAGATGTACGCTGAGATAGGTTTATAAAGGATGAAAGGTTATGCGAGACAGATAGTCCTTTGGAGAAAGTTATGGCTGAGGATAATCTTAGATAGATGGTAATCATTAATTTGGATTACGTACGCTTGGGGACAATTTGTATTTTGTAGAGGACCCATCGTTAGCCATGGGCTATTGTATTGGAATCGCCGTTCGGAGTTAAGATTCAGCGGAATAGATTTTTTTGGAAAACTTCTGCAAGAATAGTTGCAAGCTTTCTTAACTATAACATCACACCGAGTCGCTCACGGTGTTGATACAAGACCCTAGCGGCTAGATGCGAAGATATAAATATATGTATATACACTATATAAATATATGCTTGCTTACCCCTACGGGGAACCTTATAAGTCGGAGTAAAGATATATGTGTATATACAGCCAATTAAACATATCTATCGAGAGAGCTGTTCATTAAATATATCCTTATCGTAATGAGACGAGCTCAAAGTCTCGTAGTTAAATAAATTCGTGTCTGTTCAAACATTATAAATCACTGCTTTATATTGAAAATAACTATACAAAAGTACAAACACGCATGTAATTTCGATAAAAGTCAGTGATAACTGAAAACTAACTATGTTATTAATCTACTCGGTATAAAATCGAACAGCTTCGATTCGGAGATCGTTAAATAACTACCTATTACTTTATCTGAACCATAAACATGTCAGACGGCTACGGACGGAATCACCGAAGCGAATTTATGGTCTCATTTCTAATTCTATAAGTATCTAGAAATTTATCTCTGAGTTATTGTTTCAGTTATTAAATATATAGAGCAATAAAATACCTCTAAGCCGTGGTGGCCGTGTGGCTCGAGTAGTTGCCTGTGACACAAAAACGGCTTTAGTTGCATTCCCTGAAATATTTAAATTACACTTAAAATAGAGCAAAAGTACTTAAACGAAAAAGGAATTACGGTAAACGAAATATTAGCAAGTGGAAAGAAGTGGTCTCCGCCCTAAGTACGGAAAAGAGGCGTGATTATATGTATGTATGTGCAGAGAGTACAGCGCCAGTTCTCTCTAGACTTAAATACGTCTTTCAGTTCATCAACATTTGCCAATCCTTATCTTTGTGCTAGTTATAAGTAAATCTGTATTTTTCAATTTAAGAGAATTGTATTCTTATTGATAAATTAATAAACCATATAAAGAATGAATTATTTCTACATACTCTTCTGAAATCAATCACTTAAAGTGTTAATTTATCACACACGATAATACAAATGAAATGAAATAATTCAATTATATTCAAAAACACTTCCAAACAAGATTTAGTAGAATTTGTCGACCGGTCACCGGATTAGTCACGTTCAGTTTACAAGGTCGCCGCGAGAGACGTGAATACAAGCTGTGTCAGCCAATAGCGGAGGGATTGCCACTGTGTGTGTTAGTACTCACACGTTTTGGTGTATGTGTGCGTGAGGTGGCGCCATGCGTGTGCGTCTACGCAGCGTTCGTGTATTTGAATTTCGTGCTCTTGTCAAAGATATGACGCTACAATGAAGCCATAATAATACATTTTCCGCCAAAGCCACTGACCCAATTTCGATGAAATTTGGTATCACGATAGATGAGACCCTTGCAGAAACGCCAGCTTTTATTGCGAAAATACCTCTTAAGGGAAGTAAAAGAGTGATGACACATTTGATAAGGAACCAATATTTATTCAAGGCAGAATTTTTTTTAATTGCTTTGTTGCACTAACCACAAGAGCTTCTACCTAATATGATCTGAAAAAATATTTAAGCTTTAAATAACCCGTTTAATAAAGAAGGCATATCCCCACGCCATCCCATAAGGGTCCCCAAGGGGGTAGGTGTAAAGGTAGTGCCCTCACTCCCACTTTCCACCAGAGATATATTTTAGGTGCTAACGTGACAAATGACGAGTCTGTCGCCGTTACTCAAGCACGACAATACACCACGCCTTTGGATTTCTTCTCAAACGTATTCATGTTTTCCTTCACCGTAAAGCTCGTGGTGTGACTAATCTCACTGTACTTAAGTTCAGTAATCTTGCAATCTTTATGTCGCAGGCAACTACTCAAACCATTCGACCACCACGGCTCTTAAATTACGGCAATTAAGAAGGTTATAGGTTATATATCATTCTGCCACTATCCAAGAGAGCTGGAGGACGAATGTATATAGAAGTGGACAGGACATTACGTCACAATATTACCAATTCCTAATTAGATACCATCGTTCATTAGGGAGCATCCCGTAATGACGTGAGGTAATTTTGGCGATTTGTTCGATCCCCGGCCCCCTTGGTAAGATGTCGTGAGAATTCGCTCATTCGATCATTTCCCCCTACCATTATCACGTGAGATTTTTTAAAACCATATTTTTATGTAAATAGTCAATATCTGTGCTTAATCGTGTTAGATCTATTTATATATATATCCTCACGCCTTCCCACAAGGGTCCCCGAAGGGGTAGGCAGAGGTATAAAGGTAGTACCCACACACCCACTTCCCGCCAGAGATATATTTGGCGAGAATATATCTCTGGCGGATTTATTTACAGATGGCGAGTCGCCGTTACCCAAGCACGACTATAGATACGCCTTTGAATTGCTTCTCAGACGTATGCAGGTTTCCTCTCGATGTTTTAGAGGTCTATTTAACCCACTTACGCCACTAGTTAATAGAGTTTTTAATTTAACTTAATTTAACCCATTTTTCTCTCAATGGTACAATTATTCTAGTTGAAAAAAATACGTGATATTTACCGAGATCACTCTCTCCCCTACGTTAGGTGAGGTTGGGCATGACCCCCCCCCAAACACCTCACGTAATGAATGGTCGACCCCTTATTTCCACGTAACATCTGAAGGTCATCAAATATTCGACACAATGGAACAACAGCGACCTTACATTAGGAATGAATTTAATTTTCTTTATATTATAATATGTCATGCTGTATCCGCAGACTCGCTTAACTTACTCACATACTCAAGGACGGGAACGTCAAGAGTACTTGAAACCTGCGAGCATGTATGAAGAGACTGATGAAAGTGAATGAAGCGAAAGAGGTATGGTAGTCTAGGGAGAGCTGGCCCTCCACTTTCTGTTACCCTGTTTGGGGATTCGGTGTGATGATATGTATGTATATACAAGAAAGATAAAACTAGCTTAAGTTACTTCTTATAACATTAGCTATCTACCAGTAAAAGTTCCGTCAATATCGGTCCAGCCGTTTTGCGAGCCAGCCGGAACAGAGTTTTTTTTGTTTATTAGTTATATAATTAGTTAGTTGTCATCAGCTCTTAACAGTATTGTATACTATCGCCATATAAATTTATATATAGATAAAGGTATTTCATTTTTGAGATTAGTAAGTAATAGACATTTCAATGTAACTTATTATTATAGATAATTATAATGATATCATATCAATAATGATAGACCAATGTCTGGGTACTGGTGACGGAACACGGACGTCATACATACCCATACATAATTATAATAACAATAAGAAGTACATATTTCATTTTAGAATTTAATATTATATTATTTTAGGATTACCGGTGCATGCAAATGTTAACTCAGTGAGTCTACGCGGGCGACTACATCGGTTGATTTGTAAAGGCGATTCAGGAACAAGTGTAGTTCAACTCCGAAGTAAACTAGGTAAAGGGTCGAGAGGGTTTAATTAATACGGGACAAAGAGTTTCCTGCCATCGTTTAAAGTACTGGGTTATTACAAGCTCAGACAATTAGAAATGGGGAAGGAACGTGGCTTGTTAAACGAGTAGTCTTTGAAATAGTGACGCAAGACACATTGGGAATTAAAATAAGGTGGGACAAAAGTGTACAACAAAACGGCACACCATAAAAATAATTCCTACTAATATTATAAATGCGAAACTTTGCGAAGCCGTGGTGGCCGAGTGGTTCGAATAGTTGACTGCGAATCAAAAATCGCAAGTTTGAATCCCGACTGTACCCATCAGTTTTCAGAACTTAAGTACAGTGATTAGTCACACCACGATCTTTACGGAGAAGTAAAAAGAATTTTAAAGACGTGTGTATAAATCTGCTTGAGAAACGGCGATGGATTCTGACACGTTCCTCTCTCTCTACCTGTCACGTTGGTACGTAAATAGATATCAAGCAGAAAGAGACTTCTGCCTTCACCTATGAGGGAGAAGGCGCGCAGAAGACAGATATTTAAAATTGTCGTATTATATAAATTGGTCGTATTTAAGTTTGTCGTATTATTTACGTAATGGAGATATTTGCCTCGATCACCTAGAGACCTAACAAACTACAAACATTTGTATACAATTCTGAAGGCCGGTGATTCAAACATACAGTTTAACCTTATCTCCGGGTGAATCATAGATTATTTTAATAGCAACTGTTTGGCTAATACGGTCATGCTGATTTTATATTATTTGACGATTTCGAAGAACCTTAGATCGTAGAGAAATCTTATCTTGTACCGCAAGCCCAACTACATACCTATATTTCTTCTCAAAAGCAGATTCTTCTCGATGTTTTTCCTTCAACGTAAAGCTCGTGGTGTGATTTAAAAACACAGTGAGTGAAAAACTCATTAATACAGTCGAGGTCCGAAATTACAATCCCCAATAATTGACCACCCAATGTTGACCACTAACCAATGGGTGGTGGCCCATTGGTTCTGTTTAAATTTTTTTCAAAATATATCAGCGATTTGAAAATGGTATGGACTTCCAATAGCATCCGCCATCAAAACAAAAAGCGACCGATCATGACATTACAAACAGTAATAGCACTGTCCACTACAGCTAGCCATTAATATTTTATTGCTCGGGAAACCCAGCTTTCAACACGTCAATATTGATTTACACCTGTAAAATTGTTGTGTATGAGCTTCACGTAGTACTCAGAACATTGAACTCAGCACTCATGAACTAGGTTTGCCCGGTTTCACCCGGGTAAGATTTAATTTCTTGGATAGATAATTATGTAGAGACGATTTATTTATTTTGTTTGTATCTATTTTTGTATGTATTTGTGAATGAAGCGAATGAGATCTCTCTGGCTGATGGCTGTGAATTAAACTATAACTGCCTACCCCGTGAGGCACTCGGATGATGAAACAATGATATCACATATACATACTAACTTTGCCCCGCGACCTTTCATCCTCCTTAAATACTATTTGTCAATTGTTATTCTCTGGAATAAAACATATCTTGTATTAATCCAGTAAATAATCTAACCCTGTACCAAATTTCGTCTAACTACGCTTAGCTGTGTGTAAACACATATTAAAAAAAAGCATTGATAATAATAGTTAGATTTTTCTTCATTGAACAGCAGATGGCGTTGCTATAGTTTTGAATCGCGCTATGAGTGATAACTACTTTGATACTGATTAAGCCACGAGTTACTCGTGTGGCTTAACTCTTCTCACAAATGTCGATAAGCATATGAGTAATGAATTTATTACAATCATACTCAATGTTCACTAATGATGAAATATTTATATTCTGTACGTATTGTTTCTGTGTATTCTGTATGTTTTCCTGATACAATCATTGAGCGTGCAGGAGTAACGCGGAAATGAACACGGCAGATTTCAAGCATATTATCGCTCATAAATACAATGAGATTCCAGTTTCAATTAGGAAACTAAAACTGGAAGTTATCCAGATATATATTTTAGGAGTGACGTGACAGATAGCGGATCAATTGTCGTGACTCAAGCACGACTTTACAATTATTATTATCTGCCCTCTTTTTTAACTCTTGGAATATTTTTCTGGTATTGATTATCAAGCGGTCATCATTATCTGTTGGAGGTGTTATTATTATTATTTCACAATCAGGAGGATTAATAAATATATGTTAATATATATTTAAAAATATACTGTTTAAGATCTCTTCTGAATAAAGGTTATAATAATAAAAGATGAAGGAAAACATCGAGAGGAAACCTGCATACGTCTGAGAAGAAATTCAAAGGCGTATGTATAGTCGTGCTTGAGTAACGGCGATGGACTCGCCATCTGTCACGTTGGCACCTAATATACCTCTGGCGGAAAGTGGGTGTGTGGGTAGTACCTATACATCTCTGCCTACCCCTTCGGGGACCCTTGTGGGAAGGCGTGAGAATACTATTTATTTATTTATAATGAAAGATACCTTAGACCATTAGTGCTTGGATTTACTTAGTCAATCAACCACTATACCACCAAAGGTTAGGTAAATTAGAATACAAGTAATTTATTTGGCTTACACAAATTAAAACACACGCCAAGCGTTTGAAAACACAATTAATTCAGTCATTTATTTCAACCCTACTTAGTAAATAGAAAGACTGAGAAAAATCGGGCACGAACATGCGAGGGAAACATTAACAAAACGAGAGATAAGGCAAAGTGCAATATTGTAATGAAATGCCATTGTCCGATATAAGAAACATTAATTGTGTATTGTACTACGAATTGCATGCTGTATTCAAATATCTCCACACCTTCTCATAAGGGTCCCCGAAGGGTTAGGCAAAGGAGAAGAGATTATTTTATTAGTTTATTTTTCAGTATTTTTAGTATTTTTCTATTAACATCGTATAGACTGTAAGGATGTTAATGTGATTGTGGATAAATAAATAAATATATTTTAGGTGCCAACGTAACAGATGGCGAGTCCATCGCCGTTACTCAAGCACGACTATACGTAAGTATTTAGTACCTATAACATGTAGTTAGATTCACATGTGTGCAACTTTATTTAAACAGCCTTCTGGTCTAGCGGTCAGAGCTACTAACTGCGAAGCTCTAGGTCGAGGGTTCGATTCCCTTTGAGGGCAGAAATTTGTGTGATGAAGTATTTGTACCTTAGTCTTGGATGTTCTATGCATTTATGTATACATTTAAGTATGTATATCGTTTCCTAGTCTCCATAATACAAGCTTCGCTTAGTTCGGGACTAGGTCAATACCAGTGGAATTGTTTCAAGATATTTATACAGCAGTTTTTATGACAAGATAAAGTGAAAAATTTTACAACTTAAAATGGATTAAAATAATTTATTAACTTCTTTACATTGTGCGCTATCATATACCTATTAGAGCAACAGTCCCACTCTCTGAAACATCCTGTAGAACACACAAACGGCAGTTACAAAAATAAACAAAACACTGAATTTACTCCGCGGGGATCTGTCTCATCTTATTCCGTCGTGATCTCATCAGTCAATATGGTCGCATAATTCACCGTCAAGTTATATTCACTAGCAGTGCACCGCAGGTTCGCCCGTATTGAATTTGTTTATCCTAAAACCGATCCCTCCTCCATGTCAGCAGAAGTAAGCTAATACCCCCCTTTGTAGTACCTATATATAATATATCCTCACGCCTTCCCACAAGGGTCCCCGAAGGGGTAGGCAGAGGTGTATAGGTAATACCCACACACCCACTTTCCGCCAGAGGTATATTAGGTGCCAACATGACAGATGGCGAGTCCATCGCCGTGGATCCAGCACGACTATACATACGCCTTTGAATTTCTTCTTCAGACGTATGCAGGTTTCCTCTCGATGTTTTCCTTCACCGTTAAGCTCGTGGTGTGACTAATCACTGTACCTAAGTTCAGAAAAACTCATTGGTACAGTCGAGATTCGAACTTGCGACCTTTGCGTCGCAGGCAACTGCTCAAACCACTCGGCCACCACGGCTTATACGGAATATGTGAATGACCCCTAACTTCTTATAAGTATCTAGTAATTCTTACCGCTGGTGTAATGCAAGCGTCCAAAGGCGGCGGTAGCCACTTACCATCAGGCGGAACGCATGCTTGTTTGCTCGTGTGATATAAGAAAATATGCTTGAGCCATAGCATTCGTGTTTAAGTTTTTAGAACAAAATGTACATATACCTAACTTACTGAAGTGGCAGAATTTGTTAATCTCTCTAAGGAACTACCAATTGGATTTGTAAAAATCTTTTTGCATTTCATACTCAAATTTACTAAGGAAGACTTTATGCTCCAAATAATTTAAGAATTGAGCGCGATGGTTCAGCCACGCGCCCAACTAGTGATAAATAAAAGGGTTAAAAATACTTTCTATCATTCAAAAGGTCATGAGCATTGAGACATCTTTGATTGTATCTGTTAATAAAATTAATTAACCCTGCTCTCTCCACACCAGTGCCGCCATAAAGAAGTTAAAGCTTGGAGTATTTTAATCAATAATCACCCGTGGAACACTCCCACTGAAATATTGTGTGACGGTACTTTATAGGATTTTTTATCGACACGAACATGGTCCAGGTAACGAGTGTTAAAAATATCAGAAATAATGTTAACAGACAAATTTTGCGGGTCAAGAACTTGTTGAACAAGAGCCGTGGTGGCCGAGTGGTTCAAGTAGTGGCCTGCAACACAAAGATTGCAAGTTAGAATACTGACTCTACCAATGTGTCTTTCTGAACTTAGTACAGTAATTAGTCACATCCCGAGCTTTACGGTGAAAACATCGAGAGGAAACCTGCATACGTCTGAGAAGAAATTCAAAGGCGTATGTATAGTCGTGCTTGAGTAACGGCGAGGGACTCGCCATCTTTCACGTTGGCACCTAAAAATATATCTCTGGCGGAAAATGGGTGGGTGGATACTATCTATACACCTGTACTTAACGCTTCGAGGACCTTTGTGGGAAGGCGTGATATATATATATATATAATCTAATCTAATCTAAAGCTATATATCTTTATCAACTATCCTTATCTATAATATATTTTCTGAGGTCATCAATCAAATAAGGGTAGTATCAATTCAGATGAAACCAAATACCTTGGCAGAACACAACCGAACGAGCAGAGAACATATCAATCGCTTTACGTCTAACACTCTTAATTAGGTGTAATTAAAGTCCATGAGATCAAAAGTGCCGACAAAGCAATTTTATTTCTGTCAATTTTAAGCCGCCATATATACTAGCTCTTTGTGCGGCTAACAAAAGATGGCGCTTGTTAAGCGCCTATCAAATTTATCGTCGGATATTAGAGTTGATGCCGCAGCAGTTAACGGCATGGGCGTTAAAATTCAACCATTAGAAAAGGGAATTCAGTTACGGTATTTTGTTAAAAACAGGTGTATTTAATTTAATAATTAAATTACAACAAACTACCGTCACACATAAAAAATGAAAACTCATTTCACCTATTTAAAAAACGGTTGGCTAAAAATATTCTTGCATCTTATAATTAAGTATAGATTAAGAAACAAATACGATCACTATTAAAAAAATTATACGTGAAATAAGTCAATTACCTACTGATGATTGGTATACATAAGGAATCTGACTATATGGAGTAAGTTGGCGACGACGGCGGAGTGTTTAATCTTAATGAAAATTATGTTATCGCATAAGTGACAAACTGTCTTTGCTGATAATAAATTCTTTAAACCTTAAACCTTTTTAATAATAAATAATAATAATATAATATATCCTCACGCCTTCCCACAAGGGTCCCCGAAGGGGTAGGCCGAGGTGTATAGGTAATAAATACCCACACACCCACTTTCCGCCAGAGGTATATTTGGTGCCAACGTGATAGATGGCGAGTCCATCGCCGTTACTCAAGCACGGCTATACATACGCCTTTGAATTTCTTCTCAAACGTATGCAGGTTTCCTCTCGATGTTTTCCTTCACCGTAAAGCTCGTGGTGTGACTAATCACTGTACCTAAGTTCAGAAAAACTCATTGGTACAGTCGGGATTCGAACTTGCGATCTTTGTGTCGCAGGCAACTGCTCGAACCACTCGGCCACCACGGCTTTTTTTTTATAATAATATCATATATAATATCGATGAAATTACTTATGATTACAGCTGCAAGGAAACGGTGAAAAAACTTGTCATCATATCCGCGATAAAAATGAACACAATTACTATCCAATAATTGTTTTTATTTGTATTTGATATCCGTCATTATGTCTTAACACATGTTTGAGCAACAGACATATTTTCTGAGACTCCCTGTATACTTATATGTTTTTTTTCTGAACAAATAAGTTAAATAACGAAAACATTAAATCGCTTAGCAGCAATAACGTGTCGAGGTGAAAACAGTATTGCCACATTTACCACGCAAGAACATTGCAGTCTGGGTGGCAACAGACATACGCAACAGCTTACACACAAACACACAAAACAACATTAATACACCTACGTGCACTTATACTTTTATTGGAGATTTCTTTGTTAGCTTCGAGACCATCTTATTCAGGCTGTGTTCATTCTAAAAGTGAGTGATAATGCTAATCAAATGTATTATATTTTAAACCCTCATAGCTCTTGTCCGCAATGAAGAGATTCGCAAATCAACTGGCGTGAATGAGGGCGTGATTGTAAAGATGAAGTATGGCATGTTATAGGCATAAGAGAGGTAGGGCATAACGGGTTTTCCGTTCGAATTTGGAGCTGCCCGACTGGGGCAGGACCTCCACCTTATAGAAGTCCGTAGCCATATAACACAATTTATTGTGTTGTGTTCCTACGCGGTGAATAAGGTTACCAGTAATGAACTCCTCGGGGAGGGGGAGGATTGTTATATTGTGTTGGCAGCAGAGGGATTAGTCCCATTATGCTGCCAACACAGTATAACTCTCCGAAAACAGAGTGGCAACGCGCAAGTGATACTTCGTTACTGTATGCGTAAATAGGCTGCGGTAACCGTTTTCCATCGGGTGGGCCGTATGCTTGTTTGCCACTCTTGTTGTATCAAAAAAAAAAAATGTTACGTTGGTTTGGACATATAGAAAGGATGAGTGAAGAAAGGTAGGGCATAACGGGTTTCCCGTTCGAATTCGGAGCTGCCCGACTGGGGCAGGACCTCCACCTTATAGAAGTCCGTAGCCAAATAACACGATTATTTGTGTTGTGTTCCTACGCGGTGAATAAGGTTTCCAGTAATGAGCTCCTTGGGGAGGGGGGAGGATTGTTACATTGTGTTGGAAGCAGAGGGATTAAACCCATTATGCTGCCAACACACTATAACTCTCCGAACACAGAGTGGCAACACGCAAGTGATACTTCAGTATCGTGAGCGTAAATAGGCTGCGGTAACCGTTTCCCATCAGATGGGCCGTGTGCTTGTTTGCCACTCTTGCTGTATTAAAAAAAAAAAAAAAAAAAGATTGACGAAACAGATATACAAAGAAAGAGGTTGTGCAAGAAGAGGCAGAGGAAGACCACGTTCCAACCACCTAGATCAAATCGATCAAACGCTCAAGGACGGGAACATCTAGAGTACTCGAAACCGACGAGCATGTATGAAGAGACTGATGAATGTGGACGAAGTGAATGAGGTATGTAAGTCATGAGAGAACTGGCCCTCCATACTCTCTGCCTTCCCTGTTTGGGATGTATGTATGTAGCTCTTGATTTTTTTTTAACAAATACAATACAAATTTGTATTCAAGTACGAGAGGAGAGCAGAGAGCGTCTTCTTCGTCTATACTAATATTAGAAAGAGGTAGTTTGTTTGTTCGCTCTAATCTTAAGCACTATTAATATTTTTATTAATTTTTTTATTTTTAATTGTGCACCATTTGCCACCTGACTAGTATGATAAAACCGTGAATTAAATATTAAAAAACCTAGTTATCTGTTTTGATATATATACGCCTCAATATGACTGACACAATTTAGTAAGGGCATCGTATTTTAACACATTAAGTGGAAAACATAATTAGCGATAATTTATTCAAGGCCTAAGTAAGCACACAATTAATTAACTTATCTAGGTATGTCTCTACTTATCACGCAAAGGGTAATAACCCTATGCTATGTATGAGTAATGATGTTGGATCGTAAACAAAATGGTTGGTAGCACATTATGATTCATAACAATATAACAAACCTATAACTAGCTAGTGCCCAGTTACATTCGCTTAGAATTTCATTTGTTTCATTGGTAGTGTTTATAAGTAATATACTTCGTGTTAGTCCAGCTAATAAGCCATCTCTGTGCCAAACTTCATCCGATTCCGTTCAGCCGTTCTGGCGTGATTGGCTTACAAGTTCTGACATTTGTGGATAAGTCGTAGAACCGCTTTTCAACTGTTTTGGTGTCACGACCTTCACTTAGTAATATTATAATTGAGCTATTGGCTTCAGCATTTCATTATTCAGGCTTCATTGGTAACTAGCGGAACGAATCGGATGCGATTTAGAAGACGTTGGCAAAGTAGTCAGTATTCTTAGATGTCACTTGAAGATCTAAGCCGCGGTGACATTGTTGTTCGAGCAGTCGCCTGCCACTCAAAGACTGAAAGTTCGAATACCGACTATAATAAATAGTCTTACTAATCTTAAGTACTGTGATTATTCACACCACAAGCCTTACGAGAAGGAAAACATTGAAAAGGAAACCTACATACTTTAAGAAGGAATTCAAAGATGTATGCAGGTAGTTGTGCTTGAAAAACGGTGATAGAATCACCATTTGTCACGATGACATCTTAAATATATCTCCGGCGAAAAGTGGGTGTAGGTGCCATACAGCTTTGTCTACCCCTTCAAGGACCCTTGTGGGTAAAGATGTACATATAAATTAGAATTACAATTTAAGGTGGTACAATAGGTATATCATCATCATCATCATCAGCCCGCTCTAGTCCACTGCTGGGCATAGGCCTCCCCTAATGAGCGCCATAGCGCCCTGTCTTCAGCTTGCCGCATCCAGCATCTGCCAGCAGTCCTTCGCAAATCGTCATCCCATCTGGTCGGAGGGCGTCCTACAATACGTTTGCCTAGTCGAGGTCTCCACTGAAGAACACGTTTACCACAGCGGTTGTCGGTTCTTCGCGAGATATGGCCGGCACACTGCCACTTCAGCTTGCTAATTCTTATATATGTAGACTATTTTTATCTATCAGTTCATAATGGTTGTCCATGGCATCGTGATTGTCGCGTATTGCCGAAATAAGTATAATAAATAACAAAAAATATCAGCTTATTTACGTCCCATAATCACAAAAGTCAGTAATAGTTACCCATCCGAATAACTGATGCTCAACGGGCCTCGCAATTAATTTAAATTGTTCAAAAGCGTTGCTCCATCGCACCAAGAGTTTAAGTAATCCGTGAAGTTTGCGTCCTGTTTACGCTCCGTTTCTCGTTTGTCGATGTAGAAGAAATGTTAATTGTTTGACTTCCCTTCAAACTTATTAAAATTTTAAACTTTAATATAATGGATGATCTACCTCCCCGAGCAGTTTCCGATAATGTATCTAGTTTGTTAAGAACTAAGTTTATTAAATCCTTCTGTTTGAGTTACAAGAGCAGTTCTATCTGCAAGAGTATACATATCTATCGAATAATTTATCGAGCGTCCGAACTGTCCCCCCAGACAAATTCTCGTGGTGTGACAAATAACTGTACTTAAGCTCAGAAAAGCTCATTGGTCCAGTCGGGATTCGAACTTGTAATGTTTGTAATCTATACATATAATAAAAATGTAACGGATCGCTGTCTATGCGCAACGCTTTATCAACGCAAATAGCACACAAAACACTGATTGTTAGAGTTTTTGTCTGTGTGTCTGTGCGTTTGTGCACGCTAATCGCCGAAACGGCTTATCCGATTTAGATGTGGTTTTCACTAATACATTCTGGTAAGCTTCACTTAACATATCCAAAAAATGCCGCCCAAAGTCACTATTCCACGCGGACGAAGTCGCGGGCACAGCTAGTAATAAACAAAATATCTTGTGTTTGAGCACGGGTTATATTAATTTAAAGCATAATATGATTTAAAGAATTTAATGAGTCAGACAGAGGTCTAACTAATGTCCATGGTCACATGATCTCTCGTAATAAGGATCTGTGCTCATGAAAAACAAAGTCTACAACCAATTAAGACGGGTCTTTAGGTTCCTTATATGAAGTTATGACGAACCCAACGGGCCACCTTAAGCGGACGAGTTTATCTTTAAATAGACGAGCAGGTGCCTAACTAGACTGACAGCAATTCTCTTCGGAGCAGAAATAAATGTTTGAGTTCAGATAATGTGAGTTTTTACAATAATTTACTAACCATTTTTTTTACATTTTGCTTAGAATTTACAGCACTGATAAGAATATTTGTGTCACTTGTTTAATTTGTGAATGTGTGAACATTGTAGGCTTTGTAGATTCGCAGATCTTGCTAACTTTGTTATAATTATCTTGTTTTACGCTATTTTTGTATTGCAACGACCTTTTGTCGGGCCTACACTGTTACATAGTTAAGTACTAATGCTGTAACATGATTTATATTGCAATATACAAAATCAATTGAAAAGTGTAACTATTGTGATTCTTGCCGGTTCTTCTCCTGGAAACGACCAACTCGAACCGTGCACCCTTTTCGACGATTCATAAGTGCCCATCTAGGCCTATGTGAAATAAAATATTTAGATTTTGAATACTTCAATTGCTTTGGATAATCCATACGAACATGTTTCAGAAATATGAAATTTGGCAACGAGATTCCACCACTTTTTTTAATCGGTTAATATAACGTGCGAGTATGCAGGTTTAGGCGTGTAGCGTATCGCTATACTTAGACGAGAAATATGATATGACAATTTGGCACTTCCATTCGGGTATTATATTACATATATAGTATCATATTTTCTCGTTAAATTAAAAGCGCCGAAGCGTGTCAAATGGCATTAAATAGCGTACATAACACGGACCTAATTTATACGTACAGCTAGCGAAACTGGAATAGTGGGATAATTGTTTAACTTGTTTCAGCATTAATAAAAACAATCGAAAAACCGGCGAACATGTATAAAGGGACTGATGAATGCGCCGATGTCATTAAATCTAGAGAGCACTGGCGCTCTACTCTACTACTGACTTTACAAATTAGTTTAAACATAATATTGGTATCTAATCGTTATTACTTATACTATAATATATCCTCACGCCTTCCCACAAGGGTCCCCGAAGGGGTAGGCAGAGGTGTATAGGTAATACCCACACACCCACTTTCCGCCAGAGGTATATTAGGTGCCAACGTGACAGATGGCGAGTCCATCGCCGTTACTCAAGCACGACTATACATACGCCTTTGAATTTCTTCTCAGACGTATGCAGGTTTCGTCTCGATGTTTTCCTTCACCGTAAAGCTCGTGGTGTGACTAATCACTGTACTTAAGGTCAGAAAAAACTCATTGGTACAGTCGGGATTCGAACTTGCGACCTTTGCGTCGCAGGCAACTGCTCGAACCACTCGGCCACCACGGCTACTTATACTATTATTATTATTACTCGCACTGCCTATACCGTGAGGATATACGACCACGCCGAATGTGATTATATCTTTTTATACATATATGTATGTTCCTGGGTATGTCAGAGGAAGTATGAAAATAGCTTGAATGCAGTCGAGATGCGATCTCTTCGAAAAATGTGCGGAGTAACGATTTTAGATCGAGTCCGCAATGAAGAGATTCGCAAATCAACTGGCGTGAATGAGGGCGTGATTGTAAAGATGAAGAAAGGCATGTTACGTTGGTTTGGACACATAGAAAGGATGAGCGAAGAAAGATTGACGAAACAGATATACAAAGCAAAAGTGTGTGCAAGAAGAGGCAGAGGAAGGCCACGTTCCAACTACCTGGATCAAATCGATCGGACTCTCAAGGACGGGAACGTTAAGAGTACTCGAAACCGACGAGCATGTATGAAGAGACTGATGAACGTGGACGAAGCGAAAGAGGTATGTAAGTCTAGAGAGAACTGGCGCTCTATACTCTCTGCCTACCCCGCTAGGGACTTGGCGTGATGATATGTATGTATTTATGTACATATATGTAATACACATTAAAGTCGTAGATTTTTTAGCAGTGCTTCGTGATCCATTTGTTTGGAATTAAACGAGGCTTTCAGATCGATGGATTCGATTCGATTCATTTACTTTGTCTGACCTGATGGATATTCCGTCACCATGTCAGCGATGCGGCTCGCAGCCGTGGCTTTGAAGATAACATCACGTTTGATGGTTCATCGGTAATGGGGTCGATGTTGTCGGTTAAGTCGTTATGCAGCAATGGACTTAACAATAACAATGCTATTCGAACGTAATGAACTGGACATATTTAATGAGCTTATTGTCACAATCGTTTGGGTACAAAAAATATATTGGAATGACTTAATCAATATTGGCAGGAAAACATCGATCGATAAACAACCATAAATAAATGGCAGAGTTAACTATACAGAGCGCTAACCGTGGTCTGTTCACCCGTGTGTAATTCGGTTATTCATACATCCGTCTCTTCATACATGCTCACCGGTTTGGAGTACCCATTTTTGAGTGGCCCATCGATTTGACCTAGGTGATGGATCCATAGATGAATTGGACGTAGCGATAGAGTCTGTCTATGGCGTGACGATATGACGATGGTCATGCTAATACCTTGAGACAATTCCACCCGATTTGACGTAGTCCTAAACTAAGCAAATCTTGCGCTATGGAAACTAAACAACGAAATAGGTACATACTTACATAGATACATACATTACTACATATTCTTACTACTACATAGTAAAATTATCAAATACCAAGGTAAATATGCTCGTGTCCATCAAGCATCGCAGTTAGGAACTGACGAATAGACCGTCTGAATAGAACAGATAAAAAGACTGTTAAAAAAAATTACTTTAGTCACTGTTAAGTTCTCACTAGAATTTCTGGTATAACGGTCAACTATTTCGGCGAGTTAGTTGAACGATAAACGTTTATTTTGACCGCTCCACGGTGAGTCATCGTCCGCTATTGCGTCAACACGTGTGACGAAGGCTTGTACAAACAAGTAGGCAATAAAATCACTGGAGGTGCTGACGGCCATTGAAAAGGAGCCTTTGTTTATAATATACAGATATTCAGACATATTGACGGCCGCGCTTTTATGGCGAAGAAACCTAAATAACTAAACTTTAAGGGTATTCAAAGAATTAGACTAGCTATGCTCAGTGACCTCGCCCAAGTATAATTTTCAATTTAATTGAAACTTTTTCTCTGGAATAAATCATTCCTATGTTAAATCCAGCTAATAATGTATCTCGTTGGCATATTTCATCCATTTCAATTCAGACGTGATTGGGTAACAAACTTCATCATCATCATATCATCACGCCGAGTCCCTAACGGGGTAGGTAGAGAGTATAGAGCGCCAGTTCCCTATAGACATACCCCTTTCGCTTCGTCCACATTCATCAGTTTCTTCATACACGCTCGTCGGTTTCGAGAACTCTTGACGTTCCCTTGAGCGTCCGATCGATTTGATCCAGGTAGTTGGAACGTGGTCTTCCTCTTCCTCTTCTTGCACATACCTTTGCTTTATATATCTGTTTCGTCAATCTTTCTTCACTCATCCTTTCTATATATCCAAACCAACGTAACATGCCTTTCTTAATCTTAACAATCACACCCTCGTTCACGGCAGTTACTTTGCTAATACATATTTTCATTGTGAATTCAATCCAATACTTTTAATAGAAAACATCGAGAGGACACCTTATGCATGTTTGAAAAGAAATTCAAAGACGTACGTTTAGCGCTTGAAAAACGGCGGAACTCGCCATCTATCACGTTGGAACCTTAAATATACCTATAATATAGAAAGGTGGGAGTGTGGGTACTACCTTTACACCTCTACCTACCCTTCGCACAAGGGATAGACCATATCTCAAGGGCGTAAAGACTATTAATTAATCAAATAGCTAATTCAAGACCTGCAATTAACCAATTACATGGCAAATGTAAGCGAATGAAACAATATGTAAATTGTAAATCGCAACGATAGAGTTATCGGGCCGACACCGGAAGGCGATAACTAGTCGGCGATAACCTACCGCCTGTCTACACTAGCCTTTATCTATTCTGCGGCTAGTGTACGCTGCATCGGACACAATTAACGATTTTGGATGTGCTTAGGGAGGACGACCCTGCTGCCACGGATACGTCTAGTCTAATGAATCTGTAAGCACTTCTTTAATGTCGCGAGTGTGTATATGAGTCTGTCAATTCTATATAATACGGTGAAATAACTCAAGAGTACTCGAAACCGGCGAGCATGTATGAAGAGACTGATAAATGTGGACGAAGCGAAAGAGGTTTGTAAGCCTAGAGAGAACTGGCGCTCTATACTCTCTGCCTTCCCCGTTACGGGCTCGGCATGATGATATGTATGTATGTATGTATGTAATAACTGAACGGGTTTCAATGAGTTTTAGAATGAAGATAGCTTTCTGCTACTGCTTAATAAAGCTGTCGTTAATATATTTAGAGCCGTAACGGCCGAATGGTTCTAGTTTTCTCCTTCAACGAAAATTGCAAGTATGTATTCCGACTGTACCTACTTGAGTGGCATCTTATCATAAGTACGGTAATTAGTCACACCACGAACTTTACGGTTAAGAAAAAATATCTAGAGTAAATCTGCACACGTTTCAGATGTAATTCAAAGATGTGCATGATCGTCCTTACCGGCAATCGACTCGCTGGTACCTAAACATATCTGGCGAGATGAGTATCTATTGTTCACATCACTGTCTACCCTTTCGGTGCCCCTTATAGGCAGGCGTGAACACATATATTGTAATTGTTTAAAATATTACTACATTAAATGAATTGAAACATAATGTACCATCCATCTACACCATTTATAATTCAAGAACGAGTGGACCGATTCCGATGATCTCTGATTTGTTGGATTGTCTAACCCGATAATAGCAGAAAAACTGTTAAAATATAGGAATGATTAACGTAAAAAAAACTATCAATACATTCTTCGACTTTGGTGGTACGAAGTCCGTCGGGTTAGCTAGTGAGTGACAAACAAAACAAACAGTTCTCATAATTACTGAAAATTCGTCAGCAAATAGTTCCAACAACTTAACGCCCACTTATCCCCTTAATACCTTCCAAACCTCGTAATTTCCGGTGGAAATAACTATTGAGAACAAACACTAAGCCATCATTAAGTCAATCGTTGATCGTCGTACGCCTACAGTCTGAACTCAGCGTTATTATTTCACTGCCCAACTAAATAAACCTCAAAACGCCATTAGCTGTACCAAAATCAGAGGTCGTGTTTAACTGGTTATGATCGTCATATTTTAACACTGCTACTGGGTTATAACGACCAGACTTAATGAGCTCAGATATATATTTGTCACGGGTAACAAAGGGGTCATCTTACGACGGTGAGTTGTATTTGCTGTTAGAATATTGCGGTGATTAAATGAGCAGGAGGGTAAATAGATAGTAAGATTTTTTAATGGATATAATTTTAAACGAGTAAACTTAGTTCAAGTAATGATAATAATAGCTCAATGTTTTGCTTAGTATCAACTGAATTTATTTAAGGATTTGGTTGCAGCCAATCCTCTATGAGCTTAAACATTAATAAGTAATTTTCCTCATATACTTACATCACTATACTAATATTAACTACCTAGGGCAATTCCACACAAATTGACCTAGTCCTAAACTAAGCAAATCTTGTACAATGGTAACTAGATAACGATATATACATAAATACATACAACCGTAGACATAGACCGAAGATATTGTCACAGTATTTTTTTTATTTAATAAATGTCGTCTTATAATAATAATAATAATATATCCTCACGCCTTCCAACAAGGGTCCCCGAAGGGGTAGGCAGAGTAGGCAGGTAATAAATGTCGTCTTAACTAATATTAAAGATGAAACATTTGATATTTTTGTCTGTTTGTTACGATTTAACTAAAAAAATACTCGATCGATTCTATCTAAATCGATTCGATCTAATCTATCTGAATCGATCTAAATCGATTTTAGAAATTCTTTCACTATTTGAAAGCAAATTTTTTACCGAGTAACATGCTATTTATTTTTGATTGTTATAAAAAAACAATGAATTATTCAAAATTATACGTGGGCCACAGCTACATTAATAATATGTTGTGAGGACATTGCAGCCAAGAATGTTTTTCAACAGGCCTCTTTAAAAAACGAGTATTTGTTTGCCATCATTAGCTCCAAAATTCTTACCCCAGACGTCGTGTTAAAGAATTTAACAACAGCCAACGGCGTTCTTCATGTTTTTTTTAACGTATCGGTTGTATATTCATAGCACATCCACTCGCTCTCATATCCAGACGAGTTTTGGGGATAGGGTTGCCCCCGCTGCGCTGGAAATATGACTTTTTTATCATATCTATTCTATTTAAAAGCCGTGGTGGCCGAGTATTTGCCTGCGACACAAAGAGTTCAAGTACGAATCCCGACTATACCAATGAGTTTTTCTGAATTTAAGTACAGAGATTAGTCACACCACGAGCTTTACGGTGAAGGAAAATCATCGAGAGGAGACCTGCACACGTTTGAGAAGCAATCAGGCAGAAGCAGGTTTCCTCTCGATGTTTCCTTCAACATTGTGGTGAGACTAATGATACTTGATGGACAAACTTAATAAATATAATTATTACAACTGTGTTCCTTTCATGAGTACAGTACAGAGTATTGTGAGTGCTATAGATATAGAACACGCCCGGCGTTTATGTTATACCATTTTTATGTTTTGATCAGAGGCAAAGGAGCAGATTTAGAAGAGGTAGAGGAAGGCCACGTTCCAACTACCTAGATCAAATACATCGGGCACTCAAGGACGGGAACGTCAAAAGCACTCGAAACTGGCGAGCATGTATGAGAAGATGATTAATGTGGACGAAGAGAAAGAGGTATGTCTACGAGGTAGGTAAGTCTAGAGAGTGCCACCCCGTTAGGGACTGGGCGTGATGATATGTATATTTATGTATGTTTTGATCGTCGTAAATAACCAAAATATCAAAAATCTCTCTTCGCAACAAAAGACAGGAACAAAGCACTTAAACCATTCAGTAAAATTCAATGCCAGTAAAAAACGTTTGCCATCCCTATCCTGTGTAAGCAAGTAGTCAAAAGCATGCCTTGTGTAGCGTCGAAACCAAAAGGTAAACAAATTTTCGGTGCACAGGTTGACATGACAGACATCCGGCTAAGCGAAGGGAAGAGAAGAGGAACCGAGGCGTGGGGTGAAGGACGAAGTGGCTGTACAGAGGGAACATGTGCCCAGAAATAGTGTAAAAAGTATATACTATGATAAAAACAACGTTTCAAAATTCACAATTCTTTCTATTTGCGCACTTTTGTTTTTTCTTCATACGCCTTATTTCGAGGACAATGGTGTGGGTTTTACATTTAGCATTATGTATATTTTAAATAATTTTAAGTTGTAAACCTTAAGTTATTCTTAGTTGTAATACTGTTATTTGTCCCAATAAAATAAAATATCCTAACTACATACTTTGATTCCACAACACTTTTATTTGATACGTATGTACGTGGTAAGCGAAGGTTACATTTGTTGACATGTTCCCCAGAGAGCACATCATGGAATTCCTCAAGAAGCGTGTGAAAGATTCCTGCACAGTGACAACGCGTGAGAGAAACCCAAGAGTCCATAGGCAGCGGTAACCGTCTACTATCAGGTGGACCACGTGTTCATTTGCCACCTCAATGTTATAAGCGAAGATATAGCCGTTACCTAAAATCCGCTTGCACCAGGACCATTATCAGTGTAGCCGGCATTTAATTAGAAATGAAACAGTTTATCACGATGTTATTTACTGCAAGAATAGCAAGAGATAACCATATGACATTGATGCATAGTGACAATTAATCTATTTTTTTTAATTCGCATACCATTATATAGGTTTAATGTTGATATGCAACAAGATAATAGGTCAAAGATGTATAGAATATTGACCGTTGTTATCGTATCGAGTATAATTTTATATGCAGTTGTCTGCTTCACATGCAGTGATTTGGTTCAAAATAGTCTACCACTTGAAATATAGGAATGAATTAGAAAACTGACGAATTTTGCGTACCCCGGCTATACCCACGTACTACGCAGTTATAATCTATACTAATATTATAAAGAGGAAAGATTTGTTTGTTTGTTTGTTTGTAATGAATAGGCTCCGAAACTACTGGACCGATTTAAAAAATTCTTTCACCTTTGGAAAGCTACATTATCCCCGAGTAACATAGGCTATATTAAATTGGACCCGATAGGTGGCGCTGCGATCGAGTTTCAAGAATTTTACCTTTTTACCCGGGCGAAGCTTTCTGTGTGTTTCCGTGTGTCTTAAGCTAGATTCGAGAATGGTTTAGATTTACAATTGGACCCAATAGGTGGCGCTGCGATCGTGTTACGGGCAATTTAACTTTTTCACCCGAGCGAAGCTGGGCGGGACAGCTAGTAATTAATATATCTTCAAGCCTTGCCACAAGGGTCCCCGAAGGGGTACCCACACACCAACTTTTCGCCGGAGATGTATGTTAAGTGACAACGTGACAGATGGCGAGTCCATCGCCGTTACTTAAGCATATTTTTACAAACATCGATATATCTTTACGAGCATTATCTTTCGGTTTGCGAGCGTCCATAGGCGATGGTAATCGCTAACCATCAGACAGACCGCATGCTAGTGTTTTTACTTTAAGCCTTCCTGTTTTCTCTCTCAAAGTCCATATTTCAGTACTGACTATGGGAAGATGAAGCCTCCAACCTACTCCTATGCAGTACGAATTTACCTATCCATAAAAAGTCCGCATTAAATAAGTATTTACATTATTTTGTGGAGCGATAAGTTTTTGCTCGAGTGTTGTATAATCAAATATAAAATGTGTGTCAGAATTAAACATTGATACACGTTTGCCAAATGGCTCTATCTTATCACAGTTTAGAGTCGTATGTGTCATTGATAACATGTATACACTTAAATAAAATACGGGTTTAAATCGGAAAGTAAAAGGCCATTTATTTAATAATGTTAGGAAGAGTCGTGGACTCGTGGTGGCCGCGTGGTTCGAGCAGTGCACCTGCACGAAGAAATTCGAAGATGGGTGTATTGCTGTACTTGAAAACGGTAGTTGCACCTATCGCATTGACACTAAAATGTATCTGCGGCGAAATGTGGGTTCACTTGTAGGCGTGAACAAGATCAAGGCGTAACCTAAATGATCATCGGAATGCGAATCAGAGTTCAAGTATCAAACATGTCACCTGCTATAACTGTTATTACAAGTATCATAACATCTTCAACGTAACACAATGAACAAAGCAGTTCATAATTTGAACCCTTTTGAGAATTGCGTCATAAATAGAGATGATGGAACTATAGACTCGAGGATACGCTATGCTATAGAAGTTTTGCAACTAGCCATAAAGTGTGGGTAATAGGAAGAGGTTAGGAAATCTAGAGACAACTGGCTCTCTCCCTGTCTATCTCCTTGCGCGAATCGGCGTCATGATATCTATGTATATATATACCATTAAACGAGCATATTTGACTTCAGCAAATATACATTTGAATCACTCGATGAAATGAATACCTGTTATTTATTTTATGCTTACAGATTAAACACTTTATTCGAATATGGACTATGAACGGCACTATGAGAAAAGATAGATTCCTTAATGAGGATTTATATTTCAAGGATATATTTTGGACAACGTGTTAGATTTTACGACTTAGATAAGAGCGTATCTGAATAAATGATTGTAAGTCTAACGTTCATTATAAAACCCGAATAGTCATAACAAATGTATAATCATATAAGCATTTAATCTTCCCTTTGGGATAGCCATTGGCCAGCTTGGGATGGGATTGGGATATTAATTTGTAATTTTTATGAAAAACATTCAATAAATAATATATCCTCATGCCTTCCCACAAAGGTCCCCGTAGGGGTAGGCAGAGGTGTATAGGTAGTACCCACACCCAGTTTCCGCCAGATACATTACATCATTATTACTATTACTATTATAATTTTCCCACATATTATAAATCGAACCTAAATATCACCTACATAAAAACTTAAAGAAGAATAAGAAACTTAACACGATGAAAGATAAGTAACATTCCAATAGGACAATGTTGAAACGAGAATAAAAGAATTCGGGCTTGGAAACCTATGCGTGGGTGTCAACCGACTGGTTTCGGAGGGCGTGTAGGATGACATCCCAAAGTAACAGACGAAATAAATAAAGAATATGTTATTGATAGGCTGATCATAAAAAAGAAAGCTTAGAAGGATTTGATGGTTGTGGTCGATAGTACATTGGGCCGATCTCTTATTAACTACCATGTGAAAGCAAGTAACAATACCTAGTTAAGAGAACCGAGATGACCCTTCGAAATATGTACGGGGTATATCCAAAAATTCATGGTGTGAATGAGGTTGTGATAATCATTATGAAGGAAGGATGAAAAGTTGCTTTAGATAAAGGTTGATTCTGACAGGATATACAATGCAACGTGTCTGGAAGAAACAGAGGAACATCACGCAACGACACCAAATCGATCAAATCATCAATGATAGGAACGTCAAGAGAACTCGAAGCATGTATGAAGAGAATGATGAATGTAGATTAAGAGAAAAGCGTTCTATTATCCAACGGCCATAGTCAAATAAACTACAAGACCAACAAACATATTGGTGTTTTTTCATTATGCACGTTCTGGGTTGGCATTAAATTTTATATTAATGGATCTATCGACATTCGGTTTTCCTGAATGTGATGATTTGAAAATGTTACGAGCAGTATATAGCACAATTTTACCAATTCTTAAAGCAGTATCACCATAACGAGAATAGAGGCAGACCTATTAGGGATGCCTTGTATGGATATATTTAAAGGCTAAGTATAATACGAAATAAACTTTGACATTTACTGGAATACTATTCCAGTGTTCTACAGGGAAATATGTAAGCACGAAGTATGGATGCAAATCTCAATTCCCATAAATAAACCGGCTCGGAATGCTTGTCAAGTCATCAATGCGCGTGAAATGCAAAGATAGCCGTATTGGGCATTCTTTACGACGTTATGTTACATATCTAACAGTTTTAACAGTCGTGGGAATGTACTCGGTCGGTAAATAAACTGAATTTTTGAAGATAGCAGGCCGGATCATCTTGAAAAACTTTATACGTGAGGAGTAGGTACGTGTCCAAGGGTGCTAGTATTATTTAACGAAGCACGACTTTCTTTCTGTGAAGTTTTTTTTTATTACAAAGATTTCCTTGATGCCATATATAGGTACATATTTCATGCAGAGTCCAATCTGCATGAAATATGGGATAGATAGGTACAGAGAGTAGAACGCCACTTGTCTCTATGATACGATCTCATACATGCCGCGTGTTCCGAGTATTTTCTTGTTAGTCATGCATCCTTGAATCTTTGAAAGATTTGATCAAGTTAATAGGAACGTAGTCTTTCGCCAACTCTTCTTCCTCTTTCGCATTGTCGCATTAGCGTAGGATATAGCTACAAACAATACGTGTATCCTTGTGATAGCCAGAGTTGCTGTGCTATCAGTTTATAGACCCAACCGATTCTAATTGTACCAGCAAAACAATTTCATGTGGATTTTTGGAAACCATTAATTTCTAAATTTGAAATATTGTGGTCAACAATAATAACCCGAATACTCTTACTGACCTTCCATGGAGACCAGATACTAGCAATTACCTAAACCATCCTATAGTTAACTGTTCACAATGCAATCATATTTTTTATACAATAACAGAGCTGTAGGGTATCTGCTTCCTGTCGGGACGAGTCAAGTCGGGAATGTAAGCAAACGAACCGGACAGACGTCCTGTGGCACGGGGCTTTGATTATTGTATCCGCGACTTTATCTATGTATGTTGAATTGTAATAGGCGGACTGTGCTACACACTTTGGTAGTCGTATATGGCTTGTTCTGTGCAATGGAATGAAGGTCTCAATAATCAAGTCCTCACGCCTTCCTACAAGGGTCCCCGAAGGGGTAGGCAGAGATGTATAGGTAATACCCACACACCCAATTTCCGCCAGAGGTATATCAAGTGCCAACGTGACAGATGGCGAGTCTATCGCC
Source organism: Drepana falcataria (assembly GCA_945859725.1). Taxonomy (NCBI): domain Eukaryota; kingdom Metazoa; phylum Arthropoda; class Insecta; order Lepidoptera; family Drepanidae; genus Drepana; species Drepana falcataria. The sequence continues at coordinate 10,401,091 of OX243935.1, forward strand.
GTTACTCAAGCACGACTGTACACATACGCCTTTGAATTTCTTCTCAGACGTATGCAGGTTTCCTCTCGATGTTTTCCTTCACCGTAAAGCTCGTGGTGTGACTCATTGGCACAGTCGGGATTCGAACTTGCAATCTTTGTGCCGCAGGCAACTGCTCGAACCACTCGGCCACCACGGCTATATAATCAAGTCAATTTGAAAAATCCCGCGTACAATTTGTGATGAATAGAAATAGGCTTTTGTTAACAAATAAGGAAGGATACGAAAATTAATACAATATAAAAATTGGCTTTACTGACCATTACTGATTGGTCAAACCACGAGCTTTACGAGAGGAAACCTGCATACGTCTGAGAAGCAATTCAAAGGCGTATGTATAGTCGCGCTTGAGTAACGGTGATGGACTCCATCTGTCACGTTGGCACCTACAATCTATCTCTGGCTGAAAGTGGGTGTGTTGGTACGATTTATACACCTCTGCCTTCCCCTTCGGGTACCCTTGTGGTACATTTCTTCATCTTCACGCCTTCTCACAAGGGTTCCCGAAGAGGTAGGGAGAGAATTGTAGCAAAGGCCACTTTTCACCAAAGATGTATTTGTGCCAACGTACTTGAACGTACCGACTGGCGAGTCAATCGCCGTTTCTCAACCTTATATTGGTAACCTTACAACCGTGTTAGTATTAATAGCTATACCTTCTTTAGTTCAGAAAAAATAATAAATATTTGCGTTGCTACTGGAACTACTCGGCCACTACATCTCAATTCCCATATAGAACCCACGCGGTAAACGCAAGTGACGGTAAAGACATTCATCTGCGCACATGCGAACAACCATAGGGTTGTGAAACCTCAATTTCTGTACGAGCAACAAAGGAGAAATCGTGGTTAACATTCTGCGGCGGCCTGTTAAGTTGATTTAAAACTCACTTCCTTTGAGTCTTGAAAAACACGTTTCTGGTTCGGTCACGGATTTCATTCAACTTCCATGAATGCGCCGGTATGTGGTACAACCTTAACTTTTTACTGGCTCACAGCTACGAGCCATAAAAAAGTTTCAATACGAATGTTTTTGACACTTCACTGTGATATTATTATTGACCCTTCATCGTTAGTATAAATTAAAACATCTTTCATCTGCACGCCTTCCCACAAAGGGTTAGAGGCAGAGTGTATATATAGTACTTCACACACCCACTTTCCGCCGAAGATATATTTTAGGTGGCAACGTGACAGATGGCGAGTTCATCGCCGTTACTGAAGCACGACTAGATATACGTCTTTGAATTTCTTCTCAATAGTATGCAGGTTACCTCTCGTTGTTTTCCTTCACCGCAAAGCGCGTGGTGTGACTAATCAATCACAGTTCTTAAGTTCAGAAAAACTCATTGGTATAGTCGGGATTCCAACTTACAATCTTTGTGTTACAGACAACTACTCGAACCTCTCGGCCACCACAGCTTCTTTTATTAAATTAAAATCAACCTATACATATGTTATTTCGTATACATCACTCATTAGCTGTCCCGCCCAGCTTCGTTTTAATGAATAAATCACTACCTACATATTATGAAGCCAACGCCATGTCTGTCTTTATATATGTACGCGATAACATCAAAAACTACTGAGCAAAATTTCATGTGGCTTACACCAACAGATGAGTGATTCAAGAAGAAGGTTTACGTGTATAACTGTGGAAATTTACTGTTGCATATGATCCTCTACAAGGGCGAAGCCAGGCCGGGCCGCTATTCACAATAATTAATCGTAACGTTTACCATGGTTGCTCATATGTATACTTTCAGTCATCTCGTGAAGAATCAGTTAGTATTGTTTCTCTTATAATCTATATATGTGTATAAAAATGAATGTTTGTCTAGATTCGAGAATAGCTTAGATTCACAATTGGCGCTGCAGTGGTAGTTTAGGTAATTTTATTTTTCACCCAAACAAAGCTGGGCGGGGCAGCTAGTTATTTTAGTTATTATATATTTTTAATATAACATGTACAAAATCAGTTGTTAGTGAACGGAATAAGTAATTGAATGAATGAATTTCTTGCCCATTGGATATAGTTTTAGAGATAAGTCAGTGGTATCTCCTTGACATTATGAACTGATCATTTGTTTTCATATCTTCTACAGAGGTGACAAATAATGTGAACGGAGACACGATAAGCATTAATTGGGCCACAATGATTTACATACCTATTTAGTTATAATATATTTCAACGATAAAAACACTGTTTCGGCAAACATAGGTAACCGTATTATCAATGTTAAGATAAACATATTTAACTAGGTAGGTACTTTATATTATCGTGGTATGACATATGGACGGCCGTGTGGTCTAGTGGTTAGAGCTCCTGAGTGCTGAACTTGACGTCGCGGGTTCGATTCCCGTTGAGGGCAGATATTTGTGTTATGTACTGAGTATTTGTAGCTTAGTCTTAGATTGTATATGTTTTATGTATATATATGTCTATCTATGTAAATAAATATACCGTTGTCTAGTTACCATAACACAAGCTTTGTTTAATTTCTTATTTAAGTACATTTATTGCAGGAAAAAAACAAAATCTATGTGTGACAAAGACGTAAGTAACGGAGGAACGGAGTTGGACTCGCCATCTATCACTTTAGCTAATTATATCTCTGGCGAAAAGAGTGTCGTTACACATTTGAAAACGCCTTTAGGAACCCCTATAGGAAGGCTTGAACATAAAAAAAACTAAAAAACTAAAAATTGCGCTCCAAATCAACGTAGTTATTGTATGATGTTATACGATATTTCCCAACACTCGTGCCTCGTAAACGCTCCTATTAAAGTGCATTTTGCAGAAGCCCTTTTACTGGTACCCTTTCGTAACAATTTAGGTGTGGCTCGCACGACTTACGATCCAAGAATCTCCTTTCCCTCGATTTTATGACATCTAATAATGCAGTACTCGAGTAACTAAATTGGAAGCATGACAATGTCAACCGCAGTTAATAAATAAGAAATTAAACAAATCTCTTTCACGTTAAAAACAGATGTTTGTCCCACAATTCTTTTTCTGGGGGGTACATTGATATATATATATATATAACTAGGTCTAGACAAATGAAGATAGTTATCTTAGTACTTCTGTGTCTAAAATTCAAGGATTTACAATTCCAAGTGTATCTAAATCTTGATTGACATTATCTTGTTTCAAGTAGAGATAAATAAAATACTTATATGCAATAGGGATATAGATGAAGTGAACACGCCCTTTGGAAAAAGTTTGTATGTATCTAGAAGATAAATATACGTTATATGTTAATTTATTTGAAGCCGTGTTGACTGAAAGGTGGGAGTGTCGCCTGCAACACAATCAAATCAAATCAAATCAAATCAAATAATTTATTTCGTGAACATAGAAAATAAGATGGTATTAAATTACACAGGTATAGGTGCTATGTTCCGCCGCTAGGCATACAAAATATTTAAAATAGATAATATTATTTATAACACTATCTTAAGAATAATTATTTAATATCGAGTTTATGCTACTACTCATATTATATATAAAAATAAACATATTGTTGAAAGTTTCCTTAAATGACGGCTCTATAATGTTATCATATAACTTTCTTAAAATTATTAAAACTTATCAACTAGGTATTCATTAATGGTATAATATGCTTTCTCAACAAGTAAATTAAAAACTTTATTTTTAAATTCTTTTATGTTTTGGCAATGTTTAATTTGCTTTGGGAGTTTATTGTATAGCTTTGAAAGATTGCAAGTTCGAAATCCGACTGTATCAATGAGTTTATCTGCACTAAAGTAAAGTGATTAGTTACACCACGAGCTTTACGGTTAAGGAAAACATCGTAAGTAGGCGCAGTCGCACTTGAGTAGCGGCGACGGACTCGCCATCTGTCGGCTGGACCGATTTTAATGAAATTTTCTGAGTGTCTTCAGGTGGATACGAGAATGGTTTAAGTTAGATTCACAATACGTGGCGCCATCATCGTATTTTTTCAGCCGAGCGAAGCTGGGCGGGACAGCTAGTTATTGTATATAATCATATTAAGGTTGAGGCAAACCGTCAAAGCAAATTAATTTCAATCCAGTTAGATATACGTAAACCACTTGTTTAGAGTGAAACTACAAATTGTATTTCGCATGTCTAGGAACACAAAACTGGACAATGTACCCTTGTTATAATAGAGGGGCAATTAAAACTTTGCAAAATAAACAGAGGGGGCAGGGCAACCTCCATTTTGGTTTTACTGTACAGCCCTCAACGCGGGATGCGCCGACATTCTCATATTAATAAGTCCATCCCTCGCACCTACACTGAGAGTTAATTAACTTATTTGCATGAGGAAATTACCCCAATATATTTTTGTTTGTTGGGGCCATGTTAGATTTTTGTCAGCTGACAGTTTCGACAGACCAATTTAAAAGCCTGTGATGATAAATTATTTTTCTACTAAGTTTGCATTAACTTTGGTTTAATAGGTGGGTATTACATAGGCCTAGTATTTTGCGCTAGAGAATAGAAATTTCGTTCCAATCTAGAAACAAAAACCTTTTTCGCTTCGTCTACATAGTCTTTTCAAAAGCTCATCCACAACTTTCCAGTGTCGTAAAATATATCTATACTAGTTAACATACATACATACATATCATCACGCCAAGTCCCCAGCGGGGTAGGCAGAGAGTATAGAGCGCCAGTTCTCTCTAGACTTACATACCTCTTTCGCTTCGTCCACGTTCATCAGTCTCTTCATACATGCTCGTCGGTTTCGAGTACTCTTAACGTTCCCGTCCTTGAGAGTCCGATCGATTTGATCCAGGTAGTTGGAACGTGGCCTTCCTCTGCCTCTTCTTGCACACACTTTTGCTTTGTATATCTGTTTCGTCAATCTTTCTTCGCTCATCCTTTCTATGTGTCCAAACCAACGTAACATGCCTTTCTTCATCTTTACAATCACGCCCTCATTCACGCCAGTTGATTTGCGAATCTCTTCATTGCGGGCTCGATCTAAAATCGTAACTCCGCACATTTTTCGAAGCGATCGCATCTCAACTGCATTCAAGCTATTTTCATACTTCCTCTGACATACCCAGGATTCGCTGCCATACAACAAGGTAGGTACCAATATCGCGTTGTGGACAGCAACTCGAGCATTCTTGCTCAGACTTTTACTGCCCATCAACGCCGACATGGCTCCATTCACCTTATTTCCGGCAGTTATCCTTCTTTCAATATCTTTTTCATACTTTCCATCTCGTGTGAACATGCTTCCAAGATATACAAATTCATTCACTTGCTCTAGAATTTGCCCATTTACCGATATAGCACACTCGGTCACTTGTTCATCTCTTTCGAATACCAGAACCTTAGTCTTGCCAGCGGTTAGGCGCAGCCCCTTCTTTTCACATTCCTCTTTCATTATGGTAACTAGTGACTGCAGTTCGCCCTCTGATGACGCCAGTAAGACCGCGTCATCCGCGTATAATAGGCAGTTGACCACTAAGTTTCCCATTTTCACTCCACATCCGTGCGTTCTTAGTGCTCTCAGACAGTTATCTAGATATATAATGAACAGCCAGGCAGACATGATACACCCTTGTTTGACCCCCGACTTCACATCAAACCAGGGTGACATCTCACCGTTAACCCTAACGCACGCCTCGCTATCACTATAGAGTGATTTCACGGCATGCAGTAGGGAACTGCTCACTCCATATCCAGGCAACACGTCCCAGAGTTCCTTTCGTACGACTCTATCAAATGCCTTCTCCAAGTCTACTATACTATACTACTCTACTATACTAGTTAAGCCCTTTGATTTCATCCGCATAAAATTTGAGTGTGCCACTATTGGGAGGAAAGGGCCTTGCTTGAAAAACTTCAACTTAATAGTACCTAAATAAAGCACTATCATACATAATAATAAATACTTATAAAGATAGTCGGTGTTGTATCTACATTAAATATACCTTAACGCCTCCCCAACAAGGGTCCCCGAAAGGGGTAGGCAAAGTGTGCAGGTAGTCAAATCTTTGATTCAACGTAAGGGAACACTTATTGATCGTTACACACTAAATAAAGAACTAACGTTACCACCATTTCAAAACATAAGCTTTTAATCCAGCTAAAGAAATCCACCTACTATTGAAATTAATTTTAGGCGGGTGAAAGCGAGGGCACTGCTAGTCATTTATATGTTCTGCTATTGTATAATAAGCCTAAATGCGACACAAACCTACCTAGATCTGCTACAACTCCATCCACCAGACCATATCTGGGTAGATAGATAGTCAAATGTTTGTCTGGTGTCCATCAATCATCACCCGCCTTTCCAAACCAGACCCGACAACGCGTCGTCACGCGTAGTAAAAAATGTCGAGGATCGAATTCCCTAACCGGTTTGTACCACCCCGCATCGGCCGGACAAACTTGAATGGAGGTTTGAATTTAAGTTTCTTCGTTTTAACGCTTTCTGAGAATTAATGAATGGGAACGTTATATGAAATTTTAAGTATTTTTCTTTTAGTAATTTACATCATGATAGGCGTGATGGCCGAGTAGTTCACGTTAAGTCCCTATCGGGGTAGGCAGAGAGGATAGCGTTTTTTATATGCCACTTGGGTGGCAATCAAGCATGCGGCCCATCTGATGGTAAGCGGCTACCGCCGCCTATGGACCCTTGCAACACCAGGTATCACTCACGCGTTACCGACCCCAAACGTTGCGAGGTTTCAACCGCGTTAAAGTATGTATTAATATGTATCTAAGTGTATGCTAATAATCGATATCTTTAGGACAGTATAAGTAATCTATTTCGAATACTTTAATCCATCCCTTTAATCCCACAGATGCGCCGATAAGTTTAATAATAAATTCAAAATTTAACCGATCCCATTCACGAGTCTTGCCCATAAAATCTTAACATTTGAACAAGGCCAAGCACAGATTGTTATTTTTAGAACAAGTTATCACGACCCGGCGCGGACGCAGGGAGACATGCACCAGAAGTTTGACTCCAACAATAAACATATGGACACTAATTATAACACGGCGCGTCTGGAGAAACCATGGTGGTGAAATGTGGGTTCAAGTTTGACAGGAAATCCTTCTTAATGGCATATACAAAGCTCCTCTTTCTTGAAGTGAACATAACTGTTTTTATTTGCGATTCGTGTTTTACTAGGTGTTGCTTACCACTTCGTCTGCACTAGCAGCTCTAATTAGCACTACGTCTTCAAGGTTTATTTACGCCATCAAAAGCAACCTTACTTCCACGCTGCTTGTCCGTCTTCAGCCTCATTCGAATTAATTAAATATTAGATTAGGAGATGACGTGAAAAGATTAGGTATAGATAGAGACAAATATTTTTTTTTTTCTTTATACCACATGGGTGACAAACAAGCATGCGGTCCGCCTGATGGTAAGCGTTTACCGCCGCCTATGGACGCTTGCAACACCAGGGGTATCACTCGCGCGCTGCCGACCCTGCAGGAATCTTTTCACACCCTTCTTGAAGAACTCCATGCTGTACTCTCCAGGGAAAACCTCAACGGGGAGCTCATTCCACAGCCTGAGCGTTCGCGGAAGGAAACTCCTTTGGAACCGCGCAGTGCGAGACCTTTACCCCTTACTATATCACTAACTGGTTAATAGATTTCATCACAGTTAGATAAAAAACAAGAGACGCAACGGCTATTCTGATAAGTATGTAGATTCGTGCATACCTACTTATACATAAAAATGCAAGGAATGCGTATGACACACCCACTTATTATAATACATTTAGATAAGCAACGTAATATTTTAAAATACTCGACTAAATATTTCGATTAAAATATATGCGTTTATGGCGAGACTGGTTATATTGTCCAAGAATGCGTGAACTTTGTGACTTATAACCAGCAAATATGGGATAAATATGATTATTACAATATTCATTCGTTAATTTTAAAGCTAGGCGAAGGTCCCTGTAGGTAGGCCTGTACCATCCATTCATAATAGGGGCTAAAATTATCTGCTGAGCTAAAAGTTTTCTTTAATATATTTCGTAAGCTACATCTTAGGTACATGTTATACTTAAACTCATATTATTAATACTTAAGTATTAAAAGAAAGAATGAAATAACGTTCACCTGAAACCAGTTACTTTCCGAATCGCTTCATTGGATTATAATTTAGATCTAGAAATACATATTTATAGATAGTGCCATCCACGAAGACGCGCCCTACTATTTTTCCTTATAGTTTATAGTGTAAGTGTGCAACCTTCCACTAATGTTTCAGTATTGTCGGTACACACTTATTTCCTATGAGTGCACACGCACGCTACAATTAATAGTCGGGTCATACTCCCTGCATCCCGCGACCCCCTCGACTAGTAGTTGGTGGGGCACATCCTCGTGGATGGCACTATCTATACACAAACTGTTGACGATTTCATTTGAAGAATGCACTCAAACAATTGCGTAACCAAGTCGATATTCCATTCATTAGGCCAATAGTAACATCAGTGGGCACACAGCCCAACTCTACATCAGAAAATTGGGCCAAGGTTTCAGAGCTGTAAACACATTACAACCAAAAAATACACTGACATTTCATTAAAGCATTTCCTAACAAAAAATATCATTATAACGAACACTTTGTACCCCAAATTCAGTACAATTACACGTGCCGTGTTAAATTGGTTTGTCATACAATATCTAGTAACACGTTTTGTAACGAAACGTTTGTTTGTATATGTTAGTTTGAAAACTTTACTTGTACCAGTCAAGTCAGTCTATTAAGTACAGTTAAATATTGACGACCGTCTGGTCTAGTGGTTAGAGCTCCTGACTGCGAAACTTGAGGTCGCGGGTTCGAATCCCGCTGAGGGCAAATATTTGTGTGATGATCACGAGTATTTGTACCTTAGTCTTGGATGTCCTATGTATTTATGTATATATCTATCTATATAAGTAAATATATCGATGTCTAGTTACCATAACACAAGCTTTCCTTAACACGGGACTAGGTCAATTTGTGGGGAATTGTCCCAGGTATTTAAAAAAAAATATATATATATACACTTAAAAGGGACGCCTTGTTAAATAATGGACACTTGGTCATTACCAAACTATTTTAGTATCTTCTGAGTATACAAATACGTGTTTATTTTTGTTTTCAACAAAGATGAGCAACATAAACTCACCTTAAACGTTGAGCAGTTACTAAAGCCTAAAGTAGAGGAATCGAGGTAGATGTTAGCAGCATTTTAAAATATTCGACCAAATATTTAGGTAAAAAAATATCCCGTTAGGAGTTAGATTGGCCAAGTTTGAAGCAAGCACGCCTTTTCATATGAACAGAAGATATGGGATAAATTCATACCTTACAACACTAATGTGTTAGGAGTTAGATTGGCCAAGTTTGAAGCAAGCACGCCTTTTCATATGAACAGAAGATATGGGATAAATTCATACCTTACAACACTAATGTGTACCTAAATCTTACAGAGCTAACTGACCCAAACTAAGACTACTTTCTGCCAACACTACCATGGAGTCCAGAAAATATTTTTAACGGCTGTACCAATTAATGGATATAGTCAAGCAACTCCCATCTGAACGGGATATCCGTTACTCCCTACCTCTCTTCATCAGCTGCAGCTCCACCGGGTAACACGTGTCAAACTTACAGTCGGGAACAGCGCCTTTTCGCAATCCCAGCATCTCGCCTGCTTAATCCTATTAATATAGGTGCACCAAACGATCATGATCCCCTTAATGACCTGTACCTCGCTTTTTCCAAGGCTTTATCCTTGTCCATGTAGATTTTCTCAATTAATCCAGTTGCAGCATTATATTTCGAATGATAATAATCTACATATATCTATATCTCGTACTCCGTCAGTGATTATACACAATATAATGATTATCAGTTGAAAAATTCGAGATAAATTTATTAGAAAAAGAAAATCACGTGACATTTTTAGCACCTTTTGAACCATAACCACCAAACATAATTTAGGACGAGGAAATGGGGAACCCTTCCTCGTCATTCGTAGGATACTACAATTACTTTCACAATTTCAAGATCAACGCGAGTTTGCAATAGCTACAAACAATGTGCTTTAAATGGCAAAGCCCGAATGAATACGAAATAAATCAAATCAAACTTCACAAACACACCGCCGGTCTAAAAACGCAGCACTGTATGAATCAGCTGTGATTAATATCACTTACCCTCTTGCGCGTTATCAATAAAACAAACAAACCTAATGATTTATTAGTAACGCCGCAGACAAAGCTCATACCACGCATGTTTCGAGATTAATGTTAAGTGCGAAATTTATTATTTTTAGATTTTAGTATGCGTCAAAGCGGTTAGTGTTCTACAAATATGGCGTATCAAAAGGAGAGTCAAAAATACAATAAAGTGTTATAATCTATGATTAGAATTAGAATCTAAGCAGTGACAATACCATTTAGGAGCAAGCAATACATGAGGTATATCGTTTAGTTGTTTAATTTTAATGGGACCTTTTAGAAATAAAACATTTCGATTTGGTTAAAGGATATTTTTTCTCTAATTTAATAAAAAAAAATCCAATGTAGTTTTACATACATAGATATCATCATCACGGGGTAGACATAGAGAGCAGAGCTTCTAGATTTACAGACTCCATCGGTTTAATCAAGTTTAGTTTTTTATCTCTAATCATCACGCGGAGTCCCCAACTGCGGAGGCAGAGAGAGTAGAGTGGCAGTTGTCTCTAGACTTACATACCTCTTTCGCTTCGTTCACATTCATCTGTCTCTTCATACATGCTCGCCGAATTCGAGTAATCTTGACGTTCCTGTCCTTGGGATATTCAAGGACGGGAACGTTTTGATCTAGGTAGTTGGAGCGTGGTCTGTCTCTGCCTCTTCTTGCACACACTTTCGCTTTGTATAACTGTTTCGTCATCTGTCTTCACTCATCCTTTCCATATATCCAAACCAACGTAGCATGCCTTTCTTCATCTTTACAATCACACCCTCGTTCAAGCCAGTTCTTTTGCGAATCTCTTCATAGCGGATAACAGCTAGTAAAATCCGTAAAATTGAAACTAAAACAAAAATATGAACTAGCAATGCTACTATAAACTTGCTCTGCATTGACACAACGTTGGTTACAAACAATGGTATATACACACATAACTTTGCCACCCACATTCGTGTCGCCGGGCGCTGGTTGGTTAGAAAGTCGAACAGACCACAAATACATCGACAGTGTGGTTTTATTTCACGATCTCGCTCTGCTCTAATGCGTTTGTGGTAATGTACGCACATGTTCAGTCCGTTCTCCACATTTGTAACTTTATATTCATATATGAAAAACCTAGGTGTGTTGACTATGAGAATACAATGCTTTTATATACCTACAATACATAGATTTTTTAATTAAGTCTTCAACAGTCGAGCTGCGAGCAACAGCTGTTCGTCGCTGTTTCGTCCAAGCTACTAGTTTAGTAATTTGACATAGTATATTTTAAAGGCGTGATTATATGTATGTATGTGTTAAATATCTTCCAGTAAAAATCCGTCCAGTTGTTTCGGAGATTAAACAGAAAGCAGGCAATTTAGAAAAAAAAACTGTTTAATAAACATAAGTAACTTCTTTTCTATTTGATTCTTTATTAGACCTAAAAATATTTCATTTATTTATCAGGCCTAGAAATTAAACTTCAGTTACCATCGCTTCCAAGTTATATTATATTATAACAAGACTTAAATCTCTGCATAGGTATATGTATAAAGGTATACATATGTGCTATCATGATAAAAGTACGATTAATTGTAACTAAAACTTAAAGGATCAATTGAAAGCCTGACAAGATGAGTCACTAAAGTTGTTTCAATCGAATGATATTACATAGGAGCTAATAAAACCGCAATGGTATGTACCTACCTACTTCACAAACCAGTTCTATTTTAAGTGCAGTACAATATAGACTCTACTAACATTGCCCCTACCATGGTTACATATACATCAAACCAGTTGTGGTTTACACTGCTATCGAGATAGCGTCGCATGACGTGATGCGCCTCGGATTTCAAGTCAATTAACTAAACGCGAACAACTGTCTGAGTATCGTGGTACGAGCATGAGACACAAACGTCCTTGCAGTACAGAAAATTACTGTTTTAAAACGAGGTCGCGTCTGCTCTACGCTGTCGTTATAGTCTACATTTCCCAAGCGGAAATGATATCTCAATTGATACATACATACATATAATCACGCCTCTTTCCCATTGGGGTAGGCAGAGACCACTTCTTTCCACTTGCTACGATTCTTACATACTCCTTTCGCTTCGTCCACTTTCATTATTCTCTTCATACATGCTCTTCGGTTTAGGGTACTCTTGACCTGACCTTTTTTCAAGACGTCCCTAATTTGGTCTAGAAACGTCCGTCTAGGTCTACCCCTTCCAACACTTTCATTCACACTCGCCTTATACACTTTGATGTACGAGTAATTACTTGAGATAAACATTCTATGCATAGGAAGGTTTTACTCGTACGCATTCCGGTGGTAGGATTTAATAATCAGCATAATATGTACCTTTTTGGATTACTTTTATTTACTTCCAAAGTGGCAAATAGCCAACGGGCCCAGCCAATGGTGAGCGATTACCGCCGCCTATAGACGCACACACTAACACCAAGGGCATCACTAGTGCTTTACAGAGCCTGTAAAGATACTCTTAACTAACATTATTTTCTTGATAAACTCCATGCTGTATTTCACGAATCTGACTGTTTTCCCAAAACAAAACTTACATTCCTTATACTAGTAATTAAAGATATAATTGCTGACAAATAACGTGAAAATATTTAACCAGCTGTCGCGTACATTTGCTCAGATATTGATTATAGTCGATACCCACATCATGATAATTGATTAACTGTTGGCGAAGTAATCGGCTTGTTCAATGTAGACCAGAGGAAACAAAACCAGTTCTATGTCAATAGAGAAAACATAGGCGCCTTTTCATGATCGAATTAAAAATGAGTCATTATAAATACATACACACATTTAATCGATGATACAATTTCTTGCAAACGGATGCATGAATCATTGTTCAAAATAATGCATCTATCAGACAGAATGCTGACTTTGTAAGAGAACGTAAATTCGAATACAATGACTTGACTTTGACTTGGCATTAATCTAAAAAAAAAATAGTCGAAAGTTGTTAAAACACACAAACATAGCGTGAACGCAACGGGTCCCATTTGAAAGGGCAAAATTTAATAACGAGCCGCAGCACCACTTATCGACTCAGAAACATCTGGTGACCTTAATAACGGTGTAATTTTTAACCACGTAAGGAAAAACAGCCTTATTTAGCATAGAAACGTATGACGTGAGACCAGTGACGTTTGTGATCACGTATTCACTTGATTTACAACGCCGGAAGCTACCAATTCGGTGGCAGTCCCGACAATCGAAGGATGTACAAAAGGAATTTATTGCTCCCTTAATCATTATACCGTGTCGCAATCACACAATTCATAATCACTGCGTGGGTGGACACCACTTGAATATATTTGTTTCAGCAGAGTCTTTCAATGTTAATATATCTCTGAGGGCATCGGCGTGATTGGAATTTCAACCGCTATGAACGCACATAAGACATTTGGGACTTGAATTAATGAAGATTGGATGGTGGAATTTTGGACGATTCGGTCGTTTGGTTCATTTGTCGCTGGGTTAATACTGCTATTAGGGATGTCAAACGGAATTTGTTCGAAAACAGGGTCAGCTAGGATGGGTAACACCCAGAAACTATACTAACCTAAATGGTTTTTACGACATTAAAGTCCGTTCACTAGATCAGCGAACGGCCAAAATACAATAGAACTAGCTGACTATTAATTCCAAGTTAACAATCACAAGTACTTTTACTTATTAATAACAGTACCAATCAAATTAGACGTACATAATGCTGTCTATACCTTTCTAATACCGGCCAATCACCGAACGTGTGCCAAAGTATTTGTTACCACACTATCAATCACTACAAAAACTAGACCGGCAAGATGATCCGGATCGGTTTACCGCAAACACCGTCAAGTGAAAAATAATCCGACAAATGGGACTTTCACATCGTGAAAGCCACGTGCAAAATGCCGGCTAAAAATTTTTAAGTCGATTGAGCCGATGCCGACATGCAAATTCACTGGAAATGCAACATGACATGACAGGAGGGGAGCTGGTGGGGTAAGGCGGCATTCCTAGCGCGGCGACGGCGAGGTGGAGGGAGGGGCGGTCATCGACCGTCCTCAGGCGACCGCGCATAAACTACGCAGCCGCATAAGGTCAATACAGGCCCGCCATCGACGACCGGTCTTAAATGGCGCTCGCAACGAAACCGTTTCGAAACCACTATTGTTCCTATTCGAACTCCAAAATCAATTACGTACTCGTACGAAATCTAATCTGGTCAGAGCTTACGTAAGATAGGATAGATTATCTCAAAAAGATTGGCCGTTTTGGTACCGTAATGCCCGAGGTTTTTAAGGATTCTCTTTCTATCAGCATAAATGAATATGGTAAAAGTCATACTAATTAAGTACCTATAGTATGTACGCGATCGAAACATACATTTACTAGACTCAAGCTACCTGAAACCGATGAGTCGTCAAATTCCACAGTTCATTCCCATGGTTTTGCATCACGTGGGTTAAGTGATTGTATCTCGACTGCAGAGAACAAGTACCTAAGTTATCAGCGCCGTAACTACGGACACAAACTAGGTAAGTTTGAAATTCATACCAAGGTAAAGGGTATTCCATTGAGTTGTAATGTTTTCTAAATTCGAAACTTATCAACCTATCGAATCACCCAACCTACTTGAATGTTCTTGTGATGGCATAGCAGCTTTATAATATAATTGAGAAATAAACGTGTTCATCTGACTCACAAGGCTGTTGCGATGACATCATATACTTAGACCTTACTTAGACCTAAGTTTTAGTACGTCAGTCGCAGTGATATTATTTGTAAACCCATTCGATACCAAAATATAAATGGTACTTACCTTGTCTTCGCGTCGGAATGTCAGCGTCGATGTTCTGTCGTAATACTTACACAGCTCTCGAAATGATATTTCTTACGTCCATTTTAAAATATATTGAATTTCAATGTTCGTTTATAATTAGTGACATATCGTATTACTCGCTGTTATTGAGTGACTCCACTGATCAATATGCGATGCCTGACGACAGGCGATAATGTTTAAGACAATCTCGTGATATCTTTACTATATACACAGTATGGAGTAAATAATTGAATCTACTGACATATGGTCTTTTAAATATTGCTCAAACTTAAATTTTAAATATGGAGGGCCATTTCTTCGACATAATAAGTATGCGGAGAGATTGTGACAGAAAACAATACCATACTCAAAGAACAATGGTAAAAGTTTGTTTTGAATCCAACCATGTTTTTGCATTCTGCTTATCTTAAACGCTATCTGAACATTACCAGAGGTAAATTGCACCATTCAAACTAAACAATGTGTAATGAAAGCAGATGAAACTTTGATGCATATTTGTGACATAATGTTTCGTGAAGCGCATAGCGCATCGAGGTCGCAAACTCCGGATATTAAAATAGACTTACATTCATATCCAGCCGTCCAGGACCACAAGGAGACCATAGCGAGCAGCCAGTGGTACAAGAGTCCTTCGATCTTCCAATAGAGGGGGGCGTACAAAGGTCTCACGAGGCGCAGCGCCATCATCCACATGACGTAAGCGGGGACGCAGTATATGTTGTTGATAACCGCGAATGTCGTCCGGGCCACGATCCGCACGTACCGGCTGAAACAGCGGGGCCGCATCGGTTCATCCAGATCGTCTCGTCGCAAGCCGCGCGCGCTACGCAACCCTCGGGCCGGGCTCTGACCGGTATGGTGACAAACATGATTGGTGACATGGGTGATGACGCGTGCTCGACACTGTGAGCCACGCGGCCGAAAAGGGTTCCGTGAGCTAGCGAGGCGAGCCGGATGGCACCGTACCGCGTTCTCCCTGCCGACAGCTGCCGTGACGCGGGGGCTTTCGTCATGCGCGGACAATGGCGCTGCGCCGCACTTCCAATCAAACACAGTATACATTCGACGATATTTATTAATGGAATCGTTCACGGATCACTGTCGGTTATTTCGTTAAGTAGATTGCGAGTACAAATTTAAAAATCGCCCAATAGCGAGCGACGACCCGCACACCGGCGAGCTTACATGCGATTCGTTTGCGACACACATTTTACACCGATCGACGTTAACATTAACTCGTACGACGCGAGCACACATAGACAGACATACACAATTTTAGTTTACGATGCATACTGTGGCACGACCGCAGCCGGCCGAGCTCGTCGTGTAAAATTAATACAAAGTTCATTTATATAAAATTAAAAAACGACATCGGACCGCTGAAATTATACAAAAATTACAATATTAAAGACTGTACACTATCTAATATATACAATAGGTGTCAGCATAGATATGTGCGGGGCTTATATACATGGCGGTGGGGTTGGTGTCACGGGCCTCCGAGCCGATCACACGTTGTAGTCGTGGGCAATGAGGGCGTGCACCTGCTCGAGGCGGTAGGCGAGCCGCTGCTTCTGCGAGAACTCGTCCTCCTCGAGAGTCACCGTCAGTTGCTCATTGTATCTATCCGCATACGCATACAGCTCGTTCAACGCACAGTTCGTATTAAACTCCTTAGTGTGTAAGCGCGACTCCTCTGCCAACATTGCATTCATATCCTGGTCGGATATCGCAGGCATCAGTTTGATGTCCGCGTAATAACGCTCTACCCACTCCTTATACACGGGGATATCTTTCGCATAGAGAAGCTTAGAAGATGGGGAATCTTTACCGAGAATATGATCGGAAGTGGAGCATGAATCCATAAAAGTTTGCGCGATAACTGACAGACACGAATCTACAGTATTAGACTTGTGCACATCAAACACAAAGTTGGGATTTTTGATAAGGTTTACCCAGAAACGCAGGGGGAGGGAATTACTCTTCCAAGTGTGCACGACTTCAGGATCGGAAATGGCGTGTTGTAGCGCTTGATCGTCGAGGAAATCAAACATATACTTTATAGCGAGAGGTAACGCGGAGCCACGGTGTGCAGTGCTGAAAATAGTTTCGAATAAATCATCGACAAACTTTTGCAGCGTACCCTTTGTGGCGAGAAGACGCGTGAGATATATTTCCGAAACCATTTTATTGCCACGATCTCCCTCTTTGCGTGCGTCATCGTCTTGATGGCGCACTAAGTGCCAATATTTAAATCCACCGCCGTGTTCGTACTTAAGGGGACTAGCTGGTGGACTGGCTGATCCGTACTTGCCGCGATTCAATGTTTCATAAGTATGAGATTTATCGTTTTTCTCCATGTTGGACAGATTATAAACGGAACTTTGTTTGGCTACGAGACTGAGGCAAGCGCCATCGGAAACGCGATAATGATTTAGGGTATTGAGTTTGCGCCATTCACCTTCGCTTTTAGTTGTACTATCTTCGTCATAAAGAATGAGCCGACCACAGGCACCCGTGCGCCATTCCAAGTCGAGTTCATCTCGGCTTGGTCTTTGCGAATAAGGAGTAGCGCGGTAGAGTGCATCTAAGCATTTCTCTTTCACTTGGCTGATAGTATCACAATCAAGAACTTTAACTTGAATGTTCTCCGTAGTTACGTCTAAGCCACTAACAAAAAGTGTCTGTTGCGATATGGATACGCTCACGGTCAAGGCTTTGAAATCGATAGACTGCCTAATCAGTTTCTCCTCGCTCAGAGAGTAGCGCGCCTCAGAACTAATCGCATCTACAGGACCCTTGTCTACTTGACCTTTCATTGACCTAAACAGAAGGTACAAAGGCTCGCCAGCGCATTCGCGAAGAAACTTGTACAGTAAGAAGGTAAACCAAGCGCTCAACATTTTTTCGGCAACACTTTCTGTTCGTCTCAACAGCAATTTGGGATGATTCTTCCCTTCCATGCATTTCTCGATTAACTCGGCTAGTAAAGTTTTTAACACATCAGTGCAATATTCCATTTTACTCTGCAGAGTAACCATTATAAGGGAAGCGACATTAACACGATCACGCATTGAAAAATATCTATTGCTCTCTAAAGTACGAATAAATAATAGGAGGAATGTTTTGTTCATAATAAGCTGTCCAAACATTTTCAGACCTTTCTCTCTTCTAATAAGCTCTGGACGTTCCCATTGAAGGACGGCGTGGTCGTCTATATTAGGGAACAATATCTTCATGGCGTACGTACGATAATCAAGGAATGGTATACCTCCCGTTACGTCACCCGTCAAATCGGTCATTTCAGTTTGCAACTCAGCAAATGCCTCTTTACATTCAGCAGCTACTCTTAATTCTAGAATATCCATTTGTTCTTGCATATTCTTTAATACCCTAATATTTTCAGTTGATTTTCTCCTATACATTACTAAAAATCCAATAACTATGAGTAAGAGTATAACTATGCTAGCAACAACACCAATTAGAGCTGGCTTGCCTATAGCAGCCTGCAAACCAAGTTGTGATGAATATGACAATTTACCTATTTTATATGTGAGCGCGCGACCCACTTTAACTACCACTTCCGGTGTGTCCACACCGTCTGGTAATTCGTCACGCGACGGCGGACGACACGTCAATTGATGCCGGGACAAAGACGTCACATTGCACAAACTATCTCCGATATGAACTTCTACATCACCCTCAGTACAAGCACGGTCCAAATTCTGACCGTTGATGGTCAAATATTCCGATTTATAATACTTAACGTCCTCATCAAACTTTTCGTATATTGGGTCCGGATAAAGAAGGAAAGCATTGCCGGTCTTACTAGTAAGATTTTGCACACTCTGCACATCGTCCATATTAAAACCGTATTCCAACTCTAATGGTCTATCCGGATCAATATTAAGACCAGCGCTTTCAATACCGGGAGATTCGCAGATCAAATGCGTTTCTAAGTCAACTCTATGACACGGAGCGATATAAGGTCTATTATCGTGATACACGTATATCTGTGGGAACTGTATCGAGCGGAAATTTCGTCCCATTACTTTTATGTTTATTCCCCCGGATGGAATACCTTTTGGTTGTTTACGTTGTGATATTAGAGGCGGGCCTGATTCAGTGGATACGACGACAGGATCCTCGATATATTCAAACTTTTCACGTTCCAAAGTTCGCATTCCATTGTCAAAACGCATTCGCAAAGTTCCCATTTTTAGTTGGTAAGAATGACTTGTTCTACAAACAGCTTCGTCGTGAGTCACCGAGAGTATAGCGCAAGGTAGGTCATCGATCAGAGCCTGTATATTGCTCCCAGCATTTAAATATTCCCCAGTAATACGCAATTTCGTGCCACCGGATTGAGGACCGTATTTTGGTTGAATAGAATTGATTTTTGGGTTTACGAAAGCGTAATGAGCTTTGGATTCTCCGCGATAATCTGCAACGCGTACGACTACGGGGCCATCTCTAGGTACCTCTTCACCCGGTCCGTCAACGGTACATACAATACGCCTAGTTTTTACATACAGCTCTATGATAGGCTGGCATTTAATTCCTGCTATAGTAACGCCATTATAAATATCAGATATATTACGACCTAAGTTAATACCTTCAATAGTGATATTGGTACCTCCGTCCCAAGGACCTAATACTGGTTTGAATGAGTGAATTTCGGGATTAGGGCACGTTTGAGTACGATTCAACCATACACTAGGAGTGCCACACTGTTCCTGTACTTCGCATTTATCAGAGCCTTGGCACCAACCGCATCCGAATTTTTCGGGAAGAGCGAGACAGATGCCGCAATTATCCGCCATGTCGTTGCAACGGTAAATGAGTATGTGAGTGTTATCCGGATTATCGAGAGGTTTGGAACCACCCCAAATGACAGCGAAGGAAGCAGTAATGTTAGGAGCACGCGACGTGTATGTAAATTCAACGGCTTCACAGTAAATTGTATCGGCGAGAAGTTGGGCATTCACATGAGTCACGCGTCCTTCTATGTTGAATTGACACACAAATCTCGTCTGAACAATAAATTGTCCTATTATGTGAACTTTAACTTTAATGGCTTTCTTTACACCGGATGGTACTAAAATTTCGTTCGTGCCGTCGGATGTAGAGTTTATAGTTGGGCAAAAACCGGGACCAGAGCGATAGCTAGGACCGATTCGACTAACTCCAGTAACAAGGATATCGTTCCTGCAATTTTCGGCCGTATCATGGGTGCACCTATGGCCGTCGACGCACCAATCACACGGGAATGACGAACTGACGCACTGTGTACACGAGCTGTATGTGTTGCAGTCAAAGAATGTAAAATTGGTAGCAACAAAATCAGGGCCCTGCGTTGTACGCACCGACAACTTTGCCGTAAAATGGTGCTGACCGGCTGGTATCGGTGGCAGCGTGTCGGTGCGCGGTGTCGTACAATTAACCCCATACGGTTTCCTAGTTGCATTAGTGATCAGAGTACGATCTAATGCGGTAAATGCACATAAAAACTGTCCGTTAAGAGTAGGCAAGTTTTCAATAAGTAAATCTAACGTTCTAGCTGTTGTACGTTGAAGTTGATTTGGCGTAACCTGGGTTATTGTAGTACAACGGCCGCTACGGTACGAGATCCAATACAAGGGATCTTTAGCAGCATCCTGACAGTCTGATCGTAGGCTGCACTTATTTTCTAAAGAACACCACCCACAATACGGGTCTTTGGCTCCTAAGCATGTTAAACAAGATTTATATACGCTGCATTCTTGAACTTTAACCTTAGACACCTTACGTTCAGTCATAACATATAAATGCATCAATTGAGTATCAAAGAATAAGTCTTTATTTACTGGTGAGCCTTCATCGACCACAATATCTCCATATTCGAACGCTGACGTAGCGCTCTCCACGACGATTTTCTTCAGATGTCCCTGCGCAGTACCGGCAAATACCACTGTGTAGTCTCCGGTGGCAGTGGCTGCCACTGCAGTTAGCCTCTTTGAAAATATTGCCACTGGTACCGCTTCTACTGGTTGCTCGCCTCCCAAAGGAGTGTTTACATCTAATCCACAAAAATCTTCGCTGATCGATTGCAGTTTTGTTCCAATGCAAGCGTGAGAGGGTGATATAAAATCGAGGCCTCGAGATCCGTTACCACTGAAACATGTCTTTATATTCTGCATGAACTTACGACGAATGGCTTTGAGGGAATACACACAGAGCGCTGAGAGATCAGAAGGTGTGTTCGTGTTTATTGATTCACTTTGGCTGAAAGCAGCAAACAGCACATCATGTTGGGCAGTGATACCAAGTTCACCCGCTAACACAGATCCTGCTTTCCCAACAAAAGCAGCCTGCACGAGATTATAGCCAAAGTTACCTCCTCCTTCTCCAGTACATGACATGGGAATTTCAGTGTATGAATAGTAATTTTCATCATCATGACAAACACGAACTAACTTGCTATAGTATGTGTCAGAGCCCACGCCTCTAAGTTGAGTCGTTAAGAAGTAACTAAACCCTTCGGAGCTGAAGCCATACACATAATTTATAGGGTAGCGTTCTCGAGATAATGAATTGACAAACATTCTAGTTCCAGTCGTAACAGCCGTTCTGGCGATCATAAATAGACGATCATCCTCTAAGGAGCGGCTGCTTACCGTTGGAACTTCAGATCGATAGGGAGAGTTGCCGGTAAAAGTGACTCCAACATACATAACTTGCGTCATCGGTGGATTTGGGGGTCCCGGGGCGATAAACGCCACTGTGGATGCAGTCGCGTTGTTCGCCACGACAGGTTCGCGGACCTCGCGCACATCATGAGATATATTATTCAAGTTCCGCACTGAACACAGTCCCTGCAGGACCGAACCGCACGTTATAAGGCGACTGGTCGCGTAGTCAATCACGAGACCCTTGTTCACATTGTCCGTAGGTTTTTTCACATAGTTCGCAGGGCAATCGAAGGTACAGAGAGCGGAGTCGTTGACTGGGCCGGTAACTATAGACTGAGCAACTTCTAGGTCTGGGGAGAGTTGATAGATTCTGTTGACGGCACCCACGTAGACACGGCCCGTGTTGCGGTCGACGACGAGATGATCGAAGAGCGAGTTCGGCGAAGACACGGGGTCGGTGAAGGTGCGCACCACGTCCTGCGAGGCGCGCGCGGCGGCGCACGCGGCCCCTAGGACCAGCAGCACGCGCCACATGGCGCGGGGGCATGTGGCCGGCACTCTAGCGCGCGCGCCGCCGCCCGCTAGTCGCACCGCAACCCGCCCGCCCCAAACATCTGCAACGCGAGACACCAACTCAGGCGCACTGTCCGCGCCTGTCCCCGTCCAACTGCTCTCGCCGCTACGTTCCCATCGCACCGCACCGTTCCGCCGACCGCTAATAGCCTATTTAACTAAACAAACCTATATACTATTCGCTGACGACGACCTAGCCCGAGCGATACGAACGTGTTTGTTTAGCCGCGGTGCGCACGAGTACACGCCTCGGTTCGGAGAGGTCCAGTGCGATCGGAGCGAATTCGCGAGCGCTGAAGCGAGGACACGCGGTGACCCTCAATGTAGGATATCGGTACCAACCTATTTACTTCAGATATTTCCCGTAATGTAACATATGATACTATGTTCATCGATTCAATGCGAATTTTGCATTTTTTTGCTTAAATATTCTGATACTACAGTCCAATCTATGGAACTGGATGCTGTGTGTTCAGTAAAGTAATCTAAAATAGGTTAGTACCAGGATAGCGCAGTCACTAGGACCCGACGCGGTCAGTGCTCTGATAAAGTCACACGCCGACGAAAGCCTCAGCATCATTATAAATGGGATTAACAAAATCATAATTTGGCATGCTGTTCGCAACGAGGGAGTGAACGTGGTAGCGTAACAATAAATAAAATAAATGAAAAGAAATATCGGAGGAACCAAAAACATCAAATTTAAACACCAACAAGTTAATACTTACAGAAACGTCATCGTGGAGTTGTGAGCGGTGTGTTTATAACGTGTTCTCTGTATCAGATGGTGTTCATAAGCGTGTGGGGCGCACTCTCATAGTGCGCTGACACCTATGTGAGCGGGCCGTTGACGAGACCTGGAAAAATTATATACATTACATCTTCACGCCTTCTCACATGTTAGGTAACATAACATAAGGTGCACGGTACACATCACGATTTTTTCGGGGCTACCGCCCTGTGCCAAAACACCCTTCCTCAGTGTTTTCCTTCAAGCTGAACTTATATGAAAAATGACTGTACTTTTGTATATACCACTAGGGTGCCAAACAAGCATGTAGCCCGCATGACGGTAAGCCGTTACCGCCGCCTATTGACGCTTGCAACACCAGGGGTATCACTCGCGCGTAGTCGTCCATGCAGGAATCTTCTCACACCCTTCTTAAGAGCTCCATGCTGTACTTTGATAAGTTTAAGTGATACCGCAAGGTATTGAAGCCGCAATGTTGAATATGACTTGAATCATTTCGACCTTTATTTAACATGACAACAAAATACTGTTATTAATACTAATAAACTGCCATATTACATAATAATAATAAAGACGGATTAACTGTCTACTGCGATAAGGTACGATTAGGGATATCGAATCTTTTCATATTCTTCGCAAGCATGACGTAACAACACGATTGCGATATAGCCACATCAATTCAACATTACCCATGAGGGACCCGAAAGGGTAGGCAGAGGTGAAACAAACTACCCTCTTTTCATTGACGATATATTAAGTGCCAACGTGTTAGATGGCGAGTCCATCGCTGTTTCAAGACAACGTGTTTGAATTGAGTCTGAAACATGAGCAGGTTTACTTTTGATTGTTAGTTCTTCGTAAAGCTCAAGGTGTACAGTCAGGGTTCGAACTTGCATATTTACGTTGCTAGCGAACCACTCGGCCACCACGGCTTTTTAAATATATGTTACAACAATAACATATATTTTAATGAAAAGTGTGGCAATATCATAACGTAGGCGGCGGAAGGAAATGAGTTTGTGTTGCAACAATTTCATTGTAAAAAAACGGCATTTCGATGTACAATTTTATGTCCAAGTTATGTATAAAATTCTTTGCAACTGGTTTTCGTGTGGCGACGGTACTGAGTCACTGTTGCTGGGCGCCTGTTTTTATTTGGAATTTTAAATACCTAAGATCTGGATAAATGTTGGATATTTGCAATTAGGGGTTGTTTAAATAAATAATAAATAACAAAGGATTTTTTTTTATACCACAAGGATGGCAAATAAGCATGCGGTCCGCCTGATGATAAGCGGTTACCGCCGCCTATGGACGCTTGCAACACCAGGGGTATCACTCGCGCGTTGCCGACCCTGCAAAAAGGAGTTGGATGGAGTTGTTCAAGAAGGATGTGAAATGTTCCTGCAGGTTCGGCAACGATACCTCTGGTATTGCAAACGTCCATAGGCTACGGTAACCACTTACCATCAGGCGGGCCGCGTGCTTGTTTACTTGAAAGAAGAACAATCATCCTCATCTCATCTCCCACCTTTATATATGCCACGAATACAGATATAACTCGCAGGTTATCTACCTAACTTGTTGGTGTCACTTTAAAGATTGGCTATTGTCGTATGAGAATCATTAATAGAAACTACCAGCACCCTTAATTTTATGTCAGACAAGCATCTTACATGGGACAACTACACAAGGTTTCTGTTCGAGGGCAAGCATTCCTGTGAGCAGGTGCAGCTTGGTACTTTGTGTTAAACACACATACCTATGTATCATCATCACACTAAGTCCCTCACTGGGTATAGTGAGTAAAGCACTCCGTAGGACAAATATATTCACATGGATGAGTGAAAGATATCTGTGAGTCCAGAGAGAGTAGATGAATGTTCATCAGTCTCTTCATGCATGCTCTTGACATACCATCCTTAAATGATGGATCGACTTGATCTAAACAGTTGCAATGTGGTCTTCCTCTGCCTCTTCCACACTCATTATCATATTCCGTCTGTTTCCTTAATCATTCTTCAAAGTCCTCCTTCTCCTTCCTTCCAAGTGTCCAAACCAATGTACCAAATCATTTAAGTGAATTCACTCAGGGAACAGGAGTATACATCAATGATTCCAGCTATTTGGTTGATAGTGATTATTTGCAATAAAATAAAATAGTAATAATAATAACACATAATTATAAAACATCTCTGAGTATTTAATGGTATAATTTTGGAGTGTGATACATTAGCGATTAACTTAGCTCTGTAAAGAAGTTTCTGGTTACGAATAATTACTTAGTACATATCTGACTCAAATTTATCCTAATACCCAAAGTGTAAACCTAGAAGCCTAGAAGTTTTATCCAAAGTAACAAAGCTAGAATAGCTTTGCTTGAGAAGTAATTAAATAGGAGTTAGTGTTAGGAAGGCATAAAATTAACTTTGTTTTGTCATTAACTAAAAAAACCACAAAAGTTAATCAAGACTTATCTCATTAAAGTGGGAAACAACACTGTGGTCATAATGGTCACAAAGTTGCAATTTTAGTACTGTAAGTGTCAGTACCAAAACAACACTATTAAAGATAACCTACTTATGTAAATACTTACACCCATCTCAAACCAAATAGTACAATTTGTAAAAAAAAATTAATAAATCAACAAATTCATAGCAAATTCAAGATTTGAATATGTACATTATGCTTTATAGCTTAAAAATTCAGAATGGTATGCTAACAATGTACTTAGGTACTTGTGTATATGAACCTGTATTATAGCTCATTACCAATTAAAGCATGCAAAATAAACCAATAGCTCTCTAGATCCTACGGACAAAAAGTAACTTTTCTTTCATTGGCTTATCTAATATTAAAAATAGTATATCCTCACGCTTTCCACAAGGGTCCCTAAGACGAAGGCAGAGATGAATAGGTAGTACCCACACACCCACCTTCCGCCAGATATATTTTAGGTGTCAATATAATAAATAATATCATAATGAACTCACGCCCTCCCACAAGGGTCCCCGAAGGGGTAGGCAGAGGTGTATAGGTAATACCCACACACCCACTTTCCGCCAGAGGTATATTAGGTGCCAACGTGACAGATGGCGAGTCCATCGCCGTACTCAAGCACTACTATACATACGCCTTTGAATTTCTTCTCAGACGTATGCAAGTTTCCTCTCGATGTTTTCCTTCACCGTAAAGCTCGTGGTGTGACTAATCACTGTACTTAAGTTCAGAAAAACTCATTGGTACAGTCGGTATTCGAACTTGCGACCTTTGCGTTGCAGGCAACTGCTCGAACCACTCGGCCACCACGGCTCTATATTCTATCAATATATATAAAAAAATATTGCTCTATATTACGTCAATATTAGGTATATATAAATATTACATAAGCACCACCACCTTATTATATTGGTTTCTTTTGCATGCCTGCAACTGGTAATGAGCCAAAGTAAAGGTTCATATGTATATTGATAGACATATATCATAGTGATAGCAGCTATAGGCCACTCAGATACCTTGATGATAAAATAAATATATAAAAAAGATCTACAAAGTTATTATAGTAAAGCTTTAACTTGATCAACAAATATGTAATATAAATACAAAATGAATAATAACTAGGTTCCTTATACAATTCAATGATGAAATTAATCTAAGAGAGATCTGGCACTCTACTCCCTCTGCCTACCCCGTGGAGTACTCTGTATGATGATGTGTAGGTACATAAGTACATGTATGATTGCCTACTAACTCTGTTTTACATAACTATTTTCATGCAATCAAAGTAATAATGAGGAGTTAAAACATTCTTACTTTTTATTTATTACATAAGTATATTAAGTAGATAATTTAATTATTATATATTAATATGTGAACACATAACTCTTAACAGTGAATTATGATTAGAGTGAGGAATCCTGTACATCATAAATAAGCCATTTATTGTGTTTACAAGATGTTACAGCCTTGACACTAACACAGTGAACATCATGAAGACATTTGATACCATATTCCAAGATTAATGGTTTCATTAATCATTAATTGTTCAGGATTTAAGACAATCTTAGCTGTATTTACAGCTCACTGCAGGTCAGTCACAGCTCTAGGCAGGGCTGTTTGGCTAGCCCTTCTAATAAGATGGAGGAGATCCACAGTGGGACAACTCCAACTGCACCTTTCAAAGTATTAATTAAAATATTGTAAGATCTCTTTTATAAACAACATTGTTTAGAACCAAGCAGATTTAATTGTTGTTCAGATATTGTAAGGAATATGATTATTTATTTTACAACAAGCCAAATCAGGGTTTTCCACAGTTGATGGTGATCAAAATTTAGGAACAGGTTTTTTTTAACGAATTATTTTTCTTTTCATTAAAGAGAATAAAGATTTAATAACTAATGACAACATGTATGTATCTCAGTAGGTAGGTATCTTTGAGAGGCATTTTTTTTTACTCAGACCTACTCGCACTCAAAATCTAATCACCTATTAACTGGGAAGCGTCTATAGATAAAACTACGAGCAAACTGCAATCGGTCGCTGTCCGCAACGTCAAGATTTGATTACATTCCAACCCATTCAGCCACCCACACCACCGCTTACAGGCTCCACCTACGTTTTATGCCCCCAAAAAAACATCGCACTGACAATATTACACCCCATTTTCACATGTTTTAGCTTTAGAGGCGCTACCTTTATGTATATTTCTTAGCGAGAAAAGAAAGTCAGCCATTACATTAGTACCGCGCACGCGAGTCGATAAACGGAAGCCATTCTGCTTAACGCCACGCGTTTATTTTAAAATCAGATACCTACTAATACACTAGAAAACTGACCTTAATAAAGATAATCTCTTCGTAGATAGCACAATCCTCAAGAATCCAGGATATGAGAACTTCTTGTAACACTATTGCACCACACACAAAATCAGCCAATATTCACTTCATAATAAAACACAACACCACAAGCGACGGTTTAAATCACAATATTATACCTATAGAATTACTCGAGATGGGTATCAACGCCCGTTAAAATTATAAAATAATACGTTTGCACAAAGAGTCCACGACAAGAGCATCAGTCTTCATACATCGCCGTGGAATGATTCTGATTTGGCATTCGCTTTTCGAACGAGTCTAGGCGTGACTGAACCGAGAAAACCCGAATGCGTCCGATCAGCAAATTTGTTAAGAAATTCACCGCTAGAGGCAGCACTGTACAAAAATGCGTTCAAATTTATTATTAGGCCATAAGTAATGTCTCTATGGCTATCAAAAAAAATTTTGAGTAATATTCTAACAGAAGACTATCAAACCTATATCTTTCACGATTACGGTTACATAGATACCGCTACAAATATGCAATTGGAAGGAATTGCATCAGAAAAACCGACGAATGAACAGCTCTTCTATATCGTTCCTTCGCTTTTATGGGTCCATATTTTTTCAAATCTAGTTCCCGAAGTCTCTTTTTAAGCAAGTGATGCTTGTGTTAGGAAACCCCGTTCTTCTACAGTCATGTTCCTAAATGTTAGTAATATAAAACGTGCATGTAGTGAAAGGGGCCTGTAAGTTTTAAGGAATCTTAATGAATTAGGAATTAATGAAGAAGGAACCTTAATTAATTTCTTTATGTCAAGTGTAATCTAATTTAAAACATTATTTAACACTGATTTAGAAGCTTATTGAGGTACATAATAAGCTACATTTTAGTATTGGTACCAAAAACTACGTGATGCGTGGCTACGAGAAGCAGTTCAGTAACGGCGATGGACTCGCCATAACGTTGGCACCTAATATATCTCGAGCGGAAAGTGGGTGTGTGGGTATTATACATACACCTCTGCCTACCCCTTTGAGGACCCCTATAGGAAGGCGTGAGGATATATTATTTTATATTATTAATTTTAGAGGTATGTAAGTCTAGAGAGAACTGGCGCTCTATACTCTCTGCCTACCCCGCTAGGGACTTGGCGTGATGATATGTATGTATGTATATTATTAATTTTGCATATTCAGTCTGTTTACCTGCAAAACCTGTCAGTGTTATGTCACTTAATCACCAATCTGGATGAGATTAGCTGTCATTCGATATCATTTGTCAATTTCTATGTTTTGTAGTTGAATTTGAATAGATTTGAAAGTGAATAATATTTCAGAGCTATATTCATCATGGCTTCTTCCATGTTTAAATTATCATCTGCTCTCATAAGTTCATCCAAAAACTTTCGCTGCGTGGTACGTCTAGTCGATAAGAGCAATTTCTCCACCTCAAATGTCATTGCGGTAAGTTGCATAATCGTAGAGAATTCGTTATATAGGTACTCTTCAGACACACAGTTTCACCGGGATCGTGCCTGGCTTGTCCTTGGCCCTGTAATATGCATATAGTACCAGCCTTTTCTGTATTAGTGTCAGAATAACAATATCCATGCTCCATGTCCATGTCCATGAAAAATATGCAAAAAATATTTAATACTTATTTTTAATCACATACCGGCAAAATTATAGTGCTAAAAATGCGAATTAAATCTTTATGTACAGTCATCATCATCACCAGGTTCTGGTGGATAAGTTATTTCATTTTATATTTCTTTTCATAGTAGATAGTATATGCCATTAGTATGGATATTTTGCTTTATTCAATTATATTTAGGTACACATCACACCAAATACTTAGTACCAAGTACCTACACAATGAGCTTTAAGGTGAAGGAACATAAAGCGGCAACCTGCATAGATTTAAGAATAAATTCAAAGATGTATGCACTGTCCTGCTTGAGAAATGTTGATGTTCTCAGCATTTGTCACATTGGCGCCTAAAAAGAGGAGTTTGGGTACTACACACCTCAGCCTACCACTTCAGATACCCTTGTGAGAAGGAGTAAAGATATATATTTGTGAGTATGTCACTATATGTCTGAGTATGACACACTCAAATACGGACCTTACCCAGAACAGATTTAAAAATAAGATGTTTTGTTCTGAAAATAAATCTAGATAAAATTATAGTATCCACAGCTAAATACTATACACAGCTAGTTTGTAATGTCCATTAAAGGCCTTATCGAACTTGATCCCAATATGTTCAGCTGTCCCTTGGCAGATAATAATAATAATATATCCTTGGCAGATATGTTTTTTTGATGCGTTTCCTACCTTAATGTACAAAGGTGAAAGCTATGAGGTTTGTACGTTGAGGGTATTCCAAAACTGATTAATATATTTTCAAGCCTTTGCACTCAGTGACCACAGCTTAACAGCTTAGCTACAAGAGTTAATAAAACCTAAGTTTAGCTAAAGAACATTTTTTGTTCTAACATGTCATACATATAGGGAAACTGGCGAGAGTTAATATCTTCTGGGGAGGTCTCCACACAGAGTTTTCATCCACTGCAAAGCTTGTGCTGTTAAGTATCCGTAAATTCAGAGAAGTTGATTGACACAAATCACCAGGGTTCGAACCTATGTATACATGTTGATACTGAACTTGATGTGTCTTTTCAAGGACATTATTTACCATCCTAATAATAAAATAAAGAAAAAATATGTATATCCTAACGCCTTCACACAAGGGTCCCCGAAGGGGTAGGCAGAGGTGTATAGGTAGTACCCACACACCCACTTTTCGCCAGAGGTATATTAGGTGCCAACGTGACAGATGGCAAGTCCATCGCGGTTACTCAAGCACGACTATACACACGCCTTTGAATTGCTTCTCAGACGTATGCAGGTTTCCTCTCGATGTTTTCCTTCACCATTAAGCTCCTGGTGTGACTAATCACTGTACTTAAGTTCAGAAAAACTCATTGGTACAGTCGGGATTCGAACTTACGATCTTTGTGTCGCAGGCAGCTGCTCGAACCACTCGGCCACCACGGCTGTTAGATTATTTATATGCAAGTCTTACTTACAAATAAATAATCTTTACCTTACCTTATACGACCAAATTAAAACTATGAAAAATACCCACAGACAGTAATCATAATCATAATATTTTTGGAACGAAGTTCCTTATATTTGCACAAACATGGTATAAGCAGGCAATTTCAAATACTTATACAATACAAATATGTTTTTCTGGATATATTCCAGCGTGCAAATAGGGTTTTTGTTTATGATCTATCGGATATTGTCCTACACTCTTTTCGACGGAGATATTATAGGTGCCAACGTGACAGCCTACGTGCCGTTACTCAAGCACAACTATACATGCGATTTTGAGTTACTTAAGCGTGCATACGCTTGAGAAGAATCTTTTCCGAAGAAGAGAGATTTCCTCTCGATGTTTTACTTTACCGTTAAGCTCGTGGTGTGACTAATCACTGTACTTATCTTAAGTTAAACTTGATGGTACAGCGGGATTCGAACTTGCAATCTTTGCGTTGCAGGATTTGAAGTGCTGTAGGAGAAACAATTAATATTTCATTGCACAATATAGGTCTTGTTATTATGCATGCGCTCGGTACGTGATCCTGTGTCAGCATGATTCGCGACCCAGACGTGTAACGATGCTGGATGTAACACTAGTCTACTACTGGTACTGGAAATTGTTGTTGACATTTGCTGTGTCCACATAATAAACTATGCTTGTCTTTTAGTAACAATATAACTGAAAAATCTGTTTGTTACAATTCCACCGATAAGTAGGTCGTATGACTTTCGAGAACATTTGTTCTGTAGCATTTTTAAGTACGCTACCAATTTAAATGGTATTGCGTGAACCCACAAATTACTTATGCAAATTAATGACATAGTTAAGTCAAACATGTGAATTGATAACGTATCACACACTTGACTGCGGTCATAAACCAGTCTTCCCACATCGGCCGATGCGGGCGGTTCAAATCGCGTTCGATAAAAGAAAAATATAAATTCGCTACTCCCAGACGTATTCAAGCAGTTAGTATAGTAGGGGGGGCCGACGGGCAAACTACAGTCTCTCTGCCTTTCATTCCGCAACGTGGCCATTCAAACTTGTTTTGCTCCTAAAAGCAACGTCGAACAACGGGCCCCGTTTTTAATTACAAGTTGCTTCAAGATATTTCTATTAAGATCGACGCCATTAGCAGATTACCATTAAAAATCAAACTTACTGGCCGTCTACGTTCATTTTTCGAAAAAGGTCGTGATTAAAAAAAAGTTTAATTGTCTTTTGACATCATTTGGCGACTGGCGCGAGCACTGTCAGCCGGTCTAATAACAAAAAATTCAGTGAATATTTTTGCTTATACCTACATAGTTGTTTGTTGTGAATTGTTTTTGTGATCAAAATGGCGTGTACTATATGTCTGAATCCGGATGGCAAGCCCCTTAAAGTGGTAAGTGTTGGTAAGATATAAGACTTTGTATATGCCACCTCTTAGTTTGGCGATCGGTTGAAGGTAGTGATTTAAGTATTCTTAAGTATATATTATTTTATAGGGACATTATGCAATATAATTATGAGAAAATAACAACGGTTACGCGCTTTGAAAGAATTATTTATATACGTACGTACAATACGTTTTATGAGCTGTTATTTAACTTGCACTGCATTTTTCGACCATCTGTTTGTATCCGATTGAGCTGTTTTTTTTTCTTGTTTATTTTATAGTAGTACTGAGTAAATTACTTTAGAGAACATTTATGAATAATTCCTAAGATTGAAAACGTCCTAAAGGAATACAATACTTATATTGCCAAGAATTTTATGAACCAGTACACATTTTATTTGCCATTATGAAATTAAATAAATAATAGTGTAAGAAAAATATCATGACGTATGTATAACCAATAAAGTAGCAAGCGCGTAAGAATGCCTGTGTAATCACGTTGTTTGGTGCTAAGGTCAAATCGATGACCTACGCGATAAGTGTTTGTATCGCTTTGCCATGCCGACTGTTTATCCTCCATCCCTTTCTCTATCATCGCTGCTATTCTTACTATCCATTGTATCTGTCACATTATCCTTTTTTTATTCAGGCCTTCCTTTTGGCTAACAGCATAAACAAGTTATTCTAGACAATATATATCTCGTCGCCTTCCCACAAGCATCTCCGAAGGGGCAGGCAGACGTGTAAGTCACACCCACTTTTCGCCGGTATAGTAATGATAGCCCTGGAACTATTCAACACTAATTGACTTAGTCCAGTAATGAGCTCCTTGGGAAGGGGGGATGATTGTTACATTGTGTTGGACGCAGAGGGATTAAACCTATTATGCTGCCAACACACTATAACTCTCCGAACACAGAGTGGCAACGCGCAAGTGATACTTCGGTATCGTGAGCGTAAATAGGCTACGGTAACCGTTTCCCATCAGGTGGGCCGTATGCTTGTTTGCCACTCTTGTTGTATAAAAAAAAATAGTCCAAAACTAAGCAAACTATATATGCAGGTACTATGGGAACTAGTCAATTATAGATTCTTATATATGTAACGACATACATACATAGAATTACGCCGTAGTGCCAGTTCTCTAGACATACACAAATCTCCACTTCATCCACTTATATAGATACTTATATGTATACTAGTTGTCCCAAACAGCTTCGCTCGGGTGAAAAAGTCAAATTCCTTAACTGGACTGTCACTGTCAATCGAAACCATCTCCCACCTTTTATTGACGTAACAGTCCTGGTATAGGACACTCAAAGACGGGAACGTCAAGAGTACTCGAAACCGGCGAAGGAGACTGATGAGTGTGGACGAAGCGAAAAACGTATGCAAGTCTAGAGAGAACTAGTGCTCTATTCTCTCTGCGTACCCCGTTTGTGACTCGGCGAGAAGATATGTATGTATGTATGCAAGTACCTACTGGTATTGTGTGTGTAAAGTTCTCAAAGAATTGAAAATCCCAAATAAGTATTAATTAAAGATGTCACAAATTTAAGGAACAAACAGTTCCTTAATTTTCATGATAAAATATGTATTCTTCATAAAATCTTTCTCATTGCAAAAGGATGTGATAGAAATGTGAATAATTCTTGCCCCCTTCGCTACACGATGTTCGATTTGTAAATCGTTTGTTAAATATTAGATCCTGTATATCAAATCAAATCTTTTATTCAACGTAAGGGGCACGGGGAACACTTATTGAACGTCACATACTTACCTACTGAATAACGTTACCAAAAATAAAATTAACTGCCAGGAGAAGAAATGGCATAATTTACGTATACATATCTACGTATGCCTTTACATAGCATCACGCAGAATCGTTGACGGATTAGGCAAAGAGAATAGAGCTTCGGTTCTCTCTACGCTCGCTGATCTGTTTCGCTTCATCCAAATTCATCTATCATCATACATGCTCGCCGGTTACGAGTATTCCTACACCCTGTATGTCGTTTATTTATTCACAGCTTTGTTTTTCTTATGTTTAGAGGAAAGAAAAAGACACTTTCGGAGAGTTGGACGTCCCCGATGACAAGCTGTATGGAGCCCAGACCGTGAGGTCTGTTATGAACTTCCCCATCGGAGGCATCGAAGAACGTATGCCCGTGAGTATTTGCCTGCGCTAATATGTATTAATAAGGAGGTAAGTTTGTGTGTTTGTTTGTTGGAAGTAATGTCTCAAATTACCAGCTGAACCGATTTGAAATTTCAGCCCGTTTATTACGGATATAACATCATGCTAATAATGATATAATAGTATATCCTCACGCTTTCCCACAAGGGTCCCGGTAGGAGGAGGCGGAGGTGTATAGGTAGTACCCACACACACACACTTTCCGCCAGAGATATATTTTAGGTGCCAACGTGGCAGATAGCGAGTTCATCGCCGTTACTCAAGTACGAATATACATACGTCTTTGAATTCTCAGACGTATGCACGTTTCCTCTCGATGTTTTCCTTCGCCGTA
This sequence comes from Drepana falcataria, assembly GCA_945859725.1. Lineage (NCBI taxonomy): Eukaryota > Metazoa > Arthropoda > Insecta > Lepidoptera > Drepanidae > Drepana > Drepana falcataria. Next base: position 10,436,032 of record OX243935.1, read on the forward strand.
AAGCTCGTGGTGTGACGAGTCACTGTATTTAAGTTCAGAAAAACTTATTGATACAGTCGGGATTCGAGTTTGAGACCTTTATGTCGCAACTACTCGAACAACTCGGCCACCACGGGTTTTATATATGAATTTATCGCTGTTATCGCTGGATATCACTGGGCACAGCTAGTAAATAACAGTGCTAGGACCTAGAAATATGTGTGTCTGATCTCGCCCTCATTAGGAACCCTTTCAGGAAGTCATGATATAATCATGTTTCTTTCTTGTTGGGAACCCTGAAGGCACCGTGTCAATTGCTTTTTACGTATTATGAAAATGAAACGGCTTCTCAAGTTCGTAATGCCTGTTTTGTATGCTGCCAGTGTAATAACAATTGAAAATGCGAACAATGGCCGATTGTGACATTAGACTCGCATAGATTATGTACGTACACTTTTAAAACCACGGCACAGATAATTAAGCATCTCGAACGTATACCCGAACAAGTATGTATAGAAAAACTTATTTGAGCACAGAAGATACTGTGACAGAAGTTCAGTAAACGTAATTGAGCATCAAGGGATTTTCGGAAAATGCCCCAAGCGTAGGGGATTAATTTTTAATGATATTGGAATCCCGTCCATAATCGGGAGAACCGCAGGGGTTATTTTAATTTTTTTGTCTCTAGGACGTCATTATATGTATTACTGCTTAGTGAGGTACATTTTCGGTAATTTTTAGAGCTGTAGGTATTCTAAACCAGTGCTTTATTTTATTAGTTTCCATTGTCTTTACTTCCATCGTAACAATGTTTAGGGTTGGAAACGCGCGAGTGATATCCCCGGTGTTGCAACCATCCATAGGCGGCGGTCACCGCTTACCATCAGGTGGCCTGCATGCTTACTAGCCATCTTCCTGTGTATAATAAATAAAAATAATTTTCACACAAGGGTAAAGGAAAACATCGAGAGGATCCCGGCATAATGTTGACGCTTTAGCCTCGTGAAGGGTAACTCGTAAAGGGCTGTGACCCAGTATGTGATATAATCCAGCTGCGGTTATATATCTGTGCTAAATTCCGTTTCGCCGTTCAGGCGTGATTGAGTAACAAAAATATTCACAAGTCTAGAGAACTGGATCTCTATTCCTACGGCCTACCCCGTTAGGGGCTCGGCGTGATGATATATACAAGCTTTCGCATATGTAATTTTACTAGGATAAGTGGGACTTTAATGGTTAAAACCGTGTTTCAGTACCCCGTCATCGTAGCGTTTGGTATCTTGAAGAAGGCCGCAGCCAAAGTGAACATTGAGTATGGACTGGATAAGAAAATTGGTGAGTTGGAAATGTGTTCCTACTTAACTAATATATTAGGATATCTTCACGCCTTCCTATTCGGATATAAGGTAGAAAGAAAAATAATATATGGACTTACAGTATTATTCTTATAAAGTCATCATCTTCTTAAACATACATTATAATATTGTTATTTTATAATATATCCTCACGCCTTCCCACAAGGGTCCCCGAAAGGGTAGACAGAGGTGTATAAGTAATACCCACACACCCACTTGCCGCCAGAGGTATATTAGGTGCCAACGTGACAGATGGCGAGTCCATCGCCGTTACTCAAGCACGACTATACATACATTCGCCTTTGAATTTATTCTCAGACGTATGCAGGTTTTCTCTCGATGTTTTCCTTCACCGTATAGCTCGTGGTGTGACTAATCACTGTACTTAAGTTCAGAAAAACTCATTGGTACAGTCGGGATTCGAACTTGCGATCTTTGTGTCGCAAGCAACGGCTCGAACCACTCGGCCACCACGGCTTCTGTTATTTTAAGTATTATTTTTTCTCTTATCATAGCTCAAAAATGTGTGTTACTGACACATTTTTAAGGCATTCACACAGTATGTATCTATTTAAAGATTTACTGACCATAGCTAGACATAAAAAAATGTTTGTGTTGGCAGCAGATGGATTAGTCTCATTATACTGCCAACACAGTATAACTCTCCGAACACAGTGGCAGCGCGCAAGTGATGCTTAGGTATCGTGGGAGTAAATAGGCTATCCCATCCGGTGTTTAATATCAGGTGTGCCGTATGTTTGTTTGCCACTCTTGTATAAAAAAAACAAAACATAAATCATGCCTGCATGCCATGCATGCCATGTAAGTGAAAGTAGTACAAGCACACCCACCTTTGGCCACAGTTATATTTTAGGTGCCTTCGTGCCATCCCCGTTACTCAAGCACGGCTGCTTATACATTGCGCAGTGGTATCTACATATTTACTTTGTCCCCTAATGAATATGACGTTGTACAGCGGACGCGATAATGCAGGCGTGCGAGGACGTCATCTCCGGCAAGCTGTACCGCGAGGGACACTTCCCTCTGGTCATCTGGCAGACAGGGTCCGGCACGCAGTCCAACATGAACACTAACGAGGTAGCTGCTTCGCACTTATAATAAACTAATAAATACAATTTAAGTTTTTGTCCATGTAATCAAAATGTTTCATACCTATGCATTATAAAAACAGATGCAACATTTTATACGGCCGGCATATTAATTCTTATGTTTAGCGATAAAAACAGTGTTTTTATAATGCATATTAAAGTGTGTTGAAAGTATACACGGGACTGTTGAAAAACTCAATTTTATGTCTCTTCATCTAGATAGACACCTGGACGGCTGCCCTGTTTCCCTGTACGATTTTGACGGGACTTTCACTGGACGAGCACAAAGATAATGCTATTTACAAGGAACATTCCTTCTACTCTCGTCTTACGTCTAGTGTTCGCAGAGAGAGTACAGCGGCAGCTCTCTTTAGATGTATAGACCTCTTTTGTTTCCAATGTATGACTAAGTATGGATAAGCCTACGCAGGTGTATAGTAAAAGATATGGCAAGACAAGTAACTAATAACATTTTTGACCCAGAATGTATTTGCAATGTCCTCTGTGCTGACCTCGACGCGACCTCATCACGACCGGCATATTAATTCTTACGTTTAGCAATACGGTAACAATTGTCCCGTGACAATGGAGTTTTTTTTAGAAGTATCCACATATTTATACGAGATGTGATCCGCGGTTTCACCCGCCTATTTTATCGCTTTGGCGGATAGTTTTTCTTGGAAAAATGTTTCCACATGCGTCACCTAAAATGTATCTCCGGCGAAAAGTGAGTGTGTCGATGCTACCTTATGGTACCTATTAGGTATGTAATACCAAATAAATATTTTGCTACTATCTACATGGACCATAGCTTAGCTATAGCATAGCATAGCTAAGCACACAATGTTCAACAAGGAGCTAAGTTTTATTATTGTATTAGATTGCAAGTTTTGAGCCACGACTGCACAGATTAATTACAGTGATTAGTCACACCACGAGTTTTACTGTGAAGGAAAACATCGAGAGGAAACCTGCATACCTACGTTTTTCACAGACGTATGTATAGTTAGGTTGCACCTAAAATATATTTTTATATGTATGTGGGTATTACGCACCTCTATGTACGGTCCGCGTTCTCGAAGGAAACCTTGTGAAGACCTAAAGACATACTATTAGAAGGATATCAGAGCGACGTGGGTACTTTTAGGTGATCGCGAACCGCGCGATCCAAATCCTGGGCGGCAAGCTGGGCAGCAAGGACCCGGTGCACCCCAACGACCACGTGAATAAGTCACAGAGCTCCAACGACACGTACCCCACGGCCATGCACATCGCCGTGGCCATGGAGCTGCGCGACCGGCTCATGCCTGGCCTCGTGGCGCTCCGGGACACGCTCGACACCAAGGCCAAGGCCTTCAACAAGATCATCAAGATCGGCAGGTACGCACACCAACAACGACAGATACATACAGACATACATATCATCACGCCGATTACCTAACGCGGTAGGCAGAGAGTAGGGAGATATGGGATACTTTTGATACTCAACCGAATGAACTTAATCAATTCAAAAAATAGTTTTAGGTACTTATCCATATAATTAAGTGACTTAAGGAGGAAAGATTTGATTGCTATTGATAAGAATATAAAGTTTGTTAAAAATACAAATATGATTTGGGGTTCAAGTATTTACTTTTTTTACTTATTAAAAAAGTTTTTTGGTTTATAGTTTAGTAGTATTGTATCATCATTATTATATAAGTTTTTTAGAAATTTTGGCACACTTGTAAAGAACATTTATTATAATAACAACAATTAACAAAATTTACAAAAAACAATACTTTTACATTTCCAACCTAAGAATCTAAATCTAACGAAAAAATCTCAGGTATCGTATGTGTATAATGAAATTGATCTTACGTCTAATTATTGTGTATTTAACGTTTCCAACAAAAATACCAGTCGGGAGAAGAAGCTGCGAAACAAATTCGATCTTCATTCTTAACGGTATTCCTTCTTTTACTTACGTAAAATCGTGGGGCATTAGCTAGTAAACAATACCGCAATGCTTATGAAGGCAGCGTCGTTTAAAACACCCTAATGTTTTGAGAAAGCGATTGCATAGTGGCAAATGTGTTGGCAGGACTCACCTGATGGACGCGGTGCCGCTGACCCTGGGCCAGGAGTTCAGCGCGTACGTGACGCAGCTGACGTTCGGCATCGAGCGCGTGTGCGCCGTGCTGCCGCGGCTGCACTACCTCGCGCTCGGCGGCACCGCCGTCGGCACCGGCCTCAACACGCGCATCGGCTTCGCGGAGAAGTGCGCCGCCGAGATCGCCTCGCTCACTGGTCTGTATACTGTACACACGCACGCACACGCACACACACACACACATACACACATACACACACACACACACACACAAATACACACACATATATATACATACACACCCACACACATATATACACACACACATACACCCACACACATTTCTGAAAATGAAGATTTCTGATAGGTGGCGGTAACCGCTTACCGTCAGGCGGGACGCATGCTTTATTGGTGGTATTGGTGTTACAAGCGTCAGTAGGCGGCGATAACCGCTTAATCATTGTTGTCGTATGGTTCTTTGATCTTAAGCTCGCAGTATTAAATAAACGTTGTCTAGATTAATGTCTTAATTAGTCTTCTCTCATCAAGTGCTCAATTGCGTTGGGAGTTTAGTATGTAACCAGTTGTCGATTGCACGATTGCAGGTATCCCGTTCGAGTCGGCGCCAAACAAGTTCGAGGCGCTGGCGTCGCACGACTCGATGGTGGAGGTGTCGGGCGCGCTGAACACGCTGGCCGTGTCGCTCATGAAGATCGCCAACGACATCCGCTTCCTGGGCTCCGGCCCCCGCTGCGGCATCGGCGAGCTTATGCTGCCCGAGAACGAGCCCGGCTCCTCCATCATGCCCGGTGAGCTAGGAAAATACTGAACTAAAACAAGAAGCACTGCACTTGAAACAGGACTGACTTTCCTTAACCCTAGAAAATATTATTTATTTAGGTATGTATTTCATACATTAGCACGACGACATGATCATTTACGCAAATTTGGACGGTTCAACGAATAATATAACAAAACTGAAATCTATTATACAACCCGGAGCACTCCTCATTATTATGGTTTTTGAAATTATTATTACCGCACTACCCCAGGCAACACTTCAGTACAAGACGTGCACTACATTACAAGTAGTAACACTACACTACATCTGCCTGTCATGGCCAGTAGCATGGCACCCGCCTCTGTTATGATTGGTTAAACTGCACTATCTCTATTATACCCTGTAGCACTACACTGCACTCGTCTTTATATCCGGAATGATGGAAGTAATATGTTTTATGGGTATATATATATCCTCACGCCTTCCCACAAGGCTCCCCGAAGGGGTAGGCAGAGGTGTATAGGTAATACCCACACACCCACTTTCCGCCAACTAGGTTATTAGGTGCCAACGTGACAGATGACGAGTCCATCGCCGTTACTCGAGCACGACTATACATACGCCTTTGAATTTCTTCTCAGACGTATGCAGGTTTCCTCTCGATGTTTTCCTTCACTGTAAAGCTCGTGGTGTGACTAATCATTGTACTTAAGTTCAGAAAAACTCATTGGTACAGGCGGGATTCGAACTTGCGACCTTTGGCGTCGCAGGCAACTGCTCGAACCACTCGGCCACCACGGCTTTTTTTATAATATGTATAATTGTATATTCAATTGTATATAGCTATTCAAAGGGGAACGCTGCCAGTATCTTCGGAACCCTGCCTAAAGGGACTCCTTTTAAGAATATTTTTTAGTTATTATATTATTATTATTATTTATAAGAAATTTATCAAATATTGTATATGAATTATTTCCAGGCAAAGTGAACCCAACCCAATGTGAAGCGCTGACGATGATCGCCGCACAAGTGATGGGTAACCACGTGGCTTGCACCGTGGGCGGCAGCAATGGCCACTTCGAGCTGAACGTGTTCAAACCAATGATTGTGTCCAACGTACTGCGGTCCATTAGACTCATCGGTTTGTAGCCCTCCTTTTATATCAAATGCAAAATATTTTAAATTGAATACATACACTAACTATCAGTGCCCCGCGGCTTTACCCGGGTTTGATTCATTGGTATATTTCTAACATATGTTAATCCTGCTCATAATCTATCTGTGTTACATTTTATGTGAAAAAAGACCGAAAATAGCCTCAATCTTTCGTTTTTATAATATTAGTAGAATACTATGCATAATTCCTTTGAAAACATTGAGAAGGAAACCTGTACACGTTTGAAAAACTGAGTTAAGATGAACTCTCCATTTGCCGCTTTGGAACTTAAATCTATCATCGGCGAAAAAAGGCTGTTGTTACTCCCCCTAAGGGAACCCTTGTGTAAAGGCATGAAGGCGCTCTCTCTGCCTACCCTGCGAGGGACTCTACTCAACATGATGTATGTATGTTTAAGCCGTTTCAATGTATCAGTTGTATCAATTGTTCCCAGGTGACGGATGTCAGGCGTTCAACAAGAACTGCGCAGTAGGCATCAAGGCCAACGAGGACCAGATCGCCAAGATCATGCGCGAGTCCCTCATGTTGGTCACAGCCCTCAACCCTCACATCGGATATGATAAGGTACATACATATAATACGTCCCTCACGGAGAAGGCAGTTAAGGGTAGGTTCTACGTTTATCATGGCTATCACAATCTACCGCTCTCACTGCCCACCCCGTTAGGGACTCAGCGTGAAGATATTTCTGTGTGATGATGCGTCAGCGATCAGCGTGATGATGATATGATGACTATATGTAATGTATATAACTGTTGTTATTGATTTTGTTCAGGCGGCCCAAATTGCAAAGACAGCGCACAAAGAAGGCGGGACATTGAAGGACACCGCCATTAAGCTAGGCATCCTTACTGCCGAGCAGTTCGACCAGTGGGTCCGCCCCGAAGACATGTTGGGGCCCAAGTAAACATATACGACTCTGCTTTGTCTATGGCTGAAATGTAAATTAATTAAGGTTTACATTAACACTGTATTGAGTTCTAATATAAGATGACATGACATGAAAAAATATGGTTTTTACAACTTTACCCCTTTCAGTTCAAGTTCTATATACTTAATACTCGTATTAGGACCTAATATAAAGAACACTTGACTGTATTAATATTTATTACACTGCCATATAAATAAATGTCAACTTTCTTGAATCATCAGCAAGTCCTACAATCCCAATTGATTTTAAACAAATAACATAAAGCATTTATCTGCAACGTACTTACAGTTACCATCTTACGTGCATTGTTATAAATATTTTCACCATCAATCATGTTGTCCTACCTTATACATAGTTGTTATTCTAGAAGTGTGTCCACATTGGAAATGTTCACCGAGTGTGAAGAATGTTTATTATTTTAGAATGTTATTTGTTTCTATAAAGTTATAAAAGTAATTTATTTTATTACTGTGTTTTATTCTATCTTGTTTTATCAATATTTATTTAGCGCTACATTAAAATTTAAGAAATATTTCTTGTGCCTCCATAGAGTCACCAGAGTCTGAAAAGAAAGAAATGCTGCCAAATACAGTTTAAAATAATAACTTATAACCTTTTATCGTAATGTACCTAGTGCGCGGTTTGATTAATAGATTCGTAGCGTTGGTACAAGGCATTTTAACCACGGGTTTCTTTTCTGTATAGGTCAGATTATAAAAGTTAAGCAAATACAAAACGTACAAACTGATAATTTTGTCTCATTGATAAACTTTTGTGGGTTTAGGTTTTTGCATGAAGCATAGTAATCGATTTAGGGGACAAACAAGGTATCTGACTGAAAAGTTACTCTCTTTGTCATGTCATATCTATATATAAATGTTATGGTGGTTTGTGTACGCTTCAAAAACTGAAAAAGTTCTGCACCGATCGAGCTGAAATTTTAGCGTGATATATAATCCGCATCAAGGATTGTTTTTAACTATTTTTTGTATCAGTCACATATCCACAGCAAAGCGTGGCAGGGTACAGCTAGTTCATTATATTTGATCGGAGTTTCTATCTACTGCTAATTATCTACCTACGCGGCGGTACTCGCATACCATCAGAGCCGCAGGCTTGATTGGCACTTTACAGGTATAAAACAATATATATTATAAAGAGGCGGAGTTTGTTTGAAGGCACTAATCCCTGCAACTACTGATCAGATTTGAATATATAATGCAAATGCGCGTTTATTGAGGATGGTTATGTATATCGTCCTTTTCGACGTTCGTTCTACTATGAGACTTCTCCAGTCAGATTGAATGCAGGGTATAGGGCATAGCAAGTGGATAGTAATGCACATGGGAAAGAATTGATAGTAGCATTAAAACTACACTTGATGCATCAACTAGGTACATATATTTAGTGAATTTGTTTTACACTTGCATATTATATATGTTAAACAAAACATTATTTTATGTACATGTTTTTTTGTTAATGTCAAAATCATAACATTTATATCAATACACATACATATCATATGGTTATCCAATAAGTACTATTGTTTGTTTCTATTGAAATCCATTTTGGAATGTAATTTAGAGAGCTTATAATTATAAGTAAATAATGACTACATGCTAATGACTATGCTTTTAAAGACTAGATTAATATGATATAAGATATATTGTACTAAGGTAAATGATACAGCAAAATTCATTGTGGAAGGCATCATAAACTATGATTATGTAGTATAAAAGTACTCTTACAAATAGTAGGTACATAAATATCTTTTATACACCCTACATAAATACATCTTTGATGCTCTGAAACTGTTTCACTGCAAGATCAACGGCCAAGTCGAAATTGTAAGGTGTGAGACGGTCTAAGCTCTGCAATGCATCTTGGAAACCTGTGTTCACAATATAACTTGTTGAAGAGTAGTAAGTGTCAATCAAGGACCTGCTTTTCAACATGATATTAAGCCAAATAACAAGTTTATGGGCATTCAAAGCTGCACACACAAAGGCCTTGAAATGGGCATCATAGCTTCTCTTGTACGGAGCATGGGAAGCAAGAATGCTACCTACAGCACTTAGTAGGCTTTGCTTGTTGGTAATAGCTGTACCACCTACAATGTCCAAATTAAAACTTTGGCTTAATTTCCTAGCTGGCGTGGAATTAAACCTATCACCATCATTCAACTCATAGTAGCGCAGGATTAGCTCCCATATATGAACACAGCGTGATGAAGAGGATCTTCTGACAGGAAAGCAGCCAATTATGGGAACTAATGAGCTTGATTCAGGTCCTATTAGACCATGTTGTAACAGATCCCTTAAATTTACAGCTAGATGTTTTCGTACAGCTGTAGTGAGTGGTGCATCGTTTATAATAACTCCACCTTCTTCGGACTCACTATCGTAACTATCAATAATTGTATGAGATGACCTGTCTCTGGATACTATGTGTAATACAGCATCAATTGACATCTCTAGCTTAGCCCGTAAGTTACCCCAATGTGTGACAATTGTAGATGATTTCCTCTCAAATCTTCTGTTTGTGTTTGGTGAACAGCCAAATTGTGAAACTGTGAATATTTGAATTAAAGTGGATGCTTTCCTCATCAAGTTAATTGTTTCAGTTCGCAAATCATCACTGCTTTTATTCTTATTAAATGTTTTCTCAAATTTCTCTGATTTTACAGGCTTACAATCCGGTTTCTTTGTTTTTAAATCATCATTTTTCATTACTTTTATGAATTTCTGCATATCTTCTATGTGGGCTTGTAGCTTGCCTATTATTTCGTCTTTTGAGAGTTGTCTGTCTGCGTACTGACGGACTGCACAATTAATTTGGTGTTTGAGTTCCTCAGCACTGAGTGGCTGATGACACTCTTCGAGGCTCTGGTCAATTTCGCTACGCAAATGGTCTATTAATGTTCTGTGCTTGCTCTCACCTGCAGAGTTTGGATCCGAAGCGAATCTTTCTAGCTCTTTTAACTGTGTTTTAAGTCGCTCTATGAAATGAGCCTGCTTCGATCGTTGGCGTCGTATCTTGCGTTCTAACTCTATGCATTCACTGCATGACGCATCACCTGAACTTCCTTGCGGCGCAGCCCTAGTGTCTGGCACTCCCCGTGACGTGAACTCTTCTAAAGCCTTCAGCATTTTATCTTTATCTTCCGGCGGAGCTTTCAAAATTTGTCGCAAACGAAATTCAACTTGGGCGAGATGAGAGGTCAAAGAAAATACAGACGAAGATAACATCTCCTGCTCCTCTTCCAAAGCATGTATCCTGTCTCCAGATATTTGTTCGGATGCATTTTCGTCACACAAGGTCTCTTTTGGAGCTCCCAAAGGCTCGCAACGGGGTTCTTGCCAAATTGGAATTTCATTTTCTTCAAAATCACTTAACTGCTCCATTAGTACTAATTATATTTAATTTATGGGCTAAAACTAGCTATTTGCGTTACATATTGCATCGATCTTCTACGAAACAAGCTCAAAGCTGAAAAAAACTGAAAAACTTAAAAGAAAGGAAAGACGTCACTAACGTTAATGACATTTTCTCTGACGTCATTCGTTTTTTACGAAGGTACAGTACTGTAATATAACGTATCGTCTATGGCACCAATGAATTCTTAATGCTTTTTATGTCACGTAAAAGCGGGGACGACTTAAAATATTAAAGATTCAAATTAAACGAAGTTTACTCGTAGCAACGTTTTCTTAATCCTGATCATGTTTTTCAGTGTTTTCGATTTTACTCCATCCGAGCTCCGAGCGCCATCTGTGTAATATTGAAAGTTAACAAGGGCCTTCTTACATCATGAATGTTCAGTATTTCCCTTTCTTTAAGTGCGATCAGACAACAAAAGATGCCGGTAATAATAATTGGAGAAAGGTAAATTGTAATACGTAAATAACATAATGATTTTTTGCTGTATAGTCCTAAAATATATTCCTTATTCTAAAGCAACGGAGAGTACTAAAGCATTTATAGGTCCTTAAAGTTTTTGACAAATGGGTATCAGCAATGAAAAAGAAAGCGATGGACGGACCGTTTCTTTTTATTGTAATTTCATTCCCTAAGTACCGGGAAGGTCTATAGTGAGTCATCAAAAAATGTTATCTTCGCTCACTAAGGTTATGCGGTAATTACGCTTATTTCCACATATATAACTTAAATACTTTTAGCTATTCTTAGGTAAAACTATTTCTCGGCCAAGTTTCATCCAAATCTATTCAGTCACTTACCTACCAAACAAACATTCTTGAGTACATTTACTTATACATTCATGTTCCCTGCAGGTGGTCGTCCGCGACACAGTTTTTAACTTCTGCGGATGTTATCGTTACGTTTATTTTTGTGCCCGAAAAAAAAATTTAGTTTTTTACACGCTTTATATTAGCTTCACCTGTATGTAGGTATGTATGTATGTATGTAACCGACTTCTTTGAGCTCGATTTTGACCCACTTTAAACGGCCAGATTTCGTTCAAACTTTGTAGACTTATTGAGGACCGATGACAATACACTAATAACTAAAAAGTAGAAAATAAATAGTAGTTAAAAAAAACTAAAAAACACGCTTTTTATAGAAAACCGAACTAAAAAATAGAAAATAAATTTCGATAATATCTTAAAAAGCGTGGGGTGCTTTTTAAGATATTACCGAAATGATAATCACTCTACTAATATCTGTCAATAAAATATTTATAACTATTGACACCATGCACCCCACGCTTTTTAAGATATTATCGAAATTTATTTTCTATTTTTTAGTTCGGTTTTCTATAAAAAGCGTGTTTTTTAGTTTTTTTTAACTACTATTTTTTATAATAATTATTATTCAAAATATTGTCTTCTTTGTAGCATACCTACTCTGTGCCGTCTACTAAGTTATCTCGGGGGCTAAATTGCACTAGTAACACTATCACTACACAAGGGACGGCTACTAATAGCGTTTACTAAACTAATAACGCGACGCGTCCGACTAGGAGTGATAAATGTATGTGTGTATGTGTGAGTGTCAACCTCGTTAAGCGACACTTATCTAGGAATACTAAGGCGAACTAATGGAATCTCAGGCGTAACGCAATAGGAAAAATACCTAGTGTGCTACAATTCCACCTCAACATTATGCACTGTCCTAAAAACAATGCTCCTACTTACCCTATGTAGAAGGCTCAATTTAGTAATATAATAATACTAGCGGTCCCGCTCAGCTTTGTATGGGTGAAGATTCTGAAATACGATCGCAGTTCAATACGGTCCAATTGTGAATCTAAACCATTCTCAAATCCACCTGAAGACAGAAAATTTAATTAAAATTGGTCCAGCCGTTTTGTTCCAGGCCAGGTCGTTTAGAAGGAGTTCAGTTACAAAAACACGCACAGAAGAAATATACATATTTATAAAGATTTGCTCTTCTCCGCGGTTCCATCCGCGTAAAGTTTGATTAATTGGTAGATTTTATTTTGGGGTAAAACATAATTATCATTCGTGTTAACCCAGCTAATAATCTCTGTGCCAAATTGCATTAGATTCCGTTCAGTAGATTTTGCGTGAACACGGAACAAATATTCTCACAAACAGGCGCACTTGAGTGTTAGGTACATATATTAAAATAAATAATAGTTAAAAAAATCTAAAAAACACGCTTTTTATAGAAAACCGAAACTATGGTGTCAATAGTTAGTACCTGGATGACCGAGCTTAGCTCGGTAAATATAATATAAAATATTTCGTACGAATTACAGACTTATGAAATATGAATAATATTTTTTAATGTTACCAATATAATAATGAAAAAATATGAACTTGTTATTTAAATAAAAAATCAAGAGTTAATCGGTTAAGAAATTAAAAAGATAATATGCCAAAATAAAGAATCATCTATCTAAACATATAATAAAAATGTAACGGATTGCTGTCTGTACATGGAAGATGTATGAGAAAAAATATGATTGGGAGCTTTATCAACGCAAACACACGTTGTGCCATACTCTGCCACAAATCTTGTAGACGTCGATTCCGTTGTTCGTCATTAGTAGTAGCTACACGTTGTGCTGCTCGCTGCCGCAAATCTTGTAGACGTCGTTCCCGTTGTTCGTCATTTTCAGTAGCTACACGTTGTGCCGCACGCTGCCCCAAATCTTAGGGACATCGCTCCTATTGTTCAACATTTTCAGTGGCTACACGTTGTGTTACACGCTGCCGAAAATCTTACAGACGTCGCTCTCGTTGTTCGTAATATTCAGTAGCTACACGTTGTGCTGCTCTCTGCCGCAAATCTTGTAGACGTCATTCCCGTTGTTCGTAATGTTCAGTAGCGACACGTTGTGCTGCACGCTGCTGGAAATCTTACAGACGTCGTTCCCGTTGTTCGTCATTTTCAGTAGCTACACGTTGTGCCGCACGCTGCCCCAAATCTTGGGGACATCGCTTCTGTTGTTCAACATTTTCAGTAGCTACACGTTGTGCCGCACGCTGCCGCAAATCTTAGGGACATCGCTCCTATTGTTCAACATTTTCAGTGGCTACACGTTGTGTTACACGCTGCCGGAAATCTTACAAACGTCACTCTCGTTGTTCGTTATTTTCAGTAGCTACACGTTGTGCCGCACGCTGCCGCAAATCTTGTAGACGTCGCTCCCGTTGTTCGTCATTTTCAGTAGCTACACGTTGTGCTGCACGCTGCCGGAAATCTTACAGACGTCGCTCTGGTTGTTCGTGATGTTCAGTAGCTACACGTTGTGCTGCTCTCTGCCGCAAATCTTGTAGACGTCATTCCCGTTGTTCGTAATGTTCAGTAGCTACTCGTTGTGCTGCTCGCTGCCGCGAATCTTGCAGACATCGCTCCCGTTGTTCTTAATGTTCAGTAGCTACACGTTGTGCTGCTCGCTGCCGCAAATCTTGCAGACATCGCTCCCGTTGTTCTTAATGTTCAGTAGCTACACGTTGTGCTGCTCTCTGCCGCAAATCTTGTAGACGTCGCTCCCGTTGTTCGTAATGTTCAGTAGCTATACGTTGTGCTGCTCGCTGCCGCAAATCTTGTAGACGTCGTTCCCGTTGTTCGTCAATTTCAGTAGCTACACGTTGTGCTGCACGCTGCCGAAAATCTTACAGACGTCGCTCTCGTTGTTCGTAACATTCAGTAGCTACACGTTGTGCTGCTCTCTGCCGCAAATCTTGTAGACGTCATTCCCGTTGTTCGTAATGTTCAGTAGCGACACGTTGTGCTGCACGCTGCCGGAAATCTTACAGACGTCGCTCTCGTTGTTCGTAATGTTCAGTAGCTACACGTTGTGCTGCTCTCTGCCGCAAATCTTGTAGACGTCATTCCCGTTGTTCGTAATGTTCAGTAGCTACACGTTGTGCTGCTCGCTGCCGCAAATCTTGTAGACATCGCTCCCGTTGTTCTTAATGTTCAGTAGCTACACGTTGTGCTGCTCTCTGCCGCAAATCTTGTAGACGTCGTTCCCGTTGTTCTTAATGTTCAGTAGCTACACGTTGTGCTGCTCTCTGCCGCAAATCTTGTGACGTCGTTCCCGTTGTTCTTAATGTTCAGTAGCTACACGTTGTGCTGCTCTCTGCCGCAAATCTTGCAGACATCGCTCCCGTTGTTCTTAATGTTCAGTAGCTACACGTTGTGCTGCTCTCTGCCGCAAATCTTGTAGACGTCGCTCTCGTTGTTCGTAATGTTCAGTAGCTACACGTTGTGCTGCTCTCTGCCGCAAATCTTGCAGACATCGTTCCCGTTGTGCTTAATGTTCAGTCGCTACACGTTGTGCTGCTCTCTGCCGCAAATCTTGCATACATCGTTCCCGTTGTGCTTAATGTTCAGTAGCTACACGTTGTGCTGCTCGCTGCCGCAAATCTTGTAGACGTCGCTCTCGTTGTTCGTAATGTTCAGTAGCTACACGTTGTGCTGCTCTCTGCCGCAAATCTTGCAGACATCGTTCCCGTTGTGCTTAATGTTCAGTAGCTACACGTTGTGCTGCTCTCTGCCGCAAATCTTGTAGACGTCGCTCTCGTTGTTCGTAATGTTCAGTAGCTACACGTTGTGCTGCTCTCTGCCGCAAATCTTGCAGACATCGTTCCCGTTGTGCTTAATGTTCAGTCGCTACACGTTGTGCTGCTCTCTGCCGCAAATCTTGCAGACATCGTTCCCGTTGTGCTTAATGTTCAGTAGCTACACGTTGTGCTGCTCGCTGCCGCAAATCTTGTGGACGTCGTTCCCGCTGTTGGTCATATTCAGCGGCCACAAAGAAGCCCTCGTGAAACATCTAAATCATAAGACCTTTCTGCTCGTATAATGTTAGTCAAGTTTTGCAAGACTTTAGCACTACGTGTGGGACGAGCGGAAAGCATGAGTCTTGTTTGTCGATCACTATTTTCTTGAAGGTGTTCTTGAGATGAGTCTTCTTCTTCTTTTAGGCATTTTGTCATGTAAGTAAACAATTGATTTTATATATAATACGTCTACGATAATGTCAAACCAAAAACTCATTGGCTTAAAGTTTGTTGCTTAGCAACGCTTTATTGTTGCTGTGTCGGTAAAGCAGTGGCGAAATTCAAATTCTAATGAAATTGTAGGATATTTTAATTGCCTAAAAACACGGATAAACGACTTTTTTTTTAAATGAAACCTAGCTAGATAGATTTATCGCCCCCGAAATCCCCCCCGTACCAAATTTCATGAAAATCGTTGGAGCCGTTTCCGAGATTCAGATTATATATATACAAGAATTGCTCGTTTAAAGGTATTAGATAATATGCCAAAATAAAGAATCATCTATCTAAACATATAATAAAAATGTAACGGATTGCTGTCTGTACATGGAAGATGTATGAGAAAAAATATGATTGGGAGCTTTATCAACGCAAACACACGTTGTGCCATACTCTGCCACAAATCTTGTAGACGTCGATTCCGTTGTTCGTCATTAGTAGTAGCTACACGTTGTGCTGCTCGCTGCCGCAAATCTTGTAGACGTCGTTCCCGTTGTTCGTCATTTTCAGTAGCTACACGTTGTGCCGCACGCTGCCCCAAATCTTAGGGACATCGCTCCTATTGTTCAACATTTTCAGTGGCTACACGTTGTGTTACACGCTGCCGAAAATCTTACAGACGTCGCTCTCGTTGTTCGTAATATTCAGTAGCTACACGTTGTGCTGCTCTCTGCCGCAAATCTTGTAGACGTCATTCCCGTTGTTCGTAATGTTCAGTAGCGACACGTTGTGCTGCACGCTGCTGGAAATCTTACAGACGTCGTTCCCGTTGTTCGTCATTTTCAGTAGCTACACGTTGTGCCGCACGCTGCCCCAAATCTTGGGGACATCGCTTCTGTTGTTCAACATTTTCAGTAGCTACACGTTGTGCCGCACGCTGCCGCAAATCTTAGGGACATCGCTCCTATTGTTCAACATTTTCAGTGGCTACACGTTGTGTTACACGCTGCCGGAAATCTTACAAACGTCACTCTCGTTGTTCGTTATTTTCAGTAGCTACACGTTGTGCCGCACGCTGCCGCAAATCTTGTAGACGTCGCTCCCGTTGTTCGTCATTTTCAGTAGCTACACGTTGTGCTGCACGCTGCCGGAAATCTTACAGACGTCGCTCTGGTTGTTCGTGATGTTCAGTAGCTACACGTTGTGCTGCTCTCTGCCGCAAATCTTGTAGACGTCATTCCCGTTGTTCGTAATGTTCAGTAGCTACTCGTTGTGCTGCTCGCTGCCGCGAATCTTGCAGACATCGCTCCCGTTGTTCTTAATGTTCAGTAGCTACACGTTGTGCTGCTCGCTGCCGCAAATCTTGCAGACATCGCTCCCGTTGTTCTTAATGTTCAGTAGCTACACGTTGTGCTGCTCTCTGCCGCAAATCTTGTAGACGTCGCTCCCGTTGTTCGTAATGTTCAGTAGCTATACGTTGTGCTGCTCGCTGCCGCAAATCTTGTAGACGTCGTTCCCGTTGTTCGTCAATTTCAGTAGCTACACGTTGTGCTGCACGCTGCCGAAAATCTTACAGACGTCGCTCTCGTTGTTCGTAACATTCAGTAGCTACACGTTGTGCTGCTCTCTGCCGCAAATCTTGTAGACGTCATTCCCGTTGTTCGTAATGTTCAGTAGCGACACGTTGTGCTGCACGCTGCCGGAAATCTTACAGACGTCGCTCTCGTTGTTCGTAATGTTCAGTAGCTACACGTTGTGCTGCTCTCTGCCGCAAATCTTGTAGACGTCATTCCCGTTGTTCGTAATGTTCAGTAGCTACACGTTGTGCTGCTCGCTGCCGCAAATCTTGTAGACATCGCTCCCGTTGTTCTTAATGTTCAGTAGCTACACGTTGTGCTGCTCTCTGCCGCAAATCTTGTAGACGTCGTTCCCGTTGTTCTTAATGTTCAGTAGCTACACGTTGTGCTGCTCTCTGCCGCAAATCTTGTGACGTCGTTCCCGTTGTTCTTAATGTTCAGTAGCTACACGTTGTGCTGCTCTCTGCCGCAAATCTTGCAGACATCGCTCCCGTTGTTCTTAATGTTCAGTAGCTACACGTTGTGCTGCTCTCTGCCGCAAATCTTGTAGACGTCGCTCTCGTTGTTCGTAATGTTCAGTAGCTACACGTTGTGCTGCTCTCTGCCGCAAATCTTGCAGACATCGTTCCCGTTGTGCTTAATGTTCAGTCGCTACACGTTGTGCTGCTCTCTGCCGCAAATCTTGCATACATCGTTCCCGTTGTGCTTAATGTTCAGTAGCTACACGTTGTGCTGCTCGCTGCCGCAAATCTTGTAGACGTCGCTCTCGTTGTTCGTAATGTTCAGTAGCTACACGTTGTGCTGCTCTCTGCCGCAAATCTTGCAGACATCGTTCCCGTTGTGCTTAATGTTCAGTAGCTACACGTTGTGCTGCTCTCTGCCGCAAATCTTGTAGACGTCGCTCTCGTTGTTCGTAATGTTCAGTAGCTACACGTTGTGCTGCTCTCTGCCGCAAATCTTGCAGACATCGTTCCCGTTGTGCTTAATGTTCAGTCGCTACACGTTGTGCTGCTCTCTGCCGCAAATCTTGCAGACATCGTTCCCGTTGTGCTTAATGTTCAGTAGCTACACGTTGTGCTGCTCGCTGCCGCAAATCTTGTGGACGTCGTTCCCGCTGTTGGTCATATTCAGCGGCCACAAAGAAGCCCTCGTGAAACATCTAAATCATAAGACCTTTCTGCTCGTATAATGTTAGTCAAGTTTTGCAAGACTTTAGCACTACGTGTGGGACGAGCGGAAAGCATGAGTCTTGTTTGTCGATCACTATTTTCTTGAAGGTGTTCTTGAGATGAGTCTTCTTCTTCTTTTAGGCATTTTGTCATGTAAGTAAACAATTGATTTTATATATAATACGTCTACGATAATGTCAAACCAAAAACTCATTGGCTTAAAGTTTGTTGCTTAGCAACGCTTTATTGTTGCTGTGTCGGTAAAGCAGTGGCGAAATTCAAATTCTAATGAAATTGTAGGATATTTTAATTGCCTAAAAACACGGATAAACGACTTTTTTTTTAAATGAAACCTAGCTAGATAGATTTATCGCCCCCGAAATCCCCCCCGTACCAAATTTCATGAAAATCGTTGGAGCCGTTTCCGAGATTCAGATTATATATATACAAGAATTGCTCGTTTAAAGGTATTAGATAGATAGATAAATATTTTATTGACAGATATTAGTAGAGTGATTATCATTTCGGTAATATCTTAAAAAGCACCCCACGCTTTTTAAGAAATTATCGAAATTTATTTTCTATTTTTTAGTTCGGTTTTCTATAAAAAGCGTGTTTTTTAGTTTTTTTAACTATTATTTATTTTCTACTTTTTAGTTATTAGTGTATTGTCATCGGTCCTCGATAAGTCTACAAAGATTGAACGAAATCTGGCCGTTTAAAGTGGGTCAAAATCGAGCTCAAAGAAGTCGGTTACATACATACATACATACATACATACAGGTGAAGCTAATATAAAGCGTGTAATATCATCATCACAAATTTAAGAGCTGGGCTCTTGTCGGCGTCTCTGATGCAGTCCGTATATTAAAATATACCTACTAAAAATTATATTGCTTTACATGTCATTTATTAATTAGTCATAAACGTACAGTGATTAGTTACCTTACAAGCTTTACGTAGGTTTTAATAATATCGAGAACAAACTTGCATACGTTTGAGAAGAATTTCAAAGACGTATGTACCAATTTCGTGTATGAAAACGGCGATGGACTTGCCATCTGTCACGTTTCATCATCACAAATTTAAGAGCTGGGCTCTTGTCGTCGTCTCTGATGCAGTCCCCTCCATTCGCTTCTGTCCAGTGCAACCTCCTTGACCACCTTATACGTCATGAGAGAATTTTTTTCTTTGATCTGACCCATGTATGTTAATCTTGGTCTTCCTCTCTTCCCCTCTACCTTTCCTTCTAAGATGTTTCTAAAGAAGCTATCATGTTGTATAGGGTGGCCTATCATCTTTCCTCTTCTATTCTCGACTGTTTCCAGCAGAATTCTTGTTCTGTCACGTTTGCATCTGAAATATACTTCTGCAAAAACGTGGGTGTGTGGGACCCTTGTGGGAAGACGTGAAGATATATTATAATTTACTTATCCATCATCATAGGCTACGTTAACCTAATAAGCAGTTACAGTGATAAGCTGGACTATGTGTAACGAATAACAGGTTGCAAAAGCACAACTTCGCACATAAACATATAATTGGAGGTCCGCAGCGTGGATTAAATACATATGTATATTTGCTTGGACCCCTTCCTGTACAAGTTTTGGGTACGTTATACCTATTACGGTTTCAGGCACAGACTACCGCAAATATCATATTCAAGTATTAAAGCTCGAAATGTCCCGAGGGAGCACAAAGCTGTCTAGCGGTTACCCGGAACGTAAATTAAGCTGAGAATTAATTAAGAGGGAGTGGCTGATAACTTTATTATATTTAACATTTTTGTATTGTTCTCGTATCGTGAGTTCCGGGAACTTTTGCTACTTTGCTGGGCAATGACGAGACTAAGGCCTTTTGAGGTGTTAAGCAAATTAATCTAAAAATAGGATGTGGTAACAAAGCATGTGGTTACTCAAGCACGACTATACATACATAGTCGTGCTTGAGTAACGGCGATGGACATCTGTCAAGTAGGCACGAAATATAGGGAAAAAGTGCCATCTGTATTTGTGTATAAATACTACTAAATAACTTTTCAATAATGCCAAATATAATCAATTGATATGCTGACTAGTTCTACTAGGATATAACTAGATGGCACTAAAATGGAAAAAACTAAAATTAAAAAACTTTCACCAGTTAAAAACATCAATATTCAACTTAGATCAGTTAAAGGTATAATTTCTGCCGGCGTCCCGAGGCGCACATGATTTTATATTTACTTATTTTAATTGCTATTTATTGAATGTACTTTCATTGTGTGCTATCATAAATTTGAGCAACAGACCCATTTTCTGAGGTTCCTACCCTGTACAGGTACCCACAGTAGAATATTATAATATCCTTATGAAAGATTTTCTATCAGGTACCAATTGGCATTCTATGATCGTTTCGAGCGAGTCACGTTCTAATCGGGTTTTCTGGTAGTATGGAAATCAGACGGAATATCGATATTGAACCAAACTCGTTTGTGAAAAGTGATTCGGATTCGAACGTGGCTGTAACTACGTTTCTTTTTCACGTTCGTATCTATACTAATATTATAAAGCTGAAGAGTTTGTTTGTTTGAACGCTCTAATCTCAGGAAGTACGGGTTAGAATTGAAAAATTGTTTTCGTGTTGGATAGTCCATTTCTCTAGGAAGGCTTTAGGCTATATAACATCACGCTACTACTAATAGGAGCGAAGCATAAATGAAAAATGTTGCAAGAACGGGAAACAATATTCCATTTGAGAGCTTTCGTTGCGTGCGCTGCGTAAACGGTTTAAGTTACGCAAATATCATGTATGAGGGAATTGTTCCTCTTTAAAAGTTCTAAAAAAAAGTCCGCGGCAGCATACGTCTATCTTTTAAGATTGACTCACTATAACCTTTTTATGGCAATTAAGTCCGCGATGGGCTCAACAACTTAACCGATTTCAATCAAATTTGCACACCGTGTGCATTTTGTACCAACTGAAAAGATAGGATAGCTTACATCACAATTGGACCCGATAGGTGGCGCTGCCATCGTGTTTCAGGAAATTTTACTTTTTCACCCGGGCGAAGCTGGGCGGGGCAGCTAGTTTTTAATATATGTTTATAATCTATCAATGTTTTTAAAGATGTATTTGATACTAGCTATGCTCCGCAGTTTTACCCGGGTAAAATTACATTTTATCGTTATATTAACAGAATATCTTTATAAATTTACGTGTAACATATGTTCTGTTCTGATTATTGTAGTTACATTAAAACTCAATCTGTAGTTTTTGCGTGAAACATTCAAATTCATAATACTAGTAGGATAGTGGGTGTGTGGGTGAGGCCTCCGCGACGGATGGCAAGTCCATCGCCGTTTTGCAAGCAATATACGTCTTGAAATTATTTCTCAGACATATTTAAAATTGATCAGACACTCAAGGATGGGAACGTCAAGTATCGAAACCGGTGAGCATGTATAAAGAGACTGATTAATGTAGACGAAGCGAAAGAGGTATGCAATACTAGAGAGAACTGGTACTCTATTCTCTTTGCCTACCGCGTTATTTATTGATAATATGTAGGTATAAATGTAGATATGTATTAGCTAATGGCCTAACGACAAAGAGCTTGGTTTAAAATCTAAAGAGGCTCTCATTAGAGGTTGGATGGGTTATATTAGTACTGGGTTCTATGAGAACAGACGCTCTACTCTCTGCCTACCCTGTGAGAGATTCGGCGTGAGAATGATATGTGTGTATGTATGTATGTACCTAATCCAGTATTCAGAAATAATATATCAAGTTGTTTATTTATAAAGCGAGTTTTCTGGTCCAATAATAGTAAATGCATTGGGATCGTAGCATGAATTATCCAGGACCGATTCATGTTACGAGGAGCTCGGATAAATTAAGCCGGGCTCGGTACGTGTCTGTTGCCATGGCAACGAATCCAATTTTAATTACTCTCATGCAGGTAAGGTAGATCTTCGCTTCTCGACGTTTGTGTGAAAATCATATTTTGTCACTATTTGGGTGAAAAGTCACAATCATGACGTAAGTTAAGGGACAGACACACATATAGCTGTTCCCGTGACTTCGTCCGCGTGGAATTTAACAAAAAAGTTATTGTTCATTTTCTAAAATAAAAGTAGCCATAGTTACTCCTTATTACATCGGTTATCTGCCCGTCAAAATCGGTCCCGCCGTTACAGAGATTAGCCGGAGCAAACAGATAGACAGACAAATAATAAAAAAAAAAATTTTTCAACAATTTTAAAACAAAAACTTTTAAAACAAAAATTTAAAACAAATCCATATGCATTCAGTAAAAAGCGGTTATTTTAATATTACAAACAGACAATTCCGATTTTATTTATTTGTATACATTAAATAGTGTTTGTAAAGAGGACGACGCTTAACATAACCCTTAATGTTCACATCACTTTGCGTTAAGTAAACACAAGAAGACACGTAAGTTACGAGTTTTATCCCGGGATACTTCTGAGTTCTTTACGAGTTTCTTTACGAGTTCCGACGTTCCTTTTGTTAAAGATGCGCCGTAGCCGTAGCCTAGCTATGAAGGGTAACTCTAGCCTATGGCTCAAGAAATTACAAGTTAGTGCCAGACGTACTACTACTTCCGTATTTACAAATACGTACCTACATATTGTCCGCTTCAAAGAACAATTTACCAATAGATGGAACATGTATTTCTTTATTATTATTTTTTCATCTTAGGTAGGTAATCTATACATAGTTCAAAATTAAGTCGCTTTCGCAGTCTGTTCACTAAAATCTTTTAAACTTTTCAGCGGATTCTAATGCAGGCGAATTTAACGGATTTTCAGCAATATTATAGATAGAGTGATTCAAGAAGAAGGTTTATAAATACAATAACATATATATTATAGTACAGGAAATCCGAAAAATTCAGATATTTGTGACAAGATGTCGTGACGAACAAACATATTTTTGAGCGTTTAAATCGTAAACGCTGGCAAACATCCGCTACCTTACGAGATATATATCAAATTAATGTACTACGGAATTGATTATCTTAAAAAGATTGCTAGAATAGTCTGCGATTGTGTATATTTATTTCTAAAGCATAACCAACAGTAATTTATATCTTTTACGTATTATTAGTATCTACATTGCACCCGTGCGATTTGATTGCAGATTGATGATGAGAT
The DNA here is from genome assembly GCA_945859725.1 of Drepana falcataria. Taxonomy (NCBI): domain Eukaryota; kingdom Metazoa; phylum Arthropoda; class Insecta; order Lepidoptera; family Drepanidae; genus Drepana; species Drepana falcataria. The sequence goes on from OX243935.1 coordinate 10,459,799, forward strand.
TGCAGCCGGGGCGGGTCGCTAGATTACTATACTTCATATTCAGCAGCTTAAAACTTACAGCTTCAGCAGAGTAAAACGCATGTTAATATTTCCGATACATTGTAACAATGCTTGAAGGAATTTAATCAAGGCACGGAGACGTCGAACAAAGCTAATTAAATACTTGTAAAATCTATTTTGCCGTACTTTGTGAGAAAATGGTGATGGGGAAAAGCAAACGGTGTCAGGGCCGCATCTATTCAAAGGGAGTCTGTGACAGAGACGGCTTTAAATTAAAACTCACGTGGAGGTTGCTAATTTACATTCTTTGTCCAAAATTTGCATGAAGTAACAGATAATGATTCAATCATGTAATTTTCTGGAGACCTGTAAAAGGCTTGAGATGCTGCCATATATATTTTATTGAATTTCTTCTCAAACGTACGCAGGTCTCTCGATGTTTCCTTCGCTCTAAAGCTCGTGGTGTGCTGTACATAAAACGGGTACAGTCGGGATTCGACCCTGCAATCTTTTCGTTGCAGTCGACTACTTATAGTACTCGGCCACAGCGGCTCTTCCATAATTTTATTTATAATGTATGTACCTATATATTTTAAAATTAATAGCGGTGCCGCGCTTTCACCTGATAATATTTGATTTCACTGGTTGTTATTAATTTATTTACAATAACAACAATTAACAATATTTACAAAGAACAGTTGAAACTAACTACTTACAGATAAAATATTTGTCCCAAATCGGTATCCCGAGGCAACGTGCCAAGAAGACTAGCAGCATTGCCACGCTGGATAGCAATGCTGATTCTCTGAGCGAGATATGTTCCAGCCCGCCTGTCACGAGAGGCCTCGACTAGACGGCGCGAGACCTCTTTAAAAAGATGGTGAGCCTCAGGACCCCAAGGCCCCAGAGTTTCAACCGCAAATGCAGCAAATATGTAACCTGACCCGAGACAGGCATACTTGCGGCGCTTGAGGCACTCCTGCTGAGCAGCAGCGGCGCCGGCCGCCACCGATGTGTCAGGAAGATGGGAAGGAGCCAGTGTATCGACACACGTAGCGTCCCACACTAAGGGCCGACCCATCCTCCATGGCATCAGAGACATACCGTCCGGCCTCCGGCCATCGCCGCGAGCGAGACCGACTGGTTCCAGCACAGCAGGCACGCCGGCGCTGACCAGAGCCCGGCGTATCAAGTCATTTATGGAGGAATGACGTGATATCCGGCCGGCACTGCTGATGCAGGATAGACCATGGTGTCCGGAGTCATTGACAATATCCCCGCAGTGACACCGATGTGGGACAATACATTTAGCGCCTAAACGTAGGCTCGCACACAATCTGAAGGTTGCATCATCTAACAGCGTACCGATATTAAAAGAGGGCAATGCATGAAGCCAGAGTCCGGACTCCCATCTAGCGATTGCCAGGAGACGGGCTCTATCAGCAGAGTTGAATGCACTATCGAGAAGTGCATTATAGGCCAACCTACTGATAGGCTCATCCCATTGTTTTTGTATGTGCGGACTAAGGGGAACGTCTGTGTTTGGGCATGCCATAATCCAGGCATCTCTGGCCTCAGCCAAGTGCGAAACCTCACAGCCACTAAGTGACGTAATAAGAATATTTCCTATGAGGTCATGCACACCATGTACTGAAGCCAGAAAAGCCGGTAAAGCCACATCGGAAATTTTGCGTATTCCCAGACCTCCGAACCTAATAGGAAGGGAGGCCTGAGACCACGAGCGGTCGTCAAAAGATATATTTAAAACTGATGAGAGGGTAGACCTAATTGTATCATCTAAACTGTGTAAAATTTTACGGTCTTTCCACATATGGCTACTACGTAAAACGTAGGTAAATTTGGGTACAAATAGACAGTGCCTAATAATGAAATAAGCCATGTGGCTCTTAATTTTGACTAAGTGGTCTGATGATTTTTGGAAATTTTTAATTTGTTCGTCCGCAAATGAGGGGAAAGCCTCGTCGAAGATAGGAGATCCTAAAAGGCGAAGTGAATTTTTGTCTAAAATATTTATATTTGGAGCCAGGGAGTTAAATTTTGAAATAGTGGAACGTTCAATCTCCGAAGTGAGATCGGAGATAAAAAGTTCGCACTTCGAAAAATTTAATTCAAGTCCGATTGACTTGAATTCGGAAATAATCAATTGGAGGTCTGACAGTACCGAATTCACGTCACCGCCCAGGGTCCCATCGTCCAAATACCAAATATTGAATTTAGAATTTAGTTTTGAAATTATAGGGTGTATCGCAAGGCTAAATATGGCCGGCCCAAGAGGGTCACCCTGCTGACAATCTACAGATGAGTTAATGAGATTGTCCTGATACATCAATTTAGTCGGAGAGCTGTAGCATTGCCACATAAAATTAAAAGCCGAAGGGATTTTTTGTTTCACCTGCGTCAACAAGGTACCCCTATCTACACTGTTGAAAGCGTTTTTAACATCCACCTTCAACACTACCTCAGCTCCTCGGTTATACAGAAGAGTTCTAAGAGAGTGAACAGCAGCCTCGCAACCACCCTTCGAACCAAAACCTAACTGCTTAGGCCGGAAATAGGTGGTCAGATCAAGAACCGCAGACTTGCAGCATAATTTAGCTGCGAGTCTGCGATACGTCGTACCGACGGCAATTGGTCTAATACCACCATCCTTCTTAGCCAAAGCACACAGGTTGGCTCCATACAGCACATCAAGGACGTCCCCGGGGACCTTACCTGACAACATTAAGTTGATCAGGTCTGTCAAGGCCTTCAACAGTGCCTCGGAGGACTCGCCTGGTGTTCCAACAAGCAAGTCCTTTAGGTGTTGTGGCGACAGACCATCTAAACCACCGGCCGAGCCACTGCGGAAGGACAAAACAGCGTCAAGAACGTCTCCAGATGATACTTGGAGTGAAACGTCGGATGGTTGGGGCGAGTCAGGGAGGTTGGAGGTGAAAGCTGGCAGCGGGTGCTTACTGCGCAACGCATCCAACGTGTCCGCATCATTTGCAGCTAGCGTATCGTTGGAAAAAAGAAGGCGAGCTGCACCCTTTACATCGCCATCACTTAATTTAGACTCTACATGTCGATACTTATTGTCACTCATCTCAAATTTTTTGTAATTTAGAACGGCTGGGTCAAGAGGATTTCGACAATTCATCTTTATATTTGAGGTGAGGGATGATGATGATGATGAAGTATTTTTCACGACATGTAGTACTGAATATGGAAAAATCAGCAGCTGTTCCCAAGCAAGCGTTGTATTGTCTGAAACCGTATCTCGAATTAATTTAGATAAAACATTTGTAACCGAAACGCGAGCCGCTCGGGGGATACGTTTAATAAGCGGAACAGAATTTTTAAGGCGACTCAGCTTATCACAAAACAGTGTATTATTAATTTGGGAAGGCGTTCTGATGCTTGAGGGTGCAACGTGGCTTTTGTGTGCCTTACCAAGATGGATCCTCAAGCCTCTCTGGCCTTTGAAATAACGCACTTGGGCACACTGGGGGCATTGTACTAAATTATTTGCCGAAACGGAATTTGGCACAACACTACTTTGTACGCCATGGTCGATGCAAGATCCAGACATTCACTTATATTAGTCACAAGAACTTATACTACACAAAAAAAAATAGAGTCTCTTATGAAGGGCTCGTTGGCCGGTGCGTTGAGGGAGAAGCCGCAGCCCCCGCGATGCTGGCCCGCAGGAGCAGCAACTGCGGCGACGCGGTGGGGACCCCCTCAAGCAGCCGCAGAGCACCTGAAACAAATTTAAATCAATTAATTTACGAGAATTTTCATTTGACGTGTGACAAACCCGATGACAGCCGTCAATCTGTTGTTTTTTACTGGTTGTTTATGTATTTGTTTTTTTTTTAAATAATTAAATGTTATCTATGTGTTAATCCAGCTATTAATCTATCTCATTGCCAAATTTAATTCAATCCTGTTCAGTACTTTTTGTGTAAAAGCGGAACAAACATCCTCACAAACTTTGCATATATAGGTATTATTAGGAGAATACATTTGAGGCTTTGGCGTCCGTAGTAATTTATTATTCAGACTATAATGAAATATACCTAATGAATTAAAAACTGGAGCAGTTTTGCTCTACTCTCTCTGCCTATACATACGCCTAAACTAATGTAAGAAACAAAAAATGTGGAATAAAAAAACAAAGCCACCTCACATAGATACCGAAATCGCCTATCATTTACGTCTTAAAAGGGTACAAATTTAAAAAAGAAAACCGGAGAGTTGTTTCGCCGGTTCTTCTCCTGACAGGTTTCTTTCTTGGAAACGGTGGTAACTGTTGTAATGTTCGCTTTTTATTAACTACTGCGGTGCGTCCCGGCTTCGCACGGGTGGTAATATATATATTTTTTTTAATTGTGAATGTAGATTTCCAACGGTGAAAGAATTTTCAAATCGGCTTAGTACTTTTTGAGTCAATTCGTTACAAAAATACTTACATACAAATCTTTCCTCTTTATAATTCTTAATATATATAAATCTCGTGTCACAATGTTTATCCTCAATGGACTCCTAAACTACTTAACCGATTCCAATGAAATTTGCACACCGTGTGCAGTTTCATCCAACTTAAAAGATAGGATAGCTTACATCACAATTGGACCCGATAGGTGGCGCTGCGATCATGTTTCAGGAAATTTTACTTTTTCACCCGGGCGAAGCTGGGCGGGGCAGCTAGTCTTAATATATATAAATTACGTGCCACGTTGTTTGTCCGCGATGGGCTCCAAAACTACTTAACCGAATTCAATCAAATTTGTACACCGTGTGCAGTTTGATCCAACTTAAAAGATAGGATAGCTTATATCACAATTGGACCCGATAGGTGGCGCTGCGATCATGTTTCAGGAAATTTTACTTTTTCACCCGGGCGAAGCTGGGCGGGGCAGCTAGTCTTAATATATATAAATTACGTGTCACGTTGTTTGTCCGCGATGGGCTCCTAAACTACTTAACCGAATTCAATCAAATTTGTACACCGTGTGCAGTTTGATCCAACTTAAAAGATAGGATAGCTTATATCACAATTGGACCCGATAGGTGGCGCTGTGATCGTGTTTCAGGAAGTTTAACCCGGGCGAAGCTGGGCGGGACAGCTAGTATTATTATATATTATATTAAGTATAGATGTGACGTTTAATAAGTATTCCCTGTGTCCCTTACGTTGAATAAACGATTTTTGATTTCTTTTTAACTGAGACAATTTTATTAACTTCAGGGTAAAATTTTCATGATATTCTAATCTAAAAATTGTGTTTTAACTAACTTAACAAATGCTATCAACCAAGTTACCAAATGATTCGCAATCCCCTTAAACCAGAAGGGTCCCCGGTCATTAGGCCAGTCCGAATGCGCATAATTTATTTAATCAGCCCAACCGATAGCTACTTTGATTACTTTTGCACTGATTACTCCAATCACTAGGTTTGTTTTAGGACAGGGATAGGCGTGTGATTCGGTTCGTTTAGGTGGATGTGCCAGAGCTATAACGGCTTTGGATTGGAGTGGACGTGGCATTTTCACCACTTGAGGTCGCGGGTTCGATTCATGTTGAGAACAAACATTTTCTAGGCTTATAATCTGTATGTCAGAAAGTACATCCACATTCATCAGTCTCTTCATACATGCTCGTCGGTTTCGAGTGCTCTTGACGTTCCAGTCCTTGAACGTCCGATCGTATTTGGCAAAGAGATTATCTCATTGAAGGGAATGAAGTAGGGCCTGAAAATGTGTACGGGCAATCGAAAACTCAGGCTCGGAATCAAAAAAATATTATTTAGGCTCTTGATAGGAAATAAAAAGATACGTGTGTCAAATTTATTCCATATAAATGTTGGAACGAATGGATATTAGTAACTCAAACACGAACATTTTTAATACTTCATTCCTTGTAATCCCCACCGAGTAGGCAGAAAGCGCCAGTTCTCTCTGTAAACTTACATACCTCTTAACAATTTTATCGCCAGTTTCGAATGCTATAAACGTTCCTATGCTTAAGTATACAATCGATTTGATTTAGGTAGTTGGAACGTGATCTTCTTTTGTCAATTTTATACACTACAATTTAAGTATACATATTTCTACTCGAGTACTGGAAACCGACGAGCATGTATGAAGAGACTGATGAATGTGGACGAAGCAAGAGAGGTATGCAAGTCTTGAGAGAACTGGCGCTCTATACTCTCTGCCTACCCCGTTAGGGACTTGGCGTGATGATATGTATATGTCTACACTGCTACTACAAATAAAACTTCTACTACCACAAATACTGCTTCTACTACTACTAATTATTACTACCGTTAAACTATACAACTAAAATGTACTGTTGCCTCACACTTTCCTCCATTAACGAAGGAATTCTAATACTTTTAACGGTCCCTTATAATTATTATCCTTAAACTCTCTATTCATCCAAATTCTGCCGCTCTTTACAACGGTGACGCATCAAATTTAATAAGCATAGCATTATTAACTAATATTCAAGAAATCTCATTAGTGTAGAGTTTCGTGAAAACGTTAAACTTTACAGATTGACAAAAGCAAACGAACTTGACATAAGAACCAAATTAATTGCACTCAATTATCTACGAACTGAGGTAAAATAGTCGAATTTAAGCTCTCTTTGAACGCAATAAGAGCCAAAACGTCATTATTTATGTACCTACATTTTGCAGTTTATTAACTTAGCTTCGCAAAGGTTTCCAGTAATTGGCAAAGGAGATATTATGTATTGACTCAAATGAAGATGATGTTCTTAAATACTTGGTTTTTATACATATAACTAACTATGCCCGTAACTAGCTGTGCCCGCGACTTCGCCCTTTTCTAATTAAAGTGTAATGTTTTTACAAACTTAGAATGTAAAATAATACAAAAAAATAAGTTTCAAGCTTCTAGCTTCAAAAATTACGTAACTTCCACACAAACTTTCATCACCTATTGGAACCCCTTACACCCCTTATTCGCATTAAAAAGTAGCCCATGTCCTTCCTCAAGCTCTAGGCTATCTCTGTACCAAATTTCATTTAAATCGGTTCAGTAGTTTAGGCGTGAAAAGGTAACAGACAGACAGAGTTAATTTCGCATTTATAATATTATATATTATGTTTGCTTTGTATGAAGGGATGCAACGTAAATATTGCAATCTCGAATCCCGATGTACCAAATAGTGGTTTCTGAACTTATGTGCTGTGATTAATCACTGGTGTACAGCTTGTTGCGTACAAAGAGCATATTTAATTGTTCCTCGGCCTTTTTTGTTTTAAAGGTATGTTAGCAGAATTTGTTAAATCATTGCGTTTTGTAATGAAACGACGTTATACAATATCGCTAACGTACGGCGAGTCATTAATCAAAATATCTATGCAGAAATGAAATATGTCATATTTTATTACACGGGCTTAAGTTCCGTTCCTATAGAGGTGAAATTTAGACCCTATTTTATTTAGAACAGAACACATTTTCGAACACTCGAGCTGCATTTTAATAAAACTCTGACGTGTGTTAACTTTGAAGAAAACATAGATAATTCCATAGAAAAACTTGCTGACCCTATAAATATATCTATTTATATCATCACTCCGAGTCCCTCGGCGAAGGTCGTCAGAGTAGAGCTCTCGACTTGTATATTATTTAGCTATATTCTCTATAGGTACTATACAAATAATAATAATAATAATATTTATTTGGCAAAAAACATACAACAGGAACAAAGTGGCAAAAGAACGATGATACACCTGCAGAAGTATAAACTGTGTCGCAGGGCATCAACGCCCACCTCCGGAGACAGATCCAAAAGTAAGTAACCATAACCACACAAAAATAGTTGCACAAATATTCAATTGTTTTTTAAACAAGCAATAAGCAAACAAGCATACGGCCCACCTGATGGGAAACGGTTACCGTAGCCTATTTACGCTCACGATACCTAAGTATCACTTGCGCGTTGCCACTCTGTGTTCAGAGAGTTATACTGTGTTGGCAACATTTTTTTTTTTTTTTTTTTTTTTTTTTTTTATTCCACTTGGTTGGCAAACAAGCATGCGGTCCGCCTGATGGTAAGCGGTTACCGCCGCCTATGGACGCTTGCAACACCAGGGGTATCACTCGCGCGTTGCCGACCCTGCAGGTAATAGGTAATAAACATAATAGGTCTAATCCCTCGGTTGCCAACACAATATAACAATCCTTCCCCCTCCCCAAGGAGCTCATTACTGGAAACCTTATTCACCGCGTAGGAACACAACACAATAAATTGTGTTATTTGGCTACGGACTTTTATAAGGTGGAGGTCCTGCCCCAGTCGGGCAGCTCCAAATTCGAACGAAGAATCCGTTATGCCCTACCTCTCTTAAATTTAATCTTAATTAGCGAGATTTATTACACACTTATCCCAAAGTATTCCAGTTGTATGTACATATAAAGTACATAGTTGCTCCCACAACTTCAAGTTCTAAGCACTTGGTTCCGCCTCATTAGTTTGGAACCTTTCCGTTCATTTTCCGCCCCTGCATATATGGCTCCATAGTAGTTCTCGCAAGAGGCATGTCTTTACGAGTAAAATTCACTTCTAATGTAATTCCAACTATTGGCAATATTATTGAACTGTGCGAAGGGCGCTGTTTGTTTAAGATGTTTCAGGATATTTGTATAGTTATATACGCCAGCGCACTTGCATATACACACACCTAAGCACACATATATAAATATTTTTAAAGTATTAAACAAGGTATATATCCTCACGCCTTACCATAAGGGTCCCCGAAGAGGTAGGCAGAGGTGTATGTATAGGTATTACCCAAACACCCACTTTTCGCCAGAGATTTGTTAGGTGCCAACGTGATAGATGGCGAGTCCATCGCCGTTACTCAAGCACGACTATACATACGCCATTGAATTGCTTTTCAGCCGTATGCAGGTTTTACTTCACCGTAAAGCTCGTGGTGTGACTAATCACTGTACTTAAGTCGAGAAAAACTCTTTAGTACGGTCGGGATCTAAAATTGCATCTGTGCGATGAAGGCTTGAACCACTCGGCCACCTCAAGAGTATTTCCAACATAACAAAGCGAGTTCAGAGAAATAGAATCTGCCTCTTTGAAATATGTATAGACAACTTGGCTACTCCCTGAACAGTCATATATGTTTAAAATCTAGTTAATCCTCTACGACTGTAGTTCTTTTTTCTCGGACTTCTATTTAGTATCCCCAACTGGCCAGTTACGGGCTAGGCTGAGCAAAGACGTGGCTATGAAGAACGCGGTTTAGTAAGCTTATTTTTAAAACCAGAAAAGATGGAGAACCTTCTGGAAGACCTCCAACTGTTCTGTACTGTTATCTGATGGTGAATAGTATATAGGTAAATATACATACAACATATATATATATATATATATATATATATATATATATATATATATATATATAGTGGGTGTGTGGGTATTACCTATACACCTCTGCCTACCCCTTCGGGGACCCTTGTGGGAAGGCGTGAGGATATATTATTATTACATACAACAGGAATCGAAACCAACATGTATGAAGATAGTGATTAATGTGGCGGAAGCGAAAGAGGTATGCAAGTCTAGAGAGATCTGGCACTTTACTCTCTCTACCTACCCCGCACGGCACGGCGTGATTATATGTATACTAGCTTATGCCCGCGGCTTCGCCCGCGTGGAAAGAGCAACATACATATTTTTGCCTTTATAATATTAGAGCTTTGAATCTTTCGGGATTCAAATGTAGCCTATGTCTTAATCCTGGGTATAAGCCATCACCATAAAAAAATATCTGTAAATATCGGTAGTAGTAAGTATCGGCTTTTTTTCAGTCGTAAAAATGTTTTTTTTTTCAATAAAAAGTATCCTATGTTACTTCTTATACCTCCAGGAATATGTGTACAAACTTTCATGATAATCGGTTATGTAGTTTTTACGTGAAAGCGTAACAAACAAACTGAATACGTGTCTAGTATAATATTAACGCAGTGATCTCCCTTCTCGCTCCTATTATGGCTCCATGTACATATAAGCTTAAGCGAGACTACAAAAGGGTCTGTGTCCGTCACGAAGGTTATTTGATTGAGCCAATTCGTTGCCTTCCGCTGAGTACGTGATATGTTTCGAACTAAGATGATACATTTTTTATAAGTTGCCCCACGAATACTGGATGAGCCGTGAGTTTGATATTCATTTGACGGCCGTCTGGTCTAGTAGTTAGAGTTCCTGATTGCGAAACTTGAGGTCGCGGGTTCGAATCCCGCTGAGGGCATATATTTGTCTGATGAACACGAGTATTTGTACCTTAGTCTTGGATGCCCTATATATTTATGTATATATATATATATATATATATATATATATATATATATATATATATATATATATAAGTAAATAAGTAAATACATCGTTGTCTAGTTACCATAACATAAGCTTTGCTTACTTTGGGACTAGGTCAATTTGTGTGGAATTGTTCCACGGTATTATTATTATTATAACAATAATTATATTATTGGCGTTTTATTGGGAACGTATGTGTGCATTACTCGTTTTTTATTTAATTACTAGCTGTATGCTACGCGCGTTGCTACGCCACTGGCAACTGATTGTACCAACTCAAAAACCTTCGTGGGCTGCATGAGCAAACGCTTTGTTGCAGATCATCACGTGATCAAATGTATAGTTTACGATTCTATAAAGGATATTCTATACAGACAAACATTAATTTTTACCCGATCATGACTTACGCGTGTGTTGTGTTCGCACAATCCAAAAAGTCAGTACTCCACCCCCTTCAAACGCTCCAAAGCCGGTTCCTCCGGAGAGCCACAGGTGCCCCGTGGTACATGAGAAACAGTCAACTTCATGTTGACCTAAAAGTCCCCACAATCAAACAGTTTATGAAAAAACTGTCGAAACGTCATTTCGATTCTGCTGAAAAACATCCTAACCCCATCGTCGTATCGGCCGCCCGATACACACCCTCCCTTATTTCGAAAATAAGGCGTCCAAGACATGCCGTCATCGAACCGGATGACGTCATAACGGTCCTCCAGGACGCCCGCGCCGAGCCAGACGCGCAAATCCCGCCCCCAAATAATATTTCAATAAAATTACCAGTCCAGCCCAGCTCCCTTGCTCGCGATCCAGCAACGCCCTAAGCCGAGGTTCGTACCCCACAGGGGGTGTCCTTAGCTGTGTTGCTCAAAAATAAAGTGCCTGGCTGGAGGCCTAGGTCTCGCCATTGACCGGTTAAGTAGCAAAAGTTCCCGGAACTCACGCTACGACAGACAATACAAAAAAAAAAAAACATTAATTTTTACATATATAGATAGTCTCGGTGTGCTTCGCGGTTTCCCTTAATTTGTATCTTACATATACATATATAAAGAAAATAAAAGCATATTAACCTAAACCATAAGACAAGTTGCATAACGCCTGCGACACTAAGATAGCAAGTTCGAATCCCGACTGTACCCATGAGTTTTTTCCTGAAACAATGTGCAGTGATTAGTCACACCACGAGCTTTACGATGAATGAAAACACGAGAGTAAACCTGCATACGTCTGAGAAGCAATTCAAGGCGTATTTTATGTATAAATACGCCTTGAATTGACGTCCTTGAGTAACGGTGATGGACTCACCATCTGTAACGTTGGCTACCTCAAAAATATACCTCTGGCGAAAAGTGGGTGTGTAGGTACTAGCTATATACTTCTGCCTGCCTACCCTTCCCCTTGTGAAAAAGCGTGAGGTATGTACCTTTCAAAATGGAAATACCCGAATGGAGCAGGCGAGGCGACAAAAGGCGAATAATTAGTACAACTACTGTGTTGTGTTCCTGCGGTGCGTAAAGTTTACCGACCTCTCAAAGAGCGCCTGTGATGGCGGAATGGGAATCGGTTCGTCGTCTATTTCCCCCGGGAGTTCAACGTTAAGTAAATATTATATATTACCTGCATTGTCTGGGTTATCTCTTAAAAGCTAGCGCACTGCAGTCTCTGACTACGCCGTGAGGAACTTTGCATAATTATATACGTATGTGTGTGTACCCATAAAAATATTAAAAAAGAGAAAAAAAATCGCGAGAAATCTATCGGACACTTAGTAAATGTTTAGGTCTGACATGAACCTGCCATAGGATTGAGAAGAAATTCAAAGGTGCCTAAAATATATCTCTGGCGGAAAGTTGGGTAGTGGTATTAACGATGCACCTCTGCCTACCCCTTTGGGGACCCTTGTGGGAAGGCGTGAGGATAGTCTAGGATACGACTTTTGATGATTGTTCCAGACTTGGTGCATAATTACAGTTTGCGCACATTAAAGAAAACTGTACATTTTAAAACGGCATACATGAAGAATGTGAATAGACCGCCATTTATAGCATCATTAACGTTTAAGTAACAGCTTTCGGTGGCGAGATTACCGGATTCTAATTAAAATATTCGCTTGGCAGAATCTGACTTTGACTGCGCGAGTGTGAAATATTGCCAAGATTGGGTAACGGCGGTCTTTTATAAAAATGTTATGCCGAAGGACTGCGATTCCAGGTAGAGCCATATACCTAGAACCTAGGTATAGAGAAACTAGATATTTTCTGTCTCTATGTGTGTACGTGGTTATCTAGTTTCATAGAATACGCTTACCTTAGCTTAGTTTGGGACTAGACCAACTTCTGTGGAATCATCTAGAAGTGTTTATGTAAGTAGATAATTATGATCATGCACACCGGGAATTCATGGACCCACAAAGGTCTCGGACTGCGCATTTCCAAAGAAATGTCCTTCCGCAAACGCTTAGGTTGTGGAATGAGCTCCTCGTTGAGGTTTTCCCTGCAGAGGACAGCATGGAGTTCTTCAAGAAGGGTGTGAAAATTCACACCCTTCTTGAAGAACTCAACGCTGTACACTGTAATCTTTACTCGTGCAGGGTCGGCAGCGCGCGAGCAATATCCCTGGTGATGCAGGCGTCCATAGGCGGCAGTAACCGCTTACCATCAGGCGGAACGCATGTATAAAAAACACACATATTATTTAGCGGTAAGCGGTTAACGTCGCCTATAGATATTTGCAAGATCAGTAAAAAAACTACGCATACCTACATGATATTCATGTGCACTTTTCTGTATAACTTTTCATTATTATGGGGTAGAATAAGGTATATATTTTACCTTAAAAAATTCCCTCAAATGCACTCAAATTAATTGCGATTGTCTAGTGTAAAACTAGATGCCACTCTTCCAGAACTAGAATCCTATCCTATGTGTGTACGTGGTTATCTAGTTTCATAGAATACGCTTACCTTAGCTTAGTTTGGGACTAGACCAATTTCTGTGGAATCATCTAGAAGTGTTTATGTAAGTAGATAATTATGATCATGCACACCGGGAATTCATGGACCCACAAAGGTCTCGGACTGCGCATTTCCCGCTTACCATCAGGCGGAACGCATGTATAAAAAACACACATATTATTTAGCGGTAAGCGGTTAACGTCGCCTATAGATATTTGCAAGATCAGTAAAAAAAGTACGCATACCTACATGATATTCATGTGCACTTTTCTGTCTGTTATATGTTTCGATAATGGACAATTGGACATTTTTATATTTGTTTCATTAATCACATTCTACATATTACCAGTGATTACAACCGAGGCATGTACTGAAAGGACCACAGCATCAATTATGTATTTTTCCTCAAACGCAATTCTACCAGCTGTGTATATTTGACAATGAATAATTTTAGCCATTCATACCTCCCTCGAAGACGGTACAATTAATTACACCGGGCTCTGGATTCACTTTGTAAGAAATAAAAAATATGTTAATTTCTTCTTGAGCTAAGATTCATCTGGTTGCCGAGTGGTTCAAGTAGCCGTTTGCAAAGCAAAGATTACAAATTCGAAAACTGACTTTATCAGTTGTTGTAGTGAGTTTCTTCGGTATATATGGCAATATTCATGTATTTATCAGGGCATTACTTCCATTTGATTCAGTTCAGCCCAATCTCTTTACCCACCCTAACCATATCAGAGATATTTTATCTTTGATCTGACTTTTATACTATCTTCCTCCCTAATTTTCCTTCTATGATTCCTAAAGAAGCTGTCATGTCGTACAAGGTAACAAAGTACACATTGATTAATCACACCACGAACTTTAAGGTGAAGGAAAACATCGAGAGGAAACCTGCATAAGTTTGAAAAGAAATTCAATGACGGAAGAGACTGGTGAATTTGGATGAAGCAAAAGAGGTATGTAAGTCCAGAGGGAACTGGCGCTCTATACTTTCTGCCTACCCCGTTAGGAACTCGGCGTGATGATATTTATTTATTTATAAGGTACACCAACAATACACATATTAAACAATCAAGTACACTTAAACATAAAAATAAAGTCCTGATATGTGTATCAATGACAGGTACACAACATTCACTTTGCATAGCTACATAATATTATAATGAATAATTATAAAAGAAGTATAATACAATAAGTACTAATAGAGAATAATGACAAATTGTTTCAACTTTAATTAATATAATGATATGAACATATATATGTATGTATGATATAATGAAGCCGAAAAGTTTGTTTGTGTGAACGCACTAATCTCAAGAAATATTAAATTTGATCAGATTTGAATAAGCCTTCTTGCAATACATAACAGTAGCATATATCATACATACATACATATAATCACGCCTCTTTCCCGTAGGGGTAGGCAGACACCACTTCTTTCCACTTGCTATGATCCTTGCATACTTCTTTCGCTTCGTCTACTTTCATTTTTCTCTTCATACATGCTCTTCGGCTTAGGGTACTCTACTCTAGTAGTAGCATATATCATGCTACTACTAATAGCCTGTAGCCTACCTATAGCACGAGTATACATGCTTTTTAAACATAGGTACCTACTAACTCACAATCCTGGTATAGATGTCAACAATCTGTAAGCGTTAATCTCGTCCTTAAATGTGAAGAGGAAAAGCACAATGTTTGTCTTCTAATCAAAATTCTTTATTTATACAAAAATCTCAAACATTCTTGAACGAAAATGGTCCTTATTATATTTTAAGCTAAGCGTCTATTTGACCTTTATAAAAATAAACAGATGAAAGTATTCTACATAATAATTTATATAATATTTTAGAAATATACAAAAGTCAGACAAACTTGCTGACTTTAAAATAAAAAAAATTATTATGCATGATGTTTAGATTACTGAGCTTTCCTTCACTAATATTCTAAAGAGGAAAGCTTCGTTTATTCGTATGGGATAAATAAAAAGCTACTAAAACTAATTTAAACAATCTTTCACCTATGGAAAGTGTATAACTTTTCATTATTATGGGGTAGAATAAGGTATATATTTTACCTTAAAAAATTCCCTCAAATGCACTCAAATTAATTGCGATTGTCTAGTGTAAAACTAGATGCCACTCTTCCAGAACTAGAATCCCTATGTATCTTAGTACAAGAGTAAGTACAGTGCCAATAGTAATATTATACAACATCAGATTATTTGAATGACGGCCCTACATGGCAACGAATTTCTCCTCTTATACAGAGTTTATATGTAATTTAATATTTTTCTAAACCTACGTAAAAGGGAACAAATGTTAAAAGAGAGAACCGGGGAGTTTGTTTGGCCGTTTCTTCTCCTGGCAGGTATTTTCTTGGAAACGGGGGTAACTTTTATTAAGTATATGACGTTCAATAAGTTCCCTGTGTCCCTTACGTTGAATAAAATATTTTGAAATTTAATTTTGATTTTGAGTAAGTCAATATTCTAATTACGTATACCTTTATATTTGAAAAATTACGATAAATCTATCTCATGTCATGTCTGCGGCTTGTTCGTGCCATTTTCGACCTTAGCGTCTTCGTAGCCTTTCACGAGGTTTTCCAATATGAACTTTATAGTTAACTTGTAAATGTTCTCAATGTTTGGCGTGTATCTGTCTCCCAATGTCGTCTTGGCCGCTTGTAGGAAGGGCTGCTCGACTTTCTGAAAGAAAATTACTTACTCAGTAAACATATTTACGACTGTTAACTGTCAGATATACAAAGCAAAAGTGTGTGCAAGAAGTGGCAGAGGAAGACCACATTCCTACTACCTAGATCAAATTGATCGGACACTCCAGGGAGAAAGACCACGTTCAATTGGAACGTAACGTAACCTAGATCAAATTGATCGGTCACTCAAGGATGGGAACTTCACGAGTAGGAGCATTTATGAATAGAATGATGAATAGGACGAGAAAGCCGGCACTGGTACAGTCGGGATTCGAACTTGCAATATTTGTGTTGGAGTCAAATACTCGAAGCACTTAGCCATCGTGACTCACGCTAGACAATATAAATACAATTAAAAGTGCTTATCCACTTTATGTAAAATCGTTTTTCATTAAAAAATTTGCATTGCTAGGTAAACCAACCTTTTTTTTTGTATTGTCTCTCGTAGCGTGAGTTCCGGGAACTTTTGCTACTTAACCGGTCATTGGCGAGACCTAGGCCTCCAGCCAGGCACTTTATTTCTAAGCAACACAGCTAAGGGCACCCCCTGTAGGGTACGAACCTCGGCTTAGGGCGTTGCTGGATCGCGAGCAAGGGAGCTGGGCTGGACTGGTAATTTTATTTAAATATTATTTGGGGGCGGGATTTGCGCGTCTGGCTCGGCGCGGGCCGGCGTTTGCGGCGGGGGTCGGGGGGGGGGGGGGGGGGGGGGGACATAACGGCTTATTCGCGTCGAGCCTCGCCGGCGAGGACGGAACAGTGGTCGGTTTTGTGTAGTGTTGGTATGTTTTTGTCGGGCGTCCTGGAGGACCGTTATGTCGTCATCCGGTTCGATGACGGCATGTCTTGGACGCCTTATCTTCGAGATAAGGGAAGGAGTGTATCGGGCGGCCGATACGACGAGGGGGTTGGGGTGATTTACAGCAGAATCGAAATGACGTTTGGACAGCTTTTTCAAAAACTGTTTTATGGTGGGGACTTTGAGGTCAACGTAGAGTTGACTATTACGCATGTACCACGGGGCACCTGTGGCTCTCCGGAGAAACCGGCTTTGGAGCACTTGCAGGGGGTTAAGTGTTGACTTGCTAGTGTGTGCGAACACTACACCCGCATATGTCATGATTGGTCGAATGCACGTCGTGTAAATCCTCACCTTGGATTTCAATGAGAGTTTACTTCGTGCATTCAACATGCTCTGAAGTCTACCGAGCGCGAAGACGGCTCGCGCGCGTACCGCCTTTACGTGGTGACGCAAAGAAAGGCGTTGATCGAGGATCACACCCAGGTATTTGGCTTTTTCTTCCCAAGGAATGGGTTTGCCGAAGAGGGTGATGGGGGCTACCCGTGGGCGTTCGAGGCCTTTCCAGAATAGAATGGCTGCCCTTTTGGTGGGGTTCACTTCAATTCTCCACTTCCGGAACCACCGTCCCAGGGCTCTGACCGCGGATTGGAGGTTGTCGTGAATTCCCTCGGGAGTTCTACCTTTGTAGTAGATAGCCGTATCATCGGCGAATAGAGCACTTTTAACTCGTCTATGGAGGGGAATGTCGCTAGTGTAAAGCGTGAATAGGAGTGGCGAGAGCACTGAGCCTTGCGGGACTCCTGCTCGTATGGTATGGGGGGAAGAGAGTGTGCCCTCGACTCTATAGCGGAAGGAGCGGTTCGACAAAAAGTCCCGTACTATACGTACTAGACGGTCCGGCACGCCCAACTGGTACAGCTTGTATATTAAGCCGTTGTGCCAGACCTAGTCGAATGCCTTCGCCACGTCGAAGAGGACCATACCCGTGGTATAACCTAGTTGGAAGCCGCTACTGACGTCTTCCACTATACGGTGGACTTGTTGGATACAGGAGTGTTTGGTTCGAAAACCGAACTGCTGGTCAGGTATGACTTTCTTAGAGTCTGCAAAACTCTTTAATCTATTGTAGATAAGTCTCTCGTAAATCATGCCAAGGACGTTGAGGAGACTGATGGGGCGATAACTGGAGGCTTCGGTCTTAGGTTTCCCTGGCTTGGGAATACCTATGACCGTTGCACTTTTCCAGGATTGGGGGAAGAAGTTGTTGCTCAGTGCTGCATTGAAGATGGCAGTGAGCAAAACTATAAGATAAGGGGAGAAGAGTTTGATAACTCTGTTAGCGATCCCGTCGGGGCCTGGGGCTTTCTGGGGTGGAGATCCTTGATCACTTTCCGGACTTCGTCGACCGTGATCGGGGCGATGGGGTGGTCTGGGTCCTCGGAGGGTGGGAGAGATAATTTGCTTTCGACCTTGGCATCCACCTTATTGGCAAGGTACTGGGCGTACATTGAGCCTCGAGACTGTCGGCCAGGCACTCGGACTTCTCGTCGTCGTCAAAGGCGGGCCCTTGATTTGGACGAGTGAGTGGAGGCATGCACGAGATTTTATCCGATTTGAGTTTTCGTTGGAGATGCCAGAAGGCCAAGTGACTTGGTTCAAGTTCCCCTAGGAACTTGTTCCAGCGAGCGTCTCGCAGGTCTTTCATGCGGTATCTCAGCTTGCGCTGGAGTGACCTCAGAAAGGTGCGGTTCGCTTCAGTCGGGTGAGCTCTATGGGCTCGGAGGGCGGCGTTCTTTTCCGTCACCAGTTCACGCACGTCGTCGGGAAGTTTCCAGCGATGGTCTTCCATCACCGGAACTTGTCGTGAACAGGCGTCCACGGCTGACTGTACGTGAGCTGTGAGGGAATCGACCGCCTTTTGAGTGTCGGCTGCCGACTCTATGAGAGGCGGGATACTATCTAAGTGAACAGATGAAGAGGACTTGAGGAGTTCCTCCAGTTTTCTCCAGTCTGTTATCTTTTTCTGAGGCAGGGGCCGACCTGAGTCCGGGGGGCCTAGTCGGGGGGAGAGCGCTAAGGTCACAGGTCGGTGGTCGGAATCTAATTCGTCGTGCGACCTCAACGAGTGCAAACGGAGGTTTACATTCTTGAGGATCGCTATGTTTAGTACGTCCGGTCGGTGGTTGATATTCTCGGGGTAGTGGGTGGGGTGCATAGAAGCAATGACGTCGAATTGGAGGAGCCCGCTGAGGTCCTCCAATTGGCGACCTCTGTTATTTCGTGGCTGTTCCAAGCATCGCTCTTGGCATTCAGGTCACCCGCGATAATAACAGAGCTACTGAGGTTAATGAGGGCTTTGATATCAGCTTTGATATCGGCCGTCGAGTTAACTGGGGAACAGTATGCAGAGACTATCGTGATCGGCTGATGGCCGGTCATTCCTAATCGACAGATCGAGGTCTCAATGTGGGAGAGGGTTGGAGGTTGGATCGGGATACAGTGCAGGGACCTCTTGTAATAGATCAAAGTACCGCCGAGGGCGGATCGAGATCTATCATTGCGAACTACGCAGTAGTTTGCAATTCTAGGGTCTCGGTGTGATGGTTTCAAGAAGGTTTCCTGCACTAAGAAAACGTCGATATTGTTGTCGCGGAGGAACGCGGCGATCTCTTCCTTTTGGCTGTGAATGCCGTTGGCATTAAAATAGCCAATTGAAAGTGATCGGGGTTTGATTCTGCTGCTTACGTTTGTGTCCATTATTGGTTGGACGAGAAGGCAGCCAGGGACTCTGATACATCAGCGTAGTCGCCGAGCACCTTGAGGAGGGCCAGAGGGTCCTTCCGGACGGCCCTGAGGCTTCGTGCCATTTCGTTAACCCTTGAGAGGTTGACGGTGGAGAAAAGATCCGCCAGGAATGCCATGTTGGCGGAGGTTTCAGAGGGGGAGGAAGTGGGCTGGACCGCCTGGGGTCTACGCGGGGGAGTAGCAGCCTGGGGCTGGGGCTGTTGAGGTTTGGCGGTGGAGAGCGACGGCAGAGGTGTAATCTGCGGGCTCGGGGCCGCTGAGGGGACAGGGGGGGACGCTTGTGGGAGGGGTGGAAAGTCCCTCGGAGGGAGGGCCCTCCACGGGGAAGGTCGAGGTGGGGCGGATTGCGCGGGGGGGGCGTTACGCCATTCGCGAGCCGCTGCCCTCTTGACCTCGACCGGTCTGGGTTTGGGGTTTTAGGGCAGCCCCTGTAATTGGCCGGGTGGCCTTCCTGGCGGCATAGCACGCAGCTCGGGGGTGAGTCGGCGAGAGTGCGGTCCTTAGGGCGAGCAATCGCTCGTCCCATGATCTCCCAGGCACTTGACGCACCTGGGTTTTGCGTTACAGTTACGCGATGCATGACCGTATAGTTGGCAGTTGTGACACTGCCCTATAGGACCGCCTTTGTGGGGGGTTTCAACCCTTATGCCAGACAGGTGGCATAGAGTTTTTATTTTGAAGACGGCTTTGCCGTCGGTGGAGTTCTCGCAGATGGCGAGAACCATGTTAAATGCCTCTCCGGCATTTTGACGGTGCATGCGGTGCACCTCCTTCAACGCAACATTCTGAGCCTTCAGATCTTCTTTTATTGACTCAGTGTCAATTTCTCGCGGGACGCCACGGATGACGACCCGTAGAGAACGGTCCTCCGGCAGGTCATAAGTGTGGTATTCCACACTTCTGGCCTGCAGGAGCTTGGTGAAAGCTCGGAATTTGGTCGAATTCGGGAGGTGCACCTTAATGCCTTCGGCTGTGGCCGTAGCACGGGTAAAGTTAATTTTGTTGGTTTTACACCAACCGGAGATTTCTGTCCACTTGGACTTAGTGTGGACGAATACGGGGGGGCACGAGCGCTCCTTCGTCGAGGAGGGCCGCGTGGGTCGCGGGACGGGGGAGAGCCGGCTAGCCTGAGTAGCTTCGGCTTCCGGAGAGGCGATGGGGGCGGGGGAAGGGGGTGCCGGGGAGGGGGCTGCCGGGGAGGACTGTGCGGAGGGCACGGGCACGGTTTTGGGGGCTTTAGTCGGGGGGGAAGGTGAGGTTGAGGCCTCCTTCTTTTTAGCGCGTCTGGCGCGCTTCTTGGAGCCCGTGACGGGCGTGAATTCCTCGGACGACTCAGATTGAAGTGACTCCATTTCGGAGTCTACGATGACAGAGTCGGGGGACAGGGGGGAGTCTTGAGACTTGTTGGCCTCATTAGTGACGTCAATGATAGCGCTCTTGTCGAGCGCTGCTGTTGCGTCGGCAGTGGAAGTACCCGCGATTACGTCGCGGGTGAATTCGTCAAATTGACGTCGGAGGGTGGGCACGGTTTCTAAGAGCCGTGCGAAAAATGACACTGAGGCTTGGGAGTCCATACTTATGGACATGACTTTGGGCGAGGGAAACGTGTTTCGGGGCGCGGTCGCCCAGGGGAAGAAACACGCAAAGAAACCCCTGGTGACTTAAACGTTAGGGTCCCGATCCCCGGGGGGTTGACCCGGGGGTGTGTACTGAACCCTCCCTGTCGGGTGTAGACAGGGAGGTGAGTGTGCCTATGGTGTGAGCCCTAAGCTTGTATTCCCGCTGCCAGTCTTATTGTGCAGCGGGTTCCTGACTGTTCCGGTGTAGAGAGCACTAGTCCGTGGACAGTGCCCAAACTAACACCGGAGGATAGGAGGGATAGGAAGGGTGGGCGGTGGGTGATAACCAGGCGCGACTAGGGTAGACCCCAAGGCTGGTGAACCTGGTCCCGTCCGTTTGTAGCCTTTCCCTGAAGGGGCAAGGCTACAAACGTCTACTCGGTACGGCGGCCGGAGCGAGAGGTATTCCAACCGATACTTGCACTAAAATTAAGTCAGTTTGCAATGCAACGGCTAAGTGAACGAACGAACGAACGATAATTCTCGCTCATTCGTTCGTTCACTCGTTCCAATTTGTCTGTTGAACTGAGAGTAGTTTTACTAATACTAGTGTTGAAAGCTTTTCTCTTGTAATGGGATTCTAGGTTTTACTTTGATTAATCCGATTGGATTTTTCAAGAGTCGTAGTGGCCGAGTAGTTCGAGTACTTGCCTGTTGGTAGTTGATAGCTTACACTAAAAATTTCAAGTTTTAATCCCGACGTCACACCACGAGCTAGAGGAAACCTGCAGACATTTGAAAAGATATTCAAAGGCGTATGTATAGACTAGCTTAAAATATATCTCCGGCGGAAAGTGGGTGTGTGGGTAATAGCACCTAGGATCCCTTGTGGCAAGGTATATGTTAATACCAAAGGTGTGTTAATATCGAATTAATCCAGGCAAAATCTACCAATAAATCTAAATTTTAAGCGGGCCAAACTGCGGCCTAATCCAGCGTACCCAAAAATTTTCCGCTTTAAACCCAGGCACTTGATGGTGAGTCGCTCCCACATGCCTCACGTAGGTATAAAACGCGTCGACATCGGCCATGCCTTTGATCCCTTCGTCCAGGGTGTGCATGACCTTCGTCGCATGTTCAGCCAACTCCTCCGAGCAGGCGATGGCTTCGTGAGTCTTCAGTTCTTCGAATTTCTCAAACAGAGTCAGAAGCTCTTCGTTTTCCTCGAATAGTCTGGAAAAATATAGTTTAAGACATGCTCAAAAAAGAAATGAATAAATTACGTTCACCTAGCTACGTATGTAAATTTATAAACCGAAAACGAAGATTGATTCCAATTAAATATATGAAATGAAAAATTGAATCCTTAAAATGAAAAATGAATATTTATTTCAATCGTTAAACGTTCCGTTGAAAGGTTCAATCCAATACCAATTAGAGTTTATTGAGAAAAGGCTATGTAAACAAAACAAAATATGTTGATTGGGGACCGTACAAACTGACGCCAACGCAATGGTTGTGTTGGAGTTGAGGAGGACCCTTACAAAGTTAGTTAACTGCCATTATTCGTGTCGTATCCTATTGCCAAAGGGTGAATATCGTCCCAGTAGTTTATTTTGGATGGCGGGTACGAGGGCACTTGCTTTCTAACGAGCTTTACGGCGAAGGAACGCATCGAGAGGAAGCCTGCATAAGTTAAAGAAGAAATTTAAAGACGTATGTATAGTCGTGCTTCAGAAACGGCGATGGGGTCGCCATCTGGCACGTTGCACGGTGGAAAGTGGGTGTATGGGTTCTTCACACTTCTGCCTACCTCTTCGAGAACTCTTTTGGGAAGGTTCGATGTGGGAATCGAACGAAACCAAACGTCAAGCCGGCAGGCTGTCAAATTCATAACGTCCAGGTATTATTCATACTTTATCACCAAGTTTCTCAATGGAGAGGTATAGATATTAGTGTTAAATCTCACTAGACTTACAGACCTCTTTCGCTTCATCCATATTAGACAGTCAATATATAAAATGTTTGTATACATTTCATAATATTCACCGTAACGCTAATGGTGTGACTAATCACTGTTCATAATTTCAGAAAAACTCAAAGTCGGTAAAGTCAGGATTCGAACTTGCAATCTTTATGTAGTATGCAAATACTCGAATCAAATCGGCCACCACGGCTTTCATACATACACACATACTAGTTGTCCCGCCCAGCTTCGCTCGGGTGGAAAAAAAAAGATGGTGGCGCCACCTATCGGGTCCAATTGTGAATCTAAACCATTCCCAGATCCCCTTGAACACACACAAAAAAATTCATCAAAATCGGTCCAGTCGTTTGAGAGGAGTTCAGTGACATACACACTCACAGAAGAATTATATATATATATATATATATATAAAGACTAGTTGTCCCGCCCAGCTTCGCTCGGGTGGAAAAAAAAAGATGGTGGCGCCACCTATCGGGTCCAATTGTGAATCTAAACCATTCCCAGATCCCCTTGAACACACACAAAAAATTTCATCAAAATCGGTCCAGTCGTTTGAGAGGAGTTCAGTGACATACACACTCACAGAAGAATTATATATAAAAAGATATATCTCATATACCAAGACTGTAATGTCAAGAATACTCGAAACCGACGAGCATGTATGAAGAGACTGATGAATGTGGACGAAGCGAAAGAGGTATGTCTCTTTAGACAGAGAGAACTGGCGCTCTATTCTCTCTGCCTACCCCGTTAGGGACCCGGCGTGATGATATGTATGTATCATACATAGATATATTCATTAATACTTGTATATAACGAGGTATGTGCATCACACCTATTCCTGTAATAAAAAAAGCCGTTTCAATTGGCAATCCATTCGCACAATGCACGTCTAATCCTGATAACAATGAGACGATGACTACTTTATCTCAGGATTAACTTAGCCTAAGAAGGATTTGTAGACTCACTCTAATCCCGTACACTTTACAAAAGCTATTTAATCCGTGCCCCTCAGTTTCGCCCGCGTAAAATGACATATAATCGGACGATTTTTTCATCTCAAATAAAACCTGGCCGTGGTGGCCGAGTGGTTCGAGCAGTTGCCTGCGACGCAAAGGTCGCAAGTTCGAATCCCGATTGTACCAATGAGTTTTTCTGAACTCAAGTACAGTGATTAGTTACACCACGAGCTTTACGTTGAAGGAAAACATCGAGAGGAAACCTGCATACGTCTCAGAAGAAATTCAAAAGGCGTATGTAATAGTCGTGCTTGAGTAACGGCGATGGACTCGCCATTTGTTACGTTGGCACCTAATATACCTCTGGCGGAAAGTGGGTGTGTGGGTATTACCTATACACCTCTGCCTACCCCTTCGGGGACCCTTATGGGAAGGCGTGAGAATATATTATTATTATTATTATTATTATAAATAAAACCTAGGTATAGACAGGGCCACGAAGACCCGTCCCGCCAATTTCTAGACAAAGGATCGCGGGATGCGGGGAGTATGACCCGAGTCTATTAATTGTAGTGCCGACCCAACTATTCTTCCTTACTTATAGTGTAATTGTACAACCTTCCACTAATGTTTGAGTATTATCGGTACAGACCTATGAGTGCACACGCACACTACAATTAATAGACTTGGCTCATGCTCCCCACATCCCGCGACCCCTCTACTAGAAATTGGTGGGGTGCGTCTTCGTGGATGGCACTATCTGTATTCAATATCATAAATGCGGCGTAGGTAGAGAGAGTAAAGCTCCAATTCGTTCTAGGTCTTTGTGTGCTGTCGTGTGAGAGGTGGTTAGGTTGCCATCTGAATGGTCCGAACTCAATGTCCGAAGAATAGAAAAAGGAAAAAAATATACCAGAACAAAATCTAACATCCCAAAAAAAGGTTCTGTTTTGTCTAGTGATTCTCAATGGCCTCTGCCAATCGCCGTGGAGGTCTGGAGATACTGAAGCTGTTCTAAATTATCTGTTCAATAGTTTAATTGCACACTGAAAACTATCAAAAAATTACCAAATAACATTGACTACATTTACATTATTGCATCCGTTTAAAGAGCCAATTAAATTAATAACTTTTCGTTGCTCACTCGTCGTAAATAAGGGAGGCGACTCCACTCCCATGGGGAGGGGTCGTTGTCCCTTCACTGTAACGCTGTTCTAGATAATATATTGAGTTAACTTTTTTGGGTGGTTGTATTTTGTTCCTGGATTTCACCAATAGGTGCTGAAAGATACCTTTTTGTTTGAGTAAGCAAATAAATCTCTCTAAGAACTGTCTAGACCAAATCGTTTTTAGACCAAATTAGGGACGTCTTGAAAAAAGGCCAGGTCAAGAGTACCCAAACCGAAGAGCATGTATGAAGAGAAAAATGAAAGTGGACGAAGCGAAAGAAGTATGTAAGGATCGTAGCAAGTGGAAGGAAGTGGTCTCTGCCCCTACCCCTACGGGAAAGAGGCGTGATTATATGTTTGTATGTAAGAACTGTTGTGGCCGAGTGGTTTGTGGAGCCTGCAAACCGACATACATATGTTAATACATCATGCTTGATAAACGGTGATGAACTCGTCACGTAAGCCTCTGAATATATCTCGATCTCGATAATGGGGTGCCTACCCCATCGGGGACCCTTGAGGGAAAGCGTAGAGATAATAAGCTTATATTATATCATTATAAATAGCTCGACCATAATACCTGTTGTATCGTGGGCGTAGTCACAGTAAAAAATATGAACAATACGTTTAACACGGTCGGATTGTTAACGGTCTTAAGAAATTGAGGTCCATATTGTCGCACCAAATATTGAGTTATAATACAGTTAGAAAGTATTTTTCCTTTCTTTAATTATATTTCTTTTTTATTCTTTATTTAATATCGTTCGAAGTAACGTAGTATATCCATACAAATAAACAAAATTGGAGTGTATGTTTCTTATATTAAAATTGGAGTGTATGTTTCTTATATTAAAATTGGAGTGTATGTTTCTTATATTAAAATAACCGCTAGTAGTATCTACACAATATGTAAATAAGTAAAAAGTAAAAAGCCGTGGTGGTCGAGTGGTTCGAGTAGTTGCCTGCGCCACAAAGATCGCAAGTTCGAATCCCGACTATATCAATGAGTTTTTCTGAGCTTGAGTGCAGTGATTAGTCACACCACGGGCTTTACGGTGAAGGAAAACATCGGAAGGAAACCTACATACGCCTGAGAAGAAATTCAAAGGTGTAGGTAAAGGTATCGTCGTGCTTGAGTAACGGCGATGGACTCGCCATCTGTCACGTTGGCACCTAAAATATATCTCTGGCGGAAAGTGGGTGCGTGGGTACTAGCTATACACTTCTGCCTACCCCTTCGGGGACCCTTGTGGAAAGGCGTGAGGAAGTAAAAAGTTATGAAATAAACGATATATGACACATCAAAAACAAATCACGAAATACCTTCATTCAGTCGTTCATATGATACTCGCCTATCGTTCTTGGACGAACGTGACCGATGTATTAGTCAATGCATGACATCAGATAGCCAAACATCGATTTCAATGGAAGCCGGTAGCGAACAAGCATTGTCCCTTATTATGTCGATGCCAAGTACGCGGTACGACCAATGAATTGGGAAAAGGTACTTCGTCCGTAAATGGTCACGTGATGCGGCTGAATGCTCACATTGGTGATGACGAGAGAATGTAGATTCTTATAGTACCTCCCCGCTTTAACCCGATTAGCCCCGGTATTTACCAGCCAGGTCTGCAGGTCTGTGACAAGTTTTCAGCTTGTCTCAAATACCTACCCAAAAATTGGTGCCAGCTCTCCTACTAGAATTGCACGATCTATTTCAGTTCGACCAAAGTTGTTAGCGAGTTTACATTACTTCCGAACGATAGAATTGCTATGATAGGATAAACGAGGAAAGGTCGTTGTCCTCAAGCGAGGACGAGACTGCGTTGTCAGCACATGTCTTGAGTATCAAATATTTTCTAGAAAGTTCTTGTCCTAATAATAGGTTCAGAGTTCTTTCTTAATTCTGTAGGTTCGTTTTGTAGAACGTGTTCTTATTCACATTGAAATGCATGTCTATCTATTTGTCTCTTGTGTCTTTACGTCTAAGCAGTTAGGTAGAGACATTTGATAAAATAGTATTGAACTTATTTTTTTATACCACACGGGTAGCAAACAAGCTTGCGGTCCGCCTATGAACGCTTGCAACACCAGTGGTACCACTCCCGCGCTGCTAACCCAGCAGGAATCTTTTCACACCCTTCCTGAAGAACTCCATGCCGTCTCCAGGGAAAACCTCAACGGAGAGCTCATTCCACAGCCTGAGCGTTCGCGGAAGGAAACTTTTATAGAACGGAGAACGAGACCGTTATGGTTCCAAGGTATGGGGATGAATTCCCTGTCCATGGTGAGACGCTTCTACATATTGGCCCCTGAGACGAAAAGGGAAGGGCTATAAATGAGCTCAATCACCTTTTGACGCTTGCAATAATCCTTTTTCAATACATATATGTATATATCAACTACCCTCAAGGGTAGGCCGAGAGGGTAAAGCGCCAGTTCTCTTTAGACCTACATACTTTTCTTGCTTCATCCACATTTATCAGTACTTTCGTTAATTGTAACTTCTAATCGTCTAATTTTACTACAATCATGATTAAGAACTTCTCATTGTGGTTTATTTCCATCCTTATACATCATTCCTTTTTTCGTCCCGGCTTTGCACGGACATTATTTGGACATGGACATTATTTTTTTAAACATTTTGGCAATTAAAATAGCCTATATTAATCAGTGAGAATGTAGCATTCAAATGGTGTAAGAATTTTTGAAATCGGTCCAGTACTTTTTGAGCCAATTCTTTACAAACATACTTACGTACAAATCCTATTAATATAGATTAATTCTCTCATATTCACTCATTCATTCAACGTATTCGTACATTCATTCAATCATTCGTTCACCAACTCAGTCGTTCATTCGCTTATTTACTCATCAGATTCACTAACGAACATAACATGTACATCAGTAATCATTTACGTGCGCAACGTGAACGCAACGTTAAGTACTCTCCCTTTGGCGAAATTAATTTGTAGCGTTACATTATCATTAAAAACGCAGTCACGTCTGTTTCCCGTCAAGTGGTTAAACCAACGGTCCGTTGTAAAATGACAGGAACATCTGTCGCCAACAACTGTACTTTGGTTTAAACATTCAACCAGCACTTATGTATGAATATTTAAATCCCACTAATATTATAAATGCGAAAGTTTGTCCGGATGTTTGTTCCGATTTCATGCAAAAACTACTGAAGGGAATCGAATGAAATTTGGTACAGAGGTTGATTATTAGTTGGCTTAACATATAGGGTACATTTAATACCAGAAACAATACCAGTGATATCAGTATAACCACCAATGCTTTATGTGCACAGCTAGGACAAGATAGTAACGGCGATGGACTCGCCATCTGTCACGTTTTGGCATCTAATATACCTCTGGCGGAAAGTGGGTGTGTGGATATTACCAATACACCCCTGCCTACCCCTTCGGGGACCCTTGTGGGAAGGCGTGAGGATTATTATTATTATTTAGTACACGAAGAGGCAGAAATATTAAAAAAAAAGCCTCGACTCACTTGACCACCACTACTTCTATTCGATACAATTAAAATAACAAAGCAAAGTACTGGACCGATGTTTTGTCTGAATATAAATGAATAATAAAGATATACGAAACAATTATAGAAGCACAATGGCCAATGCTTATATTAAAATACGTCTGCGTAAGTAAGTAATTAATCATGACCCCGAAAGCTATGTTGGTAGAGGGTCAAAGGTTTAATTGTTTACATTCCATTGTTCATTTGCAAGGGAATTATTTTAATCTTCCCATTAATTTACCATAGACAATGAAAAGGTCTGTCTATGAACACAATCGTTGGTGGTTACCTGAGGCTATATGTGTCGTTGATACTGGCTTGTTGATATTAACCCTAAAAGACGAGTTTTCCTGTCATAAATTAATAATTATTAAAAAAGAACTCTAAGATTTAACTGTCTGTTTGTTATGTCAAAATTATACTCGATTAACGCTTTTAATAAATACGTTTGAAAGTATATACGGTGATAAGTACACAAAAACAATTTCAATTATTGTTTGTCTGTATACTCAGATATATATACGCAGTATACGCTGTATACGCAGATATGGTCGGGCTTAACAATTTTTTATGGAAAGATCACTGACAAATTGCCGATGCTATAAGGAGTATTTTAGACTAACTCTTAGTGCACAGTTGTAGCATACAATTAATTGATTACAATAATTGAAAGTACAATTTAAAGTAACATATTTCCATAAGTAAATTCAGAATCTCCCTTTAGGTTATCATAGAAGGAAAGATATAGGAAAAGTCGTTGCCATGACGCATAGAGACGCATGGCAAACAAACAAACTTTACTCCTTTATAATATAGGATAGATATCAATATTAGGTGAATAACCCTTACCGCTATCATCATTATCACGGCAAGACACCTCGTCGGGACAAAAGGTCTTTGGAAGACAAAAACCAGACCACCGTAATTAAGGCAACGTTTCGATTGACGCCCCTTTCTGACTCCGTGCGAAAGACAAGGACAGGTGTAGAGAAAGTAGGTTTTATGGATTTCAATTTTCACTCGGGTAATGACACGCTGGCTGTTTCTAATGATCGATACACTTTCAGGTCCGAGGTATATAGCTAGCTTTGGATACGATTACAAGCTTTACTAATGGAATGAATTAATATGTTATAATGTTTATTAGGGATGATTTAATGAAATCGTGCGTAACATTGTGGCGATCTATATATTTCTTATTCAGTAAGTTTACATAACATTACCAGTTTGAATCCTGACTGTAGATACCAATGAGTTTTCCTGAACTTCAGCACAGTGATAAGTCGTACCACGAGCTTCACTGTGAAGGAAAACAGTAGAGGAAGCCTACATACGTTTGAGAAGACATTCAATGGCGTATAGTCGTACTTGAGGAACGGCGATGGAGTCTTCATCTGTCACGTTGGTACCTAAAATATATCTCACCTTAGCCTACCTCTTCGGGGACCCTTGTGGAAACGCGTGAGGATATATTATATTATACTGTAAGTACACATATGGGTATCGTGTATCTTGAACTTAAAAATGTATTGTCCTTAAGGTTTATGCTATTGTTAGCCGTGAAGGACTTTAATTATGTTTGAATCTTCAGATACAAATCCAATCGGTCTGTTGCAGTGAATTAGTTTAACTTGAAGTATCTCACGGCCTCCCATAAGGGTCCTCGAAGGGGTAAGTAGAATGTGTAAGTAGTATCCACACACCCAATTTTCGCCGGATATATTTTAGGTGCCAACGTGAAAGATGGCATACACTTTGAATGGTCTAGTCATCAGAGCTCCTGGCTTCGAAGCTCGAGGTCTCGGGTTTGATTCCCACACGGGGGGAAAATGTTTGTGTGATGAGTATTTGCACCTTAGTCTTGGATATCCTATGTATTATGTATTTAGGTTTATTATGTGCATCTACGGAACGGCCTTATATCTTTAGATCAGTTTCTGATATATAAAAAATAATTAAATGCGTGTGAAAACGGAGGGCACAGCTAGTTAAATATAGACATAACTTTCAGCCGTTCTGAATAATAAGGAAGACACGTGCCATCTGTGAATTATTGGATATTCGCCAACAGATAGCGATTGTATCATAGAAACGTTTCATTGGTTATAATTTATGTCAAAATGATTGCAACTACATATCAATAAGTAAGCCTTTGTATGCAATTTAATTATTAAAATTACATTGAAATCAATACTGAAATTTATAGATGTGAATGGATGGATATTTGGTACTTAATCATGCCAGAACGGCATGACGGAATTGAATGGAATTCGGCACAGAGATATACCATGAATACTCATGTATAAATCCAGAGTAGAAGCCTTCACGTATAAATTTGCGAATTTTTACGAAGGTGAAACCACGGGCGCAGATACCATACACCTAACCTTATCTATACATCTATACAAATAAATAAAATTGGAGTGTCTGTTTGTAATAATAAAATAACCGCTTTTTACTAACTGCACGGAACATAATATATGTATATAACAAAATAACATTTAAATTTTTTTGTCTGTTTGTTCCGGGTAATCCCTGAAACGGCTGGACCGATTTTGACGAGAGTTACACTGGCGAATAGCTGATGTAAAAAGGAGTTATTTTAAGAGAAAACTAAATAAAACTCTTTTGTTAAATTCCACGCGGATGAAGTCGCAGGCACAGCTAGTGTAGTCTATATATAATAAAGTATGCAAGGCATTTGATCATACCAGGATGCTATGATTGTCGAGGACAAATAATATCAGGGAATTTTTCACATGGTTTACTTTAAGGCAGCATGGAATTGGCACCCACACGCGAGCACCGCCACATAAAGACGAAATTTATTGCTTACATGCGCTGCCGGTTCAATAATGTTCGGATTATCTACACAAAGACTTATGAAATCACTTTGGATAAAACTGCAGCTTTAGACGAATACTTGCGTAACAGAATTGTGTGGGAGATAAATAATTGCAAAACTTTGCAACTCCATTTATCGTTCAGTTGCATTATAGCTTCTTAGGATTTATGCATAGGTTAAGTGGCAGGGGAAGACCAAGTTATAAAAACCTAGATCAAATGCCAAGAGCCAAGAGCCAAAAATGCCAAGATTTAATGTGGATGAAGCGAAAGAGGTCTGTCTAAAGAGAACTGGCGCTCTACACTCTCTACATAATCCGTCCCGGCGTGAGGTAATAATAATATACCCTCACGCCCTCCCACAAGGATTGGTGAGTAATCAATGTCCAAGTTCAGAAAAACTCATTGGTACAGTCGGGATTCGAACTTGCTTACTTGTCGCAGGCAACTATTCGAACCACTCAGCCACCACGGCTTATTGTTATCATGTTATGTATGTATGTATGTTTAGTGTAACCTATTCTAGCTGAGTAAGTCTTACTACTCTTTTAACAAGCATTACAGTGGAGGAAAATCCCGTGGGAAAATCTCTCTCATGTATTTTTGTCAGTTGAAGTTCAAAGTCGTACTATTTAGAGTTTCAAGCGTCCATAGTCGAAGGTAACTGCATATCATTAACACTTCACCGCGACTTTTGTCGTATAAAAACAACGTCTATCATACTTTTAGCTCTGCTCCACAACCTCAAACCTAAACATGTTAGCCTAGTATCTCCAGATAAACACGGCGGTCTAATAGTTATCGGTACGCTACAATTCCCCGCAGCCTAACCAAGTACCCAAGTAAATAATAGTGTGTTAATCTTGTTTGATATAGGCCGGATAGCAGCTCGCATTTAAAGCTCAATTACTTCGGAATGGCATCTCGTTAAATGAGATTTATAATGAACATTACACGAACGTTTTATTAACACAGTGTTCGTTGCTATTTGCCCTGCTAACTCGTACTATTACAACGTAAGAATAACATATTTGATATTTTCACGTGATGGCTTAGTGGTATGTGTAGTTTTCTGAAAATTCAGGAGTTCAGTTTTGTTTGAGACCAAATGCAAATTGTAATTTTTTAGTTCACAAGTGACCACTAGATGGCGCTTATCAAAAATAGAACGGGCTATCGTTTCGTTCTCATTGTATAGTATTAGTCTAAGTGCATTTTTAATAAATGTCCCTTTTGCGTAATCTGATCTCAATAGCGAGTCAGAAGTTCAGAACGCAGTTGTGGTTTTATTAGTACCTAACCCTCTAGCGTTTCTAAGAGCAGGACAAATAGTTCAATAGTTCACACGAGCATCCGAGGACATCGACTTCTTTGGTGCTCAACAAGTTTAAACAGGAAGATTAGGGAATAATAATAATAATATAATTTATTCAGTAACAAAGTTTGACATTAATTTTAACTATTGACCAGAGTCTCCTTTTAAGCATGAAATGCCTGTATTAGGAGGCCCTGCTCTTCTTAATTACTAGTACTTTCACAGTAGTTACTAAGATGTTAATACAATTTGAGATATATATCCGGAGTATTATACTATTTAAGTTATTTTTACATTTATTAATTAATTTAAGAAATTATTTTAAGGAATTCCAGCAATTCTGTCACACCAGAAGCTCTGTCTGCAAGAAATGGAAAAGCAATTACTCGTGCTTGAGAGTTGGTGATATATAATAATAATAATAATAATATATATATATCTTCACAATTGTCACGTTGGAATATAAGTATATATGAGCGAGATATGTTCCAGCCCGCCTGTCACGAGAGGCCTCGACTAGACGGCGCGAGACCTCTTTAAAAAGATGGTGAGCCTCAGGACCCGCAAATGCAGCAAATATGTAACCTGACCCGAGACAGGCATACTTGCGGCGCTTGAGGCAATGCTGCTAGTCTTCTTTGCACGTTGCCTCGGGATACCGATTTGGGACAAATATTTTATCTGTAAGTAGTTAGTTTCAACTGTTCTTTGTAAATATTATTAATTGTTGTTAATATACAGTATATATGTAACTGGATTATATTACTAGCGTAATTTATGATGCCGTGAAGACAGCAAATAGAAAAGTCGACATCCTCAAGGCGTAAGTAGAGATGTGACAACACTCTTCTTGATGGCAATATGTATTTACATACTAACGTTACAGATAGCGAGGCCATTGCCGTTTCTACAAAATAGTGATGAATCGTATACTGAGTGGTAGGTTAAGACAGTTTGACGGAACTGTCTTTAAGCTCCTGAAATGAAGTTAATATTGCATCTAGGATCACCTGGGACAATACGATCTCGTGTTAAATGCTCAAGGGAAATAGGGAAATGGGAACGACACTAACTATTCCAGTAAATCCCTCTGGAAATCTCTACAGCTTCCACAAATCGAAGATTTATCTTCATATATATATCTCCACGTTGCCCTACGTCCCCGAAGGGGTAAGCAGAGGACAACACCCGTATTTTACCGAAGATGTATTTGGTGCTAATATAGCAGATATTTCACGGCTAAAATACGTAACTTTTGTGTTTTTTTTGGAATTCGAAATACTAACATTAAAATTTGTAATTGCTACATTTGCCAGTGTCTGGTTCGTAGGTACTATTCAAAATCTATTCGGCATATTTCCAGTAACACTCTCATCGCCTCGCCTTTGGCAATTGACCCGAAAATGCCATTCAATATTCGAGTTTCAATGTCATACGATAGCAAGGAACTTGTTGAATTTCGATATTTCCAAATAGCTTTTAATATTTCATTCAAATCGAGCATATGCGAATCGACTGATGAAGGTCTGTAAGTCTAAAGTGAACTGGCGCTACTCCCTCTATTTGCTGAGAGGCACTCGGCATGATGATATGTGTGTACATATACATATCATCACACCGAGTCATCGGGTATGCTTTTAATCATAGCAAAACAAACGAAGCATATTATTTATAGATAAGACCAGACTAGCGGCAGTAATCCTCTTCTAATATGTTGTACTGTGCCTCGCAGTTACACTCACGTAATATTTTCTGGTATTTGACATATCCTATGTGATAATCCAGCTAACAATCTATCTCTGTAACTTATTTCATCAAATTACGTTCAGCCGTTCTTGTGTGACGGCGTAACATTGCCAGTGGAAGTCCCATCAAAATCGGTAAGCTGTAACAAACAGACAGACAGACAAAAAAATAACAAGACGATTTACGATTTATACGGTATTACTGTAAAGTACATTAGAAGTTAAAAAATATGTGTTTGAAAATATTACGGCGTAAAAGCCATCAGTCTTGAGTTAATATTGTTTACGAAGCAATCTGTCGCCTTTCACGGTATTTTATCTATCAAACTTATACAGATATATCGTACTGCATCGTAAAATAAGGTGATGACAAGGCGGTATTTGTGTTATTATCCTCAAGAGGTTCTGTTGATGGAATTGTACGATATGATTGGTATTTATCGTGTGTGTAAGCTTGAACCTTTAAACCATACGCATGACCTAGGGATATATAATAATAATAATAATATAACCTCACGCCTTCCTACAAGAGTCCCCGAAGGGGTAGGCAGAGGTGTATAGGTAATACCCACACACCCACTTTCCGCCAGAGGTATATTAGGTGCCAACGTAACAGATGGCGAGTCCATCGCCGTTACTCAAGCACGACTATACATACGCCTTTGAATTTCTTCTCAGACGTATGCAGGTTTCCTCTCGATGTTTTCCTTCACCGTAAAGCTTTGAAGATTGTATGTTCGAATCCCGACTGTACTGAGTTGACGTAATGAGTTTTTCTGAACTTAAGTACACTTATTAGCCACACCACGAGCTATACGGTGAAGGAAAACATCGAGAGTAAACCTGCATACGTGAGAGAATACAGTCTTGCAGATAAAGGTTCGAAGCCGCGACTTATTTTCGGCCAAAACCAGTGGCTCTCGCTGGTTTCTCCATTCATTTGTTATTCAAATTGGCTACGCTTGCAATGCCCGCCCGCCCACAAATAACATGTAGACAATTACATGCATACGAAGCGAAAATACCATCATGTTTGTTCAACTACAGAAGTACGGTTAAATATTAATTCGTTTGGCAAATACGTACTGACTACCTATTTCAGTGCCATGAGTTTAATATCAAAAGTCAGTGTACTCTAGATAACCTCAATAATGCTAACTTTGTTATACTTATCATGTTTTACGCTTTTTTTGTATATTAAGCAACGACCTATTGTCTATCCTACGCTGTTCCCCCATACTTAAGTACTTGCTGTAACATAATAATATTGTTATTGTATACCAAATAATCACACCCACTTTCCTGTACAAGTTCCTCAAGCCTTCCCACAAGGGTCCCGGAAGGGGTAGGCAGAGGTGTAAATGTAATACCCACACACCCACTTTCCGCCAGAGGTATATTAGGTGCCAACGTGACAGATGGCGAGTCCATCGCCGTTACTCAACCACGACTATACATACGCCTTTGAATTGCTTCTCAGACGTATGCAGGTTTCCTCTCGATGTTTTCCTTCACCGTAAAGCTCATGGTGTGCCTCACTATAATTAAATGTAGAAAAACTCCTCAATCCAGTCGGGATTGGAAAACTCGCGCCGTTTGCGGGGCAGGCGGGTGCTGTGACCTCTCGGCCACGCCGCCTCCTCTCGTCCTGACGTATAAGTGGTATGGTATCGCAGTGCAGGCGCAACACAGGTTTCCTCTCGATGTTTTCCTTCACCGTAAAGCTCGTGGTGTGACTAATAAGTGTCAAACATATTTCAGTAAACACAATTAAAGGAGCAAAGTAGGTGGCGCAGAGTAATACTGTTGAGACCATAAATGGCCATTAAACTGCGGGTAGCGCCGCGGGGCGCAGTTAGTCGCAATATTATTAATCAGGGCTAGTTAAAAACCCTTCAAATCAATCTATAGGCAATTAGCAATATGTCAAATGGAATGTGATAGCACAGTCGATGATTGCCTGGATACTAAATGGATTGGTGTAAGTACTCGGGTGTGTGAGTGGCCAATTAATTTAGATTACAGAGTAGATTAAACGATTTGGTTATACGATATAGGATTTTAAGCTTTTACAATTTATTTATGTCGACTTTTTTATTTTTTTATTTTGTGAGTAACAAAAAGTATTTACGCTAGATATAAATTTAGGTTCCAACGTGATAGATGGCGAGTCCAAGCGCTGCTTCTCAAGTAGGACGAATACATTATATATATACCAGGGACAATTCCACACAAATTGACCTAGTCCCAAATTAAGCAGAGCTTGTGTTATGATAACTAGACAACGATATATTATCGTTGTCGTCAATATATATATTTGGTCTTATTATAATTGGCCATATATATTTATATATATATATATATGTAAATATATACATAAATGCATAGGACATCCAAGACTAAGGTACAAATACTCGTGTTCATCACACAAATATCTGCCCTCAGCGGGATTCGAACCCGCGACACAAGACCAGGCGCTCGTCATAATGAATTCATTCTATTACACTCTACACCTAAAGATGGACATCTTCGGCTCGGCCTCGGCCTGCGAGGAAGGTACATCTTTATTGTGAGTATGTAGCTTAAAATGTTCTTATAACACTAGTATTCTGTTTTAGTAAAAAAAAAATTTAAAAGACAGACAATCGTAATGCCAAAAAAACATGCGTCTTCATTTCTCGTTTACGGGAATTCTAGAGAAACACAAATCCTCAAACTGGGCGCAAATAGGTACCTATACAGACTAATTGAGCGGTCAGCAAAGAAAAGGTTGAGAAGCTCTGATCTACACGAGCGAGATATTGCGAGAAACAAAAGACCATCTCACAATAAAAGTCGAATGTTACCTGTGGAATGTTTGCCGGCACTAAATATATACTCTACGTCATTCAGGTGTATTTTGTCTTTTATCGAGTTCAATATTGGAATTCTCTAAACTGTGTATAACGGCTGGGTAGGAACGAACTGTACGTGCAACCCCGTTTTCCATTTTTAGCAGTTGGCAATACTGATCGTGTAGTTTCTCGTACATAAAAATTCAATTCATTTTATTATTCTTTAACCATTCAACAGTGTGTTTTAGTGTATTCCAAGTGCAGGTGGTAATTCTACAGAATTCTTATATAATATATTATTGTCTATACAAATAAATAAAATTGGAGTGTCTGTTTGTAATATTAGAATAACCGCTTTTTACTAAATGCATACACGGTGCAAATACCAAAGATATATATTTTTGTCTGTCTGTCTGTTCCGGCTAAGCTATGAAATGGCTGGGCCGAATTTCACTTGCGGATAGCTGATGTAAAAAGGAGTAACTTAGCTACTTTTATTTTAATTATACAATTACTTTTTTGTTAAATCCCACGCGGTTGAAGTCGCAGGAGCAGCTATAATTTTATATGCATACTAGCGCTGTGGTTCTCGTTCACACCAGCTTTATATTTGATTATGTATCTTGTACTGGGTATTGTTCTTTAAATTAGATCTTCCCTCTTACCGCTTAATTTTAAGGAGTTTGTGGCGATGAACAATTTAGTTAAACGCAAAATATAGATAGTGCCATCCACGAAAACGCGCCCCACTATTCTTCCTCTTAATTGATAGTGCAAGTGTGCAACCTTCCACTAATGTTTGAGTATTATCGGTACACACTGATTACCCATGAGTGCACACGCACACTACAATTAATATACTCGGGTCATACTCCCCGAATCTCGCGACCCCCTCGACTAGAAATTGATGGGGCGCGTCTTCGTGGATGGCACTATATATTCGCGTTATCGCTTAGCTATTTGATGATGATGATGATTTTCAACCTAATCGTATTTAGTTTAGTTAAACCACAGACATCTCAATATATCTAATTAAATGTGGTTGTATTGATGTCAAATTTAATTGGATAGATTATAATATTCGATAGAAGGTTACGATGTCGAGCTATTGCAATTATTATTGAAGAATGCCACTCGAAGTTATATATGTACATTAGCTGATGCATATACCTAATCCTCTGGGTCACAGGTTCCCCGAACGGGTAGTCTGAGGTGTATAGGTAGTACCCACACACCTACTTTTCGCCAGAGGTATATTTTAGGTGAAAACGTTACAGATGGCGAGTCTATCGCCATTACTCAAGCACGACTATACATACGCCTTTGAATTTCTTCTCAGACGTATGCAGGTTTCGTCTCGATGTTTTCCTTCAACGTAAAGCTCGTGGTGTGACTAATCACTGTACTTAAGTTCGGAAAACTCATTCTCATATACAAACTTGTAATCTTTATGTTGCAGGCTACTCGAAGCGCTCGGCCATTTGTTACGTATTTTTAATTTGTTAACATTAATATTTTGTCTTGTTTCATTCCAAATAATCCATTTATCTGCATGTTGCAGGGAAGAGATTTTTTGGCACGAAATGGTGGTTGTTTTAATCCTGTGAATTGTTTGACTATCCTCTGTTAGGTGCCAACGTGGCATATTTTATGACGAGTCTGTCGAAGTGTTAAACATATTCTACTGTTATATAATAAATACAAAAGTTTGTGAGTGTGTGGGATTGTATGAAATTTGGCACAGATATACATTATAAGCTGAATTAGCATAAAGGATAACCTTTATATATATATATATCTTCTGTTTGTGTGTTTGTCACTGAACACCTCCTTTAACGGCTAGACTGATATTAATAAAAATTCGCGAGTGAAACCGTAGGCCATATCTATATATACCTTACCTATATATATATATCAGTAGGTGAAGGTTGATGCTCATTAAATGACTTCGAAATGAGTGCACATTTGTACTCTACAAAAACTTCCGTGACTCCACGGTAGCAATAGCTTTGGTATTCGCGCACTAGGCAGCGGTAACCGCTTACCTTCAACCGCACCGCACGCTTATTTGCCCTACTGAAGAAGTTTTTATATAAAAATCTCGTCCCAATTAAGACACACCTATATCAATACTAATATTATAAAGCTGAAGAGTTTGTTTGTTTGTTTGTTTGTTTGTTTGTTTGAACGCGCTAATCTCAGGAACTACTGGTTGGAATTAAAAAAATCTTTTTGTGTTGGATAGTCCATGATTCTAGGAAGGCTTTAGGCTATATAAAATATAAATAAATAATAGTTAATATTAAAAAAATCTCTGAAAAGTGAGTGTGCGAAAGAGACAGACAACAAGATTCTGAGACGTTTTCAATATATTGACAAATACTCTGTCAGAGTGACGTGTAAATATTGACGGTAAAGGTGCGTTCCACTAAGCGCCCACAACAATGAAAATTCTCCTATACCTAATCGATCCACATAACGACCGCGGTCATTGTGGTCGCGGCGAAAACGTCAATTATCACGACGACCCATCTAAAAAGGTGGGTCGAAGTGATCGTTGAATCGAAGAAAATTTGCGTGATTTTCAAAACTCAAAGCATATAAAATGGCGACTGTACCTCTTACCAAATATCCAAGTGTCGCCGCAAGACATTTTAATTCTATTTGAACGTAAATTAATTTAAAACACCAATAATATTAAATATAAAAAAAACATTATATTTTTTTTCAATATAAATCTATTTAGTCTAGAGAGAACTGGCGCTCTATACTCTCTGCCTACCCCGTTAGGGACTCGGCGTGATGATATGTATGTATATGTAAATCTATTTAAATTAATCAAGTTTATTTTCAAGGCTTACAGATTATAAACTAACATCTTAAATCTTTTGCTTTCTTTTTACTAACTCGCCGTTTGTATTATTTACCTGCACGCTCAAAACGCTCTGTAATCCATTCCATTTGAGGTTACGACAGTAACACTTACAAGCAAACTGTGGTCGTGAGCGTGATCATTGTGAACGCTTAGTGGAACGCACCCTATGTATAGCTAGACTGACATTTCATTCAAGTAGTAGTTTTGACAAACCTCAAATTACAGTTTCTTTCATAACAACAAAAGCAAAAAGATGTTTGTTGTGTTTTAGTGTGAGTTTCATAATTAATCGTCGTATTTTACTTGTAATACCACCCGTAAGGCGTCAAAATATCCTTTGGCGCACACCAGTTCGATCGCAGTGTAACGCAAGTCCTATTCAATCGCAGTGTAACGCAAGCCCAGTTCAATCTTCGAGCCAATGAGACTGAAGAACAGCGTAGGCAATGGTAAATACAAATTTCTCCAGATTTATTTCCTGGGGAATTCTGAAGAAGAAGTAAATGAACGCTGTTCGCAGATATCATTTAGCAGTTACAACAACTTTTGCATGAACATAATCAGTTGATCCAATTGTTCAAAACTGTCTTACAAGTAATGTGATGCCATCGGACAATCAGAAAATAGTGATCACAGCAGACAAGCGACCTGCAGGAGACA
Organism: Drepana falcataria; assembly: GCA_945859725.1. NCBI lineage: Eukaryota > Metazoa > Arthropoda > Insecta > Lepidoptera > Drepanidae > Drepana > Drepana falcataria. Next base: position 10,500,945 of record OX243935.1, read on the forward strand.
ACATGTCATGAGAGAGGCATCAATGCACCAATGTTAAATCATGTTGCCTTAATCGTGATTGGGGAGAATATGGAGTCTCGCGATATTGATGAAAGAAGAAATGATGCCATCATCCTTCAGCATATTAGGGCAAATTCTCACCTCTTATCAAAATAATCTAATATCCATGTAACAATAAATGAATATAAACTACACCTAAACAATAATTTTAATGCCTAACTTTTTAACATAATAGTAATGTTTCAAACTACTTAACCCTTTCGTTAACAAGTTAGCAGGCATTTCAGTAGTTGGTAAATTGCCTTGGCATTGAAATTTTGACATTGAAAAAATGGCATTGCCATGTACTCGGCCTCAGTACTGGACAATGCCACTGTCGGTTGTTTTCTGCATTCATATGATATTACAGTACCAGACAATTTAAAACAGAAACCTGTATAAGATCTCCTGTCAATAGTATTTGATGTCCAATCTGAGTCTACAAATCCTTCTAAGTTTTTATTATCATTTGTAAACATTAAACCATAAGATTTTGTTTTATTTAAATATTCTAACACTCTCTTTGCGTTTTTCCAGTGAACTGCAGTAAAACAATTGTTAAATTGGCTTAAATAGCTGACACTGTAACTGATATCTGGGTGTGTAAGTATAGACAAATACATAAGACTTCCTATCAGTTGCTGATAAGGATATTATTTACAAACATTTTCTGACTTATCAACAACATTTCAGTTTGACATCTTAAACTTATTTAAAATATGTTCGACAAAATGCTCCTGATCTAATGATATACAACCATTTTTATATACTTTTACTCTCATACCTAAGCATTCTTTCACTTGCTCTGAATCTTTAGTTTTGAAATTTGACATTAAACTATGTTTCAGTTCATCTGTCAATGCCTTGCTACTGGAAAATATGAAAAAATCATCGACAAACACAGTTTTTAAAATTTGTTCATTATTTACCTTTTACTATATAAACATGGTTCCAATTTAGACTTAATATAACCCTGGCTTAACAAACAATCATCTACTCTCTTATTCCATTGCCTTGCTGATTGTTTAAGTCCATAAATTGCACGTTTTAGTTTGAGTACACTGTTACTCTGACATTCTAAATTAGGTGGTACTAGCATGTATACTGTTTCATCAAGGTAATTTCTAAATTTAACTTTACACTTAAAGAAAATAACATTCTCAAAGTGTTAATACAGGTGAGTATGTTTCTTTATAGTCCACACCTTCTACTTGGGTAGAGCCCTTAGCGACTAAACAAGCCCTATATCTCACTTTATTATCACTTTCAAACTTTCTTTTGAAAACCCAAATTTTAAATTCTTTTCACAAATTCTAGAGCAAGGGAATGAATTTGTATATCTAGGAAGCATGTTCACACGAGATGGAAAGTATGAAAAAGATATTGAAAGAAGGCTAACTGCCGGTATTAAGGTGAATGGGGCCATGTCGGTGTTGATGGCCAGCAACGGTTGCTGTCCACAGCGTGATATTTGTGCCTACTTTATTGTATGGCAGCGAACCCTGGGTATGTCAGAGGAAGTATGAAGATAGCTTAAATGCAGCTGAGATGCGATATCAGCTGCGAAAAACGTGCGGAGTAACGATCTTAGTTCGAGTCCGGAATCAAGAGATTCGCAAATCAAGTGGCGTGAATCAGGGCGAGATTGAAAAGATGAAAAAAGGCATGCTACGCTGACTTGGACATATAGTAAGGTTGAGTGAAGAAAGATTGACGATACAGATATACAAAGCAAAAGTGTGTGCAAGAAGACGCAGAGGAAGGCCACGTTCCAACTACCTGGATCAAATCGATGGGACGCTCAAGGACGGGAACGAAAAGAGTACTCGAAACCGACGATCATGTATGAAGAGACTGATGAATGTGGACGAAGCAAAAGAAGTATAAAGTCTAGAGAGAACTGGCGCTCTATACTCCCTGCCTACCCCCTTAGGGACTTGGTGTGATGATATGTATGTATGTATGTATGTAAATTTTCACCCATGCGAAGCTGGGCGGGTCAGCTAGTTATTTAATATCGTCACTGTGCCATAGACAGACCAATAATATTTTCCGAAGCGATACGAAATTTGAATTTAGATTACGTTCGTTTGTTTAGAGGCAATATGGCCGACTGTATTAATAGGAAATCAAAGTGTGTTTGTTTAGAAAATACATTATCTCTGGAAGTTATTTTGAATTTAACTCATTTTGAATAAAAAATTAGTTGTGTGGGTTGAATTTACTCTTACAATTGCGTGTATGTAAAATCTGTAGCTACGTAAAATTAATTAATATTAAACTCAGGGGTTTATGTTTCGCTTCGACAGCAGCTTCAACAACTTAACAGTCATTCTAAATTTTAAGTATTAATATCTGACGTTCGGTTTGTGTCCGAATAAATTCTACAAAACGTAAGGGAGACAGAATATGCTTATGAATAATTTAAATACTTATACCTATAGAAGAATGTTAGCTTTTACGTACCCGTAGCTTACCCTAACAAAATTTCTCACTTATAAAATATGAGCCGTGGTCGCCGAGTGGATCGAGTAGTTGCAATACAAAGAATGCAAGTTCGAATCCCAACTGTACCAATGTGTTTTCTGAACTTAACTGTAGTGATTAGACCCACCACGAGCTTTTAGGTGAAGGAAAACCGCGAGAGGAAACCTTCATACGTCTGAGAAGTCATTCAAAGGCGTAAGCAAATAAGTCGAGTAGTTTTTCTGTTAAACCGTTACAAATACACAAACAAATAATGAAATGATTCCTCTTTGTTTTATTATTGTTATAACCTATAAATGAAATTAAATTTTACGCGAGCGAAACCGCGGAGCACATCTAGTAAACGAAGATATACTTACTTGATAAATAATATGATGCCGGTCTTCTCAATCTGTCTGAAGATTCCTTTCCAAGATGCCAGCATGCAGTACTGTTGTTTGGTTGTGAGGGGAGACCGGGGATCAGCTGGCGGGGGAGGCCTGTCCAAGGCCTCTTGGTGGTTGAACTCCGAGGAAGCCAGCTTTGTCAGCTCACAACCCATTGTTTGAAACTCGAAATTTTAATTCAGAGCGATTTTAAAGATATATTCATTTGAATATTTCACCGATGAAGCTTACGTTTTGGTTGCATTTAAAATTGTTCTTGCTTTTTCATTTACCATAAGGCATTATATTTAATTTAAAGCTACACTTTTTGTTAAACACTCTCGCTATGCTGAATCCGACACTGTACTTCAAACGTTCGTTTGTTGAGATCAAGGCAAGGCACTAACCGAGATACGCAGACTGTTGTAAAACCGAAATGTAATTTTCTCGTTGGTTATTTATAGAAGATTTTTCTTCACTAACTATAGTGAATACACTACATCATAAAATACCTAACTATTTACGAATAACACTTAGCGCCCAATGAGCTATTTTGTTTGTCACCGTTAAAATAGAACTAAATTATATATCGATTATAATAAATATTAAACTCATTATCAACTGATAACGAAGTTTAGTATTATTCCATCCAATATAAATCGATTTCAACTAGTGATGCGGTCAACGCAATTTTCGTTACTGAATGTACCTCGGTCGAATTAGCACTAGTGATGGAAAACATGGTAACAAAATTTTATCGCATCGCAAAAAAATTTTTACGATGTCGATGTTTTAACGGATTGCGAAATAATTGTATAAACAGCAAAATCGCCAAGATTTCGCTGTATCAGTTAATTATTTTGTTAATTAAGTTTTATCTTCGGGAGATTTTTAGAGTAGGATTTTTATCGCTATAAGAATGTTTGCAGTTTAATAATGTTTTCCATCCCTTTGTTCAATTTACGAGATTTATTAAATATTTTCGAAGAGCAATTCAGTTTATAAGCTGTAAACGGATTGGGATTTATGATTGAACGCTCTGTTCGTAAATCGCGTTGAGGAAAGGCATTTCATAATTTTAGATTTGGTTTTGTTCTTGGTATTTTCTAAAGATACTTCTACATATATGTATTATTTTTAATTCTAATGCGACAAACAATGGAACAACCTATTAGCAACCAATAAGTGTATTAAGTTAAATCTATCAATCAAATTCTATAAACAATAAAATATGATTATTTTATAAAAAAATATATATTGCTTCAGTTTTTTTAATGGTAATAATAATATAATATATCCTCACACCTTTCCACAAGGGTCCCCGAAGGGGTAGGCAGAGGTGTATAGGTAATACCCACACACCCACTTTCCGCCAGAGGTATATTAGGTGCCAACGTGACAGATGGCGAGTCCATCGCCGTTACTCAAGCACAACTATACATACGCCTTTGAATTGCTTCTCAGACAAGTTTCCTCTCGCTGTTTTCCTTCACCGTAAAGCTCGTGGTGTGACTAATCACTGTACTTAAGTTCAGAAAAACTCATTGGTACAGTCGGGATTCAAACTTGCGATCTTTGTGTCGCAGGCAACTGCTCGAACCACTCGGCCACCACGGCTACTGGTTTTTAATGGTGTTTGGCTATTATTGTTACGTGTTTTCATTATTATTATTTTTAGGTATTATTTACTTACCTTTAGCTATTAGTATATCCATATAAATACTAAATTCATACTAAATAATGCCGTGGTGGTCGAGTGGTTCGAGCAGTTGCCTGCGACGCAAAGGTCGCAAGTTCGAATCCCGACTGTACCAATGAGTTTTTCTGAACTTAAGTACAGTGATTAGTCACACCACGAGCTTTACGGTGAAGGAAAACATCGAGAGGAAACCTGCATTCGTCTGAGAAGAAATTCAAAGTCGTATGTATAGTCGTGCTGGAATAACGGCGATGGACTCGCCATCTGTCACGTTGGCACCTAATATACCTCCGGCGGAAAGTGGGTGTATGGGTATTACCTATACACCTCTGCCTACCCCTTCGGGGACCCGTGTGGGAAGGCGTGAGGATATGTTATGTTATGTAATTTACGTCACAATAGAAGTTTAGCTTTTAAAATTTTATTCATCGGATGTTACTTTGTCAAGAATTATCTTGAATTTCATATTTTTTTAATTGTATTAAAATATATATTTTTTAAATCACATTTTATAGTCGTCGTATTGTCCCAACACTATTCCAGAGCTTTAGCGACATACATATACCTACGTGCGTCACAATTGTATGATAATGTATCTCCTTTTATGAAAAATATGGTCACTCTACGTCATCAATGCTCGATCTCCATTATTTTTAATAACGCTCTTATTGTAACGCTGCAGAGTTGGATTTGCCAATGCATTTTATCTTGAATGGAAGTGAATAATATGTCATTCTTAACTTCAAGTACTCCACGTCCACATCTAAGTTTTTTTTTTTTTATTGCATCTACGTCGTTTAAACGTGGTCGTCCTTCTGATAGTAGAACCAGGTTCTGGTAACTTCATTATATGTTGACGTTATCATAGCTGACTTTTTTATATATGTACTTATTCAAAAAATATATAAAAAATAATGTTTGAGAATCGGTCCAGAAGTGGAGGAGAAATCAATGAACATACATTAAAAAAAATACATGCAGTGTAAGCTAACCTAACCTCCTCCTTTTTTTAAATCGGTTAAAAAGTAGATGTGGCTGCACATCTTTAGCTTCGGGTACCCTTGTGGACCGGCCTGAATATACATATAGAAAAGTCTGTACCCACCACGAATCTTCAACCAGAAAGTTTGAAACATTGAAATACCGTTTGAAGCCACCTAACATTAGTATTATCACAGTATTGTCAAACGTGATGTGATGAATATCATCACTGTAAATACCACAAGTAGACTCAAAGTCTTATCAACACCTGGGTGTGAATAAAATGATGGAAAAACTTGACACACATAGACTTGTAAACCGTGATGGCTTAGTAGTAGTAAGTAGTTGCCTGCAACACACACATTGCTAGCTCGAATCCCGACCGTACCAATGGTTTCTTCTGAATTTAAGTACCTACTGTGATACTACATGAGATTTACGGTGAAAGATAACATCGAGATGAAATCTGCATACGTATGAGTATACTTGAGTAAGAGCGATGGAATCGGTTATCATGGATGTCATGTTGGTACCAAAAATATATCTCTGGCGAAAAGTGGGTGTTTTGGTAATGCACTCAACTAGAGGTGGCGTGAAGATGTATGAAGAAGAGTACATTTTTAAATAATATTTATTTTAAAATCAAATTAACATTTTACACTGACCTTATACATTTATTACATAAAACACATTCATCGCTTACTCTTTAGATGTTAAAAATTCACATTATTTAATTATGTATATTAGTAACAATAACATTAAATACCAAACTGATCTATACATACATACAGACGCAAACAACTAAATAATTGTACAGTGAATGACTACAAACGAGTTTAGCCCTTAAGTCCACCAGATAATGTTTATTTCCATTCAAGGCATATCGATAAACGTCATACCGATACAGGTATCTGCGATACCGGTCATATTGATACAAGTCATACCGGTACGGGCCGTATGGAAATAGGTCATACCAATACAGGTATTTTCGATACCGGTCATAACGATATAGGTCATACTGTTACAAGTTCATACATTATAGACGATTTATATACATATATATTAAACTTGACGTTCATGAAGCACAGATATAGTATTGTTATTCCAATAGCAACAGCGTTTTTTTACCGAGATTGGTTTTGGATGGAAATTAATGAAATAAAACTTCTCACAGCAAATAACACCTACAACTTTTTTTTGTAGGTTTTAACAAGACCTCTAACGGAAATGAGTTTTGATCTCACCTGAAGCTTCTGATATATTATGTGCCATGTAGTGGAAGGAAATAAGACTTGAATTGGTGTACCTTGTCTCGTTGCTAAGATATGTGTATACATAAATACATTAACAATAATGTTTAAGCCGAATGCGAAAATTAACCGTTACTGTGGGTGTTATAAATTTTGCCCGTTTGTTAGTCAGTGTTTATTTTTGCTCGAAATCCGGGATAAGTGGTTACCATCCGCAAATATTTCAAGTGTTTACCGTCGTAAATTCAAACAAAAGTTATCTCTAAAACATGATGTTAAGTATTGTTTTTGATGCATATCTATTTTGTTGGTAATTTGACGCTAGTTCGTGTGTAGCCTGTGCTCGAGTAAAAAAAACTTAAGAGAACACATTTGAATTCGATACATGAATAATATGCACTTATGTTAACCGTCATAAGGTATGTTTTCAATTGGTACATATCCAATATTCGTATTGACTTTTTGAATTTGGAACCACATATTATAAAAGTAACGGTTTTTTTCCTTGAGAGAGAAAACAAACAATAACTATTCTTAGTAACAAATGAATACTCTATATTTTTACCCCAAATTGTTGCACGGCGTAGCAAAGTCGGCTTGTAATATGGCAATACCTATTTGATAATCTTTTTTAATCATTTACCATCTAAAATCGTCCAGATATAAAATAACCACTAAACGTTGAACTAAATTCCAGGTCACCGCAGTCGGAAAATATTATTATTTTCTAATAAATAGGTATTGATTTTTTTAATAAACAATATATTATAAAAAATAAAACATTGACGGCCCTCAAAAAATTATGATAAGTATACGTTCGCGGATATAAAAGTTCCATGTCTCAAAAAGAACGTGTGTAGAATATATATTTGTAGAAATTTTGGTAAAAGACTATTATACATAATGAGAACATATTGCTTCCAAAATAGTTTTTCTTTTGGTATTAATATTTCATCAAAATCTATTAAAATAAAATCACTGAATAATACCTACTTAAAAACCAACCAGTATGTATTGTTCTTCCGATAATAATTACAACGTTATTTTGTGCGGTGTGATGTGTAGTCGAATTAAAAAATAACAATAATCAATAATCGAATGAATCCTTCGTGCTATTTTCATTCGGTCATCGAAGCTATAAAGAAACCCGTTATTGAACAAAATTGCAACAAAAGATAATGGTCCAGCCATTAAATATGTAAATAATATTATAAACAGTGAACTACGAACTAAGTTGTTTAATCATTAATTAACAAAGCATTTGTGACTTTTATTCTAGCGAATTTAAGCGTTTTGTTTAAATTCCTTATTTATTATAAACACACCCACATAACTTGCCTATTTATTATCTACATAATGATACTTCATTGGAAATAATAATGGAAACTATCAATTCAAAAGCGCCCTAACCATTATTCCCTGCATACAAAGACCTCTAGTCTCCGTTCAGAGTTAGCTAGAAATACAGACGACCAAAAATAGCCAACACCTATTACATAAACTGCTGAAAGTATTCACATTATACACATTTATAATAATAAATAGATATATGATTCATTCAAAATGTCTGTATACACACAGTTATTTCACTTATCATTTGAATTGACATAGAAAATCCACTCCATGGCTCTTGACCGTAAACCGTCGTTCTAGTTCGATGTTTGAATGTCACAACTGCAACTTCTAAATCATTCTTCGATCTTTAAATAGATTCGAGTTAGTTTCATTCGCGTTCCATTTTTGATTTAAGCATAATGTTTTTTAACGTTCGGCTCACGTTGAATTTGGTTTATTAGCAGCCTTCTCATATCCATCTACGAGTGTTTCTAGTATGAATTTAATAGTTATTTTGTAAATATTCTCTACGTTTGGCGTGTAGCGATCTCCCAACGTCGCTTCGACGGCAGCTAGGAATGGTGCCTCAATTTTCTGTGAACAAAATATTATAAATGTAGCGAGAGACTTCTAAGTTATTAATGAGACCACTCTGAGTCAATTAATAGGAATGCTCGAGAATTTGCTTGCTAATACATATTAAAAAACCTCTTCATATAACAGTTATTTTGTAGTTCTCGTCTATGAAAACAAGTATTATTTTCATTCACTTAGACAAATTATATTTATCTCAAGGCATTGTAGTGTGAGTAATGTATTCTTTTATTAGCTATTTTTTAAGCAATATTATAAAAATATTATAGAATTGCACTCCTTTTTCTTATAAATTTAAAAAAGAAGGTTTTAGAAGGTATGGAGTCTGATGAATGTGGACGAAGTGAAAGAGGTATGAAAGTCTAGAGAGAATTGGCGCTCTACTCTCTCTGCCTACCTCGGATTACGGACTATGGACTCAGCGTGATGATATGTATATATGCATGTACAAAGGTTTTGCTACAGATATTAATATTATGCTAAGGTACACGTCAGTTTTTTTATTATCGTCTATGGTACTTAGAACAAGTTTCTTCATACAACGTAGCGTATTTAAAAAATGTAATTGACTAACCAGCAAAAGGCTAATAGTTTGAACGCTTTGAACGAAAGCGGTCCTGCCGGTAGGCGCGTCACGTTTCTCATCTCCGGTCTTCAAAGGAATTGAACCTTTGACCCGCACTTACCATACATCAGTTGAAATAACATTACCTTAACCCTCGTCAAATATTTGACATTTTGCAATTTTTTCTGCTAACATTGATATTTTTTAACGAATTTGGTGAAATGAAATGCCTGTGAAATATTGCATTAATTGGTATTTTTTTCTTTCATACAACTGAGTCAATAAGCATAGAGTTCGTGGTCAAAGCTTATCATAAGAAACGTCATACGCAAAGATGTGACAACGGTTTATTAAGTTTCTTTCTAAGGTCTGTACGTCTAGAAAAAAACTGACGGTCTACTCTGTCTGCCTACCCTATAAGGAACTCGGAATTATATGTATGCTGTAGAAAATAGGAGAGTTGCTCAAGTGTATAGGACATAATGAATGGAAGTAAAAAAAAATATAAAAAATGTGGACGTCAATCAATGTGCAATGTGTCTAGAGTATCGTTAACTACTCTCACTTTATTGAAAGTCTGGCTCCACTATGAAAGATCCAGCCGTATCGTTAAAAATATGATCTGAAGAATAATATTATCACCATCAAAGAGGCTTGGAGGGCGATAAGATCGTAACTCGATATAGCGACTTACTGGAAATATTATTGAATGACTGAGCCGAGCGCAAGGAGGTGGGATGGTTACGTATGAATATAAACGGAATTATTCACAATATGGTTAGGTACCAACGTGACAGATGTCGAGTCCATTGCCATGACCCAAGCACGACTATTACATACGCCTTTGAATTGCTTCTCAGACGTATGCAGGTTTCCTGTCGATGTTTTCCATCATGGTAATGCTCGTGGTGAGAATTAGTATGGTTATCACTAAATATTGTGTTCATTATGAACTTATTTCATTTAATAGTCCATAACAGCACTTGCGTAGAACTTCAGACATTAAATATGCCTTACTAAACCCAAGTGTAATAAAACTGGTATATTGCTTCTTTATTGCGTTCATCTGGTCGCTAGATGGCGTGGCACTCATCTTATTCAGTATCGTAACTCAAGCGATAGAGAAAGAAGGCCGGTAAAACCTCCAAGTTAGACTAATGGGATGAAAATTAAAAGATAAACAAAAATAATAATAGGTAAACATACATATCATCAGCCCTAACGGTTTAGGCAGAGAGAATAGTGCGCTAGCTCTCTCCAGACTTGCATACCTCTCTCGCCTCATCCACATTAATCAGCCTCTTCATTCATGCTCGTCGGTTTCGAGTACTCTTGACGTTCCCGTCTTTGAGTGTCCGATCGATTTGATCTAAGTAGTATAGTACATAATATATATTGTTTATATTATAAAACGTCTAGGTATAGGCAGAGCGTAGAGCGCGAGTTGTCTCTAAACAATAACACCTCTTTCGCTTCAATCATTCACACACATCAATCTCTAGACAAACATGAAGATATGTCGTCAGGATCTCCATTTATAATATTAGCAACTCAATATACTTGGTCAAATATAGCTCTTACTACATACATACATATAATCACGCCTCTTTCCCGTAGGGGTACGCAGAGATCACTTCTTTCCACTTGCTACGATCCTTACATACTTCTTTCGCTTCGTCCACTTTCATTATTCTCTTCATACATGCTCTTCGGTTTAAGGTACTCTTGACCTAGCCTTTTTTCAATGCATCCCTAATTTGGTCTAGAAACTACACTTCAATAAGGACTTAAATGGAGCGTGGACTGACAAAAGCTTAAACTCACCCAAAAATACTCAGCTTTAAATCCAGGTATCCTCCTATGGCTAGCCCCGACCTGATGGATGTATTCGAAGAAATTATCCAGGTCGTCCAGTCCCTTGATGCCCTCGTCCAGCGTGTTCATCACGTTGTTAGCGTGTTCCGCCAACTCCATGGAGTTGATCTGTTCCTCCTTCGTTCTACATTGCCGGAATTTCTCGAACATGTTCAAAAGATCTTGGTTTTCTTCAAACAACCTGTGGAAGAAAATGGAGATTAATTTTATATTGTTACGTGGTTTCTTATTCAAATATTTCGGCTTGAAGAGGGTCTTGCTAGCGAAGATCCTGAACTAGTAATAGTTACATTTAAAATATATAATACATCCCCACGCTTTTCCACAAGGGTCCCCGAAGAGGCAACTAGAGGTGGGTAGGTTGTACCCGCAACACATTCAACCAACGATATATTTTTAGGTGCCAACGTGACAGATGGTGAGTCCATCGCCGTTACTCATACACAACTATACATAGGCCTTTGAATTTATTCTCAAACGTATGCAGGTTTCCTTTTACCGTAAAGCTCGTGGTGTCACTAATCACTGTACTTAATTTCAGAAAAACTTATTGGCACAGTCTTGATTCGAATTTGCAATCTTTGTGTTGCATGCAACTACTCGAACCACACGACCACCACGGCGAATATAACATAAATAAAATAGATGTTCAAGTTATTATTATCAATTTCGATTTTCTCCTTGTGAGTTGTCCAGTATTTTTCCAATATAAATGATTTGGGCCGTACAATTTTCGGGGATGTTATTACGACCTTGTCTTACTTCGGAAATAAATTACGTCATTTATTTTATTTGCTCCTGGGTTTATTTTGTAAGCAATAAATGCTTGGGAATGGGGACTAATATGGGGTAATAATAATGGGGTAGCAAATATTATTAAACTAGCGTCTCCTGGTGACTTCACCTCTTCTAATGGCTGAATACAATTGTATTAGTGTACCCTCAGCTTGTTAAGTAGGTACAGTCCAAAGGATTGAAATCTACTCCATGCCCATAAGAGTTACCGAAAGGGTAAGCCGAGGACGTTTATCAAGCACCACTAATACACGTCTTTGAATTTCTTCTCAAACGCATGCAGGTTTCCTCTCGCCGTTTTCCTTCACCGTAAATCTCACGAATTTCATATGTGTGTGTTACCCACTCAATCACTGTACATAATTGAGTTCGGAACAACTCATTCGCACAGTAGGAATTCGACACTTGCAATTGCGAACCACTCGGCCACCACGGCTTATTTCACTTTAAGAATCTGTTAGTAATTATACTTAGTATTTTGTTGTTTTCAATTTGGAATCTTTTCATCGAAATCTGGTTGTAAGCTTACATTACATGCTCTTAAAACTATTGTTTACTTGTAACAATTGGGTACCAAGATCAGGCCCGCCGCTAGCTTGACCGTCGCCCGCGTGCAATACCGATTATGCCGCCCTACGCCTACTTACTCTTGAGTTTTGTCAAAAAAAGGATAATCAATGTTTTCTCATTATGCTGGGGAAAAAACAACAACCAAGATAAAACATTTATTTTAGGTAATATATGTATTTTAATAAATTTTAGCAAAAATTTAGCAATCCGAAAGGTTTCTCTGGGAATCCCAAGGTGGATTTAGACCAGGAAGAGGATGTATGGATCAAACCTTCTCGCTTCGCGGAATCGCGGAAAAGTTATTGGATATTAACCAGAAAGTTTTCTACGCTTTCGTCGACGACTCGTACGAATGGAACTCTGGGACGTGTTGCCTGTATATGGAGTGAGCAGTTCCCTACTGCATGCCGTGAAATCACTCTATAGTGATAGCAAGGCGTGCGTTAGGGTTAACGGTGAGATGTCACCCTGGTTTGATGTGAAGTCGGGGGTCAAACAAGGGTGTATCATGTCTGCCTGGCTGTTCATTATATATCTAGATAACTGTCTGAGAGCATTAAGAACGAACGGATGTGGAGTGAAAATGGGAAACTTAGTGGTCAACTGCCGAATGACGCGGTTTTACTGGCGTCATCAGTGGGCGAACTGTAGTCACTAGTCATAATGAAAGAAGAATGTGAAAAGAAGGGGCGCCTAAACGCTGGCAAGACTAAGGTTCTGGTATTCGAAAGAGATGAACAAGTAACTGAGTGTGTTATTTCGGTAAATAGGCAAATTCTAGAGCAAGTGAATGAATTTGTATGTCTAGGCGGAAAGTATGAAAAATATATTGAATGAAGGATAACTGCCGGTAATAAGGTGCATGGGGGCCATGTCGGCGTTGATGGGAAGTAAAATTCTGAGCAAGAATGCTCGAGTTACTGTCCACAATGCGATATTGATGCCTACTTTATTGTATGGCAGCGAATCCTGGGTATGTCATAGGAAGTATGAAAATAGCTTGAATGCAGTTGAGATGCGATCCCTTCGAAAAATGGCGGAGTAACGATCTTAGATCAATCAAATAGAAAAGAGCTTCACAAATCAACTGGCGTGAATGAGGGGTAGATTGTAAAGACTGTACCCCGTTAGGGCTCCCACACATAAACACGATACGACGTCGCGTCGTACAACGATGCGGCGTCGTAACGTGTCGATGCACGATACGACGTCGTGACGTTAGAAACTCACGATGCAATCCTGCGCAGTTGTTATTCAAAATTCATCTTTAGGTCTTTCCTAAAAGGCATCTTTAATCATTTAGTTATATGCCAAAAAGTAATGCATCACAGTTAAAAATGAATGTAATTATATATCTAACGCCTGTTACTTGAAAATCAGTTTGGCGATCAAATACGTAGGTACCATGTTTCTCAACTTCGTCCTCGTTCCTAAGTAATGATCAACTGTACCTAAAGATGAATTTAATATGAGCTACGGTTTACGGAAACTATATATTTTTAGAATGTGCATTAATGTTCCCTCATTTTGATGTAAAATTCAAAAGATTTTATGAAAAACAGCCCCCCTAGTAATTAAAATTTACCAAAAATAATAGTTTTTTTTTACTGAAAAAAAAAATTGTGTTTCCTCCGTGATTGCTCCGCCACCTTGTAATCTTTTGCACTCAAATATGATTATGAAAAATTACAAAATATTATAAAATGCCTATTGGTCGCGCGCTACCTAGCCGGTGACTGGCTAGCCCGCTGCAGGCTAGGCGCCCCAAGTTGGTATCCTATGCGTGCCTTCTGCGTAGGAGTCGACCGGTCAGGGGTACAATGACTTGAATTAGGTATGGATCACTGGATTTGCCGCCCCCCTGGACGTGCCGCCCGCGTGCGGTGCACGCCTTGCACGCCCGCTTACGGCGGCCCTGACCAAGATGATCTAATTCCATTCAAAGAAATAGTTTTGTTCATCCTCTTAGGAAAGATACGGTCGGGTAAGAGCCGGGATAGATTTCTGTAATCCTGCCTCGAGTTTTCTAAAGGGGTGGCTATGCACTAATGTTATTTTATTTATTTACTTATTTCATATCACCAGAGAGAGTAGAGTGGCAGTTCTATCTAGATTTACAAATGTTAGACAAACATATACAATTGCAAATAAATTACAATTGTATTAAATAAGCTTGGGACAATTCCTCACAAATTGACCTAGTCCCAAATTAAATAAAACTTATTTATGGCTACTAAACAATGATATATTTACTTATATATATAGATAAATACGTAGGCCATCCAAGACTATGGTACAAATACTCGTGTGCATCACACAAATTATATCTGCCTTCAGAGGGATTTGAAGCCGCAGCCGCAAGTTTCGCAGACAGGAGCTCTAACCACTAGACCAGACGGTCGTCAAATATATTATTCAGAAAGAAGATAAAAGATTCCAAAATTAACAGTGTCAAAAAGAGTACAAAAATTTACAATAGATAAAAAGAAACCTTAATCGATCTTGCATATAAAGAAGGTGAAGCTTAGAAAAACGCGGGTGAGGCTAAGGGTCATAGCTAGTTGTAGATAAAAATTAATAAATGAGAGCAAAACGAGTATAATAGAAATAATAATATTATTGGTTTAAATAAATCTACTTCGTAAGATTAACATTTATAATGAGATAATGATCTCCAACGAACAATTTCCCGTTAGTCAAAGGAAATGTACCTCCTCAAGTACACAAATCCACTCCTACCTCTGAAAGAATGCTTGGAATTTCTTCAAAAGTGTTCTTATCGTTTTCTATTAGTTGTCACGTCACGTGCGATGTGCCACGTCAGGTTATTTGCGAATACCCTCTTATTACCGACTAATGCCACGTCTTTCCGCTGAGTTGAAACGTTTTGTTATACCACGACGCGCGTGCAAATCTCCGCGACGGAGCTATGAACGGGATATTATCTGTTTTTCTTAAAGCATAGATACTGCTGTCTTTCTGTTTCTGCTTCCAGAGTATTGTCATGCTGATATAAATGAAGAATGTACGAATGTTTAGTTACCTCGGCTTAAAATATCCTCTGCTATAAATATATATAATAAGAGTACTCGAAACCGACGAGCATGTATTAAGAGACTGATGAATGTGGACGAAGCGAAAGAGGTATGTAAGTCTAGAGAGCACTGGCGCTCTATACTCTCTGCCTATTCTCTACTCGGCGTGATGAATGTAAGTATGTATGTATGTATAAAAATATAGAAAATATGAGTTTAAAACAGATATACAATGGGAAAGTGTGTGGAAGAAGTGGCAGAGGGAGACCAGGGTACAAATACCTTGAACAAATCGATCGGACACTCAAGGATGGGAACGACTGAATCTTTTTTTTTTTTTATACAACCAGAGTGGCAAACAAGCCTACGGCCATCTGATGGGAAACGGTTACCGTAGCCTATTTACGCTCACGATACCGAAGTATCACTTGCGTGTTGCCACTCTGTGTACGGAGAGTTATAGTGTGATGGCAGCATAATGGGTTTAATCCCTCTGCTTCCAACACAATGTAACAATCCTCCCCCCTCCCCAAGGAGCTCATTACTGGAAACCTTATTCACCGCGTAGGAACACAACACAATATATGGCTACGGACTTCTATAAAGTGGAGGACCCCCAGTCGGGCAGCTCCGAATTCGAACGGGAAACCCGTTATGCCCTACCTCTCTTAAAACTTAAGACTGAATCTTCCACGGCAAAGATAGATAACCAACCCAACTCTTCCCGTGGGTGTCGTACGAGGCGACTAAGGGAAATACACCGGGAGGCGGGCAGCAGCGCCACCCGTAGAACAAATCTACAACCAAACTGCGATCCCCAACCCGCATGCCCAGCGTGGGGATTATGGGCATTACCCCCCAATGACAAAAGGAGAAAGGAAATGGCCCCTAGTTCCCGGCCGCCTCGCTATTCCTGGCCATGGTAGCGGCCACGGTAACGGCGGGGCAGGGGGTGCTAAGAATCACCGGGCTACCTCAGGCTACCACTCAAATCTGACCCTGGCAACGTTTAACGGACGTACTCTGAGGCTTGACCATCATCTAGCGCAGTTGGAAGTGGAGTTAGAGAACATTAAATGGCACATTCTGGGGTTGTGTGAAGTCCGTAGAGAGGGGGAGGACACCGTAACCCTAGACTCGGGCCATCTTCTCTACTTTCGTGAGGGTGATAAAACATCCCAGGGTGGCGTAGGTTTCCTCGTCAATAGGGCCCTCTCTAACAACGTCCAAGAAATCTCCAGTGTATCGACCAGGGTAGCGTACCTGATCCTTCGGCTATCCAAACGATATAGCATGAAGGTCATACAGGTTTACGCACCGACCTCGACACACTCGGATGATGAAGTGGAGGATATGTATGAAGACATATCCAAAGCCTTACACAACACCACTAAGGCTCACTTCAACGTTGTTATGGGGGACTTTAACGGCAAGGTGGGAACCCAGAGTGGCAACGAATCCCGAATAGGCCCGCATGGTTATGGAGTTAGGAATCACAGGGGGCAAATGCTTGTCAACTTCCTAGAGAAAGAGGGGCTGTTCTTAATGAATTCCTTCTTTAAGAAACAGCCTCAAAGGAAGTGGACATGGCAAAGCCCCGACACTGTGACAAAAAATGAGATCGACTTCATCATGACAGATAGCAAGCACATATTCAGAGATGTCTCAGTGATCAGCAGGTTCAACACCGGATCCGATCACCGACTTCTCCGAGGCTCTCTGAATATCAACTTGAAGCTTGAGAGAAGCCGTCTGATGAAGTCCACGCTCCGACCTAACCCAATCCAAGTCATGGCGGGCACCGAGAAATTTCAGCAGCTTCTCGGGGATAGATTTGTTGCCTTGGAACCCACTGATGACGTTGACGAGACCCTACACAATCTGGTCGAAACGTTGAGAGGCGAGGGCATCAAGTTTTGCCAACAGAGTCGTACGGGTAAGAAGTCCAAACTATCGGATGAGACTCTCGGGCTTATGACAAAAAGACGGGAAACCACCCAATCAACTTCGTCAGAGAGGTCAGACCTGAATAAGCAAATTGCGAAGATGATACGGCGTGACCTCCGGAGCTCCAACACTCGTCTCATTGAAGAGGCGATAGAGCGAAACCGAGGGTCCAAAGTATTCACTCAGCAGCTTGGCAGGAGCCACCTGACGAAGCTTAGAACGCACGACGAGAGGATCGTAGTGTTGAAGCCGGAGATCTCTGCGGAGATAGAGGATTTCTACAGCCGATTGTACGCTGCACATGCCCCTCATTCGCGACGAGACGACCATGATTCTAGAGCCACCCTGACACGCCACTATACCGACGAACTGCCGGACATCAGTCAAGACGAGATCGTGTTCGCTCTGAGGCAGCTTAAAAATGGAAAAGCCCCCGGTGAGGACGGAATTACTTCAGAGCTTCTGAAGGCAGGAGGAGCCCCTATTATACAGAAGCTTCAGAAGCTTTTCAATACCGTCCTTCACAGTGGGAGAACTCCAAGGGCGTGGAGCGAGAGTTTGGTTGTGCTCTTCTTTAAGAAGGGAGATAAAACCCTTCTTAAGAATTACAGACCCATCACACTCCTGAGCCACGTCTATAAGCTGTTCTCACGAGTGATCACGAATCGTCTCGCCAGGAGACTTGACGAGTTTCAGCCACCGGAACAGGCCGGGTTTCGCGGAGGATTTAGCACCATAGACCACATTCACACAGTGAGGCAGATTATACAGAAGTCCGAAGAGTATAATCTGCCCCTGTGTCTGGCCTTTGTGGACTATGAGAAGGCCTTTGACTCTGTCGAAACCTGGGCTGTTCTGGAATCCTTACAGCGGTGCCAAGTGGACTATCGTTATATCGAGGTGTTGAGATGCCTCTATGACGCCGCTACCATGAGTGTCCAAGTACAGGGCCAGCAGTCTAAACCCATCCAATTGCGCAAGGGAGTGAGACAGGGGGATGTGATATCCCCGAAACTGTTCACGAGCGCGTTGGAAGATGTTTTTAAGACGCTGGACTGGAAAGGTAAGGGCATCAACGTAAACGGCGATTACATCTCACACCTGCGATTCGCTGATGACATAGTCCTAATGGCGGAGTCACTGGAGGAGCTAAACCGGATGCTGGACGGCCTAGCTGCAGCCTCGCGACGCATCGGTCTCGGCATGAATTTGGATAAAACCAAAGTCATGATCAATGGCCACATTGATCCGGGACCGGTTGTCGTACATGGCCACCTTCTTGAAATTGTTTCCGAGTACACGTACCTTGGGCAGATTCTGCAGTTGGGTAAAAACAATTTTGAGAAGGAGGCCAAGAGGAGGATCCAGCTGGGCTGGGCAGCGTTTGGGAAACTACGTCGAGTCTTCTCGTCATCCATACCGCAATGCTTGAAAACTAAAGTTTTCAATCAGTGCGTCCTACCCGTCATGACCTACGGAGCTGAGACGTGGACACTAACGATAGGGCTGGTCCACCAGTTTAAGGTCGCTCAGCGAGCTATGGAGAGAGCTATGCTCGGAGTCTCTCTGAAGGATAAGATTCGCAACGAATACATCCGACAGAGAACCAAAGTTACCGACATAGCTCAAAGAATTAGCAAGCTGAAGTGGCAGTGGGCCGGCCATATCTCGCGAAGAACCGACAACCGCTGGGGTAAACGTGTTCTACAGTGGAGACCACGACTAGGCAAACGTAGTGTAGGACGCCCTCCGACCAGGTGGGATGACGATTTGCGAAGGACTGCTGGCAGATGTTGGATGCGGCAAGCTGAAGACAGGGCGCTATGGCGCTCATTAGGGGAGGCCTATGTCCAGCAGTGGACTAGAGTGGGCTGATGATGATGATGATGATGATGAAAGATAGATAGCATTCTCTTGCATTACATTCAGTTTCTTTATGCTCGCCATCTTGCTCTAAACGTAATATTTTAGTCTTATCGGTCGATATGATCTTAATAGTTTTTATATATGTATGTATGTTCTTCAATATATCTTCTCACCTTCCCACAAGGGTCCCCGAAGGGGAAGGCAGAGTTAAGTAGCTAGTATCCACTACTCACTTTCCGCCAGATATATATTTCAGATGCCAACGTGACTGATGGCGAGTCCATCGCCGTTACTCTAGCACGATTAAACACACGTCTTTGAATTTCTTCTCATCTTAAAGTTCTTGGTGTGACTAATTACTGTACCTAAGTATAGAAAAAGACACTAGTTCAGTCGGGATTTGAACTTGCAATTTTTGTGTTGGAGGCAACTATAACCACTCACTTACCGGTTCTATTAATATATAATAATAATAATAATATCCTCACGCCTTCCCACAAGGGTCCCCAAAGGGGTAGGCAGAGGTGTATAGTTAATACCCACACACACACACTTTCCGCCAGAGGTATATTAGGTGCCAACGTGACAGATGGCGAGTCCATCGCCGTTACTCAAGCACGACTATACATACGCCTTTGAATTTCTTCTCAGACGTATGCAGGTTTCCTCTCGATGTTTTCCTTCACCGTAAAGCTCGTGGTGTGACTAATCACTGTACTTAAGTTCAGAAAAACTCATTGGTACAGTCGGGATTCCAACTTGCGACCTTTGCGTCGCAGGCAATTGCTCGAACCACTCGGCCACCACGGCTCTCAATAACAATAAAGACAATTAATATATGTATGAAATGTAAAAATGTACTTGTTTATTTGGCCGAATATGTAGTTGTAAATTATGTTGAAGGATATATTCTATTCTGAGCGCCCATCGTAATATCATAGCAAGTATTGCTAACTAATGCCTTCTGAATAGAAATAGCAAACGATTTACCACTACCTGGATCAAATCGATCGGACTCTCAAGGACGGGAACGTTAAGAGTACTCGAAACCGACGAGCATGTATGAAGAGACTGATGAACGTGGACGAAGCGAAAGAGGTATGTAAGTCTAGAGAGAACTGGCGCTCTATACTCTCTGCCTACCCCGCTAGGGACTTGGCGTGATGATATGTATGTATGTATGTATTTACCATTTGAAAACTTCCTGCAGGCGCTATGCAAGAGATTTGATCTAGCGTTGCTCTGGGATACGGGCAAATGGATTAAAGTAAGATTGGATGAGAAGTGTGCAAGCTCTTTTAAACTAGGCAACTTTAACTTACTTATACACAAAATAAACGTTAAATTTACATTAAACTAGTAAATACTAAACATAAACTATTCCTACCCCATTAGGGACTCACGTGATGATATGTATGTATGTAATATTAGCTTCCCACAAGGGTCTCCGAAGGGGTAGGTAGAGGTGTATAGGTAGTACCCACACCCAGTTTCCGCCAGAAATATGTAATATGAAGAACCTAATGAAATCTTTCGTTTCATCCACATTTTTTTTATTTTTATACAAGTAGAGTGGCAAACAAGCATACGGCCCATCTAATGGGAACGGTTACCGCAGCCTATTTACGCTCACGATACCGAAGTATCCCTTGCGTGTTGCTACTCTGTGTTCGGAGAGTTATAGTGTGTTGGCAGCATAATGGGTTTAATCCCTCTGCTTCCAACACAATGTAACAATCCTCCCCCTCCCCAAGGAGCTCATTACACAACACAAAAAAAATTGTTATTTGGCTACGGACTTCTATAAGGTCGGGCAGAAGAAGAAGAAGGCAGGGTCGAATTCGAACGGGAAACCCGTTATGCCCTATCTCTCTTGTATTTCCTGTAAGTTTGGAGATTAAGTCTAGTCTCGCTGCCTACCCCGTGAGGGACTCGAGAGAGATGATATGCGTGTATGTGTAGATATCATTAATAATAAAACTATTGGAAAGCTCGTCGAAGGATTTCCTAAATCAAATAAATAAATACCTGGGACAATTCCACACAAATTGTAATAATATTAATAATATCCTCACGCCTTCCCACAAGGGTCGGCAGAGGTGTATAGGTAATACCCACCACACCCACTTTCCGCCAGAGGTATATTAGGTGCCAACGTGACAGATGGCGAGTCCATCGCCGTTACTCTAGCACGACTATACATACGCCTTTGAATTTCTTCTCAGACGTATGCAGGTTTCCTTTCGATGTTTTCCTTCACCGTAAAGCTCGTGGTGTGACTAATCACTGTACTTAAGTTCAGAAAAACTCATTGGTACAGTCAGGATTCGAACTTGCGACCTTTGCGTCGCAGGCAACAGCTCGAACCACTTGGCCACCACGGCGATTGACACAAATTGACCTAGTCCCAAATTAAGCAAAGCTTGTGTTATGGTAACTAGAAAACTATATATGTACTTATATAGATATATATATATATATATATATATATATATATATATATATATATATATATATACATAAATACATAAAACATCCAAGACTAAGGCACAAATACTTGTATTCATCACACAAATATCTGCCCTCGGCGGGATTCGAATCCGCGACCTCAAGTTTCGCAGTCAGGAGCTCTAAGTAACTTCTAGACCAGACGGTCGTCTATCAAACCTGTCTTAAGACCTGAGTTATTAAGATTCTTTGAGATAAAAGCAATTTTAATGGGCAACTTCCTCCTTTCTTCCACAAAAACGGATGTGCCAAACAGTTGTTCAAGAAAGGTCTATTAAAGTAAAGTTAAAGAAGCAGTTAAACTGCTTTTACAATCACGTCCTTATAGCATGTCTTGTTGTATCCTTTAAGGTTCAAATTCGCACAGAAATCGAATGTAAATTGTTTCAAATCGGATTCCATAAAATGTGTACGGGTCTTATGTATGTTGATTGGCTTAGTATAGCGTTGGTTTTAATTAAGTCTCAAGTTTTAGTCTTTAATTGAAATTGAATTACGATCATTCGATCGTGGACTCCGAAACCCCTTTTCGGAGTCCACGATCGAACGGGATTCACGGGTTGTATTTAGTTACATGAAGGAAATGGGACTTTTTTCTCGTATCCATACCATTAGAGCCGTGGTTGTCGCATGGTTCGAGAAGTCGCCTGCAACCAATATTACCAGTTCAAACCCCGTAAGAATACCAACAAGTTTTTCCGAACTTAAGTACAGTAATTAATCGCATCATGAGCTTTACGTTGAAGGATACCCTTTATACGTTTGAGTAGGAATTCAAAGACGTGTGCTTTTGAAACGGCGATCGATCTCTAACGTTGGCGTCCAAATATATCTTCGGCGAAGTCTAGAGAAAACTGACACTACTCCCTCCAACTACTGTGTGAGGGACTCGGCATGTTGATATGTGTATGTACAAAGCCTTAACACATCGTTTATCAAGGTATCGCTAAATCTAACTTGCTAGTAGTATATGATTTACCTGACCGTTGGAACTGGGTCAAGTGGCTTCCGTAGCGCCGCATTGACCGCGCAAAAATAGCCCGGGGTACGATTGCCTGTAATACTGACAAGGGGGTGAGCGAGGGCAGGGTTATTATCGGGATTTCGCTATTGTTGTGATACTCGGCAGGTAGTATCGCTCTTGTAATTTACGTACTGTCATGTACATTGTATTTAAGCGACTCCACGGGGAGTCCCTTAAGGGGTTGGTAAAGCTAAAAAGATAGACTTACGTGGATTTCATTGTGTCGTGACTTTTCCGGATAGACAGAGAGAGTAGCTTCAGCCTCTAGATTAACAGACTTTTTCGAATCATCAGTCGCTTCATACATATTCGCCAATTTTATATTTTAAACATTCCCATTAAATTGTCGATTACTTGGAATGCTTCACTTTTTCCAGAAAGGATTTATTATAACGTTAAAAAATATCTTAGCCTTTCCTACCACACAATGAAATTTAGACTCAAAATAAAATTATACATATCATCATGGCTAGTCGATTAGGAGTAGCAAGGAGATTAGAGCGGCAGATCTCTAGATTTGCAGAATAATCGGTTTAAGATAATCTGCCCCGAAAAATATGCATTTAAAGAGGATATTTTTTTTTAAGAAAATCGCATACATATGAAAATACAAACATTAAAACGTATCGAAATAACCTGTTTGTTTTCGACTGGAATAATAAATAACCTTTATGAGTTTCATGTCATTGCAATTTCGATAAATACCAAAATTATTTAACCAAAAAAATTGTTTCAACTCATTTATTCTGGCATAAAAAATGGCCTGTATCCTTAGAAAATGTTCGCGCAAAGTAAACAAGAATGAACCGCACGGCTTAGGTAAATATGGATTTGCTGAATATTACAGAGTGTGGTTCGACTCTTGAAATATTGTTATCGGATACTCACAGTAACCGGGTTGGTTTGCCAAATGTAATAAAAGTCACTTAATGGAGCTTGAGAGAATACACACCTGGCTGAGTGATAGCCTGTCTGTAGCCTACAGGCATACAATTGGTATGAAATTAGACTAATTGAATACTTGTTATCAATGTGGTTTAAAGTAATAGATCTTCCCACAAGGGTCCCCGAAGGGGTAGGCGTAGGTATAAAGGTAGCGCCAACACACACACTTTTCGCCGGATAATTTTAGGTGCCACCGTGGCACGTTTTCCAAGCACAACTATACATATGTACTTGAATTTCTTCTCAAACGTATGCAGGTTTTCTCTCTATGTTTTCCTTCACCGTAAAGCTCGTGGTGTGACTAATAACTGTACCTATATTCAGAAAAAACTCATTGTTACAATCGGGATACGAGCTTGCTATCTTTATGATGGAGGGTTACTCGAACCACTCGGCCACCACGGATTTTCTTATATTAAGATTATCAATGTAATTTATAGAGAACAGCTTTGTATAGAGAGAGACTAAAATTATTTACATATTAATTATTTAAGTTTGAACGCGCTTGTCGCAACAGTTAATTATGATTTGAAATATATATACTTACGCCTTCCCACAAGGGTCCCCGAAGGGGTAGGCAAAAGTTTATAGGTAATACCCACACACCCACTTTCCGCTTGAGGTATATTAGGTGTCAACGTGACAGATGGGGAGTCCATCGCCGTTACTCAAGCACGACTATACATACGCCTTTGAATTTCTTCTCAGACGTATGCAGGTTTCCTCTCGATGTTTTCCTTCACCGTATAACTCGTGGTGTGACTAATCACTGTACTTAAGTTCAGGAAAACTCATTGGTACAGTCGGGATTCGAACTTGCGATCTTTGTGTCGCAGGCAACTGCTCGAACCTCTCTCGGTTAGAGGCTATATATTTAACGTGCGTGAACCTGCAAGGCTCAGTCATACATATACATATTGTGTTCTTGAACGTTGAGTGTATGCATGTATTTTGCATTCAGCGCTCCACTGCTGGCTCGTCACAAAGGGTTCGTCACAGCGCGCAACTAGGCCTCCATTGTACACAAAGCTTGTGTTTCGCTATTGCATTTCCATTTCACATCCAAAGGGTTGAAATTGCACACAATGTGGGGAATATTTACATTATGTCCCATTGTTTTTAGTTAAGAGACGTCTTAGTAGAGTGGTGCAAATGGGAATAGCAGGTACATATGGTCCGGTTGTCTTTGTCAATTTGTGTGTTTGTCTTGTTTAAGTAGCGTGTTAGATTAAAGCAATAAGACGACTTGTCTTTTTAGAAAATTTTCCATAGTTAGCACTATATTTCAACCAATTTACACGAAAAAATTTAAACTTGAAACGAACGACTTTTAGTGAATACTGCATTGAAAATTACAATATTTTCTTAAAGTGGTCTAATTAAAAAAATATTACATACAATAATGGATGTTGCTACCTCTGGTCTGATGACTGTTTAGGACTCCGACACAAGTTTTAACTCTTTGACAGAAGATGTCGCTTGTCAAAATTATAACGAGTTATCTCTTGGTTACGTAGAACAAGGTAGTATCTCTAACTCTCTAACTCTATTTAATTGCCTCTTGGACCTGGTTTGGCAATCTAGGCAATAATCAGCAATTTCTTGCTTTCATATTTTCTCTTTTCGCCGCACTCGTAGCCTTATCATTAGTAATAGAGAGCAAGCAAGAATAAAGCTTATTAACTTCATCAAGGAACCCTGATTAACTTAACAGAGCCATCGCTACAGCGCCAAGTCGCTATCGCAAGCCAACGGACGCAATTTAATTAACCACTGTGACCACATAAACCGCACGCTGAGTTTTATGCACAATTTGGTGCAGGTTAGACCTTTGCTAGCCCTGGAAATGGCCACCTAAGTGTGTTTGGACTTGAGCCAAAATAGGAGCAAATTTTGCGCAAGAAACTGTTAGGATTTCCGAGTGAATTGAGACTTTTGTAAAAAGTGTATAGCGGAACCATGATATCGTGTATGATCCTATGCAATGTAGGTCACGACAATAGGCCACTTCGAACTCATACATGATTCGCTATGTTCTTGTAAAACTAAATCTTGGGCCACATATTTGCCCAATTTATTTATACGTACATACACTTGTGGGAAGGCATGACATAATAAAAATACCTTGGGATAGTTCCACTCAAAGACCTAGTCTCAAACTAAGCAAAGTTTGTACTATGGAAACTAGACAACGATATACACACTTACATAAATATATAGAGCATCCAAGAATAATGTACAAATACTCGTGTTAATCACACAAATATTTCCCTTATCCCTTAGCGGGAATCGAACCCGCGACCTCAAGCTTCGCAGTCATGAGCTCACGACTAGGCCAGACGGCCGTCACATATTTAAATTTTATTTACTTGAAAGGAAATGAGAATTGCCTTCTCTCAGAATTAATATTATTTCAAATATTGTGGCTATGTTTTATTATTCACATAGACAACGTTAATCTCAGTGTAACAGGATGTTATGGAATTAAGCGATATTCGTTCTGAGACAAATTGTATAATGTCACAACCGTTACTGCTTCCGCTAAAGCAGTTTTTATGTTTTGGGCTATGTGTACTGTAATATATTTGGATTGGGGCATTTCGCGTTATCGTTGCCGTATAACCAAAACTAGTGATAACAGGTTCCTTAATTCGTTAAAAAGCCGTGGTGGCCGAGTGGATCGAGCAGTTGCCTGCGACACAAAGATCGCAAGTTCGAATCCCGACTGTACCAATGAGTTTTTCTGAACTTAAGTACAGTGATTAGTCACACCACGAGCTTTACGATGAAGGAAAACATCGAGAGGAAACCTGCATACGTTTGAGAAGAAATTCAAAGGCGTATGTATAGTCGTGCTTGAGTAACGGCGATGGACTCGCCATCTGTCACGTTGGCACCAAATATACCTCTGGCGGAAAGTGGGTGTGTGGGTATTTATTACCTATACACCTCTGCCTACCCCTTCGGGGACCCTTGTGGGAAGGCGTGAGGATATATTATATTATATTATTATATTATTCGTTTCATAGAGTTTACACTACCTTTCTAGTGTGTTTTATTATACCACTTGGGTAGCAAGCAAGCATGCGGCCCGCCTATGTGTAAGTGGTTATCGCCGCGCAGTGACGCAACCAGGGGTATCACTCGCGCGTTGCAGACCCTATGCTATTTGACAATCACAAGATGTTTTTAATTCACGTTTAATATATTTAATAAACGAGGTAGAAACGGTAATTTTCACCTGTGAACGGGATTAAAAATGTTCGTGCTGAAATTAAATTTTAAACATAGACAGAATTATTTTACCAAAAGATTAAAAAGCGGCACAAAGAGATTAGGCGTGAGATTTATATCCGACGTTATAAAGCCGTTTTTCAGTCAGGCTTTCACACTCCGGAACTGGGTCGAGATCGTATCGCGTCATTTCCGGTTTGAAAAAATCCTTTTGGCTACTTAGGAGGGAAATTATTTGAAACTATGTTATACATTTCAGAATATGTTAAAATACGCCGTTATAAAGCCGTGGTGGCCGAGTGGTTCGAGTAGTTGCCTGCAACACAAAGTTTGCAAGTTCAAATCCCGACAGTACCAATGAGTTTTTCTGAACTTAAGGACAGTGATTAGTCACACCACGAGCTTTACGGTGAAGGAGAACATCGAGAGAAAACCTGCATACATCTGAGAAGCAATTCAAGGGCGTATATATAGTAGTGCTTCAGTAACAGGGGGATCACAGTGGAAGCGTGCACGTCGCGATTCCTGCCAGCCCAGAGGGCTGCAATTCCACTCGATGCGCATTGGCCGGACGGCTGTTAGGGCGTGCCCCCGAGGCGACGCGCACCAGTCCGTCCCCGCTGGTGCGAAAAATCCAGCACAGTGCGGCGATGGGGACCGCCACCCATCACGCGGAGTGCCTCACGGCGGGAAGTGGAGTGTGGAGTGTAGGATGGGTGTATGGAATGTAAGAGGAGGTATGGCTGATAAGATGAACGAATTGATCGATGTTATGACAGAGAGCGAGTTAGATGTTGTGTGCTTGTCTGAAACCAAGCGGAAGGGTAGTGGAGTAGACGAGCTCCCGGGCGGGAGTTTAGTGCTGTGGTCAGGAGTGGCAAACACCGAGCACGCCTGCCAGGGAGTGGGAATTCTACTATCCAGCCGCTTGGCAGAATGTATGATAAGTTATGATGCGGTGAGCCCCAGACTTATTTGGGCTCGCTTTAAAATAGGCCTTACCCGACTATTTTTAGTCGCGGTGTATGCTCCGGTGGCCTCAGCGGACACTTGCGACCTGAATAAGTTCTGGGAATGTGTGAGTAATGTTCTAGAGACGAAAGAAGGGAATGAAAAGCTGATTATTTGCGGTGATCTGAATGGATGGGTCGGGACAGCCCGTAAGGATTACGAGGCAGTACTCGGCAAGTATGGTGATAAGAGAGTGAACGAGGCAGGCAAGCTGATATTAGATGTATGTGTGGAGAGAGACCTTTTTGTGGCGAACACTATGTTCGACCACAAAAGGATTCATCAGTATACATGGGAACGGAAAAATGAGCGAAGCGTGATAGATCTGTTTCTAATAGATCAGCGACTCAGAACACAGGTGATGGACACCAGGGTGTATAGGGGGGCTGACCTGGGAACGGACCACTTCCTAGTTATAACTAGGATAAGGGGTCTGTTCGCAGGCTGGAGATCCCGCGCTGGGGGTCCCTGTTCTGCAGTCGCAGACCGCATCAAAAGCTGGAGGCTTCAAGATGCGGCTATTAGAAACAGATATCAAGAAAGGGTATCTGAACAGCTAGCCTGTCCACCGAAAGATGTGTTTGAGAGTGTCGATGTTTGCTGGCAGTTCCTTAAGTCCAGCATATTATGCGCCGCGAAAGAGGTTTGTGGCATTTCGAAAGAGCGGACAACCAAAAATGGCGATGGTTGGTGGGATGATGAAGTGAAAGAAGAAGTTAAAAAGAAGAAGGATGCAAGGCAAGACATTTTGGCTATGTCCAGCTCAAGTGAAAGTATGAAAGAAAAGATGAAAGAAAAATATCGCCTGCAAAAAAATCGTACGAAAGAGATAATAGCTCAGAAGCGTGAGAGGTTCCAAATGACTGTAGACGAAAAACTGTCACGCAATTTCAAGGACAATGCAAAACTTTTTTGGAGGGAAGTTAAAAAGTCCAGAAATTGTGTTACAGCTAGTAGTAGGATGAATGTGATTATTTCGAAGGACAATGACATACTGACTGACAAAACAGACGTCCTCAGGCGATGGAGTGAATTCTACAAAGATATGTATGATGATGATGCCGCTGATCTACTCATAGAGCTGCCTCCAACAGAATCTGTCGAGGATCCTATAGCGGATAAAATAAGTATGGGAGAGATTGTAAGTGCGATAACAAGTCTGAAATGTGGAAAAGCTGCGGGAATAGATGGGATTACGGCTGAGATGATCAAGTACGGTGGACCAGCGGTCTGGGACGTCATCTATTTGCTATGCAACCTTTGCTGGGAAAAGGGTGATGTTCCGGACGACTGGAGGCGAGCAGTCATCGTGCCTTTCTATAAAGGAAAGGGATCACGATTGGACTGCTCAAACTACAGAGCCATCAGCTTGGTCAGCTTAGCTAGTAAAGTGTACACGAAGATCCTGACGATAAGAATGCAAGAGCGATCCGAAAGGTTTCTCTGGGAATCCCAAGGTGGATTTAGACCAGGAAGAGGATGTATGGATCAAACCTTCTCGCTTCGCGAAATCGCGGAAAAGTTTCTGGATATTAACCAAAAGGTTTTCTGCGCTTTCGTCGACTTAGAGAAGGCATTTGATAGAGTCGTACGAAAGGAACTCTGGGACGTGTTGCCTGGATATGGAGTGAGCAGTTCCCTACTGCATGCCGTGAAATCACTCTATAGTGATAGCGAGGCGTGCGTTAGGGTTAACGGTGATATGTCACCCTGGTTTGATGTGAAGTCGGGGGTCAAACAAGGGTGTATCATGTCTGCCTGGCTGTTCATTATATATCTAGATAACTGTCTGAGAGCATTAAGAACGAACGGATGTGGAGTGAAAATGGGAAACTTAGTGGTCAACTGCCTTCTATACGCCGATGACGCGGTTTTACTGGCGTCATCAGAGGGCGAACTGCAGTCACTAGTTACCATAATGAAAGAAGAATGTGAAAAGAAGGGGCTACGCCTAAACGCTGGCAAGACTAAGGTTCTGGTATTCGAAAGAGATGAACAAGTGAACGAGTGTGCTATATCGGTAAATGGGCAAATTCTAGAGCAAGTGAATGAATTTGTATATCTTGGAAGCATGTTCACACGAGATGGAAAGTATGAAAAAGATATTGAAAGAAGGATAACTGCCGGAAATAAGGTGAATGGAGCCATGTCGGCGTTGATGGGCAGTAAAAGTCTGAGCAAGAATGCTCGAGTTGCTGTCCACAACGCGATATTGGTACCTACCTTATTGTATGGCAGCGAATCCTGGGTATGTCAGAGGAAGTATGAAAATAGCTTGAATGCAGTCGAGATGCGATCTCTTCGAAAAATGTGCGGAGTAACGATATTAGATCGAATACGCAATGAAGAGATTCGCAAATCAACTGGCGTGAATGAGGGCGTGATTGTAAAGATGAAGAAAGGCATGTTACGTTGGTTTGGACACATAGAAAGGATGAGTGAAGAAAGATTGACGAAACAGATATACAAAGCAAAAGTGTGTGCAAGAAGAGGCAGAGGAAGGCCACGTTCCAACTACCTGGATCAAATCGATCGGAGTCTCAAGGACGGGAACGTGAAGAGTACTCGAAACCGACGAGCATGTATGAAGAGACTGATGAATGTTGACGAAGCGAAAGAGGTATGTAAGTCTAGAGAGAACTGGCGCTCTATACTCTCTGCCTACCCCGTTAGGGACTTGGCGTGATGATATGTATGTATGTATGTATGCTTCAGTAACGGCGATGGACTCGCCATCTACTACCTATACACCTTTGTCTACCGCTTCGGGGACCCTTGTCGGAAGGCGTGAGTATATACATATATATATATATATATATATATATATATATATATATATATATATATATATATATATATATATATTTCTTTTAAATAATTAGATGCGACACAAAATAAATATTAACATTCTAAGAACATACATAACACTCAAGGATGGGAACGTTAAGAGTACTAGAAATTGGCGAGCAGGTATGAAGAGACATACACTTGGACGAAGCGAAAGAGGTGTGAAAGCTTAGATAGAACTAGCGCGTTTCTGTCTCTGCCTACCCCGTGAGGAGCTCGGCGTGATTATATAAACCTATTCAGAATTGAAGGGCATCTAAATTACCTAGTTTGAACGAAAAAAATGTGTTGATATTGTCAACTCCCTTTCGTTCCTTCTGTCACAGCCACCTTTTAGTTTTTACAAATAAAAATTTTGGATTAAAAATTTTACTTGGAATTGCAATTTATATGACTGGATTGAAGAAGCCTTAATAGAATGTGTTCATAATAAATGTAAATGTAAATGGATTAAGTTATCTGAGAAATAAATAATAATAATAATAATAATAATAATAATGAATGTAGGTTATAACCATTATTTCATCTCAAACCCGAATGAATTACGTAAAGGTCGCCCAACATAATAATAACATTATACCAAATTTAATGAGCAAATTATACCTATTTAACTACTTCTATAATTTTCTCTAAACCAACTAACCAAATGGCTGAAGTTCATTACACGAATTCCCAGCGACGTAACATGTGAATCCAATTATCACTAATGACGAATAACAGACAAGCAGTAGGTTATTTGTGGGGCAAAACTGACTACTGACAAATGATATATAACGAATGAAATGTTTAAAATAACCACAATAAGAAGGGTGTGAAAAGATTCCTGCTGGGTCGGCAACGCGCGAGTGATACCCCTGGTGTTGCAAGCGTCCATAGGCGGCTGTAACCGCTTACTATCAGGCGGACCGCATGCTTGTTTGCCATCCCTGTGGTATAAAAAAAAAAACAATGAAAAATGCCGCGGTGGCCGACGGGACCGAGTAGTTGCCAGCAACACGATTTACTACGAAATTGCAACGTCGAATCCTGTCTGAACCAATGAGGTTTTCTAAACTTAAGTACGGTGACTAATCACTGCTCAATAAGCTCGTGGTGACTAAGCACACCACGAGCTTTACAGTGAAGGAAAACATCGATAGGAAGCCTGCATACGTTTGAGAAGTAATTCGTATCGTGGATTCGCGGTATGACCTAAAATATTATATCTGGCGGAAATTCCAAGCCGTTTAGTTTCAAACAACTACGAATCGCTCACTCTATGCAGCTGTCAAAAGTGGTAGCTCTAAGATTTCTTCCCAAGATTATCACACATTTATAGGTATTGATGCTTTATGTTCGACGTGGCTCAGGCACGAATATCTATAGCATGCATAATGTATGAGCTCTTCAATATTCAACAGTACCAGATGCGTACTGCCGTGGTTCCGAATGCTCCAGATGAAGCGATATTTAAAGATTGCAGTTTTCTTTGCGCGTTATTCGTTTATCCCGGATTCGTATTAATACGGTTTTGCAACCAGATTTTTGTTAGAGAGCGTGTATAGTTGGTAAATTATTTGCTCAGTTTTATTCGGATCTTTTTTAGTAGATAGCTACGAAGACTACGAAGACGATACGATGACGCGCCCCACCAATTTTTAATCGAGGGGGCCGCAGGATGCGTGGAGTATGTCCCGACAATTAGTTGTAGTGTGCGTGTGCACTCATAGGTAATCAGTGGGTACCGACAATAAAGAAACAAATTAGTGGAAGGTTGCACACTTAAATTATAAACAATGAAGAAGAATAGTGGGGCGCGTCTTCGTAGACGGCACTATCTATAACAGTTCCTAAAATAATGTTGAAATACTTTCATGAATAGAAAGATGAAAGTGATTTCTGTAGGGTCGACAACGCGCGTTCGATACCCTATCACGACCGGCCATAGGCGGCGGTAACCTTACCATCAGGCGGACCGCGTGCTGTCTTAGTGGTATAAAATAATAATAATTCACTTCGCAACCGTGACTGCGACACTTAAGGTCGGCGAATAACGCTGAGGGCAGATATTTGTGTGATGAACACGAGTAATAATAATATAATATATCCTCACGCCTTCCCACAAGAGTCCCCGAAGGGGTAGGCAGAGGTGTATAGGTAATACCCACACACCCACTTTCCGCCAGAGGTATATTAGGTGCCAACGTGACAGATGGCGAGTCCATCGCCGTTACTCAAGCACGACTATACAGTCATACGCCTTTGAATTTCTTCTCAGACGTACGCAGGTTTCCTCTCGGTGTTTTCCTTCACCGTAAAGCTCGTGGTGTGACTAATCACTGTACTTAAGTTCAGAAAAACTCATTGGTACAGTCGGGATTCGAACTTGCGTCGCAGGCAACTGCTCGAACCACTCGGCCACCACGGCTTTTTTTGAACACGAGTATTTGTACCTTAGTCTTGGATTTCCTATGTATTTATGTATATATCTATCTATATAAGTAAATATATCGTTGTCTAGTTACCATAACACAAGCTTTGCTTAATTTGGGACTAGTTCAATTTGTGTGGAACTGTCCAAAGTTTATTTATTAATAATTAAGTTCTGATCGTATTCATAAAGAACGAGTAATCTTATCTATGTTTAAACATGTAATTCTATAAAGGCTTAGTTTGTTTTTGCACACTTCAGTAACTCCGAGAGTAGTGCACCGATTGTGTACACATTTTGACAAGGCGTGGCTCGGAAATATCATATCCTCACGCCTTCCCATAAGATTCCCCGAAGGGGTAGGCAGAGGTGTATAGGTAATCCAGAGCTTCATAGGTAGTACCCACACACCCACTTTCCGCCAGGGATATATTTTAGGTGCCAACGTGACAGATGGCGAATCCATCGCCGTTACTCAAGCACGACTATTACATACGCCTTTTTGAATTTCTTCTCAGACGAATGCAGGTTTCCTCTCGATGTTTTCTTTCACCGTAAGGCTCGTGGTGTGACTAATCACTGTACTTAAGTTCAGAAAAACTCATTGGTACAGTCGGGATTCGAACTTGCGACCTTTGCGTCGCAGGCAACTGCTCTAACCACTCGGCCACCACGGCTATTGGCTGTAGCTGTAGGGTGTAGCTCGTGGTGTGACTAATCACTGTACTTAAATTCAGAAAAACTCATTGGTACAGTCGGCTCTTATATTTAAACTTACTTTATAAACATGCAAATTCCAGTCTTCTCCATGGCTCTCGAGATTCCTTTCCAGGATGCCAGCATGGAGTACTTCTGCTTTGCTGTCAACGGGAGTCGCGGGTCCGTCGCTGGTGGGGGGCCGTCGCTTAGTGCTACTGCAGCATTGTTCGCACCACGTCTCTCAGACGCTGCCAGTTTTCCCAACTGGCAACCCATCGTGACTATTTTAATTTATCATAGTAAAAAAGAAAAAATGCACTGTTTAAATTTGGAATCACTTTTTTTAACACATTCAAAAGTAAAATTGCTTGATTTATGATATATTCCGGTTGCACTATATCATTTTAAATGGTATTTTAAGTCAATTCACTGGCAGCCCATTGTGGCTACTCAAATTTGACACTTAAAAAAATATGTACTATTTAAATTTGGAATCACTTTTCTAAACACATTTCGAGTAATCTCTGGTTGCACTATGTACATATATCTCTTCGATTAAAAAGTAAAATATAAGTTCACTTATTACGTTATCATTTTATATTTATTTATTTCAGATTCGTCACTTCACTGTTCAAATTGAAACACTTAGGTTCCACTTCGCTATCTCACGAGCAACATTGGCCAAACCATATTTGTTACTTTAGTGAACCATATTTCTGTTCAGTCTGGTGACATCTTGGGTAATCTTATCTTATCTCGCTACCTGAAAAAGAAAATGACGAAATAATTAGATTGTGGCCGTACTCGGTACTAGGTTCTTTCAATTTCAGAACCTCAATAATATATAATATAATATATCCTCACGCCTTCCCACAAGGGTCCCCGAAGGGGTAGGCAGAGGTGTATAGGTAATAAATACCCACACACCCACTTTCCGCCAGAGGTATATTTGGTGCCAACGTGACAGATGGCGAGTCCATCGCCGTTACTCAAGCACGACTATACATACGCCTTTGAATTTCTTCTCAGACGTATGCAGGTTTCCTCTCGATGTTTTCCTTCACCGTAAAGTTCGTAGTGAGACTAATCACTGTACTTAAGTTCAGAAAAACTCATTGGTACAGTCGGGATTCGAACTTGCGATCTTTGTGTCGCAGGCAACTGCTCGAACCACTCGGCCACCACGGCTTTCCACTCGGCCACCAGGGCTTTTTCAATTTTTTTCGGCAATTTCAGAACCATATTATTTATTCTCTTTACTTTCGTATATGTTTTATTAATGAAATTGAACTGTTACTGCTCCGCTCTCTTGTAAAATATGTATTATGATAATATATTTGACGACCGTCTGGTCTAGTGGTTAGAACTCCTGACTGCGAAACTTGAGGTCGCGGGTTCGATATTTGTATGATGAACACGAGTATCTGTACCTTAGTATTGGATGTCCTATGTATTTACGTATATATATATATATATATCTATATAAGTAAATAGATCGTTGTCTAGTTACCATAACACAAGCTTTGCTTAACTTGGGACTAGGTCAATTTGTGTGGAATTGTCCCAGGTATTTATTTATTATTTATAGACTAAAGCTTGTGACAAAAACTGACTATCTAATGCAACGTCGAGTTGGTCATTTCTGAGATTTGCGCACAAGCAAATATAAATGCCTCTATAAAGAGGCAAATTTGGTATGTTTGCTTCAGAAATATATAAGCACATTTTGCTATATACTGATAAGGTCCACTTTTAAAATCAATATCTTATATATGCTTGTTACGAAACCATAAAGGCGGATATTGCCTTTGAAGGGGATTATTTGGGTCGTCACCATCTCGATACAAATTTCATGTAACACGACTTATATAGACAAAATTGTAGATAAAGGATTCGATCGTAAGCAGTAACTTTAAGATTTGTAATCATATTTAATACCAATAAATACATTAAAACAGAAGAAGACTGATCGAACGGCCAAGGATGGGAACGTCAAGAGTATCCTAAACATATCACACTAATAGCTGCCTACCCCGTGAGGAGGACTTGGGGTGATATGTAATTGTCAAAACTTTAAATAAATGCGTACTGAAAGTCGGTTTTTCCT
This sequence comes from Drepana falcataria, assembly GCA_945859725.1. NCBI lineage: Eukaryota > Metazoa > Arthropoda > Insecta > Lepidoptera > Drepanidae > Drepana > Drepana falcataria. Next base: position 10,537,133 of record OX243935.1, read on the forward strand.
GTGACAATTCCATTAATATAATAATAATAATATCTAATGCAGGTTTCCTCTCGATATTTTCCTTCATCGTAAAGCTCGTGGTGTGACAAATCACAATACTCAGGTTCAGAAAGGCTCATTGGCACAGTCGGGGTTCGAACTTGTAATATTTGTGTTGCAGGCGACCATTCTAACACGTACTAGCGTAATTCGTTTAAAATAAAGTACCAAAAATAAACTTCTAAAGTATTCAAAACCACCTTTGACGTAAATTGTAATACGTAAAGTTATATTAATGGTCTTTACGAGTGTTTAATCTCGTTAGAGACATGGAACTTTCCAGAATTCTCCAAATATAATTCTGTTTACATGAAATGTACAGACGCTGTGAGAGATATATTGCATATAAATAGCTGGTTTTCGTGAAGGGATAGGCAGAGGTGTAGAAAGAACTGGCAAGCACGTATGAGGAGACTGATGAATGTGGACGAAGCGAAAGAGGTATGAGTATGTTAGTCTAGAGAAAACTAGCGCAGCACTTTCTTTACCTACCCCGTTAGGAACTCGGCGTGATGATTGTGTGTAGCAAAAGCTTTTTTTGCCGGAGATATAATTAGGCGCCAACGGATGGCGAATTCGTTGTTCTCTTGGTACAGACCGCCGGGGTTCAACGTGTAATCTTTGCGTTGCCAGCCCCTACACTATCAACTCGGCTATCGGCTCTACCCTATTATGCTCAAAACTTTAAACAAATTTTTGAGTTCAACTAATTTCAAGGGTTCAATGTAAAAAGCTTTTAATTAATATGATTTTTTATCCATATACAATATATATATATATATATATATATATATATATATATATATATTGTATATGGATAAAAAATCATATTAATTAAAAGCTTTATATATATATATATATTGTATATGGATAAAAAATCATATTAATTAAAAGCTTTTTACATTATACATATATATATATATATATATATATATATATATATATATATATATATATTAGTTACCCCTTTATTTATATATATATATATATATATATCCAGACGCCTTCCCACAAGGGTCCTCGAAAGGGGTAACTAGAGGTGTATAGGTAGTACCCACACACCCACTTTCCTCCAGAGATATATTTTAGGTGCCAACGTGACAGATGGCGAGTCTATACGCCTTATCATTTCTTTATATTTTGGCCAATGAATTAATCTTTCTAATTTATAACCAATGTATTATTCTGGTGTATGAGTAAGATCTATATTATGTAAGTCTAAGTTTCGTAAAAATCTATTCAGAAGTTTTTGCATGATTTACATTTATAATATTTACAAGCTAATTGTTTGCAAGAGCAGCAATGCAGAGTTCTTGAAAATCAAACAATTTCATTTGTTCAATATATAAGCATATATGACTGAAAATCACTCAGGAGAAAATTGGTATATTTGTGTGATTTAATAAGTTAGCTTCAAGAGCAGATTTTTGTATTGGAGGATTCACTGAATGAGAAAATATAAAGGTAAATATTATACGATGAAGGTGATTGGTAAAAGGAATGTAAATATTACGATGACATTTTTTTTTTCAAAATAACCTATTTTGGTAGGGGGAGGAATGTAATATTGTGTTCATGTGTTGGCTGCATAGGGATTAGTTCCATTATGCTGGTACAGAGTGACAAAGCGCAAGTGATACTTCGGTTTCGTGAGCGTAAAACATGAGCTTTCTTGTTTGCGAAGGAATGTCAAAATGTGCAAAGTCCCGTAAAACATACGTGTTTTTAACATATAACAAGTAAATGATATTATGTTCGAGATGAGATGTCTCCTTTGAGTTTGCGACAGATATACGGCTTAACTTTTAATGGAACACGCCTGTGTCAATGCAAATTTTTTTATAAACTTCCGCTGGTTTATTTTTATCCACATCAAAATGGCACGGCATTGTTAACCGACATTCGGGTACGCAAAATATTTATCAGGGTATCGTAACCAAACAAATGTGTTCAGGTAGTATTTTAAGAATATCTAAAATATAATATATCCTCACGCCTTACCACAAAGGTCCCCGAAGGGGTGTATAGGTAATACATACCCACACACCCACTTTCCGCCAGAGGTATATTAGGTGTCAACGTGACAGATGGCGAGTCGAAGACCGAAGCCTCCAGTTATCGCCCCATCAGTCTCCTCTACGTCCTTGGCAAGATTTACGAGAGACTTATCTACAATAGATTAAAGAGTTTTGCAGACTCTAAGAAAGTCATACCTGACCAGCAGTTCGGTTTTCGAACCAAACACTCCTGTATCCAACAAGTCCACCGTATAGTGGAAGACGTCAGTAGCGGCTTCCAACTCGGTTATACCACGGGTATGCTCCTCTTCGATGTGGCGAAGGCATTCGACAAGGTCTGGCACAACGGCTTAATATACAAGCTGTACCATTTGGGCGTGCCGTCTAGTACGCATAGTACGGGACTTTTTGTCGAACTGCTTCTTCCGCTACAGAGTCGAGGGCACACTCTCTTCCCCCCATCCCATACGAGCAGGAGTCCCGCAAGGCTCAGTGCTCTCGCCACTCCTATTCACGCTTTATACTAGCGACATTCCCCTCCATAGACGAGTTAAAAGCGCTCTATTCGCCGATAATACGGCTATCTACTACAAAGGTAGAACTACCGAGGGAATTCACGACAACCTCCAATCCGCGGTCACAGCCCTGGGGCGGTGGTTCCGGAAGTGGAGAATTGAAGTGAACCCCACCAAAAGCGCAGCCATTCTATTCTGGAAAGGCCTCGAACGCCCACGGGAAGCCCCCATCACCCTCTTCGGCAAACCCATTCCATGGGAAGAAAAAGCCAAATACCTGGGTGTGATCCTCGATCAACGCCTTTCTTTCCGTCACCACGCAAAGGCGGTACGCGCGCGAGCCGCCTTCGCGCTCGGTAGACTTCACAGCATGTTGAATGCACGAAGTAAACTCTCATTGAAATCCAAAGTGAGGATTTACAAGACGTGCATTCGACCAATCATGACATATGCGGGTGTAGTGTTCGCACACACTAGCAAGTCAATACTCAACCCCCTGCAAGTGCTCCAAAGCCGGTTTCTCCGGAGAGCCACAGGCGCCCCGTGGTACATGCGTAATAGTCAACTCCACGTTGACCTCAAAGTCCCAACTATAAAACAGTTTTTGAAAAAACTGGCCAAACGTCATTTCGATTCTGCTGTAAATCACCCCAACCCCCTCGTCGTATCGGCCGCCCGATACACTCCTTCCCTTATCTCAAAGATAAGGCGTCGAAGACATGCCGTCATCGAACCGGACGACGACATAACGGTCTTCCAGGACGCCCGACAAAAACATACCAACACTACACACAACCGACCACTGTTCCGTCCTCGCCGGCGAGGCTCGACGCGAATAAGCCGTAATGTTCCCCCCCGACCTCCACCGCAAACGCCGGCCCGCGCCGAGCCAGACGCGCAAATCCCGCCCCCAAATAATATAATTACCTATAATATAAAATAAAATTTCCAGTCCAGCCCAGCTCCCTTGCTCGCGATCCAGCAACGCCCTAAGCCGAGGTTCGTACCCCACAGGGGGTGCCCTTAGCTGTGTTGCTTAAAGTAGCAAAAGTTCCCGGAACTCACGCTACGAGAGACAATACAAAAAAAAAAAAATGGCGAGTCCATCGCCGTTACTCCAGCACGACTATACATACGCCTTTGAATTGGTTTCCGTTTTTGTAAAATAAATAAATATTTTAGATAGCCGTGGTGGCCGAGTGGTTCGAGCAGTTGCCTGCGACGCAAAGGTCGCAAGTTCGAAACCCGACTGTACCAATGAGTTTTTCTGAACTTAAGTAGGTACAGTGATTAGTCACACCACGAGCTTTACGGTGAAGGAAAACATCGAGAGGAAACCTGCATACGTCTGAGAACCAATTCAAAGGCGTATGTATAGTCGTGCTTGAGTAACGGCGATGGACTCGCCATCTGTCACGTTGGCACCTAATATACCTCTGGCGGAAAGTGGGAGTGTGGGTATTACCTATACACCTCTGCCTACCCCTTCGGGGACCTTTGTGGGAAGGCGTGAGGATATTTATTTATTTTTTTTATTTATACATTATCATCGCGCCGTACCTCTCATTGGGAAGCCAAAGAGAGTAGGGCACCAGTTCTTGATAGACTTACAGATCTCTTTCGCTTCATCTAGGTACCACAAGTCTAGAACTGGCGCTCAGCTCTCTCTGCCTACCCCGTGAGAGGTAGCGCGCGCATGTTAATGTATGTATCAACAAAGTAAAGAATACTAGGTCTTTTTTTATACCACTGGGGTGGCAAAAAAAGCAGTCTGCATGACAATAAGCGGTTACCGCCTATGGACGCAATACCGGGGTATCAATCGCGCGTTGCCGACCCTGCAATCGACATAAACAAAATGGCTGGCCTAAATTATTAACGATATCATAACACTTTTACCGTTCATAAATGAACGCTTATCCACTAATTGATGGCAGGCGAATTCATAATTCATGATCTTTGTTTACGACTGCGAGGCGACACCTAACGACGTCTACGTCACGTGATATTACGACTTATAGTTAGCGCCATCTATTTTTTTATAATATAATTTCTAGTTGAGGTAGCGGGATGCGGGAAGTATTATGCGGAGAGTCTATTAATTGTAGTGTGCGTGTGCACTCATAGGTAATCAGTGTGTACCGATAATACTCAAACATTAGAGGAAGGTTGCACACTTAAACTATAGGGAAAAATAGTGGGGCGCGTCTTCGTGAATGGCACTATCTATACCTCCTGCTAACATTATAAATCTGAAAGTGTGTGTAAAGTTTGTGTTTGGTGTTAGTTACTCAATCACGCCAGAACAGATTATTAGCTGGATTAATACTTTAGATATGTATGAAAAAGAGCAACATTGAAATAAGAGTTACCTATTATTTCGGCGGTTTGTTCTCAGCGTCGTAATTGTGTCACTTTCGCCATAAAGGTTAGAGGTTGGTTGGTTGAATACAATTACAAATTAAAATACAACAGAAACAATAAAGAGAACTCAACTAAGACTTATTACATCTAGAGATCTTGTCAATATTACTTACATTCATGCCTTCCCTTAAGAATGAAGTTCTAGTAGAAACCTGGCTCTACCTAAAATAATATTCAATACATAATTCTGTACAACATTTACCTAACAATCCACTTTAAAATTTTGTCATGAGTACGTGAATGGAATATGTAAATCTATAATGGCATTGAGCAGAATAGTAGAAAAACTCCAATAAGTATATGAATTCTATTTCATGGTTATTTACATCACAATATTGCCTAAAATTCAAAGAGATTTGTTATGAATTTTAAAACTGTACACTGTTCTTGTATAACGAGACTTATGTTATTGAATTTAAGATCTAAATTAACTTTTTAAAAATGAAAGGGTAAAGATCTAAATAAGTGACAAATTGGTAACGGCTGAGTGACGCACTTAGCAATATGGCTTCCTGTGTTCTTTCTAACAGATAGAGAGGAAAGTTTGTATTAAGTAATGAAATAAGATTATATTATATAATTTCTTTTTATTCTTTATGAAACAAATTGTTTAATAATCAAGATTAAATACATTTACGTTAACGTTTGGCTAAATATTTAAAAAATTTAATGCCTGAGCCACCTTAATTTTTTTTTGTGGACTCAATCGTGACAGTTTTTTTTTATACAACAAGAGTGGCAAACAAGCATACGGCCCATCTGATGGGAAACGATTACCGCAGCCTATTTACGCTCACGATACCGAAGTATCACTTGCGTGTTGCCACTCTGTGTTCGGAGAGTTATAGTGTGTTGGCAGCATAATGGGTTTAATCTCTCTGCTTCCAACACAATCTAACAATCCTCCCCCCTCCCCAAGGAGCTCATTACTGGAAACCTTATTCACCGCGTAGGAACACAACACAAGAAATTGTGTTATTTGGCTACGGACTTCTATAAGGTGGAGGTCCTGCCCCAGTCAGGCAGCTCCGAATTCGAACGATAAACCCGTTATGCCCTACCTCTCTTTTGGTGACGATTGACAGAGGACTGGAGAGCGTGGCGTGAGAGGAGGCCAATGTTCAACTGTCATCATTAACCTATCAAATCAGTCCTTGTACTGCTTTCTCGTAAGTAATCTTTTTTTTAAAAAGGTACCAATTTAAATGTAAACTGTATAATAATATAAATAAACTACCTATAAATAGAATGAATGTCCCAAATCTGTATCATTTAGAAGGGTGCCAAGCATGCTGGCGGCATTTCGAGCGAAATATTTGCTAGCCTTCTTGTCACAGGAGGCCTCAAAAAGTTTCCTCGACACATCCTTATAAAAATGAAGAGTCTGGTCCCCACGGCCCTAGAGTTTCGTCAAGATAAAATTAAATGATCGGTTATTGATTCCTGTAACTAGATACCACCGCGATTGTCGTAGCAATTAGTGTCAGAAGCTTTTGTATAACTAAATATAGTATAGATGGATGGGTATCTAGTTGAAAGCAGCGAAGATCCATAATATTATTTATGAGTTGCAGGTGAACACATTATCCACTCACATTTTGTATAAGTTTTTTAACTTATATACTGTTGCGTAGTTTTTATCAGGCTTTTATATGAATGACATATCCAGGTTAATATATAAAACAGCTTATTCTTAGGCTAATTTATTGGTAAATACTTTCGGGAGTATTTCATTTGCCAACCAGATAGCACTGACAACCATACCCAATAGCACATAACCATAATCGTAAAGTATACTTTCCTATAAACGTATATTGTAGATAACTAATAGTATTCAGAAGATATTTGCGTACATACATAAATTGTATTTCAATTTGCTCGGTTGAGTAAACAAGGTAGTTCGCATAATCTAACTTTGATTGTTCAAAGGATTCTTAGGAAGCCAGATATGGTCTGGACTCATAAGAACTGAGTTTAAGATTAAGTTAATCTAAGTTGATTGTTGTTAAAAGTTATGGCAAAACCTGAGTAGCTTGCCTGTTGGTTGATTATCCGTGCCAGTAGCATAGAAGATGTGATATTTAATACATAGTATCACTGCGCCGAATACCTCACAAATGGGAACCTCAAGAGTATTCAAAACTGACGAAGTATGAAGAGACTAATGACTGAAAGCATACCTATAGAAAAACAAATTGACGAAACAGATATACACTGTGAAAGTGTATGGAAGAAGAGACAGAGGAAGATCACGTTCCAACTAGATCAAATCGATCGGTCACTGAAGGAACAGCAAGAGTTTGATGTCTGTGGACGAAGCGAAAGAGGTCTGTAAGTCCAGAGACAACAGACACTCCACAATCTATGCCTATGCCGCAAGGGACTTTATCCTAATCTCATAACACTGAGTCCCTCACAAGGTAGGCAGAGAGTAGAGCGCTAGTTCTCTATAGACTTACAGACCTGTTTCGCTTCACCCGCATTCATCAGTATCTTCATATTTAATTACAAACATGTTTTAAGAGTGTGAAAGGGTAGATGCCATTTCTTGATGCCATTGTTGAAGCACGATGAAGTCCTATTCTGAGGTACAATTCTTGTAGAATTCTGTAAATCTTATATTAACACAATACTACAACAATGCCATTTGGTTCCGATGTTGAATAAATTTAAGGAAATTCCCACCTCAACCTTATTATTCCTCTTTTGTAGTACCTACAAAGAGATTTCAAAACGCATTATCTTAGAAAGCTTTAGTTAATAATCTCACAGAATACTGTTTCGTTCAACTTGATCGTTGTACTTAACTTTATTTAATAATTAACGAGGTAAAGGCTTGAGTAAGTCGAAAACACTTGTAACAATATTATTTAGTTTGTAAAGTGCTGTGTTGTATTTATAATGTATTTCAAAAGTTATCGTAGCTTCCATTTGCGTTTCATTCAAGGTTTTGTTGTATGATTAGCTGTGTCATTGTTGCATGCGGATAAAAATTGACTTCTACGTATCTTTTTATCTCGAATAAACTGCATATATTATCCTAATATTTCAACGATTACGATTCAACTTATAATCGATATCTGTGCTAACTTTCATTCAATTCCGTTCAGTCGATCTGGCGTGATTGAGTTAAAAAAACAGCCTTACAAACTTTCACATTATTGGAACGCCAGTTGTCTATAGTCTTACAGACTACACTCTTTTGCTTCATCCATATTCATCAACCATTTCATACATGTTAGTGATTTCGTTAAATTTGCTTTAATTGGGAGATATTTTTTTTCGGGAATAATCTATAAAAAATTGAGTTATTTGGCTACGGACTTCTGTAAGGTGGGGTTCCTTCCCCAGTCGGGTAGCTCCCATTTTGAACGGGAAACCAGTTATGCTACACCTCTCTTACTTCCTTCCTAACCTTCCTAGCAGAAACTTGTATACACCCTGTCATTTAGTTACACATACATGCATATCATCACGCCGAGACCCAAACGGGATAGGCTGAGAGTATAGAGCACCAGTAGTCTCTAGACCTGTATACCTCTTACGCTTCGTCCAGATTCATCAGTCTCTTCATACATGCTCGCCGGTTTCGAGTACTCTTGACGTTCCCGTCTTTGAGTGTCCAATCGATTTAGTCTCTGCCTCGACTTGCACACACGCTATATTAAATACTTGTTAATTTTGTAAAGTTAACCACTTTAAATGCCAGCCAAATAATACCATTACACGTGCCGTGGCAATAACGTGTACCTTGCCTCTAAATGTAATCTATATAGTTAATCCCACGCAGGCGACAACACCCTGTCGGCTACACTTGTATTAAGCACCCCTCCAACCCCTACCATTTGATACCTTGGGATAATTCCACGCAAATTGACATAGTACCAGCTTAAAGCAAGGCTTATATTGGAATTGAAGTACCATGGGAAGAAACCTAAATTCACTCGGTTTTCACTCAGCGCTTCCGTACTTACCACTCATCAAAGTATCACGTTTTATTATAAAAGAGTCCCCCGTTGCGTGTGTCTGTCTAAACGTGATAAACTCAAAAACTTTTTAATGGATTTCAATGCGGGTTTCACCGCTATATTAATAAAAATTATAATTTCTTCATTTTCTCACACAAAAGTAATTGGCTTAAACAAAGTTATCTTATACTTGTGAATCAATTTAGATTTAGGAAATATTAGAGAAAGTAATAATAAATATAAACTAACTATAAATAGAATAAATGTCCCAAAGTAAAGTAAAGTAATTTAAGTTTAACACTTAATAATTTGAGAGAATGGTCCCTGAGATAGGTATACAATACCTGTAGTACAGGTCACCAGTGCCCCACTCTGCTAAAGAGGTTTCATTTTACTTACATTATTAATTCAATAGTTTCTTGCCAGTTCTTCTCCATGGAAGCGACCAACCCAAACCGTGCTTCTTTTTCGACGTTTTATAAGTGCCCACCTGGGCCTACGTGAAATAAAAATATTTTGATTTTGAATATGATGGCCGTCTGAATGCGAAATTTAATGTGGCGGGTTCGATTCCCGCTGAGGGCAGATATTTGTGCGATGAATTCGGGTATTTGTACCTGAGTCTTGGAAGTCCTATGTATTAATGTATAAAACTAAATATATCGGCGTCTAATTACCAAAGCACAAGCTTTGGTAATTAGACGCTCTGCTAAGCTCTGCTTAATTCGGGCAATTTGTGTGGGATTGTCCCAAAGTATTTATTTATATTATTTTCTTTATTAAGATATTTTTTCAAGTACGATTTATGTATACAATATGTACTAATTAAGCATGTATCTCATGAATTAAGCCGTGGTGGCCGAGTGGTTCGAGCAGTTGCCTGCGACGCAAAGGTCGCAAGTTCGAATCCCGACTGTACCAATGAGTTTTTCTGAACTTAAGTACAGTAATTAGTCACACCACGAGCTTTACGGTGAAGGAAAACATCGAGAGGAAACCTGCATACCTCTGTGAAGAAATTCAAAGGCATATGTATAGTCGTGCTTGAGTAACGGCGATGGACTCACCATCTGTCCCGTTGGCACCTAATATACCTCTGGCAGAAAGTGGGTGTGTGGGTATTACCTAGACACCTCTGCCTACCCCTTCGGGGACCCTTGTGGGAAGGCGTGAGGATATATTATTATTATTATTATCTCATGAATCATGAAGATCTGGTGAATCATCGAGCGAAAGGGGCTTGCAAGTCTTGAGAGGACTAGCGCTCTACTCCCTATATGTACGATAGGTACAAGGTTGGTCGATACCCCTGGTGTTGCAAGCGTTCATAGGCGGCGGTAACCGCTTACCATGGACCGCATGCTTAATTACTACCCGTGTGGTAAAAAGGATAGAAAGTAATAACCACGAGAATTCTCGCTTAAATGTAAAAACAAGTGGTCCGCAATTTTCGTCAGTGATTCATTAAACTCGGTACCTAATCACACTTCAATGGACGCTCGAGATTTTTAATATTTGAGCAATTTTATAAGAGCTAAGATTATATTTTTTTTGTTATAACATTTTCAAGAAACCCTTTGCTTAGACTATGTTCTCGACAGAGAATAAAGACAGTAAACCACTACAACCACTGTGCTAAAGCGAAAAAAAAACAATTTCATTCAGTTTTGCTATCAATTTGTATAATTAAGTAGCTGCCTGTGAATTTGGTACTACCTAAAAGGTGAAGTAAATTTTAGCTTTTACTTATTTCCTCGTATTTTAATTTTTTTTCTCTCCATAAGAACTTAGACTTCATCAAACACAAATAAAAAACATCCAAATCGGTTCAGCCGAGAGTTTAGACTTTTACGCTTAGCAACAAATTTAGTGATTCATTATTATTTATATAGATATTATTACTTGTATTATTGATTATAAAGCAATCGTTAGCGTTAAGTCGTCCGCAGGCGATAACCGAGCGGTATTGTTTAGTAAGTCATGCATCGGTAGATGTCGAGGCCAGTGTTTAATCGATACTCGGTGGTGTGCCTCACGTGGAGCTTAGAGTGGGCACATAAACCTACTTTGATGTTCTGCTAAGCTTGGAGTAAGGTTTATTAACCTTTATTAAGGTTAATTCAAATGTTGACCCTCAGGAACATGCAATGACATTTAAATTAAGACTTAACAACGATTTGAACTACTTGAATCTATACAATTGGTTAAGAATGTATACAATTTGTAGTGCGAAAAATATTGGAAAAATTAATTAGATCCAAAAAAAATTTTGCTCATAATTTTTTTTGGATTTTTAAGAAAAAAAAAAGGTTTTTACGTATATAATCTAACATCTTTTTTCTTTTTCATCACTCTCAAATGCCGGATGAAATCCAAAGTGAAAGTTACGAAATATAGTCAGCATATTAGCGTGGCAGCTAACGCGTCTGTCGCGAACAGGCCAGCTCGCCGTATCGTCCCTTCGCTTTTAAGTTAAATAAAGGGATAATTACCCATTAAAATTTACGAGCTTCGTATTTCGTTTGATTTATTTTAAAATCCTATACAGTTTAATACCGTAATAATTAGTTTCTGAACTTAAGTTCAGTGATTCGTCATACCACGAGCTTTACGGTGAAGGAAATCATCGAGAGAGAACGTGCGCTCTATACTCTGTGCCTACCCCGTTAGGGACTCGGCATGATGATATGATGATGAAAACATCGAGAGGAAACCTGCATAAGTTTGGAAATAAATTCAAAGGAAATAAATATTTAGTCTAGAGTTTTTTGGTTTGAACAATTAACCTCAGGATGTACTAATCCGATTTTGCATTAGATTTGCATTGCGTTTAATGAGGAAGGGTCCATATCGATCGATCAAACAAAGTGGAGAAACAATATATAAGGCAATCTATCGTGAATGAAGCCACAGAGCTCAAATAGTGTATTTCAAAACCAGACACCTTTCATAATAGTTCGGTTTGTATATTTATTTTGTGATTCCCGTGCGTTGTATGGGCTCACGTATCTATTTAAGTCTGTGCGATTGATGGGTGTGCAAACAGTTGTACCTCGTCTTCAATTGATTGAAAACATAACAGACATTTACGACACCTCCTGATTTTTGAGTTCTTTTTTCAATTAGATTGTTTACACAAGATGTTTCAGAAAATAGAGCAGTTGTCTTCTAGAAGTTGTCGGGTATTGCGAACATATCGCCAAGACGAAAAAATAAAACAAATAGCTCCAAAAGAAAAAACAAAATGACAGTATCAAAATCAAAATATTTTATTTCACATAGGCCTAGATGGGCACTTATAAAACGTGAAAAAAGGTACACGGTTCGGGTTGGTCGTTTCCGTGGCGAAGAACCGGTAAGAAACTCCATGGTTACTCTTTTCAAATCATTTCACTAGGGGGGTGTTTGAACTCTGAAACGTTATTAATTATGTAAAAAACTAGCTGTCCCGCCCAGCTTCGCTCGGGTTAAAAAGTTAAATTGCCCGTAACACGATCGCAGCGCCACCTATTGGGTCCAATTGTAAATCTAAACCATTCTCAAATCTAGCTTAAGACACACAGAAACACACAGAAAGCTTCGCCCGGGTTTTTACCCGGGTTAGGTAAAATTCTTGAAACTCGATCGCAGCGCCACCTGTCGGGTCCAATTTAATATAGCCTTTGTTACTCGGGGATAATGTAGCTTTCCAAAGGTGAAAGAATTTTTGAAATCGGTCCAGTAGTTTCGGAGCCTATTCATTACAAACAAACAAACAAACAAACAAACAAATCTTTCCTCTTTATAATATTAGTATAGATAACTAAAACGTCGTTAGATTACACCTGAGTATTTAAGAAGTATCACCTGAGAAAATACGGAAAAAATAATCTTCTTAGGTTTTTTTTTATATTTTAATTAATTTTAATTGTGCTCAATGATATGATATTTTAGCAACTGATTTATTTTCTGAGAAACAGTATATTGGTGTGTGTTAACGAGAACATACCTACTAGTTGTTTAGACGCAGCCGTTTGGTTAAGCAATGCTTTGCTTATCTCGAGAGCTGCAATTTTGAACTAAATTGTTAAATATTTGAATTTATTTATTACTAAATTGTGATTTTACTAAACACCTGAATAAAAAATCGATTAAACAATGAAGGATGGGAATGTCGTAAGTAGGTACGAAAAACTGGAAATACGTAAGATGACACAGATAGATGTGCATGAAGTGGAAGAGGTCTGTGCACCTAGTCTTTCGCGGTATAGGTAGAGAGAGCAGACCATCAGTTCTCCCTACACTTACAGATCTCTTTCGATTCATTCACTTTCATCTGTCTCTTCATAAGAACGCGCCAGTTACTCTTGACTCTCCAACGTGACGTTCGACCAATCTTTTTCAGTTTTCGATAGATTTAATCGAGCTCAAATAAGTAATACAATTTTGTAATGAATTAACTATATTTAAATTTTCACAGACATTGAATCGACTGCATTAGCTGCTTGTGCAGCAACAATAACGGCTTAATACCTAGATGTCTGAATAATTACTGTAATTAATAGCATAGTAATTACCTGCGTTACAAACTGGCATAGTCTTATTGAGTGTATTCATTAGCTTGACGGTGATTCAAACTAATATTCATTGTGATCATTGTGACTTGTTCGTAAAATCTAAAATCACCGGCACTTAAATTCTAAATGATCATTTTATAAAGAAGATTATTTCAGGAACTACTGACATGCTGCATTAGATAGTTCATTGTATATTTGGGAAAGCTAAGAGGATAGGGTTGATAATATCCACGATGGTAAATATCTCCATAAAGAACTTTAAAAGCAAGATAAAAAATAAATTTTAGACAGTGTTTTTAGATGAGCAGAACATGTATTACTTAATTTCTGTAATTTTTTTTTAATGTAAAAAATTATAACAGTTTGGTGTATGTCTATTATTGATGTACATATTAGGTTTTCAATTTTAGATTCTTATATTACAGTGTCAAAATATGTATATTGTTGGTGTATATCATACATACATACATATCATCACGCCAAGTCCCTAACGGGGTAGACAGAGAGTATAGAGCGCCAGTTCTCTCTAGACTTACATACCTCTTTCGCTTCGTCCACATTCATCAGTCTCTTCATACATGCACGTCGGTTTCGAGTACTCTTAACGTTCCCGTCCTTGAGAGTCCGATCTATTTGATCCAGGTAGTTGGAACGTGGCCTTCCTCTGCCTCTTCTTGCACACACTTTTGCTTTGTGGTGTATATCAATAAAATAAATATATCCTCACGCCTTCCCACAAGGGTCCCCGAAGGGGTAGGCAGAGGTGTATAGGTAATACCCACACACCCACTTTCCGCCAGAGGTATATTAGGTGCCAACGTGACAGATGGCGAGTCCATCGCCGTTACTCAAGCACGACTGTACATACGCCTTTGAATTTCTTCTCAGACGTATGCAGGTTTCCTCTCGATGTTTTCCTTCACCGTAAAGCTCGTGGTGTGACTAATCATTGTACTGTAGTTCAGAAAAACTCATTGGTACAGTCGGGATTCGAACTTGCGATCTTTGTGTCGCAGGCAACTATAAATATAACAATAAAAATAAATAAATAAATCTGCTATCATATATACGATAGCGAATAATCTATTTGAAACGCGAGACATAGCTACTTCTAAATAAGGAAAAGAAAACCAATCACTTTTGGCATGGTAAGTCGTTCTAGTACTATAAAGGACCCGAAAAGATCCTCAGGCTAATAACAGAAATTACCTGTAATTTTAAGTAATATTTACCTCAGACCAAGGTCTATTTATATCCGCAACTAAACACATAAACTTAAATATCAATATTGAATTAGCAACCCTTTCCGCGGTCAGGGCAGAATGGGTGAAACTCAAGCTAGGACTGAAATATCTATCCTGCAACATGAATTATTCAAACCCCGGTACATTTTAAATACTATTCGGTAATCATACTCGGTTTTGCAGCATATGCTGTCATTAAATCGTTGATATCGAACTTCGGGATGAGACGAGATATTAGCAATTAACAATTATTACATTCACACTAACACATAAAATATCTTCACGCCTTCCCACAAGGGTCCCCAAAGTGGTATGCAGAGGTTTGTGTGTACGCACAAGCCCACTTACCACCAGAGATAAATGTACATCGGAGATATAATACATTTTAGGAGCAAACGTCACAAATGGCGAATCCACCTTTGATAAGTACTACTTTTGATAATTTATATATATATAACCTCACGGTAGTACCCAGACACCGACTTTCTGCCAGAAATATATTTTAAGTGCCAACGTGACAGATGGCGAGCCCATCGCTGTTGCTCAAGCACGACTTTGAAATGCTTCTCTGTTGTATGCATGTTTCCTCTCGATGTTTTCCTTCGCCGTAAAGCTTGTGGTATGACTAACCACTGTACTTAAGTTCAGAAAAACTCATTGGTACAGTCGGGATTCGAACTTGCGATCTTTTTATCGCTGGCTGAGTGCCTCGAGGAGTAATTAGAGGGTGTAGAACACCTGACCTCTGCAAACGTATAACGCTCTTGCGGTTCATCTACGTACTTTCTCCAGTGTCTTCATACATGAGTTTCCATCAATCAGTTTTATTATATAGATCATTAAGGCACCATTCCTTGTTGAAGCTACACCTCACCTCACCTCAAGAACAACTATCAGAAAACAGTGCACGATTTAGTCTACACTTAAGTACTCACGAAGACATCGATAACTCAGTGGCCACGCGACAGTCTGTCCCTAGAGAAATAACCACTCTGTAACTAACTTCGTAATATAAACTAATACGACCTGGTAATAATTAGTTTCGCTGTTTTTTTTATTTGGCCTTGGCTTTTAGTCCAATGGGACTCTTGGTAATGACTTTCGTCTCCTAACACGGGTACAGAGTTATCAGATTTAATAAACATAATATGTAATATTGTATATCTTACCGCCGTCTTATCTGAGCTATGGCGGTCATAAGTACAGTGATTAGTCACACCACGAGCTTTAGGGTGAAAAAAAACATCGAGACGGAACCTAGCATACGTTTGCGAAGAAATTCAAAGATGTATTTCACCGTCTGTCACGTTGGCATCTAAAGTGTTTATCTGTGGCGAAAAGTGGGTGCTTGAATACTTCCTACACTATTATATATTTAGGTTACCAAAACTCTTTTTATCGCGCTTTACGAATCGCAAATGATTTATCGCGTCCAATAATTTAGGATGAAAATTAATTTGCAAAAGTCAACCCAAAGCCAGTGAAAACAGAACGCTATCTTCAAGTTAATTGCCGTTTGATGTAATGGTTAAAAGTTGGGCACAACCCGTCCCAAATCGGTGAGCAGTTTCTGTGATGTAAAATGAAAGGCGGATTTTTAACTCGGGGCCAAAATATATGCGACTATGGAAATGAACAAGCTTTCTTTTACAAACAATTCGTCTGGTTTTGTTTTCTTTATTTTTTTAATGATAAAAAAAAAGTAGGTTTTGAGATTGTGAACAATAGAAACTTTGCTGAGGCAAGTACAGGAATTAATCGCATCTCGAGTTTTACATACATATAATCACGCCTCTTTCCCGTAGGGGTAGGCAGAGACCACTTCTTTCCACTTGCCACGATCCTTACATACTTTTTTCGCTTCGTCCACTTTGATTATTCTCTTCATACATGCTCTTCGGTTTAGGGTACTCTTGACCTAGCCTTTTTTCAAGTTTTCAAGTTTCGAGTTTTACAACGAAGGATAACTTCGTGTACTTGCGCACGTCAGAAGAAAACCTTTGTGTGAATATGTTAAAGTTCAGGGAGCATAGTTCGCAGATAGCGAAAAGCTCGCTCTCTGTCTCTGACAACAAACGAATAAAAGGTACGAGCTCAAAAGCAAGATGAAGTTTTATTTAAATAGTGACTAGGCAATGAATTGCTTCTTTTGCAACCTATTTACCCTGACGTCGCAGGTTCGATTGACGGCGTTATTTGAGTGATGAAGTGAGTATTTGCTCCATGGTCTTGGATGGATGGACGACCGTCTGGTCTAGTGGTTAAAGCTCCTGGCTGCGAGACTTGAGGTCGTGGGTTCGAGTCCCGCTGAGGGCAGATATTTGTGTGATGAACACGAATATTTGTACCTTAGTCTTGGATGTCCTATGTATTTGTGTATATATCTATCTATATAAGTAAATGTATCGTTGTCTAGTTACCATAACACAAGCTTTGCTTAATTTGGGACTAGGTCAATTTGTGTGGAATGGAATTGTCCCAGGTCCCAGGTCCCAGGCCTTTGTACATGGATGTCTAGTCCTGTCCCATAGTAGAAGCTCTGCATAGTTTTAGGACTATGTCAACTGTCCCGGGTATTTTCTTATCAATAATGGCCTAAATGAAATGGAATAGTCAAACTAGGAGCTTTACGGTGAAAGAAAACATTGAGAGGAAATCTGCACACGCTTGAGAAGCAATTCAAAGGCGTATGTATATTCGTGTTTGAATAACGGCGAACGTTGGCACCTAGAATATATCTCTGGCAGAAAGTGGTCTGGTGGAAAGAAGACCCCTTTGGGGACCCTTATGGGAAGGCGTGAGTTTATATTTGTCTTCGGACTTAATACCACCAACCCGTGCTGAGCCCAACGCATGCTTCAGTAATTTATTTTTAAGACTTGGCGTGATGTTATGTATGTATGTATAATTCCTCTCACACAGCGCTCGTAACAAAAAGGCAACGTGTGTCAAATTACTCCCAATTTTTTACCCATTTACGGATTTATTCGCTCCAAGGCCGGATGCGTAGGTAGGGTTTGAACTCGAATCTTCCGGGAAATTTAGTACGGTCATTTATCAAGGCATTTTGTTGTGGAAACCTTAATAATGGTTTGTGATTATCGTCATTATTGACAAGCATCAGACGATCAGTTATACTGACAGTTGCAGCTAGCTAATTATGTAGGCTTTACGGTGGGCTAGGAGGTCGTACGATCCTTTCCCAGTACAGCTATTTGATTCTGAACATAATGCTAGGCTGCGGCCTTATTTGCCACCCCAGTGGTATAAAAAAACATACGTATAATTTTGTCTGCCGCCTGTGTTCTTATAAAAATATTTTTTTTACGTAGCATGAACCTCTAAATGTTTCCTTCACCGTTAAGCTAGTGGTGTGACTAATCACTGTACTTAGGATCAGAAAAACTCTTTGCCACAGCCGGGATTCGAAGTTGCTATCTTTGTGGTTCAACTATTCGAACTGCTCGGCCACCGCGGTTTGCGTGTATGACTAGGTGTTTATAAACCTCAAACTTTTGCGTTCTTGAATAAAGATGGCAACTGGGTGGGATGGATGTCAGGGAAAAACCCGGGGGTATTATCCTCGCGTTGCTGACCGCCTATAAAAATTAGCTGTCTTATCAGAGGTATATACGAAACTGGTAGAACATACGCTAGCCGATAGTCTTCTAGGTCTGCAAAATCTTTCCGTAACAATTATATACCTTCACGCTTACAAAAATCCCCGGAGGGGTAGGCAGAGGAGTGATCATGGATTTCGAATCGGGAACGTGGTCTACCTCTCCCTTTTATTTTACTCTCAAACTTCTCTTTTATAAATGTTTTTTATGAAAAAGTTAATTGAAATATGAAAATCCATTGTTCACTGAACAAGTGCAATGGACAGAACAAATACAAATCCTTGTTTCAATTTTGCATAACCATGAAAACAATGAAATTCATATTTATTCCATATTTTGTAGTACGACAATGATGGTACCTGTCCTGTCCAGCTTCGCTTATGAATATTAAAAAATAAACTGTTGCTATAGTAACCGTTACGATTATAGCAACGGTTGCTTAGGTGTAAAGTTTTAAAGATCTCGCGTAGTCACTGATATTTTGCTTAGATATAGGCCTCAGAAAGGCTTCGAGACGAATGGCTTGTAGGTGATACAAAGGTATCTTTTCTTCTTCTTTCTGTCGGTCTTTATACAGCATACATACAGATAACCCTGGCCACTTTAGAAATACATGCAGAAGAACTACTTGGAATCAGCAAAAAAATAAGAAATAGTCACTCGACATAATATTATTTAATATAGAAACTAATGTTTATTTTATTTAATTTAAACAGATATAAAATAAACGTATCGTACAACCATTACGTAAATGTGTCATATACGGTTTGTACATATTCATATGATGTGACGTCATGTGACTTGCTTGCTACCACCCTCTATGGCAGTTTCTGACACGATGATAAGCTCATTAGGCATGTTGGGAAAAAGTATTTTTATACCACCAACGTGGATAATATGCATGCAGTCCACCTGATGGTAAGCGGTTACCGCCGACTATGAACATTTAAAATACCAGAGACTTGCATAACAGAAATCTTTTCACGTAACCTAACATACAAACTCACTTTCGGTGCTATTATATTATATAATGTAGGTTAGAATTGAATGAGATTTTATTTCCTACACTGTAACTCGGGACAATAACTTATTAAGACCCCGGAACTCAAAGGTTGAAGAGGATAGGCATGAAATTACGGACGCCGGAAATAGATGGGCCATCGTAAGTACGAGCACAATGGGAGAATGCGACAGGAATTGTTCATTGTATTCTGAATAGAGCGTATTCAGTGAGCTAGATATACGTCTAGAATAAAGGCAGGGTGTAATTCTTTAGGATGCAGTATGGACTGATGCCATTGGTCAATCTGTACGTTGCTTGTTAGACACGCGCTGCGAGCCTTAAAGTTAGAATAACTGAAAGTTGGTAATATCGTCTCAAACAGGTCTCGACAACTTACACTTGTTCACGTTCCACTACTTAGATCAAATCGATCGAACACCCAAGGTTTTGAACTTCAAGAGTACCCGTAGTTGCGAGCGTATATTAAGAGACGTATGTACAGAGAGAACTGCCGCACTACTCTCTCCGCCTACTGAGAGAATCGGCGTGTTTATAATATGTATGAAACAAAATTATAACAATGTTGAAAAGCATTCCTGCTTACATAATTATATTAAACAGAGTATCGTTTAAAGAATTTCGTAATCATTTACAATATGTTTTTTTAAGTAAGGTGACAGGAGATGCTTTCAATTTTATAATCATGCAACAAACTTTCGTATATGAAGGAGAATGTATTTTTCTGTGTCGTCATGGTAACAGAAAACAATCGCAATTCTAAAGTCCTCCCATTTAGCTGACCGCCACAAAACGAATGGTAAGGAACGGAGAATATTTGCATAATCTTTACATTTGCACAAATGTAATTTAGGAGGTTTATCTTTTGAATTATGTTCCCATCCAATTTCGTAGCGTGTTTCTTGTTCCAATTCAATTTCGAAAATTCTATTTTGTTCACAGAGAATCGAAATATTCTGACACTAGGCTCTGCCCCGCGATTTCACCTGCGTAAGATTTGTTTTTTTTTAGCTAATGAATTATCTCTATGCTAGATTATATTGAATTCCGTTCAGCCATTCTTGCGTGATTGATTAAAAAACATCCTCATATATCCTCAGAACCTTTCAGATCTATAATTATGGCAGAATATAACTCTATGACGCGTATTAAAAAGCCGTGGTAGCCGACTGGTTTGATTATTCGTCGGTTAAATAAAGATCGCATGTTTAAATCTAGGCGATCTGTATTTTTTTTAACTTAAGTGTAGTGATTTAACACACCACGAGTTCAAAGATATAAGGATATGTAAAAAGGGCGAAAAGCTTAAACTCATAACGATTAAAATTGTGAGTCCCATTGCATGGGAAAACCGTATCTGCTTCAAAGTTGTTTTTTTAAACACTGAAATAACAAGCTAAGCCTTTCTTCACCTGAATGATATATGAGCCTGTAGCGTGACATTTAGACAACGTACCTCGTAAGTCGCCCCAAGGCAGGTGTAAGCATTATCGATGATATTCATACGACGCAGAGTTTGTTGAATTTATAACGAAATCTGTCTGGTATTTGAGCGTAGAATTATTTTATTTTCAGGCTTATAAACTGAGTCAGTATTTACATACATACATATCATGCCAAGTCCCTAACGGGGTAGGCAGAGAGTATAGAGCACCAGTTCCTCTAGACTTACATACCTCTTTCGCTTCGTCCACATTCATCAGTCTCTACATACATGCTCGTCGGTTTCGAGTACTCTTAACGTTCCCGTCCTTGAGCGTCCGATCGATTTGATCCAGGTAGTTGGAACGTGGCCTTCCTCTGCCTCTTCTTGCACACACTTTTGCTTTGTACATCTGTCATGTATATTTGTATGTCAGTATTTAGTTGCAGAATTATGGTAGAGTGTCCATTTGCTAAAAGATTCCGCGATTCTGTGTGGCTGTTATCATTTTAATAATGAGATAGAAATTCGTGTTTGAATATATCTTCACGCCTTCCTCCAAGTATCCCCGAAATGGTAGGCAGTGGTGTATAGGTATTACCCACATACCCACTCTCCGCCGGAGATTTATTTTAGGTGCCGAAAGTGACAGATAGCGAGTCCACCGTCGTAACTTGTTCTCAAACATATGTGGTCTTCCTCTCGATGTTTTTGTTCACCGTCAAGCTCGTGGTGTGTCTATTCAGTGCATTCACACACTATTCACTTTCAGGAAAACTCATTGGTCCAGCCTAGATTCGAACATGCACTCTTATTGTTGCAGTCAACTCCTCGAACCACTCGGCCACTGCGGCATTTTTACGACACGGTGTTTGAATATAAGAATGCTATCATTAAAAAAGATGGGAACGAAGAGTACTCAAAACTGCTAACGTGTATGAAGAGATGGACTAATGTGGATAAAGCGAAAGAGGTCTGCTTCTAGACAATTGGCGCTTTTTTCTCTCTGCGTCCTCTGTGAAGGGCTCGGCGTGATGATATATATGTATATATACATACATATGTAGTTGAGTAACATGGTTTTATTTCATCATAACTTTAACATGTGTAGCTTATAACTTTCCCTTTGTTCCTCTTCAGTTTCAACTTATAAAGTTTGATAATAATAATTTTGGTATTTCGATCGAGACCTCTCGTGACCATCGCCCCTGGGATGTGCTAAGGCAAAGTGCAGGAGGGCACTGGTGCGCTCCTCAGAAGATCTCCAGAGCCCTCAAAGGGGGTTTCAGTGAGTATCAAAAAAATCAAAATCAAAATATTTTACAGGGAACAGGACACAGGGAACACTTATTGAACGTCACATATTTAATATAAACAAAAGTTACCAGAGAAATACCTATAGAAGCACCTATAGAAGGCTTCCCACTCGAATAAAAAAAATAAGAAAGGCGGGCTGGAACATATCTAGCTCAGTGAATAAGCATTGCTATCCAGCGTGGCAATACTGCTATTCTTCTTGGCACGTTGCCTCGGGATACCGAAATGGGTCAAATATTTTATCTGTAAGTTGATACTTAGTTATACAACTGTCTCTTGTAAATATTGTTAACAGTTATTATTATTAAAATATGATATTTCGGAGTAAAACAATTATTATGCCAATCTGAATGCCAGAGTGAATCTTTTCAGTCCATTAAGCAATCTCTTCCGTACCGATAAATGTAATTTAAATCGAGTATTGATAAACTGACTCAACTCATAACTTTCTCAGCGGTAAATTGGAATTTCCCCAGAAGTAGTACTTCAAACGAGGGATTAAATCGACCCCTGACATGAATGTGATGGGTGACATTTGGAAGAAAATTGTTTTCCATTATGTTGATAAATGAAAAGGGAAAAGAATATTTATTTATTTCTTCGTATGTATTTATTCGTATATTTTATTCACGAGGTATAATTCACTCGGTGAATACTCCCGAGTAATTAGCTGAGTTGTGCTTCTGCGGTGAGCAATGTTTCCAGGGTTTATGACGGGTTGTGTCTGTGGTCGGTTGATTAGTCTTACCGTAAGTCAAAGAGGCGAGGAATTAAAAAATATTGAGCTTTTGCTCTAAAATCAAGACAAAGTGCAATATTAGAGAATAGCCCGCACAAACAAACCGATGTACAGACATATATTCTTATGCCTATCTAAAGGGTCCCCGAAGGGGTAGGCGTTGGTGTATAGGTACTACACACCCTCTTTTCGCCAGATATATACTTAAGGTGCCCACGTGACATATGGCGAGTCCATCGCCGTTACTCAAGCACGACTATACATACGTATTTGAATGTGTTCTCTAACGTATGCAGATTTCCTCTCACTGGAAAGCTCATGGTTTGACTAATCACTGGACTTATGTTTAGAAAAACTCATTCGAACTTTCAACCTTTGTGTGGCAGGCAACCACTCGAACCACTCAAACACGGCTCTACACAAAACTTTTTTTGTATGTGCTCCGTATCCTAAGCCGCGGGAACAGCTTGTATATGTCTTCACACCTTCCCACAAGAGTAGGCAGAGATTTGTAATTACGTACTCTCCTTTTTCCGGATAAAATCAAAATCGAAATCAAAATCTTTTTATTTCACATAGGCCCAGGTGGGCACTTATAAAACGTCGAAAAACTCCATGGTTACTCTTTTCTATATATTTAGGTGACCGAAGGTGAGTCTATTATTCTACTACTCGAACCCCTCGACCACTACGAGTCCATATCCATACTAATACTAGCTGTCCCGCCCAGCTTCGCCCGGGTGACAAAGTTAAACTTCCTGAAACACGATCGCAGCGCCACCTATCGGGTCCAATTGGGATATAAGCTATCCTATCTTCTAAGTTGGATCAAACTGCACAACTGCACGGTGTGCAAATTTGATTGAAATCGGTTAAGTAGTTTAGGCGCCCAACGCGGACAAACAACGTGACACGTAACTTATATATATTAAAATTATAGAGGAAAGATTTGTATGTTTGTAAGGAATTGGCTCAAAAAGTACTGGACCGATTCTGACCATTACAATGCTACATTATCACTGATTAATATAGGCTATTTTAATTGCAAGAGAAAAATTAGTTTTATGCAAAAATGTTTAAAAAATAACTGTCCACCCATGTGAAGTCGGGACTGGTCGCGTTACTATATTATACCCCATATTATTTAAGTGGACTCTATATAGGCTTTACCTTCGAGCCCACTTTTGAGACGAAATAAAGTTGAAGGATCCAATAAGGATCAGAGTTATGAATTCGAAAAGGTCCTGAAGTTCTTGAGCAAGGTCAACAGGTAAAATGTTATGAGACTAATTTCATCCCTGAAATATGTATTCTGTTTCGTATTTGGAAGGACGGACATTATGAGGCTTAGAGCAAACTAGATGTACCCGCGTTTTACTCGTAATAAATTAAATTATGTATACATATACAGTGTCTCAAAGGTAGAACTCAAAATTGTCTTCTAGAAGTTGTAGGGTGTTGTGAATATATCGTCATGACGATGCAATACAATGGCAATGATTTGCTCCTCTGGTACAGAGTTTATATATGTAATCTTTTCTACCCCTACGTAAAAGGGAACAAATGTTAAAAAAGAAAACCGGGGAGTTTGTTTCGCCGTTTCTTCTCCTGGCAGGTACTTTTTTCTTGGAAACGGTGGTAACTTTAGTTTATATTAAATATGTGACGTTCAATAAGTGTTCCCTGTGTCCCTTACATTGAATAAAATACTTTGATTTTGATTTTTGATTCAGATTTTGATTAAAATAAATTAATTCAACGATAACATTATTAGAGGGCCAATCATAATTTTCTTTGATACAATATACTAAAAGATTTACACCACGAGCTGTATGGCGTACGACGTATGTATAGTCGTGCTTGAGGAACCGTGATGGACTCGCCATCTGTCATGTTAGCACTTAATATACATCTCCGGCGAAAAGTGGGTGAGTGGCTACCCTGCCTACCTCTTCGGGAACCCTTGTAGAAAGACGTGAAGATATTTAGACTTCACGTCTTCATGTACGTCACTTCATACTGACACGCTTGTCCCTAAAGCGTTAAACGATAGAGACGTAATAGAATATTTTTCTAGAGAAAGTACGTTATAATAAAATATTTTCTCCAAAAAGTACTCAATATTAATTATGTTATGTCCCTTCTCCTTTTACCGCAAATTATGCTGCAAACATTAAATCAAGCTTTCGCCTTAGGATTTGCCTCAAATTCATGAAAAGGCTATTCTAGTCTACATAATTTAATATTTTAAATACGATAAAGTTCTAAAGCAATTTTGTGATTAGTCTCCTTGGTTACAAAAAAATCAAGGATGGAAAAGGGGGATAGTATTTATCCAATGTATGCCGAGTTAAAATATGTAAAAGACAAAATAACTACTTAGATAGAATAATGAGCAAAATTATCTGTTGATTATTCTAAGTAATTTTAGAAAAAAAAATACGAATTCTCAATCAATGTATGAACATTTTATATAAATTTTAACTACCTGTTTTCAGACAACATCATTGGCAAATATACCGAACTATAAGCCATAATTTTCGCAGAAATCGCAGTTTCCGTAAGCCTAAAGAAAGTGGCAACACTTGAGGTATCATTCGCACGTCACCATTAAAAACCTCATTGCACGTTACTGAGTTTTTATTTACTGTGTTGCAATATAAGGAAATTCGTTTCGTTCCTTTAGCTAGCAAAACCATTACTCACTAAAGTCTGGAAATTCTCACGATTTTCGCTGAGAATTTCGCTGCGATTACTTTATTCAGATGTATATTAAAATTTCAGGAAATATTTAAACTAGAAACTCACCTTAGTAGGAATGCAATCCAACACAATCACTACACACGTAATATATTGTTTTCAGTATTTATGAAAAACGATGCTGCCTCGGTAGAACGCGGAGCGAGACTGGGTAACGTTCAGGGGGCACCAAAGATCAAATAAGCGGAAACTCTCAGAGTCGACACTGTGCTCGATTTGACAACTTTAGAAAAAAGACTTGCTACTATTCTGTAAACATGTATTTTAATGATAAATAAAATAAAATTTGATTTATATTTAGAAGTATATAATTTCTCAAAAATTCGCATGCGAATATAATGTGGACGAACACACGATTCAATCACTATGTACCTTTTGAACATTACATTAAGTAACTAGCCATGGCGAATAAAATTATTTAATTTCGTATCAACTTAAAAAAAAAAATAATGTGCGATTAAAACATACTGAGGAGGCATCTACTTTGCATTAAATTATGCAAATATTCATAATAACTATATGAATAATGTCTCATGAATAACAATCAAACAATTTTTCTTAACTGATTCCATTATAAGTAGGTAAAGAATAAGTCCAGTAAACTTACCCAACAAATAGTGAACTATTAATACCTTAACGACATATCTTCATCCGGTCTTCCTCTAGCAGACGTTAATGAGCGTATTATTTAACATTAACGAAATGGATCCCTCCGCTCAAGCGCTTGCTCAGTTATGATTATGTGTTTTCTTGTTTACAACAACGTAAATACCTCAAATATTAAGATGTGATGTATATTTTATAACTAAATTAACAAAGATCGTAAAGTAGAGAAGTATAGCTTATAATGTAGGCTTTAGTAGGTATATTTTTCTTTTATTCGTCAGTCATATTGCATGATAAATAAATGCCTGATGGGCCGTATGCTTGTTTGCCACTCTTGTTGTATAAAAAAAAAAATGCCTATCTTTGTTTGTCTACTTTTGTATCTATTATTATTTTATATATTTGTTTAATGTTTGTATCTATTTTAACAACCATATTCTCCATCATTACTTTATATCTATAATAATATTATAAAGAGGAAAGATTTGTTTGTTTGTTTGTTTGTTTGTAATGAATAGGCTCCGAAACTACTGGACCGATTTCAAAAATTCTTTCACCTTTCGAAAGCTACATTATCCCCGAGTAACATAGGCTATATTAAATTGGACCCGATAGGTGGCGCTGCGATCGAGTTTTAGGAACTTTAACTTTTTCACCCGTGCGAAGCTATCCCTTTCTGTGTGTCTTAAGGTGGATTCGAGAATGGTTTAGATTTACAATTGGACCCGATAGGTGGCGCTGCGATCGTGTTACGGGCAATTTAACTTTTTCACCCGAGCAAAGCTGGGCGGGACAGCTAGTTATTGATAAATGTAGCCTCCATGTATATAATACCTTTCGTTTTTATATAGGTACTACTATTTTTGTGTCAGATATGGTCAGATATATTAAATTAAGTTCTACCTTATCAGACACAACGAGGATAAAAAGAAAGAAATGAAAGATCTTTATTCATCACACGTTATGTGAATGTATATATTTTTAAGTTAAGATGCAGAATGTGAAACTCACAATAAGTATTGATAATTATAAGCAGCATTAAAAAGTCTCTTTCTAAAGTCGATTGCCTATGCCTACGATATGGCACTTCTGATTACCGCCTAATCTATGCAAAGGCTTTCATCTGGCGTCCTTCTCGCACCCGATAACTTATAGCTGTTCATCTCGCTCTCACACATACTTAAACGATTGACGCAACTACACGGGAAAATGTGTCTGAAGCCGCCTCAAGGTTTCAGACTGAGAGTAGAATAATTGTTTGGATAAATTGTTGACACTTGTCATGCACTTGTAGTGACGCTGTTAAATTGTATTGTAATAAATTTTATTCAATAAATATTTATTTATTGTATTTATTTATTTATTTACACACACCTTAACATCCTTACAGTAGGTATACCAATATGATGTTAAAAGAAAATTATAATAATAATAATAACATTAATAAACTAATTTACAATATAACAAATATAATTGATTAAAAAATAATAACAAAAAACACTTACAAACATATTATATACATACGTCTTTTTCGCATTTATAATATTAAGTAAGGATTGCAAGAAGAGGCAGAGGAAGACCACGTTCCAACTACCTAGATCAAATCGATCGGACGCTCAAGGACGGGAACGTCAAGAGTACTCGAATCTGACGAGCATCTATGAAGAGACTGATGAATGTGGACGAAGCGAAAACGGTGTGTAAGTCTAGAGAGAACTAGTGCTAGAGTTAGGGACTCGGCGTGATGATATGTATTTATGTAAGTACGGATGAATTTATTTAGGCGAGCGACCTTCATACATGAAGACGTTGATGATTGTGGACGAAGCGAAAGAGGTTTGTAGGTGTAAAGAGAACTAGCATTCTACTCTATCTCTACTCCGTGCGGGACTAGACGTGATGAGGAGAAGGCTACAAAGACAAGAAAGACATAATCACATGTCTGACACAAAATGTTGCCACTGTTAAAATATATAAAGTTTGAGTTAAATTATCTAAGTAAAGTTAACGAGTAATCTGTATAGAAACCTAAAATTATAATCATCATCATCATTTCATCACGCCGAGTCCCTAACGGGGTAGGCAGAGCGTATAGATCGCCAGTTCTCTCTAGACTTACATACCTCTTTCGCTTCGTCCACATTCATCCGTCTCTTCATGCATGCTCGTCGGTTTGCGATCTGAACCTGAAATTAATTTGAGCTTTATGCTAGACTAGCTGTGCCCGCGCCTTCGTCCGCGTGGGATAGTGACTTTGCGCAGTATTTTTTTATTTATTTTGGATGTGTGTGTGTGTGTGTGTATAGGGGATGCCTACGTCATAGTAGCTTTATGCATGCAAAGTCTCAGCCCGATCAGTTTAAAATTGACAAAGTTTCATTCAAACTTTCATCTCCTATTTTATCCCCTTGGGGGTCGAATTAATCAAAATCCTTTCTTAGTGCTCTGTGTTAATTAACTAGATATTATGCACCCACTACCAATTACGGTATTCCTATCAAAAAAACATCAAAGGGCATTCGGGTCTAGTGGCTTGGAAACCAGAATCCTACTGTAGCCTTAAAGGGCTTAGTAGGGTTACAAAGGACCTGTAGGAATGAAAGGCAATGGGTTAGTGGTCCTGCCCGCGAAGCTAAAGGTTACGCATTCGATACCCTCTGGGGGTAAATATCAAATTAATATCTGTGCTGCGCGGCTTCACCCGCGTAAAATGCAAACATGCGATAAGCAAACATTTAAGATTACTGCTACACTCCCTTGAGCAATAGCATGTTGATATATTGCTATCCAATAAAAAAGAAAAATTCCATGCTAGAACGGCACATAGCCACTTATATAAATAGAAACACACTTTCATTGTGTCTTCTCACAGTACTCAAGTCGTACTGACAGGGTATCCTTCTATTCCGCGAACAGATCACATTCAGGATATTTATTTATTTGGTTTAATATGGTTCTTAATCTTAATGTGTAACAGTTTAAGACGAACACAGCATGCATGTTAGTAGATACTTGTTAACTACTTTTTAAACTAAAGTGAGACAATTTATTAGAAAAATAAGTGAATGTGAATCTAAACTATTTGTGTTCATTATTCTCAAGAATATACTTTTTTATATTCGTTCAGAAGAGCGCTAAGAGCGTAGAGGGTTCGCGGAACAGAAGAGTGCGCTTGCGCAACCGTGCGGCTCGCTGGCACAGAGAACAGCGAACACACAATTTCCTGCTATAAATATAATAATGCAAAAAATATTTTCCGAATCAAAACCATAATATCAAAAAAATCTTTCATTAACCGTAAGGGACACAAGGAATGCTTATTGAAAGTACAAGGAATGCTTATTGAACGTACAAAGAATGGTTATTAAACGTACAAGGAATGCTTATTGAACGTACAAGGAATGCTTATTGAACGTACAAGGAATGCTTATTGAACTTACAAGGTATGCTTATTGAACGTACAAGGAATGCTTATTGAACGTACAAGGAATGCTTATTTAACGTACAAGGAATGCGTATGAACACACTAAATATAAAATTACAGTTTTTCCAAGAAAAAAACGTGTAAGGTGAAGAAACGGCAAAACAAACTCCCCAAGTTCCTTTTTTTACATTGGTTCCCTTTAACTAAGGGGGTAAAAAAAGATTAAATTTACATACAAATTGTATTCTCGGCAAGAGGAGCAATTCATTGCCATGCACGGCTATCATTTAAATAATCTTATGTGGTATAATAAGCTTTTTTGAATTAGTTTACGTTTAAAGACAGCTTTAAGTTCTACAAAAGGTAATTCATTTATTTTCTGAGATAGTTTATTTAAAAAACGTATACTTTGCTCGACAAATGAGTTTCTAGTTTTGTGTAGATCAGCAACTCGCTATTTTTCTTAAAATGTACAATATTCATGCAAAGATATTATCACACATTTTAGAATATATGAGTAGTTCATGAGGTTAGTATTAAAAAAAGATACCCAGCCTATGTATAATATTAGTAAAAACAATTAGTAACTGCATATTTTGGGATATGTAAGTATGTATATAATTGTTCAATTCCCACTATACAAGCTACGCTAAGTTTGGAACTAGGTCATTGTGCAATAGTCCCAAGATATGACTCCTCGACTTCACCCAGTTCAACTTGTACATATCTATTGTCCTTTGCAAACCTTGATATATCATGTAATTCAGTTGTAAACCAAATATATACATGTATACAAGGTGCCTTATCAAACATAACGGTTGTCTTCAGTTGAAGTGTTGTAAATATATCCTCATGAATGCAATAAAACAAAAAGCTGTAAAGATAGAAAAAAATATTTAAAGGGAGTACACTAACTGCGTAACATGTTTTAAGGTTTTTAAATTATTATTGAGATAAAAAAGAAAACTATGGTTTCTTAAGTTTATGTTGCAACAGATTTTTATGTATTTATTATATAGTAATACCTATTACGAATGCGAAAGTT
This sequence comes from Drepana falcataria, assembly GCA_945859725.1. Taxonomy (NCBI): domain Eukaryota; kingdom Metazoa; phylum Arthropoda; class Insecta; order Lepidoptera; family Drepanidae; genus Drepana; species Drepana falcataria. Next base: position 10,567,852 of record OX243935.1, read on the forward strand.
TGTGAGGACGTTGTTTTCTATTTCACGCAACAACTACTAAACAGAATTGGATGAATTTTGCCACAGAGATAGATTATTAGTCGGATAAGATATTTTTTACGTAGAAAAACATCTATTTATGAAATATTTTTTACGCGGATAAAATTGCGGGGCACAGCTAGTATGCTATAATTATCCCTGTTATGTAATTTTTCAACGACATGTACGGAAAACATGGGAAATTTACGACGCGCTTGTTCCGGCGTGGGTCGATCGTCTAAGCACCGTCTGTTTGTCAACGACGTCCACTAAGGGGGTTGACTTTTGGGGCGGCTTTCCACCCTCTTGCATGCAACACATCTATAAAAATCTACATCGCATTTCGACTGTATCGGGGCTTCGGCCCTCGAGGGGGGCAGCGCCAAGTTGGATTTGTACTTGCGTGGACGTTTTTACAAGTTTATTAAAAACATTATGGTAAACAAATTGACACAGTCCCAAATAAAACGAATATTAAAATAACTAGCGGCCCGTCCCGGCTTCGCACTGGTGGACATTTATATATTTAAACACTTAGGCATAAAATTTTTTTCTTGCAATTAAAATAAACTTTATTAATCACTGATAATGTAGCATTCAAATGGTGAAAGAATTTTTAAATCAGTCCAGTAGTTTTTGAGCCAACTCCTTACAAACAAACTTACATACAAACATACTTACATAGAAATCTGTCCTCTTTATAATATTAGTATAAATATAGACTAGACAGCGATATAGAGACTGATGAATGTGGACGAAGCGAAAGAGTTTATAAGTCTAGAAATAACTGCACACACTCACTTTCTGCCGGAGATATATTTTAGGTGCCAAAGTGACAGATGGCGTGTCCATCGCCGTTACTTAAGCACAACCAAACATACGCCTTTGAATTGCTTCTAAGACGTATGCAGGTTTCCTCTCGATGTTTTCCTTCACCGTAAGGCTCGTGGTGTGACTAATCACTGTACTTAAGTTCAGAAAAATTAATTGGTACAGTCGGGATTCGAACTTGCGATCTTTGTGTCGCAGGCAACTACTCGAACCACTCGGCTACCTTGGCTTTAGAGACTAAAGTATTTTTGTGGGAATGTCGCAAAGTATTAGGTATCATTAACTACTTCAATAGAACATACATATGATGCATGACCATAAATATGGACATTGGACACTATCCGTTACCAATTCGGTGTTCGTTTTCCTTTTTTTTTTTTTTTTTTTTTTTTATACCACTTGGGTGGCAAACAAGCATGCGGTCCGCCTGATGGTAAGCGGTTACCGCCGCCTATGGACGCTTGCAACACCAGGGGTATCACTCGCGCGTTGCCGACCCTGCAGGAATCTTTTCACACCCTTCTTGAAGAACTCCATGCTGTACTCTCCAGGGAAAACCTCAACGGGGAGCTCATTCCACAGCCTGAGCGTTCGCGGAAGAAAACTTCTTTGGAAGCGCACAGTGCGAGACCTTTGTGGTTCCAAGGTATGGGGATGAATTCCCCGTCGATGGCGAGAGGTGCGGTGGTAGAAGGTGGAAGTGGGCATCATATCGAACAATTCTGCAGAACACTCCCCGTTATACAAGCGGTAGAACACACACAGGGAGGCAAAGTCTCTCCTCAGACTTAGTGATTCCAAGCCGCTTGTGAGCATGGGATCGTCGACAATTCTAGCGGCGCGTTTCTGAACCGCGTCAAAAGGCCCAAGCTGGTATCCAGGGGCTCCAGCCCACAGGTGGCAGCAGTACTCCATATGTGGCCGAACTTGCGACTTATAAAGTTGCAGCCTTTGTTGCGGTGTGAAGTACTGCTTAGCTCTGTTGAGCACACCGAGCTTCCTCGACGCCAGCTTAGCCTTGTCCTCTAAATGACCACGGAACTGAACGTCGCTAGAAATATCGACCCCAAGGATCCTAATGCTCTCCGAGATGTTCAGGGGAGTGTTCTGGAATTGTGGAGCCACAGCGAATGGAGTTTTTTTTGCGGTGAACGCGCAAACTTGTGTCTTAGTGGGGTTGAAGTGAACTAGGTTTAGTCGACCCCAATCGGAGACACTGCGAAGTGTACTCTCGATTTCAGACACAAGTCGTTCGCGACTTTCCTCCACAGTGGAACGAGGGAGATTAGCACGGCCCGTGTAGTAAGTGTCCCCAGTGCTGTCGTCTGCATAGCAATGAATGCCTTCAATAGAAAGCATGTCATTAATATGCAGAAGAAACAGAGTCGGGGACAACACAGAGCCTTGCGGGACGCCAGCATTAATTTCCATGCTTTCGGAGCAGCTACCGTCAACGACGGCTCTTATGCATCTGCTGGACAGAAAGCTGGCGACCCATTTGCATAATCCCTCTGGCAGTCCGTAGGATGGAAGCTTCGATAGAAGACCGCGATGCCAGACCCGATCGAACTGTTATAGGATACTTAGGAAATGTCTTTTTAAAAAAAGAAAGAGTCAATTAAGTTTGGGCGCAACCGTCTAACTTGGATGTAGGATGAAGACTGAGGTGCGTGGAAAGGATGTATGGTGCAATGAATAAGGAGAATGATGACGGGGCGAGAATAGGAGTGTGGTAGGCAAAGTAGGGTACAGAGCTAATCTATAACACCTCCCCGGGGTAGACTAAACTTCGGGGTTAAAATTTCGAAGTTTAGGGAATTGAGATGTAAGTCATGGATATTTAATTAATGGCTTTATATGTTAGATCTGATACTAGGAGATGGAACAGTTTCATTACTAAGTTGTCGTTTACTGACTTTGACGGGGACGACAGGCTCAGGGGTTGGTGTTTGGATTGCAAGTGAGTGAGTTTCAGGTGGGTTTATTGGAAGAGATCGGGAGAATCGAGGGAAGAGACAGGAGGGACGGTTGTGCGATTTAATATAGAAAAACAATTTAAAAATACAAAAAATTAAAATTACACATGTTATTAATACAATAATAATAGAATAGTGAGACTCGTATTTAATTATTTGATGTTGGTTTAATATATTTTCAGCTTCATCTGACATAGATTTCAATTTTGATTTTGATTCCAAAGTAAAAACATCCAAATCAATGTTTTGCAATCTTATACGAGGTTCATTATTCATTTGATTTTGAAACTTATCTAAGGTACAACAAGAGTCATTTATTATATTAAAGTCTGAATGACTAAGAGTGACATTAATTTTTATGTTATTAAATCTAGGTATTAGCTTGGTGCTTTTACAGTATGCGATACAATTTTTAGGGACATTCACAATTCCAGTCCCGATGATATTAATTTCTGTAGGTTTTTGCTTAGCACACTCTATATAAAGCTTATTGCTAAGGGATTGTATATAAATCCAATTATTATTGGAGAGTGGCTTCCAGGTGTCTATATGTCCGTGAATAAAGTCGGTTTTGCACTGCACTGGAAGGGCACTTATTACGTTTGCGATAAGCTCACTTTCACAGCTGGGATTTGCACTGGTTGGGAACACAGTCATTACGTTGCAGATGTACTCGTGGGAGCTTATCACTCTACATTCGTTCAATGATTCAAGGTTACAATACTCAGAGGCATCTTTGGTCATTGCGATATATTTACTTGAAGGTATTATAAAACTAAAAGTATTTGGTTTCACACTGTTGTGTGGAGTCGGAAATGCTATGCTATGATACAGACTGTACTCCTTAGGGGAGACTAAAGGTATTCTTAGTATAAAGACAATCTTGTTGTTTAAACTATAACATACTACACTAGATATATTTATTAAAATATGAATATGACTTAATTCTAAAGTTACAGGAAGCTTAAAGTCTACAGGTAGATGTCTGTAGTTATCGACAAGTTCTTGGTATAATTGGGCCGGAGGTAAAACTGCCGGATGCAGAATGTTTTGACTACTAAATGCGATAGCGTTTATAATGTCCTCCAACTGAAACGATAAGGTAACTATACATGATTCTAAGCTGCTTAGAATCGAATTTATATTTGATTTAACGTTTAAGTCAAAAGAGATGTCTGACATGTTTTTTAATTTCAGGGAGAGCTTGTCGATAGCTGTGTTAAGGCTGGCTTCGTTAATATAAATTTTATTAATGGTTTCATTGAATTTAGTAAAGATAGAGGTGGAAATTAATATGTTCTCCTTAACTAATGAACCCAGTCTTTTTTCGTTGTTCTGTATACTTTGTATGGCGTTGTCGTATCTGATAGCGTCGTCCTCGTCCAAAGTACCAAATACAGTTTTAGATATGGTCCCTATGCCACCTAGCCAAGCAGAGCGTTTATATCTGTCATTGCTTATTAAATGAGAAATGGAAGAGTACTCAGATACTATGTCATTGTACCTCACGGTGAGTGGTTCTAATACGTAATGGCATTCTAAGTTACTAGATGTTTTCATTTGAATTTGATTGCATAAGAAGCGAACTGTACCTAATATGGAATTAATATTTTGAATATGTGGTTGGATGTAAGAGATGTCTAATGGGGTAACTATGTCTAGATGACCAATATTAATTTTGAGTTCACCAATTGGATCAAAGTATATACCGGGACTTGAGGCGATTTGCTGAACATATTGAGGATGACCCTGAGCCAGTACACTGTAATGGAAAGAGACATAATTACTACCTACTACTTATTTTATATCTAAGTAAATAAATGCAACATTTTAAGTTGAATGTTAAGTATTAATTAAGTATTTGTATAAAATAGGAGTTGTATATAACATTCTTTAGTAATTTGTGATATAACTAAGATATTTTAAGAAAATAAGATTTGTAAATAAAGGTATTAATAGTAAGAGACTTTTTATGTAGGGGGTACATTTTGTACCTCAACGTGTTTTACTTGGTCATAGTGGTGTTTCACATGACGTCTATTTATCAATAAAGATAAAGTGTGGTTGCCGTGAACTTTGACAACTCTGTATGGACCTTTCCATATAGGGGATAATGCTTTACGCATCCTAAGCTGATTTTTAAGTAGGACATAGTCGCCAACTTTATATTCGGCGTGACGGGTACGTGAATCATAATAGTTTTTTGAATTTAATTTCGACCTATGTATGTACTCTAAGGCTTTATCACGCGCATGTTTCATGCGGTGTTGTAACATTTTTACATACTCAGGGTATGTTACATTAGAGTTTTCGTTATACATTGAATCTGGTATGTGTGTTTTGTGTCCAAACAATAACTCGAATGGTGAGTAATGTGTGGTTGAATGCACAGCGGAATTATATGCTAGCATGGATGTGTATACATAACGAGGCCAATTGTCTTGATTTTCATTCACATATGACTTGAGATATTCTTTGAGAGTGGAATGTGATCTTTCCAAAGCTCCTTGAGTTTGTGGATGATACGGTGAGGACCAAAGCTGCTTTATTTTGAGGAACTGGCAAGTAGTTTTAAATAATCCCGATGTAAAGTTTGTTCCTTGATCGGTCAGTATTTGTTTGGGGATACCAAACATGGATATAAAATGAAGAAGACATTCGCTTGTCTCTTCTGCTGTGGTACTGCGCATTGGATATGCTGCAGAGAATTTGGTTAAATCATCCTGCAGAGTCAGGATGTATTTGAGCTGAGCTGTTCCGGATTCAGGCAGGGGGCCCACGACGTCGAGAGATAGCCTTTCGAATGGGGTAGTAGAGGTGGATGTTATCACCATTGGTGCTCTATTTATTTTACGTAAGGCTTTGTTAGTCTGACAGGACTGGCAGTTTCTTACATAGAGCTCAATATCGCTACGCATGTTCTTCCAGTAATATCTTTCCTTTATACGGCTTATCATTCTCGTGGAGCCTAGGTGTCCTGCGTTGGAATATCGTGATTTTCCTTTAGAATTTTTTGAATTTCGCTCAATGATGGGTAAATGATGCTATTGTGATATATGTGGATCATTATATTTGTTCCATCAAACAAATACGCGAACATATTATAAATTTTTACATATGAGTGTGTGTCGAATGGATTTTTAAAATCCGTTGTGGCTACGTCATTAACTGACGAGTGGGATAGTGTTATTTCGTCACGCGCGGCTTTAAGACCTTTAAATATGTCGGGGTATGAATAGTCATCAAAATGATGCACCTTTGTAAACACAAAAAAATAAGTTTTACCTTCTATTGTTAGAGGTAAAAAAGAATGTAAGGATCTTTCTAAATTAAGAAATTCTTCGCGCTCGGGACTTGGACAGTTACTTAGGATGTCTTGGACATATGGCATGGACTCGTCCATGTCTATGGAGGTAGGTACTATTATTAGCTTTTGTGTCCCTTTAAGTAAGCTTTCATTGTGTTCCGTTATGCGGGTGTTGTAGAATTTTGTAGGAGATTTTAAAAATGTGTTATAGGTCTCATCTGATACAGGTAAGTTTACAGGGCCGGACTGAGGCGTCTCTGGATTGGGGTAAGTAGAAAGAGGTAAGGTTTCAGGATTTTGCCAACTGGTAGAAGGCTGAGGATCCGGTTCTGCTACTGAGGGTTTTGTCGTTACACTAGGAGGAGCAATTGGAGTAGGAGGATTCAGTGGGCTGAAATCAGTGTCTTTGTCATCTAACGGGCTGAAATCTAACGTTATTAAATCTTCAAGGGTTTCTAGCTCAATTTCAGGTAATGGCGTCTCTGGCGGTTGTTCGCTGTCAAGGATAGTGTTATTGTTATTAGGATTTAAGTTATCTCTGTTTTCGGGATATATAGGATTAACGGGGTATCTGGAAAGGGCGTCGGCGGCTGAGTTCATTTTACCCTTACGGTAAATTATGTCATATTCAAACTCTTCTAGCTTTAATCGCCAACGTTGCAGCTTGCTGCTGGGATCTTTATGGTTGAACAGCCATTTTAGCGGTCTGTGATCTGTGATTATTTGAAATTTATGACCATAAAGGTAAGGTCGGAAGGTTTTGCAGCCGTATAGGATAGCTAACAACTCTTTTTCAGTTGTGCTATAGTTGCATTCGCTTTTGTTTAGCGTTCGTGAAGCGAAGGCTACAGGTTGGTCTCTACCAACGGGTCCTTGAGACAGGACAGCACCTACGGCATGATTAGAAGCATCGCAAGTAAGTATAAATGGTTGGGAAAAATCGGGATAGATAAGGAGCGGTGCAGTTGTTAATTTATGTTTCAGGGTGTCGAATGCAAGTTGTTGTTGGTTTTCCCATATGAAGGGTATATCTTTTTTCAAGAGATTGGTAAGGGCTTTAGCGGTTTTTGAAAAATCGGGAATGAAACGGCGATAATATGATACTAAACCAAGGAAAGATTTTATATCTTTCGGGTTTTTTGGAACTGGAAAACCGGTAACGGCTTTAATTTTATCCGGGTTTGGTTTGACCCCTTGTTCCGTAATAACGTGACCAAGATAACAGACTTCGCGTCGTAAAAACTCGCACTTGTCTGGTTGTAACTTCAAATTAAAATCGCGGATTCTTTGGAAAATTGATGACAAGTTTATAATGTGGGACCGGATGTCGTGGGAGTAGCAGACTACGTCATCGAGATACACGAAGCAGCGAATACCCTGAAGGCCGGATAAGGCAGAATTCATCAGCCTTTGAAATGTGGATGGAGCATTTTTCAGTCCAAATGGCATTCGAAGAAATTGGTAATGTCCCTCAGGAACGTTGAAGGCTGTCTTGGATTTGTCGGCTTCTTTGAGTAATATCTGGTGGAAACCGGATGCCAAATCCAAGGTGGAAAAATATTTACTGTTACCTAGTTGGTCTAGGATCTCTGTAATCTGAGGTATAGGGTATGTGTCACCGATTGTGACATCATTAAGTTTTCTGTAGTCGATAACGACTCGCCACTTTTGAACGTTGGATGCATCGAGCTTCTTAGGTACAACCCATATAGGTGATGACCACGGGGAATCCGAAGGTTCGATGATATTTTGTTCTAACATTTTGTTAACTTGGTTACGGACTTCGGCCTTGTGAACTTCCGGGAAGCGGTAAGTTTTAGTGTGTATTGGGATGTCGGTTGATGTTTTAATTTCGTGTTCCAGGGCATTTGTATATGTAAGGTTTTCACCGGGCAAATGGAAGATGTCTGAATAGTCAGAGCATAATTGTATAAGCGCTTCTTTTTCCTCGTCATTTAAATGTGAGGTGCGCAATTGTTTTAGGACTTCATCTGTTCGTGAGACACTATTGGATGTAGCACGTATATGGTTTACGGAACTGGTAGGTTTTTCTTGGAATTCTAAAGGATTAACTGAGGTAAGGTTTAGGTTAAGGTTAGATTTAAGATTCACAGGTTTATCGGAGGTATTTACAACGGATATATTTATCCTATTATTGTTTTTGACACGGACTAGGCAGTTTGCAATTAATAATGTGTCAGAAATATTCTGATCAAGGACTAATCCTTCTTTTATTTCAGGGTTTCGAACAGAACATTCGATCACGGTTTCGGTTCTAGGAGGGATCAGGTATGCAGGGTCATGGAAGTGAAGTTTCAGTGAGGATTTACCAATACGAAGCTGGTTATTGGTATAATCTATGTTGCAACTGTGTGCGTTGAGCATATCGGACCCGATTATGCCGTCATAAGGTAAGTGTATTTTGTCAATTACATGGAATTTGTGGGATACAGTGGATTTAGATAAATTTAGTTTTAATTGGAAATGACCTCGGGTATGGATGGATTCTTCTGCGGAGTCAATGCCCTTGAGTTGGATAGTTTCTCTAGTAAGTTTTGGGTGCTTGACTATGCACGAATGCTTTAAAAGGCTTACAGAGGATCCCGAATCTACTAGCAAGGTTAGTGGTATATCTGATACAGGGGATTCGACGAGTACATGAGGAAGTAGCATTATCGCGGGATTATTTGTAATTTCAAAGATTTTATTGGATTTAGTAATGGTCGGCGGTCTTGCCGTTTGAATGGATACAGTGGGATTCGGTGGGCTAACATTTTTATGTTGCTCGGATGCAGTGCGACGAACATCTTTCGACGTGGATACAGTGGATTTTGATAGGCAATCTTGTAACGATGCCTGTGGATGATTTGTATTATCAATGGATCGGCGTTCTTGTAGCGATCTCGATCCATGATTTGCAAAATAAGTGTCGATTTTTGAATCGCGAGGTCCCGTACGACACCGGGACGAGACAATTATTAGTTTTTTGCTTCGGCATCAACTGTATCGTAACCCTCTACGGATTCTGCCGGATACACTTCCTCAGGGGCATCGGTAACGAAATGGACACGTGGGACTGTCCTTTGTTGGTCTCGGTTTACATTGAACCGGCTATTATTAAATTCGCGCTTGCGACATTGTTCTAGGGTATGCCCTAAAGCTTTGCAGTATCTACATACTGGAGTGGAAGAATTTGGGGTACCGGAAGGACGATAAGGGCTAGGACTTGGGTTTGGTCTAAATTGATTAGGGTTTATAGGTTGCGGATTTTGAGCGCGACGCGTAAACTGAAGATTTGGCCTTGAAACGTTAGGCCGCTCTAGTCGTGAACTAGACGGGCTTTGTTTGTAGAGGAATTGCTGGATTTTTTCCTCAGATATAGCACTGTTAACTGCTTCGTTTAGTGTTTTAGGCGATTTACACCTAACAATATTTGAGATGCGGGGAGTTAGACCCATCTGGAAGTGGTGGAGGGCCAACTCTTCCATGGCTGCTGTGCGACCTATCATTTCCCTACTTTTATGACCATGTGATATTGAAATTTCTGTGAGTAATTGCGATAGACATGTCTCGATTCTAAGAGCATACTGGCTTACAGGTTCACTAGGTTGCTGTTTGCATTCCTGCAGGTCTGTGAGCAAATGGGCATAGTGCTTCCTTTCACTAAATTGGGTTTTGAGGAAGTCTTTAAGTTGAGGCCAATTGGTAAACTCTTTAATAGAGCAAGCAGTTTGTGCTTTGCCTTGCAATTGACAAAGGATATATTTGAACAGTATATCTTTCTGTTCATCGTATGCTAAGTCGTAAGCGTTATTACAATTCACTAAAAATGAATTTAAGGTGTCTCTAGAGCCATCATATGGTTTTATGAATTTTAGTAATGTGGAAAGATCTAAATCAACTTTGTTTGTGGTTGCTATCGTTTTCTTTTTTGAATACGATCTAGTCACGGGCCCAGAGGGAGGCGGACAAAGGTTTTGTGCGTCGTCTTCCGTGTCTGTGACGGAGACTTCGGGCTTGTCTGATTTTTCAGGTTTCGGACTCTGTGATCTACTCGCGGACATTTTGTATATATTTATATTTTGTTTTACGAAACAATAGCAATCACTTTTACACAGGACACACACAATTAAATATGTTATAGCAAAATATAGTAAAAGTGACAACAGTCAATAGAAATAGTACATACACACAAATAGAAAATAAAATAGATTTTGTAAATAAGTCTGGTAAATAATGGAACAGTAGTATTAAAGTTTTATATACGCAATGACCAAAACAAAAAGTTTTAAGAATCACTTACTGGAATGCGGTTAGAGCGATAACGGTTAGGAGCATTTCTCGGGAGTAAGCGACGATAGATCTCGGCGGATGTAGCAGGAACGCTTATGTAAGCGTCTGGCTGAGCTCGGGGTACTGCGTCGGGGCGTTGCGTCACGTCGGATGATGATGATTGTCTTCTCAGGATACTGACAGGGTACTAGCAGGATACTGGCAGGATACTCGAGTGCCACAGGAACTTGTAAGGATGTCAGCTCTGGATCGTCGGGTTGTATGATGTGTTATATACCGGTCACAGCACAGGGTTGTGCGTGACAATGGGTATACTGAAGGTGATTATCGGAGATGACCGGCTGCAGCACGAGCAGTGTGCAGCAATGGGCCGTATGTCGCGAATATACACCAACACTTACACTTTTCACACACTCGCGACTTTTCGCGTGGAACTAGAATACGGAAGGAGACGGACCGGGGATTCAAGTTTTTTCAGAATCCCTTTACGCTGCCACCAAATGTTATAGGATACTTAGGAAATGTCTTTTTAAAAAAAGAAAGAGTCAATTAAGTTTGGGCGCAACCGTCTAACTTGGATGTAGGATGAAGACTGAGGTGCGTGGAAAGGATGTATGGTGCAATGAATAAGGAGAATGATGACGGGGCGAGAATAGGAGTGTGGTAGGCAAAGTAGGGTACAGAGCTAATCTATAACAGAACGCTTTCGCCACATCCAAGCTAACAGCTAATGCCTCACCTTGACTCTCAATGGCGAGTGACCAACGGTGCGTGAGATATACTAGAAGGTCACCCGTTGAGCGACTGTGGCGGAAGCCATACTGTTGGTCACTCAACAAACCGTGACCCTCTAGATATCGCAGGAGTTGCGTGTTAATCACTCGCTCCATAATTTTGGAGAGGAGGGAGGTGATGGCGATCGGCCTGTAATTCGATGGGTCTGATCTATCGCCCTTTTTGGGCACTGGGTGCACGTGGGCGGTCTTCCACGAAGTTGGGACTTTTTGGGTGGAGTAGGAAAGCGCGAATAGGCGCGTCAAAACAGGACACAGTTCAGGAGCACACTGCTTAAGCACCACTGCCGGAATACCGTCTGGCCCGCTCGACTTATGGACGTCCAGAGACAGCATCTCCCGCCGGACCTCCCGTTGGGTTATGCTTATCTCCGGCATAGAGTTCTCACACCGCAGGATAGTGGGCGGTGTGGCGCCTCCGTCATCCATAGTCGAGTTCGAGGCAAAGAGAGAGCCCAATAGATCCGCTTTCTCTTTGGCACTGTGGGCCAAGTTACCATCCGGCTTACGGAGTGGTGGTAGGGACGACTGGCAAAAGTTTCCCTCAGCAGCCTTGGCAAGGGACCAAAAAGCACGGCTGCCAGAAGGGTAGCTAGCGAGTCTCTTACCAATTCTGCCGACGAAATCGAATTTCGCCCTGGCAATCGCTCGCTTACAGTGCCTCGAGGCAGCATTAAGTTTCCGCTTTGCATCAGATATGTTGGGGTCCAGATTGGATCGAGCCGTGGTCCACGCCTCATACAAGGCTTGCTTGGATAATTTAGCTTCCTTGCAGGGCTTATTAAACCACGGCTGTTTCTTTACCCCTGTAGCTACTAGCGAGTTTGGGATGTAGCATTCCATTCCCGCCAGTATCGTCTCAGCGACGGCTGCTGCACAGGGGTCTGGATCTTCTGATGCAAAGCAGATCTGCCTCCACGGGTACGATGCGTAAAACTCACGCAATCCATCCCAGTCTGCTGCCTTGTAGTGCCACATGCGCCGCCGCCCCGGGGGTCGGGGCACTTCGGCCTTTGCGCACGGCACTTGCGTCCGGACCAGACAGTGGTCGGATGTGCCAAGCGGCGCACCCACCGAGATGGAATAGCTGTCCGGTCGCGTGGTCAGCAGAAGGTCCAGTAAAGAGCTTGTATGGCCCTCGATATCAGGTATTCTGGTTGGTTCGTGTACCAGCTGCGAGAAGCCATAAGCCAGGGCAAGCTCGTAAGCAGCCCTCCCCGCGCAGTCAGTAGACCGAGAGCCAAGCCACTCAACATGGTGAGCGTTAAAATCTCCTAAAACCACCAACTCCGCGGAGGGGTACTGCTCAAGTACTTTGTCCGTTGTCGATTGCAGGTGCTCAAATAGGCGAACTGTGTCTGTGTCACCGCTATGGGACCTGTAAAGGCACGCGTAGATTCGGGTGTTGCCACCATAGTCTACGCGCACCCACAAAATTGACAGGTCTCTGTCTTCAAGGCCGTGGAGACGTCGACAGCAAATATCCTCCCGGAAGTACATACATACCCCGGCGCGGCGCACAAAATTGTGTTCCATCTTGTACCCGGGGTAGTTCAGGTACGATGTATCATCAGGGCAGGATATCTGCGTCTCCGTCAGAAATAGCAGAGTCGGCTGTGTCGTCTCAAGGTGTTGGTGGACTGCATTTAGATTAGAATGAAGTCCCCTGATGTTGCAAAAGTCCATTTTTAATATGGAAGGGGAGGCCGCTGGGAAACTTCTACTATTTTTAAATTTGGCCATTTTAGATTTCTAAGGGTGCTGAAAAGGAAGAAGAGGAATCGTTGTGTCGGCATCAAAGAGGACAAAGCGCAGTCTCAATCCGCCGCAGTGATGTACAGGTAGTGCGGATTGCCGGAGCGGAAGTCGGAAGGGCCCCCGATCCCCCCCTGATGCAGCGGCCGGGTCCACTCCGGTCTCCTCCTCCGGCACGACCACTACACCAAGGACTTTACACACATGTGCGGGTCAGCCTCCCAGGGCGGAGATTAGGTGATCCCTGGGTTCGGGACCCCTACTATATGCGGGCGGCCAGCGGACAGCCGTTTCACCGGGTCTCCCTAACAACCGCACCGACATGCCGCGCCTGGTCACCACCACGGCGGAATTGCACCACTGGTCCTGTGCTGCCGACACACCGCTTCCTCTTGGAGCCTGGCGACCTTACTCACCACAGGAACACGACACACCCGAGGGTAATGCCATTTAGCTGCGATCTTCTGTAAGGTGGAGGTAATGGTACCAGTCGGGCTGCTCCGAATTCGAACGGCAATTAACCGTTGTGCCCTCCCTCCCTTCTGCGATCTTCTGTAAGGTGGAGGTAATGGTACCAGTCGGGCTGCTCCGAATTCGAACGGCAATTAACCGTTGTGCCCTCCCTCCCTTCCGATTCTTAAATTCAAATTTTAAAGGCAAATTAAATTCCAATTCTCCTTCATTCAATTGAAATGTCAGCAAGCATACCCACCAGAAAATTACAAAATGTCGGCTCGTTAGAAGGCGTAATCTAATTTATTTGTTACTAGCTGTCCCGCCCAGCTTCGCTCGGGTGAAAAAGTTAAATTGCCCGTAACACGATCGCAGCGCCACCTATTGGGTCCAATTATAAATCTAAACCATTCTCGAATCTAGCTTAAGACACACAGAAAGCTTCGCCCGGGTAAAAAAGGTAAAATTCTTGAAACTCGATCGCAGCGCCACCTATCGAGTCCAATTTAATATAGCCTATGTTACTCGGGGATAATGTAGCTTTCCAAAGTTGAAAGAATTTTTGAAATCGGTCCAGTAGTTTCGGAGCCTATTCATTACAAACAAACAAACAAACAAATCTTTCCTCTTTATAATATTAGTATAGACGAGAGTCCGGCATCGCGCTTTTATATTTCACATTTCCTTCGACGCATACTAATTTTGGAACGTGACAATCTTCGTGAAGCTAGGGAGGTTGTGATAAGGGAAGTTGGAAGCTTTTTTATTTATGCAGAATGCATAATTCTGGTGTTTTTCTTTACGCTGGCAAATTAAATTCGACAAAAATATCATTATTATACAGCTGTAGTTGACATTTGATTTCATTTCATACAGCTAATGATCTATCTACTTACGAGAATTAATTAAATTTAATTCAGCCGATTCGGCGTGATAGAGTAACGAGCATCCGCACAACCTATATAATATTTATACTTTTTTGATGTACACTATATCCTCAAGCCTTCCCACAAGGGTCTCCAAAGGGGTAGGTAGAGGTGTATCGGTAATACTAACATACCCAAGTATATATTGAGACTAGTATAGAAATAAGCTTTCAATCGCCCTAAGAAAGCCAAGTTTTTATAAAAAATCTGTTACAAAATGTCCAGATTGTTTTACTAGAAGTTTAGAATCAAACATACATACAAAAGCGGTTATATTATTTAGAATCTTTTTAATCTAAATAGATAATAATAAATAAATGATATTATTTTTTCGTTATATTTAGAATTATTAAATGTATTTTTTAACGTCGCACTAGTTGTAATATTGTTAAGATGTTTATGAATATATATCTATCGTCAGTAGAGTCCCTCACGGGGTAGGCAAAGAGAGTCTGTTCATTAACGCTCGCCGATTTCGAGTATTTTGTTGTTCCATTAGTTGATTCAGATAATTTAATCTGTGTAGTTGGACCTTAAATTCACATACGTGGATTTAATATTAAAAGTTAATAAAAAAAAAAAACTTTTTATTTCACATAGGCCCAGATGGGCACTTATAAAACGTCGAAAAAGAAGCACGGTTCGGGTTGGTCGCTTCCATGTAGAAGAACCGGCAAGAAACTCCATGGTTACTCTTTTCAAGTCATTAGGCATATACAATAACAATATTTTTTCGTTACAGCAATAGTACCCAAGTATGGGGGAACAACGACAGGAATACATTATGTAAAGAAATTACACCATGCGAACGTATGTACAAATATGTAAGTTCGCCATAAAAATATTAGCTATGACCGGGAATCGGCAGCGGAACTATAATCACAGGGTCTCTCTTGTAAGAATGTGAGTAAGAATGGATCTTCCCATACATTTTATTATTTTCGCCCGCATTAACAACGCAAACGCAAACGTACTATTTTGAAAGACAGGTCACTGTCTTTCAAAATAGTACGTTTCAAAAACATCTTTGAAACTTTAATAATTTATAAGCTGTCAAACGAAATTCGATAAATTTTATAGGCTTGTAACATTGTGAAATTGGAAAGAATATTATTTGTGAACAACCTTCGTGAGCCATCCCCGGATTATACGACCTTAAGTTTAGGGATGGAAGATAAATTGTATTAAGGAATTTCTTACAGTAATTTTGGGATGCGCAAGTTGCTCCATAAGGTAAAGTAGGTTAAATCGTAGTATTTTTATACTAGTGATGTGGTCCGACCGATTTAGGTCGTGGCGAGGCTACTTTTATACTACTAATGTGACAAAATATGGACGCTTCCAACACCAGGGGTATCGCTCACGCTACTCTGTCTGTAGCATAAAAATAAACGAAATATAAGCTACAAAGTTTCTGGAGCAACTTACTTAGGAGTTTGCATTTTGCGTCGCCTGTAGCTACCCCAAACAATAAGATAGAGAGACAGATAGATTTTTAACACTATTCTTAATTTAAATTTATTAAAATTTATTTTCTATTTTTTAGTTCGGTTTTCTATAAAAAGCGTGTTTTTTAATTTTTTTAAACTATTATTTATTTTCTACTTTTTAGTTTGGTTTATTTATAATAGCTTGTTTTTGTAATTTTAAACTATTTTAAATTATATAAATAAATAAAAATTAGTCACGCCACGAGCTTTACGGTGAAGGAAAACATCGAGAGGAAACCTGCATTCGTCTGAGAAGAAATTCAAAGGCGTATGTATAGTCGTGCTGGAGTAACGGCGATGGACTCGCCATCTGTCACGTTGGCACCTAATATACTCCTGGCGGAAAGTGGGTGTGTGGGTATTACCTATACACTGCCTACCCCTTCGGGGACCCTTGTGGGAAGGCGTGAGGATATATTATTATTATTATTTAAAAATCATATTTTGCAAATTGAAAAATGGAATAATTTTATCAAATTTGTGTATTGTCATGGGTCCTCGATAAATCTACAAAGTTTGAACGAAATATGGCCGTTTAAAGTGGTTCAAAATCGCACCCAAAGAAGTCGGTTACAAACATACAAACATACAGGTGAAGCTAATAAAAGCGTGTAATCAATTAAAAACTGCGAAACTGACTTACGGAGCGTAATTAAGCTTATTACATAGTGTTATTGCAATGATCTGCGCTTTGTCACTGAAATGGGATTCGGCTCAGCATTGTGTCGTTATGATGGTTACCGCTTACCATGAGGAAGGTTGTACGCTCGTTTTCATTTATGAAAATAAAAACGTAATTTTGAAATTGCATGTTGTATTCAAGCCGTCTGCCATCACCATTCTCTCTCGACTGCCAGGTGCGTGGACCCAATCAATTGATTTATGTGATTGATTATGATATTTACTTACACAGAAAAGCTTTTTGGAGGTGTAATCAATCACATACGTGTCAAATATTCATAGGTAGAACCACGTGTCAACACGAACCTAGACATACCATGTTGGTGGTTACTGGAGTTTTATATTTAGTATACGAAGTTCAATAAGTGCTCTGTGTCTCTAACGTTTAAAAAAAAACAAAATGTTTCATTTTGATGTGCTATTGCAATCATGATTCAAGAATAATAATAATAATAAATAATTAATACCTTGGGACAATTCCACAAAAAATGACTCAGGCCCAAATAAAGCAAAGCTTGTGTTATGGTAGCTAGGCCCCTCTGTTAACCCCAAAAGATCCTCCCTTGTAGTAAGACGTGAAGGAAAATATTATATTATATTAAAAATATTAATAATATTTTATAGTTATAGAGGTGGCCGAGTGACCGTGTAGTTACCTGCGACACAAAGATTGCAAGTTCGAATCCCGTGTGTACCTAGAGTTTTTTTGAACTTAAGCAAAGTGATTAGTCACACCACGAGCTTTACGGTGAAGGACAACATCGAGAGGAAACCTACATAAGTCTGAGAAGAAATTCAAAGGCGTATGTATAGTCGTGCTTGAGTAACGGCGACGGACTCGCCTTCTGTCACGTTGGCACCTAAATATATTTCTGACGGAAAGTGGGTGTGTGGGTACTCTGTACCCTATACACCTCTGCCTACCCCCTCGGGGACCCCTTGGGAAGGCGTGAGGATATATTAGTTATAGAGGGAACGGATATAATCAAAAAGTTCTGTAAGACCAGCAACAAGGACACGCTCCGAATATCTCAACTTGTAGCCCGTAAGGCGAATTCAATTTGGTGCCGGGCGCAGAATCCATGGAATGCCCGGATTTGTGTCTCTACGGGATAACAGGATTATTCCATCGCCAACTATTTCGTTTCTATACCGCACATGAAGTGTTTATTTGGAAATCTTTATTCTTCATAGTTTTGATGTGAGGAGAGATAAGACGCGGCGCTTATGCTTTGAGGAACTCCTTCGCTTTTCAATGTAATTGGATTGGTGTGTACCAAAGGGCAGAGATCGCATCGATTTGTGATAAATCCTACGACCTATTACCGTTAACCGCTTTCATGTAGCACGCGAGATCACGTAATATATTTCTTATCCTATTCATATTCTAATGTTTGATCCGCTTTCACGCAAAACTACTGAGCAGAGTTGGATCAAATCTGACACAGAAATTTATTATACTTTCTTGGTCCTCCTCTGCCTCTGCTGCACAAACTTTCCCATTGTATATGTTTCGCTATATACTCTCTATACTCACTTATAATTTCTATATGTCCAAACCAACGTAGCAAGCTTTTCTTTAACTTTACATATGTATGTAGTAATAAAAGCTATATTGGTTGTAAATGTACCGCGGGCTACCTCTTTAGCGTCCTAGGATTTTACACATTCATATATATTGTTTACATTGAAAAGTTATTTTTAATTTAATACCTACACGGCTGGGTAACGATTGTGTAAACAATTTACCTATAAACTTATCTAAATAACGTTTTACTAAAGTTTAGTTGAAGACAACATGTTTGAGAGTATTTATATAGGTTTTAAAACATTTTGATAGTTCGATGACAAGTGCCGGACATAATCAAAGGCATTGTTTTTCAAAGTATTAATTGATAAGCCTTCTTACACCCTTTTTTTACATTGAATGAAGAATAGTTTTATAATTAAGGCCATTAACTATGTTACTGTATTTGCAAGGTGTCGTTTTTGGACATATATACAAACATATAATCACACCGAGTCCTTCACGGGGTGGGTAGATGGAGTAGAGCGTCAGTTCTCTCTTCACGTACAAATCAGTTTTTCTGTTTTATAATCTGATTTGAAAAGTCTTTTTATTACTTGTTTTCTTGTAAAGTAAATGCCATCTGAGCTTAAGAACAGTGTTTTATTATACGACGAGCTTCATGGAGACGGAAAACATCGTGGGAAAACCTGTATATGAGAGAAAATTCATAGATGTACGTCGTATTTGACTTTCGTGCTTGAGATACGGTAGACTTGATATCCGTCACCTAAATATTTTCAGCGAAAATCTATGAGATGCCCTTGTATGCTGAAGGGAATTTGATGCAATTTGCAACAAACGATAGAATATTAGCTGGATCAACACATAGGATATTAAGTATTAAAAAAAAACAAAAGATAAAATTGAATTTTACGCGGGTGAAACCGCGGGGCAAGCGTAGTAGAAAATATCGGCGAGATTCGCTGTCTATAGTATGAGATTATCTCGTTAAGACTTTTGTATTCCTTTGTTTATTCCACTTTCCATTGTTACGGGAAATAATCTACTTACTCTCGCAATGAACGTAACAACTCTTGTGATTTTCAAACCATTCATATTTATAACTTGTGGTTATGCGTAAAATTTCTTTTTTTAAGTGAAAACTTCTTTAGGCGCGTTGAGCACTTTTTGGGTGAACAAAAAGCGTGAAACTCACATCACCGTCACATGATCGTCGGTTTCGAGTACTCTTGACATTCCCGTCCTTGAGCGTCCGATCGATTTGATCCAGGTAGTTGGAACGTCGTCTTCCTCTGCCTCTTATTGCACACACTTGTAAGTAAATATAATACCTACGCTTCAACCAATACCAACAAACGAAAAATCTCATTTCCCGACCGAAACAAAAATAGCTTCAACCTGTATATTTCATCAAATACCAGATACACAGACTAATATCATTCATGACTCGTGAAATGATTTGAACCAGCTATCGTTACAAATAGCCACAAAACCGATGTGGTTTATTTCTTCAGTGGTTATTGTAAATTATTATTTTGGTGCTAATATTATTTCAGGCTTATAATCCGGTGGAATCAATTAAAATCAAAATCAAAATCTTTTTATTTCACATAGGCCCAGATGGGCACTTATAAAACGTCGAAAAAGAAGCACGGTTCGGGTTGGTCGCTTCCATGGAGAAGAACCGGCAAGAAACTCCATGGTTACTCTTTTCAAATCATTAGGCATATACAATTTTTTTCCAGCAATAGTACCCAACGTAGGCCCGACAATAGGTCGTTGCTTACTATACAAAGCATACATAAAACAAGATAATTATAACAATGTTAGCAAGATCTAAGAATCTACAAAGCCTACAATGTTCTCACATTCTTCTTTCTCATCTTCTTTCTTCTTCTCTCACATGAATAAATGTATAAATAGTGTCATCCACGATGACGTGCTCCACCAATTTCTAGTCGAGGGGATCGCGGGATGCGGGGATTATGACCTGCGTCTGTTATTGTAGTGTGCGTTGTAAGGTTGCACACTAACACTATACTTTAAGGAAAAATAGTAGGGCGCACTATACCTACATACATACATACGTAATATCATCATGCTGAGTAGAGCGCCAGTTCCCTCTTAGCTCTTTCCATCCACATTAATCAGTATCTACATGTGATCTCGCCGATTTCGAGTACTCTTGACGTTCCTATTCTTGAGTGTCCGATCGATTTGATCTAGATTGTTGTCTCTCTCCGCCTCTACTTCCAGATACTTTCGAATTTTAAATAAATACCTTGGGACAATTCCACACAAATGGACCTAGTCCCAAATTAAGCAAAGCTTGTGTTATGGTAACTAGACTACGATATATTTACTTACGTAGATAGATATAGACATAAATACATAGGACATCCAAGACTAAGGTACAAATACCCGTGTTCTTCACACAAATATCTGCCCTCAGCGGGATACGAACCCGCGACCTCAAGTTTCGCAGTCAGGAGCTCTAACCACCAGACCAGACGGCGTCGCCAGCCAGCACTTTCGCATTGTTTATCTGTTTCCACGAGTAGATGTGATGTTAAGTAGTTATTGTTCTTAATCTATTAACACAAGTGTGTTAATCGACTTGTGATTCTCGAGTAGTTAGTGGTTCTCAACCACCGTGTTGAGATTCACAAATACGATAAAGTTAATAATTATACGTGGTATGACTGCTATTTAATTAATATAAATAATATTTAGTTCTGGCGAATAATTATTTCATTTCAATTGATTTGAAGTGGGTGTTACACCTCTGCCAACCACTTTCCAGGACCCTTAGGGGAAGTAATGAAGATATTTACATGGGGATTTTCATCTCAGTATCACATGTAATTGTGTAAAGGTGTTGCAAATTTGTAATGAGTACGTTAATGCGTCGCTAGGTAAAAAAAGGTTGAGAGCCGCCGGTTTCTTCAGTAAAACGACTTGCGTGAAGGTCGAACGGTGTTGACAAAGTGTAAAAAGTTAATGAGCACACACCGTGTACGGGACTAAAAGCCCAAAGCAAGAAACGTGTCACTCCAGACTCTAGAGTAACTCTTAGGAAACTGGTTAGGTTCTCCAGTGTCAACAGTAGCTATGTAGCATTAAGTCTGTTTGCCAAACCTTCACATTTTAACTATTCAACCGAGCATGTCGATCAGTACGATAAGTACAGATAGTGCCATCCATAGTACAGGGTTGCGGGATGTGGTGTGTATGACCCAAGTCTACTATTGCAGTTTGCGTGTGCACTGATAGGTAAAAGACAATACTCAAACGTTAGTTAGTCTAATGATGTGAATAGATGAAAAAAAAGGCTAAAAGAAAAATCCTGTGTGATCTTAGAAAAGTGGTCTGTGGAATTTCGAAATCCACGCTAATGTGAGCAAAGTCCTAGGCAAAACTACTGCTTAAAAACAGCAATAATTTATAAACATCTTGCAACTGTAAAGAGCGACTTGTAATAACAAACACCAGTAATCGACATCGATCGAAGTCGGTTCGATCATTGTCGACAAGCGCCCTTACTAAAACAAACACGCCTAATGGCTCACTGAGGCTAAGCAGTGTTCTTTTTGTTGATAAAGAAAATAACCAATAAAGTGTACTCGCCCTAAGCGCTTATCACTCCTTACCCAATCTAACGATCGGTGAAAAGTACACGGAGAAACAAAGAAATAAGGCCATTTGAAATTTGATTACATTATGAATAGGTAGGTGTTGTAACTTCATTTCGATGGAATGTATTTAGGTGTGATGAGAGCCATGGTGGCCGAGTGGTTCGAGTAGTAGCCTGCAACTCAAAGATTGCAAGTTCGAATCCCAACTGTATCAATGAGTGTTTCTGAACTTAAGTACAGTGATTAGTAGACCCAAAGCTTAATGATGAAGGAAGACATAGAGAGGAAACCTGCAAATGTTTGAGAAGAAATTCATAGGCGTATAGCGTGCTTGAGTAACGGCGATGGACTCGTAATCTGTCTCGTTGGCACCTAAAATAAATCTCGGGCGGAATGTGTGTGTGGGTACTACCTCTGCTTAGCCCTAAGGGGACCCTTGTGGAAAGGCATGACGATAGACATATATATATATACATCATATATTTACATGAGTATAAATTTCTCAATAAATTCTCAATAAGGCCCTTGCCTTTCTAAAACATTTTAAGGGATCGTCATAAAAAGTCAATAAAACTTATATAAAATTATGTTTATCAAAAAAATATTCTCTTCAAACATAACTTCCTAGCAAACCCTATAGAATACTTCATAATGCGCTTTTTACGACGTTTTAAAAGGGTTCACGATAAAATTATATTATAATTTTATTGTTATACGGCGATGGAGTCGCCATCTGTCACGTTGGCACCTAATATACATCTGGCGGAAAGTGGGTGTGGGTATTACCTATACACCTCTGCCTACCCCTTCGGGGACCCTTGTTGGAAGGCGTGAGGATATTATTATTATTATTATTATTATAAATGCGATAATTTTGTGAAGATGTGTATTCCTTTTTCACACAAAAACCACTGAACGTAATTTAATTAAATTTGACACAGAGATAGATTGTTAGCCCGATCAACATCACATATATGACGAATAAACTAACAATAAATATTAATACACAAAAAGGTCTAATGCATGAACTAATTAGAGGTATACACAACACTTAATTAATTGCGTACATCATGTTTTAAGCTATTGCATAGCTTCTATCGCGGGCCTTGAGCGTGGAGACCGAATCCAGAAATTCCGTAACGAACATAACCTAACACATTCAAAATTTAAACACATTCGAACATAGAACAGTTCCAAATTCAAAATTGCCGGGAAATATGGAAACAACTGAACTGAACTGAAAAAGCATGCCCAGTACGTAAGCAGCTGTTTGTGAGAGAGTATATACGTGTATTGCATAAGTTGATAAAAAAATGCTATGCAATAGCTTTACCGCGGCAGTCCCCGAGTGCCACACGTTTTTATTTTTGTATTTATATTTTCCATATGTGGTTTAAATTGTATGTTTAAGGGTGAAAAGAATACAAAAATAAAAAATAAATTATCCAGACATAAAAAAACCAACGAAATCAAATTTTACGCGAGCATACGTTAGTATGTAAAGATGCGCCCTGCGCTGGTCTGATGCGGGAGGTGTTAATAGCTGTGCTTAATAAGGGCCTAATAATACCTTCACGCCTTGCCACAAGGGTCCCTAAAGAGCTAGCTAGAGGCTTAACACACTTTTCCCCAGAGAGTTAAGTATCTCAGTAACTTCTCGCTCCGCGAAGCTAATCAGAGCTCCACTAAGAATGCCTTAACTTGCGGAAAGACGACTGGTGAAGCGAACTACTAGAACCCCCGGTTTCCCTAATCTCTTAAGGGTGTGTTAACGAGGAATACATATATATCCCCACGCCTTTCCACAAGGGTCCCTGAAGGGGTAGGCAGAGGTAAATAGGTAATAATACCCACACATCCACTTTCCGCCAGAGGTATATTTGGTGCCAACGTGAAAGATGGCGAGTCCATCGCCGTTACTCAAGCAAGACTGTACCTACGCCTTTGAATTTCTTCTCAGACTTATGCAGGGTTCCTCACGATGTTTTTCTTCACCGTAAAGCTCGTGGTATGACTAATCCCTGTAGTTAAGTTCAGAAAAACTCATTGGTACAGTTGGAATTCGAACTTGCGATCTTTGTGTCGCAGACAACTGCTCGAACCACTCAGCCACAGGCTTTTTTAATAAATAACAATAGCAAATTTTACAAAAGTATTAAAATACAGTTACCAGTTAATCCTGTACAACTCACGTTCTTACACGCACAACCATGCGTTTGACACGCAAGATGTGACAAGTGGACAAATCTGAGAAGCGATTAATATTAATGAGGTCTTTAATATTAATCGTCTAGTTTCTTTACTTTAAATGAATGTCAAAAATACCTTTGGTTATGGTCGAGGTCTATGGTCAAACTGATAGAATTATAATTTGTCTATAGTCTTGCTGAATATAAAAAAAAAACAACGTAATTGATTATGATTATGTTCAAACTATCTATTTAATATACCGTCACTCCTTCGCTAAGGGTTCCCGAAAGGGTAGGCAGAGGTGTGTTGATGGCATACACACACCCACTTTCCGCCAGATATATGTTAGGTGCCAACGTGACAGATGGCGAGTCCATCGCCGTTACTCAAGCACGACTATACATACATCTTTGAATTTCTTCTTAAACTTATGCAGATTTCCTCTCGATGTTCACTTTCACCGTTTTTTTACCTCCTTAATAACTTTCAAACATACTTAATATTTAAATGAATGATTCGCTACCAGTCTCTTGTTTATTTAATCTTACAAATAATAAGTACGAACAGAACTAATGACAATTTATTACAAAACATCACGTCATCCCTGAAGTGTTAAAACAAGGTCTTACTAGAAATATTTAGATACCAACACGACAGATGGCAAGGTTGTCGCCGTGCCGAAGGACCGAATTCACACATCTTTCGAGTTTTTAAACATATGGAGGTCCTTACGATGTTTTCCTTCGCCGTAAACTTCGTGTGACAAATCACTTTTCGTAAGTTCAGAGGATAAATCGATCCATACCGGGGCTAGGATCTATCTTGTATTTACAGACATTATTTTACCCTTAATCCAAGTCATATTTCAGACAATTATCTTTAGATAAAAAGAAACTTGTAGTTGAAAAAAGAATCCGCCGTCGAAGTAAAACCCACTAAAAACGGATCAGCGTCTAAAGAAGATATATAAAGCAGTGTTCGTAACGACGTCTTTACCCATGTTCATTCCTCATTTTCTATAATAAAATTTGTATTAAAAAAAATATTTGGTAATGAATAAAAAAACTCACCTTCAAAATAAAATCCACTAGAATAAAGAACAACGCTTAACGAAGGTACATAAAGTAGAGTACACACACACACTCCACTAAAGGCATAGACACAGGTGCGATCCGACCGACGGCAGCGCACACACTGAAAGTGAAAAATAGGCTTCAGTTAGGCTGATGGTACACCCAGCGCGCCTATTTTTAATCCATGAATGAAAAAGATTTTGTTCTTAGCTGACAGCTAGTGATTTATGGCCGAAATATGACGGCTTGGCGTAATATTACGAGTTTGTGGAAAACGGGAAGGGAATTGTAAATAATCTTGTTCCTTTTGACGTCTATGCATCAACTAACAAAATTTATTTCGTTTCATGTTCAATTTATATTCTTATAAGTTAATTAGACTTGTTGTATATATGAAATTGTTAACGTCAAATTAATTTCGTGATGAATGCGGGCGAAGGGAAAGATGTCTGTTAGTCCGCAGATAACTGGGTTTACTCTCTCTGTCTACCCCATTAAGAACTTGATGTGATTTATTTATGTAATTTAGGCTATCATCAAATCTATTTTCGTGGTCCACGACCATATGTCTGAGTCTGAATTGATAACATTATCAAAAAATATTATATAGAATTAAAAAAATCTTATTCTACTACTCGTCACGCACGTTCAGGAAACAGGAATCTAACCTGCTACTTGATTTTACTGACATAAACACCTTCGCAAACTTTGATGGTGTAGGTAGAAGCGATCAAAAAGTGTGAACAAATGTATCTAATGGTAAACACCTTTCCATACGCCTTACGCCTTTCCATAAGTAAAGCTCGTAATGTGACTAATCACTGTACTTTATTAATAACTAGCTGCCCGCCCCGGCTTCGCACGGGTGCAATATTGATACTAATAATAATGTAAAAGATAAAAATGGTTATGGTGGTTTATTCTTTACAAACTTTTATATCGATCATTTGAAAATATACTACTCCGTAGTACATTCATTTGATCTATCTCGTAAGGTTTACCCAGCGTTTGCGATAGCGCACAAAAATATGTGCCTATGATATGTACATTACAAATCTTTGAATATTTCGTTATTTATTAAATAAGAGAAAAAGAGGCGAATTTGGAATAGTCTTGGTTTCCGATTTTCATTAATATTGTTTGATATTTGAGCGTTTTTAGCTGACCTCTACATCGTGTAAGGAATACTCCTACCAAATTTCAAGGCAATCGGCCTTAATTCCTGAGATTTCGTGATGAGTGAGTTAACAAATAGAATCTCCCCGCGTTCCACCTTGCGGGTGGAGTTTCATAAAATCCGTTCTAAGCTGACCTCTACACTGCGTAAGGAATACTTCTACCAAATTTCAAGTCAATCGGCCTTATAGTTCCTGAGATTTCGTGATGAGTCAGTTCAAAAATGGGATCTCCTATATATATATATATCTATACTAATATTATAAAGAGGAAAGATTTGTTTGTTTGTTTGTTTGTAATGAATAGGCTCCGAAACTACTGGACCGATTTCAAAAATTCTTTCACCTTTGGAAAGCTACATTATCCCCGAGTAACATAGGCTATATTAAATTGGACCCGATAGGTGGCGCTGCGATCGAGTTTCAAGAATTTTACCTTTTTACCCGGGCGAAGCTTTCTGTGTGTTTCTGTGTGTCTTAAGCTAGATTCGAGAATGGTTTAGATTTACAATTAACAGCTAGTAACTAGCTAGTAGTAGTTGCCAACACAACGATTGCATTTTCGAATCCCGAATGAGTTTCTCCGAACTAAAGTAATAATAATAATATATTTATTTATATATGTATTTATCTATATATATATATATATAAATATATATATTTGTATATATATATAAATATAAATATAAATATATATATATATATCTATATATATATATATAGATAAATACATATATAAATAAATATATTATTATTATTATTACTTTAGTTCGGAGAAACTCATTCAAATATATATATTTATATATATATATATAGATAAATACATATATAAATAAATATATTATTATTATTACTTTAGTTCGGAGAAACTCATTCGGGATTCGAAAATGCAATCGTTGTGTTGGCAACTACAGGAACCACTACACACACATAGTGGCTGCGACGGCACTCATGAATAAATGTTATGGTGAAAATAAGTCCCTCTCACACACACACAGACAGATTCATATATACAGATACTTGTGTATGTGTGTCCCGGTTACACCCTCAAAAATTGAAGAGAGAAAGTTTTTCAGTCTTTAATAGGTTTCACTTGTAAAAATGTATTGAGCCTGTGGGGCCTTGAGGCGATGTTTTGACGAGATGAGATCTATAAACATAAATATATCAAAATGAAATTCAAAAACAAAATATTTTTATTTCACACTAGCTGTTACCTTGCCACGCTACGCTTTGGATATGCGACTGATGGAAAAAAATTATAAACACAATCCTTGATGCGGATTATATATCATGCTAAAATTTCAGCGCGATCGGTGCAGAACAATTTTGAGTTTTTGAAGCGTACACAAACCAACATAACATTTAGACAAGATAAGCCTAGATGGGCACTTATAAAACGTCAAAAAAGGTCTTTTTCATGGAGAAGAACCGGCAAGAAACTCCATGGTTACTCTTTTCAAATCATTAGGTATACATACATACATACATATCATCACGCCAAGTTTTTTTTTATACCACATGGGTGACAAACAAGCATGCGGTCCGCCTGATGGGTCCCTAACGGGGTAGGCAGAGAGTATAGAGCGCCAGTTCTCTCTAGGCTTACATACCTCTTTCGCTTAGGTATACAATAACAATATTTTTATGTTACATCATTAGTACATAAGTATGGGAGAACAGCGTAGGCCCGACAATAGCTCGTTGCTTACTAAACATACATAAAACAAGATCGTAGAATCAACAGTGCTCTGAGTAGATCGGTTACTTTATAAGGATGAGTAGAAGCGCAGCGGCGCGAGGTGTGACACGGGCTCACTGAATCGGGATATCTGGCTAATGTTCACCATTAGACCCGACTCTATCTACGTCGCGTATGTACTACCTAATTAGAGTGTAGAAACTGATTTCCACTTGAAAGTTTCAATAGCCGATCCCATAGCCGTGGTGGCCGAGTGGATCGAACAGTTGCCTGCGACACAGAGTTCGCAAGTTCGAATCCCGACTGTACCAATTAATTTTTCTGAACTTAAGTACAGTGATTAGTCACACCACGAGCTTTACGGTGAAGGAAAACATCGAGAGGAAACCTGCATACGTCTGACAAGCAGTTCAATGGCGTATGGTATAGTCGCTTGAGTAACGGCGATGGACTCGCCAACTGTGACGATGGCACCTAAAGTATCTATATCTCCGGCGGAAAGTGGGTGTGTGGGTACTACCTATACAGCTGTGCCTACCCCTTCGGGGACCCTTGTGGGAAGGCCTGACATATTTTTTTCATATAGATACATAAGTATAATTTATCATTTAATTAATTAATGTATTTATTAAGGAACAGAAAACACAGTTAAAAATAAATTTGCGATAATGCCTACTGTAGTATAAAACTGTGTCGCAGATAATATCACCCTACCCCAGAAAGAGTTGTTACAGAGTTCCTAGTTGACACAATTAAAGTGAAAATTATATAAGTAAGTATGTATGTGTTTGTATTTAGTTGCGCGTTTGTATAATGTTTGTGTATATATATATATATATATATATGTGTGTGTGTGAGTGTGATTGAGGAAGATTTTGTGAAACTTAAGAGTGTAAAATAAGCTGATATTAATTTTAACGAATTAAATGGTTAAAAAGGTTGCCGCCTGGACGTTGCGACATGAATAAAGTTTATTAACAAGAAAGTTTAACGCCCCGTCAGTTCGAATGACAGTATATCTTGGGCGTGCTAAAATTTGCCTGACTCGAACAAGATTCTGCAAGTTTTAGTGGAAAATATAAGATATGCAAAGCTTCAAAGTGCTCAAACTGAGCGAGAGCACTAAGTTCAAACTTGGGAGACGCCGGTAACAAGTTACGACTTATCATTTTCTTTTTGTTATTATTTCCCGTAGCATTAGTTCCGGGAACTTTTGATACTTAGCCGAACAATCGCGTGACTAAAAGACGTGTAACCAGACACTGCTTTGGAGAAGCAAACACAAAGCCACCCCCTGTGGGGGTCTGATCTCGGTATGTGGCGTTTGATAAACAATAAAATAACACTACTTTGACGTGATGAATGTGGTTGAAGCGAAAGAGGTCTATAACTCTAAAGAGAACTAGCGCCTACTCTCCCTCTACACTGTGAAAGACTCGGCTTGATGATGTGTATGTATACGTATTTGATAACTTCGGAGCTAAGTAAAATGTATCGTAGCTTTGCGGTGACGCGAAACATTGTGTTGACTGCATACGATTGAAAGATGTCATTCCAACACTATATTTTTGGCGTCCTGGATATATATTTACCTTATATCATTAAGGTGGCAAACAAGCACGCAGCCCGTTTGATGGTAAGTAATGCCCTGCTATTCGTAACAAATATCAGTCAATTCATATGTTTACGGCGTTATTCAATACCTGTTTGATGTTCTATATCACTTACGGTGAATAAAAAATTTTGATTATGGCAATGTTGAACCAAATGCATTTAATATACGTTTATTCGTGTTTGTTATGGCGGTAGTTTTAAATCAAAAATAAAGATTTCTCAGCACTAGAAGAATTGTTTTTTATAGACAATTTCAAAGGAACAACACACGAACTGATTGAGTTAAATCACAACTTTGCAATAGAACACTGCGACTGATATAAATTGTATATACAATTCAAAGCTAAATTAATACAAAGTGATGTCTGTGCGAACCTCGACGCTAGAGTAAGTGTGTTGTTTCACAACGCTGGATACACTGGAAACCATCCCAACTTCTGTAAATAGTATTATTTAGACAGCCAACGAATTTCTGGTAGGCATTTGATTAATTAAGTGGTATTTCCAGTGGGAAACTACGTAGACCGCAGCAGAAACTGTAGACATCTGTCTGGTTTAGCGGTCAGAGCTGCTGACTGCAATTAATGAGGTCAGCGGGATCGATTCCTGCTGAGATATTTGAGTCATGAACACGAGTATTTTTACTATTAGTCTTGAATGTCCTACGTATTGGTGTATGTAGCTTGCTATATAAGAATATATTAAAATATCCTTGTCTAGTTCCCATAGTACAAGCTTTGTTTCATTTAGGACTATGTCAATATGTCATAGAAATATGTGATTGAGTAGAAATATGTGATTGAATGATGTTGATTGAGTCCCAAATAGTAGTGAGTGAAATAGGAGAGAGGAAATCGAACCCGCGACCACAAGTTTCGCAGTCAGGAGCTCTAACTACTTAACCAGACGGCCTATCATACTACGTTCTCTTATGAGCGGAGCGTGAAAATTTAACGCGCGTACAACCGAGGGGCATTGCTAGCCTCTCAGAAATGTGTTACATTAATTCAGGCTGAATTGCCAGTTTTATTAACTTGGAAAAAAAGTTTGTAAGTAAGGCAAAACGAGGATCCGCACTCGACATAGCGAGCATTCGAATGATATCGCTCCTACTTATCATATTATCGTATTGGTACGTTGTGCCAGTATAAGCGCATTGACCCTTAGAACTCGATACGGAAAATACGTAAATTCATAAATATTGAATGACACCCGCAGGGTAAGCAATCCTATTTACGACAGATAAATCATGTCAGGAATGTAGGTTCCTGGGATTTGTCTCGCTAGGAGCTTTATGTCAGCCGTTTTCTGGCATATCTTTGTCGTACCCAGGATTTGGCGATTTGGTCCAAAATGCGGGATAAAAAAGTCCAAGTAACTACCTATTTTATATACTACTAACGTACCACTGTATTTTTATTTTACGAGTAACGTTACCTAGAGTTTGCTCCTGCTTAACTTCGCTACAGAGAACACAAAACAAAATTATCAAAGTACTGTTTCGCTACGATTGCTTGACACGAACTAGACAATTATATATAAAAAAGCAATTTACTAAAACACATAACAACTTTAAGCAAGCAACACATGCATCAATTAATTAAATATCTCAATACCAAAAAACGTATCTACGAAATATTCGTAATTAGCATAAGCGGCAGCAAGCACTAACTGCGACAAGAAAAGTATACTGTTTGTAAGGAATAAGGCTGTACAATAAATTACAAATATAAAATACTAGCTGTCCCGCCCAGCTTTGCTCGGGTGAAAAAGTTAAATTGCCCGTAACACGATCGCATCGCCACCTATCGGGTCCAATTGTAAATCTAAACCATTCTCGAATCCACCTTAAGACACACAGAAAGGGATAGCTTCGCACGGGTGAAAAAGTTACATTTCCTAAAACTCGATCGCAGCGCCACCTATCGGGTCCAATTTAATATAGCCTATGTTACTCGGGGATAATGTAGCTTTCCAAAGGTGAAAGAATTTTTGAAATCGGTCCAGTAGTTTCGGAGCCTATTCATTACAAACAAACAAACAAACAAACAAATCTTTCCTCTTTATAATATTAGTATAGAGTATAGATAAAAGTTGCTAATAAAATGACAACATTATTACAGGGAGGAGTAATTAGATTCTGATTGTAAGAATAACTTCATCTCTATAGCATTATTATGCGACAATAAGGTAAAAGAACTCATTTGTCACTCTGTATGGATAAAACCTTTGAGGCCGTCCAATTAATGAACCATGAGACAACAATATAGAAGGGAAGTTCAATCACTATACATAATAAGGGCCCCTTGATCCGGGCACAAATCCCTTGTTTCATACGGCTCCTCTGACACTTGAAACTTTAGTAAATCAAAGAACGGTCCCTTGTATCATGAACATACAAAGTTAAGATATTCAGCTCAAATAGTATACATATCTTATATCACTTTACCTTTGTCTGGTTCTATCCTAACCTTTAAAGGGATCAGGATAAAAGGTTTTCAGGCGCTCTATTATAGGCTGAGAGGCGATACAGTTTACGATAAATAAACACCTCGGGACAATTCCACAGAAACAGTCTAGCCCAGCTCCCTTGCTCGCGATCCAGCAACGCCCTATGCCGAGGTTCGTACCCCACAGGGGGTGCCCTTAGCTGTGTTGCTTAGTACTAAAGTGCCTGGCTGGAGGCCTAGGTCTCGCCATTGACCGGTTAAGTAGCAAAAGTTCCCGGAACTCACGATACGAGAGACAATACAAAAAAAAAATCCACAGAAATTGACCTAGTCCCAAATTAAGCAAAGCTTGTGTTATGGTAACTAGACAACGATTTATTTACTTATATATATATATATTTTTACATTAACACATAGGACATCCAAGACTAAGGTACAAATACTCGTGTTCACCACACAAATGTCTGCCCTCAGCGGGATTCGAATCCGTGACCTTAGGTTTCGCAGTCAGGAGCTCTAACCACTAGATCAGACGGCCGACAATGTTTTTCAAATTTATGTGCATGCATATCAATACGTCAAGTCTCTCACGGGGTATGCAGAGAGAGTAAAATTACAGTTTTCACTAGACTAGACCTCATTCTCTTTAATCAAATTATACTTATCTTATACATATTATATTATCATCCTGAGTGTTGTTGGACACGACTACAGACATCTTAGTATTTCTTCTGAAACGTATGCAGTTTTCATCACTAATCACTGTACTTGTCAGCAAGAAGGGGGAAGTCGTGATCCGAAATTGCAATCTTTGTCGCAAGCAACTGCTAAAACCACTCGGCCACCACGGCTTTTATAATAAAAAATAGGGTCAATAAAAGTGCACAATTTTTCCTCGTTCCTGCTCAGCGTTATTGATCGTTCAAGTTCCGCCTGACGAGCCGGCGTGAAATATCGGAGGCATTCCTTATGGAGACAATACGGTCGGTCGGCTCACTAAATTGAATTTTATACTTTCGTTTATTTTATATTTCTGTAAGGTGTAGGGTTTATTTATTTGAAAATAATAATATTTAGCCGTGGTGGCCGAGTGGTTCGAGCCAAAGATCGCAAGTTCCAATCCCGACTGTACCAATGAGTTTTTCTGAACTTAAGTACAGTGATTAGTTTAAGACACGAGCTTTACGGTGAAGGAAAACATCGAGAGGAAACCTGCATACGTTTGAGAAGTAATTCAAAGGCGTGTGCTCACTGATTTCGTGTACCTACTTATGGCGTTCAAAATCTATTATAGCATTCTTAAATTCTAAGATTATATTCTGTCCCATGATTCAAATGATAACTTATCGCCAAATCTCTTAGCAAATGGATACACTGCTTGCTACGAGTCTGTAAGCTGAAAGCTAAAACGGCTGCTGAAAAAGTATTTAGCGCTGCATTTTTTATTTTTTTTTGTATTGTCTCTCTTAGCGTGCGTTCCGGGAAGTTTTGCTACATAACCGGTCAATGGCGAGACCTAGGCTTCCAGGCACTTTAGAGCTAAGCCACACAGCTAAGGGCACCCCCTGTGGGGTACGGACCTTGGCTTAGGGCGTTGCTGGATCGCGAGCAAGGGAGCTGGGCTGGACTGGTAACATTTAGCACTGCAATAACGCATATCGATTTATGTATGTATGTTATACGGAACGTGACAGATGTAACGGAACGGGACAGATCGATAAGAAAGAGAGAGCGCAGTATCGAAATCAAACGTGCCTAATTCCACCTGTGAAGGCTTAATACTGAAATAGAATAAGAGGCTATAACAAATAACAGGGAACCCGGCACGCTTAGCTTATCTCGGGGAAATAAGTTGCAGAGCTTAAGTAAGGAAAAAGAAGTTGATGACGCGGTAAAATTGCGAGTTGTGACTAGGCTTTATTCAGTTCGTGTAATTACGGTTGTATATTTTGTTGGTTGGGTATTACCTATACACCTCTGCCTAACTCTTCGGGGACCCTTGTGGGAAGGCGTGAGGATATATTATTATTATTATATATCACATATTCATATGAAGAACACGTTACAACTACCTAGATCAAATCGATCGGACACTCAAGGTTGGGAAAGTTAAGAGTACCTATTCCTTCCTACCTTATGACTATTAAGTAGTAATTAGGTAAGTAGGTATATGCCCGATCTAATATTTATTTAGTAGTTAGTATTTTATGTCGAAAACTAGACTTTCCACTATTTGCCTTCGTACTAGTATAGAAGAAATAATACGCGGATCTTCATTTCTCTTTAGTTAAGTGCAAAGTAAATCATTAGGTGCATAACAATAATGAAAAGGTAATTATGACATTTCCTCTCCCACGTGATACAGCAACAATGCTTTTCTCACACAAGACGGATAACATCTTTGCTTACTTTAAATTCTAATATTACGTTGCTTACATCAAGACTTACTTGAGCTGTGGTGGCCGAGTGGCTCGACATCGAGCCAATTGCTGTGCAATTGTGGGTGCTGGAATTCTTCGAAAATATTGCTCGTAAAGAGGGTCACAATCTTGAACAGCTGATGGTGACAGGCAAGGTAGATGGCAAACGTCCTAGAGGTCGCAGTCCCACGAGATGGTCGGACCAAATACGATCTTCTCTGAACATCAACTTCCACAATGCCCTTCATGAAGCTAAGGATCACAGATGGAGGGACATAGTACGGGAGAAACTGATGCAGCGGGGGAGTCAAAAACCTCAGTAATGAAGAAAACGACGCGAGGAGGAGGATTCTATGACGAAGTATGTGCTGATAACTTTTCTTTTTGTATGACGAAGCCTGTGGCGAATACGTTTTATGTTCGTCAACGAACCAGCGACGTTGATTACATTTGTAGATTTTTTGTGAATAAATTTGGCGTCAAGAGTACTAGAAACGGAGGAGCATGTATGAAGAGACTGATGTATGTAGACGAAGCGAAAGAGGCATGTAAGTCTAGAGAGAACTGGCGCACTATACTCTCTGCCTACCCCATTAGGGACTCGGCGTGATGATATGATGATGATGATAAAATTTGGCGAATTTATATTACTACTTACTTACTACTTACTACTACACATAGTAGAGTTACTACTACACCTCAGCCTTACCCTTGGGAGCCACAAGTGACGCGAAGAAATAATACGCGGATCTTCATTTCTCTTTAGTTAAGTGCAAAGTAAATCATTAGGTACATAACAATAATGAAAAGGTAATTATGACATTTCCTCTCCCACGTGATACAACAACAATGCTTTTCTCACACAAGACGGATAACATCTTTGCTTACTTTAAATTCTAATATTACGTTGCTTCCATCAAGACTTACTTGAGCTGTGGTGGCCGAGTGGCTCGACATCGAGCCAAAAAGATCGCAAGTTCGAATCCCGACTATACTAATGAGTTTTTCTAAATGTAAGTACAGTGATTAGTCACACCACGAGCTTTACGGTGAAGGAAAACATCGAGAGGAAACCTGCATACGTCTGAGAAGCAATTCAAATGCGTATGTATAGTCGTGCTTGAGTAACGGCGATGGACTCGCTATCTGTCACGTTGGCACCTAAAAATATATCTCTGGCGGAGAGTGGGTGAGTGGGTACTACCTATACACCTCTGCCTACCCCTTCGAGGACACTTGTTCCCACAAGGGTCAGGATGAGGATCATATTTATAAAAACTGCTTACAGGATCGGCAAGAGTATCAAGTAAGGTGATAATCGCTTTGTACCAGTAGGTATGATCACCAGTCAGTAGACAGCCAGTATGTTGAATGTAGCTTGGTTTTAAAGCCTTTGCTATTTCCCTAAAGGCATATTTCAAATGTGACGTATGTTTCCATAGAATCAAAGGACGCATCACCCCTTATCTGAAACCTCAGCGTCCCCTTCTTCTTCTCTTCTTCTCAGCATATATGCGTCCACTGCTGGACATATGCCTCCCCTAAGGCACAGTAAATAAATACTCAAATATTCTAAATATTGCGTCTTGTCATCCGTTTCCAGAAGGCTTTACAAAGGAGACAAGGCCCGATGTAATCACCAAAATGCTCCTGGGGTCATGTTTATGCTCGATCTTTGTATGATTTATATTAAAAACCACCGCGGTTTCCCCTTTTTTTTTTTTTTTTTTTGTATTGTCTCTCGTAGCGTGAGTTCCGGGAACTTTTGCTACTTAACCGGGCAAAGACGGTTTCCCCCGCGTAAAATTGTATTTTATAGATTTTTGTTTTTTAAATAAAACATATCCCGTTTTAATCTGGCTTATAATCTATCTTTGTTTCAGATTTTATATAAATCTGTTAGGTAGAATTGCGTAAATGAGGTACGAACATTCGCATTTGGAAAATAAGTAGCATTTGACGACCGCCTGGTCTAGTGGTTAGAGCTCCTGACTGCGAAACTTGAGGTCGCGGCTTCAAATCCCGCTGAGGACAGATATTTGTATGATGAACACAAGTATTTGTGCCTTAGTCTTGGATGTCCTATGTATTTATTTATATACGTATCTATCTATATAAGTAAATATGTCGTTGTCTAGTTACCATAACACAAGCTTTCCTTAACTTGGGACTAGGTCATTTTGTGTGGAATTGTCCCAGGTATTTATTTATTTATTTGTTTTGATACACTGTGAGAGAGGTAGCTAAGCGCTCTGACTAGCCTGCAACGCAATTATTGTAAGCTCAACCCACAAGGATCGCCACCAAAGTAGGTAGAAAGAGGTGAGTAGTAAAACGTACATACGTTTTCGATTTTTAAACGTATTTGGGTGTTTTCTCTTGGGTCTTTCTCTTGGGATATTTATTTATTTATTTAATATTTTTGCAACAGTGAACAATTATTTATAAACCGACAATATACCCCGATGGGCGTAGCAACACAATAATTCCTTAAAATAATACATACTTCAAATAATTAAAGTTACTTAAAATTAGAAGCTCGTGATAACACTAATCACTGTACATAGTGTCAGTAGAAACACATTAAACACAGTAGGGATGAGACCTTACAATAATTGTGTTGCAAGTGACTTGTCGAACCACTTCGCCACCAGAGCTGTCTCTCTCAAACTGTATCAGAACAAATCCAACATATTTTCTCTCTTTA
Organism: Drepana falcataria; assembly: GCA_945859725.1. NCBI lineage: Eukaryota > Metazoa > Arthropoda > Insecta > Lepidoptera > Drepanidae > Drepana > Drepana falcataria. Next base: position 10,604,873 of record OX243935.1, read on the forward strand.
CAATTGTATTTACGTATATATCGTATATAAACATAGTTTTACTTTTATCCCACTAGCCTATTATGTAAGTTTATCAGTAAAGATCTCGGCCTGTCAACCGCATTCCCTATACATCGTGGGTATACAACCTATCGACAGAGGTTTCGCATTAGTTACCTGATTGTGCGGACGTCAATCTCACTCTTTGTGAGCGGATACGGATCGTCAACCCGGCGACTTTATTTCACTTACTTATTCCTTTGTTCCTTTCAAACTCTGAAAAAAAAAGCCCTAGTGGCGGGGTGGTTTGAGTTGCCTACAAATCAAAGATTGCAGTTCGAATCCCAACTGTACCAGTGATTTTTTCTGAACTTAAGTACAGTGTTAAGCACACCACGAGCTTTACGGTGGCAGATAAAAATTTTGAGGAAGCCTGCATACTTTTGAGAAAAAAATCAAAGGCGTGTTTATAGTCGTGCTTGAGTCACGGCGATGGACTCGCCATCTGCCATGTGAACACCTAAAGAATATATCTCTGGCGGAAAGAGGGAGTGTGGGTACTACCTACACACCTCTGCATGCCCTTTTCGGGACCTTTGTGGGATGGCGTGAATATATATAAGATCTTTTACGTTTAAGCAAAAAACACAATGTGATTTATCCTAAAACAGAAAATCATTATTTATTTCAGATAAGTCTTACATAACATAACAAATATAAACTAATACTAACTACTTACTTACCTAAAACAGAAAATCAACAATTTAATGTCCTTGCTTTACAATTATTACTATTTTACATTATAGAAACATTTATATTCTAACGATAAAAAAACAATAGTCTTAATAGAAGAACTGACACATATTCAAATATGTCATGTCAGTAAGCACAAAGGTTTCGTATACAATAAAAAATATATAAATATAATATAAAAAAATATAATATAAATTATTATTTATTTATATAAACTGGAAATAGGGTGTTCTTTATCCACAAATATTGAGATAGGGAACACCTTTGCAAGCTACACTGGTTGGACATTTTTGGAAACGGTAAATTATTTTTTACTAGATTACATTCTACTTTTCCTGGAATAAATGTAATCCTACATGTAAATCCTGCTAATAATCTATCTATAGGAGAGGTAGGGCATAACGGGTTTCCCGTTCGAATTTGGAACTGCCTGACTGGGGCAGGACCTCCACCTTATAGAAGTCCGTAGCCAAATAATAAAATGTTTTGTGTTGTGTTCCTACGCGGTGAATAAGTTTACCAGTAATGAGCTCCTTGGGGTGGGAGGAGGATTGTTATATTGGGTTGGCAGCAGAGGGATTAGTCCCATTATGCTGCCAACTCAGTATAACTCTCCGAAAACAGAGTGGTAACGCGCAAGTGATACTTCGGTATTGTAAGCGTAAATAGGCTGCGGTGACCGTTTTCCGTCGGGTGGGCCGTATGCTAATATGCCACTCTTGTTGTATAAAAAAAAATCTATGTATATATCATCCGACTCCGTATAGCTACTCTGGTGTGGTTGGTAACAAAAATACTCACAAGCATTCGCATAGAATGTGTGTTAATCCAGCAAAGATAACTCCAGAATAAACCAACCAACAAAATCAAATCATACGCGGGTATAACTTCGTTACTTAAGTTCATGTTGAAGACATCAAAACCTTTGAAGATTCAGTACGTAAGCGTATAACAAACAGGAACACGCCACGTGATCATTTGATAAGGCTGGGCATTCGTGTTGGAGAGGAAACAATATTGGATATAAAGATAAGCGTTTATTACGATAAATTAGTATCATCATATCACATCAACACACCGAGTCCCTAACGCTGTAGGCAGAGGGTATAGAGCGCCAGTTCTCTCGTCCACATTCATCAGTCTCTTCATACATGCTCGTCGGTTTCGAGTACTCTTGACATTCTCGTCCTTGAGCGTCCGATCATACTTATTCTATACGTCCAAACGTATAGAAAGTATGAGTAAAGAAAGATTGACGAAACAGATACACAAAACAAAAGTGTGTGCAAGAAGAGGCAGAAGAAGACCATTTTCCAACTACCTGGATCAAATCGATCGGACGTAACATGCCTTTCTTCGTCTTTACAATCACGCCCTCATTCATGCCAGTTGATTTGCGAATCTCTTCATTGCGGATTCGATCTAAGATCGTTACTCTGCACTTTTTTCGAAGAGATCGCATCTCAACTGCATTTATTTTCAAACTTCCTCTGATATACCTTTTAAAATAAGAAATGAATATAAAAGAAACTAATTTTAGTTATGGTAATGAATATCCACCTTTATTTTGTTCACGAAACCGAAACATGATCGGTAAATTTTTCATCGCCGAGTGATCCAAACCTGAAAGTTTCCAACCAACACGAGGAAGTTATTAAGTTCACAACTTTGTACGTTATCTCGAATAAGGCTCACGTTACCAACATTTTCTACTTCGTAAATTGGATCTTTGGTCCTTGTAACAACATACCGTAATATTCAGTAAATCATTTTTATAATTCTTACATAGTATTGACGACCGTCTGGTCTAGTGGTTAGAGCTCCTGACTGCCAAACTTGAGGTCGCGGGTTCGAATCCCGCTGAAGGCAGATATTTGTGTGATGAACACGAGTAATTGTAGATACTTAAGTCTTGGATGTCCTATGTATTTAAGTATATATCTATCTATATAAGTAAATATATCGTTGTATAGTTACCATAACTGAAGCTTTGCTTACTTTGGGACTAGGTCAATTTGTGTGGAGCTGTCCCAGGTATTTTTTTTTATAGTAAAATAGAATGCCACCCAAGTGGTATAAAAAAATATATAAGTCGCTTCCGCTGTCTTTCCGCTTAGATCTTTTAAACTATTCAACGGGTTTTAATGCAGTTTTCAGCTAAAAAATAGAGTGATTCAAGTCGAAGGTCTATAGATATTTATATACATTATGTTAGTACAGAAAATCCGAAAAAATCAAAGTTTTGTAATGTGATGTCGTAACGAACATATTTTTTACGTAAACGTTAACGCTAGCTAAACCGTCCGAGATTGATCAAATTAATGTAGTATGGAATTGTATACCTTAAAAAGAAATAAAAAAGTCCGCGATGGTATTTATTTATCTCAAACCCACAGTAACCATTTTTATCTCTTACATAATTCTTAACGCGACTGGATTTAACGCGAGTAAAACCGATGGGCAGAGCTAGTCCTGTCTAATTTTATTTAGTAAATAAGCCGTCAAAACAAAGGCCAGCAGTAACCGCATCATCTGACGTCAGAGTAATTGTGCGAAGTGCTCCGGTAATAAATGTGTGCTTCCGGCGGGGCGACAGGTGAGGATATTGTCCGTGACTGGCCGGAGGGCGGAGACACAAACGGTGACCAAATACAATGTACAATAATTTGAATTTCGAACACAGCTGATGCTTTTATCTTTTTAAATCCTTTTTAACACACTTCAAAAAGGAACTTTACGTAATTTGTAAATTCAATTTGTGAACTGATTCTTGTTTCGGTTCTCCACAAGTCTGGCGTTTCATGTGTATTTTTTTAAATTATTTATTAATAATTTTTACACTATTATTAATTCAAATTTATTAAAATTTATTTTTTATTTTTTAGTTTAGTTTTCTGTAAAAAGCGTGTTTTTTTAGTTTTTTTTTTAAACTATATTTATTATTAACTTTTTAGTTCGATATTTTTCAAAAGGGAGCCAGAGAAACGGCTACGAGAACCAAGAAAGGCCGCAGGCGCGCTAATTACCCACGGAGAGTTACATACTGGCATACTGACATACAAATGAAGCTAATAAAAAGCGTGTAAAAAAGGCGAATTTATTCGATGGAATGTCATTATTTGATTAAACTTTTATTCGTATATTCTGTCCCTCCCGGCGTGTCATAAACTGAGCCCCACCAACGTGGCCTGAAGGTTGCTTCGGGATCGGTTAATGGAAACACAGATATTATTGTCGGTGAACAATCGGGGAATAAAAATAACATATTTACATTATTGGGTGTAGGTACCCGGGGTAAATTTGATTGTTTTGGTTTTTTATCCTCACGCCTTCACACTTCTTCACAAGGGTCCCCAAAGAGGTATGATGAGGTGTAAAGGTAACCCATACACCCACGAGACAGATGGCGAGTCCATCGCCGTTACTCAAGCAACTATACCATACGACATTATATTGCTTCTCAGACGTATGCAGGTTTCCTCTCGATGTTTTCCTTTACCGTAAAGCTCGTGGTGTGACTAATCTTTCTTAAACTTAAGTTCAGGCACTACGGCTTCTTACGGTTTTTTCACTGGTAGAAGAAGTCCAGTCCCTCTGAAAACTTCAATAAATAGTACATTCAGCCTTAGCGTTCTCAGGACGAAACTCCTTTGAAACCGCACAGTGCGAGACCTGTTTGGTTGCAAGGTGTGGGGATGAATTCCCTGTCGAGACATGCGGTGGTGCATACTACCGAAGTGTTGATAGATCGTTATTTAAACTCCTTTAATTAAGAACCAAACCAAAATATAAAGCCTAATACTAACAAATTATGTATTTAACGAGCTCCCGACCGGTTTCTAATTACCTCATTTATTCCATCTCATCATAGACTGGCAAACTAAAATAGGTCATTACGATATTGTAACAAGGCTTACAATAGCGTGGAAGGACCCGAATTGATTTTGGAAGTTGGAAAATACGGTTGGGCTGGATTTGGTAGGTACCTTTTAATGAAGTTTTAACTGAAACTTGATCTTATGAATACATTAAAGAACCTCTGTAGGCGTGAATATATAATATTATATTTACCAACATGACAACATTAGAGCCGTGGTGGCCGAGTGGTTCGAGCAGTTGCCTGCGACGCAAAGGTCGCAAGTTCGAATCCCGACTGTACCAATGAGTTTTTCTGAACTTAAGTACAGTGATTAGTCACACCACGAGCTTTACGGTGAAGGAAAACATCGAGAGGAAACCTACATACGTCTGAGAAGAAATTCAAAGGCGTATGTATAGTAGTGCTTGAGTAACGGCGATGGACTCGCCATCTGTCACGTTGGCACCTAATATACCTCTGGCGGAAAGTGGGTGTGTGGGTATTACCTATACACCTCTGCCTACCCCTTCGGGGACCCTTGTGGGAAGGCGTGAGGATATTATTATTATTATTATTACCAACATGACATATCTAAGAGACGTCGAGTGCTTCAGACCGGACTATACAAAACTCATAAAAAATGGTAACAAACCAGCACCAACCGCCAGTTAAAAGAGGTAGAGCATAACGGGTTTTCCGTTCGAATTTAGAGCTAACCGACTGGGGCAGGACCTCCACCTTATAGAAGTCCGTAGCCAAATAGCCCAGTTTATTGTGTGGTGTTCCTACGCGGTGACTAAGGTCTCCAGTAATGAGCTCTTTGGGGAGGGGGAGGTTTGTTATATTGTGCTGGCAGCAGAGGGAGTAGTCCTATTATGCTGCCACTACAGTATAATCCTCTGAACATAGAGTGGCAGCTCGCAAGTGATACTTCGGTATCGTTAGCGTAAATAGGCTATGATAACTGTTTCCCATCAGGTGGGCCGTATGCTTGTTTCGCACACTTCCGTCGACACAGTCCTTCCGCACAGCCCTAATATCGACTGTCTATAGTATTCAGGTTACATCTGACATAAATCGCTTTTATAAAACTTAGTTACAGCACCCTACAGGTGGATAAAAATCTATCTACGAGAAAAAGGTCAACCATTTTCCGTAACGGCCCTGCAACGACATCACCCTATATTCAACAGTCATTACCATCAAGATAAATCTATGGTGGCAGGGAGTATTTTAGTGGGGTGTTTTTGTTTAGGAATTACTTAATTTGCTCTGCTTTTGTGTAAAAAAAAGGTACCGTAAAATGTTTGTAAATTCATAACCAACATTATAAAACAAAGTCATCCCACTGCGTCTATCTATTCGGACAGACAGATCAGTATGTTCAGTAGTATACACTACTCAACAAATTTTAATGCGGTTTTCACCTATAGAAACAGTTATTCATTAGGACGGTTTAGTTCTATAATTTGTTAAGTTTTTCTGTAAATTGTTTGAAATGATGCGAATATACGACACAAAACATGCAGGTATAATATGTCTAAATTCCAAATCTAATGAACATATACGTAACTTTCATACATACACACATATATACGCTGAGTCACGGGGCAAGCAGAGAGAATAGAGCCAGTTCTGCTTAGACTTACAGACTTTCTCTTCATCCATATTCATCAGTCTCGAACTCTTGACGTTGTCTTCCTTGAGTGTCCGATCGGTTTGATGTAGGTAATTGAAAGTGGTTTTCCTCTGCCAGTTCTTCCAGTACTTACAGTACTTAGTACTTCCAGTTACGTTTTGTATATCTGTTTCGTCAGATTTCATTCGTCCTTTCTACATTAGGGTCGGCAACGCGCGAGTGATACCTCTGGTGTTACAAGCGTCCATAGGCGGCGGTAACCGCTTCCCATCAGGCGGGCCGCATGCTTGTTTGTCGCCCAATTGGTAAAAAAATAAAACAATTGTCATCTTATCTTATATAAGAATCTCATATTAATATAAATTAAACGAAAATTATGTTAACAGTATTACACTTAAAGCAGTTGTAAAAGAACCTCCTTACAGATAAAATACTTCAGCCAAATCGGTATCGCGCAGCAACGCACCAAGCAGATCAGCAACATTTCGACAAAAATCTTTACGTCTTTCCAATTCATATTTGAAATTTATATTTCCCAAATGAATAATAATCAAACGATAAAATACCTTACATTTTCAATAAAGACCTTTAATGGATGTTAATGGGACGGACAATACCCAATTTTTCAATGTTAGAATATCAATGCGTTCACTCAATTCCCTTAGTCGCCCTTTTTAATGAAATTCAATCTTTTAATGCATATTCTGCGTAAAATATTCGAGTGTTATTCATTTTTCTTTTTATTATTAATCATATTATTTCTGTCTATTCTAGAGAGAACAGGCGTTCTATACTCTCTGCCCCCTTAAGGAACTCGGTGTGATGATATGTATGTATGAATGATTTCTGAATAAAATCCTTATTATGCAGGTATGCAGGTTTGATAATGAGTTTTTCTGAACTTAAGTACAGTGATTAATCACACCACGAGCTTTACGGTGCAATTCAATGGCGTATGTATAGTATCTGTCACGTTGGCACCTAAGCTATATCTCTGACGGAAATTGGGTATGTACTATACACCTCTGCCTACCCCTGTGGGGACCATTGCGGGAAGGCATGAGGATAGGATTATTATATTTTGTTTTAGGCCATTCTAAATATATAGAAAATAATTAAACATAATATATTTTCTGTATATTGAAATACTCTATTTGACATCAATATTAGGGACTCGGCGTGGTGATTATGATGATGATAACAACAATATCTTCAATGTCACAGTTTTAATTCCTTCCAAAAACTAAGACCAGTTTCATGGAATGAGTACTCCTTGCTAACCACATAGTGTGAAAACATATAACGTGCATTTTTTAAGGATTTTTCTTCGATAGGGAATAGCTATTAGATTGTCATCAAGCATTTGCCATTCGGATAAACTTTTCCGGCGCTTGTAAACTTTGTGAATAGCTAATGTCGTTGCAAGTTAACACGTGACTGGGGTCTTGAAAATACGGTTCATACTTATTGAATTTTTCTTTCAAACTCACTGTCGTTGCTACCGCATGTTTTGTAAATTATAAAATAATGAAATCTTTTGCTCAGCTTTTTTATTTCATGCATAATTTCTGTCCAGTTTTATGTTATAAAAGAGAGTCCCTTTCGCAATTTGCATACCTAATGTGTTGCGAGGAAATTGTAGGCACATTGCAATCAAAGGAAAGCGCGTTGTTCTCTTTGTAGAGGAAAATATTATAATTGTTGGTTCTGTTTGTTACTTTTCTTCCTTATGTGAATAAAGCTTAAAGGTTTAAAAGGCTTTATTTGTTATAAATGATAATAAAATTTTGTTAAAAAGTCTTATCCATTGGGACATGTACACAAAACCGCTTAACGAATTTTCATGCGGCTTTCACCAATAAACAGAGTGATCTATGACAAAGGTTTAAATGTACAATTTGTAAAATTTTAAGAAGAGCGTTTTGTCGAAATGTCGTATTAACAGGCGTCTGGAAAACACTGCCTCATCCCTTTTAAACATAAGAACACGAAATATCTACCCGTACGAATCCGGGTCGTAGAACGTACACTATGTGTGTCGTGTGCGTATGTACAATGTAGGTACATACATTAAATATACTCACACGTACCTACACACATTGCACCTCCCGCGTAGAGTATCGTCATATGAATAAGTTATCCTATATTGCGTTTACATTCGAATAGTCACAAGTAAAGTATCATTTGTAAGACCCAAAATCATGATTAACATACAATTTGCCCCTTAATTTTTTTTTATTAAATATGATAAAGACGTATGGTAAAAAAATATTGCTCGTGTTTTTAATTCAGGCGCTTAATCAGAACACTTTATAACACCAAGACATTTTCACCTACATAGCTATACGGCACGTTTTATGGTACATAGCTAATTACGATAGTGAAATGTTTTGCTAGCTATACCGCCCAGCTTCGCTTCGCTATTTACTAGGTTAAATAATATTTTCAAACCAACTGCTCAGACTGTGGAATGAGTTCACCGTAGAGATTTTCCCAGAAGAGTACAGCATGGAGGTGGTCAAGAAGGGTGTGAAAGGTTCCTGCAGCGTCGGCAGCGCGCGATCCATACCCATAGTGTAGCAAGCGTACGTAGGCGACGGTAACCGCTTACCATCACACAGACCGCATGCTTTACCACCTTTAAGGGAAAAAAACCGTTAGTTTTCTAGCTGTAACAGATAATAAATCTATCTAATCTGATGAAGAACCTCTAAATGTAACCTCTAAATGTAACCTCTAAATTCGTAAAGTAATGTACGTACCTTATTTACAGCCTTATAGTAAGCTCCCTAGCAGCGGGCAACCGGAAGTGGACCGGTTCTACCGGAATTAGTGGTGGTGCGATAGTGTATTGTTTCGGAAGTCCTTTTTACACGCTTTTTATTAGCTTCACTTGTATGTCAGTATGTCAGTATGTAACTCTCCGTGGGTAATTAGCGCGCCTGCGGCCTTTCTTGGTTCTCGTAGCCGTTTCTCTGGCTCCCTTTTGAAAAATATCGAACTAAAAAGTTAATAAAAAATATAGTTTAAAAAAAAAACTAAAAAAAACACGCTTTTTACAGAAAAATAAACTAAAAAATAAAAAATAAATTTTAATAAATTTGAATTAATAATAGTGTAAAAATTCTTAATAAATAATTTAGTTAAAGTAAAATAGTTTTTTTTTAAACTATATTTTTACAAGTAAAGCACAAGCTGATAACATCGCCAGGGGAGATATAACGTGGATTTACTTTGTACTTGTCCTATTTGCAATTCTGATTACACGGTTTAAGGTTAAGTACTAAGATAATTTGGTCGGTGGGCGTTTATGAAGATTGATAGCATGATTAGCCCATATTCTTACAAATGTAAATGCTTATTTAAGGCGCAGTGTTATATTTATACAGCACTAGTTATCCCGCCCGCTTCGCTTGGGTAAAAACATTGCCACGGACCTAGTAGCGCCACTAAAAAAATGGCTTTGGCTGGCACAATTGTCTGCTTTTCTTCAAGAAACAGAAAATTTCATTAAAATCGGTCCAGCTGTTTACGATTCTATAAAGGACATACAGACAAACACTTTTATATAGAGACTAGCTGTCCCGCCCAGCTTCGCCCGGGTGAAAAAGTTAAATTTCCTGAAACACGATCGCTGCGCCCCCTATCGGGTCCAATTGTGTTGTAAGCTTTTAAGTTGGATCAAACTGCACACGGTGTGCAAATATGATTAAAATCGGTTAAGTAGTTCAGGAGCCCATCGTGGACTTGATTGCCATAAAAAAGGTTATAGTAAGTCAATCTTAGACAACAAAAATAGACATATGCTGTCGCGGACTTTTTTTTTTAGAACTTTTAAAGAGAAACAATTCTCTGATACATGATATTTGTGTTACTTAAACCGTTTACGAAGCGCACGCAATGGAAGCTCTCAAAAAGGAATATTTTTTCCCGTTCTGGCAACATTATTCATTTATGCTTCGCTCCTATTGGTCGTAGCGTGATGTTATATAGCCTAAAGCCTTCCTAGAGAAATGGACTATCCAACACAAAAAGAATTTTTCAATTCCAACCAGTAGTTCCTGAGATTAGCGCGTTCAAACAAACAAACAAACAAACAAACTCTTCAGGTTTATAATATTAGTATAGATGTTATTGAGAACAAGGTATGAATACAAATTATTCCCAGATGTCTTCACGCCATCCCACAAGGGTTCCCGAAGAGGTGCATAAGCTCAAGAGTAACAAACCTTCTTGACGAATATATATTAACTAGCTGTCCCGCCCAGCTTCGCCCGGGTTTAAAAGTTAAACTTCCTGAAACACGATCGCAGCGCCACCTATTAGGTCCAATTGTGATATAAGCTATCCTATCTTTTAAGTTGGATCAAACTGCACACGATGTGGAAATTTGATTGAAATCGGTTAAGTAGTTTAGGAGCCCATCGCGGACAAACATGTGACACTTAATTTATATATATTAAGATGTTTAAATGGTACATAGTGATCGAATCGCGCATTCGGCCACATAATATTGGTATGCGAATTTTTCCGTAGGTAGGTATTTATATACCTGATAACTACCCATTACTCAAGCACGACTATAAGTCTTTGAATTTCTTATCAAACGTATGCAAGTTCCTTTGGAGTTTTTCTTCACCATAAGCCTCGTGGTGTGGTCACTGTACTTCAGCAAAAGTCAACAGTACGACGGTATTGGAACTTGCAAACTTTGTGCTGCGAGCTACTACTCTAACCACTCAATCACCGGGTCCGATTAATAAAAAAATCCTAAAATCTTCGTTCTCCTATCACTTCAACAAGAACACGATCAAAGTAATACCGAACAACACATAAGCCTCAGCTTAAACTTGCAGCTGAAGTTTGTACGGATTTCGACTGACAACTTTTATTGGAGAAAATCCCGACTTTACGTGAAGTGAGGCTGTGTTTTGAGATCTGGTATTATCAAGTGTTCGGTTCTCATCTTAAATGTTATTGTAGTCGATCAGTACATTCCTCGAATCGTCTTTTTTTACCATTGCTAACTGTTCAGGTTATCCAACTTCGTCGTACCGAATTGTGTTTGCGTGATCTGGCTTCGCGGGAATACATATTGTTTGAATTTTTGATTTCACAGGACCAATTGGTGTGGACCCTTTTTAATAAGGCGTTAGTATATTTACTGAACTTAACTTTAATATACGTGAGAAATGAAATCCAGCATTATGCGAATAGTATACTTATTTAATTTTGTGTGTTACAATACAAAAGGCGCGGAGAAGTGAAAAAATGTGTAATGTCAGTGGCATTTGGCGGCAAACTCAAATGTTAAGGGGAAGCCTTCTTATGGGCGCAAATTCTGTTAAGGCAACGTCGGTTGGTTCAATGATGAATAGCTACATTATAACATATCGTTGTGTCAGCAATAAAGTCGATTAATACAGCGATGTATGATGCAGATAATAAGTCTGTAAGAGAAGAACGACTCTTCTATCGCCATACCCGGCGAGGGACTCAGCGTGATGATATCTTTGAGGACATGTGTAGGACGCCTTCACACAAGGGTCCCCGAAGGGGTAGGCAGAGTTGTGTAGGTAGTACCCACACAACCACTTTCGGCCAGAGATATATTTTTTGTGCTAACGTGTTAGATAGCGAGTCCATCGCCATTACTCAAGCACAGCTATACATACGTCTTTGAATTTCTTCTCAAACGTATATAGGTCTTCTCTCGATGTTTTCCTTCACCGTAAAGCTCGTGGTGTGACTAATGTAATAATGTATAGTGTATCTGTAAAAATGTCATTCACGAATCCAAATGACCGCTGGAGCTCAAACTTTTTCAGTATAAAAACACTATAATGAATTGCGATAACTACATAACCTTTGTAATAATGTTGAAAAGTTACATAGCCCTTTGGTAGTAGTCGCCAAATAAAGCCATACTGTTTCGACCCGTGCCGCAGTCTGCGAACGACTTTTTGTTACAGTACTGAATCCGTTTCATTAATTACGCCTTTGATGCCCGTTCGTACTACGAGAAACTTACGTCACAAGTGTATGAATTACTCAATTACACCGAAAGAGCTAGAAGAACCCGAACCACGTTCTCCAGAACACGGCTAGTTACATAATATGATGTTTAAATGTACATTTACGTGGTGATTAAGAGGACGTAGCTAAGCAGGCGTCCAGGAAACTCGGTGTGCTCAACAGAGCTAAGCAGTACTTCACATCGCAATAAAGGCTGCAACTTTATAAGTCGCAAGTTCGGCCACATAAGGAGTACAGCTGCCACCTGTGGGCTGGAGCCCCTGGATACCAGGACCCTGAAAAAATGAAACTGACATCCACTTTGGAAGGCCTCCTCTGCTTTTATAAATAGAAGAATCATTAGCTAGGTACTTTTTTTTTGTATTGTCTCTCGTAGTATGAGTTCCGGGAACTTTTGCTACTTAATCGGTCAATGGCGAGACCAAGGCCTCCAGCCAGGCACTTTATTACTAAGCAACACAGCTAAGGGCACCCTGTGGGGTACGAACCTCGGCTTAGGGCGTTGCTGGATCGCGAGCAAGGGAGCTGGGCTGGACTGGTAATTTTATTTAAATATTATTTGGGGGGCTAGGTACTAATGATTCTACTAGTATATAGCTTTGAATGAATTTAGCAAAATAAAAAATACTGGTTGCCAGCTTGCAGTCAGCCTGATGGTAAGCGGCTACCACCACATATGGATGATTGCAACACCAGGGGTATATCTCGCGCATTGCTGACTCAAGTATGTGGATATAGCAACGAATAAATGCATGAATTGCCAATAATTATCACACAAGCTGGGTATCTCACTGCGGACGTACATTGAACCAAAACTTTTTGTTCCAAGACATTAACGGACCCTCCTTTTTGTACTGAACTCTCTAATTCCTGACATTGTCACTAATTGCCTACTCACCGGACGGTAAGAGATTATAGAACCGTGGTTTTTACTAACAAACTAAGTGACGAAGTTCTTAGGCTTCGCTTATCATTAGATAAATATAATAATAATAAATACCTGGGACAATTCCACAGAAATTGACCAAGTCCCAAATTAAGCAAAGTTTGTGTTAGAGTAACTAGACAACGATATATTTACTTATATAGATAGATATATACTTAAATACATAGGACATCCAAGACTAAGGTACAAATATTCGTGTTCATCACACAAATATCTGCCCCCAGCGGGATTCGAACCCGCGACCTCAGGTTTCGCATTCAGGAGCTCTAACCACTAGACCGGACGGTCATCTGAAATAATATGTAAGTAAATAGCTATAATTAATGGCCGGATGGGTCGAATAGTTGCCTGCAACGCAAAGATTCATTTATTTATTTAATGCACAATACTATATAACATAACAATCATAGTTAGACCTAAACTGGATCGTAACTCAAAAAGATGTGCATACAGCTAAATAATTATTGGAAATCGCAAATTCTAATCCCAATACCTATTTTTTCTGAACCTAAGTACAGTGATTAGTAAAACCACGAGCTGTATGGTTAACCTACCTCTCTATCTCTATCTAAGGGTACCTCTAGTTCTATAAACCAAGAATGCTCGTTTAGCTCCACTATCAGTGGATCCGACAAGCTGTAGAAGAAAATTTTGTTGCCTAATTTCGACCTTTTGCCGTTCACATAGCATGTTGTATTGTATATACATATAATAATTAAGCCCCCAAGTAATTAAATATACGCGCGTAATGAGCTCGTAAGTGATATTGAAGTTAATGTACTCTTGGTTTATTAAGAATGGTTTTCTTATGCGCGAGCATTATTTACTTCTGCAGCGTCGCGAAAATTCGGAGCCGAACGCAAGTGTATCATATATTTCTTTACACCTACGGGTAGGCCGTTTTTGGTAGGGGTATATTTTATCTGCTAACGTGACAGATGGCGAAATCGCCGATACTCAAAGTCTTTGAATTTCTTCTCAAATGTATGCAGGCTTCCTCTCGATTTTTTCCTTCACCGTAAAGTTTTTGGTGTGACTAATCACTTACTGTCACTCACTGTGACTAGTACTTAAGTTGGTACTTATTGGTACAGTCGGGATACAAATTTGTAATCTTTGTGTTGCAGGCAACTACTCGAACCACTCGGCTGCCTGCTTTTTATTTTTGTTAATTTTTATTATTCCTGATATCTTATCGTAACGCCACTGGCATTGTTTGAAAGCGTAAAACAAAATACAACCTTATTTCATAAGATCGCTCGGGGCCTACCGAGTAACCCAAGCCCATTTTCCTCACACCGTGCGACTTCCATTGTTGGTTATGACATGATACACTTAACCGAAACGTGAGCATGTGTTGAGATCGTTTCTATCACTGCTTTCCGTATTTACTAGCCGAAAATGCACATAGTTCCACTGTAATTAGAACTCAAAATTAACTGTACTTAATACATATAATTCTAGTAATTTAATTCAAAGACCTAATGTAGTCGTGCTTGAGTAACGGCGATGAACTAACCATCTGTCACGTGGGCACTTAAAATATATGTTTGGCGAAGAGTGGGTACACACCTCTGCTTACCCTCTGGGACCCTTGTGTCAAGGCGAAAAGCTATATTATTATACGATAAGTGATACTTCGGTATCGTTAGCGTAAATAGGTAACAGTTTCCCATCAGGTGAGCCGTATGATGACGATTTTATCCAGATAAGATCAAATCGATCGAAAACTCAAGGTTGGGAACGTCAAGATACAAAATTTCACCGAAGCCATTTACGGCATCGACCTTTTTTAAGGTAGCCAGCAATACTACCCCAATTTTATTATTCCATCCCAATACAGTTTTTGCGCTCGGCGGGGATTATCTCCGGGTGTGTTTTGCATCCGAGTAAGATATACGCTAAGTGTATCCCTTACTTATATTAAACTCACGAAGGGGCCTCTACGGGTTGGAAATGTAATCCCACGCAAGCCTTAATAAAGGACCGGGCCCATTGGGACATTTTACAGCACAATTTAAGAGAATAGTAATAATTTTTATCCTCACGCCTTCCCACAAGGGTCCCTGAAGGTATACAGGAAGTACCCAAACAATTTCCCAATTTCCGTCAGAGATATATTTTACGTGCCAGCGTGACAGATGGCGAGTCCGTCGCCGTTACTCAAGCGCGACTATACATACATACATATACATATCATCACGCCGAGTCCCTAACGGGATAGGCAGAGAGTATAGAGCGCCAGTTCTCTCTATACATTTGCCTTTGAATTTCTTCTCAAACGTATGCAAGATTCCTCTCGATGTTTTCCTTCCCTGTAAAGCTCATGGTGGACTAATCAATGTACTTAAGTTAAGAAAAACTAATTGGTACAGTCGAAGTTGCAATCTTTGTGCTGCAGGCAACTGCTCTAACCACTCGGCCACCACGGCTTTTTTTTCAAAGTTATAATTTTAACCCTCCTTCGGTACTGGGCGTCCCCATAACCTTAGGGCAGTACCTACTTCTATATATCGGTTGTACCTACTTGAAACTTACCTAGCCAAGATGTATCGAACCCCACTCAATCAAACGCCAGAAGCAGTTGAAACCCCTTTCAAAATTCATATGAGAATTGCGTACGAGCGTCTGACATTTAATAAGCAACAAAACAGATATAAAGTGTGAAAGTGGGCGAGCATGTATGTAGGAAGAATGATGTCTAGATCTAGAGAGAACTGGCGCTTAACCCTCACTGCCTACTGCGTGTGGAACCGTGCGTACGGATATGTACATAATATATAAGCTACTTAAATAGATAATTAGTTAGGATATGTTATATTATGTGCCGTGGTAGCTGTATGGGTCGAGTAGTTCCTTGCAACGCAAAGATTACAAGTTCGGATCCCGACCGTCCAAAGAGTTTTTCTGAATTTAGTTATATCCATCGTATATAGTACTAGCTGTCCCGCCCAGCTTCGCCCGGGTGAAAAAGTAAAATTTCCTGAAACACGATCGCAGCGCCACCTATCGAGTCCAATTGTGATGTATAGCTTACATCACAATTGGATTACCTTTTAAGTTGGATCAAACTGCAGACGGGTTGCAAATTTGATTGAAATCGGTTAAGTTGTTTAGGAGCTTATCGCGGACTTAATTGCCATAAAAAAGGTTATAGTGAGTCAATCTTAAAAGATAGACATATGCTGTCGCGGACTTTTTTTTTGAACTTTTAAAGAGGAACAATTCCCTTATACATTATATTTTCGTAACTTAAGCCGTTTGCGCAGCGCACGCAACGGAAGCTCTCAAAAAGGAATATTTTTTCCGTTCTTGCAAAATTGTTCATGTATGCTTCGCTCTTATTGGTCGTAGCGTGATGTTATATAGTCTAAAGTCTGCCTAGAAAAATGGACTATCCATCACAAAAATAATTTTTCAATTCCAACCAGTAGTTCCTGAGATTAGCGCGTTCAAACAAACAAACAAACAAACTCTTCAGCTTTATAATATTAGTACACAGATATCCAGGTATATAGGCCACCGCCGTTCAAGCACGACTACACATACGACTTTGAATTGCTTCACAGACCTATGTAGGTTTCCTCTCTTACTTAAGTTCAGAAAAACTCAAAACTCAGTTTGGCTCAAAGAAAAGAACCTTAATATATAACTATTCACAGGTGAAACGTCGCACAGATGGTTAACACATAACAAATAGGGTGAAAGTCATGTCCCCATGTGAATAACAATGGCAAAATTAATTTGCCCAGTATAATTTCACAGTTGGGCCAATAATACAAAGCAAGCGGTTCCGCACAAACTAATAGCTATCCCGCGTGATCGACAGCTCGCCTGCAAATGATAGAGATTGATGCAACGTTGATAATCGACTCTGCAGACTGATTTATTTGCACTGAAATTGGCATCATGTGAAGGCTTAATTAGTGCAAGGGGTCGCCCGTTCAATGATCAAACTAATCAAAGATTGCGGCTCTAAAAGTAGGTAATGTAGGTACCAAATAATCTTAAATACATACATATCATCACGCCATAATGAAAATATTTTATTCAACGTAAAGGACACAGGGAACACTTATTGAACGTCATATACTTAATAAAAACTTAAGTTAAAGTTACCACCGTTTCCAAGAAAAATACCTGCCAGCAGAAGAAACAGCGAAACAAACTCCCAGCCGAGTCCCTAACGGGGTAGGCTAAGAGTATAGAGTGCCAGTTCTCTCTTAAGACTTAGACACTCAAGATTGGGAACGTCAAGAATACACGAAACCGGCGAGCATGTACGAAGAGACTGATGAATGTGGACGAATCTAGAATCTAAAGAGAACTGGCGCTCTATTCTCTCTGCCTACTCCGATAGGGACTCAGCGTGATGATATGTATAATAATAATAATAATAATATATTGGATGAAGTTATGATGACGAACAACTATCGAAAATTTATTTTAAGAGACGGCACGGTTGACATCTGTCGGGCATGCCACCGCCCGGGTGAATCTCTGAGACATATTATCTCTGGTTGTTCTCATCTAGCTAACGGTGAGTACTTACACAGACACAACCAAGAGAGGTAGGGCATAACGGGTTTCTAAGAGAGGTAGGGCATAACGGGTTTCCCGTTCGAATTCGGAGCTGCCCGACTGGGGCAGGACCTCCACCTTATAGAAGTCCGTAGCCAAATAACACATTTTTTTGTGTTGTGTTCCGCGGTGAATAAGGTTTCCAGTAATGAGCTCCTTGGGGAGGGGGGAGGATTCTTACATTGTGTTGGAAGCAGAGGGATTAAACCCATTATGCTGCCAACACACTATAACTCTCCGAACACAGAGTGGCAACACGCAAGTGATACTTCAGTATCGTGAGCGTAAATAGGCTGCGGTAACTATTTCCCATCAGATGGGCCGTATGCTTGTTTGCCACTCTTGTTGTATAAAAAAAAAAAAAAAAAAAAAAAAAACCAAGTGGCCAAGATCATACACCAACAACTTGCATTGAAGTATAACCTTGTGGACTCGGAGGTGCCGTACTACAAGTATTCGCCCGACCCAGTTCTAGAAAATGGTCATGTCACGTTGTACTGGGATCGATCTATCATCACGGACAGGTGTATAACCGCTAATAAGCCGGATATAGTGCTGATAGATCGATTAGAGCGCCGCACAAAGATTGTGGATATTACTGTCCCGCATGATGGGAATCTCGTGAAAGCCGAAAAAGACAAACAAATAAAATATTTGGACTTGGCTCACGAGATTGTCAGCATGTGGGATGTGGACTCTGCAATCATTGTGCCGATAGTAATAACGGCCAATGGCCTAATGGCAAAGAGCCTCGACCAACACCTCAAGAGGCTCTCGTTAGACGGTTGGATCAAGTGCCTGATGCAGAAAGCAGTACTGCTCGAAACGGCACGTATTGTGAGGAGATTTCTTTCTCTGGGCCCCTAGCCACCGATACCTTGGACCCTGATCCCGATACCGGTGGGCCCCTATATTTTATATTTTTAAATATATATATTTAAAAATGTAATCTATAAGATGTATTTAAAATATAGAATAATAATATAATTTATTCAGTAACAAAGTTTGACATTAATTTTAACAGAGTCTCCTTTTAAGCATGAAATGCCTGTGTTAGGATGTATGTAGGTATATTTTTAGTTACGACTGTATCGATGGTAATACATTTATGGTTATAAGTTCCTTGACCACCTAACACAACGAAATAGTTTTATCGTTATTATTAACCCCGTTACACACTGTGGGATCTGACTTAAAATCTAAGCTAAGATTGAAGAGAAACGAAGTTAGCTTTGTTTTAAATTACAATGTTAGAAACTACTCAACCGATTTCTATAATGAAAATATAAATGAGTAGTTTGTCTGTATGTCCTTTCTAGAATCGTAAACGGCTGGACAGATTTTAATGAAATTTTCTGTGCCTTCAGGTGGATTCGAGAATAGTTTGCATTGGACCCAATAGGTGGCGCTGAGATCCTGTTTCAGGAAATTTATTTTTTTCACCCGAGCGAAGCTGGGCGGGACAGCTAGTATTTTATAGATAAACCTAAATAGTGAGAAAGCTGGTTTATTGAGGATATATATGTAAATATAATACGATAATATGTGAATAGGGAACGAATAGTTTAATTTAACGCAAATGACGCCATGTTGAATTCTACTATTTTTTATTGTAAACGTATAGAGCCGTGATGGTAGAGTGGTTCGAGCAGTTGCCTGCGACGCAAAGGTCGCAAGTTCGAATCCCGACTGTACCAATGAGTTTTTCTGAACTTAAGTACAGTGATTAGTCACACCACGAGCAGAACGGTGAAGGAAAACATCGAGAGGAAACCTGCATACATCTGAGAAGAAATTCAAAGGCGTATGTATAGTCGTGCTGGAGTAGCGGCGATGGACTCGCCATCTGTCACGTTGGCACCTAATATACCTCTGGCGGAAAGTGGGTGTGTGGGTATTACCTATACACCTCTGCCTACCCCTTTGGGGACCCTTGTGAGGTATATCCTCTAAGGAATTGACGTGCAATTTGTTTCCACATCAATTCCTCTCTCGGCGCGCCATCTTGGAATAGTTTTAATTCCTTTGAAGTCTGCTCTCGCTTCCCTGGCCGCATATTTTTACCCTCGATTTCATAATAGCCTAGTACACAGTAACCTGGTAAGGCCAGACCATGTCGTATTAATACATTTAGACGTCGTATATATCCGTCGTGACAAACCGTGACAAAGGCTAGGTCTCAAGTCTCACATTCCAAATTCAATTTAAATCACAAATAAAAAAAAAAGCCAGTTAAATATATTTTTATAATTAATTGCACGGACACACCCTCTTTACTAAATATGTATCTTCACGCCTTCTCACAGGGATCCTCGAAAGCGTAGGCAGAGGTGTGTAGGCAGTAGGTACGTAGTACAACAGGTGCCATATTGCGAGTCCATCGCCGTTCCTCAACCTAAGTATACATACGCCTTTGAATTTCTTCTCACACATGCAGGATTCCCCTCGATGTTCTCCGTCTCCGCAAAGTTCGCGATGCAACATAACTAATCACTGTACTTGAAATGAGAAAAACTCATTGGTACAGTCGGGATTCAAACCACCCCACTCGGCAACTACGGCTCCATATATTTTTTTTAATAAGAGCAGTATTGTGTGACCTTAGCTTAACTGTTAAGCATTCGCGAGGTGAGCTACGAACTAAATGTTTGATTGCCAGTGATTTAACACGGACGTTGACTACGAATTGTAATAAACTCTGAACACGTGTCCCGGTACTTAGTAACCATCTTACTTGACGTGTATTTTCGCTTTATTTATAACGTAGCCGATAACTACAAACAAGAATTATTTAGTACCTAAAAATTTTTGCTAAGTTGCACGCTATTATGTTTTTAGTTTTAGACTAAATGGGAATTTCATCGAATAAAGGCAGTTCCAAGACATTTATCCACGCCTACCCACAAGGGGCACGAAGGGATAAGCAAGGTAGTTAAGCACCCACTTATCGGCAAAAATTATTTTAGGTGCCAGAATGACAGATGGCGAGTCCATCGCCATTTTACAACTATACGTGTTTGAATTTCTTCTCAAACGTATACAGGTTTCCTCTAAATATTTTCCTCCACCATAAAGCTCGTACTAATCACTGTCCTTAAGTTCAGAAAAGCTCATTGGTACAGTCACATTCGAACTTGCAATATTTGTGTCGCAGGCTTCTACTTAAACAACTCGACCATCACGGCTTCATTTATTTATCATACTATAGAGACACAATTATGTATTTTGATTTTCAGAGAAGTAACGAACCTTTTGGTTAGAACAGAGGGACGAAGGGAAACTCAAACGGCGTTCCTATCTCCCCGTAATCTATTGACCTCAAGATCCTCAATGAGTGACCTCGACATGGTTCAAACACGCAACCTTTGCCGTGGGGATCTAGACATTGTTACGTTGCTTCGAACAAATATATTAAAAGAGAAGTGAAGAAAAATTTGCGAAACAGATATACAATTCGAAAGTGTGTGCAAGAAGAGGTAGAGGATGACTACGTTCCAAAACCTAGATCAGATCGATCGGACACTCAAGGACTGTATTATGTCAAGAGTATTCAAAACCAGCAACCATGTATGATGAGACAGATGAATGAGGACGAAGCGAAAGAGGTATGTAAGTCTTGAGAACTGGCGCTCTACTCTCTATGCCTACCCCGTCAGGGACTCGGCCTGATGTGTCATGTATGTTCTCCTCATTAATTGCAACTTATAATATAATAATAATAATATATCCTCACGCCTTCCCACAAGGGTCCCCGAAGGGGTAGGCAGAGGTGTATAGGTAATACCCACACACCCACTTTCCGCCAGAGGTATATTAGGTGCCATAATTGCAACTTAAAATTAATAATATAAGCGCAGGTTGCTATTTACGGTTATAATAAAAAAATCTGGAAGTACTTTTCAGAAACATTCTTTTTATACCGACACCAAATGGGAAATGTAATTTTAACGAGAACCATAAACCAGAACACCGTATTTTATGGATTCCTTTGACAGTTGACCTGGTCCTAATGTCAGAAACGTCACATTCCTACTTAAGGGCCATTCCAGAGAATTTAATATATTTATTTTTCATAGACAGGTACCATCAATCATTAGAAAA
The DNA here is from genome assembly GCA_945859725.1 of Drepana falcataria. Classification (NCBI taxonomy): domain Eukaryota; kingdom Metazoa; phylum Arthropoda; class Insecta; order Lepidoptera; family Drepanidae; genus Drepana; species Drepana falcataria. Next base: position 10,626,767 of record OX243935.1, read on the forward strand.
GTGGGTCACTCCTATTGCGAACGCCACTAAGCATTTGCGGTGCGCAAATAGGTTTTTTATTTCCACCAGGGAGTCATAAAACATCTAAGAATCTGCGCTACTGCTCGTTAAATGTGTTTATATGTGATGAGTAGATGTGCAATACTTGCCTCACAATTCGTATACATTTGGGGCTATGAGGCTTTATCCGGAATTAAATGATACTTTTGCTTATAAAGAAAAGTTATCCTCACGCCTTCCCATAAGGTCCCTGAAGGATAGGCAGAGGTGTATAGATAGTACCCACACACCCACTTTCCGCCCGAGATATATTTTAGGTGCCAACGTCGCAGATGGCGAGTCCGTCGCCGTTGCAAGAAAAGTATGTATTATTTAGTCACATATACAGGGCAGAGAGGGCAGAGCGCCAGCTCTTTCTAGACTTCAGACAGACCTCCTTCGCTTCGTCAGTCGCTTTAAACATGACGTATACGGCATCAATGTTTTCGTTTCAACTTTGGGCTTAATATTTTTTCCATCCATCAATCTGGGCTTATTTATTTGTTTAGAGTGAATATTTAATTGGTGATTTGCAAAGTTGAAGTTGCATATTTATAAAACCAACTACATACATACATACATACATACTTATCATCACGCCAAGTCCCTAACGGGGTAGGCAGAGAGTATAGAGCGCCAGTTCTCTCTAGACTTACATACCTCTTTCGCTTCGTCCACATTAATCAGTCTCTTCATACATGCTCGTCGGTTTCGAGTACTCTTAACGTTCCCGTCCTTGAGAGTCCGATCTATTTGATCCAGGTAGTTGGAACGTGGCCTTCCTCTGCCTCTTCTTGCACACACTTTTGCTTTGTATATCTGTTTCGTCAATCTTTCTTAACTCATCCTTTCTATGATAAAACCAACTACAGACATAAAATTAGACCCAAAGTGAAACGAAAACGTCACGTGAGAGACTGAATAGGTATTACGCTACGTTGCTTACAGATCATTTTGTATATCGTTCTACTATAGGTATATTAAAGGTTTGATCTTGTCCCTCTGTCCCTAAAGGCCCCGATCGAACGACGTCAGACCTCCATCAAATTCGTATTCATAAACGAGTGAGGGTGAACATGAGTCGTAGAAGGAAATAGCATTCAATAACTCATTGTGAGCACTCAATCTAATAAATCGACGCAGCATTACTCCATAAATGGCTTAGGGAGAACCCTTACTTCATGTAAGAACGATAAGATATTTCATTTATCTTGCACTGACCAATATATATATTTGTCGATGATGGTTTCGTAGAATATAAATCGAGAGAGAGAGAGGTTTGATCTGAATAGATGAACGCTACGCTAGCTTATTGTGGAACATTTATAATTACTGTGTGACAAATGTATTTTTTCATAATGCAATGCAATTTTTTAATAATGAAAAGTGGGTGTGTGGGTATTATCAATACATTTCTACCTACCCCTTCGAGGGCCCTTGTGGGAAGACGTGGAGATATCCAGTAATGAGCTCCTTGGGGAGGGGGGAGGATTATTACATTGTGTTAGCAGCATAGCATTTAGGGTCGGCAACGCGCGAGTGATACCCCTGGTGTTGCAAGCGTCCATAGGCGGCGGTAACCGCTTACCATCAGGCGGACCGCATGCTTGTTTGCCAACCAAGTGGTAAAAAAAAAAAAAAAAAAAAACAGGGATTAGTCCCATTATGCTGCCAGCACAGTATAACACGCGTTGCTACTCTGAACACAGAGTGGCAACGCGCAAGTGATCTATTCTGAGGCTCCCTGTATATATACGAAATTGGAACATAAAAATTACGAAATCAAAATTAGGTAAATAGTTAAATTAGGGGAGAGCAATTCTATTGAATTCCTATTTCAGTTAAACAGTAGCCCAGAGGCACGTCTACATGTTCGAAATCCTAAATCTCGTGAAATTAAATGCACCTTCTTAAGTATTCTATGGATGTACCCTAATGCGTCAAATGCACTGCACCTTAATTATGCATCATTAAGAACATTAAGCTATCGCTTCTCGTAAATTTCTAAGAGATCCTGTTGCCCACATAACTTTTAATGTACTTTACATTGATAATATTCAAACGAACTTTTTCACTTCCAAAGTTAAGAACGGCTATTTCCAATTGTCCTTCATGGAATTCGTTTATTTAACAGCATTTCAATTTCGTGGGAAACATTTTATTCCAAGGACTTGCATGTAACTTAAAATCAACACTTACGGCCAGAAGTCAAATCTAATGCATATAATATCATAATAAGAGCCGGCCGAGTGGTTCCCCCTATCTGGCGGAAAGTGGGTGTGTGGATATTGCCTATACACCTCTGCCTAAACCTCTGGGGACCCTTATGGGAAGGTGTGAAGATATATTCCTATATTGCTGCTTAGAAATATTAGGTGGACGATCTCAGAGGAGGAACAGCTTGTGTCGTCATACAACTTATTCCCCTAAACCTTTTACTAATAGTAGTTTCGAAGACGTCGGTGACGTATTGTACTTAACAAATGAAGAGCGCGCGTGTCAGAATAAATATTCCGGCATTCCCGTCACGTGCCCGTCACGTTTACGTTCAGTGATTTAGTGCCGGCGACCGTGGGTTCGGTCCGGGTTCGTTGCGAATGCTACATATTTGTTTATGTTGACTTTACCGTGTTGTTTGTAATCTGTGAAGAAAAAGTTTCAATGCAACGAAAATTTACGAAATAATATATCAAACTCATAAGCCTAAACAGCTGATCGTATTAAACGTTCAGAGTATAGATAGTGCCATCCACGAAGACTCGCCCCACCAATTTGTAGTCGAGGGGGTGGCGGGATGCGAGGAGTATGACCCGACTCTATTAATAGTACTATGCGTGTGCACTCATAGGTAATCAATGTGTACCGACAATACTCAAACGTTAGTGGAAGGTTGCACACTTACATTATAAATAATAGTGGGGCGCGTCCTTGTGGATGACGCTATCTGTACATACATTAGATATCATCACGTCGAGTCCCTCATGGGGTAGAGAGAGTAGAGCGCCGTTTGTCTTTAGGCTAACAGACCTCTTTCGCTTCTGACAGTCCATAGACTCGCTAGACGAAGTGATTATATGGTGTCGCCAATAATTATTTCGAAATACCCACATTTTGTTAAAATAATCTCCAAGCCCTTCACACAAGATACCGGAAGGTCATTGCCCCCGCCAGGTGTTTACTCGAAGTGCATGATTGATCACCACTCCTTGTGAAATCCGAGCGACAGGTGTTCGAACAAAGCCTTTGTGGTGACGGCTTTTGAACTAATAACTTTATTAATCCGTCTACCAGCTTCGATGGTTTAAAGGTTTTGCAGGAATCATTCAGTGTAAAAACAACTTGTCATATCGCAAATGCTCTTTTGTTATGCACAATTAAAGCACAGTGGTGGACTTAATGCTAAAGCATTTTCTACCAGTCAACCACCCTTGACAGGAGAAACATGGAAGCGGGTGTGCACAGAAGAATTAGCTTAATTATGTTGGACATCAAAATGAGTAGCATGCAAAATTCAATAGGAAATAAATAAGTATACAAAAAAATAAAACATACATATATAAGTTCTCTTTAAGACTTACAAACCGCTTTCCCTTCATGTACAGTCCCTCCAATCATGTTCGCCAGTTTCGAAACAATTTATATACATACATAATTATCATCACGCCGAGTCCCTAACGGGGTAGGCAGAGAGTATAGAGCGCCAGTTCTCTCTACGCTTACATACGCTTTCGCTTATTATTCGCTTCGTCCACATTCATCAGTCTCTTCTTTCATGCTCGTCGGTTTGAAGTACAAGAAACAATTAAAATATATCCTCACTGTGTTTATATCCTCACGCCTTCCCAGAAGGGTCCCCGAAGGGTTAAGCAGAGGTGTATAGGTAGTACCCACACATCCACTTTCCGCCAGAGGTATATTAGGTGCCAACGTGACACATGGCGAGTCCATCGCCGTTACTCAAGCACGACTATACTCACGCCTTTGAATTGCGTCTCTGCAGGTTTCCTCTCGATGTTTTCCTTCACCCTAAATCTTTCGAATTAAAATTTCAATTCAATGTAACGCTCACTGGAGCCATTATTAATCCTTACTAATATTATAAATGTGAATGTAAGTTTGTTTGTTATGTTTTCACGTAAAAACTACTTAACCATTGATAATAAAACTTTGTGCACATATTCTTGGAGGTATTAGAAGTAACATAGGATACTTTTTGAAGAAAAAAAAACATTTTTACGTAAGATAAAAAAGTCGTTCCCGCCAACGAAGTCGCGGGCACAGCTAGTATATAATAATGGCTTCAGTGAGCCATTAAGTATAAGTTCGTTTCCTCACGCCACAAGCCAAGGCCAGCCTATTCGATAGGTATTAGGTATGGTATTTATTACGTCTGGGATTTTTCATGGTCTCCACAGGCCGGCCCGCGCCGAGCCAGACGCGCAAATCCCGTCCCTAAATATATAAATAATAAAATACCAGGTACCAGCCCAGCTCCCTTGCTCGCGATCCAGCAACGCCCTAAACCGAGGTCCGTATACCACAGGGGGTGCCCTTAGCTGTGTTGCTTAGCACTAAAGTGCCTGGCTGGAAAGTAGCAAAAGTTCCCGGAACTCACGCTACGAGAGACGATACAAAAAAAAAATGGTCTCCACAGGAATTTGTTGGCTACGAATATGCGTAATGTATGAAGATATGACGTAGTTCGGTTTCGACTAAAATAAATAATGATGGGTTTTATGAACACTACACGCCTTCTCATTTAGGTGCCTGAAAGGATGGGCAGAGGTGTGTAGGTAGTACCCATACACCCACTTTCCGCCGGAGATATATTTAAGGCACCATCGTGACAGATGGCGAGCCCATCGCCGTTAGTCAAGCACGACTGTACATACGCATTTGAATTTCTTGTAACGTATGCAGGTTCTCGATGTTTTTCTGCACCGCAAAGCTAATGGTATGAAAACTTAGAATTTTTTTGTATATCTTGTATGTTTGTCTGCTGGTGTGTTTTCATTTGTTTTATTTCCTTTATATTTAATGTATTAGTGAAAGATGGTGATAACGAAGCATGAATTGTAATTTTGCAAAGCTCTAGCAAAAAGGTAAAACCGTGGTGGCCGAGAACGAGTGAGATGTCACGAAGATTGAATTTCGAACTCCGAATGTACCAATCACACTACGTGTTTTATTACGGTGAAGGAAAATATAGTTTTTTGCATATATTTCTAAAGAGATTCAGTATGTACAAGACTTTTTGATGAAAAGCGATAGACTCTCCATCTATCACGTTGGCACCTAAAAGATAGCAGGCGAATTAGGGTGTTCTTTATTCAATACGGTACCCTCGGCGCTTCATGCCAGAGTCATTCTTCTTTTTTTTTATTTATTTGGATTGTGAGGCATAAACCGCAAGCTATTAATCCTTTGCGTGATACAACCTTCTTCCATAAAATTAACTACAGCACTAAGATGTAATGACCAATAATGCTTTGCCAATGTTAGTATCAATTCGAATGAGCCTACCTCTTTATGGCTGCGCAAAAGCCTTTTTCGTCCATTGTATTGCTAATTTGTTCTTAATTAATACTTTTTTATTTTGTACTTGTTTTGATACTTTTATTGTTCCCAGAACTCCTGCTAGCTTTAAGACTGCGACTTCGGTCATCTTGTAGAGAACAACGAGACGTTTTTTTTATAGGCCCTCTGTGTCCTAATTCCAGGACACTGCTACATTCAAATGAAAGACCAAGTGTAATTTCAAAGCCCCAGCAGTAGTTTCAAAGGAACAAAAGTTCGATCAAGGTTTCTCTCTGCCGCCTACATCTCGCGCTAGCTTCAAAGAGCTTACAAAAATTTGATATTGTTATTATGTCGTCATGATTGAATAAAACATAATGACGTCATACGCTACGACCTTATATCCTCTAACATAAAGTCACTAAACACATCTATTATTTACTCTCGGCTCTTATACATAGAAACAGTTCACGACATTGCCACAGTGAGGCGAACATGCGCGGATCTGGGACAAAAAAAAACAAACAAAAAATATTCCTGGTTGAGGACGCTTCGACTTCTTGAAGCGTGAATCCCCTTTCCATATTAATACGTCTTATGAGTAAGTATGCTTGCAATTATGAACGCTATATACTGGGAATAAGCCTCAAGAAGCAGTGGAGGGAGAATTCTTTCACGTGTTCGCTGGTCAATGAGTTATCGCTCTGTGCTACATAAAACATGTGAAATATTCAGTAGTTAGTACTGATTTAACGTGAAACGATTTTTGTACAATTTCTTTCATCTTTACCTTACCTTCCATTAATTTTTAACAGTAGCTCTTAGTAAAAAAAAAGTGTGTGTCAGCTCCGACGCACGACTGGAGTTTACTCCTTACGAACGATTATAAAATAAAAATAAAAAACTCGAGAGGTGTCAAGGGACACCCGGATGGAACGAAGTTCAAGAAGCACACGTCACTCACACGGGGGTTATAAATATACAGCAAATAAGCAATAAAAAATATATCCATCCACACATCCATCCATACATCCATACATACATCCTTACTCCCATACACCCATACACCCGCTGTTGTGTGTTTGGACGTATGGATGTATGTATGGATGTATGTATGGATGTATGGATGTATGGATGAATGTATGGATGTATGTATGGATGTAGGTATGGATGTATGGATGGATGTATGGACGTATGGATGGATGTATGGATGGATGTATGGGTGTATGGATGGAGCAAAGCCGCAGTTAAAACTTGAGAGGTGTCAAGGGACACCCGGATAGAATGAAGTTCAAGAAGCACACGTCACTCACACGGGGGTTATAAATATACAGCAAAAAAAAAAGTGTCGTGACAAAAAGTGTCGTGACAAAAAGTGTCGTGACAACTTTTCGTAAGAATTTTTTCCGTCTAGCCCCCTTTCACAACGCGCGATAAGGAACTTCGTTCCAAAAGATTAGTTAATAAGGGTAAATGAATGTATTTCTTATATTACTTAGAGTATGCATGACACATCTATAGATTGATTTTTATTCATTGAGTAATTTTCTCAATTTTGAAATAAATATCAATTGATACAAATTTATATTTATATCAATTATAAATAAAATATAAAATTTACGATAAAACCTCCGCAAGTTGACAGTTGTTGTAGGTTAATATCAGGTTAATACAATATGCAATTGAGAGTAAATATTAACATTAATTACATCGCCATTCTGTTATTCTCGTTGCCATGGAGAGTACGAGAGCACCAAAAACGTAACGCTGTCATTCATCAGTAGATTTTACCTCTCATATTTTTCTCATACCGGGCGCCTTATATATGAAAATCGATTCTTAAGGAGTAAACTCCAAAAAACTTACATACATATCATCTTGCCGATTACCGAACGGGGTAGAGAGAGAGAATAGAGCGCCAGGTCTCTAGAATTACATAACTCTTTCGCTTCGTCCACATTCATCAGTCATTAGTCATCAGTCAGTCATCAGGTTGGTGAATTACAAATTATATTTTATCTTGTCAACCGAATTGTATCCACTCTAAACGAACCTCTATAACCTTTAGCCTTATGATCTATTTAGAAGCGTCGTAACGGATTTTCTGTAGTAGGATAATGCAAAAATCTAATTAACTCTCTTTCATCTCAGCAACTGATTCGGATCTTTCATCTTCTGGCTTTGAAATACTTGTATTCCCTTAACTTATTTCACAGATTTTGTTCATGTTTTCATATAAACATTATTATTTGAATTTTATTCAGAAATAAGGATAACTATTACAAAATGTCTTTATATATAATGAATAAATAACTATGATCTCTGATGGGATAGGCAATGAGAATAGAGCACCTATTTAATTAATTTTTAGGAATTACGAAAAACCTGAATAAGAACATTCCTCCCATACTTATAATATCAGAAGAATTATTTAATTTGTGAATAAAGTTTTTATTCGTTTAGGTCGTAGCTTCTATTTGCACTAAATACATCAAAATTGTCCCTGGTTAACTAAAGGTTGGGAGCCACTGCCCTACAGCTATGAGCTACTACTAGCTATGACTTACATTAAAAATTGTGTGTGGTTTGCTCCCGAGTAAAGCAGGGGTGGGTACTTCGTTTAATATCTATCTTCTTCTTATCTCATCATCATCATCACAAATTTAAGAGCTGGGCTCTTGTCGGTGTCTCTGATGCAGTCCCCTCCATTCGCTTCTGTCCAGCGCAACCTCCTTGACCTCCTTATACGTCATGAGAGAATTTTTTTCTTTGATCTGACCCATGTTTGTTAATCTTGGTCTTCCTCTTCCTTTCTTCCCCTCTACCTTTCCTTCTAAAATGTTTCTAAAGAAGCTATCATGTCGTATAAGGTGGACTCTTTTCAGCACGTCTTTGTTTGTCACCCTTTCCGTCCAGCTGTTTTTTTCCATCCTTCTCCAGCACCACATTTCAAATGCCTTCAACACCTCTCTATCCCTCTTTGTCATTGTTTACGACTCACAACCATATAGTGCAGTGCTCCAGATATATGTTTTTATGTTAAAGTGACGTGTGTTAAAGAAAATGTTCTTCTTTACCTTTTTGGATATGTGGGATGTAAATATATGTTTTTTATTGTTAAATGTTTGTTTGGCGATTGCAATCCTTGTTTTGATATCCGGGGTACATCTTGAATTACAGGTTATAAGGCTTCCTAAATATTAAAATTTTGTGACATTTTCTATTGTTGTGTTATCAATTAATATGCTACGAGTTGAGTTCATGTTAGTTTTTGTTGCTGTCAGTACTTTTGTTTTATTAGTGTTAATCTTTAGAGCAAATTCATTAAATATGTTATCCATAGTATGTACTAAAATTTGTAAATCTTCATGTGTATCTGCGACTGCTGCTATATCATCTGCAAACCTAATGAATTGAATATTTGTTCCATTGAATTTAACCCCTTTATTTGTCGTTGCTGAAATTTTCTTAATGGCTGCTTCTATGAATATGTTAAATAAGAGTGGTGAGAGTGGACAGCCCTGTCTTATTCCTTGTTTGATCTTTGCGCTCACTTTCTCATTACCAATCTCTATTACGGTTTCTTGGTGAGGATATAGTTCAAATATGATTCTTCTGTCTCTGAAATCTATTCCTATTTCTTTTAGTGCTTTCATCATATGTACCCAATTTACTTTATCGAATGCTTTTTCTAAGTCTATGAATGCTATATGAGTATCCAATCCTATTTCCATCCTTCTGTCAATAATTAGTCTAAGAGCTAAGATAGCGTCTCTCGTTCCTTTGTTTCTTCTGAATCCATATTGGTCTTCGCTTAAATTATACTCTATTTTCTGTCTTATTCTATTTTGGATTATTTTAATAATTATTTTAGATGCTTAGGATATGAGACTCAATGTTCTATGTTCACTGCATTTTAATGTGTTGGATTTTTTCTGCAAGGCAACTATCTTGGATATTGTAAAGTCAATTGGTATTTTTCCTTTATTGTAGATTATTTTTGTCAATTTGTATATTTCGTTTAGTAAAGGAGCGTTATCCGAGTATTTTATCAGTTCAATAAACATTCCATCTTCACCTGCTGCTTTTCCATTTTTTAGATTTTGTAATGCATAATCAAATTCGCTTCTAAGTATATCTGGTCCTAAATTGTTCGGATCTATATCTTCTTCATTTTCAATATCTTGTTTTGCTAGCCCCTTACCATTATATAACTCCTCTATATACCTTTTCCATCTTATCTATATATATAAAAATGATTCACCAAAATGTTTGTACCCGCATAACTAGCAAACGACTGCACCAAATTGGATAAATCTTTCTTTTGTGTATATTTATTGTCAGGAGAAGGTTTTTATGAAAAGAAAATTAATAAATTATCACTTTGTCACACTATGTCACTGGACTCCTCCAAAGCGGTTGGGCCGATTTTAATAACATTTTCAGTGTCTTCAGGTGGATTCGAGAATGGTTAATATTTACAATTGGGCCCGATATACGCTGCGATCGTATTTCGGAAAATTTTACTTTTTCACCCAAGCGAAGCTGGTTGCGACTACTAGTTACTTTATGTGGCGCAGAATCTTGGTATTTAGTTATTGAAATGATCAACTCCTACATATTTCTGTTTACGCTAACGTCGTAGGTTGCAAGTTGCAATTTATGTAAATGTCAAACCACAATTGCAATGCAAGTTTAGCCTGATGACTAGTACAGTTAATTACTGCTTATTTCTCGACTATCACTATCCCTACTAATTTTAATATCATAAATGCGAAAGTAACTCTGTCTGTCTGTTACCTTTTCACGCCTAAACTACTGAACCGATTTAAATGAAATTTAGGTTCAAAGGTTTATAAATTAGGTTAGGTACAAAGATAGCCTAGAGCTTGAGGAAGGACATAACTACTTTTTAATGCGAATAAGGGTTGTAAGGGGTTGCAATAGGGGATGAAAGTTTGTATTGAAGCTAGAAGCTTGAAACTTATTTTTTTGTATTATTATACATATAAATTAATATTACATTCTAAGTTCCTAAAAAAATTACACTTTATTTAGAAAAAAATTAATGCTGCTTAATATCACTTTTCCGCGTGGACGAAGTTGCGGGCACTCCTAGTATATTATAAAACGAAGTCCCTCGCTACGTCTGTCTATCTGTGTGCAATAAACTCAAAAGAGGTTTGTCAATATACAGAGCGATTCACGAGTGTACTTGGTTAACGTTTAGTGTAAATTGGTCTAAACTCTAAGTGAAGCCAGCGTGGTAATAGTTAATTATACTCACGCCTTCTCACAAGGCTCCCCGACAAGGTAGGCAGAGATGTATAGGTAGTTCCTACACCCACTTCCCGCCAGAGATATATTGTAGGTGCTAGCGTGACAGATGCGAGTTCACTGCCGTTATTCATGTATGACTGTATGTACACACGCCTTTGAATTTCTTCTGAAACGTATGAGTATACGTAAGTACTTCACTGAGTAGATAATAATTCCTATTTCGTGGTTGGTATGTAAATCGACTTACTATCTTGTTGAGAACAGATAGAACAATAAAAAAATAGCTCGGATAAGTTTAATAGTTTCATAGGGTTCTATTTAGAATTCATGAGATATCTACAATCAATATACACACATAATCATTTATAGGTGAATATTACAGTGTAATAGAAATCGCATTCATAATCTGGTACAAGATCCTTAGTACAAGGTTTGCTTAGTTTGGGACAAAAAGAATTGGCACGGAATTTCCCCATGCATAGAGTACCTTTAGACAAGCTTGATAAAACCTTAGGAATACTCAACAGAAAATAACAGGCACACATAACGTTGGTAGGTTTTTTACGGTGAATACTTACTGCACACGATGTGGGATTGCGTCTTTGCACAAACAAAGCCACGCTGTAAAAAATAAAGACTACTAACTGACAGTATCAATACACTGCGTTAACGGTAGCATTTATTCTCATCCATTGATTTAATTAGCACTGACAATCGCCTTGGTAAGCTTGCGGGTACATACGATGGAAGCTATGAGAGAGAGCGTTTCACAAAGAGAAACAATATTGTGGTTACAAGCTTTTTTTGCTAGTTGCGCCGCCCAGCTTTGCCTGGGTAAAAAAATAAAAGCCACGGACCCAGTGGCGCCACCTAATGGGCCCAATTGAGAATCTAAGCCATTCGCGAATTCACCTGAAGAAACAGAAAATGTCATTAAAATCGGTCCAGCCGTTTTCGATTCTATAAGGGACATACAGACAAACACTCATTTTTATATATATGTATATATATATAGATTTGACGTTCAATAAGTGTCCCCAACGTTCAATATAATATAATGTTTGATTTAGGTTTTCGGCATTATTTTTCATCTCATTATTCACATGATAGAAATACTATGCAGAACGACATATCTAGACGTACAAACCTCTATATTTCCGTCTACATTTATCAGTTTCTTTATTCATGCTCCCTGGCTTTAAGTACTCTTGACGTTCCCGTCTGGTGGGTGTTCGATCGATTCAGTCTAGCTAGTTGGAATTCATTTATTAGTCTAAGAACTTTCCAGCATTGGCGGTACTTTGGAGTCCACATTTATGGATTCACATCTACATATATTTTGTTTTAATTGCTGAAATGAGAACATAGTTTAGGTAAATATTGAATACTTCCATTCAGGTTTTGAATAAATTCTCTCGACCTCTCTAACAAAATAACCATGTCATAGACGTCTTTCGCGTGTACGCTGTGATCGTAGTTATAGAATGTAAATCCCACACTTTGCGAAGCTTGAGGTCGCGGGTTCTATTCCCGCTGAGGGTAGATATTTGTGTGATGACGATTATTTGTACCTTTATCTTGGAAGCTCTATGTATTAACCTATATATCTAACCATATAAGTATATATATCGTTTTCCAGTTACCATAGTAAAAGCTTTGCTTAATTCTGGACTATGTTAATTTATGTGGAATTATCCTAAGGTATAATGCGATACAATAGCGATGCCTTAAAAATGTATTTCATTGGTGGGCTAAAGATATTCTCTTATGTTATTCGCGATTTGGAGCGAAAATGGAACAAACACCCATGCAAACTATCATATTTATAATATGAGTGAGATGTGAAAGTTTGTCGGGATGTTTGTAGAAGATAATTAATCAATGAATTCACCACAGCCCTCCCTATAAGATACGACTCTCCTCACAGCATGTGATATGTACATACGTCTGTATAATAAAGTTTGAGCCAAGTATTATGAATGGTGGAATTCCAAAAGCCCGTAATCTTCGAACAAACAAACAGACAGTGTGGTTGTGGGGAGGCGCGGTACATCCGGTAGGGTTTCGAATGAATGATAAAGTTCGAAGTAAAAACTTTTGTCTTTGTCTTTGGGAATCGTTCCATTCAAGTTGGTTCGCGTTGATGGCTTGTAATAAATTTGGATTTAAATTATGTTTTTCATTCCATGAATTATACATGGTATCATAACTCCAAGTCTTCAAGAAGTTCTTCAAGAAGGGTGTGAAAAGATTCCTGCAGGGTCGGCAGCGCGCGAGTGATACCCCTGGTGTTGCAAGCGCCCATAGGCGGCGGTAACTGCTTACCATCAGGCGGACCGCATGCTTGTTTACCACCCATGTGGTATAAAAAAAAACAAAAAAAAGTCCTCCACGGGTTAATAGGCAGAGTAGAACGCCAGTTTTTTCCAGACTTACATACTTTTTTCGCTTCATCGTGTAAGTAGCCCACACGCCCATTTTCCCCCAGAGGCATATTTTAGGTGCCAACGTGACAGATAACGAGTCCATGGCCCTTACTCAAGAACGAAAATACAAACGCCTTTGAATTCTCAAACGTATGCAGGTTTCCACTCGATGTTTTCCTTCACCACTCATGGTGTGACTAAACACTGTACTAAGTAAGTGTGTAAGTTTAGAAAATTTATTAGATCAGTCTCGATTTGAACTTGCAACCTTGGTGATGCAGGCAAACACTCGAACTACTCGGCCGACACGGCGCTGTGCAAGAATGAATTAATATCCTTTTTACGCAGGCCACTTGTAATATGAAATATATCATTGTAACAGATTGCGTAGTCTCTCGATATCACTGCCTGTCAAGCATGAATGCTTCCTCAATTTTATGCGAGATTCCTTGCAATATTATTCCTCTCAATGAAATATAATTATGTTGTGATAAATACCTATATCTGATACTAGAGATAAGTACTGGATCCGCCGAAATAAGCTAAGTACTGAAACGTCGTTTGTCGAGGTTTCGAGTTACCTGCAACACAAAAATTGCAAGTTCGAATCCCGACTGACCAATGACTTTTTCTGAACTTAAGTACAGTGATTAGTCACACCACAAGTTTTACGGCGAAGGAAAACATCGGGAAGTTAATAAGTTCGAGAAGAAATTCAAAGTGGTATAGTCGAGCTTCAGGAACGGCGATGGACTTGCCGTCATATGCCAACTAAAATATATCTTCGACGAAAAGTTCTTTGGGCATCATACCTCTACCTATCCCTCTGGGGACTCTAGTGGGAAGGCATGAAGATATATAAACATTATGAAGGACCATAGCATACGGCCCACCTGATGGGAAACGGTTACCGTAGCCTATTTACGCTCACGATACCTAAGTATCACTTGCGCGTTGCCACTCTGTGTTCAGAGAGTTATACTGTGTTGGCAACATAATAGTTCTAATCCCTCGGTTGCCAACACAATATAACAATCCTCCCCCCTCCCCAAGGAGCTCATTACTGGAAACCTTATTCACCACGTAGGAACACAACACAAAAAAAATGTGTTATTTGGCTACGGACTTCTATAAGGTGGAGGTCCTGCCCCAGTCGGGCAGCTCCACATTCTAACGGAGAATCCGTTATGCCCTACCTCTCTTGCAGTTGCAGCTTACCTACAAATAAATTGAAAAATAAATCACTGTTTCTGATGGAGTCTAAAGCTTTATTTGTGTCACTCGGCTACGAGCGTGTATAGTATTGGAGTGTTTTTATTGAGCTCCAAAAGGCGTCCTTTAAGTAATAAAAACTTGTTGATTTGAGCTAACACCACGCGACTCTGCCCACTGTGCACTCAGGATATTTACACCGTGTAACGTCCGTCCGGAATATTAAATTGTAGATAAAACTATATACGGCCTGATAGCCATAAGCCATTATACGAAGGTCACATAGCTATGCCGTCTTGCTAACTTCTTCGCTTCAGAGTCGAAATTATGGAAGAACCATTAAAGTTTTACAATAATTGGTCAGTTTCTAAAATAATTTTGTACATATCTATGTGGTATTCATAATTGGTAGATTCATTTGAAGAATAATAATAAATATAAAGAAAATATATAAATAATTATATTCAAATGTCTGCTTCGTTTCAATACTTTTAAAATTGTTGATTAACATTACGAATAAATCGGTTTAGTATGTAAAGCAATTAAATGATACATTTCTGGTTTAACAAAAATGTGCTCTGCCTCGCAGCATAATTTCTTTGACATATTTTTTTTAATCAAAGTTTTTTTTCTTAATTCAAAAATATCTTATGTATTATCCAGCGAATAAATCTATATCTGTGCTGAATTTCATCAACTTTTGCCGTTCTATCGTGCTTGAGTAACTAGCACAAAAACTTTCATATTTATAATATTAGTAGGATCCAGCAACCCTGCGATTAGCCCCTCGTGTAACTAAAAATACATCTACGAAGCAAAGCTGTGCGACTGCAGTCGGGGTAAGCCATACCATAAAGACTGCTCGCCTAGACAAAATTTCATTTTCCAATATATCACCTATCCAAATAAATTTCTAATCCATTGTCCAAGGTTATTGGCTCCATCGATCGATCCATTTCCAATAACACATAATTTCAATACGAAAAACTTTGATTCCCAGAACATTGGCTAGGGCGCAGTTTAGTTTGAGAAGCGCGCGCGCAACCGGCGCACGCGTTCTGCGAAGTAAGTGCGGTCACGTGATACGAAAACTGATTGGATGATGTGAGTGTGTGGTGTTATTGTGCCAGTGAGTTTTGGTTGCTGTAAGTTTGGACTTTTTGAGTGCTTTTAAGAAGGGGGTAAGCTGCCTTACGATCATTTTTGTTAGTGTAATTTCTTGAAATGAAAAGTGCGCTTTTTAATTAACTGTGGAAATATGAGGGATTATTTTGGGCTTAAAACGAATGTTGTAGATTATATCAATGAGCTACTGATTCTATGATAGATATTGTCACACCTATGTGGCCTCTATTGTACATAAGATATGAATGCAAATAACACACCATATCCTAAACGAAACTACATGGCTTAAATTATGCCAAAACCGAGGTGGCCGAGTCGTTCGAGCAGTCGCCTGAAACACAAAGATTGCAAATTCGAATCCCGACTGCACCGATGAGTTATTTTTTATATTATGTCCAGTGATTAGTCACACCACGAGCTTAATGCTGAGGGAAAACATCGAGATGAAACATGAGTTTGAGAGGAAATTTAAAGACTATAGTTTGTGTTGTACTTGAGAAACAGCGATGGACCCGCCATTTGTCACATTCAAGCAAAAACTACTGAACTTAATTAGACGAATTTTGGCACAGAAGTAGATTATAAGCTGGATTAACACATAGTACCAATAGGTAATCTGTTTTATTCCAAAACGTAAGCGGGCGAAACTGCGGGCACAGCTTGTACTGTAAGAAATACCAAAATGCCTTCATAATTTATAACACAAGTACCACAAAACTATCCGCCAACGTTGCTCTATCCGATCTTTGACCTTACTTTTCGCAGGTTTAATGAACTTATTAACGATTAAAGCGCCAACAAACTATCGTTAAGTTGCTTTAACATATTATATCCTGCGTTCTATGTGTATTGAACCTTCCTGAACGCATTAATCATAAAGTTAATTGTACCTCTCTGTCGTTTCCTGCGGATATTTTAAATAAGTTTGCATGTTCTCGTTTCTGTGATTATTTAGGGCTCCGGTGCTTAAATAGAATATTTATGATAGAGGAGCCGTGGTGGCGGAGTGGTCCGAGTAATCGCCTCCAATGCACAGATTGCCAAGTCGAATTCAGCAATATATGCATGTAGCTATATAATTATTTATATAATTATATATAGGTAATTCTTTATTATAATTATTTTTACTTCTTATTTTATCAGGGAGTTTATTAAATATATTAATTGACTTAACTACTGTCCTGAACAATTGGTCGAAAGTTGCGCTCGATACAAATTCCGAACATCTCTCTACAGAGATCAAGTTCAGAGTAAAAATAGAAACAAAGATGCAAAGAACCAGTAAACCGCATACTTGCAATCAACATCAATAACTGGAGAGATATATTGCCTACGTTTTGTTCCTGTTCAACGAGTTGGAGCATTCAAAGTGCTTATCTTTTAATGTGGGAGGTTCGAGGGTGGAAAGAATAGAAGGGATGTTATGATTTATTAACTCTCTATTACAAATTCAAAATATTTTATTTCACATAGGCCTGGATATAATAATATATCCTCACGCCTTCCCACAAGGGTCCCCGAAGGCGTAGGCAAAGGTGTATAGGTAATACCCACTCACCCGCTTTCCGCCAGATATATATTTTTGGTGCCAACCTGACAGATGACGAGTCGCCGTTACTCAAACACGACTACACATACGCCTTTCAATTACTTCTCAAACGTATGCAGGTTTCCTCTCGATGTTTTCCTTCACCTCATGGTGTGACTAACCATTGTACTTAAGTTCAGAAACATTTATTGGTGCATCTGGTATCCGACCTTGCAATCTGTGTTGCAAGCAGCTCGAACCAATCACCACGGCTCTGATATTGATATTATGAGGTTGAATATAAGAAACGGTGATGAGAAATATATATTTCAACATGTTTGCCAAACAGTTACATGTTGGCTGATATACCAAGCACCTGAATAAAAAAATCTAACTAGTACATTTTTGTATCCTCTGGACACTTAGGCAAGGATAATATTGGTAGGGCATAAATAAGTCTCGGCCTCGGTACAAAGCCGTACCGTAGTCTAGTACTTACATATTCCATGCGTGTACTAACTGCCTACTCCACTGACTGCGCGCGCAGCTAGGAATAGTTTAATAACCTATTTCGAAGTACATGCCTATGTCTAGCTTTTTCAATTTCGACAGTGAAACTAAATGTACTAAGATTGTTTTTTCTTCGGCAATTGAATTATTTTAATAATAATAGTTTTATTTCTCAAATAATAGTTTATGATATATATTAATAAAAGCCGTCGTGGCCGAGTGGTTCGAGTAGTTGTCTGCAACACAAAGGTTGCAAGTTCGAATACTGACTGTATCAATAAGTTTTTCGGAACTTAAGTGCAGTGATTAGTAAATCCACGAGCATTACGATGAATTAAAGCATCGAGAGGAATCCTGCATAGGTAGTTTTGACAAAAAATTCAAAGGCGTATAGTTGTGCTTGAGTAATGGCGATGAACTCGCCATCAGTCTCAATATATCACTACCATAATACTATACATAGAAAATCGTCCGTTACACGCCGGAGAATACGTATTTAGTTAGTTGCTAACGTGAAAGGTGAGTTCGTATAGCTTTACAAGCCAGGGAAGTAAGTCTTTAAACTGGTTGGTTCACAAAACAAAAATTGATTCTCCCTTTATCTCATGGTACAATACAATATATTAGTTGAAAAGTAATAAAAAAAGCATAAGGCTGTTATCCTACTGGTCGGAACGACGGCGGGGCAATTACAGGCCATTTCATTCACAAAACTACCGCCACGCTACGGGTTAAGGATTAGGTTAATTCTCGCTAAGTGAGATACACACTGGTAGTAGAAACGCGCGGGTAAACGATGAAGGAAAACATCGAGAGGAAACCTGCATACGTCTGAGAAGCAATTCAATGGCGTATGTATAGTCGTGCTTGAGTACCGGCGATGGACTCGCCATCTGTCACGTTGGCACCTAATATACCTCTGGCGGAAAGTGGGTGTGTGGGTATTACCTATACACTTCTGCCTACCACTTCGGGAACCCTTGTGGGAAGGCGTGAGGCTGCAATAAAACGATTGTAAGTTTAGATCCCGACTGTGCCAAAGAGTTTTTTTAAACTAAGTACAGTCATTAGTCACACCACGAACTTCACGGTTACGAAAACATCGAAAGTAAGCTCGTATACGATTTAGAGAAAATTCTAAGGCGTAGTAATCGTCATCGTAGGGACATTTATATATTGTAAAAACAAACTATTTTAAGAGATTCGCAAAACATCTGGCGTGACAGAGGATGTGATTGTAAAGATGAACATAGGCATGCTACGTTGTTTGGACATATAGAAAGAATAATTGAAAAAGATTGACGAAACAGCAAAGCAAAAGTGTGTTCAAGAAAAGGCAGACGTAGACCATGTTTCAACTACCTAGATCAAGTCGAACTTACACTTAAGGACGAGAACGTCAAGTGTACTCGAAACCGGCGAGCATGTATGAAGAGACTGATGAATGTGGACGAAGCGAAAGAGGTATGTAAGTCTAGAGAGAACTGGCGCTCTATTCTCTCTGCCTACCTATGTATGTACAATTTAAATAGTCCGTTTTAATCTTACTACCCAAGGGAGCTGATAATCTTTAAAGAGAGTGCAACCTCTGGGCTCGGCTTGATTTTGAGGTTACCCTACAATGTATTAATCGGACGTCACGGATACAATCGCGGCGATTATCTGTGCGTGTGTAAGTGCCTTTACAAACTCCATGTTAACACTTAAACGGCGCATCGTTTCGGTTCAGTTTTTTTCACTTTAATTTAATGACCGCCGTGAGATAATTGTAACGCTTTGTTTTTAACGACTTTGTACGAATGTTACTGATGAGTTGCATGTACGGTCGTAACGTGAATTGTCTAGATCGGACCATCCCGAAGAGCCGTGGCCGAGTGGTTTAAGTAGTCGCAACACAAAGATTGCAAGTTCGAATTCCGCCTAAACCTATACATTTTTCTTAACATGAATACAGTAATTATTACCTCGATTGATATTTACGGGGCCAAACGAATAAATTCAAATACGAATGTATAAGTCGTGATGATCCCGTCACCTGTCACGTTGTCACCTAAATACATATCTTTAGCGAAAATAGGTGCGTGGGCACTACCTATACACCTCTGCCTACTCCTTGGGCGGTCTTTGTGGGTAGGCGTGAGGATATATCAGTATCCCCGTATATATAAATACGTATTAGCTGTCCCGCTCAGCTTCTTTTGAGTGAAAAAATAAAAGCCACGGACCCAGTGGCGCCACCTATCGGGTCCAATTGTGAATCCAAACCATTCCCGAATCTACCTTTTTTTTTTTTTTTTTTTTTTTTTTTTTTATACCACTTGGGTGGCAAACAAGCATGCGGTCCGCCTGATGGTAAGCGGTTACCGCCGCCTATGGACGCTTGCAACACCAGGGGTATCACTCGCGCGAGGCCGACCCTGCAGGAATCTTTTCACACCCTTCTTGAAGAACTCCATGCTGTACTCTCCAGGGAAAACCTCAACGGGGAGCTCATTCCACAGCCTGAGCGTTCGCGGAAGAAAACTTCTTTGGAAGCGCACAGTGCGAGACCTTTGTGGTTCCAAGGTATGGGGATGAATTCCCCGTCGATGGCGAGAGGTGCGGTGGTAGAAGGTGGAAGTGGGCATCATATCGAACAATTCTGCAGAACACTCCCCGTTATACAAGCGGTAGAACACACACAGGGAGGCAAAGTCTCTCCTCAGACTTAGTGATTCCAAGCCGCTTGTGAGCATGGGATCGTCGACAATTCTAGCGGCGCGTTTCTGAACCGCGTCAAAAGGCCCAAGCTGGTATCCAGGGGCTCCAGCCCACAGGTGGCAGCAGTACTCCATATGTGGCCGAACTTGCGACTTATAAAGTTGCAGCCTTTGTTGCGGTGTGAAGTACTGCTTAGCTCTGTTGAGCACACCGAGCTTCCTCGACGCCAGCTTAGCCTTGTCCTCTAAATGACCACGGAACTGAACGTCGCTAGAAATATCGACCCCAAGGATCCTAATGCTCTCCGAGATGTTCAGGGGAGTGTTCTGGAATTGTGGAGCCACAGCGAATGGAGTTTTTTTTGCGGTGAACGCGCAAACTTGTGTCTTAGTGGGGTTGAAGTGAACTAGGTTTAGTCGACCCCAATCGGAGACACTGCAAAGTGTACTCTCGATTTCAGACACAAGTCGTTCGCGACTTTCCTCCACAGTGGAACGAGGGAGATTAGCACGGCCCGTGTAGTAAGTGTCCCCAGTGCTGTCATCTGCATAGCAATGAATGCCTTCAATAGAAAGCATGTCATTAATATGCAGAAGAAACAGAGTCGGGGACAACACAGAGCCTTGCGGGACGCCAGCATTAATTTCCATGCTTTCGGAGCAGCTACCGTCAACGACGGCTCTTATGCATCTGCTGGACAGAAAGCTGGCGACCCATTTGCATAATCCCTCTGGCAGTCCGTAGGATGGAAGCTTCGATAGAAGACCGCGATGCCAGACCCGATCGAACGCTTTCGCCACATCCAAGCTAACAGCTAATGCCTCACCTTGACTCTCAATGGCGAGTGACCAACGGTGCGTGAGATATACTAGAAGGTCACCCGTTGAGCGACTGTGGCGGAAGCCATACTGTTGG
Source organism: Drepana falcataria (assembly GCA_945859725.1). Lineage (NCBI taxonomy): Eukaryota > Metazoa > Arthropoda > Insecta > Lepidoptera > Drepanidae > Drepana > Drepana falcataria. The sequence goes on from OX243935.1 coordinate 10,648,019, forward strand.
TCACTCAACAAACCGTGACCCTCTAGATATCGCAGGAGTTGCGTGTTAATCACTCGCTCCATAATTTTGGAGAGGAGGGAGGTGATGGCGATCGGCCTGTAATTCGATGGGTCTGATCTATCGCCCTTTTTGGGCACTGGGTGCACGTGGGCGGTCTTCCACAAAGTTGGGACTTTTTGGGTGGAGTAGGAAAGCGCGAATAGGCGCGTCAAAACAGGACACAGTTCAGGAGCACACTGCTTAAGCACCACTGCCGGAATACCGTCTGGCCCGCTCGACTTATGGACGTCCAGAGACAGCATCTCCCGCCGGACCTCCCGTTGGGTTATGCTTATCTCCGGCATAGAGTTCTCACACCGCAGGATAGTGGGCGGTGTGGCGCCTCCGTCATCCATAGTCGAGTTCGAGGCAAAGAGAGAGCCCAATAGATCCGCTTTCTCTTTGGCACTTTGGGCCAAGTTACCATCCGGCTTACGGAGTGGTGGTAGGGACGACTGGCAAAAGTTTCCCTCAGCAGCCTTGGCAAGGGACCAAAAAGCACGGCTGCCAGAAGGGTAGCTAGCGAGTCTCTTACCAATTCTGCCGACGAAATCGAATTTCGCCCTGGCAATCGCTCGCTTACAGTGCCTCGAGGCAGCATTAAGTTTCCGCTTTGCATCAGATATGTTGGGGTCCAGATTGGATCGAGCCGTGGTCCACGCCTCATACAAGGCTTGCTTGGATAATTTAGCTTCCTTGCAGGGCTTATTAAACCACGGCTGTTTCTTTACCCCTGTAGCTACTAGCGAGTTTGGGATGTAGCATTCCATTCCCGCCAGTATCGTCTCAGCGACGGCTGCTGCACAGGGGTCTGGATCTTCTGATGCAAAGCAGATCTGCCTCCACGGGTACGATGCGTAAAACTCACGCAATCCATCCCAGTCTGCTGCCTTGTAGTGCCACATGCGCCGCCGCCCCGGGGGTCGGGGCACTTCGGCCTTTGCGCACGGCACTTGCGTCCGGACCAGACAGTGGTCGGATGTGCCAAGCGGCGCACCCACCGAGATGGAATAGCTGTCCGGTCGCGTGGTCAGCAGAAGGTCCAGTAAAGAGCTTGTATGGCCCTCGATATCAGGTATTCTGGTTGGTTCGTGTACCAGCTGCGAGAAGCCATAAGCCAGGGCAAGCTCGTAAGCAGCCCTCCCCGCGCAGTCAGTGGACCGAGAGCCAAGCCACTCAACATGGTGAGCGTTAAAATCTCCTAAAACCACCAACTCCTCCTCCAACTCCAACCTGAAAACACACAGAAAATTTTATATAAATCGGTCCACCCGCTTAGGAGGAATTCAGTGACAAACACACATACAGTAGATTTATATATATAAAGATGTATATTTTATACTGATACATACCTGTTGATTAACTTAACATGATTATCACCACGATAACCCACAAGAAACGTTTCACTGGTTCACATCCGGCTAATGAACGCAAATAGCGCTTCCTTCCGCCGCTCGGTAGCCGGCAAGCTTGCACACCGGTAGAAAGCCTGGGAACTCAACAGTAATAATATGCAGTGTTGTGAGAGAACTGGGTCACAGCATTTTTGATTCATACACTACCAAAGACCTACTAAGGCAATTACCTCTAGCGTATAGAAAAAAACGGTAGCAGTGTCTAATTTTTAGTACGTCCTTACTCACTAACTAGTAGAGTCATTAGTCCTTAGTCCTTAGGTTTATCATTATCATTTAAAATATGTATGATTTGGGGGGACCCCTTTGTCGGGGTCTCTCAATAAGATAAAACTTCTACGATCTACGACAATCTCTCTGACCTCTCTCTCAATTTAATTCAATACCTTGCTTTAGTTATTGCGAGAGAGAAGAAAAAAAAAACTCATGAACTTTACCTGCGATCGGGTATGTACTGCCCGACCACTCCAATTTGAACAAGATATTCCAATATGGTCTATCACCCTACAATTGCGTACTTATCACCATTTGAAGGGGGCCAAGATCAAGGGTCCAACTTGATCACGATCAAGGGTACGAGATCAAGTATACGAACGTGAGCGGGATTAGTACCCAAGTATTTTAGACCTTATTGAAAATGTTTATTATACCAATGAAATAAAATATTACGCGGGTGAAATATGTCGCTCAGCTAGTTTAATAGAAACTAGAGGCCCGTCCCGGCTTCGCATGGATGGAAATGTATTTTTTTTAATTCTGGCATATTTTTTTTGCAATGCAATTAAAATAGCCTCTATTAATTAGTGATAACGTAGCATTCAAATGGTGAAAGAACTTTTAAAATAGGTCCAGTACTTTTTGAGTCAATTCCTTACAAACATAGTTACATACAAATCTTTCCTCCTTATAATATTAGTATAGATTGAGGAGTAAAATAGTTCTCACCCTTGAAAGCGTGGTTTGAGTCGTGTCGGTCACGTCTCGTGCAAGCCTCGAGGTGACCGCAACATCCTGCCAATGCAGTGCTATATTAATTTCATTGGTTAGTGTCAATGGCTAGAATTATTTAAGGGGATATATAACTTCAATCCTACTAATAATATAAATTCGGCTGAACGAATTGGATGGAATTTAGCACAGAGTTAAACTACAGAATTTCAGTTCGTTCATCGTATATCTTATTTACCGCTTAAGGCAATATTTCACTCATTCGTTTTAAATTTTGTAATATATGTCTCTATTTTCTGTTATTTCAATTAGTACTTAGTATAATATAAAGGTATGTTCATACCTTTAAATTGTGTTGGCTATTAGCTGTAAGTTAATTATTGGTTGTAAAAAAAAAGATCTCTTCGAAAAATGTGCGGCGTAACGACATTAGATCGAATCCGCAATGAAGAGATTCGCAAATCAACTGGCGTGAATGAGGGCGTGATTGTAAAGATGAAGAAAGGCATGTTACGTTGGTTTGGACACATAGAAAGGATGAGTGAAGAAAGATTGACGAAACAGATATACAAAGCAAAAGTGTGTGCAAGAAGAGGCAGAGGAAGGCCACGTTCCAACTACCTGGACCAAATAGATCGGACTCTCAAGGACGGGAACGTTAAGAGTACTCGAAACCGACGAGCATGTATGAAGAGACTGATGAATGTGGACGAAGCGAAAGAGGTATGTAAGTCTAGAGAGAACTGGCGCTCTATACTCTCTGCCTACCCCGTTAGGGACTCGGCGTGATGATATGTATGTATGTATGTAAAAAAAAAGATTAACTAATACAACGCAAAATGTTAGGCAGTTGAAACCGCGGGCACATTCTTTTTTACGATATCTAAAGATATTCAGCTACCTCGAGAAACATAAAGAAACAGTGTTGTTCTTACAAACAGACACCAAACGGATAGATTTAAACAGACAACTATGCTAAAACAATGTTAAACTGAGCTCAAAGTTCAGGAAAATACGCACCCGAAGTTATACGGATAAACTTAGTTGGTGTGTACCTTTAGAGTACTTAAACTGGAAACAAATTGGTTCGCGGTGTTAGGGTAGTTTTCCTAATTGTAAGGTATTCATTATTAACGTCAGGGCGTAACGTTAAAGTCGATGGCAAAGTAAATATCTCAGTTGAAAAGAGACAAGTGTTCACTCACTTAATTTTCCGTAAATACATTATTTCATTTCTCTTTCGCTTCGTCCACATTCATCAGACAATTCTTATAAGCTCGCCGACTTCGGCTTTCGAGTACTCTTGACGTGATCTAATTAGTAATTACAATGTTATAGTTATTATTGCAATAGTAAAATAGTACTAAGTGAATAGGTTTTAAAGAACTGTGTGATTAGTCAGATAGTTGAAGGAAAATATCAAGAGGAAACCTGCATATACGTTTGGAAGTTAGAAGAAAAGTGCATCAGCCTGCCTCTTCAGAAAACCTTGTGGGAAGGCGTAAATCAATTTGACTATAGATTAAGATATGCTTCCTTATAGGTACTTTACGTTTATCTTTCGTGCTTTTCCATAACGAATAATGTTTGTTTCCAGCTGGGCCCCGGATGGTGGAGGATGCAAACAAAGAACATAAACTTGAACCAAGAACAAAGGAATAAAGACAACACAGACTTGCAAGTGAGTTAATAAGCTCCACTTCCAATGAAAAAACCTTTCAAAGTTACATAGCCAGGAAAAAAGGCGCCGTGTTTTCCAAGAACTTTGCAACTTGCCAGTTAAGATAACTGTATTGTATCCATCGCAATATTAAACTTATTACTTTGTTGGATGGAAAAGGTTTTTCTCATACCAAGGTATTAAATAAGCATGGGTTCACCTGTTGGTAAGCCATAACTGCCTATGTAAGCTCGCGCGCTGCTGCTATTGTAGGCATCTTTACCCTTCTTGAAGAACTCCATGCTCCAGAGGTCCTATAATTATTAGCGTTAGTATAGACGTCAGGAATAGCATAAGCTTATACTTTTTTTGACGTATATCGACGATCGTCTGGTCTAGTGGTTAGTTCTTCTGACTGCGAAGCGGTTGCCGTATAAATTCCCGCATTGAGCATATATTTGTGAGAACACCAGAGTATTGTCTTAGTACTGGACATTCTATGTTTAAACTTAACATTTAAACATGGACATCGTTGACAAATTTCAATAGTTATATACAAGTTTGTTTAGTTTTTTAATAGTATGCAATTTGTCCCAAAATTTTAAATTTCATGAGGAAAAAATGTACATCAAAAGAATTACTCACGCGTTATCTACAAGATGGCACGTGAAATATCTTTTTTTAATTTATTTGAGGCAGCATATTGTGTTTCATTGGGCCGTACACTCCATAATGGATCGCACCCCGCATTTTAAATTGCAGGGAGGGTAACCTGTCTGTTACAATACCTACTCTCTGTCTGCTACGGTTAAGAGCCAAAGTCACTGGTGTAGAAAAAAAAATCACTGTAAAACCTTTCATAAAGTCATTTAAAAACCCAATGATATACCAAAAAAAAACATAAACACACATATGAAGACATATAGTTCTACTGGACTTAATAAAATTGCTACAAGAGCTATCTGCAGAAAATGTCAATGACTATTCACTCTTGCATCATTTTATGTCTCTAGTTTTCACTTTTGTAGTTAGTATACACCTTATCTCACAGATGGCGCTGTAGTTAGCTTTTATTGGAAATCTTGTAACTTATATTTTTTATTTAATTAATGTTTATATTGATAATCTTTGCAGAAAATGGGTCGGCAGGAGCCTCAAGGCATATCACTGGAGGGTTCGCTGTCTCAGCCGTTCCTGAACCAAGTCACGGCTGCGGCGATCGGTTCCACGTATTTCGGTCAGTATGCAATATGAAAATTAATTAGGTTCGTACTATCTATTGCCTTCTCACGTCGTTAAAGTTGAAGGAACATAGTTTGCATTTGATATAATTCTTCTTTTCAAACGCACCGATGCGGGAAGTGGCAATTTTTCGCTCACATATAAAGCTTGGAGTCTTACATTCGACCTTAATCTTTTATCATCGTCATCATATCATCAAGCCAAGTCCCTAACGGGGTAGGCAGAGAGTATAGAGCGCCATTTCTCTCTAGACTTACATACCTCTTTCGCTTCGTCCACATTCATCACTCATCATACATGCTCTGCGGTTTCGATTACTCTTGACGTTCCCGTCTTTGAGCGTCCGATCGATTTGATCTAGTATTAGATCTATATAATCTTTTATCGAGAATATTTTTACTTATACAATACTTATATTTATATAAGAATACTTAATATAAATGATTGGTGTTACAAAAATATGTCGTACTCGTAGTGACGACAGCATTTGATAAAAGATAAATTTATTAGAACAATACTCCATCTTCTCCAACGTGTCTCTCCTTCTCCAACACTTGCAGGCGTTATTGCTATTGCAAAATAGACTCTTATCCGTGTATTTTTATAGCCTTGAAGATATATGTACAATGTAATACAAACGCTATAAAATAACCAATCTATCAGCCTTAACAATATAGATTTAAAGTATATATTCGTGTGACGGCATTCGTGTCAGAGCTCCTGACTGCGAAACTAGAGGTTGCGGGTTCGATTCCCGCTGAGATATTTGTGTGAAGAGGACGAGTGTTTGCACCATAGTCTTGCACCCTATGCATTAATAGAGAGCTATCTATATGAGTAAATATATCGTGGCCTAGTTACCATGGAGGCTATGTCGATTTTGTATGGATTTATTTGTGAATTTATTGTCCCAAGGTGTTCCCATATTTATATATATTAACGAATTAGATTAATATATAATATAATAATTAATTAGAATAATAATAATAACGAATGAACAATAAAAAAAGAAATTGATAGCTCCGTCTTTATGGAAATTCGGCTCGAAATCTTCCAATTGGGGTCTAATACAGCATCATCGTATTGTATCGTGATTACTTGAGAATCACGATACAATACGTTTCACTATTCTCATTTACTTGAGAATAGTGACGTCATCAATTCTCCCATTCTTGTTTCCTTGAAGTACCAAATTAGGCGTAAATATCTTAGTTACAAATAAATTTAAAGGAGGCAAGTAAATATGTTCATTCATATTACCTAGACAGTCGCAGACGATATAGGCAGAGAGCGTAGAGCTCTGGAGACTAGAGACTCTAGGCTTACAGACTTCGTTCGCTTCATACTTCGGTGGTTTCGGTTTCTTTTACTTAACATTTCCATCCATTTCAGTGTCTGATCTAGTTACCTACCTCTTCCACAAACGCATTATATATGCGCCAAAACTATCCATGACAAAGGTATGACTGTCAACACTCAGATATGACTAAACCGCTGTTGAATTGAATGAATAAAATAAGCACTGTGCTTGAAAACCAACGTGTATTGACTGGAATTGAACCAGCAATATGCATACTTTGTAGCTGTCTACTTGAGCCTCGACTACTACGGCTTGTGTTCTTTTCATCTTTATTTTCTGAATATCGGTTAAAAGAAGAACATTATATAAAACTGACGATTGCGAAGATCTAAAATATACTCTAAAACGTTTTAGTTTAAGACTCAAATTCCAATACTACTTAACGCTATACAAGTATAATAAATTTATCGGAGATTCGCTCCCCCTAATCCCCTACTATCCCTGCTTGCTCCCTCAGTCACATCCGCAACCGAAGCCATATTTGTGTTAGGGTTTGTTTATCCTAAACAAAAAGACAAAGACGTAACACACTCTAATTTATGCATGCGTGAGTGAGACAGCATGACCGTGTGGCGCATACGTTTTCCAGTTGAAAAGACATCGACGCGCGCGCATCTTGTTTGTAAATTTTGTGTGTTTTATATAAATATTTAAATTTAAATTAGATGAAGATTCATTAGTGTGCATTTTCAAAAGATCATAATCTATTTTAACGTGCTATTTATGTATACTTAAAGTAATATAAATACTAAAAACATATCAAGCTAAGCATACAAAGAACAAAATAATTGAACTCTAAAATATCCCTTAATAAAAATTGGCTTCAAACAATACTTGATTAGACACGCTGGAACACTGTGTTATCTTGTGTGCTCACTTGTATTCGCTCGTCCGGGGCAGACACCTGTGAGTCGTGATCAGAAACCTAAACAGATTATAATCACAGCTTGAATGAGAACCGACGTATTCCAGCAAGCTTTAAAAAAACTTAAAGGAATGAAACTTCGTTTTAGTTCGCGATTAATAAAAATATTATAATGTTCTGTGAGTGTTCGTGCGAATAGTGAAAGTAAAAGGCCGGATTTTGTGTTATTTCGTTTTTAATTTTTTGTGTTTTTTTCTCCAAACTGGATCCCAGAAGAAGAGGTTTCTTGGGGACACCAATGAGGTATTACCAAAGTGAGTTTCACGCCTTACTCTAATCACCTCGCTTATTAATACTTAACCTCTAACTGCAACTCAACCTGTATGAGTAAGTACAAAATCTATGTCAAGTACGTCGGTAAAGTTGTTTTCCTGTTGAGTTCCGCTATAGTGACTCTGTGGGTTCGTGATCTATTTCACAGATGGCGCCAGTGTAAGTAGATCACCGTTAAATAATATACGCGATGTTCGGCTTCCTCGTTAACATAGGACAGTAGTTAGGTAAAAGTATTTTTTTTATTATTACTAAAAAATTTTTTTTAATAAAACTATTTAATTTACCACTTGGAAAAATCACTTTTTGTATGGCAATGACTAATGAGCTCCTTGGGGAGGGGGGAGGATTGTTATATTGTGTTGGCAGAAGAGGGGCTAGTCCCATTATGCTGCCAACACAGTATAACTCTCCGAACACAGAGTGGCAACGCGCAAGTGTAAGCGTAAATAGGCTGCGGTAAACCTTTTCCATTGGGTGGGCCGTATGCTTGTTTGCCACTCTTGTTGTACTAAAACTTATATCTTCCCCCGCTGGAGGGTAGCGTGAGCGTGAACAGAAAGTGATTTTATCTAAGGGATGGTCCCTTCCTTTCTTTCTTTTGGTATGTCCAAACTAACGTAATATTTTTTTATGACGAAAAATTATAATAATTGACCTTCAGTACCAAGAAAATATAGCTGAAAGTTCTAAGAACAAAAAGGATATTCAACAATTACCTCTTATCCTCAAAGGAGGTATCTATAGGCTCGCGTGCGGCTAAGTGAGGACGGCCTTTGCCTCCAACACGCATGACGCATGCGCCTTTGTTGTATGTCTGCTCCCACTGGTGTGTGGGTCATGTCACAACGTTTAAGCGATGTGGTTTGGGCTTACTGAAACTTTTACATCACATAACATTTATTTATTCATTCATATCTTCTGGCCGAGTCCCTAACGGGGTAGGCAGAGAGTATAGAGCGCCAGTTCTCTCTAGACTTACATACCTCTTCCGCTTCGTCTACATTCATCAGTCTCTTCATACATGCTCGTCAGTTTCGAGTACTCTTGAGCGTCCGATCGATTTGATCCAGGTAGTTGGAACGTGGTCCTTTTTCTGCCTCTACATTTATTTATTATTTATTTAATAGTTACATTTGTAGATTTTTTATTAAGACATTAAAATATACCTACATCAATGTAAAAATAAATTGACTCGCTAAGTTATCTTAGTGTTTTGGAAGTAAACTTTTGCTAGATATCATAATGGTGTTACTTATTTGATATATAATTTTAACAATTACATTTGTTAAGGAAAGGCATAGGATATGTGCACAACAACAATAAATATATTCATGCCAATAGTACGGGCAGTACATACACTTTTCGCCAGAGACGTATATTAGGTGCCAGCGACAATCGCTAGTCAATCGCCGTTTTAAACACGTATCTTTCTCCTCCTCTCGATGTTTTTCTTCACCGTAAAACGTAATTCAGAAGAGCTCATTGGTACAAATGGAATTCGAACTTGCAATCTTTGTGTAGCAGACGACTGCCCGAACCACTCGGCCACAGCTTAGAAAAAGAGATTGCATGATAAGTATAATCTATTGTCAAGCATTCTGTAGCGCCCTGTTTTCCTCCCAAAAGCTAGATCTGAACCAACACCTATGTATAATACGTGCCTACTTAATCTACGGGTACCAACTCATCCGCGTAAGCTTATGAAAGACAACATACTATTGATACCAAAGGAATTTCAAACTTATTTTAACCCGTCAAGTTTTTTTATGAGAAAGGGTCTATCATAAGTAAAATTTGCCAGTGTTTTGTTTAAATAGTCGAAGCTGGTTCGGTTCTTTTGTTTCAATCAATTATCAAGTCGATGCTGATTTGATCCTTACTAGAAGTTGCATTGTTCATGTATCTATACAAAGCGAAAGTGTGTGTAGGAAGAGGCAGAGGAAACTACGTTCCAACTACCTAGATCAAATCGATGGTTGGATGGAGTACTCGAAACCAACGAGCATGTATGCAGGGACTGAATGTGGATGAAGCAAAAGAGGTATGTAAGTCTAGAGAGAACTGGCGCTCTATACTCTCCCCCGTTAGGGACTTGGCGTGATGATATGTTTATGCATTGTTCATGGTCTTGTATGAGACGATAGGCAATGGATATTGTACCAAGGATACCTTTCAGAATTGCATTTATATCGGAGTGAAAAAATACCTACATCTAGATGACGCGATCGATTTACATTATTGGGACGTGGTCTGAATTTGGCTCTTCTTCCAGACACTTCTTCAATCCGAATCTAATGACACCTTGCTATCGTATATCCCATCTGCGATCTTTGTGTCGCAGGCAACTATTTGAACCACTCGGCAATCTATCGCGCTGGCATCTAAATATATGAACGGCGAATACTAGGTGCCATTACTTTTCTTCGTAGCACTTCGGCGACTCTTGAAGCTTCTGTCCTTTAACTTTGTGAATTTTCATAGTCTAAGACTAGTTAAATCATTAATAACCACATAAAAAATGCGTTTGTCTCACGCAGTCATTGAGCTCTTTAACTCCAGCAGTAACAAGTCCAACTAACGGTCCTACATTTTCTTTCTCTGAGTACTTTGGGTCAAACTGTTCATGAATTAATTGAAATACCGTGGTGGCCAGGTGGTGCGACACAAAGATTGCAAGTTCGAATCCCGACTAAGTACCAATGAGTTTTTCTGAACGTTAGCACAGTAACTAGTCACTCCACGAGCTTGAAGGAAAACATCCAGAGGAAGCCTGCATACGTGGACTCTCCATCTGCCACGTTAGCACCTAAAATACATATATCGACGTCGACGTCATAAGCCGTGAAGAATTAAGACATGTAATAGCACCCTCTACTCGCAGTTTTCAGATTCCGTCGCGTGTCTCAAGCATTACGTCTTTGGATTTCTTCACCGTAAAGCTTATAGTAAGATTAATCAATGTACCTAGGCTTGGAAAAAAAATTGTTTGTTTGGGAAGTTTGGGAGTCGAGCATACAGTCTTCATTGCGACCGGCTAATCGAACTCTATGTGTTGAATTCTCAACGGAATACCATGTTGCATACAAGCTTTAAGTGGTGTCAAAGGTAGTAGTAATGCGAGTAAGTCCGTGGGCAGAACTAGTTACCTCTAATTATGTATAGATTTTCATTATACAAAGTGATTCCGGCAACGAAGCCATAACATTAAGAAGGTCGCTAGTGGGTGTTTAATTATAATTTCAGTTGACCAGCGAATTAAAGCGCTCATTCAAATTAGTGTGTCATAGTTGGCTTTACCCACCTTAAGTTAGTATACATTTTGACAGGTCTTTGACGTATTGATATACGCATATTGACGTTTCATATTACGTACGATGTCTGTGTTAAAGTTATTGTTTTCAATTCTTCTCAATAAATAGGTATCATGTATCAATAATTTCTTATGGACATACTTCTTTGTGAAAGACATCAATTAACATGTCACTCTTGTTCTCTTGAATATTTAAAATTGGCATAGTGCGCGATGCGTGTAGCGATGTTTGTATACACTATAACAGATGTTAGGGTGCTCTGTTCTTTTGAATATGTATTGAAATACATACATACATATCATCACGCCGAGTCCCTAACGAGGCAGGCAGAGAGTATAGAGCGCCAGTTCTCTCTAGACTTACATACCTCTTTCGCTTCGTCCACATTCTACAGTCTCTTCATACATGCTCGTCGGTTTCAAGTACTCTTGACGTTCCCGTCCTTGAGCGTCCGATCGATTTGATCCAGGTAGTTGGAACGTGGCCTTCTTCTGCCTCTTCTTGCACACACTTTTGCTTTGTATATCTGTTTCGTCAATCTTTCTTCACTCATCCTTTTTATATGTCCAAACCAACGTTTTTGTTCGCCTTTCTTCATCTTTTTTCGCATCAGTAAAAGTTTTTTACCTGACATTCTCATCAAGCAACCACAACGTGCCAGTGAAGCCTCACAGGGAAGCTAGGAATAATAACTACAAAGTAAAATTAAGTTGTAAGCAAGAATTCCGAATCAAAACGTTTTGATCCGTGGGCGGACATGTGTAATGGGAAACAAATTGGACGATCACGTTGGACATAAAGCTTTGATATAATATTTGGGACTTCCTGGTCGCGGCTCTTTTAATCACCACTTCTACCAACGCCCACACTTGACAGATAAGGTTATATACTGGCTTTATCTACCTGTCACACAATCCACAGCAAGTTGCCTTTTAATATGTTTAATTTGTTTTAGTGGTTTACGATCAAAACGGGTGCAGCTTCATCGGTCGGTAGTTTGCCACGGCATTTTTTGCAAATCATCGTTCAGAATGCTGCAATGTACGCCTTTGAAGAGTGACTCCCCGTTTGTCGCGTATCCCTGATGAAAAATTATTATGATTAACTCTCCCTCCTGTCAACATAGGCAGTGGGTACAGTCATTAATGCTACTATAAGCTTGACACTGAAGGGGAAAATTACGTTCCTCTTAATGCCTGCAAACGATTGAGAGCTCATTCAAAGACGTAATGAGAAACGACGATGGACTCGCCATCTGTCACCTAAATTTATAATATGCCCGAAGAAAAATTGTGTGTTACTCCTCTGCCTACCCCTTCGAAGGCCCTGGTAAGATCGCGGGATTATATATATTAACCAATAATGCTCCGCGGTTTCACCCATGTTACATGTTTTTTTTCTCCGATGTGTTCGTAAAGCTTACAATCTATCCCTGTGCCAAAAAGTTCTTATTATGTTCAGCTGTTCAGACGTCATCCTCACTAGCTTTCACATTAAATAATATTAGAAGAATAAAGTATGTATAATCTTATGTAATAAGAAATATATATATAATAAATTGTGCAGTTCCCAATGTTGGCATGTTATTGTTGAAAGCATGTTATGTATTACTAAATGAAAAACACAAAGTTAAAATGCCAGTGCAAAGGTGCTTACGCCATCTCATTAAGTGATTACTGGCTGCAGATTAAAATGTCTAATCGTACGGTTCGTGTGTAACATTTCGAGTTGTATAAAATGGACGTATAACAGTACCACGCCACGTGTACGCATTGTTTGATGCAGTTACATAATACAGACATTTAAAGATAAACGTCACTTTCGTCACAACATTCACACCATTAGTCACACCACGAGCTTTACGGTGAAGGAAAACATCAAGAGGAAATCTGCATACGTCTGAGAAGCAATTGAAAGGCGTATGTATAGTCGGTCTCGGTAATCATTAGATATTTTTATTCAGGGGTATTATCATGGTACTTTCCAAGGGAGTGGATAATACAATTTTACATTACAATTAATACAAATTACGACAGGGATACTGAAGGGCACAGTTAGTTGAGAAATAATTGTGAATTTATGCCCGGCTTAGAGCACGATAATGCTGTAATATTATCCAGCAGTCTTGTGAGTCACGCCAGAGGTATGGAGTGCGACAACGACAATATACACACTTACAAAACTCTTTCGCTTTGTGGACGCCTACAAATAATGGATTCATGTCGTGGAGCAGAAAAGAACTAACTTATTATTTCCAAAACAAAAGAGAAATTTAAAAATCGAACAAATTCGAATCGAATTTTTTCGTCTCTCCCATAGTCTACCATAGACTTTAACTATAGCTTCGTAAATCAGTATTTTCGTGAATGATCAATATTTTAGTACTCTTGACGTGATCCTTGGGTGTTTGATCGATTCCACTTTCACACATGCCACACGTTGCGTATGACAAAACTAGTTTCGCCTTAAGTCCGTTGGTTATTAGTGATGTATTTATGATATATAAACAGTGCACGTTTCGTAAGTTCAAATGATGTACAACCCTCAGGGTATGTTCGTAAGGGTCTTATTACTATAATTGCTCGGGTATTATGTTCAAAGGTTTTTTTAATTCGATACGTTTGCAAAGGTTACGATAAAATGATAATCTACAGGCACAACATTATGTTAAATAACCTTATATCGGAGAAGAAGAACTTCATATGCAAATTAGAATCCCGGTTGTAACGATGAGTTGTTTTATGAATTTGTATTGTTGAATTTCTTCTGAAACGTATGCAGGTTAGGTCACGATGTTTACCGTAAAGATCGTTATGTGATAATTATTTTTATTACACTTTACCGTAAAGATCGTTATGTGATAATTATTTTACAAATAAATCGCCAAAATATAAATATTTTTATACCTTGAAAAGCTCCCAATATTAATAATATTTTTTTTATTTCCCAACGTTTTGACATAATGAAGATAACTGCCAAACAGTATATATTAAAGGTTACTTTTACCATTTCACACGCCTCGTTGACGGTTGGGCGCATCTGCCAGTTCTCTGTTGGCGGGGGTTGCAAATACCAAGGCCACAGGAAGGTGGCCACCTGTACACATAATACTAACGTGATCCATCGCTGCAGGCGCCATGGGGGCGGGGGCGAGGAGAGCTGCGGGCTCTATTAAATATACAAGTATTACTAAAAACGTACTCAATACAGGCAAATACCACTTACTATCAGGCTGACCACATGTTTGCCACCAGGAGGTGAGTCAAATCAAATCAAATCAAAATCTTTTTATTTCACATAGGCCCAGATGGGCACTTATAAAACGTCGAAAAAGAAGCACGGTTCGGGTTGGTCGCTTCCATGGAGAAGAACCGGCAAGAAACTCCATGGTTACTCTTTTCAAATCATTAGGCATATACAATATTTTTTTCGTTACAGCAATAGTACCCAAGTATGGGGGAACAACGTAGGCCCGACAATAGGTCGTTGCTTACTATACAAAGCATACATAAAACAAGATAATTATAACAATGTTAGCAAGATCTAAGAATCTACAAAGCCTACAATGTTCTCAAATTCACAAATTAGACAAATTAAACAAGTGACACAAATATTGTCATCAGTACTGTAACTAATTCTGGTCAAGATATGGAATAAATTAAAATTGAGGTTGAGGTATATGAAAAAAAGGATGATTTCATCATAATTATTTTTATTTAATGCAAATGTCGTCCTGTATTTACGAACACGAGGTATTTTTTTATGTTCATGAATGGAGAGGTCAGTTAGTTTGGAAGTATTGAAACTGTAATAATTTATCATTTCATCGTGTTTGAATTCAGTGTCTAATTGATTACTCTTAATAAACAGGCAATAGACGCGATCAAGTCATGTAAAGATTATATGTCCAATTCGGCCCCGTAAGGGTTGTTACCCTATCCCTTTATAGAACCTTTTGATACACATACATATCATCACCGATAACAGGGTAGGCAGAGATAATAGAGCGCCAGTTCTCTCTAGACTTGCATACCTCTTTCGCTTCGTCCACATTCATCAGTCTCTTTATACATGCTCGCCGGCTTCGAGTATTCTTGACGTTCTCGTCTTTGAGTGTCCGATCGATTTTAGGGAGTTGAAACGTGGACTTCTTCTGCCTCTTCTTGCACACACTTTCGCATTCTACATCGGTTTCGTAAATATTTCTTCACCATAATATATAATATTATTTTACGATCTAAGGCCTCATAATATTAATGATCATGTTTTAGTTCTCGGCTTTATAAAGTATGCACGTCGTTACATCAAGACGCAAGTCGTTACAATACTCTGTGTTTGTAATAAAGTCAATTATTAAAAAATGCGCTTAACTAAAACATTAATATATAGGTACTAGTAGCTACTTACTTACTACTAAAAAGAAAATAATAATAATAATTTATAATAACTAAAAAATATTCTTAAAAGGAGTCCCTTTAGGCAGGGATCCGAAGATACTGGCAGCGTTCCCCCTTTGAATAGCTAGGCAAATTCTTTGTCCGAGGTAGCTGCCAGCTCTTCGGTCTAACGTAATAACTAAATAACGTCATAATTCCTGGACATTGTTAGGCTACCAGTACCCAACAACCACACCGCCGAACCACAGAAAGTTCAAGAATAGAAACACTACAAAAACCTTCCCTACCGTTCACAAAGAAGACAATGTCCTTTTAATTACCGTCATTGACAAGCTAATGACACCTTTATGGTCTACTGGCTTAAGGTCATGCGAGGTCATAACCTCGATTTCATTTAAAAGTTCATGATTAAGCGTAAGCAATGCCCATGTGAACTCATGAAAGTGAGGTAGACTGTAGCAGAAGTGAGGCTTGTGAATGTAACTTAAGTGAAGAGAACCTTTTTGGATCTCTTTCACTCTATCAATATGCATATGCACGTTTCTAATATCTTCATACATGCTCGCCAGTTTCGATTACTCTTAACATTTCCTCGATTACTTAATTAATTTGATCTAGTTGGAGGGTGGGCTTTCTCTGCCTCTTCCTATAGACACTTGTATTATATACAATTTGTTTCGTTAATACTTCCTAATTCGTAAGTCCAAACCAACGTAACAAGCCTTTGTTCATCATATTATTATGTTCAAAGGAGGTTTTTTACTAATTCGTTACGATTTCAAAGGTTACGATAACATGCTCGATAGTCTACAGGCATATTTATTAGGCGCAACCATTAATATGTAATAACCTTATATCTATCAGAGCTGTGGTGGTCCAGTGATTCGTGCAATTGTCTGCAACACAATGCTTGCAAATTAAAATCCCGAATGTACAATGAGTTTTTCTAAGCTTAACGTACTAACTCGACGATTGAATTGACGTATGGAGATTTCTTCCCGATGTTTTCCTTCACCGAAAGAGTAAAGGGTATTTCTTATTTTAATCCTATATATGAATTTATAAATAAATGGCATTCAGTGATCCAGTTGGCAGCTGCCATGTAATAACATAATGCAATTAACGAATCATGCCGTTGCGCAAGTTATCGCGTACGTACTAATTTGTTGTTACCGCATGTTGCGAGGTGTGGAAGGTAAATAACTTGTTACATGCCTTTTAGAGGTGTCTGAATTATCATAGCTCTACGGACTCTACTAATAAGCTGACCAACACCGAATTGGCGCTTGCAGGCTTAGGATTCCGTAGTCTTTCCTTTCAAATGTATCATATGACCAAAAACATGATCCATAATATAATATAGATAGTTATATATTACATTATATAGATCTTTATTATTATACTAAAATTGTTAGTGTATAAGTTTGTGATGATATTTTTAGCCTCTTACGTGCAAAAACTACTGAGTAGAAATATATCAAATTCTACAGGGATATATAATAATCATCATCACCATCACATCATCACGCCAAGTCCCTAACGAGGTAGCCAGAGAGTATAGAGCGCCAGTTCTCTCTAAACTTACTTACCTCTTTCGCTTCGTCCACATTCGTCAGTCTCTTCATACATGCTCGTCGGTTTCGAGTACTCTTGACGTGTCCGTCCTTGAGCGTCCGATGTATAATATTGATGTAATTCTGGGCTCTAAGACATTTTACTGATGACCTTAGCCTTACCTTCCGAGATTACTTCAAGTCTTGTAGATTAGGTATGTCGTCCATTAACATAATATGTGTGATCATATAAATTGCAATATAGGTCACATAAATATTTTGAAATCAATAAATCATCCGATAATAATAGGTGTTAATAATTGGTTAATGATTTTGTATCGACCTCGCCGCGAACTATGTAATATCGTTACAATCAAACGATATTCCTCTAGATTTCTTTGTTTGGTGAGCGTAATTACATGTCGAAAGTTTTGAATAAGACTCAATTATGTATTGTTTATATGAGTTTATTATTATACAAAGATAATAAACACACTTACATCATAATCCATTCTGTTCTAACATTGATGGAAAATCTCTAAGTATAAAATATATTTATTTATACTCGCTGTGCCTCGCGGCTTCGTCCACCATAACATGAATATATCCTCACGCCTTCCCATAAGGGTCCCCGAAGGAGTAGGCTGAGGTATAGGTGGTACCCACAAACCCACTTGTCGCCAGAGATATTTAAATACCAACATGACAGATAGCTACTCGATCGCCGTTACTCAAGCACGACTATACATACGCCTTTGAATTTCTTCTCAGACGTATGCAGGTTTCCTCTCGATGTTTTCCTTCACCGTAAAGCTCGTGATGTGACTATTCACTGTACTTAAGTTCAGAAATAGTCATTGGTACAGTCAGAATTCGGCCACCACGGCTCTATATGAATGTATATATATTTCGTCATCCTACTTGAGGGAGCGGAGCGGTAATTGTCTATATATTGCATACAATATATAGACAATTACCGCTCCGCTCCTAGCTCCTAGCTCCGAACTAGTAGTTGGATTAAAAAAAACTTTTATGTAAAAAGTTTTTTTTAATCCAACTGCTAGTTCCAGAGATAAGCGGGTCCAAACAAACACTTTTTTATATGAGTACTAGTTGTCCCGCCCGCGCGATGGTGGCGCCACCTATCGGGTCCAATTGTGAATCTAAACCATTCCCAGATCCCCTTGAACACACACAAAAAATTTCATCAAAATCGGTCCAGGCGTTTGAGAGGAGTTCAGTGACATACACACTCACAGAAGAATTATATATATAAAGATAAAGATTATTTGACGTTAAATAGCTTTAAAAACGTGTTATCGGCAAATTTACATTTATAACACTTTACGCTTGATTTATATGTCCTTATAATATTATACCGGTGATACCAACTGGACGGAATGAAAGATTGGTTAAATGACTTATTGCAAGTGGCGTACATCATTAGAATGTTTCATACAAAAGTTGTTAACTTAAGAACCGGCGTCGCTTATTAGTTGGAATACTGTACTGTTTAATACTGTTGGAGTGTCTCAGAAAATAGAACGTTTGTAGAAAATAGAAAGTGTATCTGCGGTGGAATGTACATCATCCTTAACATATCCATATTTTTACATATACGAGTATACTTGCCTGGATTTTGACACCTTCGTGGTATTAAAGGAAACCCACAACACAAATAAAATTAATCAAGTTCCGGTTTAAACTCTGGGACCATCATCTTTTTAAAGAGGTGTCGCGCCGTCTACTGGATACCTCTCGTGACAGGCGGGCTGGAACATATCTCGCTCAGAGAATCAGCATTGCTATCCAGCGTGGCAATGCTGCTAGTCTTCTTGGCACGTTGCCTCGGGATACCGATTTGGGTAAATTTTCTATATATATTTATCTATAAGTAGTTAGTTATACAACTGTTTTTTTTAAATATTGTTCTCAGATACATAAAAACTTCGTTAGTATATGTATAGGTTCCTCATTAGTACAAAAGAATATTTAAAAAGTTCCAAAAATACTTTATTATCGATGTCGTGACCAATACTGAGAGCTCACTTCTATTTACATTATTAATCCATTACGATACTAAGTAACTAAGAACACAACATAGATTAGAAGAAAATTATTAGTTTTATAAAACACTTACCGTCGACGGCCGTCTGGTCTAGTTCTTAGAGCTCCTGACTGCGAAACTTGAGATCGCGGGTCGATTTCCGCTGAGGGCAGATATTTGTGTGGTGAACCCGAGTATTTTGTACCTTAGTCTTGGATGTCCTATATATTTATGTATCTATCTAAGTATATATATATTTGCCTAGTAACCATAACACAAGAGCCGTGGTGGCCGAGTGGTTCGCCACGGCTTCTTCTATATTACTATATGTAGCAAAAAAGGTATGTAAGTCTAGACAGAACTGGCGTTCTATACTCTCTGCCTACCCCGTTAGGGACTCGGCGTGATTATATGTATAGTAAACCAAAGTAACCGATTATGAAACAACTGCGCTCTTAAAGAGGTGCGATGTTGACGTTGTTCTCCGGTAAAATTCACTTGATACAGACTTCTTAGCGATAAGGTCGTAATTTTCTTCCGTATTCATCATGATTACTTGAGCTAAATACGAGTATATGCAGATTTGCGGGCAACTCAACACGCTTGCCCGTCCAATACGCGGCAACTTGTAAAATCACACATTATTTCTCATTAACGTTACGCCACGATACGCTTCGCGATGCGTTACGTTCCGCTTACAGTAACTAACGCAATTGAACTTTGAGATAACTCTTGTGTAAGGAGTCTTGAAGGCTTGTTGTGTGTGATAAGAGTACAGCATGGAGTTCTTCAAGAAGGGTGTGAAAAGATTCCTGCAGGGTCGGCAGGGCGCGAGTGATACCCCTGGTGTTGCAAGCGTCCATAGGCGGTAGCATGCTTTTTTGCCAGCCAAGTGGAATTAAAAAAAAATAAGGAATGTATTGAAGGGTTAGTTACATTAGAAATTAATATAAAGGGTGTTATAGAAAAAAGAGTAGTTCGTTTAGTAGTTGTAAGTTGTAGTGGATATTTCCTCATGACCAAGCAATAAAATAGATAGCTCCGAGTCTAACTCCAAGCTCGAAGTCCGCAGCCAAATAACAAATATTTTTTGTAGTGTTCCTTCGCGATGAATAAGTTTTCATACCCACACACCCACTTTCCGCCAGAGATATGTTTTAGGTGCCAACGTGACAGATGGCGAGTCCATCATTATTATTATTCGGTATCATTTGACATATATTCCTAAATATACACATTTTTCTGATAATCACTACAAAACATAAACTTGCAAGGTGTGTCGATTTTTGTATATATATATCTAAGTGTATATATATATATATATATATATATATATATATATCAAAGACAATATGTACTTGTGCAAGGCTAAGCCTATTCACATGATTGATAACCATTACCAAACCTGCGCACTGACAGAGAAATAGGCATATGTATATGCGCTTAGAACGAGTTAATATCGACGTTGCAGTCGCGTGCTGTAAAAATTAGATTAAGTCGTTATATAATTACTAGTTGTATGATCGTGTATTTAAAGCGTATATTTAATTTAATGTTTTGTATGTATGTATGTAAGGTTGAATATGGGTAAGTTATAATTGGAATACATTTGTAAAATTGTGTAACGTGATGAACGATGAACAAATTTACGGATACATTTAGGAAAATGTATCCGTAAATTTGTTCATCAAGGTTCATCGAAAGGGTAGGCAGAGGTGAAACAAAAACGTATTTTAATTTAGGTGCCAACGTCACAGATAGCGACTCCACCGCCGTTTCTCAAGCACCATTATAAGTAGATACGTCTTTGAATTTCCTCTCAACACCGCCAAACCTCAACAGCCCCAGGCTGCTACTCCCCCGCGCAGACCCCAGGTGGTCCAGCCCACTTCCTCCCCTTCCGAAACCTCCGCCAACATGGCATTCCTGGCGGACCTTTTCTCCACCGTCAACCTCACAAGGGTTAACGAGATGGCACGAAGCCTCATGGCCGTCCGAAAGGACCCTCTGGCCCTCCTCAAGGTGCTCGGCGACTACGCCGATGTATCAGAGTCCCTGGCTACCTTCTCGTCCAACCAATAATGGACTCAAACGTAAACAGCAGAGTCAAACCCCGATCGCTTTCAATTGGCTACTTTAATGCCAACGGCATTCACAGCCAAAAGGAAGAGATCGCCGCGTTCCTCCGCGACAATAATATCGACGTTTTCTTAGTGCAGGAAACCTTCCTGAAACCATCACACCGAGACCCTAGAATTGCAAACTACTGCGTAGTTCGCAATGATAGATCTCGATCCGCCCTCGGCGGTACTTTGATCTATTACAAGAGGTCCCTGCACTGTATCCCAATCCAACCACCAACCCTCTCCCACATAGAGACCTCGATCTGTCGATTAGGAATGACCGGCCATCAGCCGATCACGATAGTCTCTGCATACTGTTCCCCTGTTAACTCGACGGCCGATATTAAAGCTGATATCAAAGCTCTCATCAATCTCAGTAGCTCAGTTATTATCGCGGGTGACCTGAATGCCAAGAGCGATGCTTGGAACAGCCACTCAAGAAATAACAGAGGACGCCAATTGGAGGACCTCAGCGGGCTCCTCCAATTCGACGTCATTGCGCCTATGCACCCCACCCACTATCCCGAGAATATCAACCACCGACCGGACGTACTAGACATTGCGATCCTCAAGAATGTAAACCTCCGTTTGCACTCGTTGAGGTCGCACGACGAGTTAGATTCCGACCACCGACCTGTGACCTTAGCGCTCTCCCCCCGACTAGGCCCCCCGGACTCAGGTCAGTCCCCACCTCAGAAAAAGATAACAGACTGGAGAAAACTGGAGGAACTCCTCAAGTCCTCTTCATCTGTTCACTTAGATAGTATCCCGCCCCTCATAGAGTCGGCAGCCGACACTCAAAAGCCGGTCGATTCCCTCACAGCTCACGTACAGTCAGCCGTGGACGCCTGTTCTCGACAAGTTCCGGTGATGGAAGACCATCGCTGGAAACTTCCCGACGACGTGCGTGAACTGGTGACGGAAAAGAACGCCGCCCTCCGAGCGCATAGAGCTCACCCGACTGAAGCGAACCGCACCTTTCTGAGGTCACTCCAGCGCAATCTGAGATACCGCATGAAAGACCTGCGAGACGCTCGCTGGAACAAGTTCCTAGGGGAACTTGAACCGAGTCACTTGGCCTTTTGGCATCTCCAACGGAAACTTAAATCAGACAAAATCTCGTCTATGCCTCCACTCACTCGTCCAAATCAAGGGCCCGCCTTTGACGACGACGAGAAGTCCGAGTGCCTGGCCGACAGTCTCGAGGCTCAATGTACGCCCAGCACCTTGCCAGTAGACCAGCGCCACCTCAAGAAGGTGGACGCCGAGGTCGAAAGCAAACTATCCCACCCACCCTCCGAACACCCAGACCACCCTATCGCCCCAATCACGGTGGACGAAGTCCGGAAAGTGATCAAGGATCTTCACCCCAGGAAAGCCCCAGGTCCCGACGGGATCGCTAATAGAGTTATCAAACTCTTCTCACCTTATCTCATAGTTTTGCTCACTGCCATCTTCAATGCCGCACTGAGCAACAACTTTTTCCCCCAATCCTGGAAAAGTGCAACAGTCATAGGTATTCCCAAGCCAGGGAAACCCAAGACCGAAGCCTCCAGTTATCGCCCTATTAGTCTCCTCAATGTCCTTGGCAAGATTTACGAGAGACTTATCTACAATAGACTAAAGAGTTTTGCAGACTCTAAGAAAGTCATACCTGACCAGCAGTTCGGTTTTCGAACCAAACACTCCTGTATCCAACAAGTCCACCGTATAGTGGAAGACGTCAGTAGCGGCTTTCAACTCGGTTATACCACGGGTATGCTCCTCTTCGACGTGGCGAAGGCATTCGACAAGGTCTGGCACAACGGCTTAATATACAAGCTGTACCAGTTGGGCGTGCCGGACCGTCTAGTACGCATAGTACGGGACTTTTTGTCGAACCGCTCCTTCCGCTACAGAGTCGAGGGCACACTCTCTTCCCCCCATCCCATACGAGCAGGAGTCCCGCAAGGCTCAGTGCTCTCGCCACTCCTATTCACGCTTTACACTAGCGACATTCCCCTCCATAGACGAGTTAAAAGCGCTCTATTCGCCGATGATACGGCCATCTACTACAAGGGTAGAACTCCCGAGGGAATTCACGACAACCTCCAATCCGCAGTCACAGCCCTAGGGCGGTGGTTCCGGAAGTGGAGAATTGAAGTGAACCCCACCAAAAGCGCAGCCATTCTATTCTGGAAAGGCCTCGAACGCCCACGGGTAGCCCCCATCACCCTCTTCGGCAAACCCATTCCATGGGAAGAAAAAGCCAAATACCTGGGTGTGATCCTCGATCAACGCCTTTCTTTCCGTCACCACGTAAAGGCGGTACGCGCGCGAGCCGCCTTCGCGCTCGGTAGACTTCACAGCATGTTGAATGCACGAAGTAAACTCTCATTGAAATCCAAGGTGAGGATTTACACGACGTGCATTCGACCAATCATGACATATGCGGGTGTAGTGTTCGCACACACTAGCAAGTCAACACTTAACCCCCTGCAAGTGCTCCAAAGCCGGTTTCTCCGGAGAGCCACAGGTGCCCCGTGGTACATGCGTAATAGTCAACTCCACGTTGACCTCAAAGTCCCCACTATAAAACAGTTTTTGAAAAAACTGTCCAAACGTCATTTCGATTCTGCTGTAAATCACCCCAACCCCCTCGTCGTATCGGCCGCCCGATACACTCCTTCCCTTATCTCGAAAATAAGGCGTCCAAGACATGCCGTCATCGAACCGGATGACGACATCACGGTCCTCCAGGTCGCCCGACAAAAACATACCAACACTACACACAACCGACCACTGTTCCGTCCTCGCCGGCGAGGCTCGACGCGAATAAGTCGTAATGTTTCCCCCCGACCTCCGCCGCAAACGCCGGCCCGCGCCGAGCCAGACGCGCAAATCCCGCCCCCAAACAATATTTAAATAAAATTACCAGTCCAGCCCAGCTCCCTTGCTCGCGATCCAGCAACGCCCTAAGCCGAGGTTCGTACCCCACAGGGGGTGCCCTTAGCTGTGTTGCTTAAAAATAAAGTGCCTGGCTGGAGGCCTAGGTCTCGCCATTGACCGGTTAAGTAGCAAAAGTTCCCGGAACTCACGCTACGAGAGACAATACAAAAAAAAAAAAAAAAAAAAAATTTCCTCTCAATTTTTGACAGGAAATTCACGCAACCTTTCCGTCAAAGTAATGCTCGTGATGTGATTTATCACTTAAGGTAAAAAAAAACTCTTTAGTACAGTCGGGATCCGAACTTACAAGTTTTACGTTTCAGGCGGCTACATGAACCAGTCGCACACCACGGCTCTTGAATGTAAATCTGAATTAGTTGGCATATCACAGTGTCTGAACGAATGTGGGTTCAACCCCGCCGGCAACAATTATGTGTCGTTAGCATTTCTTTATTGTGGGTAGTGTATAATATTTATCTAAGTGTATTTATATGTACCTATGCCTGTCTAGAAATGGCTTAAAGCTCAATTTAATACTTCAGTGGACTCATCTATCAACTAAATGTAAATCGTCGTCAGTATGTACACAGTACAGTAGGGTGTTGTTGAGAACCTCGGTTCAACAGCCTACTCCTACCTGATGGTCAGCAGACCCAAACCAACATATTAGCTGAGCCAGCCACCTGTAACAGACGGTACCGCACCATCGTTCTTGCCATAGAGTTTAGTATACAAAGAAAGGACTCGCTTTAAATTTATTGTTCTAGAGATTTTATGCAATAATTTTGTAAGCACTAAAAAATATTCGGCACAGTTTTTCTTTTTATTGTTTTATAATAAGTTAGTAGTTATGATATGCTATATAATAGGCGCAGTTTATTATAAATAATGTTATACCATTCAAAACCATTTTTTTTATTAATTTTAATAGTTTTCGGTACATATAACGGATTGGTCCAATATATTAAACCATTTACCATTTCGTATGCCCACGCGCATGTGCACATTTTTTAACAAAGCGATAAAACCTAACGCCATTTATTTGTGTTTGCAGCTTACTAAAAGCTTACATACATTTTCACTTCGACAGTAATAATAATAATAATGTATATTGACATAATTAATTGTTTGCCAACTCTGGTTTTTTCACACGTCTATGTATGTCTTGAGGTTTGAAAGCGAATCTTTAGCCCAATGTACGCGGAACGCGTTCAGTACATTTCGTGCGCTTGCTCTATGTGCTCTACCGTTCCCACCAAGCACTTTAAATATAAAAAGTATTCGCTTGATTTAAACGCCATTCTAAATTTAAATTAGTGAGGTGCCGGCAAAACTATTAAAAAAGAAAACGAAATTCAATTGTTTTTTAGTATTCCATGTTTAAAATTTCGTAAATTTTTAAGTTTTATTTTTATTTTATGTCATAGTGCTAAGTGCTTGAAAGAAGGTGTTAAAGTGTCTTCTATAATAACAATTAATCGTTTTATTAAAAAAAATAAAAATAATGTGTCATAAATAATTAATTGTAAATTATTCTAAATTCAAACAGTGTCAATGATGGATAATGTTTAAATGAAAAAGTGTAACGCACAGTTGGTCGTATCGGGTACCGTTGCTCCAAAGTAGTGTTTGTACTCGACAAACACTGAATATTTGGTTAGAATTTGTTGGTCACCAGATTCGATTACGTGGTTTCAATTATCTTCGGCTTTAATGAGGCTTTCGAAAGATTATACACTTCTCTGTGTACATACTTAATGGAAATGCTAATTACAAGATGCAATTCGAGAATATTTAACAGCTGACATATTTTACTGTTTTGTGTAGACGATTTTTAATTTTTCAACCCAATATAAACATATTAAATAATGAAAAAACAAAACTAAATGACTACACGAAATACATTGTACATATTTAAAAAGAGACCCATGGTGGCCGTGTGGTTCGAGTAGTTGTCTGCAACACGCACCCATGCAAGTTCTAATCCCGACAGTACTAATGAGTTTTTCTGAACTTTTGTACAGTGATTAGTCACAGCACGAGCTTTACGGTGCAGAAAAATATTATATTATATATACAAATAAATTTGATCCTCCAGTCACGCGGAAGAGTGCCAAGAAGGCTGGCAGCACTAGGCAGATCTTGATTTAATTTAGTCTTGTCCTAAACCATATTTTAAATAGGGAAGTAACGTTTAATTTCTGCTTCAGGTATTCAAAATCGGAATTTAACAATGAACATTTAAAATTTTAAAATTAGAATGTCGTTTCCAACTCCGGTACAATGCTTAAAAATCTATATTAGCGGCTAGATAAATTGTTTCTTTTACAGTAGAATACTTGTTGCATTATCAACGTATTAGCGTAAACGTAGCCATGATGTTTTGATTTAGATTCGATAAAGAATCATGCACACAATTTGTAAGTGTAAAAGTGTTTGTTTGATGGCGTTAATCTTAAGATCTTATAGAGTCGGTAACTCGCGAACGCTACCCCTGGTGTTGCAAGCGCTTTAAATTTATTCAATGAAATTCAATAAATAAAAAATATCTCAGCTTTTAATTAACGAAGGTCACACAGGCTACTGTCATCAAAATACTAGCCAAAGAGAGTAGTGCAGTAAAGTAATACGTGGGTAAAATCGCGGGTAACAACTAGTGAACAGATATATCAAGTACCACAAAGAACACGAGTGAGTGTAAGTCAACGCTCGTACAAGATGTTTAAGTATTGTAAAAGGCGGAACCACAGGCGGCTGACCACTGACAATAGCCCAAGACACAGATAGACCCAGTTTAATTAAACCACCAGACAATAGAACCGTATCATAGAACAATTAATAACTGCGTAACTTCGAGGCTTGTGCAAAATTTGTATGGTGGTATTATTTGTGAATGAAAAGGTAGCAGCGAGTCACTTCTTTCGCGTTAATTTTTTCTGCTCCTCCTGAGCGGAGCAGAATGAAGTGACGTACTGTTACTATATATACATACTAGTTGCCCCGCCCAGCTTCGCCCGAGTGAAAAAAATAATTTTCCCAAAACAAGATCGCAGCGCCACCTATCGGGCCCAATTGTGAATCCTAACCATTCTCGAATCCACCTGAAAACACAGAAAATTCAAGACAATCATTAAAATCGGTCAAGCTGTTAAGGAGAAGTTCAGTGACAAACACACGCACAGCAGATATATATATATATAAAAGATATATTATATATAGCCTTCCTCAATAAACAGGCTATCTAATGCACATATATTTTCCTATATCATATCGTAATTCCAGAGATTATCGCAACAAAATGAATACGATGTCTCGAAATAATGTAGGCGTTGTATTCGCGACCTTTTACTGTTCAAAGGCGGTTTTACATATATAAAAATGAGGCATTCAGGCAGCTCTCATACATTAAAGTAAACTTATAAGATCAAATCCACTTGTAGGTACAAAACTTAAGTCGACCAAATTACAAAGTGCCCATTTACGTCAACATGACTTACACTGTGCTTTCGTTAACAGCTGCATAGCACCCAAATGGTAGGTATATTTAACCCACCTTGATACAGATAATGAAATATACAATAAATTTCCTTGGAATCCATTTGCAATTCAAAACGATGATTCATAAAGTGAATCCGTGCAAAATTGAGATGTATAGATTGATAAACACCTATAATAATAAATCCTCACGGCTTCCCACAAGGAGTAGCCAGAGGTGTATAGGTAATACCCTAATATACCTATAATATACCCTAATAGGTAATAATTGGGTGCCATCGTGACAGATGGCGTATCCATCGCCGTTACTCAAGCACCTATAAGCTATACATACGCCTTTGAATTTCTTCTCAGACCTATGCAGGATTCCTCCCAGTGTATTCCTTCACCGTAAAGTTGTGGTCTGACTTATCACTGTACTTAAGTTTATATATGTATCCTTGGATATATATATAAATATATATATATCTTTCTGACTATCTTTGTTTTATCAATTTGATTTAATTAGTTGAAGTATTTTCTGGACTCTGTAATAAAACATATTCTTTTAATTTATTTATCGTAGTCGATTAGTCACACCACGAGCTTTACGGTGAAGGAAAACATCGAGAGGAAACCTGCATACGTCTGAGAAGAAATTCAAAGGCGTATGTATAGTCGTGCTTGAGTAACGGCGATGGACTCGCCATCTGTCACGTTGGCACCTATAAACCTCTGCGTACCCCTTTGGGGACCCTTGTGGGAAGTCGTGAGGATATATTTATCGTATAATCTATATCTCTGTGCTTTTGCTATCTACCAAAAATTCCGATTAGTTATTATTGCATAAAAGAGGAACAAATGTTTGTTCCTTTTTAATTTCTCCTAATAAACGTTCTTGTTTATATTATAAGCACAATTTGGATAAATGTGCAAGCTGATGACACGCCACAGCGTCTCCGATGATATGATGATAATTTAACAGCATTGAAAGAGAAAGTCCTCATCAAAAGATACAGATTACAGATATCTTGTGAAAGGTTCTTAAATAAAGTTCTCTGACCTTCTCTTAATACTGAAACTCATCGTGATTTCTCTCCTAATAAATTTCACAAGTTGAGTAACGAGCGTTGTATTGTAACAAAACCCGTTAATGATCTGTAACAAATTAACGGCGTTTAACGGATTAGTATGACGTTGTTATCTCAGATTCTACAAGGCCAACGTAACCCTTAAATAAATTGTGTGCTCCGTTTTGTGCACTAAATGTTAGCTTAGAGACGTTGTGGCCGTTTTTCTAAACGTATACAAAAGTAATTAATCACGAGGTTTAGAAAAACATGGAGAGGAAACCTGCATACGTTTGAGAAGAAATCCAAAATTAGTAGTGCTTGCTAGACAGCGTCATTTTATCCCCGTAAAATTTAATGTATATAGCTAGCTGTTAATAAATAGCAACGTAAAATTCATTGGAATTTATTTTCTAATAAAACATGTCCTTTGTGTTAGTCCATCTAATAACCCATATTTATATTTCAATTTCATCCGTTCAGCGGTTCGAGCGTGATTGAGTAAATAACATGCCTTAACTCTCCGCTCCATTTGCGACACGTTACCGTAACAATATTTTCAGTGAGCGACGAAACCTAACTTCTCGAACTGTTGGCAGCATTGTAAAGTAGATAGTGACAACACAAGTATGGTGAACACGGTTGTTAAATCATTGCGAGTGACAGACTGACACTCCACCCATTTGCATATAGTTAACCATCTCGCATTTGCATACGACAGAAATGACTGGCATATTATGCTTTCATGTTCGTTTATTATTGAGAGCAACCCTCTAATTATTCCTTTTTTTATTTTTTTTATACCACATTGGTGGCAAACAAGCACGCGGTCCGCCTGATGGTAAGCGGTTACCGCCGCCTATGGACGCTTGCAACACCAGGGGTATCACTCGCGCGTTGCCGACCCTGCAGGAATCTTTTCACACCCTTCTTGAAGAACTCCATGCTGTACTCTCCAGGGAAAATCTCATCGGGGAGCTCATTCCACAGCCTGAGCGTACTTATAAAGATACATTACATACAGGCAATAATATAATAACTAATAGGAGTAGGCAGAGGTGAGGTGAGAGACACACCCACTTTCCGCCAGAGATATACTTTAGGTAACACTGTGCCAAATGCCCTCTCAAACGTATGCAGGTTTCCTCTCGACGTTTTCCTTCACCGTAAAGCTCTTGGCGTGACCAATCACTGTACATAAAATTAAAAAAATCATTTGTACCTTCGGGATTCGATTATGCAACCATTGTGTTGCAAGCAACTACTCGAACCTCTCATCCACCAAGGCTCTTTATTTATATAAATGTTACATTTAACCGTGTAGGTAAAAGACTCATGTAATCTCATGTGATAGGAAATGAATAAAAATACACAATAACGTTTATGTAAGTTCGGTTTGTGCAAGAACCACGTGGGAAATATATCTATAATAATTCGCTTTGAACAAACTGTAACAAAGGATTATGAAACCATTGCTTTAGGGAAAGTGTGTCAGGCTCTGTCATACGCAAATACCTGTATTTGGTTAATTTTATGACCGCCCTACGCAAAACAGTATATACGGTGGTTTGCTATTGAACCGTCTGGCTGAGTGTTTTAACTAACTACAAAGACAAACACAAAAAAAGCCTTGGTGGCCGAGTGGTTCGAGTAGTTGCCT
Source organism: Drepana falcataria (assembly GCA_945859725.1). Classification (NCBI taxonomy): domain Eukaryota; kingdom Metazoa; phylum Arthropoda; class Insecta; order Lepidoptera; family Drepanidae; genus Drepana; species Drepana falcataria. The sequence goes on from OX243935.1 coordinate 10,678,447, forward strand.
GCGACACAAAAATCGCAAGTTCGAATCCCGACTGTACCAATGAGTCACACCACGAGTTTTACGGTGAATAAAAACATCGAGAGGAAACCTGCATACGTCTAAGAAGCAATTCAAAGGCGTATGTATAGTTGTGCTTGAGTAACGGCGATGGACTCGCCATCTATCACGTCGGCACCAAAATTATATCTCTGGTAGAAAGTAGGTGTATGGTATTACTTATACACCTCAGCCCACCCCTTCGGGGACCCTTGTGGGAATGCGTGAGGATATGACGTATCTGCAGTGAGAAGAGGGTTTTGTTATACCTCTGTGGAAACTTTTCTGTTGATAACAGTGACATCCACTAAGGTTAAGCAATTTTGGTAATAGATGCATAGATTTTGGTAATAGATGCATAGATTTTGGAGCTCGGACCCAATGCGATAATAATAGATAATGAATGAATATCATTAGATAAGTAAAAATGTAATGGCAAACAGGACTTTGAGGAAAGTTAAACGTAGTCGAGTCAAGGATCTAGTGAATTCTGGAGTGGAAGTGCCAAGCATAATAGTCACCCCACCGGATAAGGAAATGAAAGTGACGGTTAAGAAACTAGACGGCAAAAACGCTGTCAAAAGTGTTCTTTTAGAAAACCACGAGCCATCAACATCACACGAAAAACAAAAAATGGTAGACTTCAACGTGAACCAACTGATAGCTGAACTATCGGAAAATTCTAGAGCCTCTAAAGGCGAAATAGAGAACATTCAAAGGAAATTGCTGCAACAGGCCAATGATCTACTGAGAGTCAACGCTTTCGCTCACTCTTCGGAGCCGAGAGTCATTGACAGCACTCAGAAATATAGCACCAACAAACCAACGTACGGAAGAATACCAAAAATGATACCGAGAACTTCGGCGATGACAATACCTAAACATACGGAGTCCACAAACGTGGCTCCCTTACCTGACGCTCATGACACACAGCTAGTGCCAGAGAAGCTACAAGTATCGTCCCCCGCGGCTGCCAATGGAATGATAAATAGCCAGGGAAAAATGCAAAGGGACGGTGCGACGGTGGACGCGGGAAGAGGCAGTTTTTTCTACGAAACGGGTTCCGCGGCCCGCTTCGCCGCCAGTGCTCGCGCCGCGCCGACCAGAGGTGAATGTCTTGTCATGTGCTTGAATACTAACATATTTTTGTAACGAAACCAATTTGTTCTTATTGGTGTGTGCCCGAACTGTTCGGCCTTTTTACCGCCGCGTTCACATGTGATATTTCGGTGAGTCACCGGGCTTAGAGATACGATATTCTGTCATATTAACTTAACTAGTGTTGTGTGTGAATGGGCGAAAGTTGAAAGCTCGTGTATCGGAGATGCGGATGAGTCGTGAATTGTGCTTGTAACCGTTACTCCATCAAGTGGTTCATTGGTCGCAGTGGACGGCGGTATGTGTGCCCTTGCTCCGATCTATACTACACACTACACATGTAGTCGGCGCTGGCTCGGTTAAGGTAGCATGCTATGAATAATAAAATCATATTATATGGTCGACGGATGCTTGTTAGGCCAGCAAAATTACAGCCATGATTTGAGAAAAAACATCATTCTTTATAGGAATCCAATTGAAATTATTCTCACACATCTATCGCTCTCCAGAATCCTTAATTACTTAAGACTTCTTTTGTTCTTGTTAGAACACAATTATTTCAACATAAACTGTATAAATAACTTATAACTTGATATAACTACTCTTAAACAAGTTAATGCCGGTAAGAAAGCCATTGCAAGCAGAACAAGCTTTCTTAACAACTTATTTCCGTCCATCGGAGGTAGTTCTGGTTAATTACTCACCAGATATTGGACTAACCGACCAGATAACTAGGCTTTTGTGATTATCTTTGCAACAGGTAAACGCCATTTCTTATTAAACATTCGTAAGAGGCCGATTTTAAAAACTTTCTTACATGCTTATCCAGAAATTCTTAGCCTTCCAATGAAACAAAAGACTACATGCAAGAACCAAGTTTTGAATAGCAGAAACAGATTCCATACTATGTGCTTGATTACATTTAATTACATACTAGTACTTAAAACATGGCTGTGTTCATTAAATATTAACGGTTAAAAATCGAACATTAATTCTTGTTTCTATTTCTTTGTTAAATATCTTAATATATCTTTGCTAGCAAAGATATATTAAGTTTGATTTGTTAAGCCGTCAAAGTAACATCACATTAGTTTAGGACAATGGCAAGAACTAGGCTATTCTATAGACACAATTGACTATAGACTTGAGGTCCCCTGGAGAGGAGCAGGAGGAGGAAATAAACCAAAGGATTTTTTCGGGCAGATCTACATACATACATACATACATATCATCACACCAAGTCCCCAGCGGGGTAGGCAGAGAGTATAGAGCGCCAGTTCTCTCTAGACTTACATACCTCTTTGGCTTCGTCCACATTCATCAGTCTCTTCATACATGCTCGTCGGTTTCGAGTACTCTTAACGTTACCGTCCTTGAGAGTCCGATCTATTTGATCCAGGTAGTTGGAATCCAGATCTACATCTGAACCATAATCATAAATATATACAAACATCATCATGCCAAGTTCCTCAGCGGTGTATTAGAGAGTGTAGAGCTCCACTACTCTCTTTTAGACCTCTATCGCTTCATATACATCCTCATACATACATACTCCCCGGTTTCCAACACTGAACAATATGACATTACCACCCCGTCGATCTAGTTAGTTGAATCGTGGTCTTCCTCTGCCTCTTCTTAACCCTTTACACTGTATAAAGCTCTTTAATCAATCTTTCACTTGTCTTGAATATCTCAACCAAATTGCACAACATGCTTTCTCCATGCTTACAATCACACCCTTGTGCACACCAGTTGCTTTGCGGATTTTTTAACTACGGATTCGATCTAATATCGTTCCGTCGCACATTTTACAATTCGCTAAAATGAAATAATCTACTATGACATGCTTATTGTCATTATTATTCATAAGTGCGATTGCAATATATTTATACAGGAAGCTCCCCTTAGTTATATTTATGACTAGCTGTGCCTGCGACTACTACCGCGTGGAATTTAACAGAATAAAATTGTTCAGTCTCTAAAATATAAGTAGCCTAAGTTACTCCGTTTTATATCAGCTATCTGCCAGAGAAAGTCCCGTCAAAATCGTTCCAGCCGTTTCTGGGATTAGCCGAAACAAACGAGAGACAGACAGACAAAAATTTTAAAAATGATATTTTGGTGTATATACCGTGTATACATCCATATGCATTTAGTAAAAAGCGGTTATTTCAATATTACTAACAGACACCCCAATTTTATTATATGAATAGATATAATAAAAATACCCTGGTGTCGTAACTAACGATATTAGTTAACAAATCTAGGAATAAAAAATGATAACGTAATGATATCTTGACAAATAAATACAGGAGAAAACATTTTAGGTAAATATCCAAACTAGTTTTAAATATAATAGAATGTTTTATTGCTTTTGCTGTCAAATTTCATGCTGCTGCTAATTTTACGCTTATTTAACGCAAATTCGAGGATATTAGAATTAGGTACAATCTTATTTTATTGCATGTCCGTCAGATTTATGCATAATTCAGTGATACATTAATGTCTATGTTAATATGGATGTGATCGAATATCAACAAGTATTTAATTTATGGTGATACAAATATCCAATTTGGGATTAGATTATACGGATCCATAACGTACCACAACGGAAATTGGATTGCCTGGAATACAACCTACTACATGAGACAACCTTTTGCGAAAATACCTCCTCATACTGCAAGTGCCCACAGACCATGGTGACCACTTACCATCACAGCCGTTGTTGGCTACCCTTTTTTAACAAAATAAATATTCACACACAGTATTTATGTGTAATTTTTTTCGGCTTAAGGATACGTAATTTAGAAGCAAAAAGTGAACTACAAAGTTTTTATACTGTGATCTACAAAAAACCTTCTGAACTGGTACGCTGTGGCCCTAGCAGGTATAAAATAAATATGAACCCAGTCCCTTACATCAATAGTTTAAGTAAACACGTGTATAACTTTTCCTCATATGTATATTTTGGCTAAACTGATATTGTGTAGATGAAGAGATAACTAAGACCACGTTCCGACTACCTAGATCAGATCGATCGGACACTGAAGGATGAGAACGTTAAGAGTACTCGAAGCCGGCGAGAATGTATGAATATACATATCAATGTAATAATATTTGTAATACTTATCAATGTGGATGAACCGTATGTGATCTGTAGGTGTATGGAGAACTGACGATGACCGTCTGCCTACCCCTGCAGGGGCTCGGGTATGCAAGTATAATAAATATATAAATTGAGAACATCCCCCTTTTTGAAGTCGGCTATAAATACTCCAAAGCACCATCCATCACACCAACAACCAACAAATCTTAAAGCCAGAGTAATTAATGAATTCTTGCCAGTCTAGACGGCGAAATTGCTTTTCTAATCTACGGAATGCACTAAAATTACTCTTAAATCATACGATTATGCGACCTTGCTTACCTATTAGAATAAAGACACTAATGACTTAACGCCTCCAAAGCCTAACGATTTTGAGTCTTAATACACTATACATAGGGTTTGTTTTTCATCGTACAGCACAATACGAACGATATACTGGCTTGGCGTATTATGGTAGAATTCACTCATACCATATACCTTCACGTGACAAATGGCGAGTCCATCGCCGCTTCTCAAGCACAACTTTATATAGGTCTTTGAATTTCTTCTCAAACGTATGCAGGTTTCCTCTGGATGTTTTCCTTCATCGTAAAGATCGTGGTGTACATAAGCTTAGATAATTTCATTGCGTGCAGTTGGAATTCGAACTTGCAATCTTTGTATTATGGGTGTGTACCCTGTGCAGCTCTGCCTACCCCTTCGTAGACCATTGTGGGAAGGCGCGAGGATATATTTTTATATAGTGTAGACAAAACTTAAAGTAAAAATTTAAATGTCCTTGAATCTATAACACGTTATAATGACCTGTCAACTGTCAAACCTATTGTGTCAAGATTTCAATGAAGACAATGGTGCTTGCAATATAGTTTGACCCTCGATTAAGCATGAAATGTCAACAGGTTGTATTATTGGATGCTGCTGTGCTTATAGCCTCGAGCGGTGGGGGGATCGCTAAAGATAATTTAAGGATCTAGATAGATGTCTCCTTAACTAAAATTATTGGGATATTTGCTAGTTATTTTCTTAGCATCAATTTATAATCCGTGAATATCCAAGACAGAAAATGAAATCCATATATGTGCAGCGGTTATTTATCGGCTGATATTTTACATTAATAAATTACTCTACATATACTAATTTGTAATTATTAGGTGATTAAATAGAAATTCAATAATATAAATTCATTTCTTAAATACATACATTAATTCATAGCTGCCATAGCATAGCAGCCGTGGTGGCCGAGTGGTTCGAGCAGTTGCCTGCGACGCAAAGGTCGCAAGTTCGAATCCCGACTGTACCAATGAGTTTTTCTGAACTTAAGTACAGTGATTAGTCACACCACGAGCTTTACGGTGAAGGAAAACATCGAGAGGAAACCTGCATACGTCTGAGAAGAAATTCAAAGGCGTATGCATAGTAGTGCTTGAGTAACGGCGATGGACTCGCCATCTGTCACGTTGGCACCTAATATACCTCTGGCGGAAAGTGGGTGTGTGGCTATTACCTATACACCTCTGCCTACCCCTTCGGGGACCCTTGTGGGAAGGCGTGAGGATATTATTATTATTATAATTCATAGCTTTGGTATATTTATAGTGTAAAACTCAAATACACTGACATGATAGTTACATTGTTTTCGTCTTAAAAAGCGCTGCCAGAAGTATTTTCTGAAAGCGGGATGCGGTCAAAGAATATTATTGAGCCAACTGGCTACATATACCTTTCCTTCTGCGAACGCTCAAACTGTGGAATGAAGTCCCTCTTGGGGCTCTCCAGTAGTACAGAATGGAGTTCTTCAAGAAGGGTGTGAAAATATTCCTCCGGGGCTTGCAACGCGCGAGCGATACTCCTGGTGATGCAAGCGGCCCTAAGCGGCGGTAACCGCTTACCATCAGACTGGTCGCGTGTTTGTTTGCCACATGGTATAAAAAATAGCATAGTGCTACCAAAATGTGTGTGAATATGGCGCGTACAGATTTGATGAAATAACATGTTTTTAGGTTTTCTTGATTCAAAATGTTTTATAGTGATTAACTAACTACTAACGCCATCTACATGCATTCTGATATATTACACAATGAATGTAGAATAGAACTAACAAAATAAAAGTAGAATATAATTTCTTTGCGAGCAGAGTACTTACTTAAACGTTAAGTATCTTAAAGTTTGACTAATTAACATTGTTTCAACATCCTCGTCGTTTGCAAAAATATAATACACCCACATGCAACCTTATAAAGTGAGTAAATTTGTCATTAATATTGCCATTGTGTATTTATTTCAAATGTCAAATTTATTGTTCAGGGTGGGTGTGCAATAAATTTGAGCATTTTAGCCAGCCAACACTGAAATACACAGAGTTCTTCGTAATAGCAACACTCGCCTACTTCATTATCCGGTTGAATTATGCTATTCGCTGTATAACCTACGATATGCGAAATATCTAGAGACAAGCTATAGTGCTTCAATTGAAATGAATGAAAATTAATCCTCCATGCCCTCTTTAACGTACTTACAAAACCCATGGTAGATGTAGGATCCATGTCTTAGCTAGCCGAATGTTCAAGTAGCTAAGCTATTGGCTGTGAAGCTTAAGGTCGCGGGTTCAATAACTGCTGATGCGGTATATTGAGGTGAACAGGAATATACGTAACTTAATCTTGGATGTCAAAATTATATATCTCTATAAGTATATAGTTGTATGTTTCCCACAATACAAGATTAGTTTAGTCATGGGCAGAGACAGTTTGTATGGAACTGTCCCGACGTATTTATTTATATTTTATTAGAAACAATGCGCTTAAAGCCTGAGCTTTTTAATAATACCTCTTTACTCAAGCGAAGCATAAGAATAAGTCGTTACAAAAAGTAAAAACTTATAATGAACTTAATATCGTCACAATAAAGTCTAATATCAATCTCTCACCACGTCGAAGGGTCTAACCGACCGACAGGTGCATCTACCATGTTTTTCTGAGGCATCTGTTTAGTTTTATTTTACAACTACGTTAAGGTACTCGATAGAGTCTCTACACTAGACTTGAAACTTTATAATGTTCTCAGTAAGGTTGAATTTTGTATATCTAATGTAGCTATTATGTAATTTTTTTGCCAGTAAAAATAACTCAGATCATAATCAACTCTATATATTACCATTTAAGAGAGATAATCAAATTTTCGTTTGTATGCATACTGTAGTAAGACGCTTGCAACATTATTATTACTACTTCTCGTAAACCCACTAGAGTGGTCGGTGTGGCGAAGACTCCGTCGCGGAAATGGCATTCGCTTTCATCATTTGAGCCATATGTGTCACAAACAGTTGAAATGCGTCTTAGGGTTCAGAACGCACTCTCTCGACGCGAATCGCACGACTCTTCCGCATTCGCGGCCTGTGATTGGTCATACTTACACTCCACTCCGTGTAAGAGATAAAACATGGCGGGTTGTCTCCTCGTAGTGTACACACACGAATATTGCTTTATGACACGTTAAAATATAGTTTACACACAATTTATTTCCTTAAATCATAGTTTACACAGTCCATTTATTAATTTACTAGCGGTCCGTCCCGGCTTCACACGGGTGGACATAAGTTTGTTTTTATAAAAGAAAATAAATCCTATGTCACTCAAGGTGAATGTAGCTTGCCAATGGTGAAAGAATTTTTCAAATCGGTTCGGTAGTTTCGGAGCCTATTCAATACAAACATACTTACATACAAATCTTTCCTTTTTATAATATGTATTAGTGTGGACAAAAAGCATAATAAATTCGAGCCAGTTTCAGTGCCATTGACGAGTATTCTTATAGTATTTCATCTTACTAGGCGAAGAGGCAATTGTTACTCCTATATTTTTGGGAACCCTTGCAAAAGAAGGGAAGGCGTAAAGATATTCAGTGAATATGTATAGGGATTTTTTTCTTATTCAATAATGCTGCACTCTTTTTGGATTCTTCCTTGTGCTCCATCTTGTTTCAGTTCAGAGTTTTCATACACATTCCTAAGTAGTCCAGTACATTCCACTCGTATTTAAAAATTCTCAACAGGTAACTGGCTCATATTCATTGGGCAAGGGAAAAAACAAATATTGCTTTGATTAATCGTATGGCGAGTTTGGGCATACATTAATGGATTAAGTATCGATTATGATCTGTCATTTTAATTGATTACACAACGGCTGGACTACAGTGAAGTGGGGTAATAATAGGGTTCCTATTAGGTACCTATCAATCAAATCAAGTCACATCAAAATCTTATATTCAACGCAAGGGACACAGGGAACACTTATTGAACGTCACATCCTTAATAAAAAATCAGCTACCCCGTTTCCAAAACAAAGGCGAAACAAAGTCCCCGGTTTCCTTTTTTAACATTTTTTACCTTTTACATAACGCTAGAAACAATTTAACTCTACAAGAGGAGCAATTCATTACCATGGATGGCCATCAGTCAAATAATTATAATCTACATATACATACGTATATTAATGTACATATTATATTATAATATATTATATTAAATATAGGAGACAGCGTATGACGAGACTGATGAATGACAATAAAGTAAAAACTGATGATCTGTTTAAGTTCCAACGTGACAGATGGCGAGTACATCGCCGTTTATCAAACACGTCTAAACATACGTTTTTGAAATTCTTCTCAAACTTGTGCAGGTTTCCCTTTTCTAGGTGGTTTCATCGTAAACCTCAGTAGGTATCGCTCTGTACTACCTACACACCTCTGCCTACTCTTTTGGGGACCTTTGTGGGAAGGCGTGAAGGTTTTATTATTATAAAAATGAAAAAATAAGTAACTGACGTCCTCAGGCGATGGAGTGAATTCTACAAAGATATGTATGATGATGATGCCGCTGATCTACTCATAGAGCTGCCTCCAACAGAAAATGTCGAGGATCCTATAGCGGATAAAATAAGTATGGGAGAGATTGTAAGTGCGATAAGAAGTCTGAAATGTGGAAAAGCTGCGGGAATAGATGGGATTACGGCTGAGATGATCAAGTACGGTGGACCAGCGGTCTGGGACGTCATCTATTTGCTATGCAATCTTTGCTGGGAAAAGGGTGATGTTCCGGACGACTGGAGGCGAGCAGTCATCGTGCCTTTCTATAAAGGAAAGGGATCACGATTGGACTGCTCCAACTACAGAGCCATCAGCTTGGTCAGCTTAGCTACTAAAGTGTACACGAAGATCCTGACGATAAGAATGCAAGAGCGATCCGAAAGGTTTCTCTGGGAATCCCAAGGTGGATTTAGACCAGGAAGAGGATGTATGGATCAAACCTTCTCGCTTCGCGGAATCGCGGAAAAGTTTTTGGATATTAACCAAAGGGTTTTCTGCGCTTTCGTCGACTTAGAGAAGGCATTTGATAGAGTCGTACGAAAGGAACTCTGGGACGTGTTGCCTGGATATGGAGTGAGCAGTTCCCTACTGCATGCCGTGAAATCACTCTATAGTGATAGCGAGGCGTGCGTTAGGGTTAACGGTGAGATGTCACCCTGGTTTGATGTGAAGTCGGGGGTCAAACAAGGGTGTATCATGTCTGCCTGGCTGTTCATTATATATCTAGATAACTGTCTGAGAGCACTAAGAACGAACGGATGTGGAGTGAAAATGGGAAACTTAGTGGTCAACTGCCTACTATACGCCGATGACGCGGTTTTACTGGCGTCATCAGAGGGCGAACTGCAGTCACTAGTTACCATAATGAAAGAAGAATGTGAAAAGAAGGGGCTGCGCCTAAACGCTGGCAAGACTAAGGTTCTGGTATTCGAAAGAGATGAACAAGTGACAGAGTGTGCAATATCGGTAAATGGGCAAATTCTAGAGCAAGTGAATGAATTTGTATATCTTGGAAGCATGTTCACACGAGATGGAAAGTATGAAAAAGATATTGAAAGAAGGATAACTGCCGGAAATAAGGTGAATGGAGCCATGTCGGCGTTGATGGGCAGTAAAAGTCTGAGCAAGAATGCTCGAGTTGCTGTCCACAACGCGATATTGGTACCTACCTTATTGTATGGCAGCGAGTCCTGGGTATGTCAGAGGAAGTATGAAAATAGCTTGAATGCAGTCGAGATGCGATCTCTTCGAAAAATGTGCGGCGTAACGATATTAGATCGAATCCGCAATGAAGAGATTCGCAAATCAACTGGCGTGAATGAGGGCGTGATTGTAAAGATGAAGAAAGGCATGTTACGTTGGTTTGGACACATAGAAAGGATGAGTGAAGAAAGATTGACGAAACAGATATACAAAGCAAAAGTGTGTGCAAGAAGAGGCAGAGGAAGGCCACGTTCCAACTACCTGAATCAAATAGATCGGACTCTCAAGGACGGGAACGTTAAGAGTACTCGAAACCGACGAGCATGTATGAAGAGACTGATGAATGTGGACGAAGCGAAAGAGGTATGTAAGTCTAGAGAGCTCGTCGAGAAGTCGAGAGAGTCGAGAGAGGCGCTCTATTCTCTCTGCCTACCCCGTTAGGGACTTGGCGTGATGATATGTATGTATGTATGTAAAAAATAAGAAAAAAAATTTTTTTTTCTTTTGTTGATCACCAGTTGATGGAAGTCGTATTAAAATCCGTTGCATAGTTCAAAAGCTTTAAACGGACAGACGGCATGAAGGGACAGTTTTGTACTATACAGAGAAGCTGTATCCTTTGGACCAAATTGCAACAGCATACACCTGAATCCGTTAGGACCGGTCCAGTCAGCTGACCGAAACGGACGCCATTCGAACACGTTTTTGTTTGTCACTCAGCTTATTAAGACAAAAAATTTTGAACCTCTGAGTTTTTGGCATTTTGTCACGGCAACCGCGATTATGCATGCATTTCTAATTTAGATTGCGTTCTTTACAAATATTGCACTCTCTATACTTGAACGATCAAAATAGTTTCGCTGTATAGTAGTTTCAATGAAATACGTATATACGTTGAGGTTTTCCCTGGAGAGTACAGCATGGAGTTCTTCAAGAAGGGTGTGAAAAGATTCCTGCAGGGTCGGCAACGCGCGAGTGATACCCCTGGTGTTGCAAGCGTCCATAGGCGGCGGAAACCGTTCACCATCAGGCGTACCGTATGTTTGTTTGCCACCCGTGTAGTCTAGAAAACCATATCATCACGCCGAGTCCCTCACGGGGTAGGCCGACAGAGTACTCGAAACCGGCATGTGTATGAAGTCTCTTACACATCCTCGCGGGTTTGAGTACCCTTGAGGTTCCCATTCTTGAGTGTTTAAATACAAGCATTAATTGTGTGAGAACAATTATAATTTATTCAAATACTAGATGTGCCCGCGACTTAAAAATGATTTTTTTTTAATAAAAGGTATCCTATGTTACTTCTAATACTTCCAAGAATATGTGTACAAAGTTTTATGATGATCGGTTAAGCAGTTTTTACGTGAAAAAGTAACAAACAAACTTACATTCACATTTATAATATTACTAGCTGTGCCCGCGACTTCGTCGGCGTGGACCGCTTTTTTCTTTTGTAAAAATTATTTTTTTTTTCAATAAAAAGTATCCTATGTTACTTCTAATACCTCCAAGAATATGAGTACAAAGTTTTATGATGATCAGTTTCGTAGTTTTTACGTGAAAGCGTAACAAATAAACTAATATTGTGTAATTTCAGTTTATCTTAACAAATAACTAAATATTTTGAACGCTAGGATCTTACCAGGTATGCAAGGTCGGTCAGTCGAGGTAGCGTCCTAATGCGTTGGTAGCCATTCTTTTTCCAGCTTAGTGGTACAAAAAAAAGCAACAGGAGTAGATATTTAGTTGTTATTTATAAACTTATTATGTCTCTTTCGCACTCTGACAGTAATGACAACATAGCTTCCTAGTAAGGCTCCAGAGAGCGTGTCTATGCTCAAGCTACACTTCGTAACTTTTTTATTCATCAAATTGCTCCTCATTTCTAACAAGACTGGCAACTTAATGATGAGAATTTATCACATCCGCACCGCACTGCCTCCAAAGAATGGGAGACCCCCGTGAAATCACGTTTCTTTGCCACTTTCACATAAATTGTAACTTAATGACATTATCACGTAAAAAACATCAATGGGCTTAGAAGCAGTGAAGAGGTAAGGCTTTATTACACCCATCAATTAAACCCGGTTATTTCAGCAAAAAATGCAGTAAGCCAAATAGCACTGGTACTTGGGTTGTATTGTAAGGAAGGTTTTCTTCCCAAGGAATTGCTGGTAAAGATCCACCCATAGGGTACGGTAATTGCTTACCATCAGCCGGTTATTTTTGTTTGCCCGACGGATGATGTTTTTAAAGGTTTCCTCACTACACAGGTTTAAAATTAATTATAAATATTATTATAATTACTCACGCCTTCCCACAAGACTCCCTGAAGGGGTAGGCAGAGGTTTATAGGTAATACCCATTCAAAATTATTTTATTTATTTATTCTTTTTTGCAACAGAATAACTGTAGGTATGTGTACCCCGTTAGGCGCAGCAAAACAATAATTAGAGCTCTCTGTTATTCCTTGAAATAATACTCTCTTAAATAACTTTAATCATAAAATTACATACATACATATCATCAGAGTATAGAGCGCCAGTTCTCTCTAGACTTACATACCTCTTTCGCTTCGTCCACATTCATCAGTCTCTTCATACATGCTCGTCGGTTTCGAGTACTCTTAACGTTCCCGTCCTTGAGAGTCCGATCTATTTGATCTAGGTAGTTGGAACGTGGCCTTCCTCTGCCTCTTCTTGCACACACTTTTGCTTTGTATATTATTTTTAAATTAACATAACATAATTGTTATTAAAAAGCCGTGGTGGCCGAGTGGTTCGAGCAGTTGCCTGCGACACAGAGGTCGCAAGTTCGAATCCCGACTGTACCAATGAGTTTTTTCTGAACTTAAATACAGTGATTAGTCACACCACGAGCTGAACGGTGAAGGAAACATCGAGAGGAAACCTGCATACGTCTTAGAAGAAATTCAAAGGCGTATGTATAGTCGTGCTGGAGTGGAGCTGGAGTGCCAACGTGACATACGGCGATGGACTCGCCATCTGTCACGTTGGCACCTAATATACCTCTGGCGGAAAGTGGGTGTGTGGGTATTACCTATACACCTCTGCCTACCCCTTCGGGGACCCTTGTGGGAAGGCGTGAGGATATATATAATTGTTATTATGTTTAAGTAACACTTAAGAATTAATATTAATTTTATAAAAACTCACACCTAGTGAAGTAGTATAGTTCCCCGACTTGAAACTAAAGCCAGCCACCCGCTGTTTCGCAAATATTTATGACGTACAATTAAATATGTTCGTATATACGAACAAATTATTATAAAACATTACATATGTAAATAATCCTCATATTTATAGAGCACTGCGTACGCCCCGCGGTTTCACTCGCGAAAAATGTTATGATATTTAAGAAAAATTATCTGAATTAAAGCATATATGTACTTTGCGTTTAAGGTAATAAATATATCTCTTTACAAAATTTCATCTAATTCCGCTCAGCAATTCTTTCAACTTTTGGGACTGTTTGATTTACAAAAAAAGTTGTAAAATTAACTAATTCCAGATAAAACATTTATGCCAAAAAGGAATCCAACGGCAAAGTCCCAAGAAGATTAGCAACATAGCAACGCTGATGCTTTGCGCGCGATATGCCGGGAGGCCTGTCTTTAAAGCCAAAGCTAAAATTAAAAACACACTAAAATTATAACATCAAATGACGTTTTAAGTGAATCGTGGCAATGCTGCTGATGATGATGTTGATCATGATGTGATGATGATGCTGCCGTTTCCTTGGCACATTGTCGTAGGATACCAATTTGCGTTTAATATTTTATCTGTATAAAGGACGGGAATTGCTCCTCTTGTACAGAGTTTACATATGTAACTTTAATCTTTCCTACCCCTACATAAAAGGGAACAAAAGTTAAAAAAGCAAACCGGGGAGTTTGTTTCGCTGTTTCTTCTCCTGGCAGGTATTTTTTCTTGGAATTGGTGGTAGCTTTAGTTTATATTAAATATGTGACGTTCAATAAGTGCTCCCTGTGTCCCTTACGTTGAATAAAATATTTTGATTTTGATTTTTGATTTTGGAACGTACCTATACGGGAACGGAACAAGAGTACTTGAAACCGGCGAGCATGTATGAACATACTGATGAATGTGGACGAAGCGAAAGAGGTATGTTAGTCAATATGTATATGCCTAATATGTAAATAAATAAATGTAGTGTAGTATGTAATATTTAGTATATGACTAATGATTTGAAAAGAGTAACCATGGAGTTTCTTGCCGGTTCTTCTCCATGGAAGCGACCAACCCGAACCGTGCTTCTTTTTCGACGTTTTATAAGTGCCCACCTGGGCCTATGTGAGATAAAAAGATTTTGATTTTGATTGATTTTTGATTTTGAATAGAGAACTGGCGCTGTACCCTTTCAGCCTACCCCGTTAGGGACTCGGCGTGATTATATGTATGGATGTAATTTTCTATAAGTAGTAAGTTATCAAACTGTATTTTGTTAATACCGTTAATTGTTGTTATCATGAATCATCATCATCATCATCAATACGTATAATAAAAATGTAACGGATCGCTGTCTGTACATTGAGATAAAATACTATTGGGACCTTTATCAGCGCAAATAGCACCCAAAACAAAAATTGTTTGCGTTTGTCTGTGTATCTGTTTGTCTGTGCACGCTAATCTCAGAAACGGTTTATCCGATTTGGATGTGGTTTTCACTAATGTATTGTACTTAACATATCCAAAATAAACCAAATATGCATCCAAAAACTGCTGCCCAAAGCCACTATTCCACGCGGACGAAGTCGCGGGCACAGCTAGTCTATACAAATAAATAAAATTGGAGTGTCTGTTTGTAATATTGAAATAACCGCTGTTTACTACACGCATATGAATATATACGGTATATACACCAAAATAGCATTATTTAAAATTTTTGTCTGTCTGTCTTTTTGTTCCGGCTAATCTCTGAAACGACTGAGCCGATTTTGACGGGACTTTCACTGGCTGATATAAAAGGAGTAACTTAAGCTACTTTTATTTTGCAAACTGAACAATATTTTTTTTGTTAAATTCCACGCGGACGAAGTCGCGGACACAGCTAGTTATAAATAAAATAAATCGTTACGTTCCAGGTACAGTCGACAGCGTGCCTCCGTACAGGATGCCGCCCGCGCCCGAGGCGGCGCTGCCCGGAGCCCCGGCTCCGTCGACACCTGCAGCCCTACACACACATTCCGCCAAGTTCCCTGTAAGTTATACTGAATAGGATATTTTACCTTGATCATAAATTAAGGAGCCGTGGTGGCCGAGTGGTTCGAGCAGTTGCCTGCGACACAAATATCGCAAGTTCGAATCCCGACTGTACCAATGAGTTTTTCTGAACTTAAGTACAGTGATTAGTCACACCACGAGCTTTACGGTGAAGGAAAACATCGATAGGAAACCTGTATACGTCTGAAAAGAAATTCAAAGACGTATGTGTAGTCGTGCTTGAGTTAGGGCGATGGACTCGCCATCTGTCAGGTCACGTTGGCACCTAAAATATATCTCTGGCGGAAAGTGGGTGCGTGGGTCCTACCTAGACACCTCTGCCTACCCCTTCGGAGACCCTTGTGGGAAGGCGTGAGGATATATTATTTTATATTATTATATTATATTATATCTATAGGTATATATATATAAAAATTTTATGTTGGTTTGTGTATGCTTCAAAATCTCTGCATCGATCGAGCTGACATTTTAGCATGATATGTAATCCGCATCAAGGATTGTTTTTATCTATTTTTGGCATCAGTCACATATCCACAGCGAAGCGTGGCAGGGTACAGCTAGTTATATATACATGTTGAGAAGTTGTAGTATTCACAGATCAATATTCATCAATATTTAATGATCCTGACAAACGATACTTTACGTTACTCCTCGATAATTCAAATCGTTTGACATTTCGCAACCTGTCACAAACCAGTTGATAGTTAGAGCTGTGCGCAAGAGGATGATTTATACGGAGAGCTGGTAATGTTATGGTTGTCGCAGGGAATGTCGATGGATTAGCTTCATAATAACTCGTGATTGCATTCATTTGTTTCTAAAATGAATACATTTTACTGCAAGTATAATTTTATTTCGGTTGATTGCTTTTTTCACTCGCTGTTACAAACCTACTAATATATCTTAGAGATCCCTTCTACATTGCGTTGTTACACTATTTATAGCATAAAACCGCAATCTCTTACATCTTCACGGTCCCCCACGTGTCCCCGAAGGGGTGGGCAGAGGTGTAATATTATCTTCTTATCAGTTTATTGCTATCTATGCGTGCGTATCAGTTGGGTCTACAATTCTTACTTCAAATCCGACAATTTTAAGCCAATCGATGTTCTGGGTGAGAACACTTAATGTTATGAAAATGGAATCGTAATCTAAACTCGTTTGACACTGTATAAAAGGAATAAAGCAAAGAGCTTGAGAAAACATGAGCGAAATTAAATGTAAAATAAAATGTAATGTAAAAAAGAAGTGAGAGGTCTGCAGTGAGTCAAGTGAGATCAGGGCTCTAGCTCTCTGCCTACCCGGTGACGGAATCGGTGTGATTGTATGTATATAATGTCTAAAAAGAAAAATTAAATTAATATCCTCACGCCTTCCCACAAGGGTCCCCGAAGGGATAGGCAGAGGTGTATAGGTAATACCCACACACCCACTTTCCGCCAGAGGTATATTAGGTGCCAACGTGACAGATGGCGAGTCCATCGTCGTTACTCAAGCACGACTATACATACGCCTTTGAATTTTCTTCTCAGACGTATGCAGGTTTCCACTCGATGTTTTCCTCACTTTTCGCTGTTTCGTGTTCGTTTCGTTTTCACTGTACTTAAGTTCAGAAAAACTCATTGGTACAGTCGGGATTCAAACTTGCGACCTTTGCGTCGCAGGCAACTGCTCGAACCACTCGGCCCTCACGGCTCTCTTGTAAACTGTGTCGCAAGCCTCTGCATTCATCTCCGTAAAGTATACGGTAACTAATTGAACTAACTATCTATGGTAGATATATAGCAATACAAATTAGCATATGCTCCACTTTCCGTCGTACAGTAACTAACCGTAGCCTATGGCGCCAGCAATACGTTTTAGTAAATAGGCTTATCTTTGATTTGCTATCATTGTAACAGCATCATATTAAGCTCGATCCACTACTTATAAATCTACTATATACTTTGGGATCCCAGTGAAAGCGTGCACGTCGCGATCCTGCCAGCCCAGAGAGCTGCAATTACACTCGAGGCCGGCTGTTAGGGCGTGCCCCAAGGCGACGCGCACCAGTCCGTCCCCGCTTGTGCGAAAAGTCCGGCACAGACTGGCGATGGGGACACGCAGAGTGCCCCTCAGTGTTTTTGACGATCTTCTTACGAGATCGATTGAATTCCATTATTAATGCAGAGCAAGCACAACCCCTTGCAACCGTCCCGTGCGAAGCCTTAAATCAGCCTTAAAACTACTTTAATAATGTCACCCAGTCCAGCAATTCTCTAGCTCGCGCATCAGCACCGCCCTAAACCATGGTCAAAACCCCACGGTGGGTGCCCTTAACTGTGTTTGCTTAGCACATAAGAAGTACCTGGATTGAGGCCTTTTGGTCTAGCCATTGTTCGGCCATGTAACAAAAGTTACTAATTACAAATTGATGATGATGATGTTAGCCTGGTACATCCCACTGCTGGGCAAAGAGCTTATGTATGGCAAAAGCAAAAGCAAAGCAAAAGTAAGCAAAGCAAAAAGCAAAAGTTATGGATGGCATAACTTCCAAGTGTTTCTGTCCAATGCTAGTATTGGCCAGTCCACAGATGTGTTGTCCGGGTCTTGTCGCCATCTCCTTCGTGGTCTACCTCACCAGCAAAAAAAATACAAATTAGGTATAAAAGAAAAATACAGGCAACATATTGATCATAATTTAGCTGAGGGTGGAAGCGCATGTGAAAATTTCTACCTAATAATTCTTAGTTGATTATCACACACTTTGGCATTGGGCTCTAGGCACTGCATTGGATGAAGCGAAAGAGGTCTGACGGGACTAGAGTAGAGGGACTTACACCAGTCTCTCTACCTACTTGGCGTGATTGTACAAGAAGATTGCTTCTTGTATAACTCCTACACTGACCGCTTACGTAATGCAAGTCAGTCATCACATTACTCAATGCACCTGCTTTAAAAGATTCCATTGTAACTGTATTGGTGTATCAAAATATTTTACCATACAATATCTGCGATTTCTCCCATGATGTGAAAATTGCTCTTACAGCCTCTTAGAAATCAGTGAAAGTTATCATTGTTCCAACATTGATCGATCGGAGGCAACGTGTTTTTGATATTCATCATTTGAATTTTGTTCAGTGTTACAACTAATTGTTAAGTGTTTAGTGTTTCATAAAAGTGGTATTTAGTTGGTGAGATGTGTTGTTATTTAATCATTATTTAAAATAATTGCAAAAAAATGGCAACTGACATTTTTACATATCTTTTTGTATGCTACTAAGTATCTTCTTCATACCTGATCAGATGAGTGGTTTTAACTAAGCTGAGCTTAGCTGAGAATTCGTTACTTTAACATTACATTTACCTTCTTCAAAAAAGGATGAGGTTTCTCATTTGGACGGCATATTTTGTTACAAACATAATTACAAGAAACAAATTGTCAATAGACTGTCAGTGTACCAGAATTTTTTTAATGTCTGTTTTGAAGCAACCCCTGCCACGGCCATAGAATCAACTTCATACAATTTCACGTAATGTGTAATATTTTTTTGGTTAATCTGCGAATAAATAATTACAAAAAATTTTCAGCTACTTAAATAAACATAGGAAATTCGCATTAATTATTTTTAAAACTTCTATAACGCGCGATAAAAAGCGAAATTCTATTATATGGTAACGACAATACAATTTTAACAAACAGATAGAGCGCGAGGTGATCCTGTCATCAGGTGACAAGAACTCCAAGGTGCCGATCCTGCAGGAGGCCCGGAAGAGAGGCCGTCTGGGGGCGGTCGCACCTGATACTCCTCCCAAGCCCCTAGCCGCCTGGACTCATGCCGAGGTATGGAAGGTTCCTGTTTTTTTATACCCTTAATGTTGCAAGCCTTATGGCAAGCGGCTACTGCCGACTCTCTCGAATCTTCTCAGACTGTCTTCTTGAAGAACTCTATACTGTACTCTCTACAGACCTTCTCGGGGCGTTCATTCCACTCAAGAGCGCTGATCACGAAAGCTATCTACTTTCTCAAATAACTTGTGTAGATATATATTATTACTAGAATATAATCAAGATTTTCTCTATAATGTGTACCACAAATCGTTTACTTAAGTATAGTGCACGAAATAGACCTACTTTGTAGTACAGAGTGCAGTGTCGAGGAAACAGTTAACGGCTCATCGTCCAGAGGTACGCAACATTATTTAAAAAGAAAATGTATTTTATTCTTTTACTCCACAATACAAACAAATGTATTACAACCAGTGGAGATGGCTTCCCTTCGAAAAATAAATTGTGGTTTAGACATATATAGAAAGGTTGAGAATACTCTTAATGTCGCATCCTCGAGTGTAATCAACACTCGAGGATGCGACATTAAGAGTACTCGAAACCGGCGAGCATGTAGGTATGAAGTGGCTGATGAATGTAAACGAAGCGAAAGACGTATGTAAGTCTAGAAAGAACTGGCGCTCTACCCTTTCTGTTTACCCCGTTAGAGACTCGGCTTGATGATATGTATGTTTAATAACGGGGCGCATTAAGTACCAATAACGTCTTAACTCCAACTTAATATTCTTGCTTATTATGATAAGGCAAGTGCATGGGCACGAGTGGCCAAGCCATGAATAATCATGGTGATCGTAAGCCAAGGGGAGCCTTCCTGGTAGTCAATAGCCGTGACGACGGACCAGGCATAACGAGTGAGTTCCTTGCCCCCGAGGCATGGCCGCTAGCGCTTATGAGTAATACATTAAGGTTCACTTTCTCAAGGATGTTCGAATATAGACGAGAATTTGGACATATTTGATACTTGCACCCGGCGTTGCAATGTCATAGGAATTTCATTGTGATCTGCGTTCATTGGGAAGTTGATGGTCGGCAGCGCCATCTAGCGATTTATTCATTGTTTACTTTCGGAACCCTCGCTGGCTCCCCACAACTTCGTATGATAAACGTTCATCACAATATGATAAATTGTTTCGAAACACGTATATACAAACAAATATTTTTATAAATAATATAAATATAAATAAAAAATGTTAACCCTTCGAAGACCCATGTGGGAAGTCGTGAGGATATATATCCTATATAATATATATATATATATATATATATATATATTATAAGGAATATTTGGTAGTGATAGTTTTCCTTTTTCCTTCTAAGATATTTCTAAATAACCAAGTTCAGTTTTTCGTGTGTTGTCAAAAAGGATGCTTTCTTCCGTTGTTGTTGACAAAATGACAACATAAATATCTACAATTATGATTCAGTGCTATGACGACGCTTATATATGCAAAGATCGGCGCGTGACTACCGCGCTACATACGCAGAAACGAACGGTCGTTCATGTAGCGCGTTGCGTTGAAATTATAATCAGAAAGGGTTTGTCTGTTCTTATTAGTGGATTGATTTTTACACTTTACTCGAAATATATATTTTATACTATATACTCTCTGCCTACCCCGTTAGGGACTCGGCGTGAAAATATATATGTAAATAGAACATATTGCTTTCCCGTCCCGTGCTTTTTCCCGTTCCCGTTCTTGAGTGTCCAGTCGATTTGCCGGTAGTGAACGTGGTCTTCTTCTGCCTCTTCTTGCATAAGATTTCGCTTTATAAATGTATACATATATGTCTCAATTCACCCCTTTCAGCTTCTATAAACTCACTAAGTTTATAGATCATGCATCCTCTCTTTTGCGTAGCCGTAATCCTAAAACACAAAAATCGGTCAAAATTTTACACAGAACTATTCCACTTGAAAAATGTACAATATTTGGAAAGTAGCTATTTCAGTTCAGTGTAATAATAATAATAATCACCCTAATGGTTGTCTACCGTCTACCATTAGGGTGAAAGCAACCGGTATCGTTCACTTGTAACGAATGTATAATTTCTCATGCAATTGCGAGTTACTCAGATATGAGTGTTCTGATTCAATTGAATCAAACAAGCCGTGGTGGCCGAGTGGTTCGAGCAGTTGCCTGCGACGCAAAGGTCGCAAGTTCGAATCCCGACTGTACCAATGAGTTTTTCTGAACTTAAGTACAGTGATTAGTCACACCACGAGCTTTACGGTGAAGGAAAACATCGAGAGGAAACCTGCATACGTCTGAGAAGAAATTCAAAAAGGCGTATGTAATAGTCGTGCTTGAGTAACGGCGATGGACTCGCCATCTGTCACGTTGGCACCTAATATACCTCTGGCGGAAAGTGGGTGTGTGGGTATTACCTATACACCTCTGCCCACCCCTTCGGGAACCCTGTTTCAATTGATGGTGTGAAATTGGACAATACATTTAGAAGGGTTTCAATCATGCCCTTGCTAACTGGGTTAAAACTGAGTTTTAAACTTGAAGGTCATCACGCCTTCTGCACGCCTTCCCACAAGGGTCCCTTGGAGAAATAAAGACTCTTTTGCCGGAAACTCACTTAGGTGCCAACGTGATAGATTCCCAGTCTGTCAACATTTCCTAAACAAGGCTATAATACGTATGTGTCTTTGAATTTCTTCTTCGACGTAGGTTTCCTCACGACATTTTCAGCCTTATTTAACGTAATTACGCTATCTCACGATGTTTTCCTCCACCGTTATAGCTTGTGTTACAAATCACAGTACTGAAGTTCAATAAAAAAATTAAAGACTTGCCTACAATGTTGATTTTGCAGGCTTAGACAAATCGGCCACCAAGGATTCTTTTTCATAGTGTACGTACCTACATCCTGTGGCGTCTTTGAATCTCGACATTTGCGTTAAACTTAATCGTTATCTTACCAGCTGTTCGAAACGGCCTTAACACAGGTATCGCACCCACTTTTCCAATTCACTAACCACAATTATAGCGTCGATGTGATTTACTTCCTTTAAATAACATAAGGTGGCCGAAAACGATGTAGTACGTTCCCCCTCAACAACTCGCAGTGAGGTCGTGCCTTAGAAAACAACACGAGTAGCTATACGGCGCGGCGGATCCGACCGGCGCACGCGCATCCGGCCGCGACTATGCATTTGAAATAAAGGTTTAAAAATTAAATGATGAACTTTAATTGATCGTGTGATAATAAGTGGAGTGTTATGAGTGATTGAAGTTGAATCATAGTGAAGTTTTGAAAGGATTCTACAGCAATGGTTGAATTCGCCTTAGAGAATGTTTGTATATTTTATTTTATAGCTTTATATATATACTATATAAATTCGTAATTCAAATATTATTGAATTAGTCATCACAATATTTAAATTCATGTTTATCCCGAATAATTACTGGGAAGTAGCGATAATCGAATTAGCTCGGAAATCTGTACTTAACTGTGTTTTGAAACGAACCTTTGTGTAATATAACCTTCGCGACCCATCTTGAGGAACCGTTAACTCATTTTAAGCAAATACATTACATACACACAAGGGTGTCCCCATAGGGGTAAACAGAAGTGTGTAGGTAGTACTCACTCACCCACTTTACGCTAGTGATATATTTGGATTGTAACGTGACAGATGGCGAGTCCATCGCCGTTACTCAAGCACTCGATGTTTTCCTTCACCGTGAAGCTCGTGGTGTGACCAGTCACTGTACAAGTTCCGATAAACTCTTCGGTATAGTCGGAATTCGAACTGGCAATCTTTATATTGTTGGCAATTACTCGAACCACTCGGCGATCACGGCTCTTTTTTTAATATTTATTTTAATAAATATGTCGGTCATATGTACATACATTATCACGCCGAATCCCTCGCGGCGGAGATCGCTAGTACTCTTTAGACTTACAGCCTCTTTCTTGATACAGGAGTCCTAAATTATTTAATAATATAATATAATCAAGCCGGAACATTTCCCAGCATCTAGTGGAAGGGGCCTAGGGGAAGCAGACGATTCAAATATTAACATCTGATCCTTTTTAAGGAATCAACCGTTATTGAACTTTTGTATTGTTATTCTAGACCGGGGTGTATTAGAATATCACTTGTACCCTTCAGTTTTACATGCGTAAAAAGTTTCAATGACTTTCCTCAATTAACAGACTAAGAAATGCAAAACGGATTTTTTTATTCAAATGGGATTAGCAGTTCATGAGACAAGCACGTGCAACCGAACAAACAGGAAACATTACCTATTTTAGCTCTAGTGTTTACGCCTATGAAGGTTTAAATCCTTTTTTTAATTAATCTATTCTTTCATTTATTTCTATTTGAAAAATTCGAACATGTCCCTTAATTTGTTTTCTATCAATATTAAAAAATACGCAACATATTATAACGAGCTTCACAATTAGCTAACTGTACATTATTAAGTGATGTCAAAGTACACGAAAGTTAGTATACATTTTTATAATTATATTATAAAAATGTATACTAACTTTCGTAAAAAACATTCAATTTGTCATTGAACACATAACAAAACTATAACTCATTACAATGAGAACTCAATTCAAATTGCTAATCTGTACTAAAAGCGTTCTACCATCTCGCTTATCAGAAATCACGCATAACAGTTGTTCCACGAAACAGTAAGATACTATCTCACCCCAATTATGTGTATTGCATGAGTACAGTCACAAAGAAAAATACATGTCACCGTTTATTTTAATCACTTCATTGCATAAATGTACCAGCCCTCATGAGAAAATACATCGAGATGTGTTTCACTCGCCACTGCCTTTCACCAGACAAGTGGTAACAATGAACAGTTACACTTCGCCTTAAACCATTATCAATTTGAATTCCTATACAAGACCCATTGTTTCCCTGTTTCTCATCGCACAGCCCGACACAATGTTGTGTAGCATTTTGAGTCATGTGAAGGCACTGTACCTTTGTTGGCAGCGGTGTCGGATTGCCACGCAGATAGTCGAAGCTCTAATTCTGTTGAATTGAGAAAACGAAATATGAGTTGAAACTAACTGGGCCAGTGAATTTTAGTGGGTATTTAATTGTCCGATCTCGCAACAGTTCTTTTGACTAGGAACAGGAAGTGTTTTCAAATCGCAACAATCTGCTACCGGAATCCGAATGTTAAAACATTAAAATAATTCATTAAAATTCATAAAAATTATAGTAACCGCGTTATTCAAATAAATAAGTAATTCTAACCGAGGAAATTTTGATTTCATAGCTAGTTTAATATTAATACATTTTCTATGATTATCTTCTGTTTAAATTAGCAGGTAATTAAACTATTTCTGCCAAATTTCGTCAAATTCCGTTCTGCTATTTTGGCGCAGTCGAGCACCAAACATCTTCAAAACTTTCGCATTTATAATATACTTAAGTAGAAAGTAGGATACAATGATAATACATTATATAAACTTGAAAAACCGCAATACATATACCAGAACTTAATATCACAACTAGAATTTATTACAAGCCTACGGCTATACCATCACGTCTTAAACAAAATAATTTAAGAATTAATAAGTAACAGAGGTAGATCTCGTATTTAAATATATTCCTAAGAACCTCATGGCTCGACCACTGCAAGCCATATAGGTTACAAGTCCATTACTGGCTGTTGATAAAATTTTCTTCAAATCGCTGATTGAAAATTAAATTTCCGTCTAACTCGTCCAAAATCATAATTTTATAAGCCTTCTAATAATCTTCCCCAGAACCAGCAAGCGGGCACATCTGGTGACTTCAGACAATACCACGACACCTACGGCTACGCAATGCACCAGACCCAGGCCCAGGGAGCGATATCAAGGAACAGCCAAGCATACGAGACCCCTAAGCCGCCAATCCCGGCTAAAACATACGGACAGCAGATTGATACTCCAAACAACTCTCAACAGATCACAGTAACAGTTGAAACCGGCAAAGACAACACTCGAGATGCTCCTAAAAGCGCCAAATCCGTTAGTAAAACTTACCACACTCTTAAAGACATGATTTCGAGTAGATTTAAAGGTAAAGATTCTAGTGAGGGTGACAAAAACAACGAACCAGAAGCGAGTCTGAATAATAGCGAGGAAAGGAAACGACCTGAGCCTGAACAGGTTACGCCAAGGGATGTGGGTACTAGGAAGGTGGAGCAGGGGATATATGGAAGACCAGTGCCGCAGAGCAGACCGGAGATGCAGTTCAATCACAATATGGCCAACAATGTGGCTTACCCAAGCCCCTCACCACACAGGTAATAAATCCTGCTAATATAATAAATTTTATGACGACGTTTTGTTCCTCTTTAAAGCAGAAACCATTTAATGAAATCGAATGAAATTGGCCGCAGATATCGATTACCTATTAACTGGAGAACATGTTTTATTCCAGAAAAAATCTGCTATCGATATCAATTTTTATTTATAATGAGATATTATATAGAGATTATAACGTATCAAAAAAATATACAGTAGAAGTAAACTTTTATAGGGAACACTGAAACAGTAAAAAATCCGAAAGTAACCATAATATTCCATGATCTTTTATAGACCAAAATTATTGACAACTTATTTTTAAAATTATATCTTACATATTGCTTGAATAAAGCAAATTTTTTCTATAAAAAATCCAGACCGTCTGTTTGTCAATAGTCATACAGACAGACAGACAGACAGGAGACGTCCGTAGCTTCCTCTTATACATACAATATATTAATTTATCTACAGACAACTCATGCAGCAGCAGCTAGTTCAACAGCAACTCTATCTGAACCATCAAGCGAGGTCCCAGGAGATGTTGTCTTCTACTCCTCACGGTAGACCGCCTCAAGGTCCTCAGGCTCTAGGAGCCGATGCCTTGTATCAACAGTATGGGCCTCCGGGACGAAGGAGTGCCGTTTACCAAAGAGACATGGATGTCAGGTCCATGGCTAATTTCACTTCGTTGAAAACTGCACCTCAAAGTCAGGTATGATAACTTCCAAAATATATCATTTGATTGCTTATAATATCTTCACGCATACCCTAAGTGGCCCCCGAAGAGGTAGGCAGAGGTGTGTAGGTGGTACGCACCCTCTTTCTACCAGAGAAAAATTTTAGGTGCCAACGTGAGAGATGGCGAATATATTGCCGTTACTCAGGGACGACAATTTATACGCCTTACAATTTCTACTCAAACGTATGCAGGTTCCCTCTCGATGTTTGCCTTCACCGTAAAGCTCGTGGTGTAATTTATCACTAAATGATTTGAAATGTATGACACAGCCACACTCATTGGTATAGTCGGGGTTTGAACTTACAACCTTTCTTCTAACTAATCGAACCACTCTCCATTGCTAATTTATTGTCTTAAAAATATTTAACTCTTTCACCTATGAAAAGCTACTGTTTTCCAGAGTAATATGAGCTATATTGTAAATATTTTATGTTAATGACAGAATCAAATTTTACGCGGTTGACATTGCGGGTCACCTCTGGTCACTATCGACACTTGTTTTATCTAACACGAGTTAGTCTTATCACAATTTGAAAGAGTTAATGACACGTGTGTATTATTCTGCATTTTATCAGTGTCAATTGAAAACTGTTTGTTAACTTACACGGGTAGGACAACATCACACTCCTTACTCAGACAAAAGCTCGCATTTCATTCTATCAGTGACAAATAGCCTAGTTTTTTGCTTCAAAATCTGCAATCATTTTCATAGACAGAAATCAATATTACGAAAAGTTTTTCTCGTGAGTAATTCACCCGAGATAATATGCATAATTATAATATATATGATAGCATTGTTGTTATTTTCGTAAAAAAAAAATTCATATATTAAAAAAAATTTACTTGGTTTACTCCAAAATTTTAACGTAGTTTTGCAAATTATTTTTGAAACTGGTATTTTTTTTAACTCTTCGATTACAAAAAGAGGATGTGTTACTACACACACCTCTCCCTTCAGGGACCCTTGTATCTAGTGAAGGCATATCACTACAACTGTAACATAACTCGATGTGGCTATTACCAAAAAAAACTGTAATACCAGAGCGGAAACAAACGACGTCGTATTAAATTCAAAGCTATAATTAAATCATTTACATAAAATGAATGAAACCTAAAGAAATGCGAAGGCCATGCCAATCTAAGCCGTTTATCTTTACAATTACAACATTCAAAATTAACATTCTGAAAAGATTGGTTAAAAACTGACAGTCAGATATGGAGAGTTCTCACTGGAGGCGTCGGACAAAGGAGCAATCAGTCTCAATTGCTAGCAATTAGAGTACACTTCCCACGCGAATCATAATGAGCCGACACCAACTGGGTTGTTACCCTAACTACACACATATTGTTAGGGCTCTAAACTTTTTGACTTCATATAACCGAAGTTATTTAAAATGTTTGGGTTCTTAGCTTCTTCTAGCTTTTGTTTACAAGCGAAAACGGAGTATCAGAGACATAATTAGGTATTTTATACAACTGCACTGTAAACACTTATCGAAGGTCATATATTGTACTAGCTTACGCCCGCGGCTGCGCCTGCGTGGAGTTCGAAAAAGTAGGTTAATATATTTTCCTGCTAGAATCAGTTCAGCCGCTATGCCTTGAAAGAGCAACATACAAACTTTTGTCTTTATAATATTAGTTTTGAATCTTTCGGGATTTAAATGTAGCCTTTGTTGTAATTCTACGTATAAGCCATCACAATTAAAATTTTCCGCAAAACAGCTTTTTTATATTTTTAGTAAAAAAAAAATTTTTTATTAAATGTATCCTGTGTTACTTCTAATGCCTCCAAGAAGCTGTGTGTGTGTGATCGGTTAAGTAGTTTTTACGTGAAAGCGTAACAAACAAACTTACTTTCTCATTTATAATATAGTAAGGATAGTAAGGATGACTCACCGAGTAGGTAGAGAGAGTAGAGCACCAGTTTACTCTGTTTTAGGTAACAAGGCCTAACTCCTTTAAAGGTCGGCTCATTCGACGACACATATTCAATTTGTTCATTTCTTGATGTTGATAGGTACTATACACTTGTAATTTTAATAGCATATTAGTTTTAATTCAAGACAATGAAGTCAATTGAATTAAAACTAATATGCCAATATTTTTTTTATTTTATTTATTATTATGATTTTCAGTTCGACAACTGCCACTCGCGGCCAGATCTCAGAAGTCCTCAACAGTTGGAAAGAGAAATAGTACGTCAAAGAGGTCTAGTAGAGGGAAGGAGAGCTGCTTCACACCCACACCTACTAGACGAGCCTCACAGACCCGAAGTCACTTCACCACAAATCCACGACAGATCTAGGAGAAATTCTCACGGTAATCTTTTAGACGGTCTGCCAATCGAAAATAGCCCGCAAAGAAGCCGATGCGACGAACGAGAATCGGATGATGGCGGCTTCCGGGCGAGATTAGCAGCTCAAAGCAGATCCAGTTTAGAAGAACGAATCAGAACAAGTGGACGATCAAACGAGTCTCACAGGCAAGAGAGAATGCAAGAGAGTATTTACAGAAGAACTCCAGAGAGCCATAAAGAGCGCAGGACACCTGATTCGCTAGTTCAGAAGCAGAAGCAGGAACCTTCTACGTCGCAAAGTTTAGAGAGAAATGACGAGAATGCTAGCCAGAAGTCAACAGATAGTGTGTACAATTCTAGCGGGAAAACGGACTATCACCCACAACCTTCGTCGTCAAGGCAGACCCCAAACAGGATAGAGGATTTGAAATCTCACGGAAAGAAGAGTGCGGGCTCTGGAGCTAGTTCGGGTATGTTTCAGTTTGTCTCTAAAAGTAAAGGACTCCCACCTCTTCTCTGCAGGAAAACGTTGTAGGGTCATAGTGTATTAGGGTAGGGTATAGGGTTCTTTAAACCTTATGTGACCTGATATTAAAGTATCATTTATTACATGAGAAAAAGGTTAAGTCGGATAGGTATTGCATAGTCTTTGTAGATAGAAATATAGTGTTATAACTACTAAAAATATGTATTTTTTGTTTTTATGTCTTTTATGGATGGTAAGGGACAAGGGGAATGTTTGCCTTCCAGTGTCTTTCTTTTCAAATAATTAAATTAAATCGAATGTAAACTCTTTAATGATGATGAAAGTCACCAGACTGCGAGTGCCAAAAAGTAAAGAAGTTGAAATCATTTAAATTCAGATTACGACAAAAATGGAGGGCAGTCGTCTAACGTGGATTCAGGTCGCGGCAGTGTGGCCTACTCCAGCGGCAGGCGACCCGAGGTCAGCTTGCACGACACTTCAGCTGACTCCGACGCCGCCGCGCCTGCCGGGGGTCCACCGCAACCTGGGACCAGCCAGCAGTCAGCCGGACAGGGTAAAGTTTATGTTTAAATCAATAACATTTTATCTATTATCTCACCATCACCCTTTTGAGCAAGACTCTGAAGGAATGATTGCCTCCAAGACCAACAGCTTGGTAGGTCGATGATATAGAAAAGTTAGCAGAGAAAACATGGATAAGATATGCCCAGGATCGTTACGACTAGCGCGAAATTGAGGCTTATATCCAGCTTTTTCATTTCTTTCCCAGGAGGTGAGAACGAGTGGGCTGACCTGGTCGAATGTGAACTACGTCAGATCCTGGAGCCGAAGTTGGCCGGCATGAGGCTCGAGTCATCGGGCTCGGACAGCTCGGTCACGCCGCCGCTGCCTCCTCTATCACCCTCCTCCGATATGCACAAGAGAAATAGGTAAGGAGCTGTTATTTAATAGGTTCTAATGTCGATTGATACATAAATTAAATAATTTGCCCTACGTCTTGAATCGATCAATGGATAGACGATGAATGTATGAAACACACGACAGTGCCCTTCCTAAGAGGAATAAAAAAAATAAGCGGGAGTAGAATAAATACAAAGAGTATTCGAAATATTGCTAGAGCACACATAGAATCAATAAAGCGTGTGTGTTGCAAGCGTCCATACCTACACTAGAGTTAGTGTAATTTAGGTAGAGGTAGTATATTTGAGATGCCAACATGGCAGATGGTGAAGTCATCGCCGTTTCTCAAGCACTACTATACACGCTTCTTTGAATTTCTTGTCAAACTATGCCGGTTTCCTCTCGCTGTTTTCCTTCATCGAACTGTTCAGAAAAACTCATTGGTATAGGCTGGGTTTGACTTTGCAATCTTGTATTGCAGGCGGTTCGTACCACACGGCCACGATGTCGTAATTTTTTTTATAACCGATCATATATTTATTTCCACTTCCATGGCAGCCTCCCTGGACGCTCGTCCGAGTACCCCGATGACCGCAGGAGAAGCCGCGACTCCCCCCGCTGGCACTCTCACAAGAAACACTCATCGAAACGTGATCATCACTATAAGAAGCATTGTAAGTTTTAGTTTTAATTTAGTTACTACATTAACCATTGTAACGGGTTGGTACAGATCGATCAGTCAATCAGGGGCTGCTTAGAAGTCTAACGATTGTGTAAAACGAAAGTGATTGGAAAATTAGCATGTTTCTCTTCAGGCCTTCCCACAAGAGGTAGTACAATAACGAACGTTCCGTAACGGGTAGGCAGGGTGGTAACAACACCCACTTCTTTTCGAATGCTTTACAAAAACGAGTACTACATATCGAGAACTGCCGCTTTACTCTCTCTCTCTCTCTACTCCTTGCGGGACTCATCGGGATAATATGTGTGTATGTATCATAGCAGTAGATAATGTTAGAAAATATGGTGCGAATTTTTCAACGTCCTCTCCTTAACCAAACTCTTTTATTGTGATAATGATATGGAAGTTGCAACGTGGTCTTGCACTGCCTATCTTTCCACACGCTTCCGGCATTGCATAACCGTTCTGTCAATCTTTCTTCGCTTATCATTTCTATTTGTCCAAACCAAGGCAATATTTCTACCCACTAGACAATGTGGATAAACAATGTCAATGATTGTTACATGCTAAATTGATCAGGAAATCCTTATACTTTTCAGTATTCGGCCTGGATACGACAGATATGACGTCGACAACGACGCGAAGCCTGGATCTGTCATCTCTACTTGATGGCAGGACGGACAGTGACGCGTCTACGGGAGACGCCAGAGCTATCCGCAGGCAGCTCCGGGGCTTGGAGAACATGTACGCTGAGGTCTTGCAGCTGCTCGGCGTCAGGAAGCCTGCCAGCCTGGCGAAGCAGCCTGCGTGGGAGTCAAGGTGCGGTTTTGCTATAACTTGAATAACCTTATTGATGTCCGAGTGGTTTGAGTAAATACTCGAAATCAAGATTAAAATGCCGAAGGGGTTTGATTATTTTTGTATATCTAGTAGTAAGCTTGTTTTACGTGTCAACTAGTTAGTTGACTTATTAGTTACTTGTTAGTAGCCATATAAATGAATAAAAAAAGAGCCGTGCTGGCCGAGTGGTTCGAGTAGTTAGTTACAAATAAAAATCTTTACAATCACGCCCTCATTCACGCCAGTTGATTTGCGAATCTCTTCATTGCGGACTCGATCTAAAATCGTTACTCCGCACATTTTTCGAAGCGATCGCATCTCAACTGCATTCAAGCTATTTTCATACTTCCTCTGACATAGCCAGGATTCGCTGCCATACAACAAGGTAGGTACCAATATCGCGTTGTGGACAGCAACTCGAGCATTCTTGCTCAGACTTTTACTGCCCATCAACGCCGACATGGCTCCATTCACCTTATTTCCGGCAGTTATCCTTCTTTCAATATCTTTTTCATACTTTCCATCTCGTGTGAACATGCTTCCAAGATATACAAATTCATTCACTTGCTCTAGAATTTGCCCATTTACCGATATAGCACACTCGGTCACTTGTTCATCTCTTTCGAATACCAGAACCTTAGTCTTGCCAGCGTTTAGGCGCAGCCCCTTCTTTTCACATGTTTCTAATAACGTTTCATTTAATTAAAGGTTATCATCAAAACGCAGATATGGCAGCATGTCATCCCTGCCGTCCAGTTCAGTAAGCAGTCGGCCCGTCAGGGACAAGAGGCGGAGCTCCAACGAACATCGAAAAAAGCATGACCTCAAGGTGAGATAAGAGGTCAATTACCTCATCATATCGGCATTTAGAGCTAAAGCAAAGCGTATTTTTGTTACAATTTGAAATTATTTGTCTTTTACTTTAAACAAGAAACATTTTGGGAGATAAGTTTATCTTACCGGGCTTATAAATACTTAATACTGATGATACTACTATCACAAATTTTAAATTCGAACACTTGTACATTCGAACAGGTGTAATAACAGACACGTTAAAACAAATGAATATGCGTTATTTTGTTTTAAAGTGTCTGTTATTACACCTGCCTACCCCTTTAGGGAATTTGTGAAAAAAGGCTTGAAGACGGCAATTTGTAAATTATCATTCACATTTGTTTAATCTCTGTTATTTTATAATATTCATTTCTTAGGGTATCAATAAGCGTTTCCAACGCCTGGAGTCTCACGTGGTGACGCTCGCGCGGTCAGTGGCCCACCTCTCCAGCGAGATGAGGACACAGCATCTCGTCATGCAGGAAATGGACAACATCCGTGCCGAGATCGCCGCTCTCAGGCATATGTACAAGTGTGTGGCTAATTTACTCTACTATCCATGTAGTAGCTAACATAGTACAAGCTCTGTCTGGTTTGGGTCTAAGTCTATTTGGGTAAAATTGTCCCAAGGACTTAACAAGACTTAAAATTTTGTTTCAGTAAAACTTATCTTGTTTCAATTCAGCTAATAAATCTATCTTTGCACCCAATGTCATCCAAATCCCCTGAATAGTTTTGGCGAGAAAGAGGAACAAAGATCCTCACAAATTTTTGCATTTATATTAATTATACGCTTTACTGCCTTACTCTCCCTGCCTACCCCATAAAGAACTCGGCGTGATGATGATGCTTAATTAAAAAATGCATTTGTCCCAGATCCCAGCAATACATACGGTCAGGTCATCACCGCCACTTGGATCCCTTCTCCTTCAGCAACCCTGACAGAGTGAAGCGACTGACCAAGTTCTTTGGAGACGAGCCACCTCTCATGCGACTGTTCCTCAAGAAACTTGGATATGAGGTAAGATCGCACAACAAATGGATCATCCTAGAAAAGGTTCCAGGACACTATCAACATACAAATTGCTTTTGTATCCTAATTTTTTATAGTTGCGGTGATTTTAATCTGTCATGAAAGGTCGGAGAAGTATTCCCAGCTATAGCATTTTCTTATTATTGTCAACGGTAGTCTCTTACTATTATAGAAATAACTTTACTTGTTATAAATACTAAGCTAGCTGTTTCACGCGTGTAAATTTTGATTATATTTCTCGAATCTTTCAAGATAAACACACATCCTATCTGTTAATCCAGTTAATAAACTATATTTGTATAAATTTCAATAAAAATCCTCGCAAACCTTCACATATATAAAATAAATTGGATTATTTCTCGTAGCGTGAATTCCGTTGGTTTGTAAGCCGAACAAGGGCAAAACAAAATGGCCTCCAGTCAAGCACTTTATAAATACTAAGCGAACACTGATAAGGCACCTGAGCACCTAGGAATTCTGCTTGAGGTGTTGCTCACTTAAGAGCTTGGAGTCGACGGCAATGGAGCTGAGTCAAGGCTATGGTTAGGTACACAAACATGGTTATTATTTAATATTATCATATTTCTTGTTTCATCTAGAAATACGCAGCCCTACTTGAGAAAGAGAAGGTGGGAGCGGCAGAACTGCCGTACGTGGGAGAAGATAAATTAAGGGCCTTAGGAGTGCCCCTGGGGCCGAGGATGAGGATACTTAAGGAGGCCGGCATCCACCAGGATCTGCATCACATGCCCAGGGACGACCACAATACCACCACCACTTTGGCGATAGTCTGAGTAAAAATATGCCCTGGACAAAAATATAGCAAATCCGTGACAGTCTATATGGGACGGAATAAACTCAAACATTTAAAAAAATAAAATCAGCCGAATTGAGAATCTCCTTTTTGAAGTCGGTTTAAAAGATAGATTCAGAATATAAATAGAAAACCGAGCTTTGTCTAGTTTCTATTGCTCTAGAATCATTCCAATGTATAATGCCTTGTTATTATTATTATTATCATCATCATAAATGTAAGACCTGGCGTCTTGTTAGCGTCTCTAACGCAACTCTTCCATTTGCTTCTGTCAACAACAATCTCTTTGACCTCCCTTAACGTCATGAGGGACACTTTTTTTTATCTCACTCTTAAATGTTAACCTTGGTCCTCATCTTCTCTTTCCTCCTAGCTTTCCTTCAAAGTTATTCTTAAGTAATCTGTCGCGTCGTATAATGTAGCCTATCATGTTTCTTCTTTTATTCTCCATAAATGGAAGACGTGCGTGAGAGACGGCGACAGATTCCACATCTATTACGCACCTTATTATACCTCCAGAGACAAGAGGGAGTTATAACACCTATACCTACCCCTTATACAAGTAATTTTGATAAAAGAAGCTCTAATACTCAAAGTCCATGACATGACATTACCTACGAGATGTAATTGAAGTATTAATTTTATTAGAATAATGTTTACTTTTTGTCAATTGAAGCAAAAATATAAGTGCTAATTAGCTAAATGAGCTGTCGTGATTTCGCATCTATGAATCGCAGAACTATATAATTAATATACATGTTATGTTAATAAAATATACTTTTAAGGTTAGTTATGTGAATGTATGAATTTTTCCCAAAATGGTGTT
The DNA here is from genome assembly GCA_945859725.1 of Drepana falcataria. Lineage (NCBI taxonomy): Eukaryota > Metazoa > Arthropoda > Insecta > Lepidoptera > Drepanidae > Drepana > Drepana falcataria. The sequence goes on from OX243935.1 coordinate 10,713,579, forward strand.
CATTGTATCAAATAAGCTTACATAAAGATTATCCTCATACATAGGTCACATATATGTTTATATATCAGCAACTTTGTCTGTATACAAGCATCTGTCAACATGGCATTCCCGAGAGATCAAGTTAATTATGACCCTACTCATACAAAGAGAATTATATCCTGTTGATAATAAGCTAGCGATATTAGACTTTATGATCTATTGTATAACGTCTTTAATTGAATTTATGAAATTGCTAATATATTCGTTCTGCAATACTTGAATATCGACTGAGTTCTATAAGAGATAAGGTATAATATCGCCTGTTATCAATGGCCACGAGTGGCGTCAATACAAGCTTGACCTTTAATTGGTAAATTAGTTCGAATAAAATGTATGTATTCTTCGAATTCTTCTTGTAACTATTTTTACGCACTCTGCAATGGTATGCCAAAGAGATTATTCGGCGTGTGTAAGAATTCTATTATACTCATGTAAATATACATATTTTCATGACTGTACATACACTCTTAAGTAACTAAACAACGAAATTATAACAACGTTAACGTACTCAATGAATAAGTGTCTTATTTGTTCGTTCCCTTCTCATGTAGCAAGGTTCTGTAAATAAATATTTTTTTAAGTTTTACTTTGTTTTATTTTGTCCTTTAAAAAGTCATGAAATGTGAATTGAGCAAATCCCATCCTAATTAAACAACAGCGAGCTGATGGGAAGTATATTAGGGAAACTTGCTAATATTACTTGGACTTATATATAATATATATGCAAATAAGAAAAATATATATATATGTATGTATTTTTATTTTTATTCCTTATAATATGAGCTATCTGACAATGCAACTCCTGTCAAAATCGATCAAGCCATTTCAGAGATTAGTGAGAACAGACAGAAAGACCGAACTACTTTTTTTTTATAAATTGTATTTGTTATTAAGCAGTACCATGTAATACTTCTATTAGCATTAAGGAAATCGCTAACTTTGACAATACAAAAGACACGTTTTATCTATTATTTATATAAAAGACTGTCATTATTTTTATCTAATCATTGGAACTTATGAATACCTACCAAGATATAACCATTGGACAATGGACTTGTTCCCTCCACATCGTATGAGAATTTCGAGTTAAATTTAACCTCACAAATAGTCCGGGTCAATGAGTCAATATCGTCAATGAGATAAAGTCGGGACGTTGCAGTGATTTAATACTTGAATCACAATCCTCCAGTCGCTCGTCGCTGACGGACGCAAAATGGCCTTATACACTTATATCGTATTTGCTACTCTTATTGCGTCCGTGTATACCAAAGTTGCGAACTTACACAGCTGCAACAATAGTGAGTATATTATTTATTATTGTATTCGTATGAAATCAGAAGGAGACGTTCCAACAAGCCAAATCAACTAACGATGTAGAATGCTCTCATATTGAAAATAGAGAGCCCTCTAGTCAGAAAACCTTTTTTGTAGCATTCACGATATCTGATGTATTTATTGCTTGGACAGTGTCTGCGGAAAACTCCGCATCTTATGTCATTGCCATAAAAAATATAGATAATATAAATAATATAGTCGTGGTGGCCATACAAATATTGCATGTTCGAATCACGACTGTACCAAATAGTTTTTCTGAACTTAAGTACAGTGGTGTATGTACATAACTTCTTCCCAAACGTATGCAGGTCTCCTCTCGATGTCTACCTCAACCGGAAAGGTCCTATTTAGGGTTCGAACTTTAAATCTTGGTGCTGTGCGACCACGGCTCAATTTCCGGTGCATTATGAGCACTGTAGTGTATAGTGTGTGTAGTGTAGTGATTTCTAAAGGATAGCTTCGTAAGGTTCTACAACCCTTATGAAATCATAAATGAACGGACTCTAAATAGCCCAGGGTTAATTAACCAAGTTATACACACTCAAGAATGGGAACGTCTACGAGTACTCGAAACCGGCGAACTAAATGAAGACTAGATGAATGACTAGAAAGAACTGTCACACTATTGTCTGTGCCTAGTCACACCTATAAGGTTTCCAGTAATGAGCTCCTTGGGGAGGGGGGAGGATTGTTATATTGTGTTGGCAGCGGAGGGATTAGTCCCATTGTGCGGCCAACACAGTATAACTCTCCGAACACAGAGTGGCAACGCGCAAGTGATACTTCGGTATTGCAAGCGTAAATAGGCTGCGGTAACCGTTTTCCATCAGGTGGGCCCGTATGCTTGTTTGCCACTATAGTTGTATAAAAAAAAAAAAACAATGAAATATTACCTTTTTCAGACGTCACGGTATGCGAAGTAACCGAGGTACGTATTGAGCCCTGTGCTGATCCGAAAGCATGTAAATTCAAGAAAAACATCAATGCAAGCATGGAGTTCGACTTTATTCCTTGTAAGTATAGATAGACACACACACACGCACACACACACACACACACACACTTGCGCAAGCATACGAACTCTCTTTCACGCAGTATCTTGTATATTGTATTTAATTGGCTTTTGCTGTTTTTAGGAACTGGGTCTTTTATACAGCCATTAATAATTACAAGTAATTTTCTTGTAGACCACAGAAAAATGAAAAGAGGAAATTCTTCTAATACAAGTTCTTGGACCTTTAAAGAAGAGCCACAAACTATGTAATAATATTATCTTGTAATTAATTACATATTCATTATACAAAAAATATATAATATACCCTCATGCCTTCCCACAAGGATCTCCGAAGGGGTAGGTAGAGGTGTATAGGCAGTACCCACACATCCACTTTCCGCCAGAGATATATTTTAGGTGCCAACATGACTGATGGAGAGTCCATCGCCCTTACTCAAGCACGACTAATACATACGCGTTTGGATTGCTTCTCAGACGTATGCAGGTTTCCTTTCGATGTTTTCCTTCACCGTAAAGCTCGTAGTGTGACTAATCACTGTACTTAAGTTCAGAAAAACGCATTGGTACAGTCGGGATTGGAACTTGCGATCTTTGTATCGCAGGCAACTACTTGAATCACACACCGCGGCTGTACACATATTTATTAATTATATTATTATTATTAACGCGCGAGCGATACCCCTGGTGTTGCAAGTGTCCATGGGTGGCGGTAACTGCTTACCATCAGGCGGGCCGCACGCTTATTTGCTTCGATAATGGTACAAAAAAATAAGATACCGGTGCAGAGTTTGTTGGGTTTAATCAAAATATTTTCTTTTTAGACTTTAGCGCAAGCAATTTGAAGACCGTTGTGTTCTGGGACCAAGGCGTGTCTGAAATCGAACTCCAGGACTTGGACCAGGATTCGGCGTGCCAGCTTACCAAATGCCCCACCGAGTCCGGTACACCACAGACCTTCACGTATTCAATGCCCATCCGCAAGAAGTATCCGAAAGTAAGCTAAAAACAGTTACTCTCCATTTAAAAGGCCTGGCCAAGCGCCCACAGGCCAATAGATAGAGAGTATATATATATAGGGCAGCCATAGATGGTAGCCGATTACTACCAGGTGGACTGCATGCTTTTTTGCTTGGTGGTAAAGGTAAATAACTAAGCCGTGGTGGCTGAGTGGTTCGAGTAGTTGCCTGCAACATAAAGATTCTAAGTTCCAGCTTGACCGTACCAATGATTTTTCTGAACTTAAGTACAGTGATTAGTAACACCACGAGCCTTGCGGTGAAGGAAAACATTGACAGAAAACCGGCATACGTTTGAGAAGACATTCAAAAGGCGTATGTATAGGCGTGCTTGAGTAGCGGCGATGGACGCGCCATCTGTCACGTTGGCACCTAAAATATATCTCTGGTGGAAAGTAGGTGTGTGGATACTACCTATACACCTCTGCCTGCCTTTCGGGGACGCTTTAGGGAAGGCGTGAGGATATTATTATTATATATAGGTACAATTTCATACAGTGGTTTTTGAGTGAAAAATTAATTTATTAATTAAGTCATTCCCACAATCTTTCGCATTCACAAAATCAAATGTTTAATTTCTAGGGTAGCTACCTACTGAAGTGGTTGGTCTGGGATGCAGCCGATAGCCAACACGTCTGCTGTTTCAAGACCAATATTAAGATTGTAAAATAATTTAAACATACCTTTGCTTCCATCCATCTGGTGAAATTAATTATTATTATTATTATATCTATATAAAGAATGTCTCCAAAAATAGAACAGTTGTTTTATATAAATTACTAGCTGTCCCGCCCAGCTTCACCCGGGTGAAAAAGTAAAACTTCCTGAAACACGATCGCAGCGCCACCTATCGGGTCCAATTGAGATGTAAGCTATCTTATCTTTCAAGTTGGATGAAACTGCATACGATGTGCAAACTTCATTGAAATCCGTTCAGGATCTAAAATCCGTAGGAGTCCATCGCGGACAAACAACGTGACACGTAATTTATATATATTAAGATAAGGTGACGATGCAATAAAACAAATAGCCGCAAAATAACAAAATGAGAACATTATTAAAGATACTTACTCAATAAGGAAATATGGTTTTTCAGAAACTAAGAATAACATACCAAAAATAATTGCGATATCTATGCGAAAATAAGGTAGGTTGTGTTCTTTCATTGTTCTCTGTATAAAAATATATTTAAAGAACCTTCCCATTTTCTAAAGCATATTACCATCGCATTAAAACTGACAAATGTAAAATCATTTGTTGCTCTTGATCATCATCATCATCATCATCATTAGCCCACTCTAGCCCACTGCTGGACATAGGCCTCCCCTAATGAGCGCCATAGCGCCCTGTCTTCAGCTTGCCGCATCCAGCATCTGCCAGCAGTCCTTCGCAAATCGTCATCCCACCTGGTCGGAGGGCGTCCTACACTACGTTTGCCTAGTCGAGGTCTCCACTGAAGAACACGTTTCGCTCATATCTTTTGTATACAACAAGAGTAGCCAACAAGCATACGGCCCACCCGATGGAAAACGGTTACCGAAGAATACTACTTGATTACTTGAACACTACGGTTACCGCAGCCTATTTACGCTTACAATACCGAAGTATCATTTGCGCGTTGCCACTGTGTTCGGAGAGTTGTTCTGTTTTGGCAGCAGAATGGGACTGGGATTAGTCGCGGTACAATATCTTATCACCTCTGCCTACCCCTTCGGGGACCCTTGTGGGAAGGCGTGAGGATATATTATTATTATATATATTACTAATATTTAGTAACGGCGATGGACTCGCCATCTGTCTCGTTGGCACCTAATATACCTCTGGCGGAAAGTGGGTGTGTGGGTATTACCCATACACCTCTGCCTACCCCTTCGGGGACCCTTGTGGGAAGGCGTGAGGATATTTATTTATTTTAATATTATAAAGAGGAAAGATATGTATGAAGGTATGTTTGTATTGAATAGGCTCCGAAACTACTGGACCAATTTGAAAAATTATTTCACCATTGAAAAGCTACATTCACCCTGAGTGACATAGGCATATTTTCTTTTACAAAAAATATCTTTTGTCCACCCGTCGAAGCCGGGACGGACCGCTAGTACAATATGTAAGTATTATGAACGTTCTCACAAAAAAATGCAATCGAGCAATCATAAGCAAATATTGATGCTAGCATGACTGGCGTCCTAAATTGACTTTCGCTTGCATCTCGAGTAGTTGTGTATTTTTATTTTGTACAATGGACGTTATCGTCCATCAGTAATGATGTTACGGTTTAAAGGTGCTTTCACATTAATTCTGGATGCTGTGACCTATATATGAATTAGAATCAGAGCATGTGTGAGGTTCCCTTATTAGCCATATATATGGTTGGATGAGCATGACTGATAAGATCAACTGATAGGAAGAATTTATGAAAACAATCCTTGAAGCGAGTTGTATTTTGTGTCAAAAATGTAAACTTAAAATTTGTAAAACATTTCGACTTTGAAGTTTGAAGCATACACGTACCAACATGACACGTCTATACAGATAAATAAAATTGGAGTGTCTGTTTCTAATATTAAAATAACAGCTTTTTACTAAATCCTTAAGGATGTACATACGGTACATATACCAAATTTTTTTTTTGTCTCTCTGTGTCTGTTTGTACCGGTTAACCTCTGAAACGGCTGGACTGATTTTGAGGAAACTCATTGGCAGATAGCTGATGTAAAAAGGAGTAATTAAGGCTGTTAACAACGCGGATGAAGTCGCGGGCACAGCTCATATATATATATATATATATATATATATATATATATATATGAGATTTTTAATATTAGAAACAGACACTCCAATTTTATTTATTTGTATAGACGTGTCATGTTGGAACGTGTATATATATAACGTGTGTATATATTTATATATATATATATACATATATTATATATGTGAGTGTGTGTGAGTTATCGTGAGTAGTGTCCGAGTTTTGTAAACATACCCTCTGTAATATAATAAAGCGAAAATAAAAATAAAATATGTTAGTTTACTAGGGCTTACTAATAAGTTACCTACGTTATTAACGAACTTTAATCTTTTGAACGTTAAGCATGTGTGGATTACTTAGCATTCAAAAGCTCAAACAAGCTTAACGTAAATATATAAATCATGTCGGGCGGCCAATTTAAAGCAATTATATTCAATTAAATCCGTCCACAATCATTCAGATTTGCAATGAGTGTATCGCTTTATTACATTACTTGTAATAATTATAATCACGCGGCGGTGGTGGCCGAGTGATTCGAGTAGTGGCCTTCGACACAATGATCGCAAGTTCGAATCCCGACTGTACCAATAAGTTTTTCTAAAGTTAAGTTCAGTGATTAGTAACACCACGAGCTTTACGGTGAAGGAAAACATCGAGGGGAAACCTGCATACTTCTGAAAAGCCATTCAAAGGCGTATGTATAGTCGTGCTTGAGTAACGGCGATGGACTCGTCATCTGTCACGTTCGCACCTAAAATATATCTTCTGAAACACGATCGCAGCGCCACCTATCGGGTCTAATTGTGAATCGAAACCATTCTCGAATCCACCTGAGGACACACATAAAATTTCATTAAAATCCGTTTAGGAGTTAAGCGACACGCACAGAAGAAAAAAATATTTTTTTAAATGTTACAAACCTTCTCCTGACAATTAAGGATACATAAAAGAAAGATTTATCCAATTTGGTGCAGTCGTTTGGAAGTTATGCGCGTACAAACATTTCGGTGATTAATTTATATATATATACTAGTTGTCCCGCCCAGCTTCGCTCGGGGTAACGACGGCGGCGCCACCTATCGGGTCCAATTGTGAATCTAAACCATTCCCAGATCCCCTTGAACACACACAAAAAAATTCATCAAAATCGGTCCAGTCGTTTGAGAGAAGTTCAGTGACATACACACTCACAGAAGAATTATATATATAAAGATATAAATATATTATATATAATTTATAAACGTTACATATCAATAGGTTTTTTGAGAACTTTTATATAATAGCACATCATTGACAAAGTGACGGACAATGCTCGCAGGTAAATATGACCTGATATAATTCTGGATATTTCTCGTCATCTTGTGCATGCATGATAGAAGTTTACTTAGCTTTGATAAATAAACCTTCATATAGAAACTTTAGTAGGCCAGTATATATTAAAAATGAAATAAAATTGAAACAAAATGACACTACATTTTGTTGAAGAAGTGTTGGTTTAAGAAGTCGCCTGCAACGCGTAAATACATACATACCATAACAATGACGTGGTGGCCGAGTGATTCGAGCAGTTGCCTGCGACGCAAAGGTCGCAAGTTTGAATCCCGACTGTACCAATGAGTTTTTCTGAACTTAAGTACAGTGATTAGTCACACCACGAGCTTAACGGTGAAGGAAAACATCGAGAAGAAACCTGCATACGTCTGAGAAGAAATTCAAAGCCGTATGTATAGTCGTGATGGAAAAACGGCGATGGACTCGCCATCTGTCACGTTGGCACCTAATATACCTCTGGCAGAAAGTGGGTGTGTGGGTATTACCTATACACCTCTGCCTACCCCTTCGGGGACCCTTGTGGGAAGGCGTGAGGATATATTATTATTATATTATATTATTATTTTTATTACCATAACAATGATTAATTTTAAACAGTGACTTATCAAACCATGCGCTTCACCGAAGGAAGATATCGAGCGGAAAGTTGCATACGTGTGAGAAAGAAATTCAAAGACGTATTTATAGCTAAAGAAAATTGTGAGAATGCGTAAACATAGAAACAAGGGAATAAATGGTAATACTAGTGTTCTTTTAAATTAAGGTTAAATGTTACCTATTCTGTCACCAGCAAAATGATTTTTTGTAATACCACGAAAGTCCAATGGAACTTGGAAAATGAAAAAGATGAGACAGTGTAATTAAATCAACACAACAGAAGCACATACAAGCAATGTTACTACTCAGGTAGTACAATCTTAAATTCACTACATCATTATTCGGAAGCAGGTGTGTTAAACTTTTTGGACATACAATTAATTTCATACAAACTATTTGGACTAAATTGGTCGGTGCGACCGGTTCCCACATATGATTACAGCTCGTAGTCCATTACATAAGCCAATGAAAGGGGGCCATCGACCTCACAAGTCTAGATTTTTCCCTTTCGTTCGTTATACAAGGCACCTCAGGTGAAGGGAAGGGCGTGGCTTCCAGAGTTCTAGATTAACAGGTTCGTGGCCGCTGTTTCCAAGGAATCCGGAGATGTTTTGTCACGTTCATCTACTGGATAAGATGTTTAATAGCCTATCTCAACTTCTAGAAGGAGACATTCAAATATGACAATCATCGCATTGTGCTGTTTTAAAATTACATACATACATACATATAATCACGCCTCTTTCCCGTAGGTGTAGGTAGAGACCACTTCTTTCCACTTGCTACGATCCTTGCATACTTCTTTCGCTTCGTCCACTTTCATTATTCTCTTCATACATGCTCTTCGGTAAACTGTAGGGTACTCTTAAAAAAAATTGCTCAAATATTATTCAATTCTAAAGTGTAAGATGAGGCTGGGGTAGACCACGTTCCAAATCACTCAAGGATGGGAACGTTAAGAGTACTCGAAACCGGCGAGCGTTTATGATGAGACTGACGAAAGTAGATGAAAAGAAAGTTCTTAAGTCTAGCAAAAACCAACTACCTACTCCCACTGCCTACCTCCAGGTATGTCTGTATGTATCTTATTTGTACTTAAAAAATAAACAATATGACGTTAAACAATGGACATAGCAATTCGCCGGACGTGGTCAAACGGCGTTTTTGCTATCATAATATGACAGCAGTTAGAGAAATTGCTCGCTAGACACCGCGTGGAGGGGGTAACTAATGGATAGTCGTAGAGTAACCGTAATGTCTGTGTTTATCTATACCTTCCCACAGGTGCTAATCTATACGTGCTTACCTATAGCTAGGGTCCTGGGAAAAGACAGGGTTCATACTCGTGCTTAGATGAACAATATTAGAATCCAAAAATATTATTCATGCGAAAGTTTGCGGGGATGTTTGTCACTTAATCACGCCAGTAGTGTTGAACGAAATTCGATCACATTTGGAAAAAGGTAAATGATTAATTAGATACATAAGATACTCCATATAACAATCCAGAACAATCTATAGATAGTGCCATCCACGTAGACGCGCCTCACCAATTTGTAGTCGAGGAGGTCGCGGGATGCGGGGAGTATGACCCGACTCAACGTGTACCGATAATACTCAAACATTAGTAGAAGTTTGCACACTTACATAAAGAAGAATAGTGGGGCGCGTCTTCGTGGATGGCACTATCTATACCAAAGAAGTCTTAATTTTCGCGGGTCAAGCCGCGCGGCACTGGTAGTGTATAATAAACGAATACACACCATAAACCTCGTGGTGTGATTAATCACTGATACATTCGTTCTAAAAACCCAGCGGTGCAGTCCAGATTCCAACTGCGTTGCAGACTATACGAACCACTCGGCCACCACGGCTCTACATTTAAAAACTCTAATAAACTTCAATGGCTAACATTCTTCAAGTCCGTGAAAGCCCTAAGAGTCAGGGCACGAGAGGTTATTCACCGCATGCCGGGAATAGCTGAATGGACGCAGCGCAGCCTCCCACTTCTATCGGCCGAGACGAGGATATTTATCATCTTTTTCCCAGCCTCCTTTGGCATTACTTTGACGGCCGTCTGGTCTAGTGGTTAGATGTCCAGACTGCGAAACTTGAGGTGGCGGGCTCGATTCCCGCCGTGGGCAGATATTTGTGTGATGAACACGAGTATTTGTACCTTAGTCTTGGATGACCTAAGTATTTATGTAAATATAAATATATAAGTAAATACTATATCATTTTCTAGTAACTATAACACAATATCCTCACGACTTCCCACAAGGGTCCCCGAAGGGGTAGGCAGAGGTGTATAGGCAACACCCACACACCTACTTTCCGCCAGAGGTATATTAGGTGCCAACGTGACAGATGGCGAGCCCATCGCCGTTACTCGAGCACGACTATACATACGCCTTTGAATTTCTTCTCAGACGTATGCAGGTTTCCTCTCGATGTTTTCCTTCACCGTAAAGCTCGTGGTGTGACTACTTAAGTACAGTGATTAGTCACACCACGAGCTTTATGGTGAAGGAAAACATAGAAAGGAAACCTTCATACGTCTGAGAAGCAATTCAAAAAGGCGTATGCATAGTCGTGCTTGAGTAACGGCGATGGACTCGCCATCTGCCACGTTGGCCCCTAAAATATATATGCAACTTTATAAGTCGCAAGTTCAGCCACTTATGGAGTACTGCTGCCACCTGTGGGCTGGAGCCCCTGGATACCAGCTAGGGCCTTCTGACGCGGTTCAGAAACGCGCCGCTAGAATAGTCGATGATCCCATGCTCACAAGCGGCTTGGAATCACTTTGCCTCCCTGTGTGTGTTCTACCGCTTGTATAACGGGGAGTGTTCTGCAGAATTGTTCGACATGATGCCCACTTCCACCTTCTACCACCGCACCTCTCGCCATCGACGGGGAATTCATCCCCATACCTTGGAACCACAAAGGTCTCGCACTGTACGCTTCCAAAGGAGTTTTCTTCCGCGAACGCTCAGGCTGTGGAATGAGCTCCCCGTTGAGGTTTTCCCTGGAGAGTACAGCATGGAGTTCTTCAAGAAGGGTGTGAAAAGATTCCTGCAGGGTCGGCAACGCGCTAGTGATACCCCTGGTGTTGCAAGCGTCCATAGGCGGCGGTAATCGCTTAGCATCAGGCGGACCGCATGCTTGTCTGCCACCCACGTGGTATAAAAAAAAAAAAAAACTGGCGGAATGTGTCTACTACCTATACACCTCTACCTACCCCTTCGGGGAACCTTATGGGAAGGCGTGAGGACATATTATTATTATTTATTCTAAGGTCAGCCAGATTTAATGGTGGTGGATATTTTTAGATTTAGAGCCATTTTTTCATTATCACACAAGATAAACGTTTATAAATATTACCTTTTAGTTTAAACAAGGGAGATATGTAAGTGCCAACGTGACACATGGCGAGTCGGTCGATGTTTTATAAGCACGACTATACATACGTCGTTGAATTACTTCCTAAACGTATATAGGTTTCCGTACAAATTATTCCGCCACAGTGAAACTCGTGTTGTCATAAACAACTGTTCTGCAATGAAATTCAGAATCTCGTTCGTACAGTCCGCCTGGGTTTGAACTTTGAATCTGAAGTTAGCATGTGCAGCACATTAACCACTGAGGCTATTTGATATACAACAAATATTTTACTAAAGAAGTTACCAAGTTTCCTTTATGTAACTATACTTTCGATTTCATATCCAATGTGTGCTTTAAACATAGTGACACATCACGAAATATCGCCCGAACTCACGCGCGAATGTCTATCCGTTTTCCTGTATCAGCCGTTCATCGTTCACTTCCTATTGTCCACTTTTTATCCATAACCATTACTGGGCCACCTATACCTTACAGATTCCAGATTGATAGATAATTTACTGGAATAGAACTTATTATATTAATTAATCCGGCTATTAGACGACCCTCGAATAAACTGGAAAATGCATAATTTAACACAAATAACTTTCCCACAGTTAGCTTATTTAAGGCAATAGCAAGTCCATTGGAAGCTCTTTACTCTTTACTATATACTTTGTCTGATCCTGATCTCGCTTATCCCAATAACGAATTCAGTCAGTAAAGAGCAAGGCACAGGTTCTGCAACGCAAACGATTCTGCGAAGATAAGCAATCGTAGGTGCGGTCATACATTAGCATACTGAATCTCCTGCGGGAGAGCTCGTCTGTCATTTGTTATCTGTCACTCATCACCAGAATTGGAATAGAAAGCCTTGGAAGGCAAAGTACTGGTATATGCTCACGAAGGACAAATGGCAGTGGGTCGGTAACTGGTAGCCAGCTACATCGTAATATAAAAAGTGGTGTGATAAATCAGACCAGAAAAACTTTGGTATAGCATCGTGCAGGTGATGACTTAAACAATTCGGCCCTCGACTCTCAGGTAGGTACATATTATGTTTTTCCAACCCTTAAGTTTGTATAAAGATGCTGAGGAATGCGGATGTAACGAAAAAGGTATTTTAATTACATCCGATGGAAAACAATATTAGCCCTGTAATGCTAACAAGTGAGCTAAGAGACTTCTTCACGACAAGGTTGAATGAAGGGTTACGCACAGATGTATAATTGCACACCCTCTTTTCATACATCACGCCGAGTCCCTCACTGGGTAGTCAGAAAGAGTAAAGCATCCGTTCTCTTCATACTTACAGATATATCTTTCACTTCATTCATGCTCAACAGTTTCGAGTACTTTTCGCCAGAGTTATACTTAGGTGCCAACCAGACAGAGTTCAGTTCTCTCGCGACTTACATACCTCTTTCGCTTCGTCCACATTCTACATGCTCTCTTCCTAAAAGTTCGCCGGTTTCGAGTACCTGGAACGTGGTCTTCCTCTGCCTCTTCCTTCCTGCACACACCTTCTCTTTGTATATCTATTTCGTCAATATTTCTTCACCTATCCTTTATGGAAAGGATGGGTGAAGAAATATTGACCACCGTGTACCAATGAACATGCCTTTCTTCATCTTTACAATCACATCCTCGTTCACAACTATACTCTTTGAATTTCTAGAACTGTCAATTATATCACTTCAACTGAAGCTGAAGGTACTCTGAAGAAGACCTTAAGTTTGAACGCACCTTACATACCTATCATGCAGATCTTACTAAACATTTGCAAACCCCGGCTTAGGGCGACCGGTTTGTGACAAAGGCTGAGTCAATCGCATTCCAGTCGGGGTCAGTGGGTGCATTACATGAGCCGCAAATGGCTTACAAAGGACGTTCACTAATCTGAGATCTAGTTCATTCAGATATTGAGACTGTAATGGAACAGCGAGGAGAGAACTTCGCTTGGTTGTTGAAATTTTTGTCATCACTTTTAAATCGTTTCTTTTTCCAGATGTAAATATATTTATAGTCGTAATTGTATCTGTCCCTCAATCATTCTTGAATCATGATTGCAATAACACCTTATGATAAGGCCATCGGTCAGGTCTTACAAAAATGCTTTTTAATTTCCACAATGACTAATACCGAGTTACCAAAATATAAAAAATATTTGATGTATAATTGTATCATCACATCGACTTCCTTACTAGGAAGGCAGAGATAGTAGAGCGCCAGTTCTCTCTATACTTACATACCTCAATCAAGTCGGCCAATCAAATGAGCCAAGCTGGGGAGATTGTCTAGTTACAAAATATATAAATTAAATAATATAATAATAATATATCCTCACGCCTTCCCACAAGGGTCCCCGAAGGGGTAGGCAGAGGTGTATAGGTAATACCCACACACCCACTTTCCGCCAGAGGTATATTTGGTGCCAACGTGACAGATGGCGAGTCCATCGCCGTTACTCAAGCACAACTATACATACGCCTTTGAATTTCTTCTCAGACGTATGCAGGTTTCCTCTCGATGTTTTCCTTCACCGTAAAGCTCGTGGTGTGACTAATCACTGTACTTAAGTTCAGAAAAACTCATTGGTACAGTCGGGATTCGAACTTGCGATCTTTGTGGCAACTGCTCGAACCACTCGGCCACCACGGCTTTAATTAGGGCATAAATTACTCTATAGATATTAATATAGATTTGGCACTTTAGTCTGTGTTGTTTCAATATTAAGCCCGATCCTAGTACCTAATGGAGGAATAGAGGACAGCTTTGTGCAATAACGCCAATGAATCCTACTTATTTTATACTCGTAAATATGCGAATCTGTGAGGATGTTTGTTCCTCTTAGCAAGAACTGCAGATCGGAATTAGATGAAAGGCACAAATAATTTCCAGAAGAAATACTTATGATTGGTGTAAAAAAATAAAAACTTGAGAGGTGTCAAGGGACACCCGGATGGAACGAAGTTCAAGGAGCACTCGTCACTCACACGGGGGTTATTTATTTATTTATTTATTTATTTATTTATTTTATACATAATTAGTACGGCTAAAAATCCAATTACACTAATTAGTAATTATAAGAACCTCATTCATACACTCATCTCACAATACTCCATACATGCCGCAATGAAAGCCTTCCATCCGTCCGCAAACACGTCACAGTCAGGGTTGGACTTCAAGAGGGCATTGAGTGCAGTGAGAGTGCGAGGTACAGGGGAGTGTGCACGCGATACTGTGCGATGTGTGCCCACTGCGAACAGTCTGTGGCTCCTGGCGCGTGTGTATTTATCAGGCACAAAAAGCCTTGATAACTCACTGTGTAGCTCTGGAGCATCTGATTTTCCATGTAGTATCTTACACATGGTTATTATTTGGTCATATTTCCTTCTTACCTCCAGAGAATTATATCCTAAAGAGCCTAGAAGGAAACCAGTAGGATACATGAAGGGATATAAGCCATAAATCCGTTTGTACAAATATCTTAAAAAAGCTTTTTGTACCTTCTCCAGAAGTAGACTATATTTATTTTCGTAGGGATTCCAGACACATGAACTCGATTCTAATTTACTGCGTACTAGCGCTCCAAATATAATTTTAACCACATTATGATCACTGAAATCGCGAGCATTTCTTAATACAAAGCCTAAACGCCTATATGAGTCTTTGGCTACTGCAAGTATGTGGTCGTGAAAGGTTAGTTTTTTGTCGAAGGAAACTCCTAAATCTATAATATTTTCCGTTTTGGTGAGGTCGTGAAGATCGAGTTGATAATTGAAACAGATTTGGTGTTTCGATCGCGTGTAACTCATGCTAAAGCATTTGGTAGGATTAAATTCCATTTTGTTTTTAACACTCCACTCAAAGATAGCGTCTATGTCTCTTTGAAGAGCGAGGCAGTCGGTTTGGGACTTGATCTCAGTATAAAGCTTCAAGTCATCAGCATAGAGTAGACATTTTGAATGCGAGATAATATTAGGAAGATCGTTGATCATTACCAAAAATAGCAATGGTCCTAAAATCGATCCTTGACTTACACCGGAACGCGTTTGATAGGGCTGAGACTCGTATATCCCTAATCGCACAAACTGTTGGCGATGACGCAGGTAGTCAGCGAACAGGCGCAGGAGCCCTGGTGGAAATCCAATATTACCCAGTTTGGACAGCAGGATATCATTGTCGACCCTGTCAAACGCTTTCCGGAAGTCAAAGTAGAGGACGTCTACTTGACCGCCTCTATCAAGAGACATGGAGATATAGTCAACTATAGTTAATAGATTTGTATTTACGGATCTCTTAGCCCTGAAACCATGTTGTTCGTTACAAAAATATTTATCGATCTGGTCATATATATGCTTATACAGTATATTTTCAAAGACTTTAGCTGGAGATGACAGAACTGCAATGGGACGCGATTCCTCCACGTTAGACATACATAGCCCTTTAGGAATAGGAGTTACCCTAGAAATTTTCCACTGGGGTGGATACATTCCAGTACGTAACGATAAATTAAAAATATGTTGTAAAGGTAGACAAATCTGTTTTTTGTACGTTTTAAGAATTTCTGATGGAATGTTATCGGGTCCTATAGAACAGTTGACTTTGAGTTTATCTATTCCTTTAATTACATCGCTCGGAGTGAATTTAAATATATTGACGTAGTTGCTGTCGGTTTCATTGTTTACATAATTAGAGTCTAGTTGAGGCGAGTAAAAATATACAGCAAAAAAAAAGAACTAAAATAAGTGAAACTTAACTTGCCAGCATCATCATCCAATACCATCAATACCAGCAGAAATACCGCAGTATTTATTTTTTATTATAAATTAGCATAACAAAACAATCCGTGCAAATTCGCGCGTAATAATGGCTAGTGGTGTTGCTGATATATTAGTATTAGTTAAGATATCACTAATATTTGACGTATTCATGTATTAGAATCTGGCCATCTATGATATGCCAATATTTCTCAGTCAACTAATATCTCTAGTGACCATCCAAAATATATCGGATTATAATATTCGTAATACTTCGGATTCACTCGACTCAACTCGGCCGGAGCGTATTACCCGCTCTCATCGCCTTCGCACTGTAAGCAGTGATATCGTAACGACGCTGAGATCCTATCAACGTAGTTTTAAGGTGCAAATTCGAGTGACATCGCATTCAAGCGAGACGAAAAATTTGCTTTCTATAAGAGAGAGAGAGAGACAGACAGACTCGTGACGTCCAAAAGTGTCGTGACAACTTTTCGTAAAAAAAATTCCGTCTAGCCCCCTTTCACAACGCGCGCTAGACAGACAGACTCGTGACGTCAAAAAGTGTCGTGACAACTTTTCGTAAGAATTTTTTCCGTCTAGCCCCCTTTCACAACGCGCAATAAGGAACTTCGTTCCAACTACACAGGTGAAACGCGAACACGGCTAGTTCTACATCTATACACAATAAATGCGTCGAATACGAATTGTGATATAGAAGTAGTAACGAATGGTCGCGGCCTAGACCCCAGGCATTCAGGGTCGTCTGCGCGTGCGCATCTGGACCATATGGTGCGCTCTGTATGGCCACAACAGACGGCGACCGATCCATTTCAAGATAGCATTACGCATCTGTAGGAATGATGTTTTCACCTGTCTTAACTTGTCTATTTGTATTTTCACCAGGAAGATGGCTATTTGAAACTTACCTACGAAATAAGAATAAGAAGTGTGTAATTCATAACCATATTTCTAGTTAATTAAAATTCCGGCCGTCCTAATTATGATCAATTAATAAATAATATATCCTCACGCCTTCCCACAAGGGTTCTGAAGGGGTAGGCAGATATTTATTAGACGACGAACAGTCGCGGGTTCGAATCCCGCTGAGGGATGTATTTATGCATATATCTATCTATATAAGTAAATATATCGTTGTCTAGTTACCATAACACAAGCTTTTGGGACCAGGTCAATTTATGTGGAATTGTCCCAGGTTTTATTTATTTATTTATATAGGCTATGCAGTACCCACACAATCACTTTCCGGCAGAGATATATTTTAGGTGCTAACCTGACGTACATATACGTAAATAGGCATACCTATGCCTATAGGTTTCCTCTCGATGTTTTCCTTCACCGTAAAGCTCGTGGTGTGACTAAACACTGTACTTAAGTTCAGAAAAACTCATTGGTACAGTCGGGCAACTCGAACCAATCTGCCATCACAGCAATTTTTTTTTTTAATTACGCAGTGTATTGTACTCAACGTTTTACGGTGAATGAAACCCAAGAACAAGCAGCCGTATGTACGTATGTATGTACATACATAATCTATATACTTACATATATAATTATAATCAAGCGATTCGCCCACTGTCACTTTGCTAAATGTCTCTCCGGTGGGCGTTGTTACATTTCTGTCTGCACTTAATAATATACATACATGAGGCTCTCACGGGGTATGCAGAGAGAGTAGACTTACACACTTACTTCGCTTCATCCACATTTATCAGTGATATATAAGGGTTTCGAGTACTCTTGACATTCCCATCCTTGTGAGTTCGACCGATTTGATCTTGGTAGTTGGAATGTGGTTTTTAATTGTCTTTTGCCACATCTATTTTTATGATACAAAGCACGACCTACTAGGCTCTTAAATCTCCAATCCATATACGAACAAGGGACGCTGACTGATAAGCGTTTTATTATAGTGATATTTTTATTATAGACTTGATATATATTGGAAAATATATAAGCTATCCCCCCCAGCTTCGCTTTGGTGAAAAAATAAAAGCCACGGACCCAGTAGCGCCACATATCGGGTCCAATTGTGACTCTAAACCATTCTCGAATCCACCTGAAGACACACAAAAAATTTCATTAAGGGCTCCCACACATAAACACGATACGACGTCGCGTCGTGCCACGATGCGGCGTCGCGTCGTGCCACGATGCGGCGTCGTGGAAATCTACGACGTCGTGCCACGATGCGGCGTCTTGGAAATCTACGACGTCGCGTCGTGGAATTCTACGATGAGCATCGTAAAAAAACACGACATCGTAACGTAATGTGCCACGCACGATATACGGCACGATGCCATGATGTTTTAGTTCATTCCGAAAAATGGACCGCACTAGACGTATTCTGCTTCTGCTGTTAATAAGAAGACGAAGAAAGAAAAGACAGATACTCAGAAGATATTGGATCCACCCATTTCTTTCAAACATGAATAACGGGAGTCACTTTATAAAGAAGTACAATGCCTTAAAAATAGACCACAACAAGTTTTTTGATTACTTTAGAATGAGTGTATCAAGTTTCGAAGAGTTACTTCATCGAATAACGCCACATATAGCAGGAAAATATGGCAGAGGCAGACCACCCAGGCCGTATATCGTGCGTGGCACATTACGTTACGATGTCGTGTTTTTTTACGATGCTCATCGTAGATTTCCACGACGCGACGTCGTAGATTTCCACGACGCCGCATCGTGGCACGACGTCGTAGATTTCCACGACGCCGCATCGTGGCACGACGCGACGCCGGATCGTGGCACGACGCGACGTCGTATCGTGTTTATGTGTGGGAGCCCTAACATCGGTCCAGCCGTTGCAGCCGTCCAGGAGGAGTTCAGTGACACACACGTAGGTACAGTAGAATTATATCTATAAAGAAGATAGGATTACGTCAGTTATTTTAGTAACCCTGTAAAAATAGCAATAAGTACATACATACATACATACATACATATCATCACGCCAAGTCCCTAACGGGGTAGGCAGAGAGTATAGAGCGCCAGTTCTCTCTAGACTTACATACCTCTTTCGCTTCGTCCACATTCATCAGTCTCTTCATACATGCTCGTCGGTTTCGAGTACTCTTAACGTTCCCGTCCTTGAGAGTCCGATCTATTTGATCCAGGTAGTTGGAACGTGGCCTTCCTCTGCCTCTTCTTGCACACACTTTGTATATCTGTTTCGTCAATCTTTCTTCACTCATCCTTTCTATGTGTCCAAACCAACGTAACATGCCTTTCTTCATCTTTACAATCACGCCCTCATTCACGCCAGTTGATTTGCGAATCTCTTCATTGCGGATTCGATCTAATATCGTTACGCCGCACATTTTTCGAAGAGATCGCATCTCGACTGCATTCAAGCTATTTTCATACTTCCTTTGACATACCCAGGATTCGCTGCCATACAATAAGGTAGGTACCAATATCGCGTTGTGGACAGCAACTCGAGCATTCTTGCTCAGACTTTTACTGCCCATCAACGCCGACATGGCTCCATTCACCTTATTTCCGGCAGTTATCCTTCTTTCAATATCTTTTTCATACTTTCCATCTCGTGTGAACATGCTTCCAAGATATAGAAATTCATTCACTTGCTCTAGAATTTGCCCATTTACCGATATTGCACACTCGGTCACTTGTTCATCTCTTTCGAATACCAGAACCTTAGTCTTGCCAGCGTTTAGGCGCAGCCCCTTCTTAATAAGTAATTTGCAGAAATATATAAATGTTATATTTCGAATCTTCGCTTTAGGTTTTGGACTGGTTTCTGGATCTATAAACCAAGCATCGA
Organism: Drepana falcataria; assembly: GCA_945859725.1. NCBI lineage: Eukaryota > Metazoa > Arthropoda > Insecta > Lepidoptera > Drepanidae > Drepana > Drepana falcataria. Next base: position 10,733,620 of record OX243935.1, read on the forward strand.
ATTCGCACTGTCCCTTTCAATGGTTTTAAATTTACTACTTAGCCTAATGTTCGGTACAGTAAAGTAATGCTTCTTTGGAAACCTTTCTATAACTTTCTCGTGATGTATTTATGGCTGTAAGTGGCGGCAGAAGCCTCGGGCGAAAAGCGTTTATTGTCGTGTTGTACTGTGATGTTACTTTCTCGGAGTACGCTATGACGATACATATTTCTACTTACTGGGTCGATAATGGTGGGAATTGAATGTATTATAGATAGTGCCATCCAAAAAGACGCGCCCTGCCAATTTCAAGTCGCTAGGGTCGCAGGATGCGGGGTTTATGACCCTATTAGTTGTTCTAGTGTGCGTGTGCGCTCATAGGTAATCAGTCTGTTATAATAAGTGGAAGGTTGCACATTGACACTATGAACCATGAGGAAGAATAGTGGGGCGCGTCTTCGTAGATGGCACTATCTATATCGACGTTAGGTCTAGTGGTCAAAGCTTTGGCAGGTTGCGGGATCAATTTCGTTGTGATATTGGCATAGTCGTAAGTACCGAAGCTAAGATACAACTTTACGTATTCAAGTACCTTTATATCCGTACATAGACGTACTGTCTAGATCCCTAGTAATTGGAGGAAGGTTAGAATTGCCTCAATATATCATTCATATTACTATGTCCCACGGTTTCTCAGGCGTCAAATTTTATTTTCATTGATATATTTTTCTGGAATAACACACATAACTTCTATCTAGTATCATAATAACAGTAGGATGTTTACTTAGCTGATGACACTTGAGATGTGAGTTTCAAGTATGCCATTTCACTAATAGTATGGTTTATACTCAAGGTACGTGAGAACGAGGGCAGTGCTGTTCCTCAGTGATTGAAAGCAGACGATATAACCGGTGATAGCTTCTCAACATTTCGAAGCACATTCCTTATGATATGCATAATTAATTTAACATTTCAAACGCCATGTGAAATCTTCTCCAAATTGTTTGTAAAATTGCGGATGTGAGAGGCAATCAAACTGTCTAGAATATTTAAGATTTGATTATAGGTAGAAGCTGTACCTAGAAGAGGTAGCATCGTGACGAAACTTGAGTATAGTGATAGTCACACCACGAGCTTTCGGTGACGGAAAACATCGAGAAGAAACCTGCATATGTTTGAGAAGCAATTCAAAGGCGTTACTATAGTCGCTGTATGCTTGAGTTACGGCGATGAACTCGCCATTTGTCACGTTAGCACCTGAAATATAGCCGTGGCGATACCTACACCTCTGTCTACCTTTCGGGGACTCTTGTGGGAAGGCGTTTCGACAAAGTTTCGAAACAATTATTATATAAAATACAGATTTGATTGCTTCTAGTAAGCCCCTGTTGTTGCAAGGGTCCATAGGCGGCGGGCGGTAACAAAAAAAACCACAAGAGAGCAGAGAGAAAAGAGTGATGCATAATAATGGGTGTGGTAGGTATAATTAATTCTGTACACAATAAGTCGTTCACTAGCCAAATACAGGTGTAGAAAGTACGTCATGCCCATTATATTTTAGTAATCGACTACAACCATGATTTTTTAATGTTGGGGATAATTTCAAATTGTCCAATTCAGCCACAGCTAGGCAACAATTATTGCAGAGCAATGAGAAAAATAAACTTCTCCTCAGAAAAATCTAAACACCTTGCAAGTTTATGTTTTGTAAGGATTATCATAAAAATGTGTATGTTTAGGAATATATGTCAAATGTCGTTGAATTGTGAATAATATGAGGTATTATTCATAATTAAACGACATTTGATGAGAAGTGTATATGTATAATTAATTAGAAAACGTAAATAAAAGTAACGGTACCGGTTAAAATAATTATGTAATTAGATTCAATTTTGTAATTGATTCCTAAAAGTTCTATACAAAGTTATTCCATTAATGTTATAAACGCAAAAGTTTGAATCTTTCGCATCATCAAACGTCCGTTTCTTACTCCATCACGTTAGTTCGGCTGAATGGAATTGGATTAAATTTGGCACAGAGTCAGAGAAAAGATTATAAGGTGGTTAAACATAGGATATGTTTAATAAAAAAAAACGTATTTCAAATTTTATGCATTTTTTATGTAGCATGGTCACACTAGTTCCGTCGTGTTTCGATTGTCAAATGGTAACGTCATAATATCTGGTCGCCATATCGGGTTGGACGATCAATATATTAATATAAAAAATCTACTTAGAATTTTATAATTATAGTAGTTTATAGTTATAATATAGAGAGCCGTGATTGCAAGTTCGAATCCCGACTGTACCAATGAGTTTTTCTGAACTTAAGTACAGTGATTACACACCACGAGCTTTACGGTGAAGGAAAACATCGAGAGGAAACCTGCATACGTTTGAGTAGTTTTTTTTTTTATACCATTTGGGTGGCAAACAAGCATGCGGTCCGCCTGATGGTAAGCGGTTACCGCCGCCTATGTTTAAAGGCGTATGTACAGTCTTGCTTGATTAATCTATCTCAAAAAATATATTTATAATCTATCGGGAGCAATCGGATATCTATCCTTAAAGTCCTCTTATCCCCAGTAGTTCTTCTAATACATACATTATTATAACCTGTAGGCTGTGAGGATGCTTGTTCTTCTTCCACGCAATACTCAATACTTCTACTAAACGGTATCGAATGAAATTTGGTACAGAGATAGATTATTATCAGATTAAATGATTTTGCACCATTATTTTATACTTATACATTTATTTATTAACAATTTACAAGAAAAATACACTATCAATTAAATCAAATTTACCACGTGTGAAACCGTGGAGTACAGTTAGTAATTAATAAATGTATTGTTGTCGATGTCGATGGTATTGCAAATCAAATGCTGTAAATCATTGTTTGCGTCAAAATACGAAACAGAATGGTGTTCGGTGATTAGGGAGCTGATGCGAAATTTCCCGTGTTTTGGTAAGTTAGCAATTATGTCAAGGTCTATGGTGGATGTTGCATTGGACTGTCTATTATTAGTCGGCTGCCTATCTCGGCTGCCCAAATATGAAACACTGAATCAACCATTTTGTTAATTTTACAGTAGAGCATGTTTTGTACAAGTGCAAAAACAAGCGACTCACTCCAAATAAATATTTTATGTTTTTCTTTTAACTATTGTATGATAAATAGGCTTTTCTATGATGGTAGATATGTATTGTTAGAAAAATATAAAAATAATTTAAAAAATTTTTTCAAAAGTTTTCGTCTATCGAAAACAGTAGAATAAATGTTCGTAAAAAAAAAATGTCTCTGATTTAGATAGGAAATTACACAGAATGTCCAAAAATGCAAAAACCTGTTTTTTTATTGATATGGCATATTCAGTGTTTTTAATTTGTGCAGCCGATCTCTATCGACAGTGATTAGGTGACCCTTTGAATCGAATCTCGCCAACGCTTCATAAATGCCAAAACTATTCACAAAAAATGCATGACTGAGGAACTTATGCTGTAGCGAAAATAATGTTTTTTTTAAGTTCTTTTACGGCTAATAGAAAAAGTATGTTGCTAATAATAATCTGTCTTACCCGAGCGCTATAAACAGTTGGTTCTATGAAATACAGTCTTAAAATCTTCAGTTAACCTGGGTAACTTTTTTTAATAAAATGTTCAATATTGTTTTCTGAATTTGAAAGATTTGACACTTTGATAGTTGCTCGCAAGTCGCACCGCACGCGCGTTCCGTGGCGCTAGTATCATCGCAAACGCCGTCGCGAGTGAACGTTTCGCCATTTCATTTAGTACAATCGCCGTTCAAGACTTAATTTTACGTTTATCGTATTGCTGTTTCCGACCGAGTTTTGAAATAAACTTGTGGCAGTGTATTCAAATAATTGTGTTATAGTGCGAACAAACTAGTGTTGTAACGTTACTGTGCTTAGTTTAAGTTTTATCGCGGTTTTGAAATAAAATCGCGTTCAAAACTTGTATTTTAACGGAACTGAGTCGTGTCGGATTTTGCTGCCGATAGGTACCTACTATTGGCTTGTTCGGTGAGTTGCCTTTTGATATGGTGTTTCTTGGCTGTAACGGTCATAGTGATTCTTTTAGATAACATTTAAAAAAATAGTACCTAGGTATGTAGTAATTTTGGATTTGGAAACAAAACTTAGAGCTCATCAATTTCTGCCTAAATATAATTATGATACCTACTGTTTCGAAAGAGATACAGCCAACGCGAGTTGATTCATACGCCGTAACCGCAAATGCGTAAAACATTAGTAAAACCACAGAACAAATTATTCCGTGAGTAAAACTTTATATTCATTCAAAGAGCGCGTCGTACAGCGGAGACCATTGATACAAGTAAAAATAACATTAGAAATAATAAAAGATTGTGTTTGACCCTTGACCGGTTTAGAATCATGTTACCTCCAAACCTGCCTTTAAACAGGTACAAATAAACACCGTGCTCGGTGAGGTTTGTTGGGTTAAGTAAGTACAAATCCGCCTTTGAAATTGATTTAACGAAAGGTATAAAAAATAAATTTTGGGAGTATCATTATCATATATAATTCTAACGTTATTACAATAATTGAACTACTTTGTACGGCTTGCAAAAGTCTTATAAAATACAAATGGATAAAAAAATAAGTTTATATACTTATTTTTTTATCCATTTGTATTTTATAAGACTGTTTGTTATCGTTAAAAAAAATCATCAGCATTTTTCATCTGCTTTACCGGCCTTATCTACTTATTTAATCTCGCGCCAACGTGTTCCCTCCCAAGTCCCGATTCCTGTTTTGTAAAGGTCAATGTCCTACCGGGCCCTACCTACCTCCGTTCCACAGGGTTAAACAACAGGATATTGTACACTTACTTACCTATCCATAGCTACCATAATGTGCAAAACGTGAAACCAGATTGACATCTAAACTGGGTAGTTGTTGATGTGATAAACATCAACAACTACCCAGTTTAGATGTCAATCTGTAGACAGTAGGATGGAGGTTCTATGTACTATACTATATTTCCATCAGTGGCATAATTTGTAACCTACAATATATCTACGGCGAAAAGTGGGTGTGTGGATACTACGTACCTCTGGGGGTTTACCTTTAGGAGCCCTTGCGGCAAGGCGAGAAGATATTGGCATATCTATACTTAATATTCTAGAGTGGAAAAATGTGTATGTAAGTATGTTTGTAAGGAATTGGCTCAAAAAGTACTGGACTGATTTTAAAAATTATTTCACCATTTGAATGCCTATGCTTATATCACTGATTAATATAGGCTATTTTAAATGCAAGAAATAAAAAAAAAAATGTCCACCCGTGCGAAGCTGGGACGGGCCGCTATTCAAGAATAACAAAAATTTAAGCTAGAAGTTTGAATAGGTCCCATCTTGATATATGAAAAAACCTCGATTTACCTACTCATCAAAGCTTTTTTAAATGTTACATAACTAGCTTAAATGAAAGTGTTGGAAGGGGTAGACCTAAATTGGGGATATCTTAAAAATAGGCCAGGTCAAGAGTAGCCTAAACCGAAGAGCATGTATAAAGAGAATAATGAAAGTGAACGAAGCGAAAGAAGTATGTAAGGATCGTAGCAAGTGGTCTCTGCTTACTCCTATGGGAAAGAGGCGTGATTTTATGTATGTAAATTCCACATAACATTAGCGACTCAAGTAGCCCGAACACCAATCAATAGTGAAAGTTCACATGTAACGAGAAATCCATAAAAATTGATTTTACCTATTAGACTAATTAAGACTACTAGATTCGAAAATTCGATTTATTTCCAGTTCTCATATACATATTTATGTTGTTTCATCGTTATTCGTAAAGTAAGCACTTATTTAAACCGTATTTTAAAATGTAAGCCTCACCATGTGTTACTGCGTTCATTATTCAAGAATGCTTACTGCACAGGTGTTTGTTAAAGTAAGTGTGATTGCAATAGATATATGATAACTTACTCGATATTAAGTACCCAGAATCATATTAAGCACGTATTTTTTACTTGTGCCTCCGCTGTTTAATACGCGTTATATTTATATACTTACCTATATGAAAATTGTATTTTATAGAAATAAAAGTAAGTTACTCCTTATAACATTTGCTATCTGCCAGTGAAAGTCCTGTCAAATTTGGTCCAGGCGTTTCGGAGTTTAACCGAGACAGATAGACAAGAAAAATATCAATTTTGTTTTTGTTATCAGTACTTAGTTTTATCAGTAATTATTGCGATTATTACAAACAGACACTTAAATATATAAAAATACGATCTAATTTACTTTATATATATATATATATAACTAGCTAGTATATTAGCTATATATATATATATATATATATAAGTAGCTGTTCCCGCAACTTCGTCCGCGTAGAATTTAACTACAAAGTTATTGTGTATTTCTTACAATGAAAGTAGCCTAAGTTACTCCTTATTACATCAGCTATCTGCCAGTGAAAGCCTTTTCAGAAATTAGACGGAACAAATAGACAGACAGACAAAACATTTTCAAAATGTGATTTTGCTTTATATACCGTGTATACATCCATATGCATTTAGTAAAAAGCGGTTATTTTAATATTACAAACAGACACTTCAATTTTGATTTATTTGTATACATTATTAGCGCAAAGTGTACTGACAAGTAAGATACAACCATGCTTGACACTAGATCAGTGTTATCACATTTAAAAACGGTGACAGCAACGGTGAAAGAATACAATTTTGAACTTTACCACTAAAAACTAAACTGTGAAAATAATAATTGTATGTACAGACGCCAAGTCACGTATCACACATTACCACACTTTAATTAAACTAATTGCCTTGAACTCCAGTCAGGAAAGGTTTCCACCTTACTTAAAAATAACAAAGACGAATAGTAATGTTAAATCATATCATAAATATTTTATGAGAACAAAAATAAAATAAATATCCTCACGCCTTCCCACAAGGGTCCCCGAAGGGGTAGGCAGAGGTGTATGGGTAATACCCACACACCCACTTTCCGCCAGAGGTATATTAGGTGCCAACGTGACAGATGGCGAGTCCATCGCCGTTACTCAAGCACGACTATACATACGCCTTTGAATTTCTTCTCAGACGTATGCAGGTTTCCTCACGATGTTTTCCTTCACCGTAAAGCTCGTGGTGTGACTAATCACTGTACTTAAGTTCAGAAAAACTCATTGGTACAGTCGGGATTCGAACTTGCGACCTTTGCGTCGCAGGCAACTGTTCGAACCACTCGGCCACCACGGCTCTATGAGAACAATTCCGTCAATATACACAGGCAAAGAAGGGTAAAAGGTAACAGATAGAGAATCCTTGCGCATGAGTCAGAGTACAGCATGGGGATCTTCAAGATGGGTGTGAAAAGAGTAAGGTCGACATCCCGCGATGATACCGCTGGTATCGCAATCGGCCATAGGCGGCCACCTACCATTTAGACGGGTCGCGTGATTGTTTTCTATACCAGTGGTATTCATGATGAAAACCTATATACAAGTCTATGTTAATCATATACACCAATACTTAAGTTCTGATTCATCACACAAATATCTGCCCTCAGCGGGGATCGTATCCGCAACATTTAGCTATTTAATGCAACAGTCTGCCGCTACCCTTATTCCTTAACCTTTCATTTCGCACGCCAGTAAGCGCAGACGTGCGAATGAAGCCGAGGTTGCTGACCGGTCGACTTACTAAATCGTGTCACGAAATACGTGGTGCACGACGCAATGGCTCTATGAGAAAAGTATTATTAACATATTAAGGTTGTTCTCGGCATATTCGTAATTTTCATTCATAGATGGCCTGGTTGACGGTCTGGTCTGGTTGTCAAAGCTCTTGACTGTGAAGCTTGAGGGCGCGGGCTCGAATCCCGCTGAGTGCAAATATTTGTGTGATGAACATCAGTATTTGTACCTTGGAATTGAATATCCTATTATATATAGATCTATATAAGTATGTATATCGTTGTCTAGTTACCATAGTTTTGCTTGATTATGGCAATTTGTGTGGAATTCCCAAGATATTCATTATTTATTGACTACCACATACAAACCTATGCCGGTATACATCGGATGGCAAGCATTTTAGTTCATATACGAGGTAGGCAAAGAGAGTAGACCGGCCAGTACTCTCTAGACTCACATACCCCTTTCGCTTCGTCCTCAGACATCACGCTCTTCATATCCGCTCGTCGGTTTCGTATACTCTCTACCATGCTATAAAATAGTCTAATCACAAGTCCCGTAAACGCAATCACTTTATCACCATTTATCTAGCTAAATATGATAATAATAATATATTGTGTTTTTTAACTAGGAAGCATAGTTTTCGAACTCCGATCATTATCTTATCACTAACGATACTCGATAACGATAAAGGTTTGTTTTGGCACGTATTAAATATAAATATACTTGACGTGAACGCGGAAAAATTTAGTGGTTAAAGTTAAAATAATGGAAACCGATATGGACTCGTCAAATGGGCAGAAAATAAGCGAAACCTCGCGCCTATCAGAATGTGCTTATGCAATTAAGGCCCATCATGTACTAAATTCGTTTGGTATTCGAACGCATTTTGTATTTAATTTATTATGCTTCATTTATCGGAGATTTTACGAAAATACCGATAAGCTAGGTGTACCAAGAATGCATAAACTTTCTCGGGCTTTGTCGGGATTAACGAGCTATCAGAGCCACGCAGATAGTTAGCTTAGACAATCGGCTATGCAATTACAGGTTTCGATTTACGAGCATATTTAGTATAATCATTAAGATCACCATGAGCATGCCTTAATCATATTTAATTAGACATCAAATGTAATTCTCATAACATTCCAAAATATAGACATCATTTATAATTTCTAACTAGATATTGATAGAGCCGTGGTGGCCGAGTGGTTCGAGCAGTTGCCTGCGACGCAAAGGTCGCCAGTTCGAATCCCGACTGTACCAATGAGTTTTTCTGAACTTAAGTACAGTGATTAGTCACACCACGAGCTTTACGGTGAAGGAAAACATCGAGAGGAAACCAGGATACGTCTGAGAAGAAATTCAAAGGCGTATGTATAGTCGTGCTTGAGTAACGGCGATGGACTCGCCATCTGTCACGTTGGCACCTAATATATTCTGGCGGAAAGTGGGTGTGTGGGTATTACCTATTCACCTCTGCCTACCCCTTCGGGGACCCTTGTGGGAAGGCGTGAGGATGTATTATTGAAGCAGTTTTCGTTTCCACAGTACTACATGTTAGCACCTGGTATGTAAATATATTAATAGCCATATATGTATACATTTGAAAATAATACTTAACACATGACTGACTCAACTGTCGCGGTATTCCGTCGCAAGGCGTCTTTGTAATCAAAACCCTGTCACCTGAATTGAAGTGTTGAATAAGCTTTTTGTCGCTATGTGTAAGGAAAGTTAAAAGAATAATAGTACCCCCAGCAGTAGTATAATAAATAAATAAATAGACAAACTTTATGTACAAAACTTGATTAAGATCTCCGTGCTCAACTGTGACATGGTTACAAGAACAAAACAAAGCTTTAATTTGTTATCAATCTTAAATGACGAAAGTTACTCACTGCAAAAGAAATGCGTCTGTCTGAGCAACATTTTTGTGACCATTCACTTGCAAGGTCGTACACAGTCTTCTGTTACTTTTTATCTTAGCGTTGGCCGTTTATTTGCTTGTGGTTTCGTTCATTGCTGGTAAATTATACATGTATGTAGTCGGCTAGTCGCTTGTTTTTACGTGTTTCCGGGATCTGTGATACCTTTCGTCTAAGCTTTCGAACCATATGATTTTATATAACTCTATCTACCCCGTTAGGAATTCTGCGTGATGGTATGTATATATTTTAATTCATGAACATAGGCGATATGAAAAAAGGCCTGTTACATTTATTGCCTAATACATGGCGTACCTGTGTGGAAGAAGAGGCATATGAAAATCACGTTCCAACTGCTTTTAGATCAAATCGATCGGACACTCGTAGATGCGATCGTTGAGAGTACTCGTAACCGGCTAGCATGTATGAACAGACTGGCGAATGTTTATCTGAATGGATGTAGTGACTCTGCCTACCGTGTGGGAAGTCAGCGTAATGATATGTAGGCATGTATAAATCTTTTGTGCCTATTACCTCTGCCTACCCCGTGAGAGTGTCAGCGTGATGTATGTCAATGGCACGTCCCGCGGAAATTGATGATTGCCAGATCAAAGTGACCGCTTTTCATTGACAATTTGTGCCGCATCTAGCTTGTCAACCATTGTTAAGTAATGGGTTAGTATGTAATTGGAGTTACGTAAATGCGGCTTAAGTTCTGACAACTTTCGAATTACTTTCCAAGTAGGTAAGAAGATAGGTAGAAAAAATAATATGTACACATTTCTGAATGCACTCATATATTTAACTATAATAACCGGTTAACACCCTCTTTTCTCAGGCTTCTCAAATAGTTTCAGTTTTTCTATTACGACTAGTTATACATAGGGTGTTTAAATTTCTGTTCAAACGTATGTAAGTATCCTCTCGATGTTTTCCTTTACTTCCCTCCAGTACTTTTCGGATTCGAATTCCATTGCATTGCAGGCGACTACCTACTCTAACGCCAAGACGTAACCAAGGCGGTTAAATGAGTTTGAGTGGCGAATGAAATATTAACTATAACTAGGAGATATATATCCAGTGAAATGGGGATTCAAAAAGATTATCCTCTGCGTAGATCACCAAAAGGTGACCCTTTTGGGATGGCGTGAATGGCTACAATTATTTGAAAAACAAATTGATCTTCAATACCTTTGCGTTTTTTTTTATTGATAACAAAAAAACTCATTATATATTATTTATTACAGAAAATGGGTTTAAGTCTCGCTCCGGTGAAATTGTGACTGTTAAAATAAACTCACTTTCCACTTAAACTCAAAACAACTATGAATATATCGCGATTTCTCTTGAAACTGAATCCCAAATGACCAACGGAATATGCTTTTTGCGTACACTCGTTAGATGTAGGTACTTGTTACAACACTGCAGCGAAACGAAAGGCTTGCCGGTTCGATTCCCGTGTCGGCGGAGGCAGGGGATCTACTTTCGCCATCTGTCACATCTACATACAATGAATGGCTGTCTTTGCGTTGTGGCCACGAAATGCGCTGGTTGCACGCCATAAATACATGCAGTATGTAGATAGTTAGTTTTTTTGTTTGACCATTGTTCTCTAACTTATCTCCGGCGAAAATAATATATGATTATATAGAAATTTATATTATAATACAGAGAAATAATAAATATAAACTACCTATAAATAGAAAAAAGAATCCCAAAACTGTGTCACGTGGAAGAGTGCCAAGAAGACTGACGCTTCATCAGCATTGCCACGTTTTATGGCAATGCTGATGAATCAGCTAATTTATTATTTCCATGTGATGATGTCCAATCAGCAGTTTAGGCGTGAAACTTATGTGACATACAGAGGCTGCAACTTTTACCAATAGTAGCTTTATCCCACGTTAAATTCATATTTAAAGTGACTCAGGAAGTACAATATTACATCTATACTAATATTATAAAGAGGAAAGATTTGTATGTAAGTATGTTTGTAAGGAATTGGCTCAAAATGTACTGGACCGATTTTAAAAATTCCTTCACCATTTGCATGCTACATTATCACTGATTAATATAGGCTTTTTTAATTGCAAGAAAAAAAATATATTAATTATAAATAAAAATAATATAATAATATATAATAATAAAAAACTAAAATAATAGTACTCGAAACCGACAAGTATATATAAAGAGGCTGATGGAAGTAAATGATGCAAGTCTACAGAGATCTGGCGCTCTACTATCCCTGCATACCCCGTGAGGGACTCGGCATGATGATACGTATGTATGTATGTAATATAATATAGATCAAATACTTAATGATCTAAGCATATAAACAACTTTGTTTAATTCCATGTAGAAATTTCTATGGACGCCTCGATATGCTTTGGGGCATCAAAGTGGCTTATCACTTTCCATATATTTTTATTTAAAACACCACATTTAATGGCCACCTATCGCAGTTTCTCAGCGCGGAGAAAACTATGCCAGGGCAATGGATATAACGCCATTCCGTTAAACAACAGGTTGAGATCGCACTCCAGCTATTGATTAATTTGCATCGCCTTTATTACTGTACCTTAAAAACAAGTACTTCTATTGAGACGCAATTGTGTTGCTCTTTACTTACAGCGACTACGGATAAGGTGTAACGCTGACGAAAACGGGACCTTAAGTGTACGCTCTCGTCTGCATTCGATGCGGGCAGATACCGTTGTGTGTTAGGTACTATAGAATACACACCTTTTCCGCTCCTTAACCTACAAATTTATTTATAGAAAGACGTGGTGACCGAAGGGTACGCCGTTTTAGGTTTTAACCGCGTCTGTACCGCGAGTTTTTTTTTCTGCTCTTGTGTAAGAAGTTGATGAAATTACTAGAGAACATACGCTTCAAAAGATATTTAAAGAAGTATGTACAGTCGTGCTTGAAAGCGCTGATAGATTCGCACCCTCAGTGACGTTGGTACCTAAATACAATGTGTACATATGTGGCGAAAAGGTGTTGTTACATCTCTGTTTGGCCTCTCGGAGACCCATGCAGAGAATATTTTTTTTAGTGAAAATATATTATATCTCTAGTACTATATAGGTACTACTATAGTACTCGAAACCGATATATATCTCTGTTTAAAAGTGGGTGTGTGGATAATACCAACAAACATCTGCCTATCACTTCCGGGATCCTTGTGGGAAGGCGTATAGACATATTTAAATACATAAATACACGTGTCTACGTGTTGTCTATTGATAAGAGCCATGTATAGTGACTCGGTTTGCCAAAAATAAATAACATTTAGCCAAGGATCCCGGAACAATGATGCAATGCCGCGTACTTTACACAAAAACTTGGCGCCATCTTATTGTGTAGTGTTTTAGAAGCGCAATCAATGAACTACCTACGCTAGGACTATAAGCCTAGGGTTGCCACAACTCTGAAAACGATGTCTTAAAGGATGCAACGAGTTTTCTTTTGATTTAATTGCACTCACACCAATGCGTTTTGGATTTTTGGCATGGTTATCGTTGGTTGTTGTTGGCGTGAAAAAATAACCGTGGATAAAGGGCAGGTGGTCTCGTGTTTGGCGTAACAACTTGATGTGATTGAGCGACAACTTCTATGAATATGACATGCTGATACGGATACCGTCGTTAATAAAAATACAAATGCTGCTGACAAAATAGCTAGAAAGATAAAAATACAATCAGTAATTCACTGCTTAAACTGAACGAATAATGTCAAAGAACAGGAGTATGAAATGAAGCAGGTAGTCCGAAGGTTACATAAAAAATTGGCGCCATCTCGCAATTTTGAGACCATTTAATAAAGACAGGTTAATAATGGACTTTATTATCGACAGCAGGTAGATACAATGTTGAGCTACAATGGGAGCGTATTAAGTAAGTTTAATGAAATAGTTGAGGTCGGTATTAGAAAGAAAGAAAATAAATATTCTTCTCACGTGCGACACTGGCGATAAAATAAAGAAACTGTCGGCTATTATTTAAGTACTTTTAAGGGAGGTAGGGCATAACGGGTTTCCCGTTCGAATTTTGAAGTCCGTAGCCAAATAACAATGCTTTGTGTTGTTCCTACGCGGTGAATAAGGTTTCCAGTAATGAGCTCCTTGGGGAGGGGGTCGATTGTTATATTGTGTTGGAAGCAGAGGGATTAGTCCCATTATGCTGCCAGCACAGTATAACTCTCCGAACACAAGAGTGGCAACGCGCAAGTGTTACTTCGGCATTGTAAGCGTAAATAGGCTGCTGTAAACGTTGTTTGCCACTCTTGTTGTATAAAAAACCCAAGTAATAGAATTTCGAAGAATTCAAATTAAAAAAAATCCAACCGTATGAGGGTTAGACCCTGGTAGACTTGTACTACCTATCCCTCTACTACTAGTATGGGTAACTATTAGATGAAAGCCTTAAATTAGATACAGAGGCTGTAAACTCGTGCGCCGGCGTATGACGGCGACACACTTGCTATTTAAAATACTAGCTGTAACCTGCGGGTAACCGCATATAATTTTGGTTATCTACTCCCTTGTGTTGTAAGATTACCTATATAGCCAAAATATATGCTATTTAATGTTAAAATATTTTACAATTTGTATTAGTTACCTAATCGTGAAGATGTATTTTTTTTTTCAAAATGATTATTGCACTTAAAAGAATGCACGTATCAGCTTGAACTATAGTCCGCGCGAAACTAGTATTCGCGCCTTAGGTGGGCACGGGGGCAGGCGGGTTGCCTGGTGATCACAACGCACGTGAGATAGACATATCTCGAGATATAGTAATTTAAAATAACCCATACACAAATTAAACATATAATTATTGTGTCATTCTGACTTTCTAAATTTGATCGAATTTTATATTCCAAACTAGCTGTCCCGCCCAGCTTCGCCCGGGGGAAAAAGTTCATCTTCCTGAATCACGATCGCAGCGCCACCTATCGGGTCCAATTGTGATTTAAGCCATCCTATCTTTCAAGTTGAATCAAACTGCACATGGTGTGCAAATTTGATCAAAATCGGCTCAGTAGTTTCATCGCGGACAAAGAGCGTGACGCGTAATTTATATATATTAAAACTACAACACCGGCGTTCCATTTTTGATGAAAACGTATGTAGATGTAATATTTTAAACTTGTCTATTTATCGAAGGACTCGTCTCGAGATTGAAACCCATGTGTGTCCGTAACGAGTAGTAACACCAAGCGCCCCTGCCCCTCCGGCCCACCGCTCACATGCTTAAGGCGCGGCCAACTAGTTCCACTCAGACTATAATGCAACGTTTGCATATCAATCTATGACATAACAATGACGCAAGTTCCCCTGATAATATTGTATTGTTTTCGTATCGATAATTTTTCTTGGCCTCCTTATCTGCCCCAGCGTCCTTGATTCAGTACCATTAAGTATATACCTACATAATAAGGAAGCAACATATTGTAGTTTCTTGGGAAAACTAACCTAACTACTTATTTGATACCGACTCAAATAGTAATTTGTCAAAAAATTCAGTTCGATAAAGCTATTTATATCGTTACAAATCCGATCAGGAAGGCTTGATAATGAAATGATTATCTATAATTTGTAAATAATAATAATATATAATAATAATATATATAATATATCCTCACGCCTTCCCACAAGGGTCCCCGAAGGGGTAGGCAGAGGTGTATAGGTAATAAATACCCACACACCCACTTTCCGCCAGAGGTATATTTGGTGCCAACGTGACAGATGGCGAGTCCATCGCCGTTACTCAAGCACGACTATACATACGCCTTTGAATTTCTTCTCAGACGTATGCAGGTTTCCTCTCGATGTTTTCCTTCACCGTAAAGCTCGTGGTGTGACTAATCACTGTACTTAAGTTCAGAAAAACTCATTGGTACAGTCGGGATTCGAACTTGCGATCTTTGTGTCGCAGGCAACTGCTCGAACCACTCGGCCACCACGGCTTTTAATATAATTTGTAATACTCGTCCAATGGGATTTTTTTTGTATGTTTGGTTTACTTTAAAATCATTGTTGTTCCTAAACTTTAGGATTTAGTTCGTCACAATGGGTATGAAAACATTATTTACGGGGTAGGCAAACGTGCGAGTCTGAAAAAAAAAAAAAATTCTGCCGATTAATTTTATTAGAAAAAACTACATTATACGATATGATATGGTGACCCAGGTCGTACCCCAATCAAAGGCAAAGTCTAAATCCCACGGTGTCTCTCCTGCTAACCTTGCAAAGGAAAATATCCTAACGGACGTTTTCCTTTCGCAATATGCTCATGGTTTGACTAATCACTGTATTGTTTAAAATAAATCATTGGTACAATAGATCTCTTGTAATCAAATAAGCAGGCGACTGATTACTCAAACCACGCAACCACAAAATCGCCACTGAATTATTCATAAAGAAATAAATGTATTTTGTCGAGAGGAATCGATAACATTTTATTAGTGTATCATACAATTTTGTGAGTCATATCAAGCAAAAAGTATCTCGTGACGTATAGGGAAGTCAAAGAGATTGCGCAAGACAGAAAGAAATGGCATCAGAGACGCCGAGAACAGTCCAGCTAATTCAAACTTAGCAGCCTGGTAGCAAATATACAACTGCTGTTTATTGCAACACTATTTTATGAACCACGACTGTAATTACCCACCTAGGACTTCCTAGTTCCCATTGCATTCATTTGCATCCAACGTGAGTGAGATCTATTCATCTATGTAATACAACTAGTTAAAACAAGTGAATGTGGTAGAGGCGAAAGAAGTCTGTCCGGAGGCGACTGGTTTTTCCGCCGTAAGAGTCTCGACGTGATGATATGTATGTATGAATTATGTGAAGCAATTTTCGCGATTTTTCGACCCCCAAGTAAGATATCCCTAGATTTTGATCCCCTTAATTAAGATAGTGTGAGGTTCAGCTGGACTATTTCGCCCCAAACGTCTCACGTAAGTAAAGGACGCCCCTAATCAGAGCTTTCGTGTTTATACGAATATCTTAAAATCTAGGGAGATTAATTAATATGATACAATAAATAATGTATGTCCAGCAGTGGACTAGAGTGGGCTGATGATGATGATGATGATGATGAATAAATAATAAATACCTGGGACAATTCCACACAAATTGACCTAGTCCCAAATTAAGCAAAGCTTGTGTTATGTTAACTAGACGACGATATATTTACTTATATAGATAGATAGATACATAAATACATAGGACATCCAAGACTAAGGTACAAATATTCCTGTTCATCACACAAATATCTGCCCTCAGCGGGATTCGAACCCGTAACCTTAAGTTTCGCAGTCAGGAGCTCTAACCACTAGACCAGACGGTCGGCTATACAAATAAGGAAATAAAAGAAAACTATTGACTAACTTATAGTAACATCCGTGACGTCACAACCGGCATGTACGACGAAAACTTTTCTCCAAGGGCTCGACTGTTAAATGTTTCTCCCGTGTATCTAGTGGTATTTATCAACATATCGTGTCGTGTAGTCGTGATTAAGTCATCTCAATAATGGCTCGCTGACTGACAGCGCGCGTTGTGGTGTTACCCTTTTAGTATTATCGTCATATAACCTGTTCATTCAGGGTACTTACCTGTAAAACCTTTCCAACTTTCGCCGAAATTTGTCCACATCTTGAAACCAAACAGGTCTCGCACTCTTCTTCACTTTCAGCTCCTTTAACACGAACGCTCTAGCTTATGAATGATCGGGTATACATACATACATATACATAATCATCACGCCGAGTCTCTAACGGGGTAGGCAGAGAGAATAGAGCGCTAGTTCTTTCATTGTTCAACTTTTCATTAAGCGTGAAAGAAGATAAAACATTCCTGCAGTGCACAGAGTTGTGAGCGTGCATCAGGTGGACTTCATGATTTGCCAATCTGGACGAAGCGAAAGAGATATGTACCTAAGTCTCGAGAGAACTGGCGCTCTACTTTCTCTGCCTTCCCCGTCAGGGAGTCAGTGATATGTATGTAGATATGTATAAATACGTATCAATTCCGTGTGCCCCAACCCTAATGCTTTGGGCCTTGAAACAACAGCTATCTACCTATTGAAATAATAAGATGGGGCAACCCTATCGGCACGTCACCCGTCGCATCAGCGCATTCTGGCCGCACGCACAAGTGGGCGTATGTGACGCAATGTGATTCTTGCGTGACTGTTACTATAAAGGTGGTATGTTTGTATGTACTCGTTCGTATTATGTCGATTCTGTAATCTATAGCCTAGCTGTGGTTAACCGAATGCTTGTGTCATTTGGCAGGGTATTTTTACACAGTTCTTTATCATCAAGCAATCAATCTACAAAATTACAATGCAAATTGTCAAGTTTTATAGCTTATAATTACAAAAGTAAAAATATTCAATACAGGTGCAGTACACATGGAACACTTGTTGAGCGTAACATAGTAGGTACCTAAATATAATATTATCACCAACACAGCATCCGAGAAAAACCTACCAAGAGAGAAAATGACAAGCAATATCCCGGTTTACGTTTTCCTAGTTAGTTCCATTTGGAAAAAGATATTAATTATTAATAAAGATTACTTAAAGCACATGTGTATCTAGTTTCCCAGTATCAAGGCATATATAATATTGGATCTGTTACTAAAATGGCCAATTATCGAATATAACATTGATGGCTCCTTCGACACAAACAGTCGATTACTTGGCCCAAGTGAACTGTGTATTGAATTAATTTGGAAACATATTGTATTGCATGAAGAATTATTACATGAAAATATGTATTGTCCCTCAAGCCAGAATACAATAAAAGTTAATTAGTTAAATTAATTTCGCGATGGTAGGGTCGAGAGCAGTCATAAAATGTTTATTACACACGTGACTAGCATCGATAATCATCTTTGGCAATACATACAGAGCCCGCGGTCTCGGATTCAACTCACAGCTGACTTTCAAATAGGATGTAGCATATTAAATAGATTAGATAAGTTTCGATATTATTCTGGCAACAATATACAAATTGACACTTGACCAAAGGTCGTGTAATATTGCACGCTTCGATAAACCGATATCGCGCGATATGGAAACAGAGCCGCAATATGGTGAACGATAAAAACAACTGTTTTGAATTTATAAATAATACCTTTTATTAAGCGAAAACGAACTGCAGAGGCCAATGTTCTACATATGTGTCAGTCTCAGTCTCCGATCCCGAGGTCACTGACAGCACTCAATGCCCTCCTGGACTCAAGTGTAAATCCTGAATGTGATGTGCTGGCAGGTGAATGGAAGGTGATTTTGAATGAGTGTCTGGCATACGCAGAAAGAAGGCCATCTTCTTCTCGGTAATACATTTATATTAACCTTATTTATTATTGCTCATATGTATTTTTTAACTTATACCTCCACATTAGCGTAAATGACCACGTTGTCGTGCTAATTGTAAATAAATAAATAAATAAATAAATGTGAAAGTTTGTTAGTATGTTTGTTACTCAATCTCGCCACAAGAGCTGAACAGAATTTGATGATTTTAGCCCAGATAGTTTTTTGCGCGATTAACACTTAGCATAAGAAATTTGGTATTACAAAACAAAACTAATGCAATTTACCAAGAACTTTACGGTGATGGGAACCATGAGAAAACCTGGCTAGATCAGAGAAGAAATTCAAAACGTTTTTTATTCCATTCTTAGTAACGGCGATACATACGTTCGCCATCTCTAAAGTTGATACTAATCCATACATCTTTAGTCTTGCAAATATTTTTAATTGTAATAATAGCATTCCCTGGGCGGTTCTAATATAACCAAGTTTAACAAGCGGTTAATCTTATTTTCCGGGCTATAAGTAGTTTGGCTACAAAGGAATTGAATGTAGAAATCGATGGATTGAGATAAAAGGAAGAAGAAAAGAAAATAAATTAAGGTGGCAACACTACGCTATCCCGGACACGCTATAACAGATGTCGTGATTTAAAATAAGAACGTCTATGTCATAACTTAACCACCTTATGTCAAAGGAAAACAACTTTACCTCCCCAGTTATGCACTGACATCGTGCAGCGCTGTCACGATCGTGATAAATAAAAAATATATTGTATTGGTCGCCACGTTGTGACGTCATAGTGCACGTAACTTATAATAAGTGCAGAGAGAATCGTGACCGTGAATTTGTATGATATCGTGAATGGGTCTAATGAAATTGTTCGAGCAAATTGAACGTGACGCGACTACTTTAAGAGTAAACATCCATCCCGTGTATATTTTCTCTATTTTTATTTTATTTTTACATATCAAGGACGGGAACGTCAAGAGTACTCGAAACCGACGAGCATGTATGAAGAGACTGATGAATGTGGACGAAGCGAAAGAGGTATGTAAGTCTAGAGAGAACTGGCGCTCTATACTCTGCCTTTTTATTTTTAGACTATCAATTATATAGGCTTTTATCAGCCCACTGCTAGGCCAAGGCTACGAACTTTACGGTGAAGGAAAACATCGAGGGGGCCTGCATACGTTTAAGAAGAAATTCGAAGACGTATGTATAGTTGTGCTTGAGTGGTACTGAAACCGACAAGCATGTACAAAGAGACTGATGAATGCGATAGAGCGAAATAAATAAGGTAAATCTTTTGAGAACGTGCGCTCTGTTCTCTGTTCTCTGTTGACACGAGGGCGTGATGATATGTATGCATTGATTTATTTTTAAGTACGGCCAGTCCCTGTTCTGTGTTTAAATAAATTCTTTAAAATAACGCTATATAATTTTATGGAGGTTAATATTGAGCCATACATCAGCAGATAATGATAACTCTTTTGCCACATTCATTCAATTTAAATTTATAAAAAGCGTTGTGCCGAAATAACGAAAGGTAATTTGGCTCACAGTCATCCCATTACGGCAATAAGTGACCATTTACCCTCTGCCGGTCGCACAGTAAGGTAAGGTCGTGACCATACATGCACTTGTACTAAGATTTTATACTTCTACTAAACACCAACAAAAAGTCGTCGTGGCCAACTGGTCCGAATAGTTGCCTGCAACATAAAGATTGCAAGTTCGAATCACGACTGCACCAATGAGTTTTTCTGAACTTAAGTACAGTGATTAGGCTCACCACGAGCTTTACTGTGAAACTGGGAAAATATTGAGAGGAAACCTATGTACGTTGAGAAGAAATTCAATGGCGTATGTATGATCGTGCTTGAGTAACGGCGATAGACTCGCCATCTGTCACGTTAGCACCTAAAATATATCTCCGGCGGAAACTGGGTGTGGGTACCTACACACCTCTGCCTAACCCTCCGAGGACCTTTATCGGAAAGCGTCAAGACATGTATGACTAAAACCGATAATGTATATAACACAACACCGTGTCCCAAGAGCTAGAAATAATAATAATAATAATATATCCTCACGCCTTCCCACAAGGGTCCCCGAAGGGGTAGGTAGCTACAAATAAAAAACACCTATTGAGAAAAGATGAAAAGGCTGATTCTTTTTCTGGAACGTGTTCTGGTTTTTTTTGTGTCATTGTGTCACATTTCAGAAGGCGCGTCCAAACGTAACTCAACTCTTTAGGATATTGTAAGATGTGTTTGTAAACTGTTTAGATGAGGTGTTAGGTATTTAGTCTAGATATCCCAAAGTTATAGGCTGATGATGATGATGATGATGATCCTTAAGCTATAAGACATTCGAAAAATTTGGTTACGTATAATAATGTCTCCATCGCGAGTCGAGACCCCGGGTTCGATTCTTGGGTAGCGATTGAATCTGACCCTGCAGAAATCTTTTCACACCCTTCTTGAAGAACTCCATGCTGTACTCTCCAGGGAAAACTTCAAAAGGGAGTTCATTCCACAGCCCGATTGAACGCGAAAGCGAACCTGTCACGGATTTGCATATAAATCGGAGCCCAATATATTGTCAGCAAGACTACCAACGCTTAATATCTTCACATAACAATAACCTTAAAAGCTTTACCCTCTGCTATCCTTTGAGGGACTTGGCGTGATGAAGTGAACAAAAACCACCAGTGTAGGCACGCCCTATGAGCCATTACATTAACAATCGTAAAGCATTGTCTCTGTTCAATTCCATTAAATATAAAAACAAGGCTTGCGTTGATTAAAAGAGCCGCAATAAATCCTTACTGGGGCCGCCAGCGGGTCAACATCTTATGGTCACCCTACTCGTTACTATAGATACTAACTTATATTATCAATTTGATACTTTAATGGATTATACTACCACGCTCCCCAACAAGGATCCCTTGAGAGATAGGCAGGGGTGTATTAGCATTCACTCTTCGCTGGAGATATATTAGAAATAGTAACAGATAGCGAATCCATCGCCATTTTTTAATGCGTCTATGAATTTCTTCTCAAACGTACGTATGTTTCCTGTCGGTGTTTTCCTTCACAGTAAATTTCGTGGTATCTATAAAGATAATCTTTATGTTTGGAAAATCTCATTAGTACTGTCGAAAATTAATCATAACATTATAACGCGTAACATTATATTCCATTGATAGATATTTTTTACTAGCTTATGTCCGCGGCTTCGTCCGCGTGGATATCGAACAAGTAGCTTATGTATTTTCCTGCTAGAATCGGTTCTGCCGCTATGTCGTGTAAGACATACTTTATTACATAAGAACTTTGAATTTTCGGGATTAAAAAAATAAAATAAAGTAGCCTATGTCCTATTCCTAGGTATAAGCCTTATATCTACTACCTAAATATCAGTATTTCAACTTTCAGCCAAATCGGTTCAGCCGTTTTGGCGTGAAAGAACCGCAAACATCCAAACTTACAAACTTCACATTTATAATATTAGTAAGATAAAGCATTACCTATATTTTAATACATACATACATATCATCACGTCGAATTCCTAACGGGGTAGGCAGAGAGTATAAAGCGCCAGTTCTCTTGACTTACATACCTCTTTCGCTATATTTAATCCAGCTAATAGTAATCTACCTCTGTGCCAAATTTCATCCAATTCCATACAAGCGTTTTTGCGCGAAAGGCACAAAAATCCTCACTAACTTTCGAATGAACATTATTTATCTATTCTATCTTTTTTATAATTTCCTAAGTCAATAGACTGATCAAAATAGTTGGTTACAATTGGACCAACCATTGCCAAACTATTGTGCTTGTGTTGGCGGTCAACGGCCAACGTGTTTTTTGCGTCATTTTTTATCGCCCGTTCATTATCATATTACCTGTAATTTAATAATAATTGCGACTTTCACGGCTTACAATTTATCTGAATTATTAATTTAATTACACGAATATAAATAAATATGGCTGCTTTGGGAAATATGGTACTGTTAACAAGTCTCATGATTTCTTTAGACGATCATATCCAATGATTTGATTCCAGTGACAGCTCTGGATCACAACGAATCTTAATTATAATACCAGCTGTGCTCGCGACTTCGACCGCGTGGAATTTACAAAAAAAAATGGTCAGTTTCTAAAAATAAAAGTAAACTAAGTTACTCCTTTTATATCACTTCTCTGCCAGTAAAGTCCCGTCAAAATCGGTCCAACCGTTTCAGAGATTAGCCGGAACAAACAGACAGACAGACAAAAATTATAAAAAAAATATTTTGGTATATGTACCGTGGAACGGTATAAATCCATACGCTTTTTATTTTAATATTAGAAACAAACACTTCAATTTTATTTATTTGTATAGTTATGTATATTAGTATTTCGAGTTCTATCTTAAGTCTCGTAATGGTTGACCCATCGCAAGTACTTATCAGTCAGCCTCGCTATTGCAAATGTCCGTATCTGGTCAGGTTGGCTGTTCGCCTTCCTTGAGCTATATATAACTATCTGATAAGGTGCTCTTGGAGCCGAGTACAGTCTGAGTTTTTTTCTTCTTTAACGTGACTACGAATCTTATAACGTCTATAATATATTTCATTTCTTGTTTGTCCCTTGCCTATTGTAAATTCCATTTCTTCGGTAGATATATTTTTACACGCTTTATATTAGCTTCACCTGTATGTATGTATGTATGTATGTATGTATGTATGTATGTATGTATGTAACCAGATTTCGTTCAAACTTTGTAGACTTATCGAGGACCGATGACAATACACTAATAACTAAAAAGTAGAAAATAAATAATAGTTAAAAAAAACTAAAAAACACGCTTTTTATAGAAAACCGAACTAAAAAATAGACAATAAATTTCGACAATATCTTAAAAAGCGTGGGGTGCTTTTTAAGATCTTACCGAAATGATAATCACTCTACTAATATCTGTCAATAAAATATTTATAACTATTGACACCATGCACCCCACGCTTTTTAAGATATTATCGAAATTTATTTTCTATTTTTTAGTTCGGTTTTCTATAAAAAGCGTGTTTTTTAGTTTTTTTTTTGCAATCAAACTCAATATAGGATATACTGCGTATCAAACAGAGCGCACGTTTAACACTTAACTGGTATAGAAAAACAAATGAATTCCTACAAAAATAGTATCTCACTTATGTGGTAATTTCCAGGTAGTCACGATGCTGGTGTGACCACGGCGTGATGATGAAGCTCGACGCGCCTGAGAGACAGCACCGCTACCACAACCTCCTACACGACGACCATGCTAGTGAGTATCTCTACCTCTTCATATGTCGGCTATGATTGAGCTCAACTAGTTGTTTTAACTATTTACTCTTCAGTCCTGTTTTAATCAGTTCCTCGGTAATATAAAAAGTTATACTTATAAGACATACACCACTCAACATCTATTAGTTGTTATCGCGAATATGGTCCGCGGAAGACGAGACGAACATGCATGAAGAGATTGATTAGTGTGGATACGAAACTGATGTGGAAGTGTTGAGATCTGGCTCCACTCTATCTCTGCCCACCCCGTGATATACTGTTTTTTATACTATTAATGTGAATGTGTGAAACATGAGAGTTCTTTTTCGCTATTGCGGAGATTATTACATCGGCCTTTTTATGAAAACCCATTAAGGAAAATAATGAAGTCTGTTTACTCCTTTATAATTCTCCTACTATCTATCTCCATTATTTTAAACTACTAAGGTGATAAGCAAGCATGTGGCCCGCCTGATGGTAAGCGGTTACCGCCACCTTTAGACTTGGAGTCCTTTTCATATGTAGATGTCTACTGGAGGTAATATTTTTATGTGTACAAAGTTATCAGTTAAATTTTATAATGTATTTGCAATTTTATTCTCACATGTCTGTTCAATGGTACAGTAATTATATTACTAGTGAAGTTCCCATGTTTCTTATGACTATTAAACTCTGCGTGTAATGACTATGTACAATCGGGCTAGATATCTTTGTTACCTTGGCATGTATATGGACAATTACGTGGTTACGTTTTTGTCTCATACAAACACTATAAGATTATTTAGTTTGCTAATTCCGAAACCTTATTTTGACAAAAAGTGGAGGCCATCTACTACATGCCAACTTTAATAAGGTATAGAATACCTTCGTGCCTTCCCACAAGGCTTGCCAAAAGGGTAGGCAGACCTATAAAATCCGCCTCTCACCGAAGCGTGACGAGCTGGCGAGTCAATCGTTGTTTCAGAAGAACCGCTATAGTTATGTCTTTGAATTTCCTCGCAAATGTATGTAGGTTTCTTGAAGTTTTCCTTCACCGTCAGTCCCGTGGTGTGATTTATCACTGTACTTGAGTAATAATGTACAATAATCAAGAGAGGTAGGGCATAACGGGTTTCCCGTTCGAATTCGGAGCTGCCCGACTGGGGCAGGACCTCCACCTTACAGAAGTCCGTAACCAAATAACACAATTTTTTGTGTTGTGTTCCTACGCGGTGAATAAGGTTTCCAGTAATGAGCTCCTTGGGGAGGGGGGAGGATTGTTACATTGTGTTGGAAGCAGAGGGATTAAACCTCTGCTTCCAACACAATGCCAACACACTATAACTCTCCGAAGAGAGAGCCACAGAGTGGCAACGCGCAAGTGATACTTCGGTATCGTGAGCGTGAATAGGCTACGGTAACCGTTTCCCATCAGGTGGGCCGTATGCTTGTTTGCCACTCTTGTTGTATAAAAAAAAAAGAAGGAAATAGTGGAACATGATGAAGTGTATTTATTATATATGGTTCATCATTATCAGTCAGGTCGATGAAACTGCGTCATGGAGTGGAGCTGAATGAGGATCGATTCAAGTTGAGAGTAGAGTGATTATATAGTATTCAAGAGTAGAGTGCAGAGACAAGGCAAATGTATTGCCGAATGAATGAATAAATAACACGGGTAAAAGCTTTACTCTTAAGATCGTGCTCATAGCCCCACTACCAAACTGGACAGCATCAATCTAACCCAATCAATCAGTTTTTATATTGTCTGAATAGATTGCAAGGCAATTAGTTAATTTAACTTGAACGATTGACGTCTAAAACGTTTTTAAATCAACACTAAACGACACAACGTTTGGAACAAGTTGTAATTACGGCGTTGTAGCGAACACACGTTAGGTAATGCTCGTAACGTGTTATTATGTCTTAATAGGTCGTTGGTTCCATGTGGGAGCCAATATTGGCTGTACATTTATCAAATAGACTACTTTTAGACTACTTTTTATACCACCAAGATAGCAGAGGAAGAGACCAACAATAGTATGCATTAATATTTTCATACTCTACTCTAATGTACCTTTAGAACATTCCACTTTCTGAGGATCTACAAAAGGAAGCGTTATCTGCACAGTGCTAGAAATTTTAACTTTTCCAAATAAGATGCAAACAATCTTGCAGGCCGCCAGATGTTAAACGGTTACCGCTGTATATGGACGTTTGCAACACGAGGGGAATCGCTCGCCTGTTGTCGACCTTACATAAACCTTAAAACACTTGAAGAACACCATGTTATACTCTCTGGGGAAAATCTGAATGGGAAGTTGGTTCCAATGTTTGGAGAGATATAGCAAATGACGAAACTTGCAAGTAACTTGGACCTTCTAAGTCTTCCAAGATAATTTCTTGTGTCCCTTTAAAATGCTTTGTAGCAGGTAATTAATGTACTCTTGCTTAAAAAACCGTGTTGGTCGAGTAGTTTCCTGCAATACAAAATTACATGTTCGAATACCGACTGTACCAATGAGTTTTTCTAAACTTAATCAAGTTTAGTGATTAGTCACACCAATTTGAGTGAAATTCAAAACTAGAGCAGAAGCAATCGCAGCAAATGCTGCAGATGGAGCAGATGGATACAAATGCAGTGCCAGCGTGACAGATGGAGATGGACTCGCCATCTGTCACTTGGCACTGCATTTGGCATTTGAACGGAATAAGTACATATTTGCCATTACTTAGTGTTAGATCTCTCGTTACAGGTTCGTGGAAACACGGTATAATGTTTTATTGCGTTCTTGCATTATTCTTGGAAATAAACAGTGCGATAGTATTAATACTGAAGACATTCAACGTTTTTTTTTCATTCTTGATAAGTTAACGTTTATTTCCAGCTGTCAGAACTAAAGTTTATCCATTGTTTTATGTTATCTGAAACAATACGGATAGCTGAGCAAGGTCTCGACTCTCTCAGTCGACGGTTTAAAGCAGCTTGTGCTTTTAAATATATTTTATTCAACGTAAGGGAACACACAAAGAACGTGAAACATTGAAAACAAAATTACCGGCGTTTCTTAGAAAAAAACCTATCATGGGAAGAAACAATCTCCCTGGTCTTCACCACGTTCCAACACCGCAGCGCGCGGTACTCCTGGTGCTGCAAGCGTCCATAAGCTGTAACCATATACCATCAGGCGGAACGCGTGCTTGTTTACCACCCTTGTGGTATAAAAACAGAATTAAGGGACGGATTATCATACTACGAGAATTCGTTTACCTATATGTTGAAAAAAAAACGTTAACAGTATTAACGGTGTGGGGTGCAGCCGTGCGTGACTACACGTCAACAAAGCGCAGGAAATGGCGCCGGAAGTCAGGTGTGCGAGCTGAGCGGTGGGGCAGTGTTGTGTCTGTATATACAATTAGATATCACAGCTTATCTCCTATGAAATCTGAACTTGGATCGCGATTATCCTTATGTGTGATAACATATATCTTAACGCCTTACCACAAGGGTCCCCTGTGAATCTTCACTATGTATGTTTAATTTTAAATTGTCAGTTTTATTGGATAAAACATTTACACATTTTTTATACCACTAAGTTTGCAGTCGACCACGCCATCCGCCTGATGGTATGTGGTTGTTATTGATTATTAGCCTGCTAAGATTGAACGGTGGTCAAATATGCATAGGTGGTCTAATACTGGCAGGGAAATTGTTATCAGCCGGCTTAAAAAAAGAGGACGTTCTGAATTCATCGGATTTATTTTACTGCATTCTCAAACCAGTGTGCTAAGTACACAATTAGTAGTTGCACAACTATTGTCACCAGATACGGTGATTGCGTGTAATTATGACGGCAAGACCCTGGCCCCGCCGCCATCATGCCAGTATGGCCGCCTACGAGGCGCGTGCGCTTTGATCCAGTATAGAATAATTCACAGAACAGAAGGTAGCATTGATGAAAACTCGATGCCTTAGAGGTATCTAATATTGACTGGAGTCGAATAATCATTTCTGGGGTCGAAGGACCAATTGTAAGCTGACGATATTTTTAATAATACCTACTCAAAAACTATAAGCATACGTGTCTTTTGAATAATATTGTAAATGCAACATTTTGTATGGAGGTTTATTACTCAATGATTGCAAAACTGCAGAACCGAATTAGATGAAATTTGCCACAGAGATTATTAGCTAAGATTATAACATTGTTATTATTATTGGTGAATAAGGTTTCCAGAAATGAGCTCCTTGGGGAGGGGGGAGGATTGTTACATTGTGTTGGAAGCAGAGGGATTAAACCCATTATGCTGCCAACACACTATAACTCTCCGGACACAGAGGGCAACGCGCAAGTGATACTTCGGTATCGTGAGCGTAAATAGGCTACGGTAACCGTTTCCCATCAGGTGGGCCGTATGCTTGTTTGCCACTCTTGTTGTATAAAAAAAAAAAAAAGAAGCTGGAATACCACATCGGGCATGGTTTATACTAGAAAAAGACTAATATAATAAAATTTAAGTGAGTGAAACCACGGGGCATAACTAGCAACATACCTACAGGGTGTCTTTAAAAATTATCAGTTGTCTTCTAGAAGTTTTCTGAAATTGTGAGTATATGTTCAGGACGAAGATGTAAAAATAGGTCAATATATATCATTCTTTATTTGCTTCTCCTAATTGTGCCCTATTTAAGCAGCTGTCGTATTTTCTTAGACAGCCAGTGTATGCGTTAGCTTAATCTTTGTCCTCCGTACCCACAGCGGCGCCGGCGGCGTTTATTTAACCCACGGCGGCATTGTTTAATACCTTTATGGCAAAATGCAGAATGTTACATCGAGGTAACCCTCTGCTAATTAGCCTCTTGCCAGGCTAATAGCAACCTTAGCATACTTAAAATTAGGCAAGGTATTCACATAGAAGCGTGTGGGCTTACTAATACATGGAATCAGCGATTGTGTATGTTGTTATTTAGTTCGTTGACTTTGAACGATAGTGAATTTTATCGCGTTCGCTCTTTGCTATGTGACCTCAAATTCCACTACTCACCTAAAATTTACGTTAGAAGTTTGAAGAGTTCGTTCCAGAGATAAGATTAACCACTTTACACTATATAAGACAAAACTGGCATTTGAAACTGAGAATTGAGATACGAATTTTAGGAAGTTTTTTTAATCCATCTACCTCAGGACTCCGCGTAAGTCAGATAGACCAGGGGTTCTAACTGGGTCTGTTTAATGATGTACGTTATTAAGTAAGCTGTGCCTACGTTTTCTGCCGCGTGATAAAAAATCATTATTTATACTTATTAGGGACTCACCGTATTTATGTATATTGTAAATACTCGAGCCTTAGCAAACGTGCTTTTTTTTATTACTAGCTTTAGAAATTAGGCTGAATAGTTCAAGTAGTCACCTGCAAGATTCGAGACCCCGATTGTGCCAATAACTTTGTTTTTGAAAGGTAAACATTGAGAAGTACCACACCGCGAACCAACAGACGACTTATGTTTTTTTCATTAAACGTTTAAGAAAAACTAAGCCGTGTAGAGTCGTGCTTGAGAAACGGCAATTAGATCACGTTGTCACTAATATATCTCCGAAGAAAAAACATTTTTTGTAACAACCCCCTTTCGGGGCGCTTGAGGGAACGCTTAAGAGTCCCAAGAATAATAAAAAAAAAAACTAAAAAACACGCTTTTTATAGAAAACCGAACTAAAAAATAGAAAATAAATTTCGATAATATCTTAAAAAGCGTGGGGTGCATGGTGTCAATAGTTATAAATATTTTATTGACAGATATTAGCTTTTCTAGCTTTATTAGCACCTCACGCTTTTTAAGATATTATCGAAATTTATTTTTTATTTTTTAGTTCGGTTTTCTATAAAAAGCGTGTTTTTTAGTATTTTTAACTATTATTTATTTTCTACTTTTTAGTTATTAGTGTATTGTCATCGGTCCTTGATACGTATGCAAAGTTTCAAATTAATCAGACTTCTGGAAACTGATGAAAATTAAGTTCAAAGATTCCGTTACATACATACATAGATACAACCCAAGCTAATATAAAGCGTGTAAAAACTGAGCTAAGCTGCCTATCAACTTGTCAAACCAACCCGTGAACGGTTGGGGTAAAAATGGGCCACGCAATCGTAATCTTATCTTAATCGTTGACTTCCAGCTGCAATTATAAAGGCAACTTCGCAACTTGCGACAAAAAGTCGATTGCGTCTATTGACCTTCGCCAGTAAAGTGCAAAGAAGTAAGGAACCTTACAGGGGTCGAACTTGGAACTAACGTCTTAACTAGAAGAAACGCATATAGGTATGTGTATTCATTCATTCATATGATCACGCAGAGTCCCTAACGGGGTAGGCAGAGAGTGTAGAACGCCAGTTCTCTCGAGACTTACATACCTCTTTCACTTCGTCCACATTCATGAGCCTCCAAACATTCTAGCCGGTTTCGAAGACTCTGGACGTTTCCATCTTTCGAGTGTCCGATCTATTTGATCTAGGTAGTTGGAACGTGGTCTTCCTCTGCCTCTATATGTACATATATATTTGTTTTATATATAGATAAAGCAAATAAGTATAAGCCGTGGTGGCCGAGTGGTTCGAGCAGCTGCCTGCGACGCAAAGGTCGCAAGTTCGAATCCCGACTGTACCAATGAGTTTTTCTGAACTTAAGTACAGTGATTAGTCACACCACGAGCTGAACGGTGAAGGAAAACATCGAGAGGAAACCTACATACGTCTGAGAAACAATTTAAGGACGTATGTATAGTCGTGCTGTAGTAACGGCGATGGACTCGCCATCTGTCACGTTGGCACCTAATATACCTCTGGCGGAAAGTGGGTGTGTGGGTATTTCCTATACACCTCTGCCTACCCCTTCGGGGACCCTTGTGGGAAGGCGTGAGGATATATTATATTTTATAAATAAGTATAATGTTTATTGGCACAATGTATAATGAATTTATCATGATAACACGTTCACTCAATATCTAGGCCAAGACTATTTCAAACGAGCAATTGTCACTAACTAGCCTAATACTACTATACTACGTATAATAACCTTAACATTACTATATAATATAACATAAATGGAAATTCGACGCCACGCTGATAACGTGATATAAAAATGCAAATCGTATACATATATGTATAGATAAAATAAAATAAATGTCTCTACTTATGTCCTTGATAGACTTTGAAACCGATGTGCCCCAAACCGGTTTCAATAAAAGGCAATAATGCGAAAACTATGATCAAAAAAAATACGTTCCATTTCCTTAGATCAAATCGATGGGATACTCGAAAGATGGAAACGTCTGGAGTCCTCGAAACCGGCTAGAATGTTTGAAGAGGCTCTTGAATGCGGAGCAAGTGAAAGAGTTATGTAAGTCTAGAGGGAACTGGCGCTCTACTCTACTGCCTACCCATTGAGGGACTCGCCGTGGTGATATGTATGTAAAACAATTGGTAAAATATATTTATTTTTTAACTCGTGTGATAAAAAGGTAGAGTCGATTGATAGACAGCGTGGCACGATTGGAGAAAATCTTCTGTTTGCGATATCTTTCACTTACGTCAATAGCGATAAATAATGATAATAAATAAGATAGTCGTAATAAAAACGTTGATGTGAAAGACTCATTTGTTATATATACAAAATAAACCATGTTGTTATTATGGTGACGACCTTGCTATTTGTCACGTTGGCATCTACAATATATCTACCTATACACCTCTGCCTACCACTTCGGGGACCCTTGTGGGAAGGCGTGTGATTATTTGTATTAAACACTAGTGCCCCGCGGTATTATCCTACAAATTTAAAAAAAAATATCTTATCGTCTTTTTGCCAATTAACATATCTTTACAAATACCGAATATGAACGTTTGACAAGAAATTCATAGGCATATGTACAGTGATTGGGTAAGTAACGACGATGGACGCACCATCTATCATGTTGGCACCTAAAATATATCTCTGGAGGAAAGTGGATGTGTAGGTACTACGTACACACTTCTACCTACCCCTTCGGGACTCTTGTGGGTTAATCGGGTAGTTTTTGCGTAAAAGAAGAACAAAACGATATTCGCGAAGGTAAATTTTAGTACTTAAAATATATTTTGTTAAACAGGATACGTGAGCCAGATGGGCCTACTAATAAGGACAGGTGTATCAACAGGCGGCTAGGGAGCAAAAAAAATGGGGTTGGTTCGAAGACCACATTTTTTAAATAAAAAAGTTAGCAAGCATCTGGCCAGTTTAATGATAAGCTGTTAAAGAAGTCTATATGCGTAAGCAATACCTGAAGTAAAAAACTTATGTCAGTCTCCTTCAATAACCTATCTGTGTGGCAAATTCCACCCAAATCCGTCCGGTCAGTAGTGTCAGCGTTAAAAGGATACAAACTTCCTCACAAGTTTCTTAAAGACTATTGTTGAGTACCTAGTACCAGTCAGCTACAATCTTACGTCTATTGTGGAGTACCTAGTACCAGTCAGCTACAATCTTACGTCTATTGTGGAGTACCTAGTACCAGTCAGCTACAATCTTACGTCTGTTGTGGAGTACCTAGTACCAGTCAGCTACAATCTTACGTCTATTGTGGAGTACCTAGTACCAGTCAGCTACAATCTTACGTCTATTGTGGAGTACCTAGTACCAGTCAGCTACAATCTTACGTCTATTGTGGAGTACCTAGTACCAGTCAGCTACAATCTTACGTCTATTGTGGAGTACCTAGTACCAGTCAGCTACAATCTTACGTCTATTGTGGAGTACCTAGTACCAGTCAGCTACAATCTTACGTCTATTGTGGAGTACCTAGTACCAGTCAGCTACAATCTTACGTCTATTGTGGAGTACCTAGTACCAGTCAGCTACAATCTTACGTCTATTGTGGAGTACCTAGTACCAGTCAGCTACAATCTTACGTCTATTGTGGAGTACCTACTACCAGTCAGCTACAATCTTACGTCTATTGTGGAGTACCTAGTACCAGTCAGCTATAATCTTACGTCTATTGTGGAGTACCTAGTACCAGTCAGCTACAATCTTACGTCTATTGTGGAGTACCTAGTACCAGTCAGCTACAATCTTACGTCTATTGTGGAGTACCTAGTACCAGTCAGCTACAATCTTACGTCTATTGTGGAGTACCTACTAAAGCACGGTCGCGGAACAGAAAGAATTTCGTACGATAACCTATTATTACCCATCTCTGTCACTCCCGCGTAAATATAATGCGTCTCGCTCGCACAGATGCAATGACCGCTGTCGCCAGGGATTGAAAACCGTTTAATTGAGACCGTAAGGTTTGTTCTTGCTTGCGTCTGGTGTTTTGGTCGCAATTAAAAGTATTTGACATGATTCATAATTTTTGAATAACTAACGACATTCCATCTTGGGATGCGTTAGTGCTCGTTCAATTTTGAAACACATTTATCTTAGTTTGTTGTTATTTGTTAGTTTTTGTTGTCTTGTTTTAATTGTTAAGTGGTTTCGTTGATTTGTTAAGTTTAATTTACTGTTTTAAAATGGAACCAGTGCCGTCTACCTCGCGTCCATTCAAGAAGTTTGTTTCTCCGCGGAAGAAAAGAAAAATGTCACACTTTAGTGAATCTGAGAAGGTTATGATTATTAACGTGTTTAAATACATTAAGGAATCCTGGCCTGCCGATAAATATCCTTCAAAAAAAGAAATGAAGGACAAAACAGCCGATATCTTGGGCATTTCAAAATCGGCCATATATCGTATTTTAAAAGAATATACCGAAACAGACACCGTCAAGCCGGCTCCTTCACCGAAAAAACGACTCTCAGTAATTGAAAAGACTGATGAGTTCGATAAATCGTGCATCAGACGAATAGTGCACAGCTTTTATTTAAAAGGAGAGTTACCTACAACAAAAAAGGTACTACATGTCATAAATGCAGACGAATCCTTACCAAACATGGGCTTGACATCGTTGAAACAATTACTAAAACATTTAAAGTTTAAATATGTCAAACGAAGGCGAAATAATTGTTTGATCGACAGAGATGACATAGCATTGTGGCGTATTAAATATTTGAAAAATATAAAAACTTACGACAGCAACAACGACCAATATATTACTTGGATGAAACTTGGGTAAATGCGGGTAAGACCTTTTTTTTTATCCATTTACTGACTGAATTAAATCCATACTAATATTAAAAATATGAAAGTATCTCTGTCTGTGTGTCACCTTTACATGGCTAAACGGCTGTTATGATCTTGATAATCCTATTAATATTATAAACGCGAAAGTTTGTGAGAATGTATGTATGTTTGTTTCTCTTTCACGCTAAAACTACTGATTGGATTTTAATGAAACTTTACAATAATATACCTTATACATCAGAATAATACATAGGCTATGTATGAACCACAGGCGAAGCCAGAGGGAACAGCTAGTATTAAATAAATATACTTGGTATCAAGAGCAAAGACAGGATCGACAAAAGCGATTAGTGATCCCCTGAGTTGTTTGCAATATTAAGTGGTTAAATGTTTATACTTATGATAATTTTATTCATTATCTTTTTAGGGCACACTGTAGGCAAAGTGTGGGAAGATACTACAGTGCAGTCACGAAAACAAGCATTTTTGGGGGGTTTGTCGACGGGTGCCAAGAATCCTACTTCCAAAGGCAACCGGTTAATTATTTTACATATAGGAAGTGAAAAGGGATTTGTCCCAGAATCGGAATTGGTGTTTGAATGCAAAGGTACAGGCGATTACCACGAATCGATGAATGCAGTCAAGTTCGAAAATTGGTTCCAAGCAATGCTACCGAAACTTGAACCAAACGCAGTGGTTGTAATGGATAATGCCAGCTACCACTCACGGCGCCAGGAGAAAATTCCAGTAACACGTTGGAAAAAATCAGACATCCAAGAATGGCTTTCATCAAAACAAATTTTTTTTGAAGCAAATGAAACAAAGGTCCAGCTCTTGGAAAAGGTGAAAAACGTTAAAACTCTGTACCAATCGTATGTAGTCGATGAAATGGCAAAAGCAGTTGGTGTAGAGGTATTGAGATTACCTCCATACCACTGCGAATTAAATCCCATCGAACTGGTGTGGGCAGACGTCAAGGGGTATGTAGCTCGGAAAAACACAACATTTAAGATGGTAGCTGTCAAAAAGTTGCTCCAGGAGGCTTTAGCCAACATTACAGCAGAAAAATGGCAAAATTGCATAAGTCACGTCAAAAAAGTGGAATCGAAACTAGGTGGACTAGATGATAATGTAGACAAAACTGTCGATTCTTTTGTTATAAATATGACAGGCGAGACGTCATCAGAAAGCAGTTACTCTGATACAGACGAATCGGATTCGGATTTATGATTTTTTTATTTCTACCAAATTGGTAATTTTAAGACGATTTTGATACCTCTGGTCTGTCTGCCCCTCTGTTCTGTCTGTTTCAGTTAACTCGGGAGTATTCGGGAGCAGTCGGTGCCGCTCGGGTGCGTTGGTACCAAAATGACGGCGTGAGACATGACGCCACTCGATACTCGACCACGACAGAGGAATAACACATCTGTGATTCAGTTTTATATTGAGATATTATTGCAAAATTGTTATAAATAAAAGTAATGGAATGTCTGAAGAGTTTATTGTTTAACAAAATACTTAATAATAATTTATTTAATAAGCTAGTTTTTTTCTATCCTTCAAATATTTCATGCAAACCACACATATAAAAATGTTTGTGACCACTGTCAGTAGGTAAAGAGGTCATTGTACGAAATTCTTCCTGCTCCGCGACCGTGCTTTACCAGTCACCTACAATCTTACGTCTATTGTGGAGTACCTAGTACCAGTCAGCTATAATCTTACGTCTATTGTGGAGTACCTAGTACCAGTCAGCTACAATCTTACGTCTATTGTGGAGTACCTAGTACCAGTCAGCTACAATCTTAC
This sequence comes from Drepana falcataria, assembly GCA_945859725.1. Classification (NCBI taxonomy): domain Eukaryota; kingdom Metazoa; phylum Arthropoda; class Insecta; order Lepidoptera; family Drepanidae; genus Drepana; species Drepana falcataria. The sequence goes on from OX243935.1 coordinate 10,769,827, forward strand.
GTCTATTGTGGAGTACCTAGTACCAGTCAGCTACAATCTTACGTCTATTGTGGAGTACCTAGTACCAGTCAGCTACAATCTTACGTCTATTGTGGAGTACCTAGTACCAGTCAGCTACAATCTTACGTCTATTGTGGAGTACCTAGTACCAGTCAGCTACAATCTTACGTCTATTGTGGAGTACCTAGTACCAGTCAGCTACAATCTTACGTCTATTGTGGAGTACCTAGTACCAGTCAGCTACAATCTTACGTCTATTGTGGAGTACCTAGTACCAGTCAGCTACAATCTTACGTCTATTGTGGAGTACCTAGTACCAGTCAGCTACAATCTTACGTCTATTGTGGAGTACCTAGTACCAGTCAGCTACAATCTTACGTCTATTGTGGAGTACCTAGTACCAGTCAGCTACAATCTTACGTCTATTGTGGAGTACCTAGTACCAGTCAGCTACAATCTTACGTCTATTGTGGAGTACCTAGTACCAGTCAGCTACAATCTTACGTCTATTGTGGAGTACCTACTACCAGTCAGCTACAATCTTACGTCTATTGTGGAGTACCTAGTACCAGTCAGCTATAATCTTACGTCTATTGTGGAGTACCTAGTACCAGTCAGCTACAATCTTACGTCTATTGTGGAGTACCTAGTACCAGTCAGCTACAATCTTACGTCTATTGTGGAGTACCTAGTACCAGTCAGCTACAATCTTACGTCTATTGTGGAGTACCTAGTACCAGTCAGCTACAATCTTACGTCTATTGTGGAGTACCTAGTACCAGTCAGCTACAATCTTACGTCTATTGTGGAGTACCTAGTACCAGTCAGCTACAATCTTACGTCTATTGTGGAGTACCTAGTACCAGTCAGCTACAATCTTACGTCTATTGTGGAGTACCTAGTACCAGTCAGCTACAATCTTACGTCTATTGTGGAGTACCTAGTACCAGTCAGCTACAATCTTACGTCTATTGTGGAGTACCTAGTACCAGTCAGCTACAATCTTACGTCTATTGTGGAGTACCTAGTACCAGTCAGCTACAATCTTACGTCTATTGTGGAGTACCTAGTACCAGTCAGCTACAATCTTACGTCTATTGTGGAGTACCTAGTACCAGTCAGCTACAATCTTACGTCTATTGTGGAGTACCTAGTACCAGTCAGCTACAATCTTACGTCTATTGTGGAGTACCTAGTACCAGTCAGCTACAATCTTACGTCTATTGTGGAGTACCTAGTACCAGTCAGCTACAATCTTACGTCTATTGTGGAGTACCTACTACCAGTCAGCTACAATCTTACGTCTATTGTGGAGTACCTAGTACCAGTCAGCTATAATCTTACGTCTATTGTGGAGTACCTAGTACCAGTCAGCTACAATCTTACGTCTATTGTGGAGTACCTAGTACCAGTCAGCTACAATCTTACGTCTATTGTGGAGTACCTAGTACCAGTCAGCTACAATCTTACGTCTATTGTGGAGTACCTAGTACCAGTCAGCTACAATCTTACGTCTATTGTGGAGTACCTAGTACCAGTCAGCTACAATCTTACGCCTATTGTGGAGTACCTAGTACCAGTCAGCTACAATCTTACGTCTATTGTGGAGTACCTAGTACCAGTCAGCTACAATCTTACGTCTATTGTGGAGTACCTAGTACCAGTCAGCTACAATCTTACGCCTATTGTGGAGTACCTAGTACCAGTCAGCTACAATCTTACGTCTATTGTGGAGTACCTAGTACCAGTCAGCTACAATCTTACGTCTATTGTGGAGTACCTAGTACCAGTCAGCTACAATCTTACGTCTATTGTGGAGTACCTAGTACCAGTCAGCTATAATCTTACTATCAATCTTATTCTCTTAATCTTTATTCAAATAAAAGTACATTTTGGCTGCTACTCTAAACTCTTGTTTGTACTATAAAATGGCAAACTTACATACATCATCACGTCGAGTCTCTAATGGGGTAGGCCTTGAGAGTAGAGCGTCAGTTCTCTCTAATCCTTACAGACCAGAGTAGACCATCCACAATAATCAGTCTCCTAATGCTCGCTTTCGGGTACTTTAATCGATGTCAAACTTAGACATGGTTAAATATAATATAATAATATTATATAATAAATACCTGGGACAATTCCACACAAATTGACCTAGTCCCAAATTAAGCAAAGCTTGTGTTATGGTAACTAGACAACGATATATTTACTTATATAGATAGATACATACATAAATACATAGGACATCCAAGACTAAGATACAAATATTCGTGTTCATCACACAAATATCTGCCCTCAGCGGGATTCGAACCCGCGACCTCAAGTTTCGCAGTCAGGAGCTCTAACCACTAGACCAGACGGTCGTCAAATGTTAGTAGTGTATCGTTTTCTTTAAAATGTAGATTTCCTGTTACACCAAAGTCTGTCTAAGCCACGCTGTGTCCGATAAGGTGATCAAACAACACAACATTCTTCGGTTGATAAATTAAATGGGGCTAGTGACCCAGTCGGAGTAGAGTGCAACGATATTTTAATAAATAATGTACCATACTTTCTTCGTTTCGGTAACAAAGTACCTGAGTTAATGGGTGTGATCCAACATATGCCATCCACGAAGACGCGCCCCACCAATTTCTAGTCGAGACGGTTGCGAGATGCGGCGATTATGACCCCAGTCTATTAATTGTAGTGTGCGTGTGCACTCATAGGTAATCAGTTAATACTCAAAGATTAGTGGAAGGTTGCACACTTACACTTTAAACTATGAGGAAGAATAGTGGGTTGAGTCTTCGTGGATGGCACTATAATACGATATACGATTATAAATAGAAAGTTTGTGAGGATGTTCGTCAATACTTCTATCACACAAAGATTAATGAACGGAATAAGATGTAATTTGGCACAGAGAAAGATTAACACAAAGAATAGATTATTAACTTATTCAGTGGAAATTCCATAAATAACATCTTTCGATGAAATACCAATTTACACGTTTAAACCTGATTACCTAAATGTCTCTCGACAACACGGTGACTAGTTGTGACCGCATCTGTGGCTATAAGCAACTACAATTCTCATTTTAAGTTACCTAATTGAAACCCTTCCGCAAAGCGTTTATTGTCACGTTCTTAACGTCTGCTGGCATTGCTGTGTTTCAAAACAGTTTTATGTATTCTAGTGCCGTGCTCTTTTTCTATGTTCTATGGTAACGATCAACCGAGATAAGGACAAATGTATAAGTATCTTGGTGACAATTAACCGAGCTAACTATTTAATTTTTAGATCTCCAACAAAGAATACACAAAAAGTGCACAAATACAATTTGTACAGTCTTAGGCAAGCAAGTGCCTTCAGTTACAGGAGACCACAGCGTTGATATTTGTACTATTTACGTCTATGTGACATGGTAGCTATCAACCGAGGTACTATATATATGCTGTATCTTGGTGGCAATCCACTCAGGTACGTTATAGATATATGTGTCTTGGTGGCAATCAACCCAGGTACAATTACAAGCCACACCTTATCATAATATTTAAAAGTTACATAAGCGTCCTATTTAAGTTTATCTGACGTAAGTGCCGGCATATCTATCGCTAATATTACAATGGCGCTCACAATAGAATATTTATAGTATACGTTTGTTATTCATTGTAGGAATAATTATAAGTCAGCCCGGCCATCTTTTAATTTAATATTCAACATAGTCAGTATAGTTGCGTGAATAGCATTATTTACGGTTCCAACAAAAGCCTGAGAAACATCTGATAACATTCTCTGTGTAGAATATTATCCTATATAAATCTTCAGAAACTGGTATTATTACTGGAATACTTGCTCAATAAAATTTTATAAATTGGATGTCAGTTTGAAATATTGATATCTAAGCCCCTTCCAATCAAATTGGCAATCGCCTTCGATGAACTTGAAAACGGCCAACATCCGGCTGGGAGCAAAATGATCGATTGACTCGTTTAACACTTTCTCTTAACTTCTCCACCCATGCACAAATGAAATCAGCCCAAGCAATACATTATGAGCGCTATCAGTAGTTGGGCTATCAAATCCAACTGACGTGACACGAAGGCCGCAGTATTGAATGCTGTGGGTATTACATCACCGACCTTGTTGACCGACGAGACACATTGTGCTAGTTCGACTTCGGATTGATAGGTATCTTGTTTTGTTTTTGTATCAATGGTTTTGCAATATAATTAAGCGATGTTCCGTTTTAAACTTAAAGAGACGTTGGTCTTACATTCCTCTGTGTATTAATAATAAATAACTACTGTTTTGAGAAAATAAGAGGCAGAAGAAGGACTGAACAATCAAGTATGGGAACGACAAGAGTAATCGAAACTGGCGAGAAAATCGCCAACTCTTTCTAGATTTACATACATCTATCGCTTCGTCAACATTCATCAGTTACTTTATACATGCTAGCCAGTTTGGAGGATCTTATATTAATGTCAAACGGAAAATTCAAGAATGAGTTTGCTTGAATTGTAGAATTATACACATGTACATCCAAAAGAGGATCTTAAAAAGGTTTTTCAATGACACCGTCTAATGATTTGTCGAAATTTTTTTGCAAAATTGTTAGTGACTAGAATTTTTTCGAAGCTAAAATTAAATCCGCAGAACACAAGTGGTGGTCGTGAGTCAATAATCAGTAATTTCTAACGATAATCATCAAGTTTGCGTCATCGTACAAGAATATTGTACTAAAATATTGCGTAAAAACAAATATAATCCTAGTTCACCTTCGAGAGGTATATGTTAAAACTTAATTGGTTAAACCTGTGAGATCTATTCGCAGAAGCTGGTGATGGAACATTTCACTTCGTTTTATGACTCTCTTCTTCTATCTCATTGTGCCAGAAATTAAGGTCTGCTTTGTATCACTTCTAAACAATTCAAATACTAAGCTATTTGTACAACTGGTCTTCAGTATTTCCAAAGTTTAGTTACTTTATTTGCTCAAACAAGAATATTTCAAATATTCACAATTTATTTGTAAGGTAAAAGCACGCGCCTCATACAATTCAATGTAAATTGTTGTCTTAATAACTGCAACCTAAAGTATATTTTCAAATAACGATTTCCCACTAAGAAACCCCATTGTGCTGCCCCACGCATGCGCGTCTAGCTATCCTACTTACTGTGACACAGTCCCGGGAATTTTAATTCCATCACTTTCAACTTTCCCCCGCAGTGTTAAGGTTCCATTCCAAATTCTTTGTCGTATTTAGAACTGTATCGTCTCTATGTTTAATCAGCTGTGTCCCCGATTGATAATTCGGTTAGTGGCTGGTGAAGCTGGTCGGCTACATACCTGAGCCTTATAAAAATATACGAAAAAATATAAAAAGTGTTAATTTTGTGGTTTCAGTGAACAAATAGTGCCTAATCGAGCTTGTGATAAAAAAAAAGTGCATCAAAGAATACATTTTGAGGTTATTTATCGCGTCGTCATGTCAACTGATTTCTGAACGTCTATTGTTTTGTTCTGAAAAATAATATCAACAATTTTATCTTATTTGTGTTCTTATGCATTGAATGTACTAGGTAATGGGTGTGGCATTACGAAGACAAATTGAAAGGGTTCGGCTTCACGGGTCAATCAATGAAATTGAACCAATCCTACCGACGTAGATGGTATTCCCGATAATTTAACAATCGTAACGTGGGTTCATACTTGCTAATTCCGTTACATACAGATGATAATTGTAAAACAAATTAACAAACGTTATGGCCACAAGCAGAATATAGCAGTCCCCAAGTACTGCGGTAATTTTTTCTAAATTTAGAATTCGCATTAAGTTGTCATTACTGCTCTTTCATTCATATTGTTCTTTTATTGGTCCAAAACATCACTGAATTATCTAGAACCAAGAAGTTGTTCATATAACACAAGTAACATTTCTATATGTTTTGGATTTCGCATTAGTAAATCTACAGCAACACAGCCTATATTCCAAGAATATTTGTAAGCTCTGACGATACTCGATATGTTGTATTTTAAATCTGTAATTTATTATTGGCATGTCTCATTATTGTTACAGAACATGATGGCTAACCTCGGTTTAAATAAGGTTTTCACGAAAGAATTCTGTTAATAACAATAGCTAAACATGGGAGGAGCATTAGTTTTTCTGACTTAAAATATTCTAAATCTGGTGGTAAATAAGGCATTTTTGTGTTGATCACTTTCAGTAGTTCACTGGTATGACGAACATTTAGATTTCAAACCTTTTATTCGGCGTAAGGGGTCAGGTTACCGCTACCACCGTTTCCAAGGTAAACCTGCTAGGAAAACAAATGGAGAATTATCTTTACATTTGTTAGGACCAGATTTTTTTATTTGGTCGTTTTTTAAGTAGGGTTTAACTTAGATTTGCGTGTTATTTGTAAAAGCAACAATTTATTGCCATTAATAGTTATAGGTAAGGCGCTAACAGTAGTAAATGTCATCTCACCTGATGACATCACCATTGCACACCTGTCTTGAGTTACATCTGAGATGATCTATCGATGATAAAGATGATTATCATGTCGATGATATATATTTATATCTGTCCTGCTAGTAATCCATTTCCCTCTCTGATATATGTTTCTGATAATTTTCTGTAGGTTTAAAATAAAGCAGTTTTCAACCCCTACGTTAAAGAGAACAAATGCTAAAAAAAGGGAAACCGGGGAGTTTGTTTCGCCGTTTCTTCTGACATGTTTCTTAGAAACTGTAGTAACTGTAGTTTTATATCTAGTCAATAAATGTTCCCTGTGTCTTTTACATTGAATAATATATTTTTATTTGACTGAAGATCCCAAGCTAGTAAATGATCGTGTTAAGAATACTTTAATATACCGTGGCTAGTAAACAGGCCGTAAAATTTAAACACGTTTCAATATCAACACCCGACGTGATGCAAAGTACACAGTTTACTCGTGACATATAAATATAGTACTAGCTGTGTCTTACTTCATATCATCAATGTGCCATCTTATTGCGCAGTTAGGCCTGTGCTGCACTGATACTCAGGATTTTTACATCAGGGTCCTTGCTATGACGTCATAGGTAATTATGGAAATGTGCGAAAGAGACACAATAAAAATAATGTATAAGACAGCTAACTCGTTGACCAATGATTACTCATTACAAATTGATATTATGGTGGATCGACGTCACATCCGGTTTATTGGCGGATTACGATTAGACTTCGACGTTTGAATACAGAGAAGCAGGTGTTTCAATCAATCAACAAATCAATCAATCAATATATTGTAAAATGGCTGAGCCCCGAAGTTTCACCCGCGTACGATTTCATCGGTACATTCTTTTCTGGATTATTATCCTATTATCCAATTCCCTTAGTAGATTTGCACGATTGAGTAACAAACGAGAAAACGTAAAAAATCCTAATTATGTTTGAATGGATGAAGCCTGGTGTGTGGATAAATGCTAATTGTGTCATTAATAAATAGTAATAGGGGACCCTTGTGGGAAGGCGCGATTTGACTAAACAATATCCTCACTCCTTCCCACAAGGGCCCCTATGGAGGAAGGCAGAGGTTTATAGTTAAATTAATTTCCCTAAATATATTCTTGTTAAAAGAAATGTTTTGTTAATTCCCATGTAGATTTGTGTGTGTAAAGATTTCAGTATCTTCTATGCTTTAATGTGGCATGAAAGATATCAAAATCGGCTATAAGATGACTTATATTGCTAAACTGAATATAATAATGGTAGTTATGTTGTTAGTTTTGATAGTTATATTATTATTGTTTATTATTATAGTGAGTTTAACGACGTTACGTTAACTTTCTAGTAGATTGACCCATTATAGCGTTAACACTTCCTTTCACTCGTAAAAGTTTATGTCTATCTGTAAAGCATATCCAACTGCAAAATGGACTTATAGATACGCATCTAAACTGCCAATCCTTCGCGACCCTTACCACATGGAAATCTAGCAGAAACCAGTCGAAGGCCACCAAACACACTTCATAAAGCCACGCACATGTTCTCGGGTCTTAACATCAGCTTACTGTATCCCATCATCAGGATGTAGAAGCCGCTTTATATACCTCTAGTCCAGCCAAGCTCCCTAACCGGATTCAAGAACGTCCTAAGGCCACAGTGGATGCTTAGCTGTCATGTTTTGCTTAACACTTAAGAATTGGCTGGCTAGTTGGTTCCTTTTGCACAGTATGTTGAAGAGTTAAAAACAAATCAATGCACTTTACTATCCAAACATATACTATGAATCCGAAATTAAGTCTATTTATTACCTTTTCGGATCTAAACGGATCATTTTAAAATTTGGAGATAGATCTTTTATCTCATAAACATCTTGATCGGGGTACATGCCCTATGGATGAAATTTCTAAATGGCTAATGGCTAATTCGTCAAACTTAATAATAAATAATAATATATCCTCACGCCTTCCCACAAGGGTCCCCGAAGGGGTAGGCAGAGGTGTATAGGTAATACCCACACACCCACTTTCCGCCAGAGGTATATTAGGTGCCAACGTGACAGATGGCGAGTCCATCGCCGTTACTCCAGCACGACTATACATACGCCTTTGAATTTCTTCTCAGACGTATGCAGGTTTCCTCTCGATGTTTTCCTTCACCGTAAAGCTCGTGGTGTGACTAATCACTGTACTTAAGTTCAGAAAAACTCATTGGTACAGTCGGGATTCGAACTTGCGACCTTTGCGTCGCAGGCAACTGCTCAAACCACTCGGCCACCACGGCTCTGTCAAACTTAGGATCTGAATTTGCAAAATTATCCTATATTTTAGCAAGCTGTTTGTATAAGTCGAGCGAGCAGCGAGCAACTAGCATTTAATCATTCTAAATTCGTTTTCAACTAAGCGGAAGATATATGATCTCTGCGTAAGCTTCCTCGGTCTGTAACTTACCTCTTACTTAGATGAAATACTTACTAACAATTACTGCGTACAGTTACATAAAGTCGTCAATTAGTCTGTGTGCGCTTATGTATTACGTATGATATCTCACTTTACCGGCTATCAACTGTCTCACTTCTGAAATGACATATTAACCGATTAAATTTTAGCGATCATTTTTTCAATTTAACGATATTCAACTTTAACACCTCAAGAACAAAGCGATCGAAGAGCAGTTTATTTGGGAGTGGGAGAATCTCTCTTCAGCTCAGCAAGTAATTGGTTAATCTATACATGTAATAGAATTGGGGTGTCTGTTAGTAATATTGAAATAACCGCTTTTTACTAAATGCATATGGATGTATACGCAGTACATACACCAAACTATAATTTTTTTGTCTGTCTGTCTGTTTGTTCCGGCTAATTTCTGAAACGGCTGGACCGATTTTGATTAAATATATAAATTAAATATATAAAAGTGGGTGTGTGGGTATTACTTATACACCTCTGCCTACCCCTTCGGGGACCCCTGTGGGAAGGCGTGAGATATAAATGACATCTACTTTATAGAAGTGTGTTTGGTGTCATGCAATACAAAATACTATATTATATTGAATTAAATTTGTAGTAACCGTGTTACCCAAATTTTAATCACACTTAACGCTACTTGATCTTAAAAGTATTAATGTAATTAAGTTTCCGACCTATTCCAAGCCTTATTTCATTTCAATAAAGATCATAATACAAGAAAAACGAGTCGCTAATTTTAGAAGACACTTCGAGTTCTCACGAACTTTCTCAGTTTGTGGGAATTTTATCTTCATATTGTTTTAGGAAGCTGTCTCTTACACCGACCGTTGTCTGGTTGATTGTACAATTCCGTGACTTACTAGATTATATGTGGTTATTTATTCATTTATGTACGATTTATTTTCACATCATTACAGCACCTATGCTATGCTATAATCGAACGTGATAGTTAAAAATGTATATGGAACGTACCAACGCACATTTGTAGGCTCTCTAATTCAAGGCAAGTAATATGAAATTCGTAGAATAATGGCTCGTAAAGTGAAAAGGACTAGTTACCAATTCAGTTTACATATAGAACTATATCAGTAAAAAATACAGTTTAATATATGTGTATTTTTAAATATTATTAACTCACAAACTACACATTTCGGTCAGTCTTTTCCTAGTTTTGGCAAATCACAAATTACCGTGCCTACGTGATCTCTGCGTTTGGGCACTAGTGGGTTTGCAATGGTTCTTCTAATCACTGTCCACACATATATATGGAACACGCTACTTATGTATTTAGCAACTTTTACTAGTTTTTTCACTCTTTATTAGTAATGTTATTTATATATGGTAATGTTTATAAATTACTCGTTAATAAGATAGAGCGTAAGCCTTCCGTTACACGTTTATAATACTAGAGGGTTCGGCTTTAAGAGCTACGCACATGGAGGATAACAATTTTGAATCCTTGTGATTCGTCGAGGAGCGATGTGCAATTCTTGCTGCATGAACACGAGGTAGCTAGGAGAAATTGCATGTCATTGACCTTGGCAGATAAGGTTCCAGCAGATAAAAAGGAAAGTCAGTTCGCATTAATATGAGTGACTTTTTCCTTTTTTTTTTTTGAGAACAAGAGTTTTTTTTAACCTTTCAGTTGCAGCTTTCGTACATTGAATACCTATCTTAATATGTCTGATTTGCAATTTAAATACGCACAAACATACGTGGAAACATGCGTGTCAAGTTTCCCATAGTGTTTGGAATTCGGCGTGTAACGGTTAAAGTACAGGTTCGATTCTCCGCCCAAGGTATTTGCATACTAAACGATTTGTTACTTTAACTATAACTGTATTTCGAATTGTAGATTCTTGTTAAAGTTAACCCACTAGCAGTTAATTCTGCAAATGTTTCTATTTATCTCAATAATGATAAGGAAAGGGGACGGTGCGATAAGCGCGAAGATAATGGAGAAAGATTTAGTTTATAGCGTAAACAGTAACTTCTTAACTCTTAACGCCACTATTAGCGCCTTGCGGTTTCTCCCGCGTTAAATTTGACATTTATGTAGAGAATCCATTGTTTTCTATACAAATTAATAAAATTTGAGTGTATGATTCCAATATTAAAATAACCGTTTTTTATTAAAAGCAGATGGATGTATACACGGCAGTACCGTGTATACACGGCAGTACCGTGTATACATCCAACATACAGACAGACAGATAAAATAGTAAAAAACATTTTTTACTATTTTATCTGTCTGTTTGTTCCGACTGGACAGATTTCGACGGGAATTTCACTGGCAGATAGCTGGTGTAAAAAGGAATAACTTATGCTACTTTTATTTTAGAAACAAAACAATATTTTTTTGTTAAATTCCACGAGGCGAAGTCGCGGGCACAGCTAGTTATGTTTTTTTCAATGAACGTACACCTATACGATGTTATAAAAACTAACCAAAAAACACGTCAAAAATACAAAACGGACGTCCCTTGTAATATAATTAAGGATAACGCTACAGAAATCAGTTGATAATTTCTCAATTCATATAAAACCCTTAGTCGCCACTAAACGCTTAGGAAGCCTCAGGTTTGTTGAAAACGATAATGGGCCGAGCATATCAATAGTGCCGCCAGTGCGCCTCGAGCATGGAGGGCCGCGGAGACTCCCGCAGCTCGCGGGCCAGTGATTCTCCCGGAGATACCATGAACGATGTGTATGCGGCTTGGCGTAAGTTTCTTTCATGATGCGATAGTTATATACAACACCATTTATTTAGCTAAAACTACAAATATAATTTTATTTCACAGTGTTATTCTAGCGCCAGTTTTTCTAGAATTGCAGGACTCATTCGCTTCATCTACATTTAGTCTCTTCATACATGCTCGTAAGACAGCGAGGGGCGGGCTGCCCCTATCGTTTAAAGGCACATAACTATGACGTTATAATTGTATCGAAAAAATTTATTGGTTACAACATTCTGTGGTTTTCTGGAGCTATATAAAAAGTAATTTTATGCCATTTTGAGTTCCAACAAAGACCATCTCGAAACGTGACCATATTATAAAGCGCTCTGCGGTCGTTGGGAACCCCACTGTGATACCATAACACCCAAAAAAACTGGCTACACTTTCATTTACGCTTCGTCTAGTGAAAATGCACCAAATACTAGAGGTGAAGAAAAAGGCGGAGAGTATTCGGAAAATCACGAAATATTCCCAGGTGGTAGAGGTGGGGTTGCGCTGTAATGGAATGTAAAAAAATATAAGAACCCTTCGGAGACCCTTGTGCGATATACGTGCCGCGTGGGGATATACATATATATATTCAAAAACACTTGAGGTTTATACATATATAATTTATACTTACGAACAGAGGTGGTGAGAGGTACAATTAAGTCATATGATGAATTACCCAACGTTATCCGTAAGATGCTAATCATACTTTTGTATAATAAACGCTTTGATGCTTCTAAACAAGACCTTATTTCCTCATCCCAATCTTCAGATCCTAATAAAAAAAAGAAAGAAAAAAAAATTGCAAACAAACTTACGAACATATTTAAAAACCGATAACAGTTTCACGCCTTATGTAACGATTACTATAATTCTTTTTGTATTCAGCAACTGTGGAAGCGCAATAACGTATTGGTATCAAAACATTAAACATATGCAAAGTAAATAGTCCTTCAAAAACGGCTGGCGCTCTCCGTCTAGTGTCGCTTTATCTTGCACAATAATTCTTACACGTATACTTTACAAAACTGCACTAACAGCCGGTTTGACTTCATTCGCTTAACCCATAAGGTTTAAAATTGCATGTACATTGTCAATAGTATATTTTTACATGTGTGTGCATTTCCAATTCGGCATGACCATTGTTTTGGACACAATAGTGTGTCAACACTTGCGAGGACCTGAATTTGCAAAGCGATTCTGTTTTCAACAGCATGACCTGAAAGCAAATTTGCCACAATGACGTTGTGCAAGCAATTTCAATGGTCAGCTGTTTCGGCCAATTGAGAGACATCCGTAAATCGGCGAATGATGAAGGCATAAACCTTGGTCTTACGTAAGCACACATTATTCCGTGGCCTTATTGCTTTGTCGGCCGTTTGTTTTACAAATCTTTGTTTCACCCAAACGTAGCCTCCTGTGGTATTCGCACTGGAGTCTGATTGGGATTTATTTGACGACAGCCGAATTGATACGCTGATATAGCTAAAGTGGAATGAACATTGAAAGTAATTCTAAGCTTCCAAATCAACTATGTATTTGTTACTCACAACTGTGACCGTGAAATTCAAAACGTGATAAAAGTAATTTACTTCATTCTTGTCAAACCCGTTCCAATCAATGTCAACATTATTTGAATTCAAACGAAACTCCTCATATAATTTGCTCGTTTCACTTCCATCGTTGGCACTTCCGATTAATATTTATAATGTTAAGGACAATATTCATAGACAAATTACTATGTCATAGTAACTTGTTATTGACTAGTGAATAAATCATTAATATTAACATTATAATGCATCTAAATAATTTTTTTTTTTTTTTCCTATAGGTGCAATGCGAATGAAAATTCCCTAAAGATTTATTATTTATTGAAAAAACTCTTTAACACTTAGAGCCTGCAAGTCCGAATCCTGATGACTGTACCAATGAATTTTCTGAACTTAAGTATAGTGATTAGTCACACCAATAGCAGTGTGAGAAGTAATTCAAAGACGCATGTATGGTCGTGCTCGTTTACACCTCCAACCACTCGGCTCTCACGGCTGGTAATTTTAATATAGTTGTACTAAATCGGTCCGTTTCCTTATTTCCAGATGAAATGCTAGAAGGCGAAGGCGCCGGGCTGGCGGCCCGGGTGGCCGAGCTCGAGGTGCGCTGCGCCAGGCAGGCGGAGGAGCTGCTGTGCCTGCGCTCCACCTTGGCTGACGCGCTGCGGAGGCTCAACTCTTTGGAAGGTCGGCCAGCAGCCACCACGCAGAGGAACGGCAGCTATACGGGTACTTCCATTTTACCATACCATAGGTAGGATGGGATAACTCTTGTCCCAGGCACGATCATTACTTTTCAAGCACTTCAAGTCAAAAGTCTCCTTTATCCTATTTTTAAGGGTATCTTTTCGGTTTAACTTTCGCATATATGTTTCGTCAATATTTATTTACTTCACTTTTTGTCATGATCATTGTTATAATCAGCCCTCATTCACGCCGGGTACAGGCCGCCACAGTTTGTACTTATTATCCCCAACCCTTCCCACAAGGGTCCTAAAGGGGTAGGCAGAGGTGTATAGGTAGTACCCACACACCCACTCAGACTCTCAGATGTATGCAGGTTTCCTCTCGATGTTTTCCTTCACCGTAAAGCTCGTGGTGTCACAAATCACTGTACTTAAGTTCAGAGAAACTCATTGGTACAGTCGGTATTCGAACTTGCGGTTTGTACTTACCTTCTAATTCAGAATTAACAGTAAACTAAACTATGGCTTAATTCCACCTATTGCAGGCTCCACGACAGGCACGCCGACTCGCGAGTTGCGCCTGCGCCAGCCTTCATACCGCGAGACAGCCAAACGTACCTCCAGCTACACAGGATCTAGCGGATCTTCCCTACCACAGAGGTGATTTGTTACATCATTATAATGGTTATTATACATAATTAGATATATAATTAGCGAATCCCGCCAGTACCAATGAGATAAGATTTACGTGTGTTTCTTGCCTGACTCCTGAATGGCTGACCCGATTTTAATGGAATTTTGTGTATAAATTTCGTCAATGGATTGGTTTGGAAACAGTTGGACTCGGTAGGAGGCGCTACGATCTTGTTGCAATTTATTTATTAATCCTAGCGACGCTGGGCGCCACGGCCAGTGTGAACATGAATGTCCCCCAGACGCGGGCCGCAGCACCAGTCGACGGGGTCGCTGCAGTCGGACTCCCCGGCGTCGTCGTCCTCCCTGTCCCCGGCGCCGTCGCCGTCGCCGCGCGCCACGCCCGCGCCACATCCCCCGCCCCAGCCCTACAGGTTACTGTGCGCATTTTGGGTCTTTATATATCATTTTTTGTTATTTTCCCAGCTGTTTGTCATCTGTCAAAAGTACCTACTATTTACTATGTTTACTTAAACTACATGACTAAGACTAAACATTTGTTATTTCATAGTACAGACAAATCCTCTGAAATCTTCGATATACTATACTGCCATCTGTTGACAAATTACTTGAGTTGACATCATATCGTTGGCTGTTATCGATCGGAGGAACTAAGACGAAATGTATGAGCCTAAATAAATAATGCCAAACGAAATAAGAGATTCTGCAGTACTATATTATATGATTACTCTAGAGAAAATAATATTTGTTATTCTGGCCTTTTTTTATTTGCTTAAAAATATTATTAAATTATAATTTTTCGGTACATTAAAATCATACTTAAATTTTTTTTTGCCGCTTTGTAGAAGCCTAAACTAAAATGATGTTAAATAGAATCTTATTATTCGCCTTGCATATGTTTCTAACAGAATAAGGGGATTATCACTTCGGTTTAGACTTCGTAGAAGGCTTCCTAGCAGCCAAAGTATAGAACAAGAATGCTTTCTATAGCAGAAAGTTAAGAACCAAAGTTAGGTAAACGTATGAGTGCACAACTAGGCTAGCTCGCTTGTAGTCATGTAGGCTATGTTCTTAGATCTCGTAATAACTCCACGTCGAGCAACCAGAGCCAGTCACCGGGGAACTTGACCAAGAGATGGAACTCAACTGGCGACTTTAATACAATGGGACTTACTGCCAACAGCAGGTAAGATTCATCTACATTGTCTACAGTATAATAACTAGATTAAGAGAAAACGCGACGATCGACTGAAAAAAGGGGTACTTGGATTACGACCTTTGTTTCCAGCCCAGCTACGCTCTAAGCTAAGGCCAGATCCTCACAGGGGATGCTGTCTTAGGTCTCGCTATTGTTCGGTTAAATAGAAAAAGTTTCCGAACCGCGCTACGAGAAAAACAAAAATCAAAGCAGTTGCAGTGAGATCACTTTGCTTCGCTTCTACCTGCTAGTCTGAATGACATTATCAACGAAAACTGGCCCGCAAAAACACGAAAAGATCATACAATTCGGAGTAAGCTGTGATGTGTCTGTATCTAAAGTTTTTGTGTAAAGTTAAAATATTGATGAAAGCATTGTAAACTTATTGTCTTTGCATTTTTCCGCATTCATTGCTTACTCCGAATTGCTATATTCATGTATGCTGTATTAAATAAAGTTCAAGTTCTCACTATAGACCATATTCATAAATAAGAAACGATCGTATTATTAGCATACTTAAAAAATAAGTTTGTCGTCTCACTGGAAGCATTCTCGTATCTCCAGTAATCGATGGTGCCAGATCCTACTATACCTATACGACCCTTTGTCTCAAAACATAAAACAAGAATATTTTGGAATGAAACGAGCGCTGGAGCAAGCGTTGGAGACAATAGTACTCCAATATGCAATCGAGATGGCCACCTTAGTAGCCTAACCCTAAATTAGGTTAGTTTTATACCTAAAGTAGCAAACCAACCTGGAGCGAGCCTAATGGTAAACAGTTACCGCCCCCTATGGACGCTTGCAAATCAAGGGTATCAAACGCACTTTGCTGACCCTGTCATAAACTCTTCACACACTTCATATAGAACTCCAAAACAGGAAGTTGTCAGCGAAAACTTGTCAAACAGCGAAAGTTGTCTAATTTGTCTAATTTGTGAATGTGAGAACTTGTAGGCTTTGTAGATTTTTAGATCTTGCTAACATTGTTATAATTATCTTGTTTTATGTATGCTTTGTATAGTAAGCAACGACCTATTGTCGGGCCTACGTTGTTCCCCCATACTTGGGTACTATTACTGCTGTAACGAAAAAAATATTGTATATGCCTAATGATTTGAAAAGAGCAACCATGGAGTTTCTTGCCGGTTCTTCTCCATGGAAGCGACCAACCCGAACCGTGCTTCATTTTCGACGTTTTATATGTGCCCATCTGGGCCTATGTGAAATAAAAAGATTTTGATTTGATTTGATTTGAAAAGAGTGTTAAAATGTTGATTAGGATTCATTTAGTCTCCTGGCGATACTAAAGTAGCTTTGAAACATGTCTGTAGCATTCGCTATACTCTTTTCCTCTTTATGAATATGGTTTACAAATTACCTAAGAAAAAGCGCTGTTTTCTAGCTTCGACAAAGGTGATTTCATGTCGTAATATTATATCCATATTGTTCATATTATTACGCACAGCTTTCGTGCCTCGTGGCCACAATTTAGCTTTTCGTTCCTTTCGTTTGTATTGTCTAATGTTATATTTTCTTCTCGTAGATTTACTACAACAAAGTCCTTGCTAAACTTGTATTCTAAGCCGTCACAAAATGGGCCAATATTGAAACACGGGTAAGTTGAACTGTTGGGTGATGTGGTGGCGGGAATGTTGTCTCAACGGGTGTATTCAATCTAATTGTAGATTACTGCCATCTAACGGCTACGACTGACAACTAATATCACCTACATTGGACCTCTTTTGATGCCAGACTACTTTTAATATATGATCGAAAGTCAATACAACTGGTCTTGTTAAAGAAGTACCTATATATAACTTACATTAGTATCATAGAAACATGATGAAGTATACTTCATAATATTGTAGCAGTCTAGAGAGAACTGGCACGTTATCCCTCTGCCTACCCCGCGAAGGACTGCGCGTATGTATCTATATGCAGACAGTTTTACTGAACTGTGATAAACAATATTGACTACAGCGCCATCTCTTGCCTAATGTTGGTGATATGTAGTTGTTGGTGGTTTATAATACATAACTTCATTAGTGGTACAGGTGGCTGGATTGGTGCTGGGACGATTAACTATTTTTATTATAATCTCAGGGTACTAACGTTTGGTTGGATATAATTTTCTAAATTAAAATCCTGTTTCCTTATGAAGGATTGAGGCATAAGATTGTTCGCTAGAATAGGTTAAAACAAATATGTGAATAATTTACCGAATGTATATTTTTATTTGGAAAGCTTCACTCTTCGCCACTAAACAATTCAAGCCGAACGCGTTCAAACGTTATTAGGGAAGAATGGTGGGGCGCGTCTTCGTAGATGGCACTATCTATATGCATTATAGATATTTAAATTACCTATACACTTGGTGTTGAACTTGGACCATTCGGGGACCCTTGTGGGAAGGCGTGAGGATATATTATTATTTATTATTAATAATAATAATAATTTATTTTCCAAAACGTTTATACAAATAAACATTTTTAAACTGTATGAGGTTACAAAAGATACTGATAGATCTGGTAAGAGTAATTGCAGGTTGATATGTGATATAGAATACAAGTAGTTGTCGAGCGACCTTCGCCTGCAATTGAACGAATGTGCTCACTGTGTTGTATACTAGTGCAAATACTCAATCTTGCTCGGATTTCGTTCAACGATTTATAAAAATTCACGTTCCCATAAGTGTACCTGAAAGCCAAGGTGTAGGCAGAAGTATAATAACTGGGTCTCCTGCTGGGATCAGGTGATAGTTGACCAGTTTTTTATTTTGAAACGAATACTCATTTCCTCGAGATCAGTGACGTAGCTAGGTATACAAAGGCCCTAGGGCAAAAAGTTAACTAGGGCCCCAACTAAATTATTTAAAAGTTAACTAGGGCCCCCACTAAATTATTTAAAAGTTAACTAGGGCCCCAACTAAATTATTTAAAAGTTAACTAGGGCCCCAACTAAATTATTTAAAAGTTAACTAGGGCCCCAACTAAATTATTTAAAAGTTAACTAGGGCCCCAACTAAATTATTTAAAATGGTTTGCCTCGTATTCAACGTTTCCGAATTCGACGTACTCCAGTTTTAGCGTAACACAGTCGACTCCATAATAAAATGAAAACCAAATAAAAATTGTTTAACAAATTAAAACTATGTTGCCCAATATGTTGCCATTGTTAAAGTCGCATTCCTGGGATCCAGCTTATTTATATACTTTTTTTTTTTTTTTTTTTTTTTTTATACCACTTGGGTGGCAAACAAGCATGCGGTCCGCCTGATGGTAAGCGGTTACCGCCGCCTATGGACGCTTGCAACACCAGGGGAATCACTCGCGCGTTGCCGACCCTACCGAATGTGGGAGAAATTTTCACTAGTTCAATATACTTATAGTTTGTAAGTCAGATTCCCAGGGGCCCCCTGAGCTTGGGAGCACAGCCCCGTCTACACCTCCGGTAGCTACGCCACTGGTTCAGATAAATACTTACGTTGGTACAGATTGGGTTTGAACCTGTAGTCTTGACTTTACTTAGATGTCTACTTAACTGCCACTGAAAGACTACGGCTCCCATGACCACAGGTTTTTATAATTTAGAGACACCCGAAAGGAAACTACCTTATTTTTTTTTTAATAAGGCCAGTAGGCTCATTTGAAGTAAATAACACGAGCAAAGCATTTTATAACAAATCACTTACACAGAAAGCGTGTTTTCCTCACCTTGTGACAAACAAGACATGATTACCTCAAACTGTAAAATGACTCACATTATACAGCATACGTAGAACAAATACCCACTAAATGTCACGGCTGTAAATATTTATCCCGAAATAGGAATACAATGCTGGCTTTGTACCATACGTTAACGAATCTAAATAGGCTAGAGTCGCGGCAATGGAATATAAACATAATGAAAGGTTCGTTCGAAAACAAGGCCACCGGCCGCTGGGTTCTCATCACGCGCAGTCTGTCAATGTTTTTCTCGGACGCCGGCTGTATTCGCAATCTACCAGTGCTTTAAAACCGGTTTTAAAAAAAACTTACGTGCATTTCGGCTCAGTTCCAAATTTGGAATTTTAAAAAAGAAATCACATTCTTTTTAAAAAATGGATGACAGGTAAAGTTTGATATGTAGTTAGTTATATAAAGAGGTAGGTAGGTAGGTAGTGTAGTTTCTTAGTATATCATTAAATGCATAAATATTTGTAAATAATAAGTTAAATGCATAATTACCTGTAATTCATAATTAGCTAATTAGTTACAGTATTGGTTTATCATTAAGGCTATTCCTTTTTAGATTGTATTTAGTGGCATAGTCCTGCTTTTGGTGGCGTACTGAGTGGCTGCTTTATTCGACTGAAGCTAAGCGTGTAAATTTCGCATTAATAATGCCATTCACATCTATGTAAGTTTTTTTTTGTGGTTGGATTTTGTTATGTGTTTTTTATGCATGCTGTGCTAAAACTTGTACAACTTTTTCGTAAAATAGTCAAGTAAGAATGATATCCAAACACTTGTTTTGTCTAACAACTAATTATCTTGGTTTTTCGACTTGCGAACTTTATAAGAAAAATATATTTATTTTCATAATCATATTGTCAATATGATTATGAAAATAAATATTCCAATTGAAAATCAATTGAAATGATCAATATTCCATCAAGATACCCCCGTGGAATTATCAAAGTCTTAGCGTGCCCGTTCAGACGTACAAAGCTAGGCGCGAACTCTCCGGTTGCTCGACTGTCAAGACTATTGAATAAATATGGAGGCTCTGTGGATGTATGGAAGGATACTATAACTCATATAAAAAAGTATATTCTTGAGAGTAATTTACACAAATAGTTTAGATTCACATTCACTAATTTTTCTAATAAATTGTCTCACTTTAGTTTAAGCAGTTAACAAGTATCTACTAACATGCATGCTGTGTTCGTCTTAACTGTTACACATTAAGATTAAGAACAATATTGTTAAAAAATGTCAACAATTTGAAACTTATGTAGTAACTACTGATGAACCAAATAATTAAATTAAAAAAAAATTGTCAAAAAAACATATATATTTGTAACTAACCACAGAAACTAAAACTGCTAATTACTTGTTCGTTATTTTATGTTGGTGATGTTAAAATAAGATAAGTGTATATAGGTAGGGGCATGTAAGAAGCATTTCAGATACTTATATACTTAAACCTTTATTAACACTGTTTTGACTTTGTTTTATCTATTCATTTGGTTAAATTATAAATGATACAGAGTTGATTCATTCTAGTACAACTTTCATTAAACTTCATATTATATTGTGCCAATCATTTTCGTATAAGTAGGTACCACTATTTCCTAGGTCTCTTATATAACTAAACAATTTATTATCTATATCCTAATTAATTTTCCCAGTAACAAAGTCTATGGATACTGGTAATCCTAATAAATTGTAGATGTAATTTCACTTCACATTAAATTAAATTGCATTTTATATTATACAATTAATTGCAACCGTCTAAATATTTATATGGCCACGACCGGGTAGCTATTTGTCTGGGCGTCTGTGTAGGTGGGGTGACAATTTTTCATCTACAATTTGTATTAGCTTCTGTTCTATTTCATTTATTTATATAAAAAACAGCAGTTGAGTGCTTTGTACTGGAATAATCTGCAACTAACACATATTAGCAGAGTTGTATGACAACTCCTTTCTATCGCCTCCCTCGGAACAATGGTTTTTAAGTATTTTATATTAACGTCAACTTTTTGAAAATAGAAGGCAACTTTCTCATACCGATGTTGAACTCTGCAGCACCCACACGTGCCAGTACAATGAAGAGGATGGTTCCATAAGGATGTACCTTCGCGGGAGGCCGGTGGTCCTCTACGGGCCCAGCAACCAAGATGCGTTGGACCTTGCCAAAGTGGCCCCACCTCCCCAGAGCAAGCTCAAGTTGGAGTGGGTCTATGGATACAGGTGAGCTAAAAACGCATTCCCAGTATCGTAAACGCATTCGCAGGTCCCCGAAGGGGTAGACAGTGATCCCACTTTTCAACGGAGATATATTTTAGGTGCGAACGTGAGAGATTGGGAGTCTATTGTCTTCGAATTTTTTCACAAACGTATGCTGGATTTGCTGCGTATGGATTTTTCTAGATATTTTAAACCGTAACACTAATGGTGTGACTAATCAATGTAGCCACTTAAGTTCAGAAATACTGTACTGTCGGGATACGAACTTGCAAGTTTTGTGTTGTACCACTCGGCCACCACGGCTCTATTCTGTTATTTTAAGCAACAATATACTCTGAAGAAGAGAAGAGAACTTAATTTGGTTCTTGTTAGCTTATAAGAGCAGACAAACGAAACAGATGAGAGCGAGTAGTGTCAATAAATAAGGAGGGGACAGCCAAAATATTAAAACACATGCTCGTGGTGACCCCAATCCGCTGAAGGCACAGACCATATGGCTTCGCAGTACCTTGTGTAACCGAATATTGGCAATCAAAAAATACAGTCTGTACTTTTCAGTTGCATATCGACATGAACATTGTAGCTTTATATCTTCAATGTTCACATTAATGTCAAGTAAAACAAAAGTATTTACTAGAATACGACCTTGGGTCTTATTTTCTGTATATATATAAATAAGTTTCAATTCTACTAATCGTTCAATAAGAGATACAAATTTAACTTAACGCAGCACATTATAACGCACACAAAAAGAGCCGTGGTGGCCGAGAGGTTCGAGCAGTTGCCTGCGACGCAAAGGTCGCAAGTTCGAATCCCGACTGTACCAATGAGTTTTTCTGAACTTAAGTACAGTGATTAGTCACACCACGAGCTTTACGGTGAAGGAAAACATCGTGAGGAAACCTGCATACGTCTGAGAAGAAATTCAAAGGCGTATGTATAGTCGTGCTTGAGTAACGGCGATGGACTCGCCATCTGTCACGTTGGCACCTAATATACCTCTGGCGGAAAGTGGGTGTGTGGGTATTACCCATACACCTCTGCCTACCCCTTCGGGGACCCTTGTGGGAGGGCGTGAGGATATTTATTTATAGCACATTATAAAAACGCCTAGTATTATTTGCCTTCAATTAATTTTGGACCACCAACAGCTAAACTAAGTTAACATATAAAAAGTTTCCTCTAAGTTTAGTACTTGTCATTATGGAAAACTCTAATAGATGCCATTTGGAATAAATAGGGTTTGCTCTTAGTCATCCTCATCAATCAATCATCAATCAACAATCAGCCATGTCGAGAGAATGAATGAAAAAAGTGTATAAGGCGAGTGTGATTGGTGGTGATGACCTAGGCGGACGTTTCTAGACCAAATTAGGGACGTCTTGAAAAAAGGTCAGGTCAAGAGTACCCTAAACCGAAGAGCAGGTATGAAGAGAATAATGAAAGTGGACGAAGCGAAAGAAGTATGTAAGGATCGTAGCAAGTGGAAAGAAGTGGTCTCTGCCTACCCCTACGGGAAAGAGGCGGGATTATATGTATGTATGTATGTATTTCGACGAAAGCTCATATTCGAAGCCTCACCGATATAGACAATAGTCAATAGCAAAAGTGTGTGCAAGAAGAGGCAGAGAAAAACCACTATCCAACTACCTAGATCAAATCGATCGGACGCAATCGCAAGGACGGGAACGTCAAGAGTACTCGAAACCGACGAGCATGTATGAGATGTTATGTATGTATGTACCAATATTGAGTCGGCTTAAGTAACTGACTCTGTAGTTATCGTATCACCTTAATCATTATTTATACAAAGGCAGTACTTAAAGCTTTATCGATTGTATTCCACGGCTGACAAGGCTAAACCGATAACTGAATGTCCAATTTACCTGTACAGTCGCCACGGCTTATATATATGTACATAGATTGTAACCACACCCATTGTTAATATTAAGTCATTTGAAATACCTACACTGCCAGGCAGACATAGTGAGGTCGAACAGGCAGCTTACCGTACCTTATCTTCAGAAAAGTGAAAGAAATTCCCCTGTCATGAACGCGAACAAGCCATCTCATGGCGCCAAGTCATACCTATTCCCGCTATACATTTAGTAGCGTTAAAGTACCACGCGCCAGTTTTCGAGGATCCTACGGTGAAGGAATACATAGAGAGGAAACCTGCGGATAACGGATTCTCCGTTCGAATTTGGAGCTGCCCGACTGGGGCAGGACCTCCACCTTATAGAAGTCCGTAGCCAAATAACACATTTTTTTTGCGTTGTGTTCCTACGTGGTGAATAAGGTTTCCAGTAATGAGCTCCTTGGGGAGGGGGGAGGATTGTTATATTGTGTTGGCAACCGAGGGATTAGACCTATTATGTTGCCAACACAGTTTAACTCTCTGAACACAGAGTGGCAACGCGCAAGTGATACTCTGGTATCGTGAGCGTAAATAGGCTACGGTAACCGTTTCCCATCAGGTGAGCCGTATGCAGTTTGCCAAAATAATGCATAGACGTACTTATAGTGCTTGAAAAACGGCGATGCACGGACCATCTATCCCGTTGACATATAAAATATATTTCCAACACGCGTCCTACCATTAAGTAGTATAAAAAGGCAGTAGGTAGAATCGAATAAGTCCCCATCAGTCTCCTCAACGTCCTTGGCAAGATTTACGAGAGGCTTATCTACAATAGATTACAGAGTTTTGCAGACTCTAAGAAAGTCATACCTGACCAACAGTTCGGTTTTCGAACCAAACACTCCTGTGTCCAACAAGTCCACCGTATTGTGGAAGACGTCAGTAGCGGCTTCCAATTCGGTTTTACCACGGGTATGCTCCTCTTCGACGTGGCGAAGGCATTCGACAAGGTCTGGCACAACGGCTTAATATACAAGCTGTACCAGTTGGGCGTGCCGGACCGTCTAGTACGCATAGTACGGGACTTTTTGTCGAACCGCTCCTTCCGCTACAGAGTCGAGGGCACACTCTCTTCCACCCATCCCATACGAGCAGGAGTCCCGCAAGGCTCAGTGCTATCGCCACTCCTATTCACACTTTATACTAGCGACATTCCCCTCCATAGACGAGTTAAAAGCGCTCTATTCGCCGATGATACGGCTATCTACTACAAAGGTAGAACTCCCGAGGGAATTCACAACAACCTCCAATCCGCGGTCACAGCCCTGGGGCGGTGGTTCCGGAAATGGAGAATTGAAGTGAACCCCACCAAAAGCGCAGCCATTCTATTCTGGAAAGGCCTCGAACGCCCACGGGTAGCCCCCATCACCCTCTTCGGCAAACCCATTCCATGGGAAGAAAAAGCCAAATACCTGGGTGTGATCCTCGATCAACGCCTTTCTTTCCGTCACCACGTGAAGGCGGTACGCGCGCGAGCCGCCTTCCCGCTCGGTAGACTTCACAGCATGTTGAATGCGAGAAGTAAACTCTCATTGAAATCCAAGGTGAGGATTTACACGACGTGCATTCGACCAATCATGACATACGCGGGTGTAGTGTTCGCACACACTAGCAAGTCAACACTTAACCCCCTGCAAGTGCTCCTAAGCCGGTTTCTCCGGAGAGCCACAGGTGCCCCGTGGTACATGCGTAATAGTCAACTCCACGTTGACCTCAAAGTCCCCACTATAAAACAGTTTTTGAAAAAACTGTCCAAACGTCATTTCGATTCTGCTGTAAATCACCCCAACCCCCTCGTCGTATCGGCCGCCCGATACACTCCTTCCCTTATCTCGAAGATAAGGCGTCCAAGACACGCCGTCATCGAACCGGATGACGACATAACGGTCCTCCAGGACGCCCGACAAAAACATACCAACACTACACAAAACCGACCACTGTTCCGTCCTCGCCGGCGAGGCTCGACGCGAATAAGCCGTAATGTTCCCCCCCGACCTCCGCCGCAAACGCCGGCCCGCGCCGAGCTAAACGCGCAAATCCTGCCCCCAAATAATATTTAAATAAAATGACCAGTCCAGCCCAGCTCCCTTGCTCGCGTTCCAGCAACGCCCTAAGCCGAGGTTCGTACCCCACAGGGGGTGCCCTTAGCTGTGTTGCTTAGTACAAAAGTGCCTGGCTGGAGGCCTAGGTCTCGCCATTGACCGGTTAAGTAGCAAAAGTTCCCGGAACTCACGCTACGAGAGACAATACAAAAAAAAAAAAACGAATAAGTCTAACACAAAGAAATTGCGTTAAGGTTCTACTAAGGTTGAATGCTGAGTACCAATTTGTTGAACATATAAAATAAAAGCATAAAAGCAGTTTTACCGGAATCTATGCAGGAAGGGAATAATTACCTTACGTATGTAGCGTGACAGTTGCGCAGATGCAGCGTTATGAACGTCCAAACTAGTTCAACATATCGCCGTTACTTAAGCACGACTATACATATATTTTTTTTTATTAAAACTTCCTGCAAACATTATTGCAAAGGCGAACTTAATGCCGAAGGCATTCGCTACCAGTTAAACTTTGGGTGGTGCAGAGATATCCATAGCAGGCTAAAAGATAATAAAATAGAAGAAATATAAAATTCCTATATGTTTTATTTAATTTACATATATAAAATGCCATATATAATATACAATAATATCATACATATATATATATATATATATATCCTCACGCCTTCCCACAAGGGTCCCCGAAGGGGTAGGCAGAGGTGTATAGGTAATACCCACACACGCACTTATATACATCTAATATAATATATACAATAAACAGAATAAATCTACATACACATATACATACATATATATATATATTATATACATAAATAATTATACATATTATATATTACACATAAATATTACTCTGTTTCTACTTGGCGGTAGTAGTATTGCTTCACTTTTGCTTTAACTGTATCCCTGCTATTGCACATCCTGATTTCCGGAGGGAGTGCATTCCAAAGAAGAATAGATTGGACAGGGAAAGAAGAATGAACAATATATGTATAATAATAATAAATGTATCGTAGCATTAGTTAATTAATGCACTCGTTAATTCCCTGCAGGTACCTATAGTAGTATCCCTGCACCTGAGCACTTTATTATTAGTTACATCACTAATAATAGAAGTGCTTGGTACTTTTGGGAATTAATACTCTTTTACCGATGAGAGACACGCGATGTACATACATATACATAAATATTTGAGACATATCGATCAGGCCAGACCAGTAGGTTAGACTAAACGAACATTTTCATTAAAATTGATATAAACTTTTTGGTAACTTAAACTGACTGACGGCTCATTTTGAGTTTTCCAAATATGTTATGAACAATAAGGTTCCCTTTTAAGACGATGCTCTTCTAAGTCTAGTTTTGGAACAAATACCTTTAAGCCGTTTGTAACTATTTCGAATGTTATGTTGATACCTGCAAATGCATAAATATTCTTCCAGTGTTTGTTGCCATTCGTCAATCCTGCCTACATCAATATCGGCTTTATATCTAATTTCTAAGGGTTGTTAACTGCGTGTCGTAAATGTCTTGGGATGAGGTCGTCTCCTGTCCTTGCCAAAACAGGTCGCTGTGAGCTCTTAATGAACATTAACTGTAACACATCGTCCAATTTACCAATTGTGTTGTGTACTAAATTGCCTAGCTATTACCGCCTACACTTATCGCCAAGTGGCGTGTACAAATAAGTCTCATGATTAAACAAATCGCAAAATAATGGAGGATTAATAAAATAAATCATGACAGGCACGGCTTACTATACCATTAGCCTTTTACTGCTAAATAATTTATAGGTCTAAGTTTATTTCTTCACGCTTTGCCACAAGGGCCTCTGAAGAGGGATACAGAGGTGTAACGACACCCATCTTTCGCTGGAGATATGACTATTCCATTCGTTTGGATTTTTGTCTGAAACGTATGCAGTTCAGCAAAAACTCACCGGTACAGTCTGGGTTCAAACTTGCCATCTTTGCGTTTCAGTCGACTCGAACCTCTCAGCCTCTGCAGCTTAACCATTAATATCTATATTACTACATCGAGAGGAAACCTGCATACGTTTTAGAAGATATTTAAAGACGTATCTATAGTTGTCTTTGAGAAACGGCGATGGACTCGTCATCTGTTACTTTGGCATCTAAGATATATCTCCAGCAAAAAGTAGGTGTGTCAGGACTACAGATCCCTTCGGGGTACCCTTGTAGGAAGGCGTGAAGATATATAGCTTATCTCTTTCTGTAGCAAGATCCGTTTGCGTGAAACTATCTCAATTACAACCTTAAAACTGAACAACAAAGGCGTAAAATTAACGCATTGTTTTCAACACTGACCATTACCAACGAGGCCATTTTTTGTGAGACACGCTCCGCTGCTGCTCTGACGAATATTAGACAACTCTTTCCAATAATACGGAAATACAATATAGTAAAACATCATATAATGAGTATTACTCGCTAAGAATTAATATACATACATATGTATCATCTCCGATTGTACTTCTATTTATTTATTCAATCAATGAGATGATGAAGAAGAAGAGAACATCCTGTAATAGGGCATGAGAATACTGAGGGAGGGATCTCTTTACTCCCTCGCCGTTAATTATCTATTCTACTTACTCATATACAATGTTTATCTTGTTTGATGACTAACTACTTACATATTAAATATTTGACTTGAAATTGTTAACCCTTGAAATTGTGAAATTGTTAACGACAATTTGCCAAGAAGACTAGCAGCATTGCCACGCTGGATAGCAATTCTATCTTGTTCGAATTTCCTTAAATATTATTACGACTATAACTATATATCCTCACGCCTTCCCACAAGGGTCCCCGAAGGGGTAGGCAGAGGTGTATAGGTAATACCCACACACCCACTTTCCGCCAGAGGTATATTAGGTGCCAACGTGACAGATGGCGAGTCCATCGCCGTTACTCAAGCACGACTATACATACATACGCCTTTGAATTTCTTCTCAGACGTATGCCGGGTTTCCTCTCGATGTTTTCCTTCACCGTAAAGCTCGTGGTGTGACTAATCACTGTACTTAAGTTTTAGAAAAACTCATTGGTACAGTCGGGATTCGAACTTGCGACCTTTGCGTCGCAGGCAACTGCTCGAACCACTCGGCCACCACGACTATAACTATATTTACGAATTAACTCTTAACATAACTTAATTTAACCTCCCGCTTCATCTACATTCGGTTCTGAATACTCTTGACGTTCCCATCCTAAGGGAGTTCAAACGACTTGATCGAACTACTCTCTTGACGTTCCCATCCTTAGAGAGTTCGATCGACTTGATCGAGACGAGGAGGGCAGAGATAATGGATTCGTTAACGCAACAACAAGCGTCAACCCAGCAAGTATCTTAACTATAACAACAAGTGAATCTGGATACAAGCGTTTTCGGGGTGCGTGTGCCACGAATGCCCTCCAAATCATTTAGGTGATGACCGACACACGTTCACAGAAGTAGTTTCCTACTACACGCAACAAGTATCTGGAGCAGGATAACTAGCACGCAATATCCTAACTAATATTATTTATTAATTGTTAAGTGGGTTAATTTGTTTGTACACTTTCACGTCTTGTTTTTTTAGGGAATTTAATTTCATTTGAATTTCGTCTCAAACGTATGCAAGTTTCCTCACGATGTTTTCCTTTTCAGTAAAGGTCGTGGTGTTACAAATCACTGTACTTAAAAAAAATTGTTCTGTCGGGGTTTGAACTTACAATCTTTCCTTTGTAGGCGACTATTCGAATTTGTAAAAAAATCTAAGCCCTAAATGGCGCTCAGTAACCAATGTGCCAGTACAAGGTCAGACTGTAATACATAGATGCGCTCCACTAGTCAACTGTAACGATGAGTCACTGCCTCTCTTCAGTCCGTAGTCGGGTCACCATGCGAAATATTTTGCTTGCTTTTAATAGCTAATGTCACTAGTGTAATTTTTTTTATTACATTCTCATCTGGAGTCCGGAAGCTCTTTATGTTTATAAGAATGTCAAAAATTTTAGGACTCGCGACAAGAGAACTAGCTCTTGGCGAATCGGCATGGCCACGATGTATGCCAGCCTTTTTGGCACGCTTCCGTATGACACGGTTTTGGAACATTACTTTTATTTTTCACTATGTATATACATTGTTGTTTATTATAGTGTTGTATTTGCGTTTTTCATTTGAATAACAAATACGGCTAAACGGCGAAAGGTAAATATGTTTTAAAAACATTTAAGGTGGTTAACATAACTTATAAGACTTAATAATAACGGACAAACGCGTTTGCAAGCGGTGCTTACAACACCTATTCGCCGGTGGTCTTTAAGTGTAAACTAGTGTGACAGATTGAGAGTTCGTCGACGTCTCTCAGCCACTATTTTACTCACGTCTCGGAATTTCTACTCATACGTATACAGGTTTCCTTACGATGCTTCGCCAATACTAACAATGATGGTTAATCACTGTACTGCGAAGTTCATAAAAACTCATTGATACAGTCGACACTCGAACTTGCAATCTTCGCGTTGCAAGCACTCGGCCACTTTAGGAGAGGTAGGGCATAACGGGTTTCCCATTAGAATTTGGAGCTGCCCGACTGGGGCAGGACCTCCACCTTATAGAAGTCCGTAGCCAAATAACACAATTTATTGTGTTGTGTTCCTACGTGGTGAATAAGGTTTCCAGTAATGAGCTCCTTGGGGAGGGGGGAGGATTGTTACATTGTGTTGGAAGCAAAGGGATTAAACCTTATGCTGCCAACACACTATAACTAACCAAACACAGTGGCAACGCGCAAGTGATACTTTGGTATCGTGAGCGTAAATAAGCTACGGTAACCGTTTCCCATCAGGAGGGCCGTATGCTTGTTTGCCACTCTTGTTGTATAAAAAACTAGCTGTCCCGCCCAGCTTCGCTCGGGTGAAAAAGTTAAATTGCCCGTAGCACGATCGCAGCGCCACCTATTGGGTCCAATTGTAAATCTAAACCATTCTCGAATCTAGCTTAAGACACACAGAAACACACAGAAAGCTTCGCCCGGGTAAAAAGGTAAAATTCTTGAAACTCGATCGCAGCGCCACCTATCGGGTCCAATTTAATATAGCCTATGTTACTCGGGGATAATGTAGCTTTCCAAAGGTGAAAGAATTTTTGAAATCGGTCCAGTAGTTTCGAAGCCTATTCATTACAAACAAACAAACAAACAAACAAATCTTTCCTCTTTATAATATTAGTATAGAAAACGGCTTATTTTTTATATAAATTTTCTTTATTCCCAGGGGTAAAGATTGCCGTAGTAACCTGTACCTCCTACCGACGGGGGAGATCGTGTACTTCGTGGCTGGAGTGGTGGTACTGTTCAACGTAGAGGAGCAATGCCAGCGACACTACACTGGCCATACCGACGACGTCAAGTGCCTCGCCGTACACCCCAACAAGCTGGTCATCGCCAGTGGCCAATGCGCCGGTCACGACCGGGTAGATGCCAGGGTGAGCACATTTTCTTCGGAAATTACTAGTTGCACGTATGACGAGCTTGAATATGGTGACGCGATACAGGTCTGTAAGTCTATAGTCATATGTACGACCATATGCGTGCATCATCTTCTTATTCCTGAGAAATTGCTATGAGATTTTTTATGGGCTTTCAGATAATTCGCTGTAGGTACTGGAAATGCATAATGTAGGTTTCTTATTACTCCGAATTGCTAACTATCTTTAATTGACCAGTCTATATGTTGCTCTTAACATTAAATAAAAAAACAAGGTTTTAAGTAATTTTAATCAAAATATGACAAAAGACATTTCCAAGATGGCAGTAATACCTCTAAAATCCGTAATAAAAAGTTGCTAAAGTGGATGTCTGAAGCCTAGAACTATAGGAATAGTTTAGGTGTGCCTTAAGTGTGAGCCTGTGAGTGCACGTGTCGTTGTGGTGGCAGCCGCACGTGCGCGTGTGGAACTCTGTGTCGCTGGCGACGCTGGCCGTGCTCGGCGCGGGCCACATGGAGCGCGGCGTGGCGTGCGTGGCCTTCTCGCGCGCGGACGGCGGCGCACTGCTGGCGGCCGTGGACGACGGGCCCGACCACACCATCTCCGTGTGGGAGTGGCAGCGCCCCGACAAGGGACACTGCCTCGCCGAGACCAAGGTACTACTCTCCCAGGCACTCCTCTCTCCGGGGTTACACTGCCAGATTTAAGTTTACTTTCGCCGGGCAAAGGATCCGGACAAAATTAAGCGCTTTGGTGCTATAGTTATTCTCTCAAATAAGTATTACAGAATGATCCTTAAAATGTATGTATGTGAATAGTACTTTCACGTGCCGTTATTATTTATGACGATTTTTATTTGTATGTATATCGTTCTTATTTGTCATTTGTATTTTATTAACTTTAATTTTAAAAAATGTATATTAAAATTAACTACGATCAAGAAGCAGTTAAAGTAGCGTGAGTAGAAAAAGAAGTTTACTGGTATTAAAAACTAGCGTAAAAATGTGTTTCATTGCTCGCATTAAAATATTCATGTTGCCGCTAATAACAGATGGTGCTCGCTTTGAATATACGAGGAAAGGGCGCAACTGGACTTTGTATACATACTACGGTCTGTATTGTTCTAGCACATAGCTCATAGCTGGATGTTACCTACCAAATACGGATTGAATCCATCCCCACGTCTGCTGGTCCAATAGCCGAAAGCATCGCAAGGAGGAGAGTCGAGTGCTATGTTAAATGTGCTAGAATTTAAACAACGAAGATAGATAAACTTAACGAAACAACTGATAAAGAAATAATAAATTTTATCCGGGACAACAAAAAATGTGACTATGTTTTTTATTTCCACGTAGTGTTCGGTGGACACGGTGGTGGCGGTGGAGTTCCACCCGCTGGAGCGCAACCAGATAGTGACGTGCGGCAAGAACCACATCGCCTTCTGGAGCCTCGACCAGACCAACATGCTCTACAAGCGGATGGGCTTGTTCGAGTCCCGCGAGAAGCCCAAATACGTCACCTGCCTCGCTTTCAATCACAATGGTAATTAATAAAAGTGTTAGTGCGACAGTTTGTGACCATGTTTATTACTCTATCGAACATAAACTAAAGAACGTTTGTTAGCTGGATTAACGCATAGTATATGTTTCATTCAAGAGAAAAAATATACCAAAGCAATCAAATGTAACAAGGTCGAAACCGTTGCCCGCAGTTAGTATATCAATGTCAATACATAAATAATAAAAATGTAGCCGCTGTCTGTACATGGAAGATATATATGAGTAAAAATATTATTGGCACCTTTATAAACGCAAATAGCACCTAAAACAATGATTGGTAGAATTTTTGTCTGTTTATCTATTGGTCTGTTTGTCTGTGCGTTTGTGCACGCTAATCTCAGAAACGGCTTAGCCGATTTAGATATGGTTTTCACAAATATATTGTGATAAGCTACACTTAACATATCCAAAATAAACCAAAAAAATATATAATCAAAAAATGCTGCCCAAAATCACTAAGCCACGCTGATGAAGTCGCGGGCACAGCTAGTATAACCTATATCCTGATTAGATTGTCGTGGTGGCCGAGCGGTTCGAGTAGTTGCCTGCATCACAAAGATTGCCAGTTCGAATCTACCAATGACTTTTTCTGAACTTAAGCAGACCACGAGCTTTACGGTAAAAAAAATCATCGAGAGCTAGAAACGAAAACTTGAAAGTGAACTGATCTATACGTGCAAGGGAGATTTCTTACAAGTGTATAAATATCGCAGGGGACGTCCTGTCCGGGGACTCGAACGGCAACATCATAGTGTGGGGCCGCGGCACCAACACCATTGTGAAGATAGTCAAAGGCGTCCACGAGGGGCCCGTGTTCTCGCTGCTGGCGCGCAAGGACGGCGCCGTGCTCAGCGGCGGCGGCAAGGACGGCCGCATCGTCGTGTTCGACGCCGAGCTCAATGCCACGCCCGTCGAGAATGTGGTGAGTTTGCAACACTAAGATACATCCAAATTCTACTGGTGTTATATGGGCGAAAGTTTGTTACTCGATCACTCCAGGACTAGGGCACAAGTCGAAATATAAAAAGGTTGGTCCCGCGACTTGGTCCGCGCGGAAAAGTGATATTTTAAGCAGCATTTAACATTTTTTATTTTACCCCCTTAAGGGTAACATGTTTACAAACTTTGAATGCAATATTAATTTATATGTAATCACGAGCCTAAAAAGTTTCAAGCTTCTAGCTTCAAAAATGACGAAACTGACATACAAACTTTCATTCCCTATTTCAACCCCTTACAACCTTTTTTCGCATTAAAAAGTAGCCTATGTCCTTCCTCAAGGCTGTATCTGTACCAAATTTCGTTTAAATCGGTTCAGTAATTTAAGCGTGAAAAAGTAACAGACAGACAGAGTTACTTTCGCATTTATAATATTGGTAGGGATAAAGAGACCCAAAAAAAATGAGCTTATACATGCATCTGAACATTACAAGCCGTTACTATACAACGTTACCGTATAAGATATATTTTAAGTGCCAACGTGATAGATTTCCAAACTTATACGGATTTCTCGATGTTTTTCTTCTCCGTAAAGCTCCTGGGGTAACTAATCACTGTACAGAAATTCTTCCTTTGTGAGAAGGCGTGAAGATATATACATTTTTTTTTCTTAAAGATTTATAATTTTGAGTGTCATATAGACACCACAAATACTTAGCAATGCGCAAAGCTTTATGATGTGCTTGTTAACGTGACACTTTTACGATACTTGTAAAAGTATTCTATTTTGAGACTAATTATTTAAGCACAATACAGAAAGTAACATTTTAATACGTATAAAGAGGAGTTTTCATAGCACTGCCATGATTATACACGAAAGGGGCCAATGGCGTGTACACTATACATCTGTCTCGTTCGCACCTATTTCTCTCCCACCCTCAATTGAAGCCATGTGTGACCTCCAGATCGAGGGCCACTACGGCGGCGTGCGCGTGGTGGCCGAGGGTCGCGGGCAGCAGCTGTTCGTGGCCACCACCAGGAACTGCATCCTGCACGGGGACCTCGAGCTGGGCTTCTCGCCCGCTGTACTGGGTATGCTGTCATCTCATCACGCCGAGTCCCTCATTAGAGTACAGCGCCACTTCTCTCTGGGCTTACAGAGAGTGGGCTTTCGGAGGCGTTCATTTCCTTACTTAATTTCAATATAGATAGAAATCCCATCCGTGAAGCCGCGCCCCACCAATAACTAGCCGAGGGAGTCGCGGGATGCGGGGAGTATGACCCGAGTCTATTAATTGTTGTGTGCGTGTGCACTCATAGATAATCAGTGTGTACCGATAATATTCAAACGTTAGTGGAAAGTTGCACACTTACACTATAAACTGTAAGGAAGAATAGTGGGGCGCGTCTTCGTGGATGGCACTGTCTATACGAGTACTTCTGATATAGTAAGTCCTTTAGGAAGTGAACCCCCCACACTGTATTGCCGGGAGTTAGTGCTAGTTAGGTGTAACCTCCCGTAAGGGGCCAATGTAGTAGCTCGGTGGTCTCGCAGGTCACGTGGACGAGGTGTGGGGGCTGGCGGCGCACCCGTCGCTGGCGCAGTTCGCGTCGGCCGGCTGGGACCGCCTGCTGCAGCTGTGGGACGGGCTCGGCCACTGCACCGTCTGGAGCAAGGACATCGAGGTGCGACACACACACACACACTACCTGCCCAGATCAACATGAACGAAAACTCAAAGATAAGAACGTCAACAGTATGTACTCGAAAAAGACGAGCTCTTGACGGTCCTATCACTCACTGCGCGTTCGATCGACTCGATCTAGCTACTAGAGCGCGGTCTATCTCTGATTTTTCTTCAACTCTGTTTCATATTGTAAATTTGTTTTGTCCACCTTCACTCATCCTGAATATGCTCAAACCCACGTAACATCGCTTCGTGGGCTTTGTCAAA
Organism: Drepana falcataria; assembly: GCA_945859725.1. Lineage (NCBI taxonomy): Eukaryota > Metazoa > Arthropoda > Insecta > Lepidoptera > Drepanidae > Drepana > Drepana falcataria. The sequence continues at coordinate 10,805,478 of OX243935.1, forward strand.
GTTCTTAATATTTTATACTCGTACAACGAACGCAATATATTATAATACAATCACTTAAACATTTTAAAAGATATGTTAATTTGGTGACTTTCCCGTGACACGATCCATACCATTATTATTAACGAAAGAGACCTGCGCAACGGACGCTATCTCGGCCGGCACTCGCGGCCTGAGAGCGCGGCGGTGGCATGGTTGGCCTAGTTGGCGTAGTCGGCCCAGTTGGCCCAGTTGGCCCAGTCGGCCCAGTCGGCCCAGTCGGCCCAGTCGGCCCAGTTGGCCCAGTTGTCATAGTGGCGTGTGCGTGTGCGTGTGCGTGTGCGTGTCAGGAGCGCGCGCAGTGCTGCGCGTGGTCGGCCGACGGCGGCGTGATCGCGGTGGGCTGCCTCAGCGGCAAGTGGCTGGTGTTCCACCCGCACTCGCGGGACCTGCTGGCGCAGCATCACGACGGGTGGGTTGCGTGCACTACATACACCGCATACACCACATACACCACATACACAATGCCCATATTGCATACATTAACCCTCCCTAGCGTACGATCGACTGTATACCCTAATTTCATGTGCTTAGACTTGAACTTTGCTTTTGCCGATAAAATATAAGTTATTCTATTATGTGGAGTACGTACAGTCGACTATATATTTGCATGATAATCATCGATAGAATAATATCCTGACATGGCGCAAATATTTCATCTGTAAATAGTTTTGCAATTTTTTTGTAACCTATGTTAATTGTTGTTATTCTAAATAAACATTTAGAGTCTAATAAGATGCTAATACTTACAATTTGTTTAATTAATGTGGAGTCTATATTATAAAAATAATTCAACCCAACTAATTTTAATCTCTTCTATACTAAGACAACTTTTTATCATACCATATAGTTAATTACCTTACTTGATATTATCCAGGTCAGAGCCAATCCAGACGATCCAATACTCGCCCGACAACAAGATGGTGGCCATCGGGTCAAGAGACAACTTCATTTACGTGTACCGCGTCGAGGACAACGGGGCTAGGTACAGCAGGATCGGGAAATGCTTGGTAAGGAATTACATTACATCAAACTGTACTGGTCTCTGGTACTGTACTCTGGAGATAAACTATCTAGAAGGAATGGTTCTGCTAAAAATAATCCTCAATTCCTTATATTATTACCTATCAGTCAGTTCAAGTTCGTCAAAATCAGTCAAGCCGTTTCGGATATGGCCGCAACTAACAGACTGACGGACAGAAAAATTACACATTGTGGTTTTCGTTATTAGTACCGCGTACAGTAGCGTATACTTTCATATGCATATATAAAACCTAAAATTATACTAATAAAAACAGTGTCATAAGTGTCCCCCAAGGGGTAGGTGTATATACCCACACACCCACTTTTTGCCAGAGATATATTTTAGGTGCCAACGTGACAGATGGCGATGATTTATAAGTATAAATAACATTGTATGTGTAGTTATTAGCGCATTAGTATCTACCTAATTCAGACATAGTTCGTTTTGTATTTGGATATATAGTAACGTAATGTAGTTTGATACTTGGATTCATCATTCATACCTTAGTTGACTCATTTCGGTAATTCAAGTATACATACAGAAATGAGGACCAAAGCTTTTTGAAGTCGGTTACAAGCTTACAAATCTAATAAATATATTTATCTATGGTAGATGTTTGAGTAAATCATTAACGTAACAATAATTTCACGCCTTACATAGTGTACGGAGAGAAAGCGTCGAAGGGTAAACATACATTAATAATATACTAGCTTTCCCGCCCAGCTTCGCTTGAGTGATAAAAAATTCCTGAAACACGATCGCAGCGCTAACTATTGGGTCCAATTGTAAATCTAAACCATTCTCGAATCCACCTGAAGACAGAAAATTTCATTAAATATGTCCAGCAGTTTAGGTGGAGTTCAGTGACAACGACACGCACAGAAGAAAAAAAAATTATCTCTCTAGCTCTATAGGATTATGACGGTTGGAATTTTTCAAAATACAGTACAAATTACCTTCCCATGTGACAAATCTTTATTTATGTCTTAATAATACGCTATATTCATTAAAAACTAAGGTTGTTGTTGCTACAAATTAAAAAAACTACACCGTTTTCGCTGCGATCAAACTAACTAGCACGTCTTTAAACTCGTTAATATATAAAGAAAAGTAGTAGAAATATTTGCAAAATCACTCCACGTATTTATTAGACACATCCATAGCTAAATGTCGGCGCTTGTAAGTAGTATTAGTAGTAGAAATAGTGGCTGTAGTGTGGACTTTATACATAAGGCTGGTATCTACGTACACATACTGCATAGTTGGTTTACGGTACTATTTGAAACATGTCTAATTTTAGTTTTTTAATTTAATATAGGCACTCATAATGTATGTGAATATTATTTAATTGCATATATTGTCTCTCACAAAGGTTACAAATCACAGATGATAACATCTATTTGTTAAGACTGTAACTTAGCCATAATCTGCTTTGAGAAAGCTGGTATGAACTATAAAAAAATAACATACATACATACAATCAACACGCCAAGTCCATAACGGGTTAAGCAGAGAGTATAGAGCGCCAGTTCTCTCTAGACTTACATACCTCTTTCGCTACGTCCACATTCATCAGTCTGCATACATGCTCGTCGGTTTCGGTAATTTCTTAATTAAACTTTAACTAAATCAAACGCCTGTGCCAACTTGTCTCGTATGAGGGTGCCAAGAAGCCTGGCAGCACTGCCAGGTTTCTTGAATGTACGATATATGTGTATATGTTTAAATATCTATCAATATAGGCATATATCTATATCGTTGTCTAGTTTCATAGTAGAAGCTTTGCTTAATTTGGGACTATGGCAAGTTACGTGCTATTTTCCCGAGGTATTATTTTTTTTTTTTTTTTTTTTTTTTTTTTTTTTATACCACTTGGGTGGCAAACAAGCATGCGGTTCGCCTGATGGTAAGCGGTTACCGCCGCCTATGGACGCTTGCAACACCAGGGGTATCACTCGCGCGTTGCCGACCCTGCAGGAATCTTTTCACACCCTTCTTGAAGAACTCCATGCTGTACTCTCCAGGGAAAACCTCAACGGGGAGCTCATTCCACAGCCTGAGCGTTCGCGGAAGAAAACTTCTTTGGAAGCGCACAGTGCGAGACCTTTGTGGTTCCAAGGTATGGGGATGAATTCCCCGTCGATGGCGAGAGGTGCGGTGGTAGAAGGTGGAAGTGGGCATCATATCGAACAATTCTGCAGAACACTCCCCGTTATACAAGCGGTAGAACACACACAGGGAGGCAAAGTCTCTCCTCAGACTTAGTGATTCCAAGCCGCTTGTGAGCATGGGATCGTCGACAATTCTAGCGGCGCGTTTCTGAACCGCGTCAAAAGGCCCAAGCTGGTATCCAGGGGCTCCAGCCCACAGGTGGCAGCAGTACTCCATATGTGGCCGAACTTGCGACTTATAAAGTTGCAGCCTTTGTTGCGGTGTGAAGTACTGCTTAGCTCTGTTGAGCACACCGAGCTTCCTCGACGCCAGCTTAGCCTTGTCCTCTAAATGACCACGGAACTGAACGTCGCTAGAAATATCGACCCCAAGGATCCTAATGCTCTCCGAGATGTTCAGGGGAGTGTTCTGGAATTGTGGAGCCACAGCGAATGGAGTTTTTTTTTTTTTGCGGTGAACGCGCAAACTTGTGTCTTAGTGGGGTTGAAGTGGACTAGGTTTAGTCGACCCCAATCGGAGACACTGCGAAGTGTACTCTCGATTTCAGACACAAGTCGTTCGCGACTTTCCTCCACAGTGGAACGAGAGAGATTAGCACGGCCCGTGTAGTAAGTGTCCCCAGTGCTGTCGTCCGCATAGCAATGAATGCCTTCAATAGAAAGCATGTCATTAATATGCAGAAGAAACAGAGTCGGGGACAACACAGAGCCTTACATTTACATTTATTATTGTTTTCATAATATACATATTTATTATAAGGAATGCTAGAATATCGCATGTTCGTACAATTTCCTTAAGTGTTATTTTTAATGTGATATGTTCGCAGGGTCACTCCAGCTACATAACCCATTTGGACTGGTCGGAGGACAGTCAGTTTATCAGGAGTAATTCCGGGGACTACGAGCTGCTGTTTTGTAAGCATATTTGGATACTGTCATATTGTTTGCACCCTTAAGCTTATGGTAATCGCTTACTATCATTACCGTAATTTAGCTACATTATAGGTTTTTTGACGTTACTTACGATGTCGGTAAAGAACCCGAGTGGTTCGAGTAGTTGCCTGCTAAACAAAGATTGCAGTTCGAATCTCGACTGCACTAAGTTTTTCTGAACTCAAGTGATTAGTCTGAAGGGTGAAGGAAAATATCGGGAGGAAACCTGCAAACGTTTGAGAAGATATTCAAATTCGCGCATGAGCTACGGCGGGCTTGCCATTTTTCCCGTGACAAATGGTGTCACACTCTGTCGTCTGGCCACCCCCTCGGAGGGCAACCATGGTAGTGGTCAGTGCGTGAAGGGCGGCTGCGTGTGCAGGGAACGCGACGACCTGCCGCCAGATCCCTTCGGCCACGTCCATGCGCGACGTGCCGTGGGCCTCGCACTCGTGCCCCATCGCCTTCACGGCCGTGGGCGTGTGGCCCGACTGCGCCGACGGCACCGACATCAACTCCTGCGCACGGTACGCACGCACACACACACACACCCCACACACACACACACACTTCACACACACACACATGCACGCACGCACAAACCGCATGAATTACTATCGGTACAACTGATTTTAATGAGAAAATTATGTAGAAAATGTACAATTTTGAATGTAATTTTTTTTACATCATTGAACAACTGTCTGTTTTCTGAGGCACACTGTATAATAAATAAACATTTCATTATTTCTATTGGTCATACCGCTGCCTTATCTTGTGTATAAGCTCCATTACTAAGCTGATATACAAAAAGAAATGGTTCAAATATGTTTGTATACCCAAGCATGAAAAATGGCGACGACGCATTCTGTCATATTGGAATCTTTAGATCTCCCGTGCAGAGGGAATCGCCCCGGTTCTACACCTTCGAGGAAGATGTGAATCTAATTATTTAAATTAATTCTTCCTCTACAGGAGTATCAGAACTACATTCTAAGACATACATTCCAGGTCGCATGATGGCAAGCAGATGGCCACCGGCGACGACTTCGGGAAAGTAAAGCTCTTTGCCTACCCTGTGACGCAGCCCAAGGTACGTGTGCACTGACCGTGCCGTGTAGTGATATGATAACGAGGTAGCCTGTTGAACTTTGATAGTTTCACAGGGCAGTCCCACCTAAGTTGGCATAGTTCACCCACATTGTAACCACAATCCGCCGGAATCCAGTTAGCAGCCACCCAGCATACTCCACATATCCACAACAGCATTTGTTTTATATTACTTGGGTGGTAAACAAGCATGCGACCCGCCTGATGGTAAGCGGCTACCGCCCCCTATGATCGCTTTCAACACCAGGGGTATCACTCGCGCGTTGCCAACCCTGCAGGAATCTTTTCACACCCTTTGGGAGCTTATTGCTATTCCGGAGTATATCGCTTGAATCACAGTTCTTTATTTCAATTAGATCGTACCAAAGTGTTAAAACGGTCTGAAGCCGACTTGAGTCCGGCCACCTCGTATTAAGGCTGTGTGTACTGTATACTGTATAAGCTATGTCGTGGTGCAGTCGCTGTGCCACCAGTACGGCGGGCACTCGTCGCACGTGACGTGTGTTCGCTTCCTGGCCGACGCGGGCCGCCTCGTGTCCAGCGGCGGGCTCGACACCGCGCTCATGCAGTGGACCCTGGACTGAACACCGACACCTCGCCGCATACACACACACACACACACACTACACACACATCTACACGCAGCCGGCGTACTCAATTTGGGGGGCGGGACACATCTACCGCGTGCTGGATTTGTGGGGCGCGGAGCTGAGTTTAAATTTTGTTAAACAGACAACGCTCTCCCCCATATGAAGACAAACAGTACGTAAATACACGGTACAAACACACACAAATACATACCATCCACAATATGTAATGTGTCAATGTTTTATGATGTGCGAGCCAATAACATATTTTTACTGAAAGGAAAATTTAGAACTATATACTATGTGTATCCTGCGGTTAAATTGCGGGAAACAATTCCCCGAATCAGGTGTAATTCCTAGTACGTGAGCTTTTATCTTAAATTTATATGGTAGAAAAATTTTCGTATTACGTACTCTGTGTCTAATTCAATGTGATCACAATCGAATTTTCATAATATTGGCATTCAAATGTGCACCTTATTTATATTGTCTACAAGTCTAATAATAGCTTAAGTACAGTTTTAATGTAGGTTGTACTTGTGCACTCAGTATGAGTAGTTTTAACTCGCTTTACTGTAACTCGAGATTGGGTAGCTTTTACCTCATGCATCGCCGGACCAAGCAAAATATACTTCCATCAACAGGCGCAAATATGGTTCTAAAAGCACCCAAAAAATATTCTAGGATACTATCATGAGATGTAGGCACCTAAATATATCTCCGGCGAAAAGTTTGTTAGAAGGCATGAAGATTTATAATATTGTTGAACACTTTTATTTGCTGTCGGAACGCGGTTGTGATCAATATAGTGGAGATAGTTTAGAGATTTTGCTTATGAATACTGGCAATGAAGTCTTCATTGTCAGTAAGGATAGAGTGGTTTTCGATTATTTTCATCACTTATTATATTATATTACAGTATTTACAACAGAAGTAAAATTGGAATCCGTCGATTTATACATTTTGGGTAAGAGTAATATGGCGGCAGCACAGTGCGAACACAATTTTTTTATACACTGGCAACACTGCGAATATTTTCTATTGCGCTTGTTAGCAGATTTTATGGGTAATGATGAATAATTACTGTTATGGCACTTTTTAATCAATATTTTTTTATTATTTAAGCCATGATCAAGGAATACAAATTAGGTTAAGTATTTTTATTTATTAGTTCTATGTGGTTTGTGAAAACTATTGTTCTTTTTCAACGATTTTTTTGAATGAAATGAAAAATATTCAACAGCATTGTATGCAAAGTCCCCTTATTATATCACAGCGCTCATCTATAATTGCATTGTATTCACTAGAAAGTACATATAAAAGCATAACCTGTCAAACAGTACAGTTTTAATTAGAACATTTCACAAACCACACACCCTTTAGTGAATAAGTTTTATTAATAATTCTGACACATTCCTTGGAGGTCTACGCGGCGTGTCACTAGCGGGAAATCAATAATAAACCTTATGCAAACAAGGTTCAGCGGAAAATCGAATGAGTTTTAATACTTTCAACACTCGATAATCGACTTTAACGGCACCGAATATAAGGTTTATTATAGATTGTGTGATGTCGCTGTGTTAGACCTTTAGTTGTCACGCAGTTTGGTTGTACCCTAGTCAAGTCCACTTCACCCTCTCATCTGTAGGTAAGCACTAATGATTAATTGTAAATAATACGACGATGCGTCGGTTTGAATGTGCCTCTAATACAATGTTTATTTGAAGAGTTTGTGGTTTTATTTCAAAAGTACCAAAATACTTACATCCTCATAATTCTGTGCGAAAAGCGCTGGTTCGATCCCCGGCCGCAGCCAGCATTTGTGTGATACCTGTAGAGAGCAGACTGCTCTTTATGCGGGTAGTCCACAACATTATACCATACAGCATTCAAAAAACACTTGGATAAAAACTAAAAGTTATATAATTTATTGTAACAAATAATAAACCATAAGTAATAAACTAATATCGTTAAAAAATAAACATAAATTATTACTCAAAACGTAACCTTACGCGTGAAGCCCTGCCACGGATTATTGACTTTATTTCATTGGCTTGGTGCCTTATAAGACCGATACGGCAGACCATAAACATACTTTCCCGAAGAAAATAAGTATGGCACTGAACAGGGTTCAACAAATGTCAAAAAAAAACAACTTAAATTGTAAACAAATTCTTGTAACATATAGATATGGTTTGAGGAAACGAAAAGATTATTTCTGTACTAGATTTGTACTAGACAAACAAGTGCTATTATATACAGTGCTATGTATACAAACATGAGCATCAGATAATTGTCGTTATAAAATAAATTGTTGAACATATATGTATTTCTATTCATACAATATGGACCTTTGACGACAATTCGGAGATTACAAAGTCTGTGTCATTAATATAACTTGTGAAACATTGCTTATGTGAAAGCCTATTATTTTGAACGGAAAAATAACTACTTATTCTCCCTACATGACTGCAGGGAGAAAGATATTAATATTTTATCCGTTCTAAAGGCATCTTCTATTTCATGGGTTTGCGACACAAAATGCATTGAACCAACTCCCGATCCCTGCTTTCCTTCAGCATATCTCCGTTAATTTGCCAGCAACCACCATACTTCAGGACAGGAGCGATGGGTACTAAAACCATGTCTACTCGTCAATCATTTAATTGTAGGCACTAATCTAGATTGAGTGTCTAGATGAGTTGCTCCACGCTATTGGCGGACAGCTCGAGGAGTCGCCACGCAGCTTTAGGGTTCAGCTCCTGTGGATCCCGGCACAACACCCAAACATAATTCACCCTCATAACTTTGTCGGGACTGCCCTCTATGACGTTGTTCTTCGCGTCTCTGACGCACATGATCTGCTGTGACTGAAAAGTGATCACCAAAACAGGCCCCTGGTCCATCATCTTCCCCATGACTAGTTCTATCTGCTCAATGTCGAGGATCTTCGAGTCTAGGTAGTACCCTAGCTGCTTGCACTGTTTGATCGGAGCTGCTAGAATGTTGAACACTCCCTCGTAGCACCAATCCTTCAGTATATCCAAGTCTCCCCTGACCATGGCTTCCAAGATATTTGGGATAATGTCATTAGCGCAGTCTTCAAGGAACTTCTGTGCAGTGAAACTGGGGTCGATCTTGCATATTTCAGTGAGCGTTTTGGAGAGTTCAGTCTTTTCGAAGATGTTGCCGAATAGGCTGCCAACTTTTTCTGTGACGAAGCGTGATGCTCTCACCATCGGGTTGTCGGATTCTTCATATTTTATTTTCCAGTCCAATACCTGTGTTGAGAAGCAAATTATTATCATTAACATTTTCTTCAATTCAACTTCAACCTTCCACCATAGGAGGACTTTGGGGGTCCTAATGGAGGTTTTAATTCTATCAGAATTGGTAACAACAGAAAGAAATTATTCCATTCGGGTTAAAAGACTAATCTATGCTAATGTTCTCCAATGACTGTTCACATTTTTTTTCCTTACATGAAGGCTTTTATCTGAGGAACTACTAATTTGATTTGAAAATATATTTTAGCTTAAGATTTATTGACGATATACATGTTACTATACAATGGAGCGGACCAATTATCATAGATGTCTGTCAATCTTTAACGCGGGTTAAGAAGCTAGTGTAAGCAGGTACTATTAAAACTGAAGTGGTGGAAAAATCAAACCGCATCTCCTTATAAAAATCCTTGAATTTCGAAGATAGATAGACCATATTGTTCTGAGTATCAAATCTTAAATTAAGACAATTTAAATACCTTATTGACATATTGGTTGTTACTCTTGAAGTTCTCCCACTGTTGATAGAATTTGGAGTCTTTGTGCAGCTCCACGCCCGTGGTCTCCGTGTCGGCCACAAACGTGCGCTCGTCGGCGGCTACCTGCCAAGGAAACAAGTCGTTAGTTGATTCATGTCACAGCGAGATAACGCTAGGAATTGGTGTTAGTACTGCTGCAGGATTGATTACGTCCAAGGACCAGCCCCCTTAGACAAAACCTCTTTCTATATACGCTTACGCTATCCATTGCATAGCATAACTGTTCGTTAGCAAATAGAGGGATTTTCTCTATGGGGCCAGCCCCGGCCCAACCAAAAATACAATGGAAAAATCTTATATAATAATACTAGCTGTCCCGCCCAGCTTCTCCCGGGTGAAAAAGTTAAACTTCCTGAAACACGATCGCAGCGCCACCTACCGGGTCCAATTGGGATGTAAGCTATCGCATCTTTTAAGTTGGATCAAACTGCACATGGTGTGCAAATTTGATTGAAATCGGTTAAGTAGTTTAGGAGCCCATCGCGGACAAACAACGTGACACGTAATTTATATAATTATATTAAGATAATATATATCCGCACGCCTTCCCACAAGGGTCCCCAAAGGGGTAGGTAAAGGTGTATAGTTAAGACCCACACACAAATATAGCAATATTTTAGGAGCCAACGTGACAGATGGCGAGTCCATCGCCGTTACTCAAGCACGACTATACACGCCTTTGAATTACTTCTCAAACGTATGCAGGTTTCTTCTCGATGTTTTCCTTCACCGTAAAGCTCGTGGTGTGACTAATGAACTAACTTATTCTTATCTTAATAGCTATAATATTCTTAATATTAATATTATAGTATCCATAATATTCTTAACTTAATAGCTTTGTTATAATTAATGTATTAAAAAACATCGTGAAATTATTTTGCCACAAGGATGACATACGCATGTGTGTATGATAATAAACTCACCTCTACACGTTTCCTGAGCGCGAGCGGTGACATGTACACGCGGCCGTCCAACCCTCGGGTCTGCATCTCATTCTTTACAACCTCTGTAGCCTGCGGTTACATCAAATCAAATATATTTACATCATCACGCCTTCCTGACAAGGGTCAGAGGTAAGCAAAGGTGTGTAGTTAGTAGTACCCCGACAAACCCACTTTCCGTCATATATCATATACCAGAATAAGAGGGAGAAAGACCACGCTACCTAGATCAAACACTCGAGGGTGGGAATATCAATAGTATCCGAAATCGGCGAGCATGTGTACAGAGAAGATACTCATGAATGTATATGAAGTGAAAGACATTGATAGATTGATATTGCTTTACTCTTTCTGCACACTCTGTGAGAGACTTGGCCTTATGATATGATTGTGTGGACAAATTAATAACAATTCCACACAAAATAACATAGTCTCAGACTAAGCAAATCTAGTAGGTACTTTAGGAACTAGACTGATATATATACTTAGTATATACAAATACATACACATATAATAATAATAATAATATATATACATAAGTCCACAGGACATGGAAGGCACAAAGTACAATTGCTCGTTCATCACACAAATATCCGCCCTCAGAGGGAATCGAACCCGCAACCTCAAACTTCGCAGTACACTGCGACCACTGGTCTTATATGATGGTAAGTGCATATTTGAATTAAATTAATCAATGTGACCTGGGATATAGTTCTAAAAGCTGAAGTCTGTCCAATTCTGGAACTTTTATCCGCTATACTCTCCGCGGCGCCCTTCGCTGATTTCGATAAGTCTTCCGTTATCCTTCCTGCGGAAAAAACACAAACAGGCTGAATTAATGCAGCAGGATAAACCATATTTGTAATTGGCGTATACAGATTTGTAAAAGTACAGAAAAATTTAGGATGTAATAAAATTTAAGCATACTATTAAAGAGGAAAGTGTACGTGTAATTGTCATGAGACATACAATAGGTAGGATGACAACCACAGTAGCTTTTACATTACTTATGAGGTCATAGCCACACAGGTAATGCATATGGGAAAAAACAATCATATCTATTATAGGTCATAGTACAACAAAGTCCCCTGCCGCATCTCAGTCTGTAAACAAATATTACCAAACGAATTTGCATGCAGTTCCAACCAATCAAAAGCGTGACTCATGAGAAAGACGTGTAATTTGTTAAACTTTTGTGTAATTTGGTTGAAATGAACTGATGCAACTTTATGACAGAAATAAACATGTAGGCTTTCATAGACAATATACTCTACTATCAATGTGAAAATACCACCATTCTCGCATTGGGTTTGGTTGGCTTCAAATACACACAATTTTATATCCTCACGCCTTTCCACAAGGTCCTCGAAGGTGAAGGCAGAGGTGTTTAGGTACTACCCACACACCCACTTTCCGCCAGAGATATATTTAGGTGCCAACGTGACAGATGGCGAGTCCATCGCCGTTACTCAAGCACGACTAATACATACGCCTTTGGATTGCTTCTCAGACGTATGCAGGTTTCCTCTCGATGTTTTCCTACACCGTAAAGCTCGTGGTGTGACTAATTACTGTACTTAAGTTCAGAAAAACTCATTGGTACAGTCGGGATTCGAACTTGCGACCTTTGTGTGGCAGGCAACTGCTCGAACCATTCTGCAACCACAGCCACACACAATTTTCCATGATAATATAGCATAATTTCAACTCACCAGCTTTCTTAGCAATCTCAGTCTTGCCAGCTTCCTCAAGCACATGTCCCACCTTGTCCCTGAACCCCTCAATGGTTTCCTTCAGGACCTCTGAGCTCTTTGAGGCTTCTGACTCTACTGCATGAAACTTTCTCCTTGCTGCCTGAAGATGGAACAGATGCAATCTCAACAGTGTTTATTTGACATATCACCCAAAACCCCATGTCTATGAAGTATTTATTTGCATGTCTACATATATTTCTCTCCCTGCCTACCCCATGAGGGAGTAAACATGATGACATGTATATGTTGGTATCTAATGTAATATATAAAGAAACACTTTAAACACGTTAAACTAGCTGTGCCCTGCGGTTTCACCAGCATAAAGATTGATTTAATTAGTATAATATTACCTAGATTTATTTTCGGAACAAAACATATACTATGACAAGCTAATCCAGCTAATAATTTTTCTTTGTGCAAATTTCATTTAATTCCATTTACTTATCCATACATACTCAAAAATTTTCACATTTATAATATTAAGTGTTATCCCAGCATGTCTGCAGCATCTCTGCATCATGCTCATCAGCAGATCTGATCAGATGGTTTTGGTATGATGATATGTATGTTCATATGCAGTTACCTGCAAAGCTTCCGAGTTTTCCAATTTATGTGCCTCCTCCCTGAACTTCTTGATGTTTTCCTTCATCTCCTTATTCTTGGCAATGTCGTCTTTGATGTTCTCTATTATTGATGAGAAGAATCCTTTCCCTGCAGAGTACTGGCGGCATTCTCCCACTGGGTACTACGGAAAAATTAAGGTTATTTAATAACAACAAATAATATTATGAATATTTTCTATTGATGAACATGGACAAAGCGAAAGAGGTATGTAAGTCCAGAGAGAACTGGCGCTCTATACACTCTGCCTACCCCCATTAGGGACTTGGCGAGAGAATATGATTTGATATTCCATTGTTTAGGGTAAACTATTTATTTGGTATTTCTAATTCAATGATCTTATTCATAACAAATCAATAAAAAAGGCAAATCTATGGATAATGTCAACATATATTTGCCATGATTATTTTTTATTTTTCTATTTATTAAATCCAACTAGCATAGCCCACAGAAACATTGCAAGAACATAGCATTTATGTATGAAACCCAGCTTATTATTTAGACATTAGTACAGACATATATAACTGGTTGCATTTAGTGGCTTTTTGGACAATTATTCGGCTCACTAAGGTTAATGTGCAATGATGAAAATATTCAGTCTATTATACAACAATAAGATAATCTCATACCTGATTTGATTGGATTGTCAGTATTGTGGGCTTTAGATTCACTGGTAAAACACATTTCCATCGAGCTGGGCTATATAATAACTGTCTACAAGAATGCTGAAAGTTATTGAAATACATATTATTAAAACCCTCACAAGGACATCATACATAACCTAAGTTGTACATATATCAAACAATATTACCATGTTAACGGTAACACAGCAATAGTTTTACACGGATTGTATTCGTTCACTATTTCTAGCTATTTATTGTTATTTGCTGTGTATAAAGAAAATAATATTTATTTTACGACGACATCGACGAAAACTTATTCATAATCCGTGCAATCTTCTGTCAAAAAGACAAGACAGTTCATTTGTTATCTCACTCATGCCGTGTCAGTCAATGGAAAATATTTTTGGAAGGGCAAGTCACGCTGAATATATCTATCCGCCAATTACGAATTATTAATTAATTTATTAATTATTAAAAATTTAATACGAAATACGTCCCTTTGGTACAAACCAATCACGCGTGAGGATGGAATAGACAAGTCATTCATCAGCATTATGGATGGAGCAAAACAAAGCTAATAAATAAATAAAAATTATTTATCACAGGCACAGACATTTAATTTAAAATTCAGAAGTATGTATAAATTTCTTAAGTTTGTATAAAATTCTTACTTACATATATGCATGCTTTGTTTTCTTTTATTATTATTAAAAGTAAAACAAATGTCATAGACTCCAGAGCACTTTAAAAAAATATTAATTTCCTGCTGCCAATATAATTTTAGATTGAGTTTTAGTTTGTATTTAGTAAATCTATATCAAAAATTGTTCGTTCATACCAAGAAGCTAAATAATTAGAAATGAAATATTCCCTCAGCGAAAATTGGTATTATCCAAAATATGTGATAGTCGTTCCAAGTTTTAAAAAAATGTTTGTTTCCGGTGTGAAGGCAGTTCAAGAAACATAAGAAAGTGTTCAGTTTTCATTTATTTTCTGTCGTCATATTTAGCCACGGTGCCGTATTGAGTTCGATGATATCCCTTTTATTTTAAGTTCTTACGTAGTCAATTGTAAATCGTGTTGTAGTTTCGGCCCCCGTATAAAGGAGGCGAGGATCAGCGAGCGAAGTACCTCGTCATAGACAGTGGAAGAGGTATATAGCAACCGACGTTATATCGAATATCTTCCATAAGTCATAGTATATTTACGTATAGCATGCATAGTTGAAGTTGAGTGTCGCAGTCTAGTCGTAGTCGCTGGTGACCACGTTTTTGCCAGCTGGTGCGTACATATTCGCTAAATAAATTGGTTAGAATTGTCGATAAGTTAAAATGAAGCATATTTTTTTATGGATTATGTAGTGCGTGCGATATTTATAACGTATGGTGATTTTGTGGCAGGTTGGTGCGCCCGGCGAGTGCGAGTCCCCTGGAGCCTTCCCCGAAGTCAGGATCTACAATTCATCCCGTTCGTCAGATCTCGTCCATTGGGGCGTTACCGTTTTATATGACTTTAGCAAGTTATACAGGTAAATTCTATGATCTTATCACATAAACGTTCTTGCACTAATGACCAAATTAGTAGCCACCTACTCACTTCCATATCCAGCTTATCATTCTTTGTAAATTTTTATTGATTTTCTCCATTTTGGAACATATTAATCGGAATGAAAAATGGAAACTACGAAATTTTATTGATTTTTCTAAGGTTGGCTCACGTTGCCAGTGCTATCAGTACATTCAATGTAAACACTAGATTAATTTCGCATAGATTTTGTTTAGGCACTTGCATACCTATTTTTAATTTGATCTGTTTACACCTTTTTCTTATTGGCATTAATCTTGTACCAGTTCAATCTATCGGTTGGGTAGTAATTCTGTAATAATTTCCAAGGATTTGCACCAAATTGCCCCATATGCTTTGTGTAGTACACCTTCTTTCTTTTTCGCTTTTCTTTTATTTCTGGCATCAACCAATCTATTTAAAAGGAGATTGTCATTTACATCACCTGTTTTAGATCTTTACTAAAATTGATTATGAAACCTGTACATCCTATATGTATTGTGTATTCTATGATAGGTATGCTTTGCTTTGCTGCTTTGCACCCAGAACCAACTTGAGGCAATGGATCCAAGTGCATGTAATTACAATAGCAGCCTTTTGTTGGTAGGTGAATCTGTAGTTGTATAGCTATCAAAGAGCACTAAATATATTATTGGACCAATAACAAATTATCTCATGCCCTTATCTTTATTAAACAACTAAAGAGCTGTGGTCCAATGTGTTGAATGATAGATGTTAAATGCTAACTGATTAATATCAGTTGATATTCTCTCTTCTCTCTTTCTTTATGTTCTATAGATAAATAATTGCTTGTTTTTTATTTTTCATCTATAAATGATGATCAGGAGAACAAGTACACGCGTTGATGGTTGAAATGTTGCTCTTTAGGAAAAAATATCTTACATATATACATACAAATCATCACTCAAGGTTTTATTTTAGAAAAATTGTCATCTTCATGATTACATACAATGGTCCCTTAATGGGAAGGCAGGTGTGTAGGTAGCCATACACTTTACACACTATTCACTCTGCCTACCCCGTTAGGGACTCTGCATGATGATATGCATATATGTATTCTGACAGTTGGAGAGCCCATCACCTTTAGATAAGAAAACCCTCTCTGCAGGTCTGATGGCTTGCTGGTTTCCTTAACCTATTGGTAAATTAAATGCTCATGTTTTGGTAACTTGATCGGTGCTCAAGATATAAATTTATGTTATATCACGGTAGAGAGAACTGGCGCTCTATACTCCCTGCCTATCCCGTTAGGGACTCGGCGTGATGATATGGTGATGACTATATCATGGTGTAAATGTCTCATACATAAAGTAATTTATGTGCTATATATGTTCTGAGGTACTCAATGTATGGACATTTTTTCATCAAACATTACTATACTTTTGACATTTACTTTATATAATACTAGCTGTCCCGCCCAGCTTCGCCCGGGTGAAAAGGTAAAAAAAACACGTTTTTAACTATTGCTTCCCCTATGGAGGCAATAGTTGAAAAACGTGCTTTAAAAAAAAATTTGTTTCATAAAATCCTAAGCTGACCTCTACACCGCGTAAGGAATACTCCTACCAAATTTCAAGTCAATCGATCTTATAGTTCCTGAGATTTCGTGATGAGTGTATATGAATAATATTGTATATGCCTAATGATTTGAAAAGAGTAACCATGGAGTTTCTTGCCGGTTCTTCTCCATGGAAGCGACAAACCCGAACCGTGCTTCTTTTTCGACGTTTTATAAGTGCCCATCTGGGCCTATGTGAAATAAAAAGATTTTGATTTGATTGATTTGATTTAGTGAGTTCACAAATGGGATCTCCTCATATATAGATAATATTTTTTGACATTTACTAGATGCATTAAAATCCCGATATTTTGAATATAATAAAAATTTCATAAAAGTCCTACTGTAAAGTTAAACAACATTCACTTTCGTCAAGATCGCAATTTAAGCTGTTTTCATTGCTGTCACGCCGAACGGAAAAATATTAATACTTACATAAATATATAGTTAGATTACATAGAGGCAGAGAGAGTATAGCGCCAGTATCATCTAGTCTTCAGATCTCTTTCGCTTTATCCGCAATGATATGAATCAATCGTTTTATACATCATCAATAATAATAATTATACTAAGCTATCTTTTATCCTTCGGTCCCATCTGTTAGCAACGTTGTTTTAGTAGAGTATATTGCGCTACACCTAAATATAGTCTTAATTTTGTTAGATGTAAAGTATTTGTTTAATGTCAGTTTATGATTCATGATTCGACGTAACTCGCAGCGACTGCGCCGTAAGTCAATGTAATCCGCCGCCAAAGTACAACCTTTGCCACGCGGTTTTGCCTGCGTCATTTGTAATATAGATTATACATCATACACATACTGCAGCTTGGAGTATTATTTTATTATATTTATAGAGCCTTCCTTTTTTTTAGGAAATCGGACCACAGAACTTGAAATCCCAGCAATTCCCACTGATGGGAGGTAATTTGGAAAGTTTAATAAGCTCCCCAATCTTTTTCGCCTTAACATAAGGCGGTAGGCGCAAGTTTCTGAGACAGTTTCCTAACTTACTATGATTTTTGGCATGACTTTACAGTCTCCCGGTTTGCCCATACTTTTTTCGCATTGTATTTCTTTTAATTGAGACTTATATTTTTGGTGTTGTAAATTGCGTGACATATATTTGTATCGCTATATCTTCCCAAGAATCCCTGAAGGGGAGTGGTATATTTAGGTGCGTAATGTGTTTTGTCTTATAAAATTTCATTCTGCCTTTAAAACGCGAACAAAATTAATTTGTTCCCCGGCAGCCTCTCTGTCCCCATCCAATGCTGCATATACATATAGGCAGTCCTAGCTATGTGACATGCCATGCAGTCTGCGTAAGCCTCCCACACCACCCCCACCCGCGATCGATACACATTTTGCACTGGATTGTTATATTGGGTTACAGAAGCCATTAGCGGCTCGAACGAGAGAATATAGGCGGCAGGTAGGTGCTTCCTATTTAAGGGCGTATAGAAACTCAATAACTTTTCATTACATTTTCAAACATTCATTTTCATTTCATTACTTACATTGCATCAACAGTTTGAATAGTATACTTGTCAGAGGAATGTTTTTGAGATAAGAGAAAATTTAGACAAATGATAGTTTGATGATTAAAATGAATTGAATGAAGTATCAGATAGCATTAATTGGAAACTATAAAATTTGATATTTATGATGATCTCGCAGTAAATTATAATTGTAAAAAATTCAATTAAGCTAGCCGCAGTAGCACAGCAGCGGCGTTATCAGTATTTCATTAATGGCTGCAAACACACTTCGCTTAGTTTACAGAGTTTTATCTGCTCTTGAGATTAATTTTGTCACCAATTGTGTAACTAAAACAAGCATTTTCGGTTGGAGAAAGTTCACCGGCTCGTGTAATTATTTATTCAATGAGCGAAATCAGAATCATTTAACCGTCATCACTGCAAAGTGGTTTTACTGGCTTCCCGAAAAGTCGGAGGTTGAGCGCAATAACACTAGCGTCTATTATTCACCTGATACAGACGTGCTTAATTTATGGCAAATCCGCCATTATAGGTTTAAGTATGGATAGCATGCTTACTGCTGAGTGTTACGTCTGCGGTTGCCGAAACAGTGTTGCATCACTAAGGCCAGGTCGATGCACTCGACTTCGCCTTTCACGTCTATGCCCAGTCTATCACATGTGATGATCTCGGGGAACTTTGTAGTGACGTCATTTGAAAGCAAAATATGTACTTAAGTATGTACATCGTTGCCAATGCTTTGTCGCCCAAAGCGAATAGGTACAAACCATACATATTTTGTGCTTTTTCGATCCATAGTAACTATGAATGATATATATGGGTGTTTCTCTGCTATTTGGAAAATCGTCCATACAAAACTGTCCTGTAGTATTTTTTTTAAATATTGAGAATGTTTGTTATTAAAATGAAGGGCAATAGTAAATTAAATATATATCTTAAAAAAGCCCACACATTTTCCTCTTGATTTTTGAGTTATGGACGATTTTTTGCAAATCCGTGACAGGGGACTGTTGTAACCATCCAGTGGAATGTTTTATGGACAAAAACAATTAGTATTTTTATTTAAGTAATCATAGTCTTTATTTTTCTTTGCCATTCTTAAAATATGTATCTCCTCCCTTTTTGACGTAGATCTGGATCTGGAAACTTCTGCAATATTTGGTCAAAACTGAAATCATAAATATAATTTTCGTCCATTCTAAGCTTGTGGCTACTATCCGGCGAGTTATGGGTTAGCCTGGTATCACTTTCGGATTCTGAGTCTGTGTAAACGTCCTCGACGTGAAGTTTCTTCACTTGGTAGTTCATAACTCTTCTCAGCAACTTTCGGTGATCCCAAAGGGCATCGTGATATTTTACACTTAATCTGATGTATTTCGAGGGTACTATTGAAACTTTTCAAATTCTTGGCGTCTTCCTGAATACCGTTTCACCGAAAGTCATATTATTAATTGCAGCATCGTCAATCACAAACATTGTAATTGCAGGACATCTTTGTTGCACAGATTCAATAAAAGATTCCAAACTGTCAATGTCACCTCCTACAGCAACGATGGCATCTGCAGTCCTCTTGCACGTAGCTCCAACACCATCAGCACCCTTGCCATGGCCACTCTCCGAAAAGTTCCAGGAAAACTTCTGTTTAATGGTCTTTCAAGATTTTTACCTCTATTTAGAACAGTGCTCTTTCCAAACCTTTTTTACAGCCTTATCCTCACGACGACCCATATCTTTAACTAATCTTCTTTTGCATTTATTTTTTGATTTTCCACCTTTCCTTTTTCTTTCAATCCTTATTTTTTTTAGGGTAATTTTTAAGTCGTTGATATCTCAAATGCTCAGCTATACGTTTTTGTTCTAGTATTCCTTCTCTTGTTTTAGGTGGCTTCTTTTATTGGTGACATTTTAAGATAATACCTACGAAAAAGACGATACTTTTAATGGTCAGAACTTAAGAAAACAGTCCCCTATGATATGAACAGTCCCCTGTGCTATGAAATGACAGGGGACTGTTTTCAGTAACGGCCGAGACGAGTGGTTTACCAGTTGACGCAGTAGTATCACTGCACATAATGACGGCTGCCCGCTTAGCTTCACAACCGAACGAATTCACACCGATTGCATTCCGTTTTAGGATCTAAATGTTTCGCGCCAAAACTAAATTTGACTTCAGCACGGTTTTCTAATTTTAACAGGGGACTGTTTTAATAATTTGAGGACAGCATTCGGACATAGATATCTTGTTAAAATTGTAGTGTTCAAATATAATTGTCATGTATAAAGTTGCTTACCGTGTTTGTTAATATATTTGGATATTTTTTATTCAATTATCAATGGCAAAAGAATAAATATTTGTAACAAGATTTGTAATTCTGGAAAAGGGACGTACCAGGGGACTGTGTTTCGATACTTTTGGGGTTCATTTACTCGAATATTCCATTATTAAATTACTAACTAAACTGTGGCGTGCCAAGAATACCTAATACTATGTCGGTATTTATAGAAAAAACTGATATTTTTTTTGATTTATTACATAAAATTAGCTTGGGACAGCGATTTTCCATTTAGTGGAGAAATGCCCATATATATTGATGAAGGTATCCTGAAAGAATACGCACTCTTATGTGCCACACATAAAGGCTTTAGTTAAAGAAATATTTACAATTTCATGAAGCTTCGGACAACATGACGTATATTCAGCCACCCTACTGACTACTGATCTTTTCTACTTGTCGATCCATATCTCTTCTCTGTCAGAAAATAATGCGTCGCAACAAACAAATCAGTTTTAAGTCGTCATCTAGTTTAATTCTGGTTCAAATTGCTCTCGTGAGCTAGATACTACTAGCTTGCTCCGTCAAATAGTGCTAAACATGATGCGCATGACCCGGTACGGACCCGGTAGCCACAAATCGTATGAATAAGCGTTTCATTCGGATGATTGTATTGCTCTGAATGAACTAACAATTTTTATTTGTCCTTTACGAACTGACTAAACCTTTACAATATCGAGAGAGATCAGTTGAGTTTTTGCTACTTCCATATTGTTAACTGCGGCAGTAATCTTAATTAAAGAATAATTAACCGCATATTTTAGCCTTGCGTCTGGTGAAATTTCGATAATCTGGTTCTCTACCGACGCGTGACGTTTGATCCAGACGTTTTGGCAATTAGGCATGCTGAAAGAGAAACCGGTGTATAAAAACAACACTAACCTAACGCAACCTGAAATTGACAATATGCCAATTCAACATCTGGTTCAACAACCCCAAAGGTCGCACGCGGACACCGATTGCATCTGTAATGCGCTTATCGTGCGATCTGACAGTGCATTCTAGGATAACATTGAAATGAGCACGTGGGAATGTTGTCTGCACATTTCGCTCAACTCACTTTTCAGCTGTCTTTGGCGGTATAGTATTCTCTGGGACAAGAACTGTAAATGGAAAGCTTTGAGAGCTGAAACAGTTCAATAAACAAGGCTTAAGTTATCGGAATCTGATTTTTCAATGGTCTAATTGGTGAACGATATAACTGTGTCACTTGATAAAACGCATTTTATTTGGTCTTGTCCGAGGTGTCACGCCCATCTTGAAATTTTCAATCTTATCTCAGTTTGCAAAGCTTAACTTGTGATCTTATATCCATATATATCTTATAGCTTTTTGGTACCAGTGATAACGTGCACATTGCCGCCAATATATTCCATGGGTGTTGTCGCGTCACTACACGACTTACGATGTGCTAATATTGTGTTAGCGCCCGATAATGACTCCTTATCTGCCAGTCACTGTATCGCCGTGATGTAACTACTTAAGATTATGCGAAGCGTGTATGAAACGTAAGATCTTTTTCGCATTCCAATGCGAGAAATGTAACGTTTTCGCCGAATTGGAAGTCTTTTTTTGTAGATCGTAATGTCACGTACAACTACTGGAACACTGATTGCTTGATTGAGGCTTGTTGATTCGGTGACATCTCTTATAACCTTAATCTATTAATACTTTTGGGCTAGATAAACTGAAAACATCGCAATGTGTGCGTTGCGATTGCGCGCCGTAGTATTTGTGCCCCGCCCTTTGCCATGCGCTATAGAGTCTGCTCTGAAAATTCAATCAATTGCAGGCAGTTCCCTTTGTCATCTGGTTTTCAAAAGGAATTCCAATTAATATCCTATCAACGTCCTACAGTTTCAAGAGACATTAATTTTTCTCTCATTCCAGCTTGACTAGTCGAAAGTGCAATCTTGCTCATATCGAGAGATCCCTTGGTCTTCGGAACTTTTTGTTCCACTCATTTTATGTACATACATACATATCATCACGCCAAGTCCCTAACGGGGTAGGCAGAGAGTATAGAGCGCCAGTTCTCTCTAGACTTACATACCTCTTTCGCTTCGTCCACATTCATCAGTCTCTTCATACATGCTCGTCGGTTTCGAGTAGTTTCATTTTATGTAATGACGATAAATTAGTTTCTTTTACTTTGGGCATAAGAATAAGAAATTATCTTTTTAGACACCAATTATATCCAAGTTGACTTGACTGTATAACTAGGGATAGATGTAGTGTCTGCCGCACTTCCGGCGACACGGTTCCCACTGATTGGATGATAGAAGATTTACGTATAATACATTTTAGATTCATACTTGTGCGAACTCGTATTTGGAAATGAAACGATTTTGGTGACAATTTTTGGCACTAAAATAATTTTATTTATACGGATAATAATTTTATACGGATTTTAGAACCTTTAGCAGGTCATTAAGTTATACGTGTTCTCATCTGTATATAAAAAATACCAATCCCTTGCGGTATGTATACTAGAAGCATCCATTTCCAGAGATTCGTTTAAAACTTGTAAACCCGTAGGAAGCGGCGCCTGGGGAGGATCAATACGGGCCGGGCCGCACATGCGCATCGCGATGGGCTCGTCCTGCGAAGCCTCCGGGAGGGGCACTTATGATAAATGGCAAATGTTGTTGAAATAGGCATACTCAGAATAAATGATTAACTGCGCAACCTTATGTGCAGCGGTGTAAAACCTTTTAATGTTTGCGTAAATATGAAATGGGATTGGTGCGCTTTACTGTTCTGTAAACCCTTTTTTGAATGTAACGCGGACTAAAGCGATAATCTTCTTATTACTCTCGGGACAATCTAACGCTATCTTTAAATGCAACGTAATCGTCATTTTGGACTAAACCTGCACAGTCTTAGAAGCCAGCATGTTACATTGACGCATAGTATCCTAACCCTAAGGGGTTTGATATACTTATACATATATATTTGTATATTCTATATGTACAGACCAGTATGTACAGTACTTTCCTTATGGAATATGCCCTGATCGTCTCGGGTCCAACTCTCCGCTCTTACGACACTATTACACCGCATTACGTGTCGGCGCGTTACTACGTAGCAGAACGAGGTACTAAACGGTGATTCATTGCCGATTCCGTCAAGGCAGTATGCATCACTCCCTAACCTGTCTTGAACTACGTTTGTTTCGCTCGACAATAGTGTTTACTACGCTACAATATTGGTCAGCTACAAATTACTTTCACCCAATTCTTTTGTGACAAATATTTGTTTGATTTAAAATATACGCGGCATAATATAATTTGATATGCATATTGGACATCCATTTACTGTTAGCCTTTGAACTATTTAGCTAATGTAAAGCATCAAAAGATGTAGTGGTCAGATACTCACAGATTTGGACAATTATGAGCAACAAAAACATTTTAATATAAAAAATAAATCTTTAGTGACTTACTTTGTGATAAATATGATTTTGCTTGATTTTATGTTATTTTATTAGGCATTCTAAAAAGTAATATATCATCAAGCTTTTCAAGCACTGTATTCATAATAACAGTGGTTTGAAATGTCAATCCGACATTATATGGGTCACGTGTCTGTGTAAGCGGAAGCCGGCGCACTACGCCATTGATGTGTATTGTCAGAGGCCGGATGATGTGCTTTGGTTAACTACCGTTTGTATCGTGTCGCGGCGACCATGTTGCATCACTTGCAGCGTACACGCGGCGGCGCGCTGGGATTGATTTAATTCCACGTAAATGTTCTAGAAAGCACGATCAAGGATTCACAACGCGGGCAATAGCGCCCCATTGTAGTCGTTTGACACGTTCAGGGGGAAAGACTTGGAGAAAATTAGAGGCATTCAGATGGCGCAGAGGGAGCGTGGGGAGGTTTAAAAATATAATAATATAAAGCAGACAAAGAAATATAATGCGTTACAAGAGTATGCGTTTTAATTTGTCCCATAATAATATTGTTGCTTAGGGTCGCTTGCAAAAACACTCAATATGTGCGGTTGTCAAATTTAGGTTGAAATACTATGAACTAAATTATGGTCCCTTGTTCAATTAATAAAGCGGTAAGCCTCAGTTCCAAAATATTTGTACACAGCCAAAGGTTGCAAGGTCGCGAGCCAGGGATGCAGGTGGTAAGCGATTTTGGGCACGCACAGTTTTATTACTCGAATGTAAGAAGACTTGTGCAAATCGATGTGGGATCCTTCCTGTGGCTTACTGCACACACATAAAAGCTTATTGTGTCTATCTGCCTATTGTTACTATAGTGAATGTCGGCCAAACGTCTGGCTCGCGAAGCTTGCACGCAATAACAAATAACATGGCTCGTGTTAAGAATGCCGCACAGTGGCACATTGCTTGCACGAATGGGATGCGACCGAGGCGAATTCCTCTACGCTTCCTGTTTTTGTTTGTCTTAGCTTTACATTTTTATGCTCGCGGAACGCTGGCTATCGTAACATTTATATTTTTTTGCGAAACCAGTGAGCTTTTGCAAGAGTGATGAATGTAGACTGTTTAGAGAAGTGTGAACTGTGTAGTAGTCTAGAGAGAAAAGGCGCTTAACTTTCTCATCCTACCCATTGATACAATGTATGATTGCTGATGATGATATGTATGTATGATCTTTAAAATTGCTATGAAGTAAATACAAAGCGTATGATACCTTACCGGATTTTCCATGTTATCAGTTTGACCGAAATCTATACGTATGGACTGCTGTCCTGATGAATGTTCTGCTTCTATTGACTGCCCTTTCGATCCGGTTGTTCACAAAGTAATGGACAATTAGTTAATTTTTATAGAATAACGTACGATTTACTGGACTGCGTTCCACTCTGCACGAGTATGACCAATGCTATTGTAGGAATATATTAATGGGGGACTTTAGGCCAGTCCAGATTTAGGCACCATTTACGATTACCTAGTCTAGCTAGTACTCATTAGCTAGTTATTGTTCCCACAATATAAGCTCGTTTGCTATTTAAGTCGTCTGTGAAAAATCGTGACAAAAAGCAAGCTTTATTTGATAGTGTCTTATTAAGTTCCATGATGATCGTCTCCATTTTCCGAGACACACAATTAAAATTCGTTAGTATATTGATGTAATATTTGTCCACAATTCGTAGGATACGAGAGATTTTGTTCTTCTATACGTTTTATATTTGTTGTGGTTTTGTCCCAAGTGCCGAGTGGCGCATTGCGACTACTGCGAAGGTAGTGAGAGGGGGTGGGACCTATTATTTCTGACACAGACGTAACACCAAACATATTATTTATTTATGTGGTGGATTTGCAAAGGCGCTGAACGGCGATTTAAATATGGTCAAGTCTACTCTTCATTTTATAAAGATCTGGTATTAATCCACCTGGATACCATTTTTGGTTCGTGAACCGCAGCCATAGTAAGTTCAAGCTGATCTAATATGTTATGGTCTGCGGTTAGTGTTACAACCATTGTTTCAATCTTATTGTAGTCTTTGATCTTATGACACATTACACAAAGAACGTAGACGTTTTTGTTCCAGTTTTACATAAGACCGAATAGTTAGGACTTAATTTAACAATGCCCCGGCTTTTTTTTTTCATTTTGCTTTGTCTACATAAAAAAATACAGTTAGACACGTTGTAAACGTTTACAATTTGCTAGTCATTTTATTTCATAATATGATTTTCCGGATATAAATTGCTTCGTACAGACATAACTATCATCGGACCTTCTTGGTTGGGTTATGAATCCGTTGTAGATTTCCCATCCGAAGGGTGTATATGCAGTCTTTTGCACCTCAATATGTATATACAAAACGGTACATGTCTCTCCAAAATGATCATGTCTCACCAAAATGTATGTCCGGTGAAAAGTGGGTGTGCCATCCTTTCGGGAATCCAGTGGGAAGGCTTGAAAATAGCATTGGTAGTCTCCATTGTGTTGTCTCAGGATTTAGAAGCATTAATGTCTTTCAAACTAAGATTTAATGTACATTGTTATCAAATACCCTGATGCAAAAGTGTAGCTATTGAACGTCTGCAATGCGCCAGACAGCGTGTCCGAGCACTGAGATTCCACATGTAACATACATGTGGAATATACATACACATACACTTTGCGGTGATTTCAAATACCCCTCATTACTAGTGGGACTCTGCTCTACTCGTTTTTTGGTATCGAATGCCTTCTTCGAAACCTCGTCTGCGTATACCGAACTTGAACCTGAAATAGCATTGTGTATGTCTATCTGAATAAGCTTTTGATGGCAAACCGCGTAATAAGACCGCAGTGAACAGCTTGCAATTAGCCCTGGCGAATGTCGCAAGGGATGCTAAACCACCAGTTTTCAATAGCGCTTCTGTTACGATAGTACAAGCTGTGTAAACCGAACACAATTCATCAGTATTGGCATATCAGTGAATGGAATCTCCCTGAACACGCTACTGCCATGAAACGCGTATCAGATAGCTTTAAATTGGCCACTTCCGAACGCACGCGAATGGTTATATCAAGCAACCGTGTCCAATCTTCAGTGATTGCCGTGCGATACGCGGACTCAATTTTTCACATAGGTTGTGTGTTTACGTAACATCTCAATTATTGTGCACCTTTGAACCATTTCGAACTTCAAAGTGGCCTATCCGACGAGCCTTGTACAAACTTTTAGCATTCGTATTTTAGCTACTTCCTGGCTCTATTATGGGAAATAAGTTCAAGGTATCGGGTTGTGTGGCTATAATATAGCAAGTTGTTTCACTAGTAAGCAGTGGTGCGCTAGTGCGCGTGCCACCAAAGCCGCTGACCAATCAGGTTGCATAATTTCAAGGCCTCGCGTGCGAGCGGACTGGCGCTTTCTGTGTGTGCGATTTGTTTTGAATCCACTGCGGCGTGTCAACATTCCTCAGTTAAAAAGTTGTTGGTTTAGCAAGCTTGTGTTATGCTATGTCTGACGGCCGGCCGTGAGTTTTTTATCAGCATTGACGTCAGTTTTCTATCATCAACAGAAGCTCTCGTACTAATTTCGTTTGCGCTCAAGCTTACTGTGGTAATGATAACTCGGTACGTTACCACCTCCGGTACATATCATGACCATGTGTCCTCTGATAAGGCACTTCTGTGTATTTGGTATACTTATGTTTGAAACATAAACCAACACGGCAAGTTTTATTTATAAGCCTCTACAAATCTGGATTTAGTTCTACCAACAAAAAATAGTTACTTGTGAAATACATACCTACCATCGCGCCGAATCCCTCAAGGGTAGGCAAAGACAAAATATTAACTGCGATTTATATTGGTCACATAAAAGCATATAATGTATATTAATAAGGACGCGTAGCGATTGCACTTTTCTTGTAAGTGGTATATAACATGATGCCTACCTAAGAGAGGTAGGGCATAACGGGTTTCCCGTTCGAATTCGGAGCTGCCCGACTGGGGCAGGACCTCCACCTTACAGAAGTCCGTAGCCAAATAACACAATTTTTTGTGTTGTGTTCCTACGCGGTGAATAAGGTTTCCAGTAATGAGCTCCTTGGGGAGGGGGGATGATTGTTACATTGTGTTGGAAGCAGAGGGATTAAACCCATTATGCTGCCAACACACTATAACTCTCCGAACACAGAGGTCAACGCGCAAGTGATACTTCGGTATCGAGAGCGTAAATAGGCTACGGTAACCGTTTCCCATCAGGTGGGCCGTATGCTTGTTTGCCACTCTTGTTGTATAAAAATTAATACCTATACCACAGAATACATAATAGTACTCCTATACTAAAAAATAAAATGGAAGTGATTGCATTATGAAAATAACAGTACTTTGTGGATCTACATATGTTAAAGAATATACGGTACTGGTGACGAAAACTCAATTTATTATACGTTTGTGTCTGTTTGTTTGTCCCTTTGTACGACTAATCTCCGAAAGGGCTAGACCGATTTTGACGGGACCTTTAGTGGCAAATAATAAGTCGATAACTTAGTATCTACATTCGGGCAATATTTTTTCTGAAGGAAGATGGAAAACTTAACTATCTTCTTCCTCGTCGGTTTGTGATATGTGTATATCGTCCTCATGATGTGTACGCAATGTGTCGCTTGTTCAGCTGCATTGGCCATGCTTGACGGGCTTGTGGCGTCATTGACCCATTCGTAATCAAGAAATGTGCAGGGATATTTGAAATGAAGTAACAATACAATTAAAGACCATGTTAATTAATCAAATGTATCGATTATCAATTAATTATTTACGCAGATTTCGTGGCTCTGACGTAAACGCTATTACCACTCAGTTGGATACATTCCTATTATTTTATTAACACACTACTTGTCTGTAGTTTAAAAATGACCCTCTTGATTATAAACAGTGACCATAGCCTATTATGAAAGCAGGCGCTCGCAATGATGATTGAAGCAGCTATGCAAGCGGCTCATTGAACGAGCGACACGACACCACCAGAAATAGTGGGCCTTACTTCTCTTCAGTTGGTTTTCCGACACCAGGATCACTTGTTTTTGCCTAATGCCGCGAGTCTCTAAATGATGTTCATATTTTTTGTTGCAGAGACATCAGTACAGAGCGAGGAGAGAAGTCGGTGTGTTGCGACTAGGAGAGCGGCCAGCAGCCGTCGAGCGTGCATGACGCTTCACACACCAAGAAATACTGTCCGCAGGTAACATACGGGTCAGCTCGGCGCCGTTGGCACAGGAGCGGTTGTTGTTGCACACATTATTTATTGCACCCCCACTGTATACAGCTGGGTGCATCCCAGATGGCTATGGTCCATTCGCCTTAAGAAAACTGAGTCTTTAAGGGCAACTACTGGGCTTAAATCTATGCATAGTGGAGTAAAAATTACTGTATTGTTTTCTTTTTTCCCTGCGAGTAGTTCCATGCCATGGTGGCTTCTAAATACCACGTGCCATTTCCTTCAACTGATCGTGAATTATAATTTATAATTATATGCGACCTGATTGGTCGGGGTGCGTGTCTGAGCCGGCGGACAACGATGACTCACTATTTTCTTGACGCTTTTGGACTATAGGTCTTCTACCGCCACCAAAGGTTGGGTTTGGATGAGAGGCCTTGGTAAACAAAAATTCCATTGCAAAGGCAAAGCATAGTGGCACGATATGAAGAAATTCGATTTGGTCAAGCTGAAACTGGAAGCATGGTAAAGTAGTGGCAGTCCCGTAGAGCAGTGATAGCGAAGGTGTGTGTGTGTTGCAGAACATCAAAATTTTGCAGTAACAGGCACCGGAAGCTGCTGCCGCTGCGGCAGACGTGACTGGCGCGAGTCGCGGGACTGAGGCCCCCCGCCCCCCGCATGCCGCCCGCCGCCCCCCGCGCCCCCCGTGCCACCCGAGCATAGAGCCCCCCGCGCATACAGCCCGCCGGTACGGACGCCGGTACGCTGCACACTGCACACTACACACTACACACTACCCACTCTACACACACACTACACATCTATACTAATGTTATAAAGCTGAAGAGTCTGTCTGTGCGGTGGAAAGCTCTCAGGACCTAACAATCCGGTTTGAAAAAAACCTTTTTGCTTTAGAGAGCCTGCTTATCGAGGATACTTTTTATAATAAAAAATATAAATAAAATTATTATTATATATAATTAGTCCCACCACGAGCATTACGGTGAAGGAAAACATCGAGAGGTAACCTGCATACGTCTGAGAAGCAATTCAAAGTCGTATGTAAAGTCGTGCTGGAGTAACGGCGATGGACTCGCCATCTGTCACGTTGGCACCTAATATATCTCTGGCGGAAATTCGGTGTGTGGGTACTACCTATATACCTCTGCCTACCCCTTTGGGGACCCTTATGGGAAGGCGTGTTTTATACTTTTTGATAATTTAAAATATAAAAATGTTAACATTTTCAGATCCCGTGTAAAAAAAAACGAAATCCGCAAATCTTGAAATCTTTGAAGCAGATAGTATAAGGAAGATAGCCATTATAATATAGAGGTAGACGTAAGGCCTGAGCATGGGGACGCTGAACGTGAACCGCAGCGTGGCGGACGCTTTCTACCGCTACAAGATGCCCCGCATCTGCGCCAAGGTGGAGGGCAAGGGCAACGGCATCAAGACCGTCATCGTCAACATGCCCGAGGTCGCCAAGGCGCTCGGCCGCCCAGCCACCTGTGAGTGCCCCCCTCACCCCACTCTCTCTCTATATCGCAACACTCACTAATACAATCTTCATATTATGCTTTCATGTGATGCAAGTTCACCCCTATGCATTGCACTACCCCTTTTAGGGCTCTTACTCACACGCTGCCTGCTCACACAAAACAAGCTTTGGACTCATACTTGTTTTTGCGCGTAGCGTAGTTATGGAAGTTTAGTGTCTCCTAAGACACATCACATGCTTAAAAGGAGACTCCGTCAGTAGATTGGGACAGTTAAATCTTTGCCAGTGAATAAATATATATCATAATTATTATTATCATGGTTACCTACAGAGAATAATTGGCAGAAAAACTATAATGTAAGCTGTATTATTGTAGACCCGACGAAATACTTCGGGTGCGAGCTCGGTGCGCAGACGCAGTTTGACCTGAAGAACGAACGCTTCATCGTGAACGGCAGCCACGACTCTGCCAAGCTGCAGGACCTACTGGACGGGTACAAATCATTACATTTACAGCACTGTTCACTTTTACGATCCCCTCCCCCTAAAATATCCCATCTACTTTTATCTATCAAATGCGTGTATTTTTATAGATAGTGCCAACCACGAAGACGCGCCCCACTATTCTTCCTTACAGTTAATAGTGTAAGTGTGCAACCTTCCACTAATGTTTGAGTGTTATCGATACACACTGATTACCTATGTGAGCACACGCACACTAGGTACAATTAATAGACTCGTGCCGTACTCCAGGTCCAGGCACCCCGCGATCCCGCTCGAGTAGAAATTGGTGGGGCGCGTCTTTGTGGATGGCACATCTATACACGTGATATTCATTACAGCCTCCTCACTTGTGATATTTTGTGAATATTTCAGTCTCCTCTCGCTTTGATGTATCCATATGCTTTGTCTCATGCGACACTTTGCTATCCAAATTGTCAGGTTCATCCGCAAGTTCGTGCTATGCCCCGAGTGCGACAACCCGGAAACTGAGTTGATCGTTTCCATTAAACGGAACACCATCTCGCAGGGGTGTAAGGTGAGCTACCATTTATTTGCCATGAAGTGTTGCGCCGTCGGCTATTGATTATTATGCTGGCATCCTTGTAATGGAAGGGAATCATCTTCTCGAGGAACATACCAAAAAACTTTATATCGTCCTATATTCTTACGGCTACATAAGGCATAGCCATTTTAAAGAGAACTAATAGAAATGTGATGAAATGTGAATGTGCGAAAAATAGATTCTTTTATTATATGCGAACATATTGCTATTATAAGGTTAAAAAAAAAACTTGCCTGCATTGTAGGTATTGACTAGTATTTTTGAAACTTGTCTCTATGCGAGTGTAGTGTCTGAGACATGTGTGAGAGACGGCGTGTGACCACGTGTGACCACGTGTGCAGGCGTGCGGCTACCACGGTCTGCTGAGCTTCAACCACAAGCTGAACACGTTCATCCTCAAGAACCCGCCGGCCGCAGAGGCCAGCGCGGGCGCACCGCTGACGGAGGGCCACCGCTCCAAGCGCTCCAAGCGCTCGGGCCCCGCCCCCCCAGCCGCCAACGGCAACCAGGACAACCACCACGACGACGCCAACCACGTAAGCCCACCGCCAGCCTCACCGCCACCCTCACCGCCACCCTCACCGGCCCCTACCATACCGCGACATGCGTCTACTCATTTCTATGGATGGTGGTGTACTGGATTACGCACACACATATATATGCATATATATATAGTAACGTCATCGCGCCCGGCCGCTCGCGGGGTGAGCAGAAAGTCTCTTAACTTGCAGACTCTTCCGCTTTATTCACACTCATTAGTTTGTTTATTGAGCCGTGGTGGCCGAGTGGTTCGAGCAGTTGCCTGCGACGCAAAGGTCGCAAGTTCGAATCCCGACTGTACCAATGAGTTTTTTCTGAACTTAAGTACAGTGATTAGTCACACCACGAGCTTTACGGTGAAGGAAAACATCGAGAGGAAACCTGCATACGTCTGAGAAGAAATTCAAAGGCGTATGTATAGTCGTGCTTGAGTAACGGCGATGGACTCGCCATCTGTCACGTTGGCACCTAATATACCTCTGGCGGAAAGTGGGTGTGTGGGTATTACCTATACACCTCTGCCTACCCCTTCGGGGACCCTTGTGGGAAGGCGTGAGGATATATTATATATTATATAGTTTGTTTATTTGACACTAGCTGCCCGCCCCGGCTTCGCACGGGTGCAATATTGATACTAATAATAATGTAAAAGATAAATAGTTATAGTGGTATATCCTTTAGAGATAGTTAAATACAATCGCGGACTTTTACATCGATCATTTGAAGATATACTACTCCGTAGTACATTCATTTGATCTATCTCGTAAGGTTTACCCAGCGTTTGCGATTTAAGCGCACAAAAATATGTGCCTATGATCACATTACAAATCTTTGAATATTTCGTTATTTATTAAATAAGAGAAAAAGAGGCGAATTTGGAATAGTCTTGGTTTCCGATTTTCATTAATATTGTTTGATATTTGAGCGTTTTTAGCTGACCTCAACATCATGTAAGGAATACTCCTACCAAATTTCAAGGCGATCGGCCTTAATTCCTGAGATTTCGTAATGAGTGAGCTCACAAATGGGATCTCCCCGCACGCCACCTTGCGGCAAGAGTTTCACAAAATCCGTTCTTAGCTGCTGACCTCTTTACCGCGTAAGGAATACTCCTACCAAATTTCAAGTCAATCGGCCTTAAAGTTCCTGAGATATCCTAATGAGTAAGTTCACAAATGGGATCCCCCTGCACTCCACCTTGCGAATGGAGTTTCACAAAATCCGTTCCTAGCTGACCTCTACACCGTGTAAGGAATACTCCTGCCAAATTTCAAGTCAATCGGCCTCATAGTTCCTGAGATATCCTAATGAGTAAGTTCACAAATGGGATATCCCTGCACTCCACCTTCCGGGTGGAGTTTCACAAAATCCGTTCTTAGCTGACCTCTACACCGCGTAAGGAATACTCCTACCAAATTTCAAGTCAATCGGCCTTACAGTTCCTGAGATTTCGTGATGAGTCAGTTCAAAAATGGGATCTCCTATATATATATAGATTACTAAGTAGCGTAATTTGAAGTTCGAAATGTGTTCAATCAGTCTGAACTTTGCCAGTGTGGGTAGTAGCTTGTAGAATTCCTGGTGTAATGCAGCATGTGTGTCGCAGGAGGGCGCGGCGCCAGGCTCCCCGCCCGTGGCGGCGGCGGCGGCGGGCGGCGCCTCGGGCCGCGGCCGGCGCGGGGAGGCGCGCGACGAGGACGACGACGCCACCACCTGGACCGTGGACGTCAGCGAGGAGGCCGTGCGCGCGCGCATGCAGGGTCCGTGCACGCACACACACGCACACTCACGCACACACACACACACACGCTATGCTATATGCTAGTTTGTATCGATACCGATAACGTATTAACTTTTATGAAATTTTTCAAATTTTCTGCCGGGATAGAGCGGTGGGGGCAGGCTCACACAGAGATCAGTTTTTTTTAGTTCATGTCGAGTAATCGTCTCAAAGATCACATCGAAGGCTAGGTACCTATCGCTATAAGGGTCGTCACATCGCCGTCGTGACACGCGACGTAGGTCTACGGTACGTACACATTGCACATATTAATTTGTACAGATCGAGGGATGCGAACGAATTCTTATCAGTCATGCGTTCTATTAGATCTCACCGAGGGCGCCAAGTGCATGACGCTGTCCGAGGACAGCGAGAAGAACGAGAAGCAGCGCATGGACCTGTTCTACTCGTACCTCAAGCGGCGCGCCGACAGTAACGACGTGGAGGGCTCGCGCGCCGTGTCCGACATCATGATCGAGGCCGAGAGGCTGGACGTGAAGTCCAAGGCGCCGCTGGTGATGTTCGAGGTGCTGGTGCGGCCGGCGTCGCTGGCGGCCGACGTGCGGCGCCACCGGCCGCTGCTGCTGCGCTGCGCGCGCGCCGAGCCCCGCAGCCAGCGCGCCGCCCTGCACGCCTTCACGGCGCTGTGCGCGCACCACGCCGAGCTGCTGCCCAAGGTGCCCGCCATCCTCAAGCTGCTCTACGACGCCGACATCGTGGAGGAGAAGGCCATCCTGGAGTGGGCCGCCAAGCCCTCGCGCAAGTACGCCTCGCGCGACGTGGTGGCCGACATCCGGCGCCGCGCGCAGCCCTTCCTGGACTGGCTGCAGCACGCCGAGGAGGACTCCAGCGACCACGAGGCCGCCGACGACGCCGACGAGGACATCGAGGTGACTGCCACACGCGCGCACACACACACACACACGCACACACACACACACGCACACACACACACGCGCGCACACACACACACACACGCACACACACACACGTATACCCACGCGATAGACAGAGAGAGTAGCTTTTTTCATAGAAAGTGGTAAGCGAGCAGCTCTATCTAAAGTCACCCGTAGACCGTGCAGTGTACTTTACGTTTTTTTAATAGGTCCATATTTGTTACTCACCCGACTCTGTTACATAGTGAAATGGAGATAGTTTTATAAAGTTACTGACAGCAGTAACGATGAAGTTCCCAAGCACGGAATAATAAAAACAATGGAAGCGGCTTATGACCCGTTTAGTAAGAGAACCGATGTCGCCAAAACGCACACTCTCACAAAACACACAGATAAATATTAAAGCTGATTGGTCAACGTATTTTGTGCAAAACGAAGTAAAAAAGTTTGACTTGGAAACATAATTAAAACCTTATGTCTATGGGATAATATCCGAATTCGAGCATTAGATTTAGGACTTACGACTTATCGGTTTGTCGATTATTATCACGTGACTGGGAGACCTACTACGTCACTTGGCGTCGAATAGAGATATTAATTACAAACTAAGTACAATTAAAAAAAATTTGGACATAAAACAAAATTAACGTAATAAAATAAAATTTAATTAAATAACACTTCCCGATGATAGGAAATGCCACTATTAGCTAGATTTAGCTGGAGCAATACGGCATATTTGCACTTGTTTTTCAAACTTATTGAAAGCGGATTGTACAACTGTCACACACAAGCGGCGGCGGCGTACTGAGCGCGGTTGAGCACTGCAGTGCTTATCGTTGGCATGCGTGCCACGCCTACTTTAGGATTCTATGTTTTCTTTGTTCTTTGTTCTGTGTTCCCAAGTGCTTAGTAATGTGTGTGTGTGTGTGTAACCCGGAGTGTGTGCGCAGATCGAGTACGACGACCGCGCGGCGGCGACGCCCATCAAGGCCGTGGCGGCGCCCGCGGCCGCGCCCAAGCAGCCGCAGCACGACGACGACGGCATCGACGTCGACATCGACGCCATATAGGCACTACACCACACTACACTACACTCTCTGCTGACCAGCATTTCTGTCTTGTACTCATTCAACTCATATATTTCCAATTATTGATAATCCTATATCGCGGAGACTAGGCGAAACGTTGATAATATCGGGTTAAGTATAAAACAAGCGAAGAGCCAATTACGACGAAACATGATATTATATTGTAGTTATACATACTACTACGGTGTGACTTCAATAACATTGGCGAACGTTTTGGCTATGTAGCCGCGAATAGAGTATAATATTACGTGTACCGGTATAACACTTTTTAAATGTCTAAAATATCGTAGCTAAACTTGTCGTTGTCAGTCGATGTTCCCGATGTTCCCTCGAGCGGTTTAGCCATCGCCGACAGTGGCGCCCCGTTAGCGTTGCATTTCAATTTAAACTTTATGCCAAAAATTGTATGGTACACAATGCATTATGATGTACCGCTATCGAGGCGTTTTGTCGACGACGACCACCCTTCCCCAGTAGGCCCCGTAGGGTATGTCCGTACCCGTAATTGTCCAATAAGTAAACATGCCACTCTAGTAGTGTTAATTCAAATTATTATCCTCTTGTTATACGGTGTACCCTCATGATGTAACGACGCCTGAAACTTGGGTACTATTTATAGGAAGCTATTTTGATCATATTTTCAACTCATATATTATGTTCCTACAGTATGTATGTATAGATTTTTTATTTATTTTTTAGGTATTTTCATCCTGTTTTTGGAATGTCCGTTTTTCGGTGATTTGTAAAGACCTCCAGCTATCATCTGGACAGCAATTGGTCACAAAGTGCGCGCGGGCGGAGGGCTGTGCTAGCGGCTAGATGGCGATTATACAATATGCGTTTTGTATGAAATATAAACTTGATTTCGTAAACTCTTGATATTTGCCCCGGGGTCGGCTAGCGAACCGATGCAGTGTGTGTCGGGCTCTGTCACTTGCATATTGGTGGAGCTTTGAGACCATGACACGAGGAGGGATTGATAGTAGTGGACGGGTTGTTTGTGAAGTGTAATTGGAGATCTCCGCATTTGTATGAAATTGTACGAACATCATTGGGTTTGTGTGCTTAGTGGCGAGCCCCGGTTATTTTCCATATATGTGTAACATTTAGTAGGCTAGTATAGTTGCGACGGCCCCACGGCGGGCGAGGCGAGGCGGCGGATGAGTTTCCTCTTAATTAGATACACTATTGTTATAATAGAATATTCTGAAATTGCCACCTGACAATTTTATTAGATTTGTTTTGTATTCAATACATTTTGGATTCTGAAAAATTGCATTTTTATTTCTTGTAAATCACTGTGCTGTCCAGTTTGTCTTACATAATTTAATTGGGTGGGCACATGTATGTATATTTTATTATGGCATATCCTCACACCTACACATGAGGGGAAGGGGTAGGCAGTGTTATTATAATGTTATGGTATTCTCACCTATTGTTGACCCAAATATATAGATAAACTTAAACATACTCGCTGCCTACCCCCTTAGCGACTCTGCCTGATGATATAATGATGATTAATTTCTGCGGCTGTTCCTCTCACACAATAGCTACTCAATGGAATTGGATTAATGTTGTAGGAAAAGTCCTTCACATAAACGGTTACATAACCAGTTTCTTCGAATTTGCTCCTCATCAAAAGATGTTTACTTTGTCGCAATGCTTACGGATTGTAAGGCACCTTCATTCCGGAACATTTCGTCCCCGTGTTTTCACATCAAAATCAAAGTCGTTTTGAGAGGTCTTATAATAAGTATTTAATATTGCACTATATTTACAGATCTCTGGAGGTTACTTAGAGTTTAGGAGTATTATGTACAATACAAGAGTAGGTAACTTTTATAGTAATAAATAAGTGAGATCTTAATTCTAATTTCATAAGTACAAACTTTACAATAAATGCATTTTTGTGGCTTTTAACAACGGTCCCTTTACAAAAGGGTACGCCAACGTATTATGGATTACGATTATACACGGGCGGAGTTTATTAAATAGTCAAAGTAGTCGACCATCTAAGTTATTAGGTACAAAAATCATTAACACTGGTTCAGCAGTTTAGGCGAAAAACTTCGCGGAAGAAATGAAATTACTAAAGCATTCATAATAAAAGTAAGGATGCATTTAAAAAAATCATACAACCCAAATGCTTAACTCCACGTTTTGAGTTGTCTGTTAAAAACAATCTCCTTATATACAAACTGTACCCAATAAGGCTTATGAAGTCTCAGCCCAAATCATCACATGTCAACATTAGCACCAATTTACCTACAATCAAACTAGACATGACTAATTACACACAGAGTAAGTGATGGAGTAGGCAGAGAATAGAGCGCAAGTCGTCTATCTATCGCATTGATCTCAACGTTACTAATTATTCGGCAATAATGGAATGGAATCATTAAAATTAAGATTTATTAAGACTAACGAACGGCTTGATTTTTAAATATAAGATTCTAAAGAATAGTTGAGGTAATGGAACCTGCCAGTTCTTTAATAGCTGGCAATTATCAATCGAACTTAGCAGCGAAGGTAAGTTTAGGGCGGAGTAGGAGCAGGCTGGGCGGTGATGGGCGTGGCGACGCTGAAGGAGGTGATGAACACGTTGACGATGGTGATGAGGAAGATGCCCAGCACCGTCAGGTTATTGATCCTGTCCGCCTTGCAAATCTCCTTCTTGTCGTTCACGTCGTACTGGCTGTTCAGGATCAAGCCAACCCCTACCGCGATCTGTGACGTCAGATTACAATTCTTATTACACGTTACAATCTTGCCTCAGTATGCGTGGTGGGTAGGTACAGATTTCCTCGTAGAGCTCCGGGAATTTTTGCTACTTAACCGAATAATGGCGAGACAAAAGGCCAGCAGCCAGACAGTTGATAGGTGCTAAGTTTATGATTGAGAGTGCTGCTGGTTCGCGAGCTGGGGAACTGAGTTAGACTGGTAAATTTTATTTAAATAGGTAATTTAGGGTTGTTTGACCACTTAGGTACTCTTGGGGTTGGCTTTTGCTAGGGGAGGAGAGAGAATGAGGCTGCAAGTTGCTCGCACGTCGAGCGATAATAAAACTCGTATTGTGACAAATCACTGCAGTTAAGTTCAACGAGCTCAAACCCTACATATCCACTACTTGTACGATATACAGCCTACAAGTGCTAAAACGAGATTTCTGTTGCTTGAGAAGTCAAGCGTGGGAAGGCTTTGAGGGTTTTGCCACTTTGAGAATTACAGAAGCATTGGAGGTACCTGGATGATGATGCTGAGCGAGATGAAGACGAGGCTTGCGTAGTAGTAGGGGTGCGCGGTGGAGGACTCCAGCACGTACCGCAGCTGGTTGGCGTTGGCAGACAGCAGCGCCAGGTCCATCATGCCCTGCGCCAAGTTCTTCTTCTGCTGGTAGGTGTTCACGTCGATCGAC
The DNA here is from genome assembly GCA_945859725.1 of Drepana falcataria. Lineage (NCBI taxonomy): Eukaryota > Metazoa > Arthropoda > Insecta > Lepidoptera > Drepanidae > Drepana > Drepana falcataria. Next base: position 10,845,000 of record OX243935.1, read on the forward strand.
TGCAAACATTCACCAACATGTATTGCATTGTATTATTGTAATTTTATTTTAAGTGAAACCATCTCTGTACAAAACGCTGAATGTGCCTGTTATTGATGCGCTTATCAGAAATTGTAGTCCTAGCACACTGTAAAGCCTCAGTATGACTACTGTTAGCATATATATCTACTAGTTGTCCCGCCCAGCTTGGCTCGGGTGAAAAAAAAGAAGAAAAAAAAAAAGATGGTGGCGCCACCTATCGGGTCCAATTGTGAATCTAAACCATTCCCAGATCCCCTTGAACACACACAAAAAATTTAATCAAAATCGGTCCAGTCGTTTGAGAGGAGTTCAGTGACATACACACTCACAGAAGAATTATATATATAAAGATACTAATATTATAAAAAGGAAAGATTTGTATTGTTGTGTGTGTGTGTGTGTGTGTATGTTTGTAATGAACAAACTCAAAACCTATTGTGTCAATTTCAAAAACTCTTTCACCATTGGAAAGCTACATTCACCCTGAGTGACATAGGCTATAATTTCTTTAATATAAAGCTAGCCGCTAGTCATAAATAAATAAACATGTAACAACTTTTGTATCTCCAATAGAAACATTATTAACGCTATGCCTACATAGCTATTAGTCCTGTTGTTGAATAGAGCTTCTGGGAAAAGGTCCCGCTAGTTCGTCCATAGACCAAATAATGAGCTGACTGACTGACTGTGTGTAGACTAGCGGGAAGGACAGACAAATGTGGCACGGGACTGCTTTATAGTATGTAGCGAAACTCATACATTCTCCCGCCTTCCCACAAGGGTCCCTGAAGGGGTGGGCAGAGTGCGAGTGTGTAATACGCACATACCCACTTTCCGCAAGAGATATATTTTAGGTGCTAACGTGACAGATGGCGAGTCCATCGCCGTTACTCAAGCACGACTATACATACGCCTTTGAATTACTTCTCAGACGTATGCAGGTTTCCTCTCGATATTTTCCTTCACCGTAAAGCTCGTGGTGTGACTAATCACTGCACTTAAGTTCAGAAAAACTAATTGGTACAGTCGGGATTCGAACTTGCTAACCTAATACAGTATTATAATTATAGCTACCCACCGTCGGGCCAAATGGCGATACTGGTCTGCTGTCGATTCCAAATCTAGGGCTCAAACCGTTCACGCCATCTGAAAGTGAATTAGTCAATTATTATATGTTACCATCGCATGTAATTAGTTCAAGCGCTTAACACTAGGAGTCTAGGATAAGCGGGAAGCTAAACATGATAGGTTTATGAACATAAGCCTAGAGAGAACTGACGCTCTACTCTCTCTGCCTACCCCGTAAGGAACTCTGCGTGATGATATCTACATGTGTATGCTGTACAGATGTATCGTTGACAATTAAGATATTTCGCTTAAATAATTGGCTATGTACCATAGGTACCTATAGGTATTTGTAGGTTAGGTGCCGTTAATTCTTTTTAAATCTTTATATAAGGTTGAAGGTACACGGTATACAACTAATATATTGTACAACATGAATGAGATGACCTGTATGTATATTCACTGACCTTCCTTGGAAAAATGTGTACCTAACTGACGGAAAAAACGGATGACCGTAGTATCATGCGCGTTGCCACTCTGTGTTCAGAGAATAAAACAATCCTTCCCCCTCCCCAAGGAGCTCATTATTGGAAACCCTATTCATCGCGTAGGAACACAACACAATAAATTGTGTTATCTGGCTGACTTCTATGAGGTGGAGGTCCTGCCTGCAAACACTACTACCTACTGCCTACACAGACTCGGTGGGGCGACGTTTTGGCATGTAGGTAGGTACTGAGCGGTATGTAGGTACAGAGGTTCACTATGTGTTTGTCTTTTTGAACGCGGTAAACTCGAGACTAACTAATCCGATTTGATTTTTGCACTAGATACTCTCTTTATTGAGGAAAGCTATTGGCTATACACATATCCATTATGCTACTATAAGGGAATGATATGTGTATAATGAAATTTAACGCGGGTGAAACCGCGGGCCACAGCTAGCAGTAGTAAATAACATGAATATAAAATACTGAAATGTCATGCAAAGTTATCATTCCCCATGCTATATAATACATTATTTGTTCGTCAGTAATGTTACTTTATTAATGCTATTAATCTTATAAATGTAGTATCCTGACACAAGGGTCCCAGAGGGGTAGGCAGAGGTGTATAGGTAGTACACACACACCCATATTTTAGGTAATGGTAGTAATAAAAATAAAAACTAAATTTAGTAAACCTAATTTTAGGTTAGTTTTGATGCTTCATGCATATAAAAAATTATGTCTTGTAGTTCAGAGGTGACAAGAAGCAGTCATTTTATAAAATCGAATTGTATTTAAACTTTGTGATAAACAGTCCAGCCCCTAAATGGCAGGGACTCAGCTCAACGTACGAGTATAGAATGCGCGTACCCTAGTGTCCTTTGGTTAATCGAACTAGCTACTTCAATAGTTCATTCCAATTCCTTGAGAACCTAATCTAATATGATAAACATTTCGTTCAAAATAAGCACCAAGAATACTAGTTGCCCATATAAGGAAGAGCTAAGGACTGAAGTCTTAAAAGGACTGGTGTTGTACTCTGTCTAACCCGTGAGGGAATCGGCGTGATATATGTATGTATGTAAGTGCACCAGTCACCGTAAGGATAGTCTGTCTCGTCACCACCGTGCCACGGCCATTTACCGTCTTCTGTGTTCTCATCGTCGCCATGCGTCGAGTGGTGGTCTGCCAGCTCTGGCTCCACGTCTTCAGACTCTGGGTGTGGGTGCTCTGGAACAAAAACGTGTTACAATAAATACTTTGACGTCACTTAAGATGTTAGTAAAGAGTCGTGTTGGCCGAGTGGTTCGAGTAACTGACCTGCAACAAAAAGACTGCAAGTCAGAATCCCGACTGTACTAATGAGTTTTTATGAACTTAGATACAGTAATAGTCACACTGTAAGCTGCACAGCGTAGGAAAATATAGTGAGGAAACTTGCATACGTTTCAGAAGAAATTCAAAGAAACATGTACCTATAGTCCTACTTGAGTTTCTAACCGCGATGGACTCGCCATCTGTCACGTTGGCACTTAAATATATATCCGGCGAAAAAGCGTCTGTGGGTACTACCTACACTCCGCTCCCTACCCCTTTGAGAACTGTTGTGGGAACGCGTGCGTGAGATAAAAACGACGTCGGCCAGTGCGTCCACAATGTGACTCATTATGGAATCAAATGCAACCTCGTAATTATTGTGCTATGACGTGTTTGTGACAGTCGACGATTTAAGGATCTCCTGGGTCTCACAAGGATGCTGACTCACTGTGACCGAGTCAATTTATCCAAATATTATACCAACATTAACTTGTCCCACTAAAACGCTTTGCCAATTCGGTATATTTAACGATTTTTATGGCTTCCGTGCAGGTCTGGGAAAACCGGTTATTTGTGTTAAGTCAGAAGAAATACTTTCTATAGCTTAGCTTTTGTCTGATTCACTTAGTAGTATAGTAACGTACATGCCAATCAAACTCAGTACAAAGCAGCGCCACATAGTTCAACGTTCAAGCACACTATACTATACTATACGCCTTTGAATTTCTTCTCAAACGTCTGCAAGTTTCTTCTCGATGTTTTTAATCACGGTAAAGCTCGCGGTGTCACTAATCAGTGTCCATAAGTTCAGAAAAAATCATTGGTGCAGTCGGAAATCGAACTAGCAATCTTTGTGTTGCAGGCGACTTTTCAAAACACTCGGCTACCGAGGCTCTTATAAGTTAGTTCAAAAATGAGTGAGTTCAAAAATGGGATCTCCTATATATATATATATATATATATATATATACATATACTAGTTGTCCCGCCCAGCTTCGCTCGGGTGGAAAAAAAAAAGATGGTGGCGCCACCTATCGGGTCTAATTGTGAATCTAAACCATTCCCAGATCCCCTTGAACACACACAAAAAATTTCATCAAAATCGGTCCAGTCGTTTGAGAGGAGTTCAGTGACATACACACTCACAGAAGAATTATATATATAAAGACTAGTGGTGCCGCCCAGCTTCGCTTGGGTGAAAAAAGTAAATGCCCTAAAACACGATCACAGCGCCACCTATCGGGTCCAATTGTGAATCTAAACCATTCTCAAATCCATCTGAAGACACACAGAAAATTTCATTAAAATCGGTCCAGCCGTTTAGGAGGAGTTCAGTGACATACACACTCACAGAAGAATTATATATACATATAACGATATGGATTAGCCTTTACATTTCCAATCGCTGTCTTAAATTAAATGCAAAACGTTTAAGCGTGAAGATAAGGTAAACATACATAATATATTTATGAAGCTATCTCTGCTGCCCGATAATTTAGGTGACAAGGCCTTGTTGGGCAGCGGTAGACATTGCCGAAGCATGTGAGCTTGAAGGTCGCTCGCATGCTAATTAATTACGTACTTAGTATGTTACTGGTAGCCTAGTCGTGTGTACTTCTGGGTTGTAAACGAGTAAGCCATTATATCATCTATTCATTATATAAAACATAGGAAATGTCTAATTCTAATACAACCAATGAAGACAAAGCGTTTATATTTGATCCAAAAAAAGGCATTTAATTTTAGTTTCTTGATAAGTTGAGCACTCCTTTCTCTGTCTACTCTACCCCAAGAGTGTGTCGGTCTGTGATCGTAAGTACCTACATAGATATTTGCCTTATTAGTTTTAAGAAACATCATCATCGCAAAAATCGAGTGGAGTCGCTGTTGGTGCCTTTTGGAATATAGCCATGAGGTTGGCATTTGATTTAACAGCCGTAATAATGCTTAAATGTAAAAAAAGATAAAATATCGTGCATTGGTCATATCAGGGAGTTGACATCACGAACCTCAAGGCTTTCAATCAACTTAGCATGGCATTCGCTAGCTCCGTGGCGAGTAGCTACAGTATCTCACCACGATATGTGACTGCACTACGCCACATCCTGCAGCAATGATAAGGGTGACCAATGACCCAAATGATTGTAATATGTTATCGGGTCAGCTGTTATAAGTACAATGGCTGCAATCAATTCAGGTGATAACATTGTTAATTTTTTGCATATTGCGTTCTTCTTTGAATGGGCTTATCGACAGATCACGGCGCGGTCTGTTGCAGTGCTGCTCGAGAACAGAGCTCAGCAATGCTCGCCCGACGTTGGGAGTGAGAGAAGGCACGGACTCCTGTGATAACTTAGTAGCTCGCTCGGTGTATGGCGAAGGGATATCTAAAACTACACAAGGCTTCCTATCATACCCTAAAAACTGATAAGACGCATCAGAAATTTAACATCCAAACTTAAATCTATCTTCACAGTACAAAACCAATACAATAGATAAGCAAATATTTTTATGAGACAATATAGCAGGTAACATATAAAGCTGTATTAGTGAATACAACACAACATACGATTAGGGCAACATATAAGGGTGTAGACTGGCGGTCTACTCTCTCCGCCTACCCCGAGAAGGACTAGGCGTATGTTATTCAATCAAGGGCTTACACAGCGGATAGTTCCGTACAAAATTGGAACTGACCGATTGGGGTAGTACCTCCTCTCTTGCAACTAAAGCAGCTAAATGCCACTGCTTCTGAGCAGTGCTACACTGCTCTTGCAGTAAGTAAATTATTCCGAATTTGACAAGGGACTACTGCGCTGACAGAAGCAAACCATATCATCGATTGTGCTGCTAGCACAAGAACTTAACACTAATGTTAGTAAAGCACTACTGATAATTGGTACGGCCATATGCAGTATGCCATGGAGAGAGCTATGCTCTGGGTTAAGCACAAGAACTAGAGTAACTGACGTTGGGAAAGTGTCTAGAATGGAGAACATGTACTGGACAACGCACAATAGGCGCCCACGAGATGGACCGATGACTTAGGGAGCTGTTGGATGCAGACAGCGGACAAATGCTCGTTGTGGGCCTCTCAGGGGAGGCTTATGCCTAGCAATGGGCGTCCATTGGCTGATGATGCAGTAACCGTTCATTTATCAGTCTGATAGACAGTATAAAGTATGTAGGTAATTAGGTATGTCCTCACCTGGGTCGTGTTTAGGCTTCGTGTCGGCGCCGTCGAGCAGTCCATCGTCAATGCCAGGGTAGGGAACCGCGTCAGTAGGCGCGACGTCGTGACCTAGGTCATCCATCTCGGGGCCTACACACAACATCACACACACATATACTAATTAGTCAATTGTACATATTTTGAATCCTACTCAATGTTGTGTGGGGATGTTTCACACAAATGGAATTGGACGAAAATTGGCTAAAAGATAGAGATTTAATTCAAGAAAAAACACAAAATTAAATATTTTTTTTGCAGGTTGAGCCGCGGGGCTCCTCAAGTATGCAATATTTGGACCATCATCCGTTTATAGCAGACACGTATCATTATTCGCCATATCATATATTGTATTACGTTAGCCTTAGTTGGTATTAAAAGCACAAAGTACAAAATATTTGAGTGTGAAACGCTACATTCTCCGTGTCTTAAGTACATTCTCGGTACCTTAAGTTCACTCTCCGTACCTTAAGTACACGTTTCGTACTTTAAATACACTTTCAGTGTATTTTTTAAATACCAAAGTGCACACAGTTTTCTAATAACTGTGTTCCTGTGATTTTACTTATGTATTCGGTAACTTATTAAAGCAATGCTAGAGCGTAATGGTAATGATGGCAATCGTCCATAGGCGGCGGTAACCGTTGACCATCAGTCGGACCTCATACTGTTTGCACATTAGTGGTATACAAATATATACGTGCAAGAGCCAGTACTTACCAGCTAGAGGCGGTTTTTGCTTGTCTCTGTCTGGCTCCAAGAGTGGTGACGCGACGGTCGTGTGCCTAACATGGTTGTGGTTCTGACTCTACAACAAATCAGACATAATCACATTAATTATGCATCTATGTGCTAACAATACACACGGGCTTGGTTGGTATGTAAAGTGTTATCTTGGATCTATAAAGCTTTGTTCTTTGTTGGCAGTAACCGGTGTAACAGAACTTGGTACTTAGTCTCGCTGTACCTTCCGTAGTCGAGACTCGAATTTTGACATGAACCAAATTAAAATGTCTGCACTAATATTATAAAGAGGGTGTTTGTTTAGTAAACACGAGTATTTGCACCTTAGTCTTGGATGTCTTATCATTTTTATATATTTCTTCTGTGCGTGTTTTTGAACTTCACTGAAATCCTCGACCGATTTTATTGAAATTTTCTGTCTTCAGGTGGATTCGAGAATGGCTTAGATTCACAATGGGATGCTGCGATCGCGTTTCAGGAATTTTTTTTTTCACCCGTGCGAAGCTGGCCGGAATAGCTAGTTTATATATTATATATATCGTTGTCTAGTTACCATAACACAAGCTTTGCTCAATTCGGGCCTTTGTCAATTTGTGTGGAATTGTCCCAAGGTATTTATTTATGACTATGTATGTAAGTAGTTATCAATTGCATGAATTGACTACGCACATTTTCCCGCTACGAATGTTACTCAAGAGGCCTACTTCATGCAACCTTCACCCAATTCGTCATCTCTTAAAAACGCATTGAAAAGTAGAAGTAATGCAGTGGATTTTCCAACATCCCCACTGAAGTGATTCACGGGTTCCATGTTTTGAGCAATTAAATAAATAATTGTTGCATGGCCGTAAAAATGCACTTCGTAAAATAGTACTTGGCGGGAAAACCACACGGTGTCTTTCTTACATATAATGTCAAATAGTTTATACAATAAAATTAATGCATTGACTCTATGTGAATATATTTATTTTTATTTTATTTTAAAACAGTAATTACAAATTATTTATCATAAATTTGTATTTCTTTGTCTATGTTCTCAAAGTGAAAAATCAAACCGCAAGTATTATCTAGGTATAAGTCAAACAAAAAATTTACCAGCCAGTTGTTTTAAAAAAATATTATTTATTTAAATTAATATTATATTATGCAGCCTCCAATGAAAACTTTTTGTAATTTAAGAAAATTAGATTTTAAGAATATGTATTTTTTTGCTTATAAGTCAATAAAAATACATAAATACAAAGATTTTATCGGATAAGGTCGGATATCCTAATAATATTAATTACGGCCAATGTATATAATGCATATATGTACATAAAATTATTGTTGGAAATCAAAGTCCAAACTTGTACTAATTATTGTACCAGTGTTTACTTAGCACTAATTGAACAAAAGCATCACCTTGACCACGTTAGGTTAGTAAATTGCCGATAGAACCCAAGATATCCTAATTACCCCATTGAATAGTAACAATGAGCTGCTCATTCATATCTCCCATTCAATTCTAGTGCAGGTCCAGTAAAGGCTAGTCATGTCTTGGTACTAGGTTCCAATTAAGGCGCTGTGGCATGCTACACTTTGTAGGTAATATATATGTTAGACAAATATACTTCTTAAACTCTTTATTACTCTTTTAGGTTTAAGGTGACGTGCTTGATCTTAGCTGATGAGGGAGGATAACATGAGGGAGGTCATGGACGTAAATTAGTATTTATTTACCCGAATTTACGCAAATGTATATAGATGTACTGTTTATCGTTTAATAGATTATATTATTTTATATTTGACACGTTGGCAGCACGTTTCCAAAAGGACTGATAATATGATCACAATATATATTACATATATTGTTTTGTTTCTGCCCACTGGCACTGCTTGAATACTTGAATAAGCAATGGTATGCCACCTGAGGCATAACCTTTGTCCTGTTAAACTCTTTTATACATATAAAGTAACTTCTGTTCTGAATATATTATTTATGCATTATGAAAAACCAGCTCATAATCGACGTTGCGTTAGTTAACAAGTATATTTTTTTCTTTTAATTCATCAGATAGCTAGAATCAAGTTGCATATAAATTAAAATATACTTACTGATCCTTTTTGTACAAATATCTGTAAACGTTTAGAATTGATGTAGTCAGATATCAATGTTAAGTATAGGTCACACATAAGACCCTGTTTTAAAAATTGACAAACCGGTTGAACGCGCGTAAAAACCATGCGACGACCCGCCTCTTCAGAAATTGTTAAAACTTTCACGCATACTTTTCAAAATGTATATCCTCATTTTACAATTTCAATCTTTGTAAAACCATTCATATATTCATTAACACATGTCATCACGTCGAGTTATTTGCCCAGAAGGCAGATTATATTAGATTTACTTAAAATTTAAAAAAAATGTTACGCATAAAAGTGTCAAAGAAAGAAGTTTAGTACCTAGGCATCCAAAGGACCCACTTACCAAACAAACATGGCACAGATGTGAGGTCTATTCCAAGATCCTTTTTTAACTATAAAATCGTGAAAAATTTAGCTGAGTCCTTACCTATAGATCATATTATATGCAATAAGAGAGGTAGGTATTAAGAGAGGTAGGGCATAACGGGTTTCCCGTTCGAATTCGGAGCTGCCCGACTGGGGCAGGACCTCCACCTTATAGAAGTCCGTAGCCAAATAACACAATTTTTTTGTGTTGTGTTCCTACGCGGTGAATAAGGTTTCCAGAAATGAGCTCCTTGGGGAGGGGGGAGGATTGTTACATTGTGTTGGAAGCAGAGGGATTAAACCCATTATGCTGCACACACACTATAACTCTCCGAACACAGAGGGCAACGCGCAAGTGATACTTCGGTATCGTGAGCGTAAATAGGCTAAAATTATTCAAGTGTGCGATATATATGTTTAACTACTATTATTTATTTTATGTATTTGTCGGCCGACTAGTCTAGTAGTCTAGTTTGCGAGTACTGCGAAACTTGAAATCGCAGGATGGATTCTCGCTGACAACAGATATTTCTGTGATGAACACGAGCATTTGTACCTTAGTCTTCAATGTCTTATGCATCCATGTCTAATCCAATTAATATACCGTTGCCTAGTTACCTTATCACAAGCTTTGCTTAATTTGGGGCTATGTCAATTTGTGTGGAATGGTACCAAGGTATTTATTTACATACATATCATCACGCCAAGTCCCTAGCGGGGTAGGCAGAGAGTATAGAGTATTTATTTATCTATATATATATAGGAGATCCCATTTTTGAACTGACTCATCACGAAATCTCAGGAACTGTAAGGCCGATTGACTTGAAATTTGGTAGGAGTATTCCTTACGGGATTTAGAGGTCAGCTAAGAACGGATTTTGTGAAACTCCACCCGCAAGGTGGAGTGCGGGGAGATCCCATTTGTGAACTCACTCATTAGGATATCTCAGGAACTATAAGGCCGATTGACTTGAAATTAGGTAGGAGTATTCCTTACACGGTGTAGAGGTCAGGTAAAAACGGATTTTGTGAAACTCCACCCGCAAGGTGGAGTGCGGGGAGATCCCATTTGTGAGCTCACTCATTAGGATATCTCAGGAAATATAAAGCCGATTGACTTGAAATTTGGTAGGAGTATTCCTTACGCGGTGTAGAGGTCAGCTGGGCACGGATTTTTTGAAACTCCACCCGCATGGTGGAGTTCGGGGAGATCCCATTTGTGAGCTCACTCATTAGGATATCTCAGGAACTATTAGGCCGATTGACTTGAAATTTGATAGAAGTATGCCTTACGTGGTGTAGAGGTCAGCTTAGAACGGATTTTGTGAAACTCCACCCGCAAGGTGGAGTGCGGGGAGATCCCATTTGTGAGCTCACTCATTAGGATATCTCAGGAACTATAAGGCCGATTGACTTGAAATTTGGTAGGAGTATTTCTTACGCGGTGTAGAAGGTCAGCTAGGAACGGATTTTTTGAAACTCCACCCGCAAGGTGGAGTGCGGAGAGATCCCATTTGTGAGCTCACTCATTAGGATATCTCAGGAACTATAAGGCCGATAGACTTGAAATTTGGTAGGAATATTCCTTACTCAGTGTAGAAGTCAGCTTAGAAAGGATTTTATGAAACTCCACCCGCAAGGTGGAACGCGGGGAGATTCTATTTGTGAACTCACTCATCACGAAATCTCAGGAATTAAGGCCGATTGCCTTGAAATTTGGTAGGAGTATTCCTTACACGATGTAGAGGTCAGCTAAAAACGCCCAAATATCAAACAATATTAACGAAAATCGGAAACCAAGACTTTTCCAAATTCGCCTCTTTTTCTCTTATAAATATTCAAAGATTTGTAATGTGATCATAGGCACATATTTTTGTGCGCTATCGCAAACGCTGGGTAAACCTTACGAGATAGATCAAATGAATGTACTACGGAGTAGTATATCTTCAAATGATCGATATAAAAGTCAGCGATTGTATTTAATTATCTCTAAAGGATATACCACCATAACCATTTTTATCTTTTACATTATTATTAGTATCAATATTGCACCCGTGCGAAGCCGGGGCGGGCAGCTAGTTATAATATATTAGATCATATGTTGAGTATAGCATTCATAACAAACGTACGCTACGTATGACATGATGCGGAAAATAATGAATTATTACAGAATACGAAGGTGATTAAATGTATTTTTGTTGTATCTGTCGGGTTGCCAATTTTGTTGACTCTCCTCAAAGTTCTTCTTCATTGAAATTAGTTTTGCTAATAATATAAGTACCTACCTAATGTGAAGATAAATTTCCAGCTTTCGACTTTTAATCATAATAATCAAATTACATCTGCCTTTTTTAGCACAAGCCACAATATTAAAGGTTAGGATAATGGATACGTTAAACTCGGGCCCCGGAACCGATTTTTCTTCAAGATTGACCGGCTATTAATTTTGAGGTGCACAAATTACTTTAGTTTAAATACGTTTCGATGGAGGAATTTTTAACGTAGTTTTTCAATAGGTATGTACATGAAGGCCATGCAAACATGTTATCCAGTGAGTCAATAGACGTGTGGGTGAGGTTGTTGAACTGTTCTCAGAATCTCGCATCATAGAGCGCGTTTTTCTCGCGTATGTCTAAATCAATTTGCTATGTCTTCGCGAGAATCTTGCCAAAAAGTTCAGGAAAAATTATCACATCTGTTCATCTATATACTAAGAGAACACAGTACTCAAGCCGCATTGTCTGCCTGAACGCCTGAACGCGATACATTCTGAAACTACGGAACAAATTTTGGTGCGCTTTTCACCGCCATTTAGATATACATACATACATATATTCAAGGTTGGTTTTATACATTATTATGTAGGTATGTAATGAATAGCAACAGATATATCGATATTCATTTCGAAATTTCAACCGTGCGAATACAAAAATACAGTTGATTGTAGAAGAACTAAAGTAGCGTTTGGTAACTAATGTGATTTCATACATTAATCTAGCTTGTCAATCCAAGTTCAAGCTAACAGAACTGGCGAGCAGCACCGTGTGTAAATAGCCAAGTCAGGCCTCAATGTATTATTGTAAATAATAAGAAAAAAATAATTTTATTGTAAAATATTTTATGATGTTATAAATATATTTTAAGACTGCTGCAGAGATGAGATCAAGCTGAGATTTATACCCCAATATAGGGCATACCATACATATACAAAAAAATTTTAGAGATAGTGCTAAGATAAGTAAGTAGCTATTTTTAATGGTATAGCAATTTCAATTTTATAAATTAGTGGCACCCACACCTCGATTTATTGTGAGCAGTCTTTTTGTTCTCCAAACCTATATTTGGACTCAAGTGATACACGCGTGAATTATAATGCGCAGGTTTTTGAGAACTTCTTTAATATAAAGAGCAGGTGAATGGTCGCTGTAAGTCACTCGAAAAGGTCGCATACGTCTGAGAAGAAATTCAAAAGCGTATGAATAGTCGTGCTTGGGAAACGGCGACGGACTCGCCGTCTGTCAGCGTGTACGTTGGGTATACATCTATGCCTACCCCTTCGGGGACCCTTGTGGGAAGTCGTGAGAAATTCAAATATATGTAAAATCGTTTCTGAGAATCAACAGCACCATCGACAAAAATGCATGTTATGACACTTGCCTACCTATTCGCATCGCTTGAAGATAGAAATATAGCCACAGTAGAGGTTTTTTTTTTATACCACTTGGGTGGCAAACAAGCATGCGGTCCGCCTGATGGTAAGCGGTTACCGCCGCCTATGGACGCTTGCAACACCAGGGGTATCCCTCGCGCGTTGCCGACCCTGCAGGATAATTTAATTATTTAATTTATTAGTAATAATCAGGTAATTTACATGGTAAGCGCACTGACGATGACAATGGTGTTCCAAAGCTCGTCATATTTGCTTATAATACCTACCTAACCTACATTACACGTCATAATTTATAGGTACCTAGACCTACGATTATAACTTTGTATGTTGGAATACCAGAATAACTAGTTTTCTTGATGGCCGGAAATAGGTTTTCTGAATACGTAAAAATCAAATTTTGTAATTCCCCTGGATGTAATTATAATAATAACAGCATAGTTACTCTGCCCTGATTATTATAGAATAGAATATTTTCTCTGTTTTTAATTTACTGTATTTATATGTATTCTGTTCTGTGGTCTTTCTTTGCCACAGCTATAGGCTATGCGACAAACTTAGACTATTTGTTATACATTTTATTACTTATCTTTAATTTTTTTTATATTATTTATATTTATAACACTAGTGATGATAACCATATGAAGTATTTTCAGTACAATTAAACCCAACTGGTAATATAAATAGACTAGGTACTATTAACCGCATTAAGCGAATGAATCTTGACGAATCAGAGCCCTGATTGCAACTAGTTATTGCTAGATGAAATTAATCAGAAATGGGAACGTTAAGGGTAGCATAACCGTAACCAGCGTGTAGGAAGAGATGTATGAATGTGGATGAAGCGAAAAAGGTACCTACTATAGAGGACAGGCGCTTAATACTACACACACGTAGGTATGGGTAAATCCTACGAATTTATTCAGCTAATTGACAATACATAAAATTACAAGTCCTTATATACATACATACATATCATTGCGCAAAGTACTTCAGGGATAGACAGGGAGAGTAGAGCGTCAGTTCCTATAGACTTACAGACTTTCGCTTCATACACCAATCTCTTCATACATACTCACCAGTTTCGAGTTTCACTTATGCTTTACTCACTAAAATAGACGGCCACCTGGCCTAATGGTGAGAGCTACTGACTGCGAAACTTCAGGTCGGCGGTTCGATTCCCGCTGAGGGCAGATATTTCTGTGATGAACACGAGTAATTGTACCTTAGCCTTGATTGTCTTATGCATCTATGTATATGTATATCTATCTATATAAGTAAATAAAGCGTTATCTAGTTACTAAGCTTTACTTAATTTGGGAATAGGCCAATTTGTGTGGAGTCATCCCAGGGTATTTATTTATTTAAATAGGGAGAAATTGTGATTTACGCTCAGTTCTTATCCGATTGACTCATTAAAGGTTCATCATGCCTTATGACGTCAAACTGTCAGGGTATTCAAGATAGGAATATTTTTTTGGTTCAATTACGTGGATACAATGTTGAGATAATGAGATAGAGTAGATGCTTCTATCTCTCTTACTATACTTTCAACATTTCCACCAATTCTTTCAGCAGCAACTCATCTATAGGTTGTGCGGCACTTGTTGGCGCCTAAGGTGGGGACGGGGATGAGGCAGTGGGTAGCCTAGTGACCGCAAACGCCTATCAAAGACTACTTTACTGACTAGACGCGCATGAGATCATAGACGCGATGACTTGTCTCGAGATATCGCGCTAAATAAATGGAAAGCAGATGTATAAAGCATAGTGAGTGAATAATTACTAGTTTGCACACAAAAACAAAACAAAAAACACCACAAAGGTTGCAAGAATCGTCTGTACCAATGAGGTTTCTGAACTTCGAAAAGTGGGTGTGTGGCTAATACCTACATACCTCTGCCTACCCCTTCGGGGCCCTAGTGGGAAAGCGTGAGGATATGTACAATAGTTTGCTTATTACTCATCGGTCTCATCGCGATTACATAAACGGGCAATGACCTTACGACGAAACACATATGTATTCATAAACATATTTACATGCAAGTATTATGAAAGATTGGACAATAAAGAGGAGTGACTGGGACATATGCCGCAGGTACCATATACTATTATCATTTGTTTTGAAATCTCTATGATTACATTAATCTATATATATAAAAATCTTATGTTGGTTTGTGTACGCTTGAAAAACTCAAAAAGTTCTGCACCGATCGAGCTGAAATTTTTGCATGATATACAATCCGCATAAAGGATTGTTTTTATCTATTTTTTGCATCAGTCACATATCCACAGAGAAGCGTAGCAGGGTACATAATGAATAAGTTGAAGTAACCATCTTATCACAAATCTTAGTACAAATCACCACATTGTGATCACAAAAGGTACTTTAGTAAACTGCGATTTCGATTCTATGTTCGGCAAAATATGTATGTAACTACATATGGCTATTTTAGTTTTAAAATGCAATCAAACCAATAGCCGTGGTCGCCTAGTTGTTCGAGTTAGCATGAAACACATAGATTGCAAGCTCGAATCCCGACTGTACCACTGAGTTCTTTACCTTAAGCCTTTAACTTAAGTACCTACAGTGATTAGACACAGCACGTGCTTTAGGACGAAGTAAAACATGGAGAGGAAACATATACGTTTGAGAAGAAATTCAAAGAGACTCTCTGTGCAATACACATAGATGAACGCGAATTCTAGCCAGGTATTAGATACAAAATCCCCTCAAATTACTAATAAATAAATACCTTGGGACAATTCCATACCTACAAATTGCCCCAAACTAAGCAACCTTGTATTATGGTAACTAGGCAACCACTACTTACTTACATAGATATGTATGTATGTACCTAAATCATAGGACATCCAAGGCCAAGTTACAAATATAATATTATAATATATCCTCACGCCTTCCCACAAGGGTCCCCGAAGGGGTAGGCAGAGGTGTATAGGTAATACCCACACACCCACCTTTATAAAGTTACAAATACTTGTGTTTATCACACAAATATCTGCCCTCAGCGGGAATCGAACCCGCGACCTCAAGTTTTGCAGTCAGGACCTCTAACCATTAGTCCAGACGGAAGTCTAACGCCGTAAAGTATGAGTTAAGAAATGCTCAATATTCCGTAGTTGCTTTAAGCAAACAATCAATTAGTTTATTTGTAAGCAAATGTAGTACAATGTTTTACCGTAACAGGCGTCTACAAATATATTTTAAATATAGAATAGTTAATTAGGTAATAGGTAATTAAATAATTTTGTTTCATGGGCTTTCTGAAAGCTAGAAAAGTACATATTTATCTCATATCGTCGAATCAGTGTACATAGTAGAGTTGCCCAGTGTTGGATTTTGTTCTGACATGACATGAACCCTGGTGATAAAAAATGATAGTTACTCACTGTAGGTGTAGCGTGCCGCCTCTCATTGGTGATGAGGTGAACATCGGGCGTTCTCTTTGGCGAGTTCGATGATCCGAAGATCTTCTCCACTGAGTTCAAGTCAATCATCTTTGGCACTTCTGTTTCTCTTTCTTTTTTATGGTTCGACGTCATTCTTAACAAATTTATTCACTTCTTGATTAATACGAAAACCGTTTGAATTAAAAACTCAACAAATCTATTAATTTTAATTCACGTCAAAACTGAGCACGATTTATTCGATCCAAGCGTGCGATCTCTTCGATGGTTTGATACTAACTGGTTCCACTGTGTGTGGTGTATAATGTGCGTTTGCGTTCGTACCAGCCGGCTTTAATGAGTTGATCTCTAAAAATATCATGACAACGCTACCGAATTAGGAAGGTCATTGTCACCTGTCGTTTGAAACACTGATCATTTCAAAGAATTAAATGGTAACACAGTAGGTAAACAGAGAAACTACGTCCTATACAAATTATTTTCTTAACATTTTATCATAGATTTGATTTTGATTGGGTTTAATGTATAATGGCCAAATTTTAGATACTAACGAGTCGCCATCAGAAATATGTGGTAGCACTTCTCATCGGTTGTGTTATGTAAAGAGAGGACTTCCCCACTCTTTCATGTTTGGAGTTCGACTGGGGAATTCCCACTCAGAATTAAGCACGACTATACGCCTTTGAATTTCTTCTCAAGATCATTGGTACAGTCGGGGTTCGAATTTGCAATCTTTGTGTGGCAGGCAGTGGCCTTGTAGCCAACTTCTGGGCCACCACAGCTTAAAGTAGATGAATGTTATTTCTTGATCTGCTATCAAGGAAAAGGGCTTTATTAATCTTAAGTAGAAATAAGCATGGATACACGATGTTGCTTAGGGCAGTACCGACAGGTGTCCTAGGCTATTTATTAATTACGTAACGACGAATTACGCCATTTTTATTACAGAAGTTTTGTCGGCCTCCCACTACATATTTTAACGGAATATTTTATCTAGTTTTGGAAAATATCAATTGCATTAAAACTTATCTATATCTACTAAAACATTACAAAGAGTTAAAGTTTGTGAGTCCGAGAAAAGAAAATAAGAGAGTGTTCGAGGTACAACTAGAAACCGGCGAACATGTGGGGAGACTGATGGATGAATGTGGTCGAAGGGAGATAGGTATGTAAGTCTCTGCGTGATAATATGTGTGATATATATAATTAATATACCAATTCCATTTTGAAAATAAACGCATTATTCATATCAGGTAATACAGGTTGCCCCTACAACTTCAGATATCTCAGGTGATATAACTGTATTAAAATAACTCTGCAGAAAATCATTTTCAAATATCGAGCGCGCACTTTTATTTTGCGGGAGAGAAAATCTACCAATGGGTCAGATCAATACAAGATTTTCACAGTTGAAGTCGCGGGGCATAATCTGTTTTTTTTGTAATTATGTTTTATTTAATTAAATTCAAACATTTTTTCATCACAGCGTCTGCCATCGCACATGTCGACTAATTCTTAAATTATAACGTAACAATGGCTTTTAGAAAAGTTAGTATATCAGTATCGACCTAATAAATGTAGTTGCATGCAACTGAAGGGTCAGTCAGAGTTCCAGACATCTTATCCTATTCGTTAACATATTGCGTAAGCCTTGAATAAATCGCCGTTCAATGTTGCATAAGTTTTAAATGTATACCCCCTTTCGCAATAATTCCCCGCACTAACAGCTAAACATTGCATAACAAAAAATGATGTAATTTAAAAACGAAATTATCCCTACCGAACTGGATCAAATCAATCGAAAACTCAAGGAACGTCAAGAGTTACTCCATACCGGTGAGCATGTATGAAGAGATTAATGTTTATAGAGCTAAAGCGATCTGTCTAGAGATAACTGGCGTACTTCTCTCACTGCCCACCAAGTAAACGATATGTTTGTAGTTAAAATGCTGCTGTGAGGCACCGGGCACATAAGCAACGACACCTAATGTATGTAAACTGACCTTGACACAAATCCAACAAAAACAAAATAAACGAGCCCATTCCAATACTTGTCAATAACCTATTTATTCCATTCTAATTTAAAGTAGGCTAATTAAAATAGGTTGCTATTCTATATATTTATATACGCCAATAGAAAAGGAAATAAATTATTTCTAACTGCGGAAATTAAGTAGGTAAGTAAGAGCCATGGGGCCATGACTCTCACCTGGTGCACAAAAACGTCGTTTGATCGAGGCCTCTGGTGATTAGAAGGCCGAAGAATCAGCATTGCCATAAAGCGTGGCAATGCCAGCTTTCTTGGCACCCCGCGGGAGGATGAGTTGGGACAGGTATTATAAAGTTTACTTTAAGGTAATTTTATTTTATTTCTATTCATAGGTGTGTAATGTACGACAAAATAAAAATATCCTCACGCCTTCCCACAAGGATCCCTGAAGGGGTAGACAGTAGTGTGTCGGTTCTATAAATATTTAATATGAAAATAAATAATGTATATATATTTATTGGGGGCGGCAGTCCACGCGACGGATTCAAGTAGTACCCATGAAATAGGAACAGTAATTAAACAGTTATACTAATAAGGCACGGCTAATACCACAGCTGTTTCAAAGTTATTAGTTTGTAGTAGAAATAAAAGGTACCTCTATACAGAAGTTATTTGCAACAAATATCTAGATTGAGACACGCCATTATGCTACACACAAGTAGGCTGCCATTCTCCAATTAACAGGCTATTGTACGAGTAACTGTCGCGTGTAGTGTTGATTTGTTATCGTCATAATTGAACCAATTGTATGGTCCACTTATTGAAATATTTTAACTAACGATTCGTGAACAATTGGCGCCTGCTCGGCGACTAATAGCAATATTATGATATGAGTTTTAAAATTATTTTGGAATAGGAGCTACGGCGATTTGGCAAGCCATTTGGCGAATTAATATGAATCTACATACATTGTTATGTATTGTTTTTCATTATCATCTTTTCATCCACAATCATATTAACATCCTTACAGTCTTTAACCAATACGATGTTAAAAGAAAAAAAAATATGCCTATATATACTTGCCCTTCCGTAGTGTTTATGTATAACAACATTTCGTTTACCTACTTATTTGAAAATGAGACTTTGTATAGAGACTAGATTCTAGACTAGGCAGTGCCAATCGTAATCGCGTGTATAGCACGCGTAGATATTATGCTTAGAAGTTAAGTTAGGTAGGTAGTTATGTTTAAATGTTTTGAGTCACAGGCGCAGTTTTGAAAGATGAATATGATTAATTAACTCGCTAAAATTTTTGGTACCCAAGTATGAGTCAGAGGTACACAAGACGCACAATGATGTTGGCTAAAGCTCCTAATCAGAAAACAATTAATTACTAAGCTGTTTACATTTAATAAATCAATATTAAAC
Source organism: Drepana falcataria (assembly GCA_945859725.1). NCBI lineage: Eukaryota > Metazoa > Arthropoda > Insecta > Lepidoptera > Drepanidae > Drepana > Drepana falcataria. The sequence goes on from OX243935.1 coordinate 10,864,868, forward strand.
ATATTCCGTAGGTAATATAAGGAAATGTCCAATGAGCAATTACGGCTTATTTATGCGGTCACGGTCGAACCGAGAACCACCTTCCTCGGAAATCGGTTAACAGGAATACGTAATGTGTCATACTTAGATAACAAAATTTTTACGTATCTTCATGTCTTCCCACAAGGGTCCCCAAAGGGGTAGGCAGAGGTGTATAAGTAGTACCCACACACTCACTTTCCGCCAGATGCAGGTTTCCTATCGATGTTTTCCTTCACAGTACAGCTCGTGGTGTGACTAATCACTATAAGATAAATGTTTGGATGAAATGGTTAGAAAATAAAACAATTACAAATAAATCAGCGTCTATGCGTCCTTAAAATCCAATTCAGTCTTATCAGTATGGCCAGCGTAGTGCGGTATCGAAGCCTTTATATTTGCTAGTCGTGCGTTATCATCAGTACTGTGTAGACGTACCTCTTATAACTAATACTTAGCCAAGTGACAAACATCCTGCCATCATGGGGTGCGGTGAATTTTTGGTTAAATACATCCTGTTCTTTGCCAACTTAGCCTTTGCGGTAAGTACTGTTTGTGGTGTACAACTAGCGATGTATTCAAACACGATTAGCAGATAATGCAACGAACTGTTACTATCCACACACAATCAAGATGGGCACAATATACGCGTCTACCCACTTCGAAAATACTTTATTTGTCACGTGTAAAATATTTATCAAATGTCATAAAATCTTCACCAAGGGCTATTTTATGAAATTATATATATATATGAGGCTAAAAGAGGGTATCTACCGACTTATTAGGCAATCCTTGTGGGAAGGCTTGTAGATATATTTTAATAGTACAACATATAGCGATGCATTCCAGTAGATATTGCTCTAAGTATCTAGAGCACTCCTAAAATTAGTGTAGTCGCCTCATTCAGATTATCTTCCCGGTATCAGATAATATTTTATAGCAATGATGCTCAAGCGAGATCTTTCAGAAATCATTATGTGGGTATAGTGCAGTCAGCACATTAATTATGCTTGTAAATGATTTTCGGAGAAGGCGCACCACCTAGCTAGAATTTCTACTGTTTTTGTAACCTTTTATACTCTTCAAATAGTCTTCTTGAACTGTTGCCGTGTTCAAGAATCACAGTATACATACTGGTTTAAGAAGGTTGTTAGATAAATGTATATATGTAATCCTTACACTAAGCATTACACATATAAATTTATTTAACGATTATTTTTGTTATGTTTAAAATCGGAAGGGTCAATTATAAGGATTCATTTATTCTAAATAATATAGCATCATACAATTTTAAATCCAGGAAAATGTATGATAAGTTGTGAATCATGATAAGATGTACCATTGTGAATCGGAAGCCAACATCTCTATGTTCGCTGAAGAATCGAAAGGCTTTAAAAATATTGTACTACTAGTAACTATTATAATGCGAAAGTGAGTATGTATGAGTGTTTGTTACTCGCCACCAAGTACTAATAGATTAAAGGAGTTTCATTACATTCGGAACTGAGATTTTATCCCGAAATATTCAGTGATAGGATCTTAGCTTTTGGTTTAACACCTAGAGTGTATATAGTTCGCATATATTGTGTTATCCTTACCACATACGTCAAAATTCTTGGTCAAATTTAAATGTGTATTTCGGTCGTTCAGTGATGTATCTAGCTCACCGCACCTACTAGGTGATAACATTGATAAGATACCTCGTACCCATAGGTGGTAGATAAGGTGTATCTTGTTATTGATTACAAATACACACTTCCATACAGGGTTCGCAGTAATACACAGCAATGATTCATAGCTTTTCTCTAAGATGATGACAAATACCTGAAAATTAAAAGGAAAACCACAATACTTCCTTTGAAGCTTACAGCTGGCTAGTGTAGCCCGATCTCGTCGCAAAGGTGGACATACTTTTCAAGATGTTATGCAAGCATATTGTACCTAAACGTTAACCCACGTAACGATATTTAAAAACAACGAGTAGTTTGTGTAGCCAATTTTACTGTAGGTCCTAAGGATAGATTCCTCAGTGGCCTGTAACTTCTAGAATCCAACTGTTTTATTTTCTAAAGCACGCAGAAAAATATCCCTGAACAACTTGTATTCAATCATACTGGTTTCGAACCACAATTTTCATTGGTCCAAGACTTTCAAAGGCGTATGTATAGCCGTGCTTGAGTAACGGCTATGGCCTCGCCATCTGTCACGATGGCACGTAAAATATATCTCTGGCGGAAAGTGGTTATTACTTATACACCTCTGCCTACCCGTTCGGAGACCCTGGTGGGAAGGCGTGAGGATATATATATTAAATTATATAATTTGTCTAATTTGTGAATGTGAGAACATTGTAGGCTTTGTAGATTCTTAGATCTTGCTAACATTGTTATAATTATCTTGTTTTATGTATGCTTTGTATAGTAAGCAACGACCTATTGTCGGGCCTACGTTGTTCCCCCATACTTGGGTACTATTGCTGTAACGAAAAAAATATTGTATATGCCTAATGATTTGAAAAGAGTAACCATGGAGTTTCTTGCCGGTTCTTCTCCATGGAAGCGACCAACCGTGCTTCTTTTTCGACGTTTTATAAGTGCCCACCTGGGCCTATGTGAAATAAAAAGATTTTGATTTTCATTTTGAAGGGCACATTTCTGTTGTAGCTCGCAGGGCTGGTCCTGCTCGGCATAGGGATAGCGGTTCAGCTCCAGATCTCGCAGATAGTGGCCATCACAGATGCCAGCTTCCAAGCGGCGCCCATATCCAGCATGGTGGTGGGGAGCGTCGTGTTCCTCATCGCCTTCATCGGATGCTGCGGCGCCATCAAGGAGAGCAACTGCATGCTCGTCACGGTATGTTTTCCATCTACCTGCTATCATGCAGGTATAGGTATTAAGCCTTACATTGTCGTGTTCTAAAATGATCATATTCATAACAGTTAAATCGACAAAAAGCATAAGCAAGTAATTGTTATTATTGCCCTATCACCAGAAGATTCCTTCAAATAGACCGACATTTTGACATCAGAAAACGGCCACCGATATAAAAATATTCTTTCATTTTGGAAAGCTACATTATTTCCAAATTACATAAGTTATTATAATTCGTTATAAAAACATACTTATAATGTTCTTAATATAAGTACAGTGATAAGTCACGCCACGAGCATTACGGTGAAGGAAAACATCCAGAGGAAACCTGCATATGCTTGAGAAGACATTCGTATGTATAGACGTGCTTGAATAACAGCGACGAACTCGCCATATGTCACGTTGGCACCTAAAATATATCTATGGCGGTGAGTGGGTGCGTGTGAACTACACACACCTCTGCCTACCCGTTTGGGGACCCTTGTGGAATGGCGTGAAGATATAACCATAATTAACCGTCTACCATATAATACCAATACACTTACCCTTGAAACATTAATATTTTCCAGTACTCAATTTTGCTGATATTCCTGATGATCGCTAAGATAACCCTCGCGTCGCTGATCTTCGTCAAGCTGGATGACATCGTCAACCAAATACCCGTCTGGCTGAACAATAGTTTTAACACCGACCTCAATTCCTTCTTCGAGATCCAGAGTACTGTGAGTATCACGGCTAGACTTACAAATGTACGTAGTAAATGACATAGAGAGATATCAAATACTCTTGAACTCCTAAAAATATTGCAAATACAGTCAATTAAATTTGCCACTAAACTTTTATTAGTTTTTAGAAGTTTAGAAATTGTAACCTAGGATATGGCTTATTCTGGAATTAAATTTTACCCGGGTGAAATCGGGCACAGATATTAAAATATATCCGTGTGTATCTCTTTACTTGATAATAAAATACACCAATAATACATATCTCATATTAAAACATGGCAATACAATTAAGTTAATAATATAATTAAAGTCCTCACATGTGTAGTAATGACAGGTGTACGTTACGTAACTACACACGCTTTTGATGACATTTCAAGAAGAGTAAGACGAACAATTGAACATGTTTCCAGTTCAAATGCTGCGGCACCACTGGAGCCACCTCCTACCCGCTCACTACCGTCATTCTGCCGGAGTCTTGCTGCGCGAGCACTCCTTGCACCCTGGTCAACTCCTACACCGGCTGCAACACGGTCGTCCAAGATTTCTTCAACACCTTCGGGTACACCATCGGAATTGTGTGCATCGTTGTTGTAGCCATTGAGGTAAGTTCATACCTTTATCCCTTCCCGCATGGGTTCCTCAAGGGGTAGCTTATGTTTTATGAAGATACATAAATGTAACAAAGTCACTAATGGTCACATATGTCAACATTTTTCATACGTGCTAGAATCTGCTCTTAAGCTTATGGGGATTGATTGTCATGTTTTTTGTAAAAATTTGTCAAGCAAGTGGTATAGTAATACATTTACTGCTCTTCATTCTAATACAAGTACTAAATTTATACTACAATTCTAAAGCGGTAGGCGCCGCCTTAAATTTATACACAGGGGTACAAGTATGCGTCTTTAGATTTATTTCGTTCCTCATGTATCATGTATTGATTAATAATATGCCTGTATATAGTATATGCCGGTTTCGTAAAGTGCCTACTCAAAACCCTTTAAGTAACTGAGCAGAAAAATTGCTAATGGAAAGTGTAAGGCGCTCCAGTAGAAAAATCATAATTCTATTGAAAGTCGTCGACACATTTGAATATCACGTTTTTGTATTTATTATCTGGATTATTATCATTTTTACCTATAACCAAAAAGGGTGTTTTTTCTTTTAATTATCCTGAGTTTGAAAAAAAAATCTTTTTACACTATTCACTGATGGCTGAATTAATTAAAATATCGTATTCTTTGTGACTATTAAAGCCGCAAAGCTTTGAATTGTTTGACACTATTTCAATGGCTTACAGTTGAGCAGTTAATCATTTCAGAACTATTTAAAAATATTTTTTTTCATACTGAAGCTAAAACGTTTTGGGTAAACACGTGAATATGATGTCTTAAGACACCTAAATAAACACGTATTTAGCGAAAATTTACAATTACCTACTTGAAATGAATCATGTGTAACCTCGTAGACACACGCAGCTCACTATCCAGCATGGCAATGCTATAGACTTTTTGGCGCGTTGCCACGGTATTCCGATTTGGGTCAAATAAGTTGGGTTGTATCTACTGTTAGTTTTACTACTTTTGGAAAATATTGTTTTTTTTTTATTGTTATTTGGTATATATAGCCGTGGTGGCCGAGTGGTTCGAGCAGTTGCCTGCGACACAAAGATCGCAAGTTCGAATCCCGTCTGTACCAATGAGTTTTTCTGAACTTAAGTACAGTGATTAGTCACACCACGAGCTTAACGGTGAAGGAAAACATCGAGAGGAAACCTGCATACGTCTGAGAAGCAATTCAAAAGCCTATGTATAGTCGTGCTTGAGTAACGGCGACGGACTCGCCATCTGTCACGTTGGCACCTAATATATATCTCTGGCGGAAAGTGGGTGTGTGGGTTGTACCTATACACCTCTGCCTACCCCTTCGGGGACCTATGTGGGAAGGCGTGAGGATATATTATATATATTATTAAATATTGTTAATTGTTCTAGGATGACAAATCAGTGACAACAAGTCATTATGTTGACAATATGTTTCGTCTCTCTCTTTCAGCTGGTGGCTGTTGTGTTCGGTCTCTGCCTGGCCAACCACGTCAGGAACAAGTACAGACGAGCTCGCTACTAGACATTATTTTTTTAAATATTAGTTTATCTATTTCTTTATACTTAACATTAAAACGATAAACAACGATTATTGGTTTTAATTACAGCCTTATAATGATATCTCTGCCATTGATTAATTGCTGCCCACCCCTTCGGGGACCCTTGTGGGAAGGCATGAGGATACATATAATTACGAAAAAAAGTATATTTAACGAATGACTTTGGGATCGAATCCCGCAGGGGTGAATATTTTTGTTCTCAAGTAATGGATATTTTAATTTTAAATAGGTATATTGTATATCTATCGATAGATTTATGGGTATTATAATATATTTTTTAGGGAACGCTAAGAGTACTCGAAACCGACGAGCATGTATGAAGAGACTGATGAATGTGGACGAAGCGAAAGAGGTATGTAAGTCTAGAGAGAACTGGCGCTGTATACTCTCTGCCTACCCCGTTAGGGACTTGGCGTGATGATATGTATGTATGATATATTTTTTACCACTAAGATGGCAAACAAGCACGCGATCCTGATGGTAAGCCGTTACGGCCGCCTGCCGGAACCTTTTCCCACTCTTCTTAAGAACTCGATGCTGCACTATTGTAAAGAAAACATCAAAGCGGTGTCATTCAAAGTGCATGCAATGGCATGTTAAATAATTCGCCCGCCCGTGGCCTGTCCGGCCATGTAACGGAACCTGCCTGTCACCGGTGGGGGCATACGCTCAGCATTAATACTTACACGAAGCACTAAAAAGCCGCTTTATTCGTGAGGTCGCGCTTTACGTAGGCTTGTTGGGAGAGCCGTGAACCCAAAGCGGTACAAGTAGCCGCGAGCACCCATACTCTACTGTAACTGTACTGTACTGTAATCAGTGAAGGAAAACATCGAGAGGAAACCTGCATACATTTTCCGACACTGTAAAGCTCGTGGTGTGACTACCACATAATTAATTATTATAATTACCAATTAATAAGGGCCGTATAACTAATGTGTTCGAGCAGTTGCCTGCGACGCAAAGGTCGCAAGTTCGAATCCCGACTGTACCAATGAGTTTTTTCTTGTTGTTGTTGAGTTGAACTTAAGTACAGTGATTAGTCACACCACGAGCTTTACGGTGAAGGAAAACATCGAGAGGAAACCTGCATACGTCTGAGAAGAAATTCAAAGGCGTATGTATAGTCGTGCTTGAGTAACGGCGATGGACTCGCCATCTGTCACGTTGGCACCTAATATACCTAAAAATCTGGCGGAAAGTGGGTGTGTGGGTATTACCTATACACCTCTGCCTACCCCTTCGGGAACCCTTGTGGGTAGGCGTGAAGATATAACTAATGTGCTTGCAATCCGGATATTGATTTGCGTTGCAATTAAGCTCTTATATTCTCGGGCTTAGTGTATCCTTTGCAAGAGACGACGTTTAGACTATATTCGTTTAGCAAGAGCATGAATGGATATCCACCTTGGTCTTAATATTACTGAGGGCGACACTAAGCCTCTTTGCTAGATCATAAATTGTCTAACCACAATGGGTTATTTAAGCTTTCCAATGCACTAACATTTTGTAGACTTTCAGGGGAAAGGTAATATCGTTCATTAGTCATTCGTTGTCTTAAGCTTGTGTGGATATTAACAACACAAGTGACCTCGTTCTACAAGTGGGTAACAATGAGGTGTCTTGTCATTAATTTTAAAGGAGTATTCCCGAATATATTATTTACCTTGTTATCCTTTTAGGAAAAATTGGAGAAGATCAGATGATGACTATCAAATCAAATCAAATAATTTATTTCAGACACGAGTCCATAGTGTCAGTATACAAGATAACTTAATAAATAGTGTTAGGTAGTAATAAGGCTACCTACATTACAAATGGTATGGATCGTATGAACTATATCGTATCGTATAGATATTTACAAAAAAATATGTTTTTTTTTTTATTTAACCGATTAATATCAACCAATATGGCGCTGCAGCGGCTGAGCAGACAGAAGACATCGGATGTTCGTTTTTTGGCGCCATCGACTATTTATCGATAGAGCCGGTAAAAAACAACTTAAACTTCTTTTTATCAGCAATAGCTTTGTATAACGGTATATGGTTCCACTGCCATGTACTACAAGGTACCGCGCAACGATGCGCCGGCGCCACTGCTGGCGTGGAGAAATTTTATGAAGTTGCATAGTTGTTGTGTGGTTTTAGCATGTCGTTATGTTGGTACTGTGCCTAGTTGCAGTTTCTGCAGACCAACATACCGCTACTAAATTATCACTATGTCATAATTATTTTATAGGTTGTGGTATAATGCCACCGTCTTTGCGGAATGGGCCCTGATATTTTTTATTTAAACTTATTTTTCCGTATTTTTAATTATTTCTTAATTTTAATTTTCTTTTTTATCTATCATACTTTTTAACTGGCTTCGGGGTGCGTAACACTGTCCTACATATTAATATAAATGGTAAGTTTGTTACTGAGTTAGATGAAATTTGGCTTAGATAGATTATGGAAATTTACATGGGATGTGTTTTCTTCCTGAAAATAAAACTAAGAATATAATAGATTTCTATGCGAGTGAAACCTCAGGGCACAGTTCTAAACAAAATAATCGAGACAACAATACATCGTGGCCGAACCGTTCTTTGCTAATTACACTGTTCATAGAACATTAAAAAAATCATCACTCATAGGCATACGGCTTTCCATTCGTAAACTATGTAGGTAAGTAAGGTTTCTAGAAAATTTAAAACTAAAAATTTCAAAACTTTTAATTTTGGGTTTCTAGTAAATACAACCAATATAATTCAGTCAGTCATCACCATGAAACGAATATACTTCAGCGAGTTTTAAATTTGATTTATTTAGTCTCTCTTACAACATTACAAGACTACGTTTTTGTAGCGTTTGGAGTCGAAACTCTAGGGCCGTGGGGACCGGATGCTCTTCATTTTTATAGGGATGTCTCGAGGAAACTCTTTGAGGCCTCCCGTGACAAGAGGGCTGCCGAATATTTCGCTCAGCGAATCAGCATTGCCATACAACGTGGCAATGCCGCTAGTCTTCTTGGCACCCTTCCGCGTGACACAGATTTGGGTCATTTATTCTATTTATAGTTAGTTTATATTTATTATTACTATGTACCTACCGTCACATTTATAATTCAGAAGATGGGTCTCAAATAAATTACAGGGTTAACCAATGCGATAGTGTAGACAAAAATTTTATATCGTTAATATGCAAGCAATGCTATGTATGCAAGGCAGACAAGGCATGTATCTGAAAAAACTTTCCAAGAAAAATTGGTAAATTTATGCGACTAGTACCTATACCTAATTATATACGTATAGCTCTGAAAGATTAGCGGACAAACGGACAATGAAACAGATAGTGTATCTAGATAGATGGTCGAACAGTTCATCAACTGCATCAACAAAGCAACTTCCCAAGAGGTAACGGTCCAGAACTGATTAAACACTATAGATTCGGAAATTCCAAGCTAAAGCTAATATTTGAACAGCGCGCGCATACATTAGAATACATTCTCGTAAATTACAATAATTAACGTCAAATAAGATACAGGTTTAGGACTTAGGTGCATTGACCACTGAGGTATGCAATCACAGAATTATCACGGGCGCATCTGCCCAATCGCCCATAAAGCCGTGAGTACTTTTATCTATAGGTATTTCGAGAGATTCAACATAAAATTTATATTAATTTAAGAGGCAAGAAAGGTAATTGAAGTCAAAATGCACAATAAAGAGAATCTGTAAGTATGTTTAATTGCAATTGATTTAAAACTTAGGTACTATTTTTTTATTTAGGCAGGCACTAATGTTACGGCGTTACGTCGTGCTTAAGTAACGGCGATGAACTCGCCATCTGTCACGTCGGCACCTGAAATATATCTCTGGCGGAATGTGGTCTCTGCCTTCTCCTTCGGGGACCCTTGTTGGAAGACGTGATGATATAGTTTAAAATTTTTGACAGATGAAAAGCTGCCATATATCTGAGTAAATAATGTCAAATATATATGTATGATTTATTTGAACGCAGGTAAGACCGCAGGAAACATTGAGAATAAAGGAGTTAGTAAGGAGGCATAAAATACCTACCTACGGAAAATGTTAAGTGGCCGAATGCGCGATTCAATCACTATGTACCACTAAAACATCACATTATGTCACAAACCTTGCTCTGGCGAATAAATTATTTCATTTAAAGATATGACACCGCTAGGTAATTGAAGTGAGAAGGCTAATTGTGAAAATTTGGGAGGATCACAATCACGTCAGAATGGCTCAACGGAATTGGTTTAATAGAATATGGGTTATTACACAAAAAAAGCAAGTAATAAAATAAAGTTGAAACCGCGTGGCCAAACTAGTGTTTTAAAAAACAGGATAAGTTTTCCTTAATTTGACTTCGCAGAGCTCGTTTTGTTGCCAATTAAAGATGTTTGGCGATCTTATCGGTACCCGAGAAAGTGCGATAACTGGTTTAGTTCAACTCAAGTAACCGATTTTTAAATGTAAAAATATCTTTCGGAGGTCAGACGACAGTTGCTTGGAATCAAAACCTGGTGGCGTCCCCAACGAGAATTTGATGGATTTTAGACCACAATATACGTATATATCTTATCTTACTAATATTATAAATGTGAAAGTTTGTAAGTTTGGATGTTTGGATGTTTGCGGTTCTTTCACGGCCAAACGGCTGAACCAATTCGGCTGAAAGTTGAAATGGTAATATAATAGTAAGCTATTATCTTACTTATTACTAATACCTAGGAAAACGACATAGGCTACTTGTTTGGTTTTCCTGAAAAATTCAAAGTTCTTATATTATAATGTATGATGCTCTTTCACGACATAGCGGCTGAACCGATTCTAGCAGGAAAATGTTCAAAGCTACTTTTTCGAACTCCACGCGGGCGAAGCCGCGAGCATAAGCTAGTATGACTTAAATTGAAGCCTCGAATCTATTGAAGGTTTTTGCGATTTGCTCGTATATCATTAGAAACCAAAAAAGTCCCGGACAATAATCCCTAAACTCAACCCTCCCTCCCCAATCCCTGATCAGAAAACATTGCTACACTGCTGCAATCATTGTCATCGACACTTTTAAAGTGATGAAGATAACGAGTCGGCAGCTCTTAGGCAATTATCTCCCAGTTGAGGCTCTCAATTTACGCTATTGGGAAGCCAGTAAGCGCTTATAGAATATATTGGAGGAGCAATATCTGGTGGCTGGTGGTGGGAGCACCCAGGGATGGACTTCGCAACCTGTCACGTTGGTACCTAAAATATCTCTCCGGCGAAAGATGTGTGGGTATTTCACAATATATTATTACATATATTATAATATAAGAACTGGCGCTCTATACTCTCTGCCTACCCCGTTAGGGACTTGGCGTGATGATATGTATGTATGTATATTATAATATTTCTTATTCAACTTACTTATTTAAGTGTTTATAAAATATTTAACTTGTTAGAACGTAACATTTTCGATGATCAGTCTTTTAGTAATGGCTCAAGCACGACTATGCATACGAATTTTCTTTTAAAGTTCTTCTCCAACGTACAGGTTTCCTTTCGATGTTTTCCTTCACCGTAAAGCTCGTAGTGTGACTAATCATATAAAAACTTTTTAACTTTTATAACAATCCAGCTTTTAGTATCTTCGACATAAACACAAATCGGAACGATGTCAATACTCAACCAATCGAAATAAAACTCATATACCTACGTACTCGAAGCTACGTGGAATTGAGAAAACCTTTCAATTTAAACCGGTCGCACAGGACACCAAGCTCCGTGATGGTCACACACAATAACCCACTGACATTCTTAGAAAACATTATAAGTGTTTCATAAAATAGAAAACAGTCAGTTTTGGACATACATAGACATATATTATATTGCCGTGTCTCAGGCTTTAGGTTGTAGAGAAGAACCTCAGTTTTCTCTACACTGATAGACCATTTGGCTTCATCAACATTCAATTTATTTTATAACAAAATTTGCAGGAATGTCAATATTTCTAAAGCGAAATATATATATTTATGTTTGTATATTTAGCACCTCGAGGAATTTCAAAGAGATTACATTATTTGAGAAACGGCGATGGACTCGCCATATGTCACGTTAGCATCTGAATATATCTCCGAAGAAAAGGGGGTATTTCAGGGACCCTATAATGAGAAGCAGTGAAGATATACGTTTTTTTATTGGCATAATGGCCAAGCCCTTTCATCCGCCTAACCATGACAATGTGACAGACTTGCCAGAAGAAAAGTTTCCTCCGTCAGTCACTTTCGCCGACTCCTGACCCTCAGTGACAATGGCATTAACACCCAACATACAGAAAAGGAAAGTAAGCTCTAAATAGTTACATCATTGTTGTTACACGAAAGCAAATAGGATTAAAGGCTTTTACTTATGAATACAATGGGTAACGACTTTCGATACTTTACCGTCCTTTTATCTATATATGTATAACTTAAGAGAAATAAAAGTGTTTGTTTGTAAAATGATAACAGATTTTCGTGCATATGAAAGTATTTACGGTACATATAAAATAAATGTATACAGATCTTTCTGTGTGTTTGTCCAGCTATTCTCCAAAACGCCGAGACCTTATGAACAAGATTTTTCCTACCTAATTTAATAAGGAGTAACATAGGAAATGTTTCTTTTCATATCTATGTATTTTTTTTTATACAACAAGAGTGGCAAACAAGCATACGGCCTGGATGATCTGATGGGAAACGGTTACCGTAGCCTATTTACGCTCACGATACTAAAGTATCACTTGCGCGTTGCCACTCTGTGTTCGGAGAGTTATAGTGTGTTGCAGCATAATGGGTTTAATCCCTCTGCTTCCAACACAATGTTACAATCCTCCCCCCTCCCCAAGGAGCTCATTACTGGAAACCTTATTCACCGCGTAGGAACACAACACAAAAAATCGGGTTATTTGGCTACGGACTTCTGTAAGGTGGAGGTCCTGCCCGAGTCGGGCAGCTCCGAATTCGAACGGGAAACCCGTTATGCCCTGCCTTTCTTACGTACTTACCTATATCTAACTTAACGCGGGTGAAACCCCGGGGCACACATAGTTTATTTTTCATAATAGGATACTAGGGATTGTTATACAATGAGAAAGTGTCTTAAAGAAGAGGCACAAGAAAACCCGTTGAGGAAGCAAACAAATGGATGAAAGCTAAAGATGTCTCTTTCTGCCTACCACGTAGGGCAATTGGCGTATCCTATCGACGATCTTACAAACAAGCATGGATTACCATGTTCCTTATAAGCAAATCTAAGTATTTTGACGTCTACAAGATACGGTTGCTTTTAACCATATCATTGGCCCTTTTGAGTTTAATAAAGCGGTGCATTTTTGTAAAAAACGTGATACTTCAACCACCATTAAACAGGAACGGCTGATTACTGGTGTACTTACTTGGCACGTGACAGCTATATTCTCCCCCGTTTGCCGTCCCGACCGGTCTTGCATATCCAGGGTATTCCAGTACGTCTCTGTGTCATTGACCCACGCGGCACCATGTTTTTATATTTCAACGTCCTATAGCTGGGAATGTGAATTGTAGGTTGTATTTTTGTAATTGGTAACTTGACATCTGTAGTCATAGTCAGTTATATTTATGGTGTGATCCCAATAATTGGTATATTGAAGTTGTCCCTAGCGTAAAATTTGATTTAATTGATTGATCTTCTATTATGGATGTATTTTTGGAATAAACGTACCCGGTTGTCTACAAAATATAAATTTCGACGATGTCTGATCAAAATCAACATCAAAATATTTTATTCAACGTAAGGGAAACAGGGAACACTTATTGAACGACATATATATACTTAATAAAAACTAAAGTTACCACCGTTTCCAAGAAAAAAAACCTGCCAGGAGATGAGCTTGCCCTTTAGTTTTTATGACATAACATGTTAACACGTGTACCTACTGCCCGTCTCTGTATCGATTTACCCAATTGCATCTAGTAGTTTTAGGATGGAAGAGGAACTAGCATACAAAGTTTTGCATTTATAATAATATATATATATATCCTCACGCCTTACCACAAGGGCCCCCGTAGAGGTAGGCAGGAGTGTATAGGTATACCCACCCATATACCCACTTTACGCCAGAGGTATTTTTTTTGGGTGCCAACGTGTCAGATGGCGAGTCCGGCGCCGTTACTCAAGCACGACTCTAAATACGCCAATTTTATTTACAAAATATTACCTTATTGTAAATAAAATGAGTATTTTAAGCAATACATGTAATAATAAAACACACACACACACACAGTCACAGTATCAGTAATAATAAAATAAAATGGCAAATTTTAAACAAGTACTGTGCTGAGTGCACTATACTTTACGAGTCGTATGTTTGTACGACTTTTCGATTTGAGTTTTTTTAATAAGAAAAAAAAGTTCCTTGTATATGGTCACACCACATACATAGGTAGTTACTTACTTACGAGGGACAATTTTTTTTCATACTACTTAAGTGGCAAACAAGCTTACGGCCCACCCGAAGGAAAACGGTTACCGCAGCCTATTTACGCTTACAATACCGAAGTATCACTTGCGCGTTGCCACTCTGTGTTCGGAGAGTTGTACTGTGTTGGCCGAGTGGTTCGAGCAGTTGCCTGCGACGCAAAGGTCGCAAGTTCGAATCCCGTCTGTACCAATGAGTTTTCCGGAACTTAAGTACAGTGATTAGTCACACCACGAGCTTTACGGTGAAGGAAAACATCGAGAGGAAACTTGCATACGTCTGAGAAGAAATTCAAAGGCGTATGTATAGTCGTGCTTGAGTAACGGCGATGGACTCGCCATCTGTCACGTTGGCACCTAATATACCTCTGGCGGAAAGTGGGTGTGTGGGTATTGCCTATACACCTCTGCCTACCCCTTCGGGGATCCTTGTGGGAAGGCGTGAGGATATATTATATATTTTTTTTTATTTATATATTATTATAAAAATTAGGCCTACAGAAAGTGTACATGTACTCAGGTTCATCAGCTGTCCCTAAGTGTGTCGATGCCAACACGCCGGCGCTAATTTATTCCGAGCACTAGACGAACTTAACTCTCGTACCGTTGTCACAGATATACTGTTTTTGGAACAAGTTCAATCTTGTTGGACTACATTTCAACGTTTTCTTTGGTCGTATATATATTTGACAAATTATAAAGAACGGGGACAAAGCTATATTAATTATAATTTAGATAAACAGGATCCTTTCTGTGGCATGATTAACTTAGTTTGAGGTTTACTTGACTTTACAGCAAGTTTAAAAGGAGCTCAGTCATTCTCTATTGTAAATTACAATTTCAAGTAGACAGTTCACAACAGGGGAGAACTACGTTTAGTCAATTTAAATAATGACAAAAACATTTAGCGCGGGGCTCGCACGGAAAGCGTAAACATAGTGATGATGCGCGGGCGAGCCGCGGGACCGTTAGCCCAGTCTTATAAAGATGGCTCCCCACCAGCCTGCGGCAGTCACTCGCGAGCCATGAGACTGAACGCACCCCTTCTATTCGCACTCTTCGTGCTCGGAGCACGCGCTGCGACCATACCCGAAAAGTTTGCCTCGGAGATAGAGAAAAAACTTCCTATTGATGAAGAAGTCAAACCTCAAGAGAACAATTCTAGTGAACAGGAGCTCATCGACCAAGCGAACACCGTGAAAGATGTAGAAAATAATCTGAGAAACCAACCCGTTGAGACCATTCCAGTGACCGTTATTGTAGATGAGAACGATGTAATGCTGAAATCCAGCAATGAAGTAGAAGAAGATATTGTAAGACCACAAGCTGACTTGAGAAATCCCGGTCCACCTCAGCGTCAGGAGCATGAAAACCAAAACCCTGATCCATACTTCGAGGACAGCAGACGCACTGTAACCAATTTTGAAAAATCAATCCAAGATTCCAAGATAATCTTAAAACAAGGATTTCAGGGAGTTACGAATGATATTCAAAATTGGATCGAAAACCGCGAACAAATGAGTGACATTCAGAAGAGCATTAAAAACTTGCGCAGTAGTTTTAGCGCGGAGCTCAAAAAGCTTAATGATACAATAAAAAATATTTTGGCTAAACAATCGAAAGTGGTAGCTGGAGGTTCCATTTCAGAGGACCAAGCAAACAATTTGAGAAGCATTAAAACTGAATTGAACTATCTCGAGGAGAATTTCAATACTGGGCTGAAAGCTTTGACGGAGGGAGTTGAAGTTGTTGCTACGTTGAAGGCTGATAGTGAAGGCGCAGCAAGTTCTGAGTCTGGATCCGCCTCTGAAGCGACTGCCCCGTCCAACCCTAACCCTGAGCCTGCACAGCCCGTAAACCCCAGCCCTGCGCCGCCTGCTGCTACCAGCCCACCAGCAAATCCTCTCGTTCAGTACCTTCAACAGCTACAAGAGGTCTTCTCTAATGGTTTCAGCAATATTTCTCAATTACTTAACAACTACACAAATCCAAATCAAGCCGGCGCTGACCAGAGCTCGTCGACTCCCGCTGCGGCAGCTGCACCCGGAGTTCAAGCTGATGAACAGACCACTACCCAGCAGTCAACGATTTGGGGAGGGATACAAAACGCGTTTAATAATTTCAACCCTTTTGCTAATCAAGCAGGTCAGAACCAAGCACCATCAGGACAAACCTCAGCGCCTGCGTCAGGTTTGCCTTTCCCTCCATGGAACCAAGCTATCCAGAACAATCCCTTGGTGCAGGGAGTAGCAAACTTCTTCCAAGGCAATAGAGGCCAGCAAACTACGCCGGCCCCGACTCAAGCTGCTGTAGTAGCTACAAGCCAACCAGCTACTCAAGCTGCTCAGCCGGAACAGCCCCAAAAAGCCCCTGAACCACAGCCAACCCCTGGCCCGATCAGACAGATTATACAGAATAATCCCATTGTTCAGGGCATATCTAGCACTGTCCAGAGGATACAAGGCTCCATAAATAACCCCGTGAAACCCCGGGATTCTGTTGTACCAGAAGAGAGCGAGAAAGGTATTGCTTCCATCAAAGGCGGCCATGGTAGTGGCTCAGGTATGCATATATTATAATACTTTTAACAAAAAATACAATACTGAGGTGTCCATCATACTGCATGTTGAGAAACAAACCAATTCTGACTTATTTCTGGATTTTGTTTCTTTTGTAATATCGATTTCACTGTGTAATGAAAGAGTTTAATGTGACTGAAAATGCAAATGGTCTATAATGTTAAAATTGGTCTGCTATATTCCTTCTCTTTGGAAGTTCGTATTATATATATATATATATATATATATATATACAGTAATCAATGCACCTACTTATATCTTTCAGTTAACTTTAATTATGGAATAACTAATTGAAAAATTATATTGTTTCATTGCACGAATCTTGCACTCAACTAATTTGTTTAAACTATTATATTTTATATATTTATATGATCCTGTATCTTATATATCTTGTTAATTCTCGACTCTAACAGTGGTACAATGGGGTACATTCATCAATAATCTTATAGTCAACATTGGAACTATTGTGAATGGAACTGCAACGACAATTTCAACTTCTGTGAATAGTGCCATCAATACCATTGGCACTAATATACAGGTATCCAGTGGACTTGGCTCTTGGTGTGTCGTTAAATCTGTCTGTATCCTGACTCACTAAAAATACTTGTGAAAATTAAGAGAGGTTCCACGTAGTGGCGTAACTAAGCCTGAGATCTGTGGCAAATTTACTTATTGCTATTAAGTATGTTTTGTAAATTACTAAAGTTGATGTGTACACGTAATGACACTATTAAGATTATTATGTGGATTATGTATATATTATTTAAAATAGCGTAATTTAAAAGGAAATATTCCTACTATGCTCATGGCTACTCGACCCAGAGTCCTCTAAGGTCAGAAGCCCGAGACATTTTGTCCGCCCTGCCACCCTTTAGTTACGCCATTAGCGGTATCATTCGCACTTTCTATGATAACTGATGTGCTAACCTGCTGAAACCTAAGGCCCGTATTGTTCAAATCTTTCATAGGTGCAGTTGTAGATGTCTGTTATAAGATGTGTAAGGTTTGGGCTCTTTTATATACAAACGTGACAAAAGCACGCGCTGTAACGGGTATAACTAAACTTAAGTGCCTTCGAAATGATTCTCACACGCATATGTAGGTTCCTTAAGGAGGTTTACTCCGTATGTAAATCACTGTTTTTAAGCAAACGAAGTGCAAATCCGTTTACAATCTTCAGGTCACTGCATTTAACAGGCGAAGACTACGTATAATTGTAATTATTTAAGTTCTTTAACACTAGTCTTTATTCAGACAGGTACAATATATTTAATCGAGCTCTTTACCGAGTCTTTATGATTAACTTATGATCGAAATATTAAACAATTTTTGCATGCACGATTACGCATGTGCATGTAGTTAATATTACGTCAAGTTATTATTGCAGCAGTAATGCACTAGTTCGGAAAATGATTACGAACAGACGATGTGATATTACCCTAATTACTCAATCATGCGTCATATTTGTTCCCATTGGATCTGAGGTACCTACTTATCTAACCATGTATGTTATAAAGATTGCTAACACAATGCAAATAGGTATATATCCTGTATTTATTATTTAATCTATTACACTATAAACTAACGCCTAGCCTGACCTGACAAGTAAAGTATTTTGGGCAGTGTTGTATTTAAGTAATTCTGCTCGTATTTTTAGGGGCCTTTGTGTATAACAAAAATATTACCTCATTATCGGTATTGTTACTAAATGCATAACCAATAATAGCTTAAGCCGCTACCGCAAACCGAACTTATGAAACCCAGATGTTTTGCATAAAATATAGGACCTCGGCAATGATCAAGAGTATTAACAACTTTTTTATTTAATATATATCGGCGATTATCGATCATGATTAGTCTCAAGATTACAAAGACTTAACGTAATAAAATTTTTGCTTATGGTTATAGCGATAGAAACGCCTTAAATGTTCGCGCATTGATCGTGTTGCTATTAATGAAACCCAGGAACTTTATTAATATTTTAAATATTTACAGGCGATAATAACAACAGCGGCGGGATAATTGCGACAGATACCATGAAAGAGGAAATTCAAGAAGAGGAAATAGCAGAAGTAGTGGACCCCAAGAAGGAAGACGTCATCCAACCTGAGAAGGTCGACGATAAGACTGAATAAGTCAATAGTGTGATAGTACATAAGACTTAGATTATTTATTTATTAGTTTATTGATGTAAGAAAAGGGAAAAACAATGGAATAAAGTCTTTATTCACAGTACAATGTGTTTCTTTGTTTTTTAAGTATGCCCTAAATAATATTAGGTGCATTAAATTTATCAATGTAATAGTTTAAACTGTTATTTTATATTCTCAAAATAGACAAGCAGGTAGAATCTTCTGTTTTGTTAGACAGCATAGAAATCAAATATGGAATGGATAATATTGTAGTATGTACCTACATCAATGCCCTTCTAGTTTCTCCGAATAATCCTACCTAGGTAAAAAAATCATATCAGCCCTGCAGTAGGTTAACTGCTTCTCTTTTCAGTCCTGTACCATTCACAAGCATTGCCTTCGAATCACCGCAACGATATTTTCTTACCATTGGGTTGGTGGTCTACCCTACTTTCGTTTCCCTCCTATAGGCCACCACTCTGTAACTGCCTTGGTCTACTTCCACCACTTGAACCATTCCCCAATACCGAATAATTTTTGCCTTCAGCATATTTTAGGGTTTGGGACTCAATGCCCGAGGAATGCTTAACATGGCTCACTCCATGGATCCAAAAAACAATTCGGCAAAAATTATTATTTTTTTATTTCAGGGATATTATCCAAAAAGCACCTAGTAGTTGCAAGTATTAAATAGTAGTCTTTGGCTAGTAGTATGACACTTGACAGTTGACAGCAGGTTGCAACAAATCAGTCAAAGACCCGTGGATTTGTATTGTTTTGCGTAGTTTTAGGTTAGTTAGATTCGTGTAAGAACAAAATTATCAGATTCTTGAATTAGAACAGAAATTCTCATATATAAGAATAAGAGAATTGGCACCATGAATGGCTTAACACTTAGAATTACCCGTGCGGGGACTAGTAAGTCCAAAAAATCCATTTGTTTCGCACCTGTAGAAGTCGAAAGTTGGGATATCTCAGGTAAAAAAATATATAACATATTTTATGTTCTATTTATGTTGTGTATAATGTCTATACTTTTATGAACTTACATTTTTGTAGGAGAAAAAGATGATTTATTCGACAAATTCATCAAATCATCGAGCGCTGAGGATCAGCTAATGATATTAAAAGAAATTCTTGGTAGCAGTATAGAGCCTAGCTCGCAGTTGGTACAGTTTCTAGTTGTTGTCTTCATGCAGGCAGAAGCTAAACATCCAATAAAAAGTTTTTTGGCAAGGTAGCTATGAACATCTATATTCATAAGTAAAATATTTTGAAAGTTTTTTATGTATCTACTTGCCCAAAATTCACACAAATTTGCATTCTGGTTTCATTCATAATTATATAATATATCCTCACGTCCCACAAGGATCCCTGAAGAGGTAGGCAGTAGGGGTAGAGTAACCACACACACATTTTCCACCAGAGATATATTTTAGATGCCAATTTGACAGATGGCTATTCCATTGCTCGAGCTTGGCCGAGTGGTTCGAGGAGTTCTGAGATCAGCAACACAAAGATCACAAGTTCAAATCCCAACCGTACCAATGAGTTTTTATGAACTTAAGTACAGTGATTAGTTACACTAAGAACTTTATGGTGATGGAAAACATCGAGAGGAAACCTGCATAAATCTGAGAAGCAATTCAAAGGCATAGGCCTGCCCCTTCGGGGACCCTAGTGGGAAGGCAAGAGGATATAAAAGAATTTTGCAAAGTCTGCAAAGAGCAAGCAATACCCTTAACTTTCAAGAGCTGGTAATACAATGAGGTGAACCACAAACTTATTTTCCATTTAATTATAGCATAAAAAAAACAGCTACAGAAACCTTACCTGCCTGTCTTCCAAATATAATATGACTAACTCATGTATGATGATTTTAGGTACATAACAAGAAATAGCTATCTACCAGTTCCATTCAGCAAAGCCCTAGCATCGCACATAACCACTTTGGTTCACAAACATTCCGAATATAGAGAGTATGTGTCTCCTGTATGCAAATTAGCCACATGTATAGAAAACTTTCCTGCTGGTATTGCTGCTATTAAAATAGCTGAGGAAACACTAATGGACTTTTTAATGTCGTGTTTGGATTGCTGTGTTGCTACTCTGAGGTAAGTTGTATTATATTTATGGTCATTGTGAATTATGTTGTTATGAAATACATACATTACTATATACATTTCATCACAATAAGTCTTTCAGGGGGTAGGCAAAGAGAGTAGAGTACCAGTCCTCTCAAGATTTACATAACTCTTTTACTTTTCCACATTTATGAGTGTCTTCAAACATCCCCACTGGTTGCTAGTACTCTTGACCTTTCCATGCAAGTACAAAGAAGTGAATTGTTTTTACAATTTAAATTGCTTTTGTGCTAAGGCACAACAACACTTATATATTGAAGCCTGAAGCTTTGCCCTAGTTTATAACCCAGTTCAAAAGAAACAATGCATGGTTAAAACAGAATATCAATCCTTGTGAATAGCAATCAAGAGTGAATAATCAAATTATTATCTTACTAGCTGTGCCTGCGATTTCGTCCGCGTGGAAGTGACATTGGGCAGCAATTTAGATTTTTCATCTAATCATTGTTTTCATCCCCTATTTTTATCTTACCCCCTGAATGGTAAAATTTATACAAACTTTGAATGTCACATTAATGTATATGTTATCAAGAGCCTAAAAAATAAGTTTCAAGCTTCTAGCTTAAAAAATTAAGAATCTTCCATACAAAATTTCATCCCCTATTTCTACCCCTTACAACCCTTATTCGCATTAAGAATATATCCTTCCTTAGGCTCTAGACAAACTTTGTACCAAATTTCATTTAAATCGGTTCAGTCGTTAACAGACAGACAGACAGAGTTACTTTTGCATTTATAATATTAGTAGGGATGAATATCAGACTGAATATCAAACACTCAAGGAATATCATGTATCCACATAATGATATGTGTGTTAATGCTATTATTGCCTTTGATGAGGAATTGAATCTGTATACCTTGATTCAAATGACTTATAAATTAATAATTATAATGTCTTGAATCCTAATCCAATATTGATTAATGCAATTTCCAGCACTCCCACCATATTAGCACCGACGGAAAAAAATGAAATATTCGACTTAGCTCATCTTGCTCTTAGACTTCTCTTGCACATAGTCCAGAAAGTCACATATCAAAGTGACAAATTGACTCTTATGTTTGAAGACATAAGGTTGTGTGTACAACACTTGATGTTTGATGTTGATGTACCTATGGATACCAAAACTGTATGTGGGATTCTGTACTTGACCATCCATATGCATGAGTGTGGTGCAGACAGGTGGGTTGATGTGAGTATACCACTATTTTGATCCTGGTTATACATTTCTCCAACTTATTTCCATCTTTAAAGAATTACCTGCCTATAGCATAGCCTTATATCTAACTTTACTCTATACTATAATTTAAATTGCGTTTCCGTCAATCGCCGACCGAAACCGATTTTAATCGAAGCTGCAATGAAGATATTCGCAAATCAACTGGCGTGAATGAGGGCGTGATTGTAAAGATTAAGAAAGGCATGTTACGTTGGTTTGGCCATATAGAAAGGGTGAGTGGAGAAAGATTAACGAAATAGATATATAAAGCGAAAGTGTGTGCAAGAAGTGGCAGAGGAAGACCACGTTTCAACTACCTGGATCACATTGATCATACACTTAAGAGTACCTACTCGAAACTATTCTATCGAAAATATAAATCTAAATATAATTATCTAGATTCTAGCACCTCACGAAGACCGGCTGACAAAGCTACTGAACAACGAAGCTGCTCAGTTGGCCTTATACTCGGCTCTAGCGACAGTGGTGTCCATGGAGACGCTAGAGGCACGGATGGTAGCCAATGAGTCAGCCGTGTTGGTACTCACCGCCAAGATACTGGACATTGGGGAAAGGTTTGTATCTATACATTTATTATTTGCTGACAAAGATCAGAAAAGCGAAGGTGTGTCTCTACAGAGAACTAGGCCTCTACTCTGTCTGCTTACGTCTTCGATCGAGCCTCCCGCATAATAAATACGAATGATCAATTTAAAATATTTATCTGAATCATTTGTGTACGTGCCCACCATGTTAGATCAAATGCGATTGACATAAGATTGAAAATCGTTAATTGGACGTCGTGACAAACAATTTGGCAGTGAGTTGTCTGCTCCAATGCTAAATAATAATATATCTTCACTCCATTTCACAAGGGTGCCCTCACACCCACTTTCCGCCGGAGATATATTTTAGGTGCCAAAGTGACAGATGGCGAGTCCATCGCCGTTACTCAAGCGCGACTATACTGTATTTATGTTCAGAAAAACTCATTGTTACGGTTGAGATTCGAACTTGCAATCTTTGTGATGCAGGCAACTACGAACCACTGGGCCACTGCGACTCCTTGCTTTGCTTGCTTTATATACCTAGTTCCAATAATCCCTTTATGTTTCAGGAGTTCATCTGAATCCATATTCATCTTGGGCGTCACACGAACGCTGCTGCAAATAAGCAAATCTCTTGACAAAATTGCAGACCACGACCTTGGTGTGAAATTAATGGACTCTTTGCTGCTGTACATATGGTCGCATTTGGAGCACTACATGGACAGCGTGAAGCACCTTACTGCCCAGGCCCTGGGCTGCGTCGTCAGATACTGTACTCGGCTGAAAGAGGAAGGTAAGGGAAAAGAACAGTTGGAAACCAGGACTCATTCTCTCAATCTTATCTTCGTTATCTATACGAATAAATAAAATTGAAGTGCATAAATGCATATGGATATACACGGTACAAATGTTAAAATAACATTTCTGTGCCAACGTGACAGACTTTTCCTTAATATTAAAGCTCAAAGTGTAATTTCTCTAAACTCACCGTTCAGGCGCGGCTCGGACTTGTGATCATTGCAGACGACTACTTGTGTATTGTAGACGACTACTGGCCTGCGACACAAAGATCGCAAGTTCGAATCCTGACTGTACCAATGAGTTTTTCTGAACTTAAGTACAGTGATTAGTCACACCAAGAGCTTTACGGTGAAGGAAAACATCGAGAGGAAACCTACATACGTCTGAGAAGAAATTCAAGGGCGTACCTATGTATAGTCGTGCTTGAGTCACGGCGATGGACTCGCCATCTGTCACGTTACCACCTAAAATATATCTCTGGCGGAAAGTGGGCGTGTGGGTATTACCTATACACCTCTGCCTACCCCTTTGGGGACCCTTGTGGGAAGGCGTGAGGATATATTATTATTACTATGATTAGGTATATAATAAGACTATTGCAGGCAATGGCAAAGCCCTGGCGCAGCTGTTCTCGGCGCTGAAGAGCCTGGACCCGACCCGCAAGAGCTACTACGTAGCGCTGACGTCACTGGCGGCGCAGCTGGGCACCGAGCGGGTCCTCGCCGAGCTGGCTGACGTCATCCGTGACGTCATCGCCGCGCTGGTGCTGCAGCCCGTGCAGGCCGGCGTCAGTGCTCACACCTTATTAATCCATTACCAGTTAACCAGTAGAGAGCCAGTTCTCTCTGGACTTACACACCTCTTTCGCTGCATCCACATTCATCAGTGTCTTCATACGTGTTCGCTAGTTGCGAGTAATTTTAATTATAAGCTTTGGTACTCAAGACATCCAAAACAAAAGAAGCCTGATGGTAAGGTGATACAGTAACTTAAATGACTAAAAATACTTGATATACTTGATGTAATTTTGCTTACCTTATGGGGAGGTGAGTTGCACTAGCAGCAATAGAGATCAACTGCTACTCCTTCCTAGGAGAAACACAGCATTTACGGAGTTCGGGAGACCTGAATGTATCACTATTTTGACTATGATCTTCCTTAAGGTACATCTTCAGCCGGCCTATTTTTTTAATGGTATGCCTCGTTATTATCCAGGCCACGACAGCGCTGGAGGTCCTCTTACAGAAGCACTGCCTGCAATCAGACACACATACAATATACGAGCAATGGGTCCAGCCGATACTGCGTTACGTCAACACCAACCCCTGTCACTCCGGCGTGCTCAATATATTGGAGAACGTACTCGCCAAAGCTGTCAAGTTGGATGACAATCTCATGACATTTATGTGAGCTTTTTTGTTTTATTTATTCAAGACTTTGATACGAATTCTTTTAGTCGATTACATGTTAATTTGTACAAGGGTCCTTCTTTTTGCCGGCGATTTATTAAGATGTCAAAGTGAAAATTTAAAAGTCCATCGACGTCTCTCGACCACGACTATACATACGCCTTTGTATATCTTCTGGAATGTATGCAGGTCTCGCTGTCTCCACGTCTGATCAAAGAGTCATCCAACCATCAACTATCACTAAAGATAAAATCATGTCTGTTCCAGTATTCCCCACATACAGTCGTGCTCGACGACTAACAAGCAGGATTTGAAGTGCATACTCATGTTGCTGAGCGTGGCTGGGAAGGCCAAGTTAGCGAGAGAGCCGTCGGCCACCAGCGAGGGCCAGTGGAAGGGCATCATCGACTACCGCGTGCTGTCCATGGCGGCTGTGGACGCCGTCGACGAGGTGAGGGGACCGCTATCTAATCTTGAGTCTCTCTAATCACCTAGTTCAAAATCAAAATCAACATATTTTATTCCACGTAAGGGACACAGGGAACACTTATTGAACGTCATACACTTAATAAAAACCAAGGTTACAACCGTTTCCAAGGAAACCTGTCAGGAGAAGAAGCGGCGAGACAAACTCCCCGGTTTTCTCGTTACATTTGTTCCCTTTTACGTAGATGTAGAAAGAGATTAAATCTATACTAATATTATAAAGAGGAAAGATTTGTTTGTTTGTTTGTAATGAATAGGCTCCGAAACTACTGGACCGATTTCAAAAATTCTTTCACCTTTGGAAAGCTACATTATCCTCGAGTAACATAGGCTATATTAAATTGGACCCGATAGGTGGCGCTGCGATCGAGTTTCAAGAATTTTACCTTTTTACCCGGGCGAAGCTTTCTGTGTGTTTCTGTGTGTCTTAAGCTAGATTTGAGAATGGTTTAGATTTACAATTGGACCCAATAGGTGGCGCTGCGATCGTGTTACGGGCAATTTAACTTTTTCACCCGAGCGAAGCTGGGCGGGACAGCTAGTAACATATAAACTCTGTACAAGAGGCATGGCCATCATTCAAATAATCTGGTGTTGTATTATAATATAATACATAATAATATATCCTCACGCCTTCCCACAAGGGTCCCCGAAGGGGTAGGCAGAGGTGTATGGTAATACCCACACACCCACTTTCCGCCAGAGGTATATTAGGTGCCAACGTGACAGATGGCGAATCCATCGCCGTTACTCCAGTACGATTATACATACGCCTTTGAATTTCTTCTCAGACGTATGCAGGTTTCCTCTCGATGTTTTCCTTCACCGTTAAGCTCGTGGTGTGACTAATCACTGTACTTATGTTCAGAAAAACTCATTGGTACAGTCGGGATTCGAACTTGCGACCTTTGCGTCGCAGGCAACTGCTCGAACCACTCGGCCGCCACGGCTCTTCAGATATGTTGAAGCGTTATCAAGCAATATGGTTGTATTATAAGCTTAAATTATAATTGAAAGTTCCGGGAACTTTTGCTACTTAGCCGAATAACGATTAGACAGTAGTCAGACACTTACAGCATACAGACAACATTACAGACACAGACAACATAGCATAGCACGAGAGTAAAAGTGCTGAGGGTTTCTTAGCACTTTTACTCCCTTATGGGGTAAACACCAGACTGTTGATTAAGACTTTCTCCAGTCAGCAACGAATGAGTTGCGAGTGAAATAGCTCGGGTGTTGATTTTACTCGTAACGCACATTTCCGAGTTCCCGAGAGAGTAGATAAATGTGTTGTTACAACACCTTATGGCGATATATTTAGGTGCCAACGTGCCTTTGCTGAGTCGAAGTTAAAAATTCTTCTCAAAAGTTTGCAGATTTCCTCTCGATGTTTTCCTTTAATATCCTCACACCTACCACCAAGAGTCTCCGAAGGGGTAGGCAAAGGCGGTACCCATTTCCCGCCAGAGATTTATTTATCCTTTAATGTGAAGTTCGTAATATGATTAATCGCTGTAGTTTCGTTCAGAAATCTCATTAGTACAGACCGGGCTTACTATTAACCACTAGAACACTACGGCTCTATTAGGAGCTATTCTACTATTGTTTAATGTAACTACTCTCTGTCCTATAGATACGATGGTGTCCTCGTCTCATTATGTTGAATAAATAACATAAAATGGTTTGTTATTTTAATTCTGATTTCCAGACCCGCATACTGTCGCTGTCCCTTGTAGTGGAGTCCCCCAAGAGTACGGAACCATTCACCGCGGGGGACCTGGCCTTCGTCCTAAGATATCTGAAGTACAATATCAACGCCCAGTCGCCTAATTTCAGACAACTAACTCTCTCGGTTATGAAGAAGGTATTCTTTCATCCTACATATAATCCTGCTATATAACTATCTTATCTCACTTCTTACTAATATTATAAATGTGAAAGTTTGTAAGTTTGGATGTTTGCGGTTCCATCACGACAAAACGGCTGAACCGATTTGGCTGAAAGTTGAAATGGCGATAGCTTATAGCTAGGAATAGGACATAGGATACTATTTTTTTATCCTGAAAAATTCCATGTTCTTATATTATAATGTATGATGCTCTTTCACGGCAAAGCGGCTGAACCGATTCTAGAAGGAAAATTTTCAAAGCTACTTTTTCGAATTCCACGCGGGCGAAGCCGCGGGCATAAGCTAGTGATATAATATATGTGGTTTGTGGTTACATACACCTGGTGTTGCATCCCCTCCTGGTCTAGCGCTCAGAGCTCCTGACTGCGATGCTTGAGGTCGCGGTTTATAATAATTTATATAAATATAAAATATAATAAATAATATATGGTACAAATGTGTTTCTCAATCACGCGAAAACGGCTGATCTCAATTGGATGAAATTTGGCACAATTATAAATTGGATAAAATATAGTTAGGAGAAGTAGGGCATAACGATATTCCCGCTCGAATTTGGAGCTGCCCGACTGGGGCAGGAACTCCACCTTATAGAAGTCCGTCAAATAACACAATTTTTTGTGTTGTGTTCCTACGTGGTGAATAAGGTTTCCAGAAATGAGCTACTTGGGGAGGGGGGAGGATTGTTATATTGTGTTGGCAGCAGAGGGATTAGTCCCATTGTGCGGCCAACACAGTATAACTCTCCGAACACAGAGTGGCAACGCGCAAGTGATACTTCGGTATTGCAAGCGTAAATAGACTGCGGGAACCGTTTTCCATCAGGTGGACCTGAAAAAAAAATATTTAGGTGGATTAATATATGCGATGTTTTGTTCCATCAAAAAAGTCGACCAACGAAATCACAGGCATAGTTAATATTATATACCTACTCCTTTTCAGTTCATCAAACGACTAGAAGACAGCTACAAAGTGCTTAAGCGACAAAATGAACCCAAAGCCCCTTGCAATAAGCTGGTTTTTTACTTGAAGTTCGTTGAGGACTTGCGTCAATTTTGTTTTGACAGTTTAATACCGGGAGCTAATTACAGCAGGCGCTTCGTAGCTTTACAAATACTCGTTTGGTGCGAGCAAATGCAATTGGACGGCTTTGAAAGGTAAATACTCCCTCTGCCTACCCCGTGAAGGACTCGGCATGATAATATGTATGTATGATGGTAAATATGATATGGTTTACATGCTCAAGTTAAAAGTTATTTGAGCCATGCTATAAATTAGACATTCTTCAAACAGATTGTGAAAGATTTTTGAGGTCGGCAAAGTGATGTCTTTGGGTTGCCATCAAAGCCACATGCTAGTTGCCATGTAGGCGGTGAACTTTTTTATTTTCGGAGTATTTTCAATCCCCATTGCTTAATCTATATTACCTATACGCTACTATACCTTATTACGCGGAAGTGTTAGCACAAAATACACCTTATTATCAATAGCTATCCGCCAGAGATATTTCCGTCAAAACCGGTCCCACTATTTCGGAAATTTGCCGGAACAGACTGATGGAAATTTCTGTAGATATAAGTAACGTATACATTTTAAAATACATTCGGTAGATAGATGTTATTCTGATATTAAAATCAGATATTTGTAATTTTATGGATATATCTGTAAATTGTTACAGGATTTGGAAAGCAGAGCATGTGAACACATTGTTATTACATTTTGAGGATAGCTATGAGAGCAACAAGGAGCTTGCTCTGGAGATATTAGACTCTTGTCCCGTTGAAATAATCAGGGTAAGAACTCAATTAACTTAACAAAAAAAAATAGGAAAGCTTTAATTGTTTGTAATGAATGAACTACTCCACCGATTTTAAAATAGCTTTCACCTGTTTGGACAACTACATCATTCTGAAGTAACATCAGATATATTTTAATTCAAAAAATTATTTAAATAATAGTGAACACCTACATATAGTCGTATATTTTTTAAATGTTAGCATTTCTTATTTAATTTTATTTTATTTGTATCGTATATATAAGTTAATGGATATAAATCATTCAATCATGCATATAGGTACTATATTCTTGCTTTAAGCTTACTTGTAACTAGCTCATAGACAAATTGTGTATACATTTATGTGTTTTCTTTTTTGGTTTAATAAAATATTTCGTGCATGTCGTTTTCACTTGATGACGAAACTAACATGAATAATTTTTAAGCTCATTCAAATATGACTTATATTTTACGTATAAGTTTATAACTTGTAACGGAACCCTCTACGCTCGATCTCAAGTCGCATTTGCCCGTTTTTTGCAGAATAACGTGTATTCTACGTCGTTGGACTTTGATGAGATATTAAAGCAAGCGTCGTCTTTGAAGCCGACCGATTGTGTGTCGGCCGCTTATAAGTTTAGTTTCCTGTTGAGAAAGTTACCCGAAAACATAATGGAAGGGGAGGAATGGTATGGTTCTTATAGATTTGTTATTATTAGTTTTATTTGAAACTAAGTTACTTAGTTATTCTTTTCGCCTCGTGGAAACAAGGGGGAAGTAATATTTATCATCCTCTCTTCTTATATTTTATTCGGTCCCTGAAATGTTAAGTATACATTTTAAACACTGATGAATGTGGACAAGGTGAAAGCGGTATGTGAGTCTAGAGAGAACTGGCGCTCTTTACTCTCTGCCTACCCCGTCAGGGACACGGCGTGATGATATGTATGTATGGTGAAGAAAAAAATCATGGGGGGATCCTTATCCCCTGTTATATTATTGTCCAAAGAGTCCAAATGTCACCTTTGCATCTTTCATAACAGTTCTATGTATAACGGACCAGTATCGCAGACGGTAAAGGGCCCAACAACTCTTCAATCGATGTATGTCTTCGCGGGGTGAACTATATTGGTGATGCAGCTCAGCGCCGGAGCCGGTGGCCTTGACGGCGCTGCGGCGGCTGCTGCGGCAGCTGCGGCGCGAGCTGCAGCAGGCCGCCGCCAGCCTGCTAGTGGCTGCTCGCCGCGCGCCCATGTACGGCGCGCTGCACTGCCTGCGCCGGCTGCTGCGGCTGCTGCGGCTGCAGGGGGGCGCGGGGGGCGCCGGGGGGCAGGGGGGAGCCGGGGGGCAGGGGGGCGCCGGGGGGCAGGGGGGGGCGAGGTGAGGCCGCCACGACGCTACGTGCCTATACTGCTGGTGCTGGTTAGCTCTTAATGCTTTCTGTCGTACCAGGGCGATATCAAACGACCCCCAATGGCGCGAGCTAGTCGAAGATATCATTAGCACCTGCTTCGAGGTGAACGACGCCGTCGCGTGCGTGGTGAACAACTCCTCGCCGGAGGGGCACCTGCCCATGGACATGTCGGGGGTGGTGGTCACCGATGATGGGAACACGGGGTATTTAGTTATCTCATCTTTAAATTCAATAAGTATTCCACTGTGTGCAAGAAGAGGCCGAGGAAGGCCACGTTCCAACTACCTGAATCGAATCGGTCGGACGCTCAAGGACGGGAACGTCAAGAGCACTCGAAACCGACGAGCATGTATAAAGAGACTGATGAATGTGGACGAAGCGAAAGAGGTATGTAAGCCTAGAGAACTGGCGCTCTATACTCTCTGCCTACCCCATTCAGTAAGCCGACGTCTGCTAAAGGTATGATGACGACTTCACACAGAACATCTGTTTGTAGTTGTAATGTCCATACAACTTCCTCACAAACTCCCATTTATAACATTTGAATGTATGTCATAATAACTAATAGGCCAATATATATTTCCAATTCAGACGAGCTTTACGCACTTATTCGATTAAGATAATGTAAGTGCTCTTTTTATATCCAGAGACGTAAGGTTGGACGACGGCCGGCCAGTGACGGCCCAAATGGTGCTACTATTTGCGTGGAGGTCTGTTAAAGAGGTAAACATTTCTAAAAAAATCTTACTAGCAACCCATATGACCTTTGCACGTGTGCTGTTAACATTTTTTATATGTGTAATCCTGTTATATACGGAAAACATAAAAAAAGTGTGATATTAATTAGCTTCACTTTCGTTTTTGACGAATTTTTGAGAACAGAAAGAGGCTTATTGGCGTCTGACAGTAAAGTACGTACCTATTGAAAGAAGACACACACATAACGGATCGACCAAATTCTTTAGAAATTTAAAATCAAATTCTACGTCTGTCACTCTAAACAGTGGTTTTTCGCTTCGTCCATATTCATCAGTCTCTTCATACATCCTCGTCGTTTTTGAGTATTCTTGACATTCCTCCCATCCTTTATACCTCATCGCCAATTCTAAAACGGTGCAGGCTCAAAGCGAGAGTGTCGTTAGGTATCCCTGTTGCTGGGCACCATATGTTCCCGCCTGTCCATCCGCGGCGAGGGCGGGGAGGGCGGGGCGGGCGGGGAGGGCGGGGCGGGCGGGGAGGGCGGGCTGCTGGGCGCGGCCAGCCTGCGCGCCGTGGGCAGCCACCTGGCCCGCCTGCTGGCCGAGACCAAGCACCGCGGGGCCTTCGAGCAGGCCTACGTCGGCTTCACTTGCTTGCTCGCTAGGTAATACACACTGTGTCTAACTAACTAACTGTTAACTGTACCTTTGGAAAGAAAGAGGTTACTATTACACGTTTGTCTAAGCCTTCACGAGCTCGATTGACAATTGTATTAAATTTTTACGAAGGCGTTTGATAAAGTATCCCACTCAATATTGAGAAAGTCTATACATGAGGTCTTACAAGTTGGTTGCAGCATTAATGTGAGATATTTTACTTGGAAGTCGATAATCGCCATTGATGGTTTGTATTCAGTTGCCGATGTGTAGGCAAAAGGAGTTCCATAAGGATCAAGTCTTGCTCCCGTCATGTTCCTATCGCAGATTATACAAAAGTATGTGTTTGGAGTGGTATATCACCTAGACCATAGTGTCAGTGAGGCTGATGTGTTTAGGTTGTGGCGCTGCCAGAGTGCGGAGCTGCACTCGCTGCCGCGCGCGTGGCTCGAGGACCTGATGGCCACCATCGCCGCCGGGGACCGCTCGGGCTCGCTCTGCGCCACCAGGAGGAGCGCCGGCCTGCCCTACATGATACAGGTCAGGGCGCACGCGACAGGAACTGATCTACACCACCTATTCTCTAGCAAGGCTATACATACATCTTCTTCATAAAAGGTGCGATCTCGATGTTTTCATACGCCTTTAAGCCCGTGCGGCCTTAAAACACCTGTACCAGTTCAGAATAATCAGATTGGTTCACATCGGCTTAACTTTCACCTGGCCGACTCTTGTTGGAATCGTAGTACAAGTATGTGCGTATGCGCAGGCACTGGTGACGACGGAAGTGCAGATCGCGTCCAACCCTTGCAGCTTCCGGCGCTGCATGGCGAGCCTGCTGCAGCTGGCGGGGGGCCGCGGCGAGGACACGCGCACGCACTGCCTCAACATACTGCGCGCCCTCTTCAGGAACGCGGCGCTGGACGAGGCCGTGGGGCCCTACGTGGGCCTGGGGCTCACCGTGGCGCTGCGAGGCTTTGATGGCGAGGGATGGGCGGTATGTACCGTGGTGATATCCTACCAACTGTGTCCCAAGGTTCCACCCGCGTAAATCTTGATTTCAAAGAGCTTTTTTCTGTAGTAAACGACATCGCATGTGATAATACCTAATAACCTGTCGCTGTTCTAAATTTCATACATTCCCGGCCAGCCGTTCTGGCGTGACTTCGTTTGTTACTGAGTATCTTTAGAAACGTTCGCATTGATTATAATAAATACGATATTTATGTATGTAAAGTGACTGAAGCCCAGGAGAGTAGAAGGCAAAGAAGAAGAAACAGTGGAAATCTAGCAGTTCGTCTGTTATTAAGCGATCATACTCGCCAGGGGTCAGTCACCTGCGCGTTGATCTTGAATATTTACTCTCCATTATATCCCACATAATGGATTTCAACTAAAAGGGGCGGGGGGGGGGGGTCGAGTATCAACTCTTAATTAGAAATGCCACGTTTGTCCAGGAGAGGAATTCGTCAACATTGCTGTTCAGTGCGCTGATGGTGCGCATATTCGGCGTGCAGCGCTCGCGAGACGCGGACTCGCTCTGCGTGAGGAACCGCATGACGGGGCGGATATTCTTCCTGCGGTACCCGCACCTCTACGACTTCATGCTGGTCGGTCCCTGCCTATGTTCACACCCGTTACTTTTGTGCTCAACTGTCGCACTACTGCTATAGTTTGGTAGAGAAGATCTAGTTTAATTTTTTAAGGGGAGACACTAACTAATTAGGGGAGATATAGACTTCAACGGAATGCAGCCATGCTCTCCTTCACTTTGTCCGGGCACATCCTCAGTATCCAACATATTAATTGTGCCTACTCCTGGAAAAATAGTGGTCACGTGATTTTGATTTATTATCATATTTATGTACAGAATGATGGTGCACCTTGACTTCACCCTTCTCCAAAGTCCCATTGGTGAAGGATATAGTCACATGGAATTTTAGGGCAAAATATTTAATCGGGGTTGAAATGAGGATGAGATATATTAGTAACCAATTATTAATCCATGCTCTAAGATGAATTCAATCTAACAACCACGACGTTTTTATGTATCAAAAGTACTCGAAACTGGCGTTCATGGATAAGGAGACTGATGAATGTGGAAGGAGCGCAAGAACCTAAACCCAACTCATAACTATATAGGACAAGCTGTAACTGTCTATTCTTCCAGGACAAGTTGAAAGAAGCAAGTGCAAGCGCCGACACACAAGTACTGCGGCCTTCCCTATATCCGGTGCTGCTGCTCTTGGCGCGACTGTATCCCTCTTCTCTGGAAGGAACCGTCTCAAACTTGAAAGTAAGTTTGGAATTAGTTGCTAACATGTGTTCGTCTGTATACATTTCAATTCATCAATATTCCTAATCAAAAATATTTTATTAAACGTAAGGGAACACTATTATTTAGAATATATTTACTATTTAAACTTTTGCAAACATTCACAAATTCTGTCGGCAAAAGTTTACAGACAAGAGTTAAGTTTATAAACTTTTAAATAAAATTTGCGACAATTGGATATTAACATGATATAAGCACCATTTGGCGCGACATTATCTGGAGAAAATGGCTTCAGGCACGTAACGTACGCAAGTACCAAAAATCTTAAAACAAGAACTATCAACGGTTATAAGAATATCCGAGCTAAGAAAAAGTTACTTCCAGAATAAGACTGAATTAGATTATGAAAACACCTCTCACGTGAGTACTTGAATGTCTTGTGTGTTGGTAGACCTGATGATTGCAGATTGCCCCTATAAGTGTGTGTCTGTCTGTGCATCAGCTGGAGTCGTTCATCCCTCACGTGCTGGCGTGCGGCCGCAGTAGCGTGCTGCTCGCGCGGCAGCTCGCGGGCCGGGCGGTGGTGGCGCTGGTGGCGCCGCTACGGTGAGGGTCCACCGCATCTACTGGCTCTAAACAGGGTGTAGCGGCAGCTCGCGGGCCGGGGGGTGGTGGCGCTGGTGGCGCCGCTACGGTGAGGGTCCACCGCATCTACTGGCTCTAAATAGGGTGTAGCGGCAGCTCGCGGGCCGGGGGGTGGTGGCGCTGGTGGCGCCGCTACGGTGAGGGTCCACCGCATCTACTGGCTCTAAACAGGGTGTAGCGGCAGCTCGCGGGCCGGGGGGTGGTGGCGCTGGTGGCGCCGCTACGGTGAGGGTCCACTGCATCTACTGGCTCTAAGCAGGGTGTAGCGGCAGCTCGCGGGCCGGGGGGTGGTGGTGCTGGTGGCGCCGCTACGGTGAGGGTCCACTGCATCTACTGGCTCTAAGCAAGGTGTAGCGGCAGCTCGCGGGCCGGGGGGTGGTGGCGCTGGTGGCGCCGCTACGGTGAGGGTCCACCGCATCTACTGGCTCTAAACAGGGTGTAGCGGCAGTTCGCGGGCCGGGGGGTGGTGGCGCTGGTGGCGCCGCTACGGTGAGGGTCCACCGCATCTACTGGCTCTAAACAGGGTATAGCGGCAGCTCGCGGGCCGGGGGGTGGTGGCGCTGGTGGCGCCGCTACTGTGAGGGTCCACCGCATCTACTGGCTCTAAACAGGGTGTAGCGGCAGCTCGCGGGCCGGGGGGTGGTGGCGCTGGTGGCGCCGCTACGGTGAGGGTCCACCGCATCTACTGGCTCTATGTAGGTGTAGCTCTACGACATTTGTTTTGCAGTTACTTCCCGCACATTCGGTCCATGCTGAGCCTGCTGCAGCCGGAGACCCCACGGAACTACAGCCACGGCATCTTGCTGCAAGTGTCGCGCCTGCTGCGCTCGCCCCCCGAGGGTCTGCAGACCTCCACCGAAGACCCCCAGGCCTCCCTCGAGGGCCCCCAGGCCTCCCTCGAGGGCCCCCTGGCCCGCTCGCTGTGGCTGCTGGCCCAGCCGGGGGACACTTGCTACGTGCTACTGGATGAGTATGCTATGGTACTCAATTTCATTGTTTGGAGGTAAGTCGTATTGATATCGTATTTTTGCCTTTACCATCGCAATATCATAAAAAGGTATTACATAAAAACCAAAATATGTTCAGACAAATAAATGTAAGTATATTAATCTATTCATTTTCCAGATTCCCAACACTCTTACAACAGGAGTCAGTGTCCCTAATCGTGTCACGCCTCGAACATCTTGTATTTGAAGAGGCCAACGATAAAGTAGCTCCGGGAAGGGATCTGTGCCTAGCGAACATCCTTTACCTTGACCTCGTGATGTTACACAAATACTTGGACGTACAACTCATACCACAGTTGGTGATAAAAAGCTTAGGCCACACCTCGTACGAGGTCGTCCTGTCAGCGCTAAACTACTTGCTCATACAACACGACAGTTTGGACATAGACAACAAATTCCATGAACATCTAAAGGAGCTTAAAAACGAAAACCTTCGTTCAATGTTCAAGAACCATAAACAATATATACACGCGTTGTGTAATGTTTTGAACCATAAGTATCCAGAGTGTCGACAGAAATGTCTTAAGATATTGGTTCTGGAAAGAGATACGCAAAGGTACATCACAAATGTCTGCGAAGATGGGGATATAATTAAAAAATTATTCGATTTGATAGACAATGCTCATGAGAACCTGACCCATATTTATTTGGAGAGCCTGGGAGATTTCGTCAGTAAAAAGTTGAAGGAATCTAGTATTTGCGGCTATACATTATTGAATGTCATAAGAACTATGTTCGCGTGCAGTTCTTCAGACAACAGTCATTGTACGAGAAGTGTTGTAGTCGGGTTTTTGGAAAATAACTTTGATACCCTGTTGCATGGGCAGTTGCATGGACTCGGTGATGACGATAAATGTAAGTTAAAAACTTGACTTAATTAGTATTTTTATACTTCGGGGTGTGATTACCAAAAAGGCCAATGAAGTAATAATTTGGTCTGTTTTATAAATTCAAGCCTTCCCCCCTCAAGGGTCCCCGGTGGGGTTGTATAAGTGTGTGTGCCACACTCTCTTTGCATGGGAGGTGTATTTAGGTGTCAACGTGACTGATGGCGAGTCCATTGCCGTGCGTCTGTGAATTTATTCTCATACTTATGGAGGCTTCATCTCGATGTTTTCCTTCACCGTAAAGCTCGTGGTGACATTAAGCCAAGAGAAACTAATTGGTACAGTTGATGTTCGAACTTATACTTGCATTGCAGGTGACTCGGCCATTACGGCTCCACGACTCGGTCTCTGACTCTGTATTTGGTATTGTTTCAGTTGAATACAAGTCTACTCTCTGGTCGACTTCAATAACTCTACTCGAAGACGACGACATCGACATACGGCAGCGGATGGCCAACAAACTGGTCAGCACATTGGTCCAACGTATTGGAGCGGAGGGCCAGTCCAGTGCCGACGATCTAGAAAACGCGTGGAACGGCCACGGTGGGCCAATAATACCGAGTCTGTGTGGCGAGTTGGTCAGGGATTACATAGAAGGGGACGAAGATTGTGTAGCTTTGTATGCCTTGCTGGCGTTGGTAGACTTTAGGAGCGAAGTATGTATCACCGATGATGTTGGGGATGAGGTGAGTCACATTGGCCAATTGTTTGTAAGAGTGTGTGTGTAGGGGCTCTGGTAGTATCAGCGAACTTTCTTGTATGCATGTTTCCTCACGGTATTTTCCTTCAATATACTAATCATAGTAAAAAAATTACGATGCCACTCAAATATAGGTCTGTCAAGAGTGCTCAGACCGGGCATGTATGAAGAGTCAGATCAATGTTAATGAAGGGAAAGAGGTCTGTCAGTTTAGAGAGAACTATTTCACTTTTATTTGATTTGTAAATAAATAAATATCGTAAATTTTGGTGAAGGAAATATCGAGAGGAAACCTGCATACGTCTGAGAAGAAATTCAAAGGCGTATGTATAGTCGTGCTTGAGTAACGGCGATGGACTCGCCATCTGTCACGTCGGCACCTAATATACCTCTGGCGGAAAGTGGGTGTGTGGGTATTACCTATCCACCTCTGCCTACCCCTTCGGGGACCCTTGTGGGAAGGCGTGAGGATATATTATTATTATATAAACAAGAAAAAAACTGCCAATGAAATAAATATTTAGTGTATGTACAAAATAAGTTGGTCGCGCTTGAACCGACACCTCCCCATACAAAGGCCACAAATGACAAATTGTTTCACTATTGTTTTCAGTGTCGAGTGTTTGACCAGAATGAAAGGTACAACATATTTCTTGAAGAGACCGTGTGGAGTGACAAGTGCGCCGACAAGATAATCTCTATACACCAACGCGACAAAATCCAAGACAAACCCATAGACCACATCCCACGTTTGATAAACACACCGCGGTATGCGAGAACTTTTGACATTCTGTGCAATGATAATTATTCTCATTTTGAAGCTATGGTAAATGGAAGTGGTGCTACGAATGGTGTCGTTAATCCTAAAATTGAATTATTTATAAATAAGTTACGTAATGTATAAATTAATCTATGGCTTTTATTTTTTTTTCATTTATCAATCATCCAATTATTGTGTGTTATAATAGCATTGTAATAAACCACGAAGGCTTGTCGCCAACGTCATGAATGATTAGCCTGCGTAAGAACCACGCAATTTTTTCGATAAAAATTTAAGGTCGTTTCAAAGTCCGACCGATGTTTATTTATTTATTTAATATTTATGCACAATTAAAGTACAATGGTGGACTTAATGCTAAATCATTTTGTACCAGTCAACCACCCTTGACAGGACAAACATTGAAACATGGACGTTGCAAAGGTTCTTTGGCTATAAAAAATTACATACATATTATTTATACGTAACTGTTAGATGGCGTAACATGTCACTGTTATCTTTACTACTTAAACTGCATAAGTTATTTGATTTTGTAATTTGTATTATGTATAATACAAAGTTTTAAAAATAATAATAATAATAAATAATATAATATATCCTCACGCCTTCCCACAAGGGTCCCCGAAGGGCAGAGGCAAGGCAGAGGTGTATAGTTAATACCCACACACCCAATTTCCGCCAGAGGTATATTAGGTGCCAACGTGACAGATGGCGAGTCCATCGCCGTTAAGTTTTATATAAGAGTAGATAATTAAGATAAAATTTTAATTAAAAGGATAACATACTCTTTATTTGTTGTGTTTATTAATAAATCTAATTACAAATCATTTTTTAACTTAATACTATTAAAACAAAACAACATTCGAAACATTGAGATATTTTCACTTTTCACACTGTTTATGACAAACATATATTTGGTTTGAAATCAATTAATAATTTTGTAGTGCCAATATTTGTGTTGGACGCACATGATATCAATAAAAAAACTTGCAATTTGTATAACTGTCAGAAATAATTAATTTCTCAAATGTAATTTAATGTGTATAATTAATTAATACTACCATATCAAGCAATAGATGTCGCTTGTCAGTTTTTATCACAAGTTATGGTTTAGTTTCTAAAAAGTGATATCTAAATATTGACTAATTAAATAGTAGCCATGGAAACCGCGGATTTTGTTCACACACACTCATCTTGGAAATCAACACAAGTTGTTCCCAAGTTGCGCATAACACATACCTACTCAGGTTTGCTACAGCTTTACACATGACACATACTTTATTACAAACTCTATCTACACGGTCCACTCCCCTCAATATAGGCCTAGGATTTAGTAGGTCTTGTAATGTTGTTATTTACAAAACGAGAGTTGAGTTTTATTTTCCCTTTATTTTGTCGCCCAGTGACTATGCTACTCCGCAGTCGTCTAAATGTAAAATTATTAAAATCTACTTTTATAATTTCAGCTTACCTCCGATATAAAACAAGAATTATAATTTGATGCAAACTAATTTTCAAATTATTCATTCATTAACGGCCTCTGGTCTAGAGGTTGGAGCTCTTGACTGCGAAGCTTGAGGTCGCGGGTTCGAATCCGCCTAGGACGGATTTTTGTATAACACGAGTATTTGTACCTTAGTCTTAGATGTTATTTGTATTTGTGTATATATCTATATATACAAGTATGTATATCGTTGTCTGCTTCCCATAGTACAAGCTTTGCTTATTTTAGGACTAGGTCGATTTGTATGGAAATGTCATAAGGTATTACTTAATCTATATTTATTTATCAATTGTCATATGACCTTCAATCCTAGCTCATGGTCCCAATTTAGTTTGTAGTAAATTTATATTAAATTTACAAACAAGGTTTCTTCACACTTTCCGAAATGAAAGAATAGAAAACTATTTGTTAGTTGGGGAGACTAATAAAAGCAAAAACACCAAATTTTATTGTCAGCCAGAAATTCAATTTGATGGTTTGTGACTCTACCATTCAGTATTTCCATCCGAAACTGCAACATGTATTTTGCACTCAACTCCCGCTACGTCACGTAAAGCTACCTACTCTGAAAGCTATCAGCTTTAAACCATCTTATTCCTTCGTATCCTGTACACCTCACTGGCCACCTGGCTGTTCTTAAACTTAATCCCCTGTTCCTTTCCCTCCTTCCCATTCATATCCATAGCCTCTTTCACACCCCTATCAACCTCTTTTTCACTCTTTGGTGTCAGTCTTTTTAATTTATCCTTCAATCCCTTTGCTGGTACCTCCTCTTCGTCTTTGAAAAGATCTTTTACTGAGACTAGTCGATGAGAATTCCCTACTTTTAACAGTTTTTTGAGACTCCTAGATGCTTTCTTCTCTATCAACCCCAGAAGCCCCCAGTCGTCTGCTTTCCTGTCATCGGAGCCTTCTAAGTGCCAAGCGGCGTTCCTCACTTCGAGTTTCAGTCTCTCGCATTCTTCAAAGCTGACGTTTCTGCTTACATTCAACGCTTGTTCCAAAGGATTGACTATGTAGAGGGGCAGGTTGTTGGGCTTCCTTATCGGACCCCCTTCGTTGATCGATATCGCTTTCTCCTGGAAGTCGAACTGTGCGTAGAATTCGAAGAACTGCAGCAATAATGTTTCTAAATCTGCCGAGTTCTGGGAGTAAAGTTCTGGCGGCAGTTGGTTCATGTCGCGGAGAAATGTACAATTCAGATTTTCTTCGGCCATCCGCACGTCATCTTTACCTGGAAGTAACGTAGCGTGTATCGGACGGGTATATATTAACAATAAACGAGCCATGAAAAAGAGTCGTA
This sequence comes from Drepana falcataria, assembly GCA_945859725.1. Classification (NCBI taxonomy): domain Eukaryota; kingdom Metazoa; phylum Arthropoda; class Insecta; order Lepidoptera; family Drepanidae; genus Drepana; species Drepana falcataria. The sequence goes on from OX243935.1 coordinate 10,905,988, forward strand.
GTGGCCGAGTGGTTCGAGCAAGTTGGAATTCCCGACTGTACCATTGATTTTACTAAACTTAAATACAGTGGTTAGTCACACCGCGAGCTTTACGGAGAAGGAACATATCCAGAGGAAACCTGTTCGGGAAGAAAATTCAAAGACATCCTCGAGTAACGGTGATGCACTGGCCATTAGTCACGATTGCATCCAAAATATATTTTAGCGATAGCGAATTTGCCGTTCCCTTCGAAGACCCTTGTCGGAATGCGTGACCATTATATATTAGATTTTTTAACTTTTTTGCGAGAAAGAGGATCCAAGTTCCTCTCAAACTTTCGCATGTATCATATCAGTAGGAGAGCGTAGTAGCACCGACCAGCGCGGCGCACGAGGGCCTTGACGGAGGGCAGCACGGAGGCCTGCTGCAGGAAGCACAGCACCATCAGCGTGAGCGGGAAGTTGGTGAGCCACTTGCCGGGCTGCGCGCTGGTCAGGCCCGCCGCGCGCGCCCAGCGCCGCGCCGCCAGCGCCAGCGGCCGCACGCGCGCGTCCAGCGAGCCCAGCGCGAACAGCAGCTCCGACATGTACACGCCCGACCTGCCACACACACACACACGCCAGGTTGCCGCCACCCGTCGCCCTGCAGCCGCGGCGCGCGGGCAGCTCACACGCTGTTGTAGCACAGGTCGCAGTCCAGCGCGGCGTAGTGGTGGTGGAACTTGAGGATGGGCACGCGCGCGTGCAGCACTCGCAGCGGCCGGCCCGCGCCCGCCACGCGCAGCTCCAGCAGCTCGCCCACCAGCTCCAGGTGCCGCGCCCACGGGTTGCGCCCGCCCTCGCTCTTCTTGTCCTGGTACACCAGCCGCTTGCCGTTCGCGCACTACCACACGACATATCATATGGGGAACGACTCCCAGAGAGTACACGCGGTGCATGTGGATTAAGGAGAGTATGAAAAGATTCCTTCATCTTTAGAAATACAAGGTAACTGATTCCAATAAAAAGTTAATTTTCTACCCATCCTTGTATATCCCCCTATTATTATAAATACAGGATTTCAGTACTTCAATAGTTTTAAAACAACAAATTTTTTTCAGTGGGAACTTATTAACTAGATTCTGAATGACATGTGCTGCCTTTATACATTACATTACATTACTTTATGCCCATATACATTGAGTTGTTCGAAGCAGTATATAAATGGATACAAAATCATATACAAAGCTACTAGTCTAATACAAACAAGGTCTTGCAACATACCATTTCATCTGTGAGATTATTGGTAAGAACCAAGTCTAGGTCACAGCCCATCCTGCCAAACCCATTAACTGATGAGCCAAATGGTCTGACTAAAACATTGGCATAAAGGCTATTCAACATTTCCTCTAGCTGAAAATAAAAATTAATAAAATCATGCATACTAAATGAAAACTTCTGAAAGCTAAATGACATTATTTTCTATATACCTTAATAGGATTGATAAAGGAGTGGGCCTCTCAAGTGACCTTGATCATTTAAGAGATGGACTGGGGTATTGGGGTCCCCATTTGAGAGCTCAAAACAAAGTGAAAGTTTATGAAATGCAGGTTAGTTTATTTCTACTTAAATGACCAAATACCACTTATTATATTTCCCCCTTTGACAATACTTGTAACAGTAAGACAATACATACCTGTCTAGCTACCATAAACCTGAGACGAACTCCTAAATCATTCAAGACAGTGCAGTCATAGAGTGTCTGTATTTGTTCTGATATTGTCTTACAGCTCATCATCCGCTCAAATAGTGCATCATCACTCATCACCATGGAAGCTTCAGTTGAAATCAGTGATTTATTCTCAGGTACAGTCAGTTTCTCCCTATTGTTTGAAGCTCGAAACCAGAGAAAAGGTGATTGCGATGCCATCACATCAACATCTTTCTGGTGTGAAGTGCATGTGCTCACAATGTCTTTCATGCTTTCTTCAGAACTGAATTCAATGAGCATGAAGTGCTGAAACATATTATTTGACTTATACATTATGGTGCCATATTCTCTCTGGCTAGCCAGATAAGTTCTCAATATTATGTGTTAGATTAAACATATTTTAATGGACTTCAATAGTTAAATGTCAGGCAAGACTGTATCCCTTCCCTTGAGTGAAGGTGCAAAGTACCATATATAAATATGGAATTATAATGTTAAACACTTGATTTTTCAATAAAGAATAATGTTTATTAATGTTAATGAGTAAATACTCCAATAAACAAAATAGTTTTTAAGCAAACAACAAGTCATTTATTCCAAAATATTGTTACCTCATCTCCTGCATTCCGGTAATGATGTATACCATTGATGCTAGCATATTTAGAACAGTATCCATATAATTCACTAAAAGATGCTTCCGAATTAACTTGAACAACAAGACTTCGTCGCGCTTCGAGTCTACGCTGGGCCACGACCTCGTCAAAAGATATAATCTTCTTCGGAACATCTAAAATATAGACATAACCTCTAAAACACCTTCAAAAGTAATTTTCGAAGAAGAATTATCTATTATAGTCACCTGAATTTTGACGTACAGTTAAACATTTACATGAAGAATTGTATGTATTTAATAATTTTCTGAAGGAACCAAATTTTCTTGTAAATATTGCCTTTTGATAAAACACAGACATTTTGCTCGATCCACTTAAACACAGATTACATATTTTACTAGTAACTAGAACTAGCCTAACACCAAGTTATCAATGTCAAATCAAACTTGGCAACAGTACCTTTAAATTTTAAACTTTTATAATAATCTCATTTAGCTTTTTGTATACATTTAAATGAATTTTCATTTGTGTTAGAAATCTTCGTAGAGTCCATTAAAATTATAGGACATTATAATTCATTTTTCTTTATGTACTGAACGGGATTCACTTGTTAGAAGAATATAAATAATTTAATATGAATATAATAGTTGTCTACACTGTTGAATTAGGTGAACCTGTAATGGCAGTGTATAGTTTTTATAATATATATATATATATATATATATATAAATAAATTGGTAATGACTTACTCTGTTAATATTAATAAAAAAAAATACATGTCATATTTTTTAAGGTTAAGTGTACGTATTGTTTCTAATGTTGTTGTGTTATTTACATTTAAAGTTCATTTAATAGACATTCTCCAGTTATGGGTACTAAAATACTGCAACGGCTCGTAGTGCCTATTTATGTAAATATTATGAAGCCCAATATATACCGGATAAGCAATATAGAACGAGTAGTTGTTGCCAATAATTTGACTACTACAGTAGCGAGAAATTATGCGAAAAGCAAAGATAAAGGGAAAGGTAAAAAGAAAGCTAAAGTAGAAATTAACACTACTATGATGTCTGAACTGGTTCCTGTAGATAAGTTGAAAGAAAGGTGTCAATCAGCTATTGAGAAAATGAAAGAAGATTTCGCGAAGCACTTGTCCCTGCGTTCTACCACAGGTTCGATAGAATCAGTACCGGTCAAATTTGAAGGAAAGGACTATGAGTTGCAAGAACTGGCTCAGATAGTTAGGAAAAATCCTAAAACTATTGTTATTAACTTTGATGCATTTCCTCAAGTTATACCCACTGCTTTGAAAGCGATAAATTCTTCTGGTTTAAATTTGAATCCTCAACAAGATGGCACAACATTATTTGTGCCTGTGCCGAAAGTCACCAAGGAGCACAGAGAAGCCCTTGCAAAGAATGCCAAGGTTTTGTATGTCAAGTGCAGAGATTCTGTGAAGGATGTCCAGAATGATTACATAATTAAGGTGAAGAAACAGACTGGAGTATCAGAAGACACCATTTTCAGCGTCATAAAGCAAATAAATTCACTTTGTGAAGCATATTTAAAAGAAGCCAGAAATCTTTTCGATAGAAAACACGATGAACTTATTGGAAAATAAGCTGAAAATTATATAAGTACTTGTTTACTATTCATTTATTCTTGAAATTATGATTTTAAGTACTTATATAAGCTTATGTAGATGTAGACTTGAGGAATTGTACTTTAGTCTTTTGGAACTGTTATATATTTCATCTGTTTCTTTATGAATTCTTGACTTCATACAATCATAAACATATTTTAACTGAAATGCCATCATTGCTTTTCATGTACGGACTGTACATCCATATATATTTTTAAGTCAATAATTTTATGTTTGGTGTGTTTTCATTCTACAGCGAATAAAGTACTTGCTCTTTCAATACCACCTTCGCCTGTACTAAGCCAGCATTTACTGCTTAACCATATTCAATATTTAAGAGGCAAACTATGCTCCCCTGATAGTATGTGTTCACCACAACCTAAGAAAGCTTGCATTACATATATGAGAATCTCGTGCAATTCTGACTCTTAACTACCTAAACTTACCCTCCTGCTATCTTAATAAAAATAAAAATCAACCAAACGCAAAGTGGCACTTTAATGCAAGTGTCATTATAAGATACATATATACGCTCAAATCAGCGTTAAATATCAGGATTGGCAGCCACTGTGCATAAAGCACAATCGACACTTAGATGTGTTGCAGCAGATTACAGATTTGTCTATAAAATAAGATGGAACAATTGAGATGAGGAAACAATACTGGTGAAGCTCCGTAAGCCCTACCTAGAAATAAATCCATAACAACATTTTTGTATCCAAGGTATGGATATAGATAGTGCCATGCCATCCACGAATACTCGCCGCACTATTCTTCTCCATAGTTTATAGTGGAAGGTTGCACACTTATTTTTTTAAGTAAACTGACGGGATTTAATAAAACTATGTTCTCGTAATCTTAATGCATGTTTCTTAGAAAATTTGAAAAGATCTGATACCAATGCATATTTATTTTTCTTTTGTATGATTTGTTTATTACGTAACTAGCTGAAGTGATTAAATAGCTCGTATCCAAATTTAAAGATATATATGACACTTGTTTCAAAAGCGACAACATTGACAAATGACAAGTCAACAAACTTTATGGCATCAATCAAATCAAATCAAAACAACGCAACACAAAAGCTCACCAAAGAATAGCAACTCCATTTATTTGTGTCCTTCGTATACAATTTTAATGGAAAAGAGAACTGTTAGTAAAAAGTACGACAGAGTAATGTCTCATGTCCTTAATCAGTCCCGTTCCAGTCTAAAATCCAGTCCTAGCGTTGTGCGACATGAAATACCATCATCTGTACGCATTGGCGCGAAACCATCAGTTACGAATTTAAATTCTAGTGTGTTTAGTGAACTTCCGACTGTTTTGAATGACTATGCGCATGAATCGAGCTGCGAAACAATGCAACGAACGTTTGTTGTAAAGCCTAGAAAGACTGTACGGTCCTTGGACCCTGCGCTATCACCGCAGCGCGTTAGGACCAAAAGTCCGAAACAAAGAGTAATAGAGCATAAAGCCAAGAATCATGAGTCAGCACCTTCGGTGCTACAAAATGAAAGCTATAAATGGTCCGATATTCATTTGAGGCAATGTTATTCCAGTCGGTCTCACAAAAATTTGAAGGAATTAAAGGTAAATCTTCACAAAGTAATGTTTGATAAAATGTGTTTAATTTATTAAATTTTGTTATATTATACATTTGGCTCAGAATATGAAGTTTAAGAAAATAAATGTTTCAGGATGAAATAAATGCGTACCGTGAGACTGATAAACAAATGAGACTGCGCAGCCGTTTGTACAGAAATTGTGGGGTAATATTTGATGATGTTGGGCATGTAGCTGGTGCTGACAAAGCTGTCCAAGCTGAAGCCATCACAACTGGTAACTATTACAAATAGATTATGCTATAAATATGCTGGGAGTTATATCTTCATGCCTTCACACAAGGAACTCCCGAGGAGTAACATGAGTTGTGTCGTAGCCGTTCGCCGGAGATATATTTTAGGTGCTAACATGGCAGATGGCTAGGCCATCGCCGGAAGCAGGAAGCAGGAATTTAAACTTCCAGTTCGAATTCAAGTTTCGTATAATATAAACGGCGCCATCTATATTGAAAGAAAATAAGTTTTTTGTAGATCTATCTTTGCAATTCATTCCTCTTGCATATCATAGATGGCGCTGAGTATTCTATAGTATTCATAAATTTTGCTATTTCGTCTTCCAAATGGGTTGAATACAAAGGCTAGTAATTTGAAGTACTATAAATTGCCTAATAACGGCTAGGGATTGTTAAAATTACAGACAAAGCTTGTGATTATACATTTTATTGCATATTATTAAAGAAACTGTTCTTAAATTTTGTTGAGTTAGTAACCAGCCGAAATAGCTCAGTTGGGAGAGCGTTAGACTGAAGATCTAAAGGTCCCTGGTTCGATCCCTGGTTTCGGCAATTTTTATTTTTTCTACTGATATTTTATATTTTGATTGTTAATGTTCAGTCTTATTAGATTACAGTATTAAATTGTATATTATTTTCAGAAAGAAGCCAAGCCGAAGCAAGGTTAGTGTTACTTCTATTTCATTTATATAATTATGTATGTATACCTTCACTCCATCCAAGTGGGGACCTCCAAGGGGTAGGCAGAAGTGTAACAGCAACCCTGGTCATTATAAGATGTGTACTTTTAAAAAAAATTAAGTGCCCTCAAATTATTCTAATTCAAATTAATATACCTATTGCTATAATTTTAACGACACAAATAAGTCTTACGCAGAGAGAGAGTAGGACGCCATTTCTCTATAGACTTACTTCTTTTTTTCTCGTCCAAATTCATCAGTCTCCTCATTCACGCTCGCCGGTTTCGAGTACTCTTGACGTTCGTATCCTGAGTGTCAGATTTATTTGATCTAGATACTTGGAACGTGGTCGTCATCTGGCTTTTCCTGCTGGACCTAACGCAGTACCTAACGATGATAGGTGTGTTATTCCTCTACTGGCTACTTACTCTGCCGCTTCTAGAAGCTTTGTTTATTTATTGTAAGACAATCCGAAAATACAAACAAAAATGTACATATGTTGCTCATGTCCTTTATAGAGTTAACGATATAACGACATATTGTCGGGCCTACGTTGTTCCCCCATACTTGGGTACTATTGCTGAAACGAAAAAATATTGTTATTGTATATGCCTAATGATTTGAAAAAGAGTAACCATGGATTTCTTGCCGGTTCTTCTCCATGAAGAAGAGAAGGAAGCGACCAATCCGAACCGTGCTTCTTTTTCGACTTTTATAATTGCCCACCTGGGCCTATGTGAAATAAAAAGATTTTGATTTGATTGGATTTGAAGAGTTTAAAACTTATTTTCTCATAGATTTATTTGAAAGGCAACAATAAATAATGTCAATATAGTTTTAGTCCACTAAAACTGTAGATATTTTTTTTGGCGTAGTAGCCACGCCAGTTATTCGCTTGTAGGTATATTATATTTACCAACAATGAAACCATAGAGCGATAAAAGCTATGTATTAGGAACGACTACGTGATATGATTTGACAAACAGTCTTCTTTTTTAATAGTCTTGGATATCGTAATATTGTTCAAACCGTTCCATAGAACGTGTAGGAAAATTTCGACTGAGCTAATATAGCCTCTTTAGCTCAGTGGTAGAGCACTGGTCTCGTAAACCAGGGGTCGTGAGTTCAATCCTCACAGGAGGCATTAATAGCAAGGTGTTTTTGTCATTATTATTTTATATTTTTAAAATGTTTTGCTTTACCAGTTAGTTTTTTTTACTTTTTTATTTTTCAATTCAAATTATCAAACGATGTAAATGTCGTCGTGAGACAATGGAATGATTTGTAATTTTCTTCCTTCTTCCTACTAATATTATAAATGAGATAGTTTGTGAGGAATTCAATGAATTTAAATTATTCTTCTGTTTTAAAGCGTTCCCTCAGCGTCTCGAAGGGTTTGTGGTGTGCCACGTACAATGCAGTTTAGATCCTAAGGATAATTTGTAAGTGGTGAGAAGTTAGACGGGCTAACGCCCTGTAGTGCCCTTGCCTTGTAGTGCAAGGCTTAACTTCTGGAATCGTTTGCCAAGATGTTACCTTGAGGTTGAGGTCTGATGAACTTCGGTGGGCTTAAAATCGGACCCAAGATGACCCACACTTTTTTAAGCTTGACATAGCAATGATGAAAGTGTTAATTGGTTGTCGCCACTCACCCAGGTTTTATTTCTTCACTTTGACCGTCCATATTATTAAATAAAATAATCAATTGATTGTTCTCCTAGCTATGGTAAAAAAGACTTAAAAAAGTAACATACAATATCTCATTAACAATATCTTCAATTAAATAAGTTTAATAGTATTTTTTTATATATTTATATCCTCGCGCCTTCCCACAAGGTTCCCCGAAGGGGTATGCAGAGGTGTATAGGTAATACCCACACACCCACTTTCCGCCAGAGGTATATTAGGTGCCAACGTGACAGATGGCGAGTCCATTGACCGGTTAAGTAGCAAAAGTTCCCGGAACTCACGCTACGAGAGACAATACAAAAAAATAATAAAAAAAAGATGGCGAGTCCATCGCCGTTACTCAAGCACGACTATACATACGCCTTTGAATTTCGTCTCAGTCGTACGCAGGTTTCCTCTCGATGTTTTCCTTCACCGTAAAGCTCGTGGTATGAATAATCACTGTACTTAAGTTCAGAAAAACTCATTGGTACAGTCAGGATTCGAACTTGCGATCTTTGTACTATTGTATGGTGTTAGATTGTATAGAAATGTATGTTCTACTCTTTAATGGGTTAAAACCATCGATGTCTTATAATTAGTGATCGATGGTTAAAACTTAAAATATGCAAAGATTAAAGCATAATATGATTTCGGTTTGGCAGGGGGCGCTCCTGTCAAGGTTTTTGAGGGAAGTTACTTTTTACATAGATTGCTCATACTTTCGTGCAGGCGTCGTCGTCATTTACATCGTAATCGAGCAAAGAATTTTGCTACATTGTCGTAGGGTAGGGTTACTAAGTCCCTGTCTGCCATCGGCAGATGTCGCTAGTAGTGCTGATTTTTATTTCATTCGTTACCCCGTCGACTGACTTATAAAACTGAACATTCAGCTTTATTTATGTATTTTGTTTGTTATTAGTCACACAGCTTTATGGTGAAGTAAAACATCTAGAGGTAAATTCAAATACGTACGTTCTGCCTTCCTTCCGGGAACCCTTCTTTAGCAGTAAGAAAGGTTTATAACATAAATACCTTGGGACAATTCCAATCAAATTGACATAGTAGCAGTAAGAAAGGTTTATTAAATAAATACTTTGGGACAATTCCAATCAAATTGACATAGTCCCAAATTAAGTAAAGCTTGTACTGTGCAAACTAGACAACGATATACGTACTTCTATAGATATAAATACATAGAACATCTATGACTAAGGTATTAATACTCGTGTTCATCACAGAACTATCTGCCTTAAGCGGGAATCGAACCCGCGATAAGCTTCGCAGTCAGGAGTTCTGGCCGCTAGATTCAATTATAACAGTACTGTATTCTGTACATAGTATAAAACTAAGTCGCTTCCAACCGTCTGTATGCTTAAATAATTTGCTTTTGCAACGTATTTAATGGTGTTTTCAACAATAGGTGCATTTTCAAGATTAAACCGCTGGGTACTAGTATATACCTACTATATTCTAACATAACCCTAAGCATTAGTCACACCACGAGCTTTACGGTGAAGGAAAACACCGAGAGGAAACCTGCATACGTCTTAGAAGACATTCAAAGGCGTATGTATAGTCGTGCTGGAGTAACGGCGATGGACTCGCCATCTGTCACGTTGGCACCTAATATACCTCTGGCGGAAAGTGGGTGTGTGGGTATTACCTATACACCTCTGCCTACCCCTTCGGGGACCCTTGTGGGAAGGCGTGAGGATATATTATATTATATTAATATTATAACCCTAAGCATAGTAGCTATCGACAGTAGATTACCTTATATGTAAAAGGTTTTGAACCTCGGTAGGTCCGTATCTCAAGTTGCCCTAAGTACAGTTACACCCGGCGCTGCATCGTGGCGGCATCTACCTGGCAGTCCCGTTAGGAGCGGGTTGTGTACTATCCTCGTCATTACACGGGTTCGCTTCTAACGTAGCGAACGAGACGAAAATACAATTTATTTACCTGATACTTTGACAGATGTTCGTGGTTATAAAGGACTAGCGGGTTAGGTTACTAGTACTATTGTATAGGTGGCAACTCACTAATAATCGGGAAAGAGTTGATATCATCTTGAATTGGAATACTATCATAGAAGTACCCATACGGGGAAGGGTAGGGAGAGAGCACTGAGATCAATTTTGTTGGCAAAACCAAGTGATTGTAGCCGAAGATTCTTAAGGAGAGGCGTTAATTTTATAACTGTCCGCTGCTCATTTGTTCGTACAGTGAATAGTAGTATTGACAGTTAGCATTTATAAACCGTAGAGAAACCCAACGATAACGACAAACATTGGTATTGGACGTCGTCGTCACTTCCGTTTCCGTGCGCCGCCCGCACTTGGCACACAGCCAAGCTATTCCCGGTGAGAGATGCATCAGCGAGCCGGATTGAATATTCACCAATATTTACTAAAAGTACACACAGGCGATGAGAGATCACTAGTCAATTATTCCATGTAAATAGTATCGAAAATTTGTTTTTCTTTTCGACTCAGATTCCACTGTTCCCTCGGTCATCTCGGCTACAATGCCATCAACATTGATGATGCCATGCTATGTTCTCGTAACTAGTGGTGATGTGTTATGTAAAGAGAAAGAGATCGCAGAGAAGTCATCGACGACAGTCTAGCTATAACCTTTGCCAACCGCGAGTGAGCATGGCATTACCAACTCACCAACACAATTAAGATGGATGGAATGGTGAAGCATGGGGTCCATGCGAAAGCGAATTCATGGTCTTCGAAAAAAATATGTTGAGGGACGGGAAAACTCTCTTTTCCAGGATTGAGTTAGTCGATGAACCCAGTCGAGAGAGAACGATACCACTGAAATATTATTTACACTTCGCCTTGTATCACAATGTGGGACAAAACAACCTGGCTTTACAAATGCTTGATATGACGTTGGAAGCCTTCGTCTAAACTATATGTTGTATAAGTAACTAGGTTGAAAAGTAAAGCGTATCTACCGGTCAAGCATACTTTATCACCGTTATCACGACATACCGGTGATAGTGACGAATCAACAAGGCGAAATGTAAATAAGTGCGTATCGAAATGTCGAATACGACATACGGTTGACTGAGTTGAACACGTTCAAATGGTTTCGACAATATTATGTCGCCGTAATAAAAAAAAAACATTATGAAGATTGTCAATAAAATGGAAGGACTGATGTCCGTCTTTAAGATACCTTTAAATTAAGTCGGAGTTTATTGGCTACTTTATACAATGTTGCAAACTGTTTACTATAATAATGTGGGTCGGGTACTCGGTTACCTACGCAAAATTTGAAGGAACGTTTTCACATTTTGTAGTCTATACCAACGCCAGTGATGCACTGGCGTTGCACTCCACTGCACAACACTGCACTCCGGAAATTGACTGGGCCGGTTGGTGGTCTTGAAATTCTAACTATTAGCACCAGTTCCATCGTCAATGAAATGAATATATACATATAATCTTCATATATTCCCACAAGAGAAAAAGTGAACAATCATCAACTAAGAAAAATCCCTTGGGGCAAGGTCCGGTGAATATGGTAGGTGACGAGAGAGCAGCTGTCACTCTTGTAGCAACGCGAAGGTCTGTCGTTAAGTATGAGCTCGTGTGTTGTCGTGGAGAACCAATGGGAAAGAGCGATTGACCATGCAATGTAGTCTGCAATTCTTGGTAATAGACTTGTGCCGCCACTGTTGTGCCGTTGGGTGAGAAGCTGAGTATAAGTCTGGCACTGGTGCGCCATCATCTTCATCCACCTATGTGGATTAATTCGTGTAGTGCCACCCTTTTTTATCCTTCTGATTTGACGCAACTGCTTCAATGTTGTTATGACAACAAGGGCCGCAGCAAACTCAGCCGTAGATTGAGTTGGATCCGCTTCCACTATCGCCTTCGATTCGTCGTTGTCGACAATAGTAACTGAACGATCGCGAGGCTCGTTCTACAACATTAAAATAACACGGCCTTCATCAGATCAATTCACAGATGATTTAATCTGAAAATGCTGTTTACAGAATCTCCAATTACATTGGTCGTCACGCCTTCCCAAACTGTATAGGTGGTATCCACACACCTATTACATAGGTAAACACCTATTGTTATAAATGTGAAAGTTACTGCGGATGTTTGTTGTTGTTTACCGCAATAAGAAGACACTACACTACAGAATGTAAGTGGATGAAATGGTTTGTTACAAAGTGTCTGGTAACTACTATTTCCCTTATCAACTCCTCAGGTCAAGACCTGAGATTAAACAATTAATTCAATTCGATACATCACTGGTATGTGCATCCTGTTTGATAGTGTTATTTATATCACTACCAAGTGTTCTTGCATCGAATGTGCATCATTTCTAAGTTATTCATCTCTTTCCTATATGTTTGAGGCTCATACTGACCTATCTCGAGTAAATTCATTTATGTTATGGTTGTATTTTAATTACTATTAATAAAATGGAAAATCGCTTATATGAAAAACTGTTCAAAACTATGACTCGTAGAATTTTTTACCACGACTAATATAAATAAGGAAATTCAATGACGAATGCTCAGGGTAAAGTCTTTTGTGGTAGGAGCAGGGCCGCCGTAAGCGGGCGTGCAAGGCGTGCACCGCACGCGGGCGGCACGTCCAGGGGGGCGGCAAATCGAGCGACTCATACCTAATTCAAGTCATTGTACCCCTGAACGGTCGCCTCCTACGCAGAAGGCGCGCATAGGATACCAACTTGGGGCGCCTGCAGCGGGCTAGCCGGTCACCGGCTAGGTGACCACTAGGCGACCAATAGGCATTTTATATATTTTTTTATTTTTCATAATCATAATTAAGTGTAAAAGATTACAAGGTGGCGAAGCAATCACGGAGGAAACACAATTTTTTTTATGAGGTAAAAAAGTCTATTATTTTTGGTAATTTCTCTTATTTGAATTACTAGGCTGTTAAATGTTAAATAAAAGCTAATTAATTATACATCAAAGTTAATGCAGATTCTAAAAATATATAGTGTCCGTAACCCCAAAGTAGCTCATATTAAAATATTGTTTCTTTTTTACAAAACCTCCCAAAGAGGATTATAAGAAAATTTCATTGGTTTCTGTCCGATCACCAGCTCCACGGGTGAAGATCTATTAAATTTTGTCAAGGATTTATTTTCACAATTAAATATTGGTAAATTAAATAAATTATTATTAAATCTCAACATTCAAAATATCGCAAATGTAAAGGCAAGAAGAGTTACCCTCATTCACGCAGTTGATTTGTGAATATCTTAATTGTGGATTCGATCTAAGATCGTTACTCCGCACATTTTTTGAAGAGATCGCATCTCAACTGCAGTCAAGCTTCCTATGACATACCCAGGATTCGCTGCCATACAATGAAGTATGCACCAATATCGCATGGTGGACAGCAACTCGATAATTCTGGCTCTGAATTTTATTGCCCATCAACGCCGACATGGCCCCATTCACCTTATTACCGGCAGCTATCCTTCTTTCAATATCTTTTTCATACTTTCCATACTTTCCATCTCGTGTGAACATGCTTCTTAGATATACAAATTCATTCACTTGCTCTAGAATTTGCCCATTTACCGAAATAACACACTCGGTCACTTGTTCATCTCTTTCGAATACCAGAAACTTAGTCTTGCCAGCGTTTAGGCGCAGCCCCTTCTTTTCACATTCTTCTTTCATTATGGTAACTAGTGACTGCAGTTCGCCATCTGATGACGCCAGTAAAACCGCGTCATCGGCGCGGCGTATAGAAGACAGTTGACAACTAAGTTTCCCATTTCCACTCCACATCCGTTCGTTTTTAAAGGCTCTCAGACAGTTATCTAGATATATAATGAACAGGCAGGCAGACATGATATACCATTGTTTGACCCCTCGTCTGCACATCAAACCAGGGTGACATCAAGGGTGATTTCACGGCATGCAGTAGGGAACTACTTACTACTCACTCCATATCCAGGCAACACGTCCCAGAGTTCCTTTCGTACGACTCTATCAAATGCCTTCTCTAAGTCGACGAAAGCGCAGAAAACTTTCTAGCTAACATCCAAAAACCTTTCCGCGATTCGCGATTTCCGCGGTTTGATCCATACATCCTTTTCCTGGTCTAAGTCCACCTTAGGATTCCCAGAGAAACCTTTCGCAAGAGCAATGCAAGATAAAATTTATAAAAATACATATGTTACTTAAAATAAATGTTTTATCTGGGTTGTTGTTTTTTCCCCACCATAATGAGAAAACATTGATTATCCTTTTTTTGACAAAACTCAAGAGTAAGTAGGCGTAGGGCGGCATAATCAGTATTGCACGCGGGCGACGAAACAGCTAGCGGCGGGCCTGGGTAGGAGATTGCACTAGGAGGGGTGATGGGGGGAAGCTGCGCAGGCGCAGGCCGTCGACCCGGTCGGTGACCCCGGGGCGCGCCCTTCGAATCCATTGTACCTGATATAATGTTACTAGAAAGTTTTGAATTGTAGAGACATATCTCTAGCCATACCTTAGAAGAGGTCTTTTAAAAAATCTTTTAAACTAAGCTTGCTGCTAACTGCTTATTCCGACAAAGTACCTTTTTTAGGTATTAATAGTTTTTTATTTATTTCTTTTCTATTCAATTTAAGATTCATCTCATCACGAGCTTTACGGTGAAGGAAAACATCGAGAGGAAACCTGCATACGTTTGAGAAGCAAAGGCGTGTATATAGTCATGTCTTAAAAACTGCGATGGACTCGCTATGTGTCACGTTATGATATCTTTGGCGAAAATAGGTGTCGTATTTTTTTCTTTATTCTGCGCATATAATATTAAATATTGTATATTAAAAATATGTCTAATTAAATATTGATTCTGGGAAGAGTTTAGCTGCCTCACCCATTATAGCACCTACCTAGTAGCAGTTCACCTTCCAGTCCGCGACAGGCTCTGTAATATTATGGTGCATTGGTTGGTCCATTATGACCATATAGGGTCGGGATCGTGACCGGTACGAGTACCCACGTAGCTAGTTACCCAACGTTAAGGAGTTTGTCCATTACGACCCGCCTCTAGGTGGCATTTATAGTACGATCATTCTTATTCGATCTATCGACCAGAATAGGTATTTTTTCCTTAAGATTTTCTTAGGTGCAACTGTTGTATCGGTACTTAGAGAGAAACAAAGAAAAAACATTTGTCTCGCAAAATTAGAAATACTCTGAGTAAGAAAACATAAAAGCTTACATCTTTTTCTGAGGAAATACTTGAAGGAGAAGGGTTTATAGCTTCTGAAATTTTATCGGATATCCGGCTATGGTTTAAATTTATGAGTTCATTCAGTTAATCGTTTAAAATAAACTTTTAGGGCTAATAATGGCGAGCCCAAACATACACGGCATGCTTAAAATATTTTCTTATACGAGTCACGTTCGTTTAATATTATTACTTTACAATTGAGTACAAGAATAGCGGCTGTAAGGCTGAAATTTTAATATTTTTTTGTTTCGCCGCGACCCTTTGTCATTTTTGTTTACCACGTGCCCGGAAAACTTGAACCGAAAGTTTCCCAAGTTTTTTTGGACCAAAGAAATGGGAACAATCAACGTGAAGCCACTATTTGACTTTTATTTTTCGCTAGTGACTTCCATGTTCATTGTCTTCTGTCCATTTGTTTTGATGGCTATTTATGTCATGGTTATTCAATATAGTTCAAGAAGCAAGATTAATTTAGCTTTGATAAATGCTTTTGTTTTAGGGTCATGTTTTTTTTATTTTTTTTGTATTGTGTCTTCTAGCGTGAGTTCCGGGAACTTTTGCTATTTAACCGGTCAATGGCGAGACCTAAGCCTCCAGCCAGGCACTTAAGTACTAAGCAACACAGCTAAGGGCACCCCCTGTGGGGTACGAACCTCGGCTTAGGGCGTTGCTGGATCGCGAGCAAGGGAGCTGGGCTGGACTGTTAATTTTATTTAAATATTATTTTAGGGTCATGTTGTAATACTTTCTTTTTATTTAAACCGTGAAAAAAATTCAAATTTTTTATATCGTCCTATTTCCATCGTTATCAGCACTCCTAATAAATTTAAGATATCAATAACATTAGCTATACCTACGTATATACATACACTGACGTTACTAAGTCGACAGGATCAGGTTTAGCTCGAAAAATAACACTGACATGTCAAAACAGTATGTATGTATTTATGTAAATGTGAAGAGGGGTGATTGATATGACCTGCCGTTTCAAGTTAGCACATTGCGATAATCCATCCATGCTTCATACACACCTTATTAGTTTGTACCAGTTATGTATAAGCAGAAGTGAATTTGAATTTAAATCCAAGTTTCTAATAGTTTTTTACATTTAAATGTCGAAAGAAGATTTCGTAGCCAAATTACGTTTGGAAATCCTTGTTATGCTAAAAGAAGGGAATCTTGCAACAATGTCACGTTGCTCAATATTCATTACCAACTCAGAAAATATGTTAACTGTATCATCTGTATTCACAATATACAATAAGAATTTATTTTCTTCTTTAAGTCGTGCAGATCTACTGCACGACTTAAAGAAGAAAATACGCCGCTGCGCATAGCAAATGTTGCCATCGATTACAGCAGTTTTATTATGTTTGCAACACCTGATAAAATTGCGCAGCCCACAGTACAAACAAAAAACCAAGTTCAAAGTCATGCTATTAAAAACAATGTTATTCTTATCGCATTCCTCTCATAACACATGGCATTTTGTAGCATAACTACGAGCTATTGATTTAAGCTTTGATGCTTGTACACTGTATTGGTACCTATTATATACTACAATAATGTATTAATATCAAAAGAAGTTGCTCTCGTTCGTACTCTTAAGTTAAAGGACTGCATACAAGCTAGCGATTTGGCTGGTAGGGTCGTGAAAAAGGGTTATTAAATCTATTAGAATAGAAAGTCGTGATGGTCAAGTGGTTTGTTGCCGGTAACACAAAGATTGCATGTTTGAATCCCGACTGTACCGGTTTCGGTAACGGAAAGCATCGAGAGGATGCATACGTTTGGGAATAAATTAAAAGCTGCATGTGTAGTTGACTAGTTTTGCTTGTAAAACGGCACGTTGGCACCTACGATATATCTCCTATCTACACACCTGCCTACCCCTTTTGGGACCTATATGGGAAGGCGTGACGAAGAAAGCTGTAACAATGGCACTGTTTCCTCAATTTATCAGAGTCACTTGCTTTCTTACTTCTCCTAGATGTATGTCAGTTTCCTTAAGGTGTTCTTTTTCACGTCATTCATTGTACTTTCAAATAACGTGTTGTTCTTCACTGCGGACGTGTTTCAATACTTCAGCATTTCACTTACAAATTGCTATCGGCAGTTCAACTACGTACTTTGTACTTTGCATTTTATATTTCTTCTCGTATATTGGGATGGACGAAGGTCGATCTGTTTGGTATCTTACAATGTAACTTATAGCAACTCATTCAAGTATTACGTAGTCAGATTTTTAACAATTATTTACCACATACAATTATTTATTTTAATTATGTATGTAGACAACTGTAAACATCACATCCTGTTCCCTGTCTATCATTGACAAACTGATACATACTTAGCGTTTACGAGGCTTGTTGTCCTTGAAGAGACTGATGATGATGAGAAAAATTCTCAAAAATGCCTCACGTAAATAATGGACGCCCATTCGTATTTTCGTTCGTCTAGTATCCACTCTGATATATAATCTTCGTGATGGACGTCTACTATCAACAGAGGAGTGTAATGGAGTTTATCGAATTAGGTACCTATTGAAAATAGTCTCTACTCGGGACACGTTCCGTTGCGAATTGTTATTCCACGGCAACGGGACGAGTCGAGGACACCTCGAAACTCCATTTACATTCGCACATGTTGCGGGCACAGACGGGAGACGGTGTCGCCCGATACGGTATTGCTGCATATTCGTACATTATAGTGAAAGATAATTGGAAAGCAATTTCGACTCTAGTCTTCACATCAAGAACACGTGTCCTTAAGAATACTGTTTATTTTGCGTCTTAAGTTTTACATAGACCCGAAAATAACGTGAAAATCTTCGACTGTGCGTCCCGTCTGTATGCCCGTCTACATTTACAATTGTAATCGTATCGAAGCCAGCGGGGGGAATACCAATAAACAGTTGGTAACGCCTTCACGTAGGGTTGGCAATAGCCGTGCAGCTGGACTGACAATTGAGTGCCGCGCCGCGTCGCATTCGTGATTACCTACATTTGTACACGATTCGCCATGATAATAGCAACATCAAGCCGAGTCCCTCGCAGAGTAGGCAGAGAGCCAGTTCTCTCTAGACTTACATAACTATCGCTTCATCCACATTCTAAGTACCCTGGTGTATGTTAAAATATCTTTAAAATTGAGCGCGATTCCTAGCCAAGCCTGAACCCTTTGTCTAGTCCAGTTCGTATACTAATGCCAAAATTTATTTACGCTTCACGATTAACGTAATAAATTAATTAGCGTTTCGTGTATCTCTATTCACGAAATTTCGTTTCAGAGCACTAAAGTTGTAATGATTCACATTGTTGCGTTACTGCATATGTAATTACTTGTAATTCCATGTTTCGTCATGCATTATTGCGAGATTAGTACATTTTTGTATACTTCTACCAAATAGATGAGATGACGTAACACACAGCACAGATATATTACTTGGCATAGACAATAATAATGTCAAACAGTATTAATTTCGTAAATTAATGAATTAATAATCACGCTTACCAACAAGCGCTCCAAAAGGGGTAAGCAGAGGTGTGTGGGTAGTACCCATTCACGCACTTTTCGCCAGAGCTTTATATTTTTAGGTGACTATAAGTAAGTCTTTGAATTTCTTCTCACCCGTGTGCAGGTTTTAGGATCTCAATGTTTTCGTTCACCATAAAGCTCTTGGTGAGACTATTCACTGTAGTATTAAGTATTGACAAACTTATTAGTACAGACGGCATTCGACTACTCGAACCAATCACCACGGCTAATATTTTACACGAAGAAAAAATATTGCCTCCCTTCAATACCTGAAAGGTGCTGACTATCACCTAATGGTAATGGTGTACAATTAATTTCTACACTTAAATATAATAAACTGCAAATTTTCTGACAATAGTCAATAGATAATTAACATATTTTAATGATAATTTGCTTCGCTTTTCCCCTTACCTTGTAGGCCCTTGGTACATCCTGCGTGTTATGTACGCAGTCTGCCTTTATCATAATAATTACCTATTCAAGCATCGATTCCAGAAGGTTGCGTAAAGATGCTCATTGCTATTCAATACGTGTCGGTTCCACTTCCACGGGACTGACTTCCGAGATTACTAGACGCTTTACCTATGAGCTAATCCACCGGAGGTATCAGATCTAAACGACTGGGGCTCAACAATCCGTTAGGAAATCGTATCGAGTATACATGAAAACAGCTTCATTTTGTCTCAAAAGCGCTGCCTTGAGTTGTGTGTGTATAAGGTTCGGTTTCCCCGGTCGGGTTATACTTTTATCACTTGTTCTAATTGTCTCTATTGCTAATGTTATATTTAGTCTCGATGTGGTGGCAGAATACAAATCTCTCTCTCTCTCTCTTTGCCTACCTTTACGAGACTAGAGAATACTTTTGTCTGGAGATACTTAGGTGCCAACATGACAGTTTTTATTTACTATTTCATAAATTATTTTATGTATAGTTCTGTATTTGTTAACTATTCCTGATTTAATCGCCATGTCTACCAGCGTGGGGCCTAAAATCTCTTGATTTAGGACGATTACACACGTCTGTGCTCCTCTGCTCTCGAAGACTGAATCCAATGTCACTGGATGGTCACAGTGTTCTGCACAATAACTTTGGTGTACCAAATTGATGGATTAATTTCCATAGCATCAAAGTTGTCGCGAGCCTCTCACTTTTAATGACGACCGAGATTATCCTCCAATAACTATTTCAAGATACCAATCACGTTCAGACACCTACTTAATGGTCCTTGATTTCAATTTCAATTGTCGAAGTAAATAATAAGTCATTTATATTCCCCGGAGAATAGCCCAATGTCGATATTGAGTGAAACTTGGCTCCGGACAACCTTCCAGTTGTTTGAGTCTTAATGAGGACACAACAATGGAAGATCAACGTCTGCAGAATACTGAAACTAATTTAAGTAGTCGCAATTTACCATTAACTGAGGAAAATCCCTGATTAATACTGACATGAGATAGGTGTGTCGAGATTTGAAGCTTTTTAATTCTTTAAGGATATTTTGAACAGCATTCGACAACTTGTAGCCTTTTAGGATAAGTTTTTTGGATATTCGGTTTTCCATTGACTTGTGTGAAATTTTGAAAAAATTGAAACGTGTTCATGCTGCAACATACATATATATCATTAAACCTTGATGACAGATATAGTAGAACGCTAGTGCTCCCTAGTCTTACTCCATCCACATTCATCAGCCTCTTCATACATGCACGCCGGTTTCGAGTATGTACCTACACATAATAACGATAAGTAT
Source organism: Drepana falcataria (assembly GCA_945859725.1). NCBI lineage: Eukaryota > Metazoa > Arthropoda > Insecta > Lepidoptera > Drepanidae > Drepana > Drepana falcataria. Next base: position 10,926,645 of record OX243935.1, read on the forward strand.
TTAATCTGCCCTGGCAGAACGTGTATTTTCATGAATTTGTTTAAGTGTGACCGTACGTGTTATGGTATTGCGTGCGACGGTGCTATCAGTACCACTGAGTATCGGTGTTTAACAATTGAAGTGATGCATTGCACCACTCGACAAAGATCACGTTGCGATGATGCAACCGGCCGCGGCGTGCGATATCGATGGAATGCAATTAAACGTGTCGCTGTGACGAATCGCTTATCGCACAACCAAACCTTGGCAGTGACATTGCATGCGCTGAAGGCGGTGCTCCAACCTTGGCCGCGTCACGTACCAGTGAAAAAAAATTGTTACAATATGCTGTCATCAGCCTGAGGAGAAAACTGGCGTCATGATCAGTTGTAAACACTGGCATGTTCTCACAATTATATTGTCAGTGGTGATTTACATAACTACCGAATTCCGCTTTTCTTCAAGAATATTTCTTTACATACATATTTTATAAATAATCAAATATAGTCACAGCCAGGAGTATTCAAAATCGGCGAGCATCTATGAAGAATTTATGTAGATGTAGCAAAAGAGGAGTAGGAAAGAGGGATTTGTGGAGAAGATTGGCGCTCTTCTCTCTGCCGATTCTGTGAGGGACTCGGCGACGGTACATTTTTTGTTATATCCTAAAGGGAGTAGGCAGTGTTTTCGATGAAAGCTCCCAGGTGGCTTGATTTTTGTGTGTACATTAAGCCTTAAAAATACACTTAAACCTTCCTCATCCCATGAATAATTCTTTTATTGAAAATCCGTACAGAACTTTTCGAATTTATTGCGAACATACAGACGCGGTGTTGTTGTATTTATACATTTCTTGCATTGTTTTATAAAGATGGCATACATATATATACATACATAAATGCATACATATATGATACATATCTACTCATGGCACTTGCCAAGGAAGACACGGACTGAAAGAGTAAGGAAATTTAGCAGTGACAGTATGTATTCATTAGGTCATCGTCACTCTAAGCTAATTGAAATGAAAATTTGGCAGTGGTATCAATCGCTCATGGCTAGCATATTATGGAATACCTGTTGAGTCAAAGCTTGCAAACAGACGCTAATCAACTTAACACGTAGCAACAAATTGTGTTAACTGGCTGTTTTGCACACGATGCACACCCATTATTCCGTGGCATAATATAACACTTCTATGTGTATATACGATGATATATGTATGTATATGTATATATACATAATAATACATATATCATCTTATAATAAATAATAATTTATCCTCACGCCTTCCCATGAGGGTCCACTAGAGGTTGGACCGATTTGGGACCCAGGTCAGTTTGGCCGTATCGAATAGTGGGTGTTTGGTACCCACACACCCACTTTTCGTTAGAGATATATTTTAAGTGCAAACGTGATAGAAGGCGAGTCTATAGCCGTTTCTCAAGCACGACTGACCTAATGTACATTGATTTGTCATACCACGAGGTTTGCAGTAAAAACATCATGAAACAATATATATCTAGTACACTTGTATGAAAATTAATGTTAGTATAATACTTATGCCAAACCGCAACGCGTGAAAACAAAGATTCTTATAAACCAACTTGAAGACTGTCTATCGCTCGCACAGTGGTTCCAAACGTGTTATCCTATACATGACAAGAACGCGCGTTATCCTGTTCCTTCATTAATTCGCAAATATGTACATCGCATACACAATTCATTTACAATTCTCGCCACGCACCGGCTGCCTGTTTAGGTATACTTTTATCGCCACTACATTACTGTTTGTTGTCCCGCACAATAGTACGTTCTTTGTCTTTGCCAAGGTCAGATGAACGTGACTCATGACCACCATACCTACTTCATCAACGGCCATTTTAAATTTAGGTACTCGCGGTTATACTGACCAACGTAGGCTGGACACGCGGCGAAAAGACTGTTGAAACTACGCGGGGCCAGCCTATACTGGTTATGCAAAGCTCGATAGTACTACAAGTTTCCTTCTAATGCCAACTACGTTTCCGAATGTGTGTCTTGTTTTATTCACTTTATCAGTCACGAATATTTATTACAGACAGCGTGAGTGAAATACTGAAATTCCTAATATTATTCTTTTAGATTTTTTGTGGCTTCTATGCAATTTTATCCTACAACGGTGGTAGACAAGTATATGCCCCCCTGACACTGAGTATTTGCAATACCAGAGCACTACATCCGTGTCGCTAACCTTAAGAGGAATTGTATCTACATTGGGATCGATCAGACCCTTTTCCACTAACGCCTGCTAGTTAGTTTTCTAGAATTGTGCAGCCACAGTATTACCATTATTTGTTTAGTTATATGACTGGTATTATGGTAGGGTAATTAATATATACGTATTCAGCGTATGAAGATTCGATGCGCTAAGTACAAATAAATATTTCATAGTGTGTTTTATCTACATGCTTTCAACCTCCAGAGAAAAACCTATCATATTATTGAGCCAAACTCTCACTGTAACCAATTCAAGGGCATATTTAGTTGACTAACTCATCCATATTGTATGATGAATAAATTTGTTGCGTGGCCTTTCAGCTGTCAACATCCAGTGTGTTTGTGTTGGAGTGACGACAGAATGGAGCATTCACACAGTAGAACGCTGTTGGCCTTATTTAATCGAACCACAGGCGTACAGAGCTCTGAGAACGTTCTCAGCGCGTGGCATTTAGGGGGGCTGTCGTGGCCCCTTCACGTCACTCATCTGGGCTAAGGCCGGCCATCGAACCAATACCTGTCGAGCTGTCGACCATTTTCGACCTCCATTTCAAAGATCTCTATTTTTATGGACAGTTCCTTGCCCGCGGTGTCTCATTAAAATGGTCTGTAGCAGGATTGCAGTCGGTATTTTTAAGTGCGTGAAAGGAATTGAGCTCTGGCAAAAGAGAAAGGCAATGTGTGTCTGCTAAGCTAGTGACTTATTCAACTAATGTTTTTTTTAATTGAACAGTTTCTTTTAACAGGATTTGGTCAGCCGACTATCTATGGTTGTAATAAGTTAAAGTTAAGGAACCTCCTTAAACTTAAGGGGTTTTAAAACTTGTACTACATATACAAAAATTAATTGTATTCTTTTTACCACTAAGATGGTAAACAAGGACGTCATAGTGCACGGTTACCGCGGCCTATGGACGCTTGCAATACCAGGGGTATAGCTCGCGCGCTGCCGACCCTGCAGGAATATTTTAAGCAGTATTAGTCCAAGTAGTCCACTGCCTACAAAATTTGCCAGTTTTTAACTTTTCAGGCAAAGCTGGCATCCTCTCTTTAGTAAATATAACGTAGCCATTATATGTGTTATTTTTGTATAAGTGATTGTAACTTTTTTGATAACCTTCAGCTATTTCTTTGCCATATTCTGTAATTTTGTAACCAAAGGTCTTTGACCTTGTTAAATTCATTGCAATTCCAAGAGAACTAACACTTGCTAGGTCAGCCAATTGCTTTTTTGCTTTGTTCGGAGTTCATTGACTATTACTGACTTTAGCTTTAATACATTTTGGCGTATTAAATACAGGGTTATAACAGAATTCAAAATATTCGATTTATTTAATAATTTTGATAAATATTAATTGTGAATCGCCTATGGACCATGTTTGACAAAACGGCATGTGTAAGGCTTTGTTGGTTAACACTGTGCATTGGATCTATCAGTCAGTCTTATTGATAAAGTTGGTATTAAGAGTTTGGGCGTGTTAGAAGCTCGAGCAATGTTCACAAAAAGTAATTTTGTCAACTTGGAGCTTCTAACGTTCCTCTGAGTAATCCTGTACACATACGAGAAGAATTTTAACCACATATGTTAAGTCGTGCTCGACGGCGACGGACACACCATCTAGCTCGGGGGTCAGGGGTAGGCGTGAATAAAGTAATTGTCCATAAGAATTTTTCTGTTTAATCGTAGTTTACCAATTGTTACTTTTTCATCCTAAGACCTGTTTTTTTACTCCGTGAAATTATGATCCAGGGTATCGATGCCGGCTTTCTATTGATTATATATCATCGAGCCTCAACGTAACTTGACTATGTAATGTAGTAAATTGTGTGTTGTGTCAACTGCTGGTGGAACAGCTGGTTACGTTAGCTCTGCGTCCGCCACGCAACGAGGCCGCGCAGCTACGTGATGAGCGTAGGGTTGGCCAAGCTTCTTACTATCAATGTACATATGTACAAACATGCTATACGCCGAGTTGCTCACGTACGCAGAATGACTAGAGCCAGTTCTCTCTAGACTTCAGTGTCTTCATACATGAATGCTGGTTACATGTACTCTAGACGTTTGAAGTGTTCGACCGATTTGATGTATGGAGTTGGTACGTGGTCTACCTCTGCCTCTTCTTGCGCACACCTTCACATTCCATACCTTTTTCTTCGATTGAATATTTATAGGAAGAACTTACAAATCGTTATGCTTCTGGTTTTCTTGTCCAAGTGCACAAAGGCACATTTTGAAATTTCGGCTACTCTGCGCCAGTGTCTGGATCATTGTTCATGCGAAATTTATTCTTAATTACAAGGAAACTGGTTCTCAATTCGGTTGTATTATTTTTGCTTTAAAAACATTTTTTTTGTTAATTTTTTTTTACTTTCTCGTGTTATGAAGTTCTAAAAGTCATGAAAATGTTACTCCAACTGAAAGTCGTACATTATTGACATATTATGTTACCATATTATTAAAAGCGTATCTATTAATTAATATTAATGATGTTGTTCATTAAGTAAAACAAACACTCGTAAACATAGTAATTAATGCTAGAAGTACCTTGAAAACAGCAATTAGTATATATATATTTATAGAATGGTATTTCCTTCCTTATTCGTAACTATTATTTTATTTTAGTATATTTTTAAGTTCCAGAAGTCCTGAAACCACAGATATAGAAATAATATATTAGAACTATTTGCACAATGCAAATTTTACCGTCGAATCTTTATTTTATTTTTCTTACACACCGGTTGGAAATTATTAATGTATTTTTTTATCGTTTTGAATATAGAATTTGAAATTTTTTCTGGTGCCATTAAAAGGTAAACCTTGAAAGAATATGTAACATCCTGTAATAGGTTCATTACACTTATATCCATCAATAGTGACGAAAGTTTTGAAGCACAGTAATGTTCAACATTGTGCTTATTACCTTACATATCGGTTTGTGATCTTATCCGCTGAAATTTTGCACTGTTGTTCATCTAGCTGTGCCCCGCGGTTTCAAACCTTTGTCATTGGTCGTTTTATTTTTAAATTGCATTTCCTGTGTATTCTACCTCATAATCATAATTATTTATTGCTACTCCACTTGTATCTAGTACATAATATCAGGGTATACAGTGGACCCTGCGGGGCACAGCAACTTGAGATGATCTATCTCTGTGCCAAATTTCATCCGCTTCCGTTCGATTGTTCTAGCGTGCTTGGGTAATAAATATTCTTAAAAACTTGCTCATTTTGTATATTAGTAGGATATATATATTAGCCAGAAATATTCAAGACATGAAGCAACCCTAGCGGGTGGTGTGTGCCAGCCTTCAGGTCGACGACCCCGATGCGCCGTGACGCAAGCAAAGCAACTTTCTAGCCACTGCGCCGACGTCAGCGCTCTGTTAAAGGCCGCAGCAATTTACCTTCACTGCCCGTGTGGAAGGTGCTTTAAATAAAATTTAAGGGCAATGCTCCCACGATGCTGGTAGTTCCACCACATTTTTGTCTATCACTGTATATACCATACCCTACGCATTGTATCCTCAGGTTTATTTGTGTCCTACTTCAACGATTTCCTTACCATGCCTTAAAATACTTTGAAGATTTCGTGATACTTTGTCCAGGAAGTAATGAATCATTGAAATATTTTGGGATCGTTTTCATGTTTTACCTTTCAACATATCTACAGAATTTTTACTCACAGGGATTTAAATGCATTCTGATCTGATTACCCCGAATTGCGGCTTTCGTCTTAATTCAATTATCAAATTTATTATTATAATGACGACCCTCTGGTCTAGTGGTTAGAGCTCCTGACTGCGAAATTTCAGGTCGCGGGTTCGAATCCCGCTGAGGGCAGATATTTGTGTGATTAACACGAATATTTATACCTTAGTCTTGGATGTCCTATGTATTTAAGTATATATCTATCTATATAAGTAAATATATCGTTGCCTAGTTACCATAACACAAGCTTTGCTTAATTTGGGACTAGGTCAATTTGTGTGGAATTGTCCCAGGTATTTATTTATTTATAATAATAGCTTCACGCCTACCCACAAAGGTCCACGAAAGGGATCCATTACGTATATAATTTTGCCTAATTTTAATAAGTTTTGAACGATTTTTACAATTCTTCTCTTCCAACGAAAAAAGAAATCATTTTCAGGAGATACGATGCTGGCGAACGGGAAATGGAACCATTTGACTTAGGATTTACAGTGACTTGATAAATGCGCATATTTTGAACTGCAATGGCACGAATGTTTACCGGTTGCACTTATTTATTTCGTGTCGGTGGCCTAAAGAAACCTTTAGGTTAACTAGTTAAATATATATTCCAATAGCGCGCTTCCCATTTTAATTTTATTAATTTCTACTTTGCGTATTGTTGCAGATATGGATAACATTTATTTTATTACTTTCGCAGTTACCACTTTATTATATATATAAAAAATATGATTTTGTTTTAAACTACGTGGATTAGTCCGAAGCCGCAACTTAATAAGTACAAAAATCAATCTTATTGATTGATTTTTGTAGTTTAAATTTAAAGTATCATTAAAAATCAAAATACATTTCAATCAATTAATGTTAAGAACTTCAAACTGCCTTTGCTATTATATATACATACATACGTATCAACTGTGCCCAAATCATAGCACCTAACCAGATTCAACGATTCATATGAATTCTTAACGTGTGTTGAAATCGTTGAAATTAATTTCTCGTGCAATTTAATTTCGTTTTTATCCCAAGTCACGTACGTTTAGCCACGGCGCACGGCGCGGCGTCAGCTCGAGCATGTGGGTCGACGAACGGTACTCTTGACTTTCTTTTTTACTCCGACTACTGCAGAGATCTGTACAGCTTACAAGTGCACTGTATTCGGTCGGGGACCGGTCTTGCGAGTGTTTGTATACTTCAATGGTTTGAGCACAAACTTGTTGTAATAGCGTTACCGACAGGTACTTGTTAAGAATTTACAAGTCCGACAGAAATGTATGTGCTTGTGAAATAAAAAGGGGTTTTCCAGCACGTTAATAAATAAATATATACGTATATTTCAGATAAGATTTTCTTAACGCCAAAATTAACACACTAGTTCATTCTTTATACGGAAATACACATATGATTTACTTACACTTAATACGATGGTTTAACCCCTCATATACCCAAACTATTGGTATGTCTGTTAGTGCGGGCGAACCAAAACAATTAAACCAGCCGGTCGCGACTTTCATAGCAAGGTAGATAATTTCAAATGAACTGTCGATTAACTCATGTGGCTACTTACACTTAAGGATGGGAACGTCAAGGGTACTCAAAACCGGCGAGCATGTATCAAAAGACGTATTAATTTGGTTGAAGCTAATATAAGCCTAGGCAGAACGGGCGCATTACTCTGCCACCGCGTATAAAATTTTTGGGACTGGGATCCAGTGTACTGATATGTACTTTTAATTTATTCATACCACTATATCGTAGGGAGAGGCATTGGGTCGGTAGAAGAGAGTGTTTACGGTACCTACTAAAGATGCATACGTCCGTTCGAAATCTTAAAGATTAAACCAACCAAGGCCACATACAAGGCCACTAGTGCTATTTGCTCGGGCCCTGGCCATACCGCCGTGCCATATTTCAATATAAATATGTTTTAGACACATTCGCATTAGTGATATCGATTGGGTTATCGGTCCACCTTGATATTTGATATCGTTTGACGGTACCTTTCCCCGCTGTTAGCTCTCTCGATTCTGCTATCCCGTGCGTAAATTCATAATCAGTAATTTCAACGTTATCACCGAGTTATATCTTTTGTTTATTTAAAGCAACTAGGTGAGCAGATACCGTTGATACTGTCACCCAATCGGCTATTTTATAGGGTTGTGGTACGTTTAAATTCTTATAAACTATACTGTTCTAATCGCTTTCGCTTTTGTTCTTGTCATCATGATTGAGCTAAATTTCGTTTTCACAGATAGCTTGGTTGGAGGTTTAGGGTTTTTAACCCCTAATGTGGTGAACAAGCATGTACTCGCCTTATCGCTTGCAACACCGGAGGTATCGACGCTGATATTGTTGGAATGCGCCTATAAGCCGGTGTTTGATTCAGGCGTAGTATTCAACGGATGTATGAATGTGCATCTCAGCTTCAAGCACCGAACAAGCAATCTTAGATTCGATTCCAGCGTGATCATTAGTATATAAAAATTAAATCTAGAATTTCATTGATATAGTTATTCGAGCAATGTCGATTAACGATATCAGACCAACGTCATACATTGGAAACCTATATTAATCGTATTTTAATTTAAATTAATAATATGCCATCTCTCCCCAGGCATTTGCCGAACTTCCAAAGCATGCAGTCTGCAAAATGCATTACTACAGATCTTGTTGCCTTGACAATGTCAGTATCAATCGCCGTAGCTTTGAGTGGGTAATCAACATGACCCCGTCCTAATTTCAGCGACACCTCCGCAACTGGGATTATCAAGCTTATTTTTAGCTACGCGAAGTTGATAAGTGCTTTACTAGAAGTCGTGACGCGTGGCCATGTGACTACTATTTATTACATTCGGCTCTATCTACTCAACTTGGCGACGTTATCGCGAAGGAGTCTCATATATATTATCTTATCGTAGGACTAAAGCGTTTGTCGAGCGGCAATATTTGCTCGCTGAATTCCAGCACTCCTCGTGTTGTTTCAGGGAATTATTTCGTGATGACGTTAGTTGCTTATGCCTCCAGATAGTGTGATGTTCCGCTTTTATCATCATGTTAGCCAACAGTAACGGAATGTGCATACATTTCGTTAAAATGTTCATAGTCTAATGTGACTCAGAAATCGCCTATATCCAAGAAGGGCATAAGTGTATAATGAATCAGACAAAAATCTAAAACGGAATCAGATATATTCGATCAGAATGAAAAGTGCATGCAAATGTTTAGATTCTACCATAGGTAGAATTAACGTAGGTAGATTTTCCTGAAAATCTTTTAGTTATCTTAATTTTTGTAGCATTATTTTACGTTGTTGAAAGCAGAGACGTAAACAGGACATGTCCAAATTAAGTAATACGGTGACCAGCCCATGTCAGCACAGCCACCTGTTCCCATGTTTGACGCGGATGCTTCATTGCCCCCCTTCGATAATATTGTGCATTATATTGATGGCAGAACTAGAGAGAACTGGCGCTCTATACTCTCTGCCTACCCGTTAGGGACTTGCCGTGATGATATGTATGTTACGTATGTATATTGATGTTAGTCCTCTGATAAGTTTCAGTTGAGAAGTATTGGGATAAAACAATATAGTGCTGATGCACTCGATGTGCTATCGTCACATTTACCATAAATTTTCATTGATATGTGGCTTGTATAGCCGAAGTAAAGACAAGTTTAAAGCCAATATAAATACATATTGTTAAGGTCTAATTGAAACCAATCGTTTGGTAGATAAATAAAACTATCTCATTTCTGTTTGAAGCACCGAAAATGCAAATCAGCGATGAGTTATATGCAAATGTTAAGGCTTGTTCACACCAGTGCACAGTGGAGCGTGACAAGCGCGGACGCGTGACGAGTTCAGGACGAGAACGTCACGTCCCGTGACGACGCGCTTGGCCGCGGCGCGTGACCGTTCCGTTCGCCGGCACGATGACTCGCATTTAATTCTTAATATCCATTATATCTAAGCCATGTATAGCGGTTGGAAACTCGCTTTTAAACCGGTAAGCATCGGTATTGTGAACTAGTAGTACTTGGTAAAGCATAACATAAGCTCATTTCTTGGCAACTTTATATACATTCCCAGTGCATACATGTATACCAGCCTTAATGTTTGTAGTACTTTGGTCTTTCGTTTGAATTAGTAACAGATAAAGTCTGGCGAATTAATTATTCGTGCTAATCTTAAGGAAAATTGCGAAATCGTTAAATTCAGAGATATCGACAATTGTAACCGTTAAAGTGAATTTAACTTTATATTTATAATTAAACTTAAATCTATTTTAAAACATATGTAACCGATCCAAAAACTACTTGCATCACATAAATAATACCATTGTCCAAATTCCGGTACCGTCTGTAGTTATACATAACTCTTTATCTGACTATGGATTCAGTGAGATTCTCTGGGACGTCTTATGCCTTTGTCAATGGATCAAATAAAACATTATTCTAATAAATTATTTCATTAGTTTAAGGTTGTACGAGTACTGACTCATACACAAGTATGCTAACTACTAGTAAGATTCATTACCCTTGTTCAGGTAAAGCGTTTATAAATGATTAAAATTATAGGATGGATGGCCAAGTGATATCAGGTGCAATGCCTGTATGGAGTATGTGAAAAAATAATTCGTCCCTTATACACGGCAGTAAATCCGTGCCGTGGATTCTGCCATAAAAGCGATTGCAGTTAACTTTGGTTTATTTGAAAATTTTCAACTCAGTATGCTTATAATAGGTAACGATGTGTTATCTTATAAAGACGATCAGGTGATAAGAGAGGATGATTAAAGAAGAGTTGCATTGTCGGCAATTAGCCCACATATTTAATTGTATGCGCTAATGCCGACAACGAATAACATGCAACCGTGCGTAAGCGGCGTTAGAAAGCGCATCAGCGGCACTCGGCGGTTAGCGATCGCCGACCGTGTCGCGCCGTGGACTCCCACGCCACTGACCGACACTCGTCCGTGCGTGACCGTGTGGAAATAGCTTTTGATTTTCCTCTTAACGATACTTAATCGCTTGCTGATCGTTGGACCTTTTTCTTTATAACTCCAAGGCAGCAAACAACCAAGCATGTCTTATGGTTACTGGAACAGTTATCGCCGCATTAAGGCTTTTGCAACACCAGACGTATCCTCAATCTATTCTATTTGTATGTAAGTAACAATTAATGACCTATAAAAAGCTTTAAGCAGCGAATCCTGGGTATGTCAGAGGAAGTATGAAAGCAGCTTAAATGCAGTTGAGATGCGATCTCTTCGAAAAATGTACGGAGTAAACGATTTTAGATCGAATCCGCAATTAAGAGATTCTCCAATCAACAGGAGTGAATGAGGGCGTGATTGTAAAGATGAAGAAAGACATGTTACGTTGGTTTGGATATATAGAAAGGATGAGTGAAGAAAGATTGACGAAACAGATATACAAAGCAAAAGTATGTGCAAGAAGAGGCAAGGGACGACCACGATCCAATTACCAAGATCAAATCGATCGTACGCTCAAGGACGGGAACGTCAAGAGTACTCGAAACCGACGAGCATGTATGAAGAGAATAATGAATGTGGACGAAGCGAAAGAGGTATGAAAGTCTAGAGAGAACTGACGCTCTATAATCTCTGCCTACCCCGATAGGGACTCGGCGTGATGATATGTATGTAGATCTTTAAGATCCCTACTATCCTAATCTCAGGCTCGCCATGTATAATATGTTTAGCAGAATAATAATTTGTCCGACTTTGATTAGGAAAAGATGCAACAACACTCCTTTGTTAATTAATAATAAATTAATGACTTGAGGTGGCAAGTTTACCGAGCACGACTTAATAATATATATTATTAGTCGGTTCAAAGTTTTTAAATTTCTGTTCGAACGTATGTAATTTTCTTCGCGATGTTTTATTTCACCGTAAAGCTCATGGTGTGATGAATGACTGATCTTCAGTATTAGAAAAACTGGTTGCCTGGGCCATGGTTTTTCAGGTTACTTAAGCTACTCGACCTCCAAGTGTCTTTACATTTCTCGATTATAGCGGCTATGACACTAATACACTGCTGAAATAGCTGTTATTCGTTTGAAGAATAATTGAGCATCACAGTTGAAGCGGTGCGATTATATCGGGTGTAGAAATTACCCCCAATGCGGGGGTAGCAATGATTTCGGATCACGATCCTCTCGTAGCATCTGTCCGGTCCAGCGTCCTTTGTGAATACATGGCTCGAATACCGTCGCCGAAGTACAGGGCCGGATTAAGCTCATATAATTTTATTGAATCACCGACACGGATTCTCAATCTCAATAGCCATATAAATGTTTTCCCAAAAAAGATCGTAAATTTCCCAAGGAAAAGAATCCAGTGCAACCTAATATGTAGTAGTTGATATATTGGGGGTATTGACAGTGTCAAAACCAGATTCAGATTTCTTCAATAGTGTTGTATCACAACACCTCTATTACTAAACTATTATGCCATGACTGCCATCTAGTTGGACGATTACTTAAACGAGTTTTAAAAAGTATTATATATGCTTTATTTGCTCAATACCTCTCAAGCGCATTCAAAATGATCCGTTCGATTCAAACAATTATTCGTACTGTATAGGTGTATATAATCACACCGAGTCCCTCACAGGATAGGTAGGGCGTGATAAACGCCAGTTCTCTCTAGACCCTTCTGATTCATCCACATTCATCAGTCTTTTATTCTTTGTATCTTTTTCAATAATCGTGTAAATTTATTAGAAACGCTCGAGCAATCGCCTGAAATTATAGACATTACTTCATTTACAGTTGCCTTTCAATGAATTCCCACGTGTTTGGCATCCCTGTTGAATTGCGCGCGCGTCGATGTTTTATCGTAGTACCCAAATGTTTTGATCACTGCCAAATCTTCTAATTCGTTGGACGCGCATCGCCCACCAGCTTCCGTTGATCCGTGCCACAACAATAATTACCTACATAAGTTAATGATTCACATTGTTGTAGATTGCTGGTATCCCTTACATTTACGAGATCTATATCTTTGAATGAAAATAACAAGCATGTCGTCAATGTATGAATGAACGCTGAACCGTAGTAGTCAGAAGGTGTGCAGGAATATATATTCCGTTTAGTAACTTATTTTTTAGTTCAGCATCTGTTTATGTTAAAATATCTGGTGGCTTCATAAGGTCCCACCCCTTAAATTTAAAGTACTTATAACTCGTTTCCATCTTTATTCATATTTAAATATTGCGCTTGCCCATGAAATTTTATAAACTTTCATAAATAATGCCGAAAAAATGTTTCACGTAATGATTGAATATTTCTCTATAAAGTAGTTTATACTACTACTATTACAAAGCAGTGGGTGGAGTGAGCGCACACGCCATATTTATTGTATTCGCATTCAGTTGTATTTATTGGTAACAAATCACATCCGTCGCCACCTACTCACCGCCGTATCACTGCACAGCACACCAAGTCCTATCGCTCGTCACTCATGTTACTATGTATGACTGTACATTGTTTATATTTTATATCTAATTATTTACCAGTTTCATGTGCTTACAATATGATATCTTTACTTCTGTGGCCAAAACCCACAGGATATATAAATTTCATTGCAGTTTTGGCTCTACAAATCAAGATGAATTTGAATTCTCAATTCTTACATTGTATTTCAACTCAATTTAACCTCCTCGGTGGCTGTCCTCTGTGCAGGTAGGAGAGCTCTGTTTTGTCTAGGTACTTCTTTATTGAGTAGCTTTAATACCTCAACCGCACTGGAAGCTTCTTCTTGCTACAAAACTGTGCAAAGCCTGTCTGTAAAGGTAAGGAATATACTTAGATCTTTTTCCGTCTATCATATCTTCACGAAATGCACTAAAAAGTAAAGATTTTTATAGACATTATTATTAAAATCTAACTTATCCTTTCCGAAAATGATCTGTATTTTCGAAAAGGATAAGTTTGATTTTATGACTTCTTCATCACCAACTTGCGGACGACATCTAAAATTGGCGATTAAAACATCAATTTGCTGATACATAGTCATGTACAAGTATTAACAAAGATTAACAAAGGTGTCAAAGACCAAATGCAGGCGATAGTGGTGAATGTCCAGTTGCTAATGGAATGTCTGGTCATTGCCTCACGAGGAACTATAATGAGTTCATTGCTATACTTCTGCATTAGCGGCCGTTTTTGCATATTATATGACATGGTCCGAAGAACAGGGTAAAGACCTCCAAGTGACTTGGAGCACGTACACAAGATGAACACATAAATAATGAAGATTCGCGTTTGCGTCAATCCATGTGTGCACGCCTTTTAGCGGTGTTACGCGAAACACCCTAACTTTTCCCAAGAACGGCTCTTGCGTCAGTACCATTACTATATGTATTTAGCACATCTATGCTTGACCACGTGTCTGAGATTGCTCGATCACGATTAGTACTTTTTTGTTATCAATACCGGCGAACACGTTAACTGACCGTGGGTCCACTATGTCATTATAAAGTTCCCAAACTTGTCATTTTCCTCTTCTCATATTTGCACGTAAATTGATCTTATTTCGTGTCCTGGCAAGCAATTTGCGCGCGACCGCAAATATAGTTTAGCAAATCGATTCTAGCCTTTTGCCTCCATTATTTATAATGTTTGTTTGTATTGCACTACGCTTCCGGATCATGTGTGTTATGACAAAAGGCTATAAAGTTTTTATATTGGTATATCATTCATATACATACATATCATCACGTCGAGTGTCTAACGGGGTAGGCAGAGAGTACAGAGCGCAAGCTCTATCTAGACTTACATACCTCATTCGCTTCGCCCAAATTCATATTAGTAAATATTCCATTTAAAATATTATAACGTGGTAAGGTATTGTTACTTTAATATATATATGCTATGATTGGGAGCTGCAGAACGTGTCGACGATTTTTTTTCTGATCACCTTGGTCAAACTTGGTTTGAAATTCGGTTCAGTTATTGATTTGTCATTTCTTAGTGCATCGTAACATTATAAAGACATGTTCTTTCGGAACACACATCGCCATACGTGTTCGCTGATTTGAATAGAAATAGCTTATTACGTTTGGAAGTTAACACCTGTCGAGAGAGTCGAATTTACATTTGTACAATTCCCAAATCCCTCCCAGCCAGACAACATCTACACACCTTGGCGTAAGTATGACGTAGTGTGCGCACGTACCGCGAATACCAAATAGGTACGTACAGACTGCGAACAGCACTCGCATACTGATGCCGCACTAGGTGACAAGGCTTGCATTCTGATTGTCTACCTACTCGGGTCCTTGGAGATACGTGCTCGGAGTACAAACGGGCCCGTATGTAAGGTTTACTGGCGCTCGCTCTTTGTTGAGGATTTCCTTATTTCCAGTCAGTGTGCTTAATAGTTTTGGGGTGGGTGGGGAATTGGAGAAATGTACGGAAAAGTACGCTTCTGGAATGTTATGTTGATTCCCCAAAGATTTGATTCAAACGGTTTTGATATATACATACATTTCAACCATAGAAGCATGTATTTGAACACGATTCGAAATTTTTATAATAAATGGTAATGAACACTATATTTAGTTTTATCGAATGAGTGCAAAGTACACACGATTCAAAATAGATATTGTAATATATTCGATATACGCCACTAATGACCTGAAGCAAAATAATAAAACGAGTTAAATCAGCAAAAGGAATCACAATCGAAATAAGGCAGTCCTGCCAGTTAACCTTGGCGCCAGCTGCCTGGCAGATGTTTGCGAAATGCCGTCACCGAGCTACATACATTAACATCACAAAGCCGGCTGTCAGGTGGAGATGCGCGAACCACATCAACTTGGATGTGATGTTTTGTATTACTAAGTTTTCGTCCGTTTATGAATTTAATTCTTTAACTGATTTCATGATATGTTACTCCATATTACCGATAGACACACTCCTTGAATGGACATCATTAACGTTTTATTTACCTGCGTCTATAACATCAACGTGAATTTTTACAAGCCAAGGTAATTGTAATAAATAATTGTAAATAATTGTAATTAAAAAACCCAAAATAATACGCAATGACACGCAATCTCTGTGGAATTTCAAAATGCAGCATATTATAAAATACGCAACCATTTCGTTCCAAGTCAAGGCAACGTTGCAATTATTTTGTGCCTCTTGACCTCAGGTTCCTCTCGAAATGTAAAGGAAGCGAATGTGGGAAGGTGAACTTGTCTCTCGGTATGATGTAATTTTGTACAACATAAATAGTTTTGGTAATGAATAACCCAAGATATTGTTTAATCATGTTCGCGCCACATTGGGCCCCCATTTATGGTGATGCACGATGCAGTAGATTGAAAAACTTCTTTATCGGTGATGCTACTATGCAAGGTGTTTATGGTAAGCAGACAACTTAATGGCTTTGATTTTTGGATGTTGGCTTAAAGCTCGTTTCTTATTCAAGGTATGTGAATCATCATCATGAAAGATGTACTTACAACGACCACTGTACTAAACTACTAATGAACCATATTAAGACAACATCATAAAAAAAAACACTGTACGATCTAGTAATGAGTGCAGACTATTCTAAATGTAAGGTCAAGAAGTAATGTAAAGGATTGAGAGAGAGTTCAGATAAATTTTTATTTTATGCCGCCTATAGTAAACGGTTATCGCCGCCCATGGACGCTTGCGACACCAGGTGTATAGCTCGCGTGCTGCTGACCCTTCAGGCATCTATTCAAACCTTTAAGGAACCCTAAGCCATGTAGTCTTCAGGAAAAATCTGAGCGTCAGCGTTCCCGGAAGGAATCTCCTTTGAAACCGCGAATATACTTGTGGAATAGTGATTGGATCGTCATTAAGACGGCAACATCCGAAATCAAAGACTGTCGGATGAGTGCAAGTTTTTGTATGTATGTGTATGTATGTGTTAATGTAAGGCCGATTAGTAATCGTCGATCGTTGAAGTTACCATGAACACCAACTGTAGCAGTGGGTGCAATGAAATATTAAAACGTAATCATGAGCGATCGGCAAGCTTATAATATAGCGTCGTCATCGACCTACTTAGTGCAGTGACGCGGGCTTCACTGTGTGGCAAGTGACAACGACAACGTTGATCAATGCGTGTGTATTTACTAAATGTGAGAACGTGCGAAACGAATCAAACTTTTTTTTATACCACCTATGGTGGCAAATAAGTAACCTCATGGTAAGCGGCTACCGCGGTATAACAACAATTATGTAGATATATACTGTTACCGTACATTTTTACGTTTTTCCCCAAGAATTCCTGAGGGGTAGACGGAGGAGTAGCAACATCAGCTATTTATCAAACGCGGCTAAATATATACGGCTTATGTAGGCTTTGTAATGCTTTTTTCCTTCACCATAACACTCGTTGTGTGACTAAACATTGTGCTTACGTTCAGTAAAACTCATTTGTACAGTTGGGTTCGAATATTTGCGTTGCTGGCGATTTATGGACTCAGCCACCACGGCTCTCATTAATATCGTTACGAGTAGATACGAACTACAATATTTGAAACAGTTGTATAACTAAATCTGTTAATTCAGAAACAAAGTAATGTGAAAATAGAACATCTTTATTAAAATTTGAGCGTTCCAGAAACCATTTGCATCGGTCTTATGTTTGTGTATAAATAGTAGGAATTCCTATTTACAACAATCTATATTATGTTCATTAGTGATATAGAATTCTGGTTCCCTTGCTACACCGTGAGTTGTAAGAGGTATGAAACCAGTCTAGCCTGCTAGCGGTTGAAGCCTGACATTCCTATCCCCATAAACTGGTTATCATTTCGATGGTGCTGCCTGCATCTGCAATGTGTAAATCATAATGTTTTCTCATTAAACATTACATGCCCTCGCATATAACCGTGTTAATTTTGATCTTTTCGTTATATTTTAGCCAACACAATATCACATACACAATAACTTTATAAATTATAAAATGTGTTATTCTGATGTATCAGAATATATATCATTCAACACTTTTTGCGTGAATAAGGTTGCCAACATCTTCAGGATGATTATTCAGTCTGATTTGATTCCAACACAGCAATTGCTAGCAAACGCACCCAGCGCTGGGATTGAGCTGCGAGCTGCTTTTTCAACAACGACGTGGTGTGCATTATCAAAGCATTTCCTTCTTTTGGACTCTCATTAATCGTCTACCGATAAACCGGTTTTTCTTAGAAGAAACAGCAAGAAAATTTTATAAACTTGTTTTACAAGCGAAGAGCAGATGTTTTGACCAAGAAGAATATTATATACAGGTTAAATTAAAAACGGGACGTTAAGAGTACTCGAAACCGGCGAGCATATATGAAGAGACTGATGAATGTTGACGAAGCGAAAAAGGTATGCAAGTCTAGAAAGAACTGGCGCTCTAACCTGTCTGCCTACCCTGATAGGGACTCGGCGTAATGATATGTATGTATGAAAAAAATATCAACTTATTGTTTCTTTTTTACTTTTATTGTTTTTTTATTCCTGTCGTTGTGCTCTATTGCACATTTGAGCAACTGTCCTATTTTCTAATGCACCATGTATAAGAGTTACCCGCCAATACTCTCGCAGACATACGAATTTCAAACAGAAACGCAACAAGTAAATTAATTTCAAAAACCGTCGGCCATGCTACCTTTCAGTTACTGCGAGATTAGTGCCGAGTCGTCACGCCACGGTTGATCACCTCGATTGTGGTGGATTGTCGACCACGTGACCTGCTCTTGCTCAAACAAGGATGTTGGTACAGGTGTGTTTTACGTAATCCACGTACCGCGACATCTGTTACAACAACTATTTTATTGTGTGTCATGGCAAGCGTGACTCATTTGATGGAGTTTTTTCTGAGTTGTACACTCCAAAATGGCATTTACTACATACATACTAAGTTGAGGGTAGAGCTTTGGTGGCCGAGTTCCCTGCGACACAAAGATCGCAAGTTCGAATCCCGACTGTACAAATCAGTTCTTTCTGAACTTAAGTGTAGTAATTAATGACACCACGAGATTTTCAATAAAGGAAAACAACGAGAGAAAACTGCATACATTTAAAAAGTAATTCAAAGACGAATCTATAGTAATGCTTGAGAAACGGCGTAAGACTCGGCATCTGCCACGTTTGCACCTAAAGTATATCTCCGGTGATAAGAGGGTATTGCTACTCATCTGCATTTCCCTTCCCATGTGGCGAGAAGGTACTTAGTTCGATACGCACTTGCTTCACCTTTTCACTCTAAGCCTCTTTATCTCCTTTCCAATTACTTTACATCATAAGCTACTATCGCTACAGGTCTACGTGTCGAGATCGTCTATCCAAAACGATGGTAAAAAGAAATGCCCAATTCGAAACAGGAAGAAGCGAATCAGCAAATGGAAGAAGTAACAATGAACAACAGAGCGATAAAAGAACAGTTACAAAAAGTAAAAGTCCGTCTTAAACTTTTACGTTTTACAACTCTTTTATGGCATCCGTTATCCTTTTGGACGCGGCCGAAATTGGTCCCATGACTCAACTCAATTGGACTTAACTTACCGACGTTGAATGTATTCGTTTAGCGGCGTCGATCGGTTAGCCTATGTTATGGCTATAAGTTTTTGTAAATATTGATTTAAAACGGGTTACAACCGGCGATACTTCGAGCAACAAGTTGCTTAAGAGCACCAAAGCCAATGTGAGCGTTGAAGATTTAATAGTGTATTACATTAACTTACATCACATAATATAATGTTATTACTTTAAATAACTTTCGTTGTTCGATTTAGACCGTCCTCACTTTTACCCAACTTAAAGTTACAGTACTGAACCGTAATTAAACCATGAAAGTCTTCGTTGTATTTCGGTATAAAGGAAGTAAACTTTGAGAATGCCGACATTTATAACCAACATTGTTATTGGAGCCCATTAGAGAGCTGAGGGACGCAAAATTGGTACAGCTTCAGTTGTTATTGGGGAAACTTATCCTTCAACTGTCACAAATAAATTGTCCCAGTCAATTTAAGTATTGTATTAAAATTTCACTAGAAAGGGAAAGTATAGCATCGCTGGGCCTTTGATGGAATAGTTTAAAATTTTACGACTGCAATTAGCTGTTGTAAATGAAAAGTAATCCTTTCTTTTATACCCTGATGCTTTTAAGCACTAACGGTGAGTGCAATAAGATAACAATGTAGATGATCTCATAACTGTATTTTCTTACATTTCGCTTCTTTGTTCGAATCACGTAAGATACATTGGGATTTGTGCTGTATTTATACCCAGTACGCTTTCGGTATTATAACATTAAGAAAATACCTCAACGGTTGAAGCACCTTTTTGTGAATTCTGCTTTAGGGCTTAATGTTATAACGGTTTGTTGTTATCTGCCAATATATTCCGATTAATCTGTTGCGTGATTATTTATTTCACTTTAAATATATCAGTCAGTTGACAGGTTGTCAAAGATAAAGTAGTATTTCGTCACGTTCCCCAAGGTCCTCATTAAGTGTGCGCATGTTGGAGCGTATACAAATGGTTCTGTGTAACACGTACGATCCGCGGGCACAAGTACTATCAGTTTATTTACTCAGCGAGTGATCGAGCGCTGTTTACGTTACAGAAGCCTTGGCACTGAACGAGGCTGTGACGTCAGCATGCCACAGTTTAAACTAGAGAGCAGAAGGTTAAAGCTCCGAGGTTGGGGCTACCATTGTTTTCAATCCGCTATATTCATAAATGCCCCAATACGTATTACTTCATTGAAGATCGCCAAATCAAGATTTAAAGAGGGAACCAGACCTTTTATTTGTAATTCTAGTTGAATTACAAATAAAAGGTCTGGTTCCCTCTTTAACCAGTGTTACTTTGAAATGAGTTTCAGCCTTTGAATCAAGATGGTGATTTCTTAGATAAATAAACATGCTACTTCAAAGTGTTTACCACTGAAGACTGCTATGTTTATTTCAGACAATGTTTGATTATTTTAGGTTCCCAGTATTCTTAGAACAGTAAATCGAGGCTCTACATATGCGTCTATTTTACGTAATAACATTTTCAGTAATATTTTTGAGCCGATTGTTCATTGAGATAACCTCCCTGAAAATATTAATCCGAATTTAATTTTTTTACATATGTCTAAATGTATCCTATATGGGTTACAACAAGAGGGAGAAAGATTAGAAGAAAATCTGTTGGTCTTATATAACCTTTTTGTAGTTACGCTGAAAAATCTTTATGCTTCGGATTTCTATGAACAATATGTATAAACGACTAATGAAAAACGTGATCGCTTAGTTTCGAAAAGACAATTATATTCAACTGACAGAACAAAAAGGCATAAAAAATTTACAAAAATAAACGAAAAATTTAAAACATATAGAAATGCGTCACAAAAAGTATCTAGTCGTGGACAATCTTTATATATATAATTCTTCTGTGAGTGTGTATGTCACTGAACTCCTCTCAAACGACTGGACTGATTTTGATGAAATTTTTTGTGTGTGTTCAAGGGGATCTGGGAATGGTTTAGATTCACAATTGGACTCGATCCCCGACACCCTCGACACCCGTGTGAAGCTGGGCGGGACAACTAGTATGATATAAATTGGTTTTAAGGCAAATATTCAAAGTACTAATAGAGAATGAGTACCTTATATACTTTGTTTTCTTTCATGTTTGTGATTCATGTGATATAGTGATGTGTGAATATTTGTGAAAATGTATGCGAAAGTCATTGTGGGTCCACACTGGTGTACGTGCCAAGGTGCCGCAGTTTGCGGTTTCGAGGAGTTATCGCTTGCACGTCCGGCGTGCGTGGAATTGGTATCGCTTCATTTTGAACATTCGCTGTCGATATGTTATTGTTAGATGGTGCTGTGATACAAAGCACTCATCAGTATAAATATTTATATGCCTAACAAACGCCGGTAATATAATCCACCAGAGCTTATTCTCTATGGTTGGCTATCTCGTTGGTACATTATCTCATATTATACGTTTGCGATCGTGAAGATGTTTGTTTCTCCTTTACTCAAAAACTATTATTTGGACACATTAGTTGTTTCTGCCCACTATTTGCGTAATTTTCTTTTATACCAAAGGTGCCGAAAAGCATACAGGTCGCCAGCCAGTAAGCGGTTACCTTTCCAACCCTAGGAGAAAACAGCCGCCCGTATTCCTTTCGGGGACTTTAGAATAAGACTAAAATATTAAAAAAAAAAACAAAAACCCTAAGAGAATCGCTCGCGCGTTGCAGTTCCTTTAGGAATTTGTTCATAATATTCCTAAAAATCTGTATGCTCTCTGGGGAAAACCTTAACTGGAAGTTTCTTCCAGAGCCTGAGCGTACGCGGAAAGAAACTCCTTTGCAAATGCGCAGTATAGGATTTTCACCGGTATATTGACTCTTTTAAAATGAATACTAGATAATTTTTTTAACATGCCCCATATGTAAGTCCCGGGCCGTTCATAAATAAAATATAAGCAACTTAAGAATATTATTCGTCTCTACTAACGGTGAATTTGAATCATGCGTAAAGTTCCGACCCTGACAGTGGTACCGCGGCTGTGACGTCAACCGGTCTATTTTAGAACACGCCTCATAGGCATCTGTATAATATGCTGTGGATAAATGACGGCTCCAATAGCTCTGGGAAGACATTTTAGATAACTATGGAGGTGTAACATATAGCCGAGTGGTTCGAGTTGTCGCTTTGCAACACAAAGATTGCAATTTCGAAACCCGACTGAACCAATAAGGTTTTAAGAACACGTACAGTTATTAGTCACACTAGCTTTTCGTTGAATGAAAACATCGATAGAAAACCTGCATGCAGGAAAGACATAAAAAGACGTATGTACAGTAGTGCTTAAGAAACGGTGATAGACTCGCCATATGACACGGTTGTACCTTAAATATATGTCCGCCGAAAGTGGGTGTGTGAATACTACACAGTACACACCTCTGCCTAACCTTGCGGAAAAGCGTGATGAATCCATTCCATAATCCAATTCCTTAAAAATATAAGTCGGTGTGGTAAATTTAAATCTCAAAAACCTTCAGGCAGCTAAAGGAGATAAAATGGTCATGACCATCCAACACAGCTAATAATTACAAGTGTGCGGTACATAAAGGTGTCGTAAAAGGTTTAATTGTGTCGTACATATAATGAAGTCATGCTCTCGCCGGACCGGTCCCACTGTCCCCGGTTACAAAACTCACGGGATTTGCTGTTGGTGTTTCCAACTGTAACGTAGACGTGCAGTTGATTTTATTCAGAGTCGTTCTCAGAACTCATCCTAACATGTGGTAAGTAGGCTTAAAAGTAGATTAACCTGATCTCTACCAGCAACAATCATAGGCTGTCATCTTTTATTAAATGAACCCTAAATTCGGAGCTATGTACATAGTTTAAGTAATAGTCTTGGAGAAGGCGAACTTTGATTTTTTTACGACAACTTAGTTTCTTTTGTTTCTAAAATCCCATCGTTGCTGATTATAGAAATACACACACATATACACATCTCAATATATGATCCCGCTGAGTCTCTTATAGGATAGGCAGCTCTCAGCCTGCCCCTGAGGGAACTCCTAGAGAACTGGCGCTCTACTCCATACAAGTAGAGCGCCAGTTCCCTAAATACATACGAGTATGTGTAAATAAGCCCCATTTTCGGTAACCCAATGCTCTGTTATTTCAAAGTCTATACTCGATCACGACGTGGCCGGCGTTCAGTAGTGTTTGCCAAGCACAAGCAATATGTTAAATTCATTATCAATGGGAAACCCTTACTTGAGGAATGTGTAAACAGTTTTGCTAAAACCTTTTGTATACATTGCATAATTAAAACATAATTTTACTTACGTCACCATTATGGACGTTTGGACATTGTGACACCAGAGGTCTGTTACAGAAGGGGTCTTTTTATTAAGGTAACGCCTTACGCTACGAGAAATATTCTAGATACATAGCGATGATTCATGATATGGGTGTCAATAATTATTAATGAAGTACCTACCAAGGTATATGTGTACCGGAAACCAATTATCAACAATTTTGTATAAGGATCACAAATAAAACTTTTATACTTGTTGTAATTTGTAATGCGCACAGACTGTCTAGCCGGGATTATTCAAGTTCTATATATAAAACATGAAACAGATATTGTTTGCCACCTCTTAACATGTGGATCAATTAAAGACCTGTCTGCTTTCAGAACTTCCATTATTTTCATGTTTTGTCTTTTCCCACTATCGTATCGGGTTACGTGGGCATCGGTGACGCAAACATTGGGTCCAATGCCAAGATCTCACGACTCTGGCCAGTATTGAATATTTCAACAGGTAATTACCAATTGTGATGAAATTGAATATAAACTATTGACGACGCAATTTACAGGTACGGTCTATTTGTATACTGTTATATTAATTCTAGTGATGAAAGACAAACGTTTATTTCTGTTTGAGAAATAAGACGCATTAAACATTGTATTGGTCGTGGTTGCTGAGTGGTTCGAGTAGTTGTCGGAATACAAAGATTGCAAGTTCGGATCACGAATGTACCAATGAGTTTTTCTGAATGTAAGTACACCACGAGCTTTACAGTGGAAAACATCGAGAGGACCTCCACACTTTTGAGCCGTAAAGCTCGCGGTGAAATCGAAGAGTCAAATAAGGATATGGCCCTCCTAATAAAGCACGGATTATACTTGTATATCTACTGCTATTGCAGTAGATTCTTATTTGAATCACTGGGAGTATGAGAGGCGTAGAATGAGTGGATCCGACGGCTGTATTAGGTCTATTTGAGTTGGTTCTGGATACTCTCCGAAGAAATTCGCAAAACCGTATTTGGCGCTAACTCTCCCATTCCTAGACTATCAAAATCAGTAAATGAATATAGTGATCTTGTGGATATCTATTGTGATCAACCTGGCAAGCTCCGAAAAGTTATTTTTGAAAATAGTTTTTAATTATTCTCTTCTTTTTATTTTTTCTGTTCTTTTTTTTGTTATTTACACTTTTCCTTGAACATTCCAATTAATGGTGCAAGTGGTGTTTAACTGTAATTATTTGCTACATTTAGCTCTAAGTTATGTGATGATTAAGATGCAGTATCGATGTAAGAAAGTGTTGGTAAACCTTTATACAATAAATAAATAAAATAAATAAATTGCAATCTGTCAGTGCGTAACCTGAAATCTAAATTGCTAAACCCTAAGTCCAATAATACCTTGAAAAGGAACACTCGACCTTTCATTTAAATGTCATAAGGAACATGCACTCGTGATGCAGTTGACCCTGTGGTTTGCACGCCTGCCTCAAGTACGAGTATGGTGGGTGTCTGAGCTTACAACTGACTGTACTTCTTTGCTGCTTTATAACTAATAAGCTAATAACTGCACTTTATTGTGTGCATACATTTCTCAGGGTGACACTAAACATGAAATCTAATTTATATATGAAAGAAATTATGAAGATGGATGAAGCGCAAGAGTTCTGTAAGTCTAGAGAGAAATGGCGCTCACTTGATTTTGATTTTGACTATCTCTCTTGATATATGTTCGCTGGTTTCGAGTACTCATAGCTCCCATCCTGCAGAATTTTCCTCTGCCTCTTCTTCTACACACTTTGTCATTGTATATCTGTTTCGTCAATCTTTCTTCACTGCTCTTTTCTATATGTCCGACCAACGCAACATGCTTTTCTTCATCTTTACAATCACACCCTAACGCCAGTTGCTTTACGAATCTCTTAAGTCCGTAAAACTCTATCTTAGGTACGGGAATATCAGTATTAATAAAAAAAAACAGGCTACGTTAATAAAGAATGTTCATGATAAAAAAGACTTTCTGTAATTGCTAAGATTTCAAGTAGTTGTATTCGCGTTTTTAATTCTCAACCGATCCTATATTTTGTATTGCAAGCCGGTGTGACCATCGACAACGGCTCTCACGACATATCGGTTCTGCGCTTAAACAGCCAGGTCACAAATAACGAGTTTATTTTTTACCTCGCGCAAACCAGTTCCATTGGACAGGTTTGCGGCTGGAATTAGTCTTTCATTCGCCAACAAGGACAAATGTACATAAAGTATACTGACTTGTTTGGACACTCGCTTATTCTTGATACTATATTTATACGGTGCCATGTTTGAATCTCACAAAAAATATATGTTGGCTTTACTAGGAACTGGATCTACTTATGAGATAAGAAGCTATATTGCATGCTCCAATTGCAATTTCAAATTGTTGGTTACCTTCGGTGCATATCACCTGTATTGAATTCAATATCCGTTCAACAATCTCTTCCGTTCCGCAAGTCATTATTTTTATGTTGGTAAAATTGTTTTATCTCGATTTAACTACACGCAATATTGTACTTGCCATTCACTTGAATGCTGCGTGGAAGTTTCTAAATTCAGTGTATTAGCTCGGCACCTGTGTGACAATTATATGTTCCAGTCCTGCGATCATCATCATTAGGAGTTGTTCGATGCACGTGATTACTACATCATTACGTATGCCTCCTGACGTCATCCCACAACAATCATTATAACATGGTTTTGAATGGCTGTTCAACTCTGTAGGTGCCAAGCGAAGGGGATTACATGAAACGTTTGTTTGTCAGGATTGGCAACGCGCCATGCACGTAGGTGACGAGAATTATTGAATCTACGGAAATATTTAGAATTCGCAGGTGCTTAATATCTGGTCAAGCATTATGAAGACGTACTAAGTCTTCATTCGGACATTCTCACGTCACCCCATATATTCTCGGGATAATGTTAAAATACATACATACATACATATCATCACGCCAAGTCCCTAACGGGGTAGGCAGAGAGTATAGAGCGCCAGTTCTCTCTAGACTTACATACCTCTTTCGCTTCGTCCACATTCATCAGTCTCTTCATACATGCTCGTCGGTTTCGAGTACTCTTAACGTTCCCGTCCTTGAGAGTCCGATCTATTTGATCCAGGTAGTTGGAACGTGGCCTTCCTCTGCCTCTTCTTGCACACACTTTTGCTTAAATACATAGTATCTGCATATAATAATATTGTAACATCCGATGTCTGTACATTGTAGATATTAATGATAAACGAATATGGGAAACTTCATCAGACCAATAAAAGCCACAACTATATTTTCTTTGTACCTGTCTGTCGGTCTGTAATGTTTGTACATGCTCACACAAAAACTACTGTATACACTTGGATGAAGTGTTAGCTGAAAATATAAGCTCGATGAAAGTGGACACCATAGGCGGCACTGCAATCATGTTCCAGTATATCCAGAGTGTTAGATGTTTACTTTTAAATAGAAACAAAGCAGGGTGGGAATGCTAGTAATGTGTTTACTGTTTGACGTTTCCTCCTTATCTCTAACGTTAGGTATAACTAGTCGTTAAAACGGAATTAATATAATGATGTCGACGCGGCGTCATCTCAAGGATATATGTATATTACAGTAACACTCTGTTATTGGTATCACTAATTATATTGACTTTGTTACATAACGAGGTCTTATTTTGGTTCTTTACTCAAATGTTGTTTTTAAAATAACCAGTTTGTGGTCGCATGTATAAAAAATTCAACTTTACGTATTTTTAAGCGGTTTAGGTTAAGGTATATACTTTAATTATTATTAGTTTTAATAGTTATTAATTAGATTAGCTGATCTTAAATTTAATTTTAGATCAGCTAATCTTAAATTTAACTTGCGTGCTGAAATTGATAGAAGTTAAGTAATACTTCGATATGTACTATTAGTGTTGTGTAATACTTTTGATATTGACATGAAATTTTCCCGAAATTAATCCGCTTAAATCCGATAACTTTTCAGTGAATTACCGTAAGTATGCTAATCATTACCAAACTTTCGGGAATTCACTGAAAAATCTTTGTTTTTCAGAGAGCGAATGCAATTAATCTTCGTAAGTGTGTTCTCGACTTCTTTGAGCTATTTATATATAAGCCGTAAGCCGTAAGAATCTCTTTATCAGTTTAATAGTTCTCTAGATTATGTCAAACATACAGATAGACAGACGGGCGCCGTTTGCCCGTATTGCCTATTGTTTTGTCATATACGATCATATTTACTTAAAATATAATTTTAGGCACATTTTAGTGAAATAATTCGGTTAACATTTTTTGTTCACACTCAACGTTCATTACTATCTCTACATGAGTCTCCTTATTGACGTCATTCATTTGTTATCTGCAACTGATTTGTTATTCGGTTCCTCGATAGCAGTTGATCCTTATCGCCTGGTACCTGCAGCCTGATGGTATCGCTTTGGTCCGTAGCTGCAGTCCTGTTGACGCCAAACGTATTTTTTTATATTCCACCTACTTGGCACGCTAATCCTTAAATTAACTACATGTGCCCGCGGTTTCACCCGCATTAAAATATTTCATCTGCATACTGCATCTTCTGCATACCTGTACGGCGAATCTCACTCGTGAATATACATACATACATACATTTTCAAACATATATCATCTACATAACCAGTGCAGTTTCTAAGGCACATTTAATGTCGAAATATATGAACTTTATCTATGTTTTGACTCTATAAGTCATGTCCGCCAGGCTCGTTACGCTGCACGTATTAGCTATGTATCTCAAGAGGATAAGCGAATATTCTTCTAAACACGTTTGGTTTCCACATAACGTGACAGTCTCCTAACACCTTAGATAACTACAACATTATGACATATTATCATGACAACATTGTAGCTTGGCACACGTGCTGCCTATTCTTTCTCTAGGGTTTCTTTCAAATAGGACATATTCAGGCAGCCAGCTGAAACGAGCTGCCCGACTCGGGCAGGACCTCCACCTTATAGAAGTCCGTAGCCAAATAACACAATTTATTGTGTTGTGTTCCTACGCGGTGAATAAGGTCTCCAGTAATGAGCTCTTTGGTGAGAGGGGAGGATTATTATATTGTGTTGGCAGCATACGGATAAGTCTTATGATGCTGTCAACACAGTATAACTCTCCGAACATAGAGTGGCAGCGCGCAAGTGATACTTAGGTATCGTTAGCGTAAATAGGCTACGGTAACCGTTTCCCATCGGGTGGGCCGTATGCTTGTTTGGTACTCTTGTAGTATAAAAGAAAACGGCTGGACCTAGATAAATATAAATAAGATGTATGTATGGACTGGAGGACCGCGTAATGTATGCTGCCTTTCATGTGCCTCCTGTGGAAGGAAGGTGCAACAGCTCTGGCCACCTCTTCGATGATGTGAAGATCTAAATAAAAGTTGCGTAAGTGAGCACTGTCATTTGTTCCATCATAATAGATTCAGCAGTTCCAGTAATTTGCCAGTACGAACTGCAAGACGGACGATTTTATGAATTGTATTTGTAATTGTATTTTATGAATGATATTCCAAACAGATAAATTTTATTTATAAGTATATATTTCTTAACATTATAAATGTGATAGTTTAAGTAATAATAAGTAAGGAATTCAGCATCGGTTGGCAATGATGCAGGCCGGAAAGGGGAAAGTAACACACCCTTTAATTTTTCGTTCCAAAGGAGTTTCCTTCCGCGAACGCTCAGGCTGTGGAATAAGCTCCCCATTGAGGTTTTCCCTGGAATACATCATGGAGTTCTTCAAGAAGGGTGTGAAAAGATTCCTGCAGGGTGGGCAAAGCGCGAGTGATACCATACCCCTGGTGTTACAATCGTCTAAGCGGCGGTAACCGCTTACCATCAGTCAGGCCGCATGCTTGTTTGCCATCTAAGTGGAATAGAAAGAAAAAAGTTTGTATATTATTTATTTATTATATTTATTTATATATATATATTTATATATTAGTATATTTATTTATTTATTTAACAAAAACGGGTTAACCAATTACATTTGTTAAAAGAAAAAAAAAAGGACATAAAGACAATATACAATAATACTTAAAACAATAACAATCGTAATAAAATCATACATCCCTTTCACAAAATCTCAGGCACTCGAGTGATATACGACCACAGTCATCCGCAAAGAGGTCGCACTGAGGATTGGCGCTGAGGAGAGCGTTGAGCGCAGAGAGGGAGCGCGGGATAGGGGAGTTGGTGCGAGCCACGGTACGGCACTGCGGCACGGCTAGCAGCTTGTGCCTTCTGCTGCGACTGTACCTATCGGGGGCAAACACTTGGCATAGCCTCTCATGGAGATCTGGTGCATCAATTTTTCCCCGTAAAATTTTACACATAACCACCAGTTGATGTCTTCTACGTCTAGTTTCCAGGGAATTGTACCCTAGACAACCAAGCAGAAATTTTGTTGGATACATGTACGGATAATATGTGTGGACTCGTTTGTACATGTATCTCAAGAAAGCTTTCTGAACTTTTTCAAGAAGGAGCACGTATGAGCTTTCATGGGGATTCCATACACACATGGCGCTCTCAAGCTTGGATCGTACCAATGCCCCAAAAGTCAGCCTAATGACACGTTGATCCTCAATATCGATATCAATAAATATCGTTTAAAATAAATATTTCCATACAGGTGGCTCTCACTAGTAGGTACTTATCTAATGGTTGGATTGGTGTCATGAGCTGACCAGTTGATTTTACTGTTCACGTAAGCACTAGACCGCAAAGCGCATGTTTTGCCAAATCAGCGGTACCTATAGTAAGAATAATATAGAGCGTTGTAAGTAAATTGCCTATATCCAATTTATATATTTAATGAAAACATACCACTTAATTATACCTACGGCACTTAATTATTCCTTGCAGTGAAAACCGTAAAGCTGGTATAACTAATCCCTGAAATTAAGTTCAGAAAAAACTCATTGGTACAGTCGGGATTCGACTATCTTTATGATGCAGGCAAAATCGTATTTGAAGCTTTCATCGAAAACGTTACCTCCATTTGAGATATAACAAAACAATGTATGTACCCGAACGAAGCTAGGGCGGGGTGTTAGTAAAGTTATAAATAGGGTAATAAGCTGCTACGGTAGCATTGGATTTAATATTAACTCAATTGAGATTTCTGCCAAATAGCTTTGCATCATTTTGCCATTAAAACCTGATTGAGATCCAATTTCAATTACTTTGTTTATAAAAATACATACGTACGTACATACATAATACATATCATCACTTTGATTCCCTCACGGGACACAAAAAGTAGAGCGCCAGGTCCCACTAGACTTTCAGATCTTTTTCGTTTTATCCACTTTCATCAGTGATTAACCACAAAAAATTGTTTAATAAGCCGCAGTGACCGAGTGATACGAGTAGTCGCCTACAACGCAAGGATTGTAAGGTCGTATTCCGACCTAAAAATATGTTTTTCCCCGATTTTAAGTACAGCTATCACACCACATGCATTGCGGTGAAGGAAAAAAAATCAAAGACGTGTGTATAGTTGAGCTTGAGAAACGTCGATGATATCACGTTGGCAACAAAAATATGTGTTGTTAAACATCTGCCAACCCTTTCGAAGACCTTGCCCGCGACTTCACCGACGTAGAAATAGTACTTTTAGTGGAACAGATATCCCCACTTGCTCATGATTATATTATGTATTTATGTTTGTATATAATGTATGCCTAAACTTGACTTGTTGTTATATAGATATCAAAGTGGCTGATAAGTAAATGGAAACATCATCACCTTGTGTCGTAATTGCATCGGACGGAATATTCCTCGTATGTCGACCCTTGGGTCACTTATCGCGGTGACACACGTTGTAGGCCTGTGTCTGCGAAACATTGAGTATACCGGTTTAAATAAAAAAACTGAAATGTCAATGTCAAGTAAAAAATATCTTATTCAACGTAAGAAATCATTTATTGAACGTCTGGTCCTACTAATCTACTAAAATCTACACTAAGGTCCCTACTAAAATTGTTAAGTTTGTTGGTGTACTCAAATTTTAATACAATATGCAGTGTGCTTGAAGGATTTTTTGTAATTTATATTTTTCGTACCAGTAATATTTGCTAGCGGCCATTGTCCCATCCAACCACAATGCGTCACAGCGTACCCAGCGGGTACAGATACTATTAGACATGCGACTGTTTGTTCCTATTTCACGCAAAAACCACCCTAGAGAATAAGATGAAATTCGGCACAGAGATAGAGTAAGTCCAGTGAAAGTATGAGATAACATACAGTGTACATCACTCACATTCTCTCCTCACTTACATACTTTTTCACCCATGCCACTCATATTTTTCACTAGCCGCTTCCTCCTCATAACATACACTATACATTTCCAAATTACTTTAAGAACTGCATTATCTATAACTAATCAATTTTTTTTTTTTTTTTATATATTTTCTTTTTTTCTTTCTTTATATATGTTTGTTTTTTTTTTCTTTTATTTATTCTAATTTAAGTCTACTTTTACTGTATATTGTGTGTCAACAAATAAAGCTTATTAGTACCTGTCCACGGGTGGAGCACTGGTGACCTGTAACACAGGTTTCTCAAACCTACCTCAGGCACCAGTCTCTCACAATTAAAGGAATTTACATAGCTGTGCATCATACAATAATTTTACTTCCTAGTTGCTAAGATGTTTTGTGTATCGTTTTGTGTATATGTGTGTATTGCGCATATAGTGTGATCGCCGGCCCTAGAATTATCAGGTGTGGGTCAGCGAGCGGCCAGTGCGTGCAAGAGTAAATAAAGTGCGTATTGTCGGCTCGTCTGCGACGCTCACACGTGACTAATTGTGGTCTGTCGTCACATCGCTTGTAAACAAGCCAGCTGTAATTACACGATTAGCTCTCCATATAGTTATAATTCATCGCCGTCATGTCAGTTTTTACTGACTTATGTCATCTTTGAACCGTCGTGAGTCAACTATTAGTGGCTTTATTGAATGCTGTCATTGCGAATGTTAGTGGAAAATAATGTATTTGGTTCCTTTGTTGTTAATTAAGGACATATTATGTACCCGCGTTAAATGCATGTAAATGTTATATACATTTAGGTAAGTTATTACTACATATAAGATTAGCTAGTAAAAACCCTGTCAAAATCGGTCTATTCGTTTCAGAGATTACCTAGAAGAAACAGACAGACAGAGAAAATATATATAAATTTATTTTATTGTCAGTACCATATAAGCTTTCACATGCATTAAGAAATTAACTACAATTTAATTTATTAGTCGAGGTGATGCCTTAATAGATTTTACCCGTCCTGTCTTGGAAATAAAGCGTCTGTTTGTTATTGTAACAGGTAACAATAATCGTGATATACCTAGTTTATTCGTTGCGTGCCAGGATTTCAAATGCCTTTAGGTATTATCGAAGTTCAATAATTGAAATGACACAATCACGCTACCAAACGGCATGAGGCCGAGTGCAGGCACGAAATGTCAGATATATAATGTCAACAGTCATGGCTGTGGATCAGTAAAGTTCATGCGGGGCAAATATAGCCCTGTTCCTGCGAAATATAAAGGAAAGATTCAAGAAAGGCCAATGATAAGTTAGCTACCTTAAAAGAAAGATGAGGTTAAGGTCATGAACAAGGTAGTCGAAATGTACATAACTTCACGCCTTCCCACAAGGCTCCCCGGAAGAGTAGGCAGAGGCGTATAGGTAGTAGACACCCACATTTCGACGTAGATATATTATATGTAGGTGCTAACGTGACAGACGGCGAGTGCACAGCTTTACGTACGTCTTTGAATATCGTCTTAAACGTATGCAGGTTTCATCTAGATATGTCCTCCGCCGAAAGCTCGTGGTGTGTTCATCACTGTCCTTAAGTTCGGGGTTGTGGCTCTGATGGGTCTGTCCCCGAGATATGCAACATTTATTTGACCCTAATATTTGTCTGAATTTTGACATAATAGACAGCATGAGTGAACAAAGACATATAATAAGACCGTGTTTGAAAGAATAGGCAAAACAATACCACGCTCCAAATATACGTAGATCAATTTGATCAAACACTCAAGGGTTGAAATGTCACCATTGACGTACTCGGAACCGGCGGACATGTATGAAGATATTCACACGCTTGCTACCGATACCCTGTAAATTTTTTTCATTCGTACTTATCTATATCTATACTAATATTATAAAGCTGAAGAGTTTGTTTGTTTGTTTGTTTGCTTGAACGCGCTAATCTCAGGAACTACTGGTTGGAATTGAAAAATTATTTTTAAAGATAGGATAGCTTACATCACAATTGGACCCGATAGGTGGCGCTGCGATCGTGTTTCAGGAAATTTTACTTTTTCACCCGGGCGAAGCTGGGCGTGACAGCTAGTTTTATTTTATACTAGTTGTGCCCCGCAGATACACCCGCGAAGAGACTGTAGATTTTAATAAAACATCTTTTGTATGTATTTCCAGCTATTTTACCAACAGTACCGCTTACCATCAGGCGGACCGCATGCTTGTGTGCCACCCTTGTGGTATAAAAAATGTTTGATTATTAATCTATTAGTGAATCATATTTTATCCCATTCCGTTCAGTCGTTTGTATGTGTACCACACAAACCACAAACCACAAACTTTCGTATATATAATATTACTAGTATTTTCTTTTAGTTACTTGATTTAGCTTCGTTATTTATTTTACGCGTGATTAATGTTGTTCCGCGCGTGGTTGTCGTAACGAGGTATCATTATTTACAATTACACCGGTCGTGGAAGAAGCACATCACCCCAAATGTATACCGTGGACCGACATCCGTTGCTTTATTGCTAAACAATATCTCTGCTATTAATATTTAAGTGGCCACAAGTTATTTTATGCTATTTTGAAAGCTACTTTATTGGACGTCATTGTATTAGCTGCAAAGAAACGCCAATTTCTTATGTTGATAATTGTATGAAAATGACTTTCGCCGATGAATTAACTGAAACTTTACGTGCTCAGACTGCGAGTGCCATAAATAATTGGAATGGCTTCAAAAGCTGTCTTCGTGGTGGGTGAACAGTAGTACCAACAGTTACGTGTGTAGGAGCACGCTTTCCAACACGGCGTCGCGTGACGGAGCGACCACTAATTTGTGTTAATGCAGCATCGCGTGCCTCTCAAACGTTCCCCGCACACGCGATGCTCCCACTGCTAGGGCACGAACGGAAACGTTTGCGTTTGTCGCACACCCTGCCTACAAACTCCTCGTTTAATGACTCCGGTGGTGAGTCAGGTACACAGATTTCTATCTCCAGTTATGTCAGGCAGGAAAGTAAAATGTGCCATTATATAATTTGGAAAATTTTAAGATTTGGATCGAGAGTATAATTGTCCTCAAAGGTCATGAAAATGAGAATATTTTTTATGAAATGTTTGAACGGCGTATATCTTGCATCTTACACCTCTGCCTATCACTATCTTCTTGTGGGAATGCCTGAAGAGATAGCCGAGTCCATCGCGGTGTAGGCACCGGGAGTAGAGCGCCGTTTTCTCTAGACTTACATACCTCTTTCGCGTCTTCCACAGTCATCCATGCCGCCGGTCTCGACTACTATATGATATACAAATATGTCCATAGAATCACTGGCGAAAAACTCAGGCATCAGACTTGTAAAGTGAGGAGATATAAAATTGATTAGCTCGTAGGCTATCCCAATTTAATTCATTAAATTTAAACTATTATTAGTTAATTCGCCGTATTAGTTAAGCGCTTAATTCGCCACCTAGTGACGTGGGTGTTAAAGAGACCAAGTTAACTAGTCACCATGCGATGCCCACTATAATAATTGAGACGTGACTTTGACAAATGATGAATTGTCAAATATATATATGTGTTCTTACATGTTGCGCTGGGTTTATTGTACGGTTGTCGTTGACTGATTGCACAGTAACATCGCCGAGTATATCTGAAATATTTCAAAAGCTTCCGCCCACTAAGTCTGTGATAAATTATTCTGACCTACGAGACGTTAGGACCTGAGGTCTAATGTCATAAGTTTTTGCTAGCTAACTATCCTACTAATATATTATTCATATGAAAGGTTTGTGGTGATTTTTGTTCTTTTCACGCAAAGACTACTTTAATTGATTAGGATGAAACTTAACATAGAGATTGTGGATTAATAAATTCCAAATTCTTTCAATTAGCGCACTATTGTTTTTTTCTTCCTATGCCTTATTATATTTTATTTATAATCTTTACTTGTATTGTAAACCTTAATGTAATATTGTTATTTGTCCCAATAAAATAAAATAAAAAAAACATATATGATTACTACTATTTCAGATGTCCTAAAAGAATTAATGTCCTAATTAACAGAACTGTTGTCTACTTATCCTAATCTGATTGTTTTCTTGTTTAAATAATAACGGCGGCCATTCAATATGTAAGTTATCTGTAGCAATTAGTTAGGCAGTCATGTGTTATATACGGAGCGAGGGCACGCAACCTGCGTGCTGCCCAGGCATCGTGTCTCACGGAAACCTCGGTAATGGAGCACGCGGCGCACGCGAGGCCCGCTGGATACATTAAGGCTGCAGAATGACAGGAAGCGCCACCGCGGACGCACTCTAAGGACGAAATGCATTAGTAATCCTACTAATGTTATTAGCTTGCAGTGCCACGCGGTTACACTCGCTTAATTTTGATTTCTTAAGTGAATTTTTATATATATGTTAATCCATCTCTGTGCCAATTACATCTTCAATTATGCTTGGAATAAACATTCGCATTTATAATTATAGTATATAGTAGGATGCTAGGAAATTTGTTAGGACGTTTGTTACTCAATCACCCCAGAACGGCTGAACGGAATTGGATGAAGTTTGGCACAGAGATAGACTGACACATAGGATATGTTTCAAAATCCACCACAGAAAACAAATTTTACGCGATTGAAACTGCGTTGCTCGGCTAGTGCTAATGAATGTCAGAAAATAAAGAGAATGATGAAAGTTTATGATCCGGAAGAGTTGTCTAAAGAGAACTGGTACTTTACTCTCTCTACCTACCCCGTTATGAACTCAGCGTGATGCATATATGTACATATAATAATTAAATGCCTGTACATTGTACCTGTGCTTGTACGTTGGACAAGCCTTAATTGCATATAATGTATTGTGCAAATTATTAAGTCGTGATATAAATTGTTTGGAACACAAAACAACCAGTTGACCATGACTCAGATAAGGCTTTGTTCTATAAAATTGCACAGGTATCACACACGCGGAAGGAATAAAAGCTAAGGTCTAACAATCGTATACGTAATTTAGATACTAGATAGCCTTTTGCATAGACTTCATAAACATAGTAAATTGCACGACACTTGAAGTGTCTTTTGTCTTGTGTATGCGTAGATATCCTTACGCCGGGGTAGGCAGAGAGAGTACACATCTACATTCATCAGGGGTGCATACATGTTCGCTGGTTTTGTTAGTTGTCACTATCATTAGTGATAAGCGGTTACCGATGCCTTAAGTATCAGTATTGTGTAAACAAATACCTTATGTATTAGTCGCATTACCGCTTTTAACTGTATTGGGAGCGTGCTGTACTAGCAGTATAAGGTGCGAACTTATAATGCATATATTATATATAACGCTTACCACAAAGGTTCCCGGGGAAGGCAGAAGTACTATGTATGTTGTACCTGCCTAGTACATACTAATACTGAGGAACTTATAATGTATATTAGCCACCACGAGCTTTACGTTCACCGTAAAGCTCCAGAAACCAGAAGGAAGGCGCCCGCCATCTGTCACGTTGGCAACTAAAATATATGTATTTCCGACGGAAAGTGCATGTGTACTAATTGTAATTTTTGTATATATCCGTTAGTTAATCACATAAAACTGTCTTTCCAGTATCTTCTAGTTGAAGTTAAAATTTACCTGCAGTTCCCTACGGGTTCCTCCACGATATGTACAGTTACGGGATCACCCACATTAGGCTATGTTCTATGAAATTTTCAAGTAGATTTTGAACAATGTGCTTGATTTAGAAAGATTATTATTTCTATTGTTAAGGTAATCTTCAGGGCTTTAAGCACTTTAAGTTAAGCCAGTTTTCTTGTTAAAAAGATGAATGAAACCTAAGAAGTCATGAATAAAACACGTCCCTTAATCCTAATTATCTTTTTGAGCTTGATTTGGATGTTGTATTTTTTTTAGTGTGAAAGAGTAAATCATTCCATTGCTTAGTCTTAAGCTGTTTGATAATACAGTTCTCTTTAGACTTACAGCCTTAGCTACAGGCACATACACTTTTTGATTAAGTGAAGTCATCATCACTTTTGTATTAGTAATATTAACAGTAGGAAGGACGTATACCTCTCTTCAACTATATAATAATAGAATAATATAATATA
The DNA here is from genome assembly GCA_945859725.1 of Drepana falcataria. Classification (NCBI taxonomy): domain Eukaryota; kingdom Metazoa; phylum Arthropoda; class Insecta; order Lepidoptera; family Drepanidae; genus Drepana; species Drepana falcataria. The sequence continues at coordinate 10,964,893 of OX243935.1, forward strand.
ATAATATATCCTCACGCCTTCCCACAAGGGTCCCCGAAGGGGTAGGCAGAGGTGTATAGGTAATACCCACACACCCACTTTCCGCCAGAGGTATATTAGGTGCCAACGTGACAGATGGCGAGTCCATCGCCGTTACTCCAGCACGACTATACATACGCCTTTGAATTTCTTCTCAGACGTATGCAGGTTTCCTCTCGATGTTTTCCTTCACCGTTAAGCTCGTGGTGTGACTAATCACTGTACTTAAGTTCAGAAAAACTCATTGGTACAGTCGGGATTCGAACTTGCAACCTTTGCGTCGCAGGCAACTGCTCGAACCACTCGGCCACCACGGCTTTTAATTAATAATAGAAAATACCAGAATAATCTCATGTAATTAAAGTATTGTATTTAATCTACTGTAATGCGGAAATACATAATTAAAATATTATATAACGCAGTCGGAACAAGAACTTGTGTCGGAAATCGTATAATATAAACAACTAGCTGTCCCCCCAGCTTCGCCCGGGTGAAAAAGTTAGCTTAAACCGTTTACGCAGCGCACGCAACGGAAGCTCTCAAAAAGGAATATTTTTCCCGTTCTTGCAACATTTTTCATGTATGCTTCGCTCCTATTAGTCGTAGCGTGATGTTATATAGCCTAAAGCCTTCCTGGAGAAATGGACTATCCAACACAAAAATAATTTTTCGATTCCAACCAGTAGTTCCTGAGATTAGCGCGTTCAAACAAACAAACTCTTCAGCTTTATAATATTAAGTATAGAAGTATAGATAAGTAGTAGAGTGCCTGAGTGTATTTCCACAACCGTGTGTTTTCCACAATGTACTGCTCGCATATTGTTTTGTGTTTTAGTTGTACTCTCAGCAACACTGTGTAATAATAATAATAATAACCCTCTCTTTTGTTGCAGGTAAGCCGGAGGAAGTCTTTTGTTTCAAGTCTTTTCTACTTCTCCCCATTCCGTAACCCCTCGGCTTATTTAAACCGTTCGTCGAATTGTATTTATCGTAACCTGATCACGTGGCTCAGCAGATGCGAGATGTTTTAAATGCTGCGTGTACCTACCTATACGACACGACTGATTTATTTATATGTGAATGTTGTACATTAGTAATCGACAATTATGCCGATCTTGAGATCTATATGCGCCCGCGTCGTGTTATTAAATATTTTTTAAAGCGGTAACATTATTCAAAGTGACATTTTCAATGCCGTGGACATTTCTCGAAACTCAACATCCAAGGTAAGTTAATATTAATTCATTTTCATTACTCTTGTTACCAGTTGATTTTATTATGTTTAGCTTTGGAGTTCTGATGATTATGCAGAAGTCGCCTCTTTAACTTAGACTTTCTTTAAATACATCTACAAGTAACACATAGATAACTGGCGATTACCCGCGACTTCGTCCGCTAGAAATAACTTACTAATATTTGATGTTTTTGCAATAGAAAAAAAATAGTATAACGTATCTCCTTGTAATATATAATTACGAGCCGTTCAGCCGTCTGGTGAGAAAAAGATAATAAAGAAAGATAGATATTAAATTTAATACATATTGATAATAATCAGCGATGACAGCGAAATCAAATGGTATATTATATACGCTATGCTATAAATAGCTTCAGATTCCCTCGACTTATAATAGCCGAGCCAAAAAGTTTTCTTAGCGGTCCCCAATCAGGTCCAGCGAAGGTTAACCACTCGGTCCTACTCCCCGATCGCAATATGCAAATAAAATAGCGCCTTGAAAAACTTACAAAAGAACTTGTTTGTATTAAAATTCTAAAATAGATTACAGTTAAAGCCAGTTCAATGAGACAAATAGTATAATCTATACCTGAATGTATGGGTGGTCTTTCTAATACCGATCACTTAAGTCTTAGTCAAGGAAAACAATTGCTGGTCTTAGCAACTGCAGCAGAATTCAATGACTCCTTTCTGGAATCCAACGGCTTCAATTCCGTATGCAAATAGTATTTATTACTTTTGTGCATTTTTGTATTCAGAATGTGCAATTTTATTAGATATATTCGATGTGAATAATTTTCAGGTACCTCAAGAGACAAGGTCTGTCTTTTTTACCAATAAAAATAAATATAAAATAATAAAGTAAAATAAATCTAAAATAATTATCAAGGTATGAAATCACATTTATACGGGTGAAACAGCGGGGCACAACTAGTAAAAACAAAGAGCTACGAACAATATGATGGCGTCATACGACCGGATCAAAAGGATCATAGCTGTCTAATAAATTACCAGAAAGTATTTCCCGTTGGTTTCATTACAAAAAAATATACTGTAACATTTGAATGAAATTGGCGAATGGTTGAGTTTTTAGAAATTTCTGATACCTGCTACGATGTTAAATAAGATTTTAGAGTTCTGCTACTAAACGCGCAAGATTTATGACGTTACCTGACAACCCAAAAAGTTGCGCATACAAAAAACGCCTGAGAAAGTACTCACGCGCCGTGGGAAGCTTCGCACGGTGTTCGGGGAAGCGACTTGGCACACACGTCTTACATATAATTGTTCCATGCATTAAGTTCCTTTAGTTACAATACATTGCTGCACTCAGGATTCTGAGGACGAGATTGAGACGTGATCGGTTTATGGGTGGCTGGGTCGTGATGTGAAATGATAAATTATCTCGTTATTTTAATGAGTTTTGTGAAAATAAGCCAAACTCATGGTATAATTTTGAAAGGGAGTGTTAACTGTTGTTCTGCCTACCCCTTCGGAACCCTTGAAGGCGTGAGGATGTCACGGGAAAAGCAAACTCAATAAATAAGTTTCCCATGTCATCGTTCCCAGCTATATGATTATTCTATATTTAGTAAAAGCACATTTAGTTGAAGGAAGTAGAGTCCAATTAATTGATATTGATTTGCATATCTTATGTTGAGGTGATGTAATCCATGGGAACGGTTTGTACTTATACTATGTATATTGTTTGAAACACTTGACTCGTTTCGGATTATAATTGGAGTAACATTCTACGCTCCGCTCGTCGCGAACAATGCTTGAGGGCATTAAGGGAGAACTATATTAAGTTGTCATTGACTTAATAAGATCATTGTAGGCAATGTCAACACTTTATTATCGTAACCTCTGCTACCTACTGTTTGTGTTTGAAATGTCAGTGGTCTTGGTCTTAGTGGGAACAAATGTTTGAAAGTTTACATTTTGTAACAAATTTAATTTGAAGATGTTTATTGCTCAACCACGCCAGAACGACTGAACAGAGTAAAATGAAATTTGGCACAGAGATCGTTTATGAGCTAGATTAACGCATAGGATTTGGGTGAAAGAAATCAAATCTTACGGGAGTCCAACTGCAAGGCACGACTAGTCTTAAAAATCATAATATCAGGTTATAAAATTTGAAAACACAGATCAAGTAAAAAGTGTCTGTCTGAGGATTGGAGCGGAGACATTTGCATTGGAGAAGCAAATAGTAGGAGTTGCAATAGATCCGCCGACAACAGTCCAGATCTCTCGAGTGCGATGATGCAAATTTAAATAGGGTGACCTAACATGACGTAGAGCCGTCGGATCCTTTGTATTTGATCATTACAGTCGAGACAATCTAGCCCACGCAAGCGCCTATGCGTGAGAGAATTGGCAGTGTTAGGCGTAACTCACTAGTTGCCAGCTCGCGTGTTGGGGAATAATTGGCGGTATGTATGCGGAGTGAGAACTTAATATATTAGCTGATAAAATTCTTGCCATTCTCAGGAAACTTTCGTATACATTTACTTTGAACCTTGATTTAGATGAGATGAGAAATGTGGTTTCCTTAATTCTATAAAGTGTATTTTAGCTCTAACTTCATTGGAACATTTTACGTTATAGTTATTCCCTAGATCCATCTTGCATCATTTCGTTTTATTAGGAACACAGTCTCACTTAAAAAAAAAACATAAATTAAAAATAATGTACATTGTAATAGTTTCAGGTTCACAGATATAATCTTTTGCAATACTGTCACAATGATTGGGTATCACTCAGCACATTCCCACTGCAGCGATGTCAATTGGATAATTGCGTCCGTTGATTGATTAATTGATAGACTTTAATCGCTCTAATCGCCCACTTTACGAGCTTCGTACAACGGTCGAAAGACAAAAGAGTCATATGTATTCGCTTTTAGCCGCGCGTACTTAATACAATGTATATTTGGAACAAGTAATGAATGAAAACAATGATTGTCTAGTATCCTAAATATAATAGAGATGGGAGCAGATACGCGCGTGTATCGTACAAAAGTGCTAATGCAAACGACGGTTAAAGATGGCGGGCGTGTGACGTCACCGGTGCGTTTCCTTTCGAGTCGCCTTCACCTTGACATTTGAATCTGATTCTTGGACGTGTCGCCGCGCGGTGGTCGCTGATCCGCGACGCGCGTTGCATAATTACTACTATCCGAGACGCTCTCTATATCTCGCAATAATTTGGGTGCTTTTATCGCAGTTAATACGGCAGATGGGTACGTGTGTATCTATTGATTGCTTTATTGCACTTGCACCTGAATTTCCCAAGTCTGTTAAGTACTCCGTGAATGATGCGATTATGCTACTAGTGAGTAGTAGGTATTTTAGTGAGCAGTTGTTAAATTGGACCAAACAGGTACGGTTTCCGATGACATTTATGTAACTAAATAGAGATCTAATCAAATGTTATAGAGAAGCAGTGTTTGTTCGTTCGTTTTAAAGCGCTATTCTCAGAAACAAATTATTGATTTTAGAAAATATATTGGCATTAGATAGTTAATTGCTCTTGCTTGCTATTAAAGTGCTCCTTTTTCTACGTTTTATAAATGCCCACCTGGGCCTATGTGAATAAAAAATATTTTGATTTGATTTAATTTGATTTGAATTGAGGAAGGGAAATAAGCTACAGGAACATCAAATATATGAATTTAGCGCTAGTGAAGCCGCGGAACACAGTGATAATAATATATAATATAATAATAATTGAATTATGTATATACATCCAAACATGCCCTTAATTATATTGGAGTATGTCCCAAAAGTATACGACGAACAGACTCCTTCACACATTTGTAGGTATAGGCTTGAATAAAGCAAACGGTTGATAAAGATGAGAATATATTGCGTAAGCTCGCTAAAAATATGCACGTTACACTAAATGTGGTCGATATCTGTGACATTTGTAAACAGTGTTGCTATCGCGACCCTCTCTACGTTACTACTATCTAGTTATAAACAAAGATATTTATTAATAACTAGCTGTCCCGCCCAGCTTCGCTCGGGTGAAAAAGTTAAATTGCCCGTAGCACGATCGCAGCGCCACCTATTGGGTCCAATTGTAAATCTAAACCATTCTCGAATCTAGCTTAAGACACACAGAAACACACAGAAAGCTTAGCCCGGGTAAAAAGGTAAAATTCTTGAAACTCGATCGCAGCGCCACCTATCGGGTCCAATTTAATATAGCCTATGTTACTCGGGGATAATGTAGATTTCCAAAGGTGAAAGAATTTTTGAAATCGGTCCAGTAGTTTCGGAGCCTATTCATTGCAAACAAACAAATCTTTCCTCTTTATAATATTAGTATAGATTGATCATTACGTTTAACAGTAAGTACTTTGAAACATCCAGACATTACTTCCAATGTCTATATAGTCCATTTTATGTCTGATTTCTCTGATATCTCCGTACTTAAAGCATTAAACATGCAATAAAGAACAATTTTAATTTAGGTTTGTGTGAAATGAGTAAGAATGATAAGAGATGAACGACGTACAAAGAAACTGATGAATATGGAGAGTCTCCCAGTCAAACATTTATTATAACATCACGCAGAGTTCCTAAAGAAGTAGTAGGCAGAGTAGAGCGCCAGATTTTTCTAGACTTACCGACCTCTTTCGCTACATCTGCTTCTATCAGTCTCTTTATACTCGGATCTTCAGTATCATCTCCGCCGGTTCAGTGGTAGATATGTATGTAACATTTATTATATATAAGAACGGGATGTACCCTTTCTTGTCCTGTTAGGCTTAAGTTTTAGTAACGTTGAAAATATTATGCGTTTAGTTATATTTCTATTAGTTCTTTGTACTGTTTTTCGCCAACAAAAGGACAGACAAAGGCTTAAAACAATGTACTACTAACTCAATATGGTCTACGCATTCACCCGTATGGTATTCGATCGCTCAGCTATCAAGATTGTATCCAAGTCAATATAAACCAATACGAATCCGAATCGATACCTAAATACCTATATTGATCGAGGTCTATGACTTAATCATGATACTATCTTGATTGCACCAGTTCTGTTCGGTTGACGCAAGCTTGTCTATCTTATCGTAGCGCATAATCCTATTTTTGACATGACACTGACTGGGCGCTATCAATAGCTGCATGATTTATTAGGCATCTGATAATGTAGATTCACTTTTGCGTCAACAGTATTAAGTCGTATCTTATATACATACCTTTATGTCACCATGCGCAAGTCCCTGAGATAGGGAAATAGACTAGTTCCGTTTAGACTAACAGACTTATTTCGCTTCATCTACATTTATCAGTCTATTCATACATGCTCGCCGGCTTTGGGCACACTTGACGTTCCAATCCTCGAGTGTATGTTCGATCTAGGTAGTTGGCATGTGGTTTTCATCTGCCAGTTACGGACATATCTAGTCTTATTATGTACTATCACGAAATCTTTTTGTTCTTTAGCCATTTTTGCTCGATCCATCCATCCTATAAATAAATGAAAACATCATGTAAAAACAAAACACTATTTCTTGTTGTTCTATTAATAAGCTCGTTAACGATGAATGAGTAGTTGGCGTTGCACATATTATGCCGTTGCAATAACAAATTATTCATCAAATTGATAATCAGTGTGATGTGTAAGCCTTGTGGCAAATACGTAGATGTACATTGAAGCATACGATAATAGCCTGAAGCGCGATGATTTTCAATATTAATAATATGTATATCAAATGTAGTGCGTGCTTCATGAGTGTAACGATAACGGTGCGCTGAGCTCAACAAACAACTGATAAGCCCATATCCGCGCTATCGCTATCAACCGCTGATACCAGTCGACATCCATTTACTTACACGCCTCGATATAACAGGATTCATTGTGACGATACTATAGGTAACTTTGAGCCTTCGATGCCATATGCTTTATATCACAGATGCTTTTTTTTACTAGATTTTTTCCAACACATTTTGGTTGAGGCGTAGGAGATATGTAGGTGTAATGAGAGCTGGTGCTCTACTCCCTCTGCCTACCCCGTGAAGGAGTCGGCGTGAGATAATTTTCAATTAGAACAGAACTATAATCTATTGTCCTTTAGTAATCGGAAAAGTTTGAACACCGTAGTCCAAGGAACTACTAACAGAATTAAGTATTTTTTTATATTAGGTATGATTTAAGGGAGCCGAGTAGTAATTTAATAGAGAAATCTTGTATCTCATATTAACTTCATATGTACTTTTTATATCTAAAAAATAAGCATTGTTACTAAGAGATACTGTTATTCCGTTTTTGGTGTTTTGCCTCACTAGCCAATAAGTTATGATGCAACTATTTCTAGCATTAGAAAATCTCATTTTAATGATATACTGATAACCGTTTGCAAGTTGATATCGGACAGTAGAATACGGTAACTATGCACCAACAATACTGCAATCACCAAATTGTATCATAACTTAGACTACTGTTAAAGAACAAAATGTTTGTATAAAATCTAGAACTCCTTGCCTCGCTTATACAGTAAACTAGTTCTGAATATTGTCATTCCAAACCATATTGTGGCCAATGATACTTATACGATCAAGCGTATCAGAATATATATTTGTGACGTCACCATTTAAGTTATATTTTAAGACAAGGTCAACTATTAGCATCTGTGCTACAAGTGTGCTAGGTCATGCATTCTATTAAGTACTATATAAGCAGTGTATTATAAGTTTTGATATATGATCAACTAGCTTATGCCCGCGGCTTCGTCCGCGTGGAGTGCGAAAAAGTAGCTTATGTATTTTCTTGCTAGAATCGGTTCAGCCGCTATGCCGTGAAAGAGTATCATACTTTATAATATTAGAACTTTGCATTTTCGGGATGAAAAAAAAGTTGCCTGTGTCCTATTCCTACGTATAAGCCATCACGATTTCAACTTTCAGCCAAATCGGTTCAGCCGTTTTGCCGTGAAAGAACCGCAAACATCCAAACTTACAAACTTTCACATTTATAATATTAGTAAGATAAGATTTTCAAATGACATCCAGTAGGGTCATGTCTTGCGATAATTCCTTATTTCTTTTATTCCACCAATGTGGCAAGTAATCCCACGGCCCGCCTGATGGTAAGCTGTTACCACTGCCTATGGACGCTTGGGACGCAACATCAACGGTAACGCTCGTGTCTTGACACTGCAGGAATTATTTGAAGAACTTCAAAGTGGAGTTTATTCCACAGCCTGAGCGTTAGCGGAAGGGATTCATTTGAAACTACGCAGTTTTTGGTTTCAAGCTTAAATTCCTCGTCGATGGCGAGAGGTGCGGTGGTTTGTTTGGTGGTTTAACGTACGGGCTTTAATGAACGTTAATGAAAGTTATTAACAACTCTTTTCACTCTGTTTATATATGTCATTGTAGGCTTATAGCAACATGTAACCGTACTAGCTACGATGCAATAGTTTCGTCATGAAAGTGCGTATCATCGTAGTTGGTTATCATCTCCAAAAACGTTATCTCGCGCAGAGGTCGACTTCGTTTACAAATAACAATTATGTTATTATTCCATTTTTAGTATTTACCATAATAATTGATGATAAGAACTGAAAACATTGCAATTTAAACCGTTATCAATGCGAGTAGCGAGTTAATTGGGTGACCTCTCGTTTGTGGTATCGATAGCCAGCGTTCGCATAACTTCTATGTAAATATTCAAGCCGGACACGTCCGCCTTGATAAAACGTAATGTCGTATTAATACAACAATATGTTACGTGTGCAAAGAATTTTATTGACGCTATAATATTCATTGTATCTGTCCATATCAGTGTTTGCTTCGTCTTCTCTGAATTTAACCATTTTGATGAATAAGACCAGCTTATAAAGTAAATCTCTAACAATCACGGATGCAAATTGTAATTCTATGATCTTCTATGGTTCGTCTACTTCATGCCTTGTATCTTTAATCGTTAATATCTATCAGTAATTTTATCGTAGCATACTTTCGCGCGAAATGTTTGAATAGTTAACATTGCTTGTAATTCTATCTCTGGTATAAACCCAAACTTTCAAAAATTCCACGTTTCATTATGATAAGTGCGACGTAATTTTCAGCCTACTTTTATAGATGGCGTTTTTTTGACTTCCGTTTCCGATTAATCGAGTTACCTAATTTATTTATTTATTTACATAATTAAAATGGCATAAACATACCAATTACATTAATTAGGATAAAATTAATCAACAACACAATCATATTATACTACAAAAATAAAATAAAAATATACACAATTACGTCACTGTCATGCATCCCGCTCGCAAAACTAGTGTAATAGTGGCGTTACCCAAGACCATTCAAAAGTCTGCTTCTAATACTTGATTGTATGATTCCAAAACCTGCTTAATCCGGCTTATGTTGAGTATGTAAGCCTTCTGTTGTAGTAGGTACAGTATGAATACATCGCAGTGGAAAGTTCCCTTGCTCAGCCGGGTATGTGATAGCGCTTATCTACCACGCGAGCTCGACGTGCTCCCTGCCGTCCAACCGTCACTTGTTGCCCACTTACAATATTACGATCGGCTGCATCAATCCTTAACTGTCCTTAACGGTGGCTTTGATCGACTGTAATATTTTTTTCACTTATCTTTATACCTTACTTGCATAACATTTTTACATAATATTTTTTCAGCCGTGGTGGCCGAGTGGTTCGAGCAGTTGCCTGCGACACAAAGATCGCAAGTTCGAATCCCGACTGTACCAATGAGTTTTTCTGAACTTAAGTACAGTGATTAGTCACACCACGAGCTTTACGGTGAAGGTAAACATCGAGAGGAAACCTGCATACGTTTGAGAAGAAATTCAAAGGCGTATGTATAGTCGTGCTTGAGTAACGGCGATGGACTCGCCATCTGTCACGTTGGCACCAAATATACCTCTGGCGGAAAGTGGGTGTGTGGGTATTTATTACCTATACACCTCTGCCTACCCCTTCGGGGACCCTTGTGGGAAGGCGTGAGGATATATTATTTTTTATTATTTATTTTTTCAGCAATCTTGCATACACTCCATCACGCCAATCCCATCATTCTTTGTACGGTGACGACGATTAGGTTTGTTAGTCTTTGAATATAAAAGTTATATACTGTTAGTAAAGTATTAGAATGTTAGATATATAGTTACTGTTAGAATAATATGAACTAGCTGTTCTGTATCAACTTATAATGGCACGCTCGCAAGATCTAAGAACTAGTTATACCAATATGATTACTTATTCTTTGACCCTGCATAAATGTTCAACGACGCCGCAAACATTGGAGCCCAGCCTTATAAGAGCTTATAAGTTACACACTCATATGAATAGCATATATACAAATAGCCTATAACCGTTTTCGAACAGTCGCCTGTAACGCTAAGGTACCAAGTTAGATTTCCGACGGTAACAGTGCGTTTTTCTGAAGCTAGTACCTACTGTGATTTATTCAAACCACGAGCTTTACAGTGAAAGAAAACATAGAGAGGAAATCTGTTTAGGAAGAAATTTAAAGGCGTATGTATTTAAGCGAAAGTGGTATCTAAGTCTAGAGATAACTGTTGCTTTACTCTCTCTACCTACCCTGTGAGGGATTAGGCGTGATGGTATGTATGTATGTATCGAGAAACATCGATGGACATCTGACACTGGCACCTGAAATATACCTCCGAGGAAAAGTGGGTTTGTGGGTAATACCTACACGCTTTTTTTTTTTGCCTTACTTTCGTCAGGAATCCTTGTGCCACGCCTACCAATGCTTCTTCTTTAAGTTCTTCTCCTCAAAATAAATAAAAAAATATATGAATGTAATCAAAACAAAACACGACACTAATAAAAGGTTACGTTATTTCAAATGCGTATAGTCGTCTGCAGAGGCCGGAGTGACCAATATAGTAGTACCAGTTCGAGCGGAAAGTTTTGAAGTGCCCAACCCGTTTCTTGTCTCCATAATGTCGCCTACTTATGTATAAATAAGCAATATTTTATACTGAACTAGCTGCTGTGCGTGACTTTGTCCGAGTTGAATATAGTTTTAAATGCCCGTTACTTCGTCTGCCTAGAATGTGTACTTAGAAATCATTCCATTTCCATCATTCGTGCCTCATTGAAATTTCATCCCTAATACCCTCTCCCTTGAAGTATTATTGGAGACTCCACGGTCCCATCTATCTCTATACCAAAATGCAGTCAAAATTAGTTTAAGCGTGAAAACGTAGTAAACCAACAGACAGACTTACTTTACCATCAATAATACATATTAGTAGTATGGGTTGTGTTGTCGACGCTCGAATATGATTATGTATTGTATGCGAAGGCGTAGGTATAAACAAAACAATATTTACGTTTGAGTCAATACCAACGTTGGAGTTTCTTCGAAAAAGGCGTGCATAGTAACAAGCCAACAGTATTTATTGTACTGTTGCTTAGGATCTGTAACAAAGGACCCTAAATAATATCTCTCCAGCTAAAAGCGGCTGTAGTCCGCCTTTGCCTACAGACTGCTTCACACTGCCAATCAAAAATATGTGAATTTTCACGACACATCACAACATTGGGTCTAGACAAATCGTTTACTTTTAGCGTTCACGCTATCCGCTTTCTATAATTTGTATGGCTAAGACATTAGGTACGGAGTATGAGCAGCGGAGTATGAGTTGATGCATACTAAACAATACGGCTTCACAAAGGGTCGCTCGACTACTGATGCAGGTGTCGAACTTATTAGGAAAATTCTAGAGGCTTGGGAGGATTCAAAGGATGCTTTAGGTGTTTTTTGTGATCTATCCAAAGCCTTCGATTGTGTGCATCACGAAACATTGATCAGGAAGTTAGACCACTATGGTATAAGGAATTTAGCTCTTAACCTTATATCATCTTACTTAAGTAAACGAGTACAAAAAGTGTGTATACGTGGGGAACTATCTCGGGGGTGCCCAGTAGCTATGGGCGTTCCACAGGGTTCGATTCTCGGTCCATTTCTTTTTCTTATCTATATCAATGACCTACCTCACCTGGTAAATGATAAACATGATATTGTATTATTTGCTGATGATACATCTTTACTATTTAATATATCTTTATAATTTAATTTAAATAGACCGACAGAAAGAAAACTTTGACGATGTAAATAATGCTCTCTCTGACGTGGTTCATTGGTTTAGTGCAAATAATTTGGTACTTAATGCTAAGAAAACGAAATGTATTAAATTTACAATGCCTAATGTGAAAAAGGTTTTAAATACCCCTATAGTTATAAATACCGAGAAGTTGGATCTTGTGGATTCAACAGTCTTCCTTGGAGTCACATTGGATCACAAATTGCAATGGGGCCCCCACATTAATGGATTGGCGAATAGACTCAGCTCTGCAGCATTCGCGGTAAGAAAAATCAGACGCTTGACTGATATCAATACAGCCCGTTTAGTTTATTTCGGCTATTTTCATAGTGTCATGTCTTACAGCATTCTTTTATGGGGTAATGCTGCAGACATTGGATCTATTTTTGTGCTGCAGAAGCGGGCTATTCGTGCAATTTATAGCCTTAAACCTCGGGATTCTCTCAGAGAATTATTCAAGGAAATTGACATATTGACCGTACCATGTCAATACATATTCCAAAATTTGTTATATGTTAGAAAGAATATTGTAAAATTTAAGAAAAATAGCGACTTGCATACTGTGAATACACGGAACAAAGATAAACTCCATGTTCCTACAGCTAGATTACACAAAACTAGGAACTCATTTGTCGGGCAAGGTATACGCTTTTTTAATAAGCTACCTCGGAAAATAATTGAATTACCTTTTGTAGAATTTAAAGCTGTCGTTAAAAGTAAATTAATTCAAAAGGCTTATTATAAAACATCAGATTATTTTAATGATGGCCATGCATGGCAATGAATTGCTCCTCTTATACAAAGTTTATATATGTAAATTTAATCTTTCCTACCCCTACGTAAAAGGGAACAAATGTTAAAAAAGCAAACCGGGGAGTTTGTTTCGCCGTTTCTTCTCCTGGCAGGTATTTTTTCTTGGAAACGGTGGTAACTTTAGTTTATATTAAATATGTGACGTTCAATAAGTGTTCCCTGTGTCCCTTACGTTGAATAAAATATTTTGATTTTGATTTTGATTTTGGATAAAGTTGTCAGCAATTTATAGATGTCGAGTAGCGTGCTGCAGTAGGACTGCTGGCAGATGCTGGATGCGGCAAGCTGAAGGCGGCGCTATGGCGCTCATTAGGGGAGGCCTATGTCCACCCGTGGACTAGAGTGGGCTGATGATGATGATGATGATGATGATGATGATGATGATGATGATGAGTAGCGTGAGCGTAAGAGAAAAATAATTTGTCTCGAGCCGCAGCTTCGTGGCGGCAAACGGTCCATCTAAACCGATTAGTTTACTTATGAAGGTGAGTCAGGTTCACTGAGTGCTATAAGAGGCTGGCATTATATCACCTTGTTATGTAATGTATGTATATATGTACACAATACAATTTATAGATTAATCGTTGGTAGAATGTTCCATACGTTGAGTGTTAGATAAGATTTTAATTAAAATTATCTTTTTTTAATCCTGCTGAGTAATTGGAACGTCGCATATTCTATTGTGTTGACTGATTTAATATTATCACCGTCATCGTCATATCATCACGCCGAGTCCCTAGCGGGGTAGGCAGAGAGAATAGAGCACCAGTGCCTTACGAAACTTAGATTTAGAAAAGTTTTGTATATGTATGACCAAATAAGTATTATATTTACCGTACCGTAAGTTTAACATTTAATGTAAGTAAAATGAATCCTCTGAAGCAGAGTGGGACACTGGTGACCTGTACTACTGGTATTGTATACCTATCTCAGTCTAAGTGCTAAACTGAACATACTTTGACGACCGTCTGGTCTAGTGGCTAGAGCTCCTGACTGCGAAATCTATATAAGTAAATATATCGTTGTCTAGTTACCATAACACAACCTTTGCTTAACTTGGGACTACGACAAATTGTGTGGAATTGTCAAAAAAAAAAGTTATGTGTGAGAAAATAAAGAATTTATTTTTATTATTATATAATTGACCCCCAACATGTGGTATCCATGTGGTTTTGAATGCTACTAGTATTCCACCGAGGTTGTGTGAACAATGAATATGTATGTAGCGATGACACATGCCTTATGTACACATCACATGTCCGATGTTTGCACTGAAGTCATCAATCAGCTATTGTTTATCACAAAATTTCAGAGTTCATTGACGTGCTCTCGTCTAAACGTATGAACGCTCCCTTCCTCACCCAGGAATACATACATCCATGTACACAGTCTTGGCTTATTTCGTCACTAGATTGTCTTGTGACGTTTCACGTGGTGGCGTCCTTTGTCTCCGACAGACAAACAGAGTGAGACTAATCTGTGACATGTAGTGTTTGCCTCCAGATATTACCTGAGGCTGTAAACAGAGAGTAGACTGAATCATTAGACCAACTACTTTTGCTATGGGATGTCATACACAGGAGACAAAAGAACTTTAACTTTAGTTCACCCGAGTTCGACATATCGCGCGATTCCAGAAACCGTTATCTTCTGTATGCCAACAGCACTTCACGTTTTCCTTTAGGATGTGTGTATTTGTACTAGCTAGAACGCGACGGCTCGCTTATCGCTATTTACATGGATTTGCACCAGCTGCGTATAACGTCGTAACAAAATATTTCTTTGAACATCAAGGCGGAAGTAGGATTATCTGTTAGCACTGTTATATTTATTTGCAATGTGTTGATGTTATTATAAGGTGGTAAATGATTTGCTGAGTACGCCACTCCACAATGTTGCAAATCGACTTACCATTGTATGAGTTACTTGGTCTTGCTCTATACGTATTGAACATCATTAGGTGGAATTTGTGTGGTGTATTTCAGGCCGGAGGAAATTCACTCTTTTGTATTTTTAACCGTGTCGGCAGCCAGTAATCCGATTGCATTTATTTCGAATGCATCGCTACATATCGAGAACTCGAACTGTAAGAATGCTGTGGAGTCCTCTTAACAATATATATAGATTGCATATATATATCTGTAGGGTACCCGCCTGGGGGAGTACTTCCAAGTTACTGATGGCAAATGAAGCTGCTCCTGGGATGGCTACACTCCTTTCATCCCTTTGTCTGCCATAAAAACGGTTCCCAGTGAAGGTATATGATACTATGAGAAGCGAGGCCCAGGGTTCGTTCTCCAACCGGACTAGATATATAACTATATTACCGGTGAAGTAGCAGTCACGACTCTGCTATTATTGGTTATCGCAAAGATAGTTTCCTACCGCGAACGTTCAGACTGCGGTAGGAAAGAGAGTGCAGCATAGAGTTCTTCAACAAGGATGTGATGCAGGGTCGAAAACGCGCGAATGATACCCCTGGTTTTTCGAGGCCCCTTAGACGGCGGTTATCGCTTATCATCGAGCATTATTCTGTATGCAAGACAAAGCTTTTTACTGAGTAGGTACATATGCTATTAGTAAGGAAATAACATGCGAGTGTTTGTGTGACTGTGCTATCTCTGTAAATCACGTGTATCGTACATTATGATAAGGTGTGTATACGCTTACGCCGCAAGGCCCCGATGTGTCTATCGTACTTTTGTTAGCATCGGCCACATCCTAATGTCCTCAAATGGTACAGTTTTTACCCGGAATCCTAAGTTAAATGGGGTCTATCGCTTACATTATACGATTCTTGAAAGCATTTCAGCTTATATTGGTCTATCATTGTATTCATGAATTCCTTCTCAAAAGTTACGTTCGTAGGTTCCTGCGAACTTGGTAACTACGAAGGTAAAACTTGTAGTGTGACTAATCACTGTACTTAAGTTCAGAAAAAAATCATTGGTATAGTCGGGATTCGAACTTGTAATGTTTGTGTTGCAGGGTCGAACCAACGGCTCATTTTCTTATATTTATATTTTTATAGCTCTTAGCGTATTTACTTGGAATTAGATTTAATGGATTGTCCTTTTCTATTGAACTCGTTCAAAAACGCAAATGCTGACGTAATCTGATGGTGACAACCAAGTAATGTATTCGAAGCTCCTCATTCTTCAGAGACTTATTCGTTCCTTATATTGATAGTACAGCTGATGACAGACAATACGTTACCAGATAATATTCTATCTATTATCATTAAGCTTCGCAAGGAGAGCCGATGCGAGGGAACAAGCGCGAGCTCTTTCTAGACTTACAGACCAGTAGTTTTAGGGTCGGCAATGCGCGAGTGATACCCCTTGAGTTGCATGCGTCTATAGGTGGCGGTAACCGCTTACCATCAAGCGGACCGCATGTTTTTTTGCCACCCAAATGGTATAGATAATGGTAAAAAATACAACTTACAGGCTAAATACAATATTGTAATAAGCATAGGTATTGGCAGAGGTTGTTGGCATTATGTTATTCTCGCATGAGCAAATTATAATAATCCTAATTGCAATAAGGAAAATGTATCCTTATCGTGTACACTGGTCTCAATATGCTGTGCAGCAGTGGTGCTGCGTAATAAGTCATCATTTTAGTCACAGAGTTCTAGGGAAAAGTTTGAGTTATTTCCCGTCCGCTGGAGCAAACAGGCAAACCGCAACACACTAATCAACCTATAAACAATGAACATTACTAGCTGCATACCTATATTTATATTGTATACTTCGAAAAACAAGCAGTCATTGTAAGTAAACGAGGAACTGAGTAACTCCAGACATCATCACTTTATCCGCGCGAGAGGATCAAGTTAGGAGGATAGAGTTCTTCACGTAACACATTCCTAACTGACCGACACACACTCTTCACGCCTTCCTTCTAGGTTCCCCGAAGGTGTAGAAGTGTAACAAAACAGTTTTTTCCGCCTGAAATACATTTTGGTTCCAACGTGACGGAGTTGACGCGACGGACGTGACGGAGGCGAGTTCATTGCTGTTTATCAAGCACTATACATACGTCTTTGAATTTCTTCCCAAACGTTTATAGGTTCCTCTCGATGTCTTCCATTATCGCAAAGCTCGCGGTGACTGTAGTCACTCACTGTATATAAATAAATTCTAAGTAATTGTTCTTAAGTTACTTTTTACAGATTAAAGGTTCGTTATCCTTATTCAAAATATTATCAAATAAGCGTAAAGCGACAATCCCAAAAATTCGCATTTTTAATTTTAGTATAATATCTTTGTTTTTCACCGTTATCGTACTAGGAAATAATACACTAAATGAACACACATCAAGGATGTAGGCAGCTGAGACGGCGTGGTGATTGGTCCCATGAACTTAAAGTTGCCTGATCAAAGTGGTCTGTAACTTTTTAAAGTTTCTTTGGAAATTCCCAACAGAGTCAGCTCATACACGTAGAGAGATATCGCTCGCAGAAATATTATTGGTACTTTGTTGGGCGAGTATAACTGCCAGGTTGTATGCCCTGGGGCGAGTCACCGGGAATTGGGCCAAGGATCTCGTGACCCGGCCCCTTAGGATATTGATCCCGTACGGCCGCAGATGCTGACACCACTTGTGCATAGAGATAGCTATCAAACGAGTTTACATTTAATTACAAGGGTTCAGTCAGTTACAAATGTATGGTGCCTGTTATCTCTTTTTCATACGCACTACTGTTTAAGTTCAGCAAACCCACTAGTCATTAGTTCAATCTTGCAAACGGCTCTTCCTGTATGCATTAAAATAGTAACGTCTGAAGGGGTGGGGCAAGGTGGGGGGGCTGCCACACCCGTCAGGTATCATCGCTAAACAGAAATGTCAACATTAAATAGATCAACAGGTAGAGTTCTCGGGCCCCGCGTTTCTAATAGGCCACTGGGCCAAGGATGTATCTCGGGCTTTATGCAGCGCCTGTATAGATCACCTATAAGTACAGGTTAAGGTAATGTTAAATGAGGGATGTTGTATAAGCCTAAGGAGTATATATAAGATACGTACGTATATGGAAGGCTTGAAGCTAAGCGCAACATTAGCCAGAGATATATATTTAGGTAGGTGTGCTGGAGAAACGGCGATGGACTCGCCATCTGTCACGTTGGCACCTAATATACCTCTGGCGGAAAGTGGGTGCGTGGGTATTACCTATACACCTCTGCCTACCCCTTCGGGTACCCTTGTGGGAAGGCGTGAGGATATATTATTTTATTATATTATTATATATTTAGGTGAAGGTTGCAGATGCGAGTCCGTCTCCGTATCTCGAGTACGACAATGGAAAAGAGTTTTTATTACTTCTCAAACGTATGCAGGCTTCTTCGCCGTACATCTCGTGGTGTAAGTATATACTGAAATATTGAAGTGAAATAATTCATTGGACTACTACAGTCGGAATTCGAATTTACAACCTTTGTGGCGAACGTGACTGGTCGACCATTCCACCATCAGGGCTCTTTGTTAGTAGGATACTGAAGATAGGCGACTGAGATTATCATAGGCGTCTACTCATATTGCCCTGGACCAACTAAACTCTCGGGTAATATTGGGTAATTCAGGAAAGTTTAACAATGCTTTAGTCATGTGCATGCAGCTAGGAATGCATATTTATAAACGCAAATCGATCCGCAAATAGGATACATTATCCTTTACACTGACCACATGGATTTTACAATGGAATTGGTATTTACCTACAGATAATTTAGGTTATATGAATGAGTTGTACACATGCGCAACACACATGAACTTATTGTTCTAAAAGGATTTTTAATGACGCGCGAATAATGTATTTGACGCCACGATTAGAAATAAATATTATTTAAAGCACTAAGGAATCCACAGTAAACAGCTAGGACCTCGATCAAGCATTCCAGCAGTCAAAGGGAACGGATGACATGCTAATTATATATATATGTACATAAACTTATAATAAAATGCGAATATGTCTGTCCGTCCAATGCTTATTGACGTGTAGGTTGTTGAAAAGATAAATTTCGGTATGTTATTTAATACTAGCTGTCCCGCCCAGCTTCGCCCGGGTGAAAAAGTAAAAAAAAAGTTGAGTTTTATAAAATCCGTTATTAGCTGACCTCTACACCGCCTAAGGAATACTCCTACCAAATTTCAAGTCAATCGGCCTTATAGTTCCTGAGATTTCTTGATGAGTGAGTTCACAAATGGGGTCTCCTATATATATATATAAATACATAAGGTAGATTTTGGATTTAAGGAACAGATGTAGTATTTTTTTATATTTTCATATATGTATATCTTTACGCCTACGGACAAGGGGTAGACAGGTGGCGAGTGGGTGTGTAGGTAGTATCAACACACCCACTTTCCGCCAAAGAATCTGATGATCTGATGATCTGAATCAAAAATATCCGTTAGAAGTTTGAGGTAAATTATGTAGCCTGGATGTCCGGGTCACGGTAAATGGGGCCAAGGATCCCCCGCCTGCAGCCGATATTGATCCTGGGCCCACTTTCTGGAGAGGTGGCCGTGGATATTGGATAATTAGATAAATATATAATTGATACAGATATTAGAAGCCGTGGGCCGAGTGGTTCGAGTAGTTGCCTGCGACACAAAGATCGCAAGTTCGAAATTTTAAATACCGAATACAGAAAAACTCATTTGTACAGTCAATGAGTTTTAATGAACTTTAGTGCTGTGATTAGTCAAACCACGAGCTTAATGGTGTAGAAAAACATCGAGAAGAAACCTGTCTGAGAAGCAATTCAAAGGCGTATGTATAGTTGTGCTTGAGTCACGTTGGCACCTAACAATATATCTCTGGCGGAAAGTGGGTGTGTTGGTACTACGTATACACCTCTGCCTAACTCTTCGGGGACCCTTGTGGGAAGGCGTGAGGATTTCCGTTCAAAAATGTTTTGATGATGTGCTGTTGCTCAAATGTTCTAACAAGTAAGTCTCAAAGTAATATTCTCTAACGTAATATTCTCAATTCCCATATCAACTTTTTATTTAAGTCCTTTATGATGGTTCAAGTTTTATGAACGTAGATATGGCGACTCCAACGCCGGTAGTCAAGCACGACTATATGTATCCTTGCATTTCTTCTCTAACGTTTCGTTTCAACGTTTTCCTTTTCCGTAATGCTTATTGTGGTGTGACTAATCACTACACTTAAGTTCAGAAAAACTCATTGGTACAGTCGGGATACGAACTTGCAATCTTTGTGTCGCAGGCGACTATTCAAACCACTCAGCCACTACGGCTCTAAAGTGTGAAGTCATCTTTGAACATTATGAAATGTATAGATATGCCATCCACGAAGACGCGCCCCACCAATTTCTACTCAAGGGGTATGACCCGAGTCTGTTAATTGTAGTGTGCGTGTGCACTCAAAGGTACTCAGTGTGTAGTGAAAATACTCAAATATTAGTGGAAGGCTTAACAGTTACACTATAAACTATGCGGAAGTATAGTAGGGCGCGTCTTCATGGATGGCGGTATATATATATATGCCCTTACATATCGGCCGCGCATGTTGCCAAAGGCAAGGGTGGTGGACCCCCGGAGGTATTGATCTGTGCACGACGCTCGGTGCATTGTGTGCAGAAATGGCGCGGGCAGATCCGTTCTAACGTTTATGACGATGGCTACGAATGTGTTTTTCTGAACTTAAGTAATACGCACACCACATATGTAATTTATTATGAACATAGCATTGACAGCTATTTTTGGTATATATCCTGAGGCATGAATACATATTTATATGTATAATTTATGCGATTATGTACAATATTTACTTACTGACCTATCGCACCACCAGGTTACTTTCAATCTATTACGTACATACACATCATCACGCGGAGTTCCTCCCAGAGTAGTCTGACAGAGTAGAGTGACAGTTGTGTTTGGACTTACAGACCTTTTATTATTATTGTATATATTATGCCATAAGCAATGGGGTGCTGTAAAATGAATTTAAAATATCTATTGCTTTCGGCGGCGTGGAGTTAGATTTTGTATAATATTCAATGCGAAATTGCTTAGCGCCAGTTCGGTGTTATTCATAATTCAGTAGGTGTCACGTAGTTGGCTGTCCGGGGCGTATCGACCGCCGGTGAAGGGCTGGGCGTGCGCATGCGCCGCGCCGGGTCGATACCGGCGCAGATTATACGTCACCCCGCCCGCGGTGCATCGTCTGAGGTAAACGACTCGTTAACGTTATGATAGGTCTAATGCGTATTGTAAACATATTATATATATCGCACTACGCGGGTTCAAAGGAGTTTCTTTCCGCGAACGATCAGGTCTCGGAATAAACTCCCCGTTTAGGACTATAGAGATTCCAGAATTTCTTCAAAAGATTCCTGCAGGGTCGGCAACGCTCGAGCCATACCCCTGGTGTTGCAAGCGTCCATAACCGCTGACCATCAGGCGGACCATAGAAGTGGCATACACATAAGTATTTATGTGTATTATCTCGCCGAGTCCCACACGGTGTAGGCGGAGACAGAAATGCCCCAATACTCTCTAGTGTTATAGACTTTTGCTTTATCCACATTCATTAGTCTCTTTTAATATGCTTGGCGGTTCCCATCCTTAAGTTTTTGATTGGAGCTAGTAGTTTAAAGGTGGTCTTCCTCTGCTTCTTCTTCCACACACTTTCGCATTGTATATCTGTTTAATAAATTTTAAATCACTCATTCTTTCTATATGTTAAAACCAACGTAACATGCCATTCTTCAGCTTCATAAAGATCTTCTCTTATCGCAAATTGTAATTATAACACAGTTACACAATTCCAAATCTTAAATTTTTCATCTACTGGATTGATCTTACCAAGTCGAAGTCACTTGCGTTTTCTCCATTATTTATCATTTCCATGTGTTTGGGTTTATTTGGACGATGTAATCGTTTAGATACATGCTTTCTAAGTAATTTTGTTTCCTTAAACTAATCGCTACATTATTTAATAGGGCTTAGTTAATCATACGTTGATTGCGCGTCTGTTGCGTAGTTAAGTCTAACTGCTGACATTAGGGTTACATGTGTGGTGATACAGGATGAACTGAAACCGCTGAAGTGATCTTGATAGTATCCCACAAGGGCGGAGGGGGCGTAGAGGTGTGTAAGTAATACGCCAGATATATTTTAGGTGCCAACGCACAGATGACGAGTCCGTCGCTGTTACTCAAGTATGACTGCATGTATACAATTGGTGCGCGTGGTTCACGCCCGTAAATTCAATTTTTGACGGTTAAAATTTATCCTATGTGCAAATTCAGCTAATAAACGTTCTCTGTACCAAATTTCATACATGGAGAAGTTTGCGAGTTGAGAAACAAACATCCTAACTACTTTCGCATTTATTCTATTAGCAGGATAGTAGATTGAGACAAAGAAAACTGTTTAACACCGATTCAAGACAAAATCCATTTTCCGCAGCTATGTTACTGCCATACATCGGATAGCGTGTACGCTAACAGAGAAGGATTATGTCTAGAGGCTCTGTTCTGGTGTAAATGGACGCTTAAAGCCCTGCACTGCGTGATGGTGGAACAAAGCCAACGCCTAAGGGAGCGGTCGATACCCGAGCCAGCCGGCTAATGGCGTGCTGTAATGCTCAGGTCTCGGGGTGCGGGGTGTGACGTCACGAATCGATGCCCCGTCGCGTTACATGGTGATGTAACGTATATCGTGGGGTTGTTGTATCGTGACTCATATAACTGGTCTGTTTTCAAGGGAATTATAGTGGTGAAATAAATTTGGCATGTCATGTATTTGGTAACATAGGGAAATCAATATTATCCTTGAGTGTAAAATTTTTTCATAAGCTTAAGCCTCCAGTTGGCTTTTCTTCAATTGAATGTTCATGTATAATTGAAAAATAGCACAAGTTCGCCTTTTAACGGTAACATAAGATCCACTTTTTTCGGAGACATTTAGGTATTAACATCTAAGAACGACTAATGGTCGGATTTGGATGAAATTTGGCACAGAGATAGATTATCCGCTGGATTAACACAGAATATGTTTTTTTCGAGAAAAAATAATTAAATTTTAATTACATTTTTACGCGGGTGAAACCACGAGAAACCTCTTGTTAATACATATACCCAATAAGTCGATTCTACGTCCTTTCCGAAATGGGAGCTTGGAAAAGCACCACCTCATATACCTATAATGAGTATAATAGCTTGGATAACGAAGGTCAAGCCTACGGTCGTGAACACCATCAATCCTTATTAGGCAATATCCAAGATTGTTGTGGCATAGTCCGTGAAAGTATAAGCTTGCTTACCATCTTCTTGGGTTTATGTTTAGATAAAAGAATTACTCCGTTAGTGAGGCGAAATACAGAGACCCTCGTGGCACACTGGGAACTACAACAATAATGTTCAAAATCAATCCAGTGGACTAATTCTTACAAACTTTACCTATATAATACAAGTTTGGATAGATGAATATTAAAATATTATGCTCTCAGACGATAGATGATGTTCTACACACTTCATTTATTTATTAATTTGAAATAACTAGAACGGCAAGTACCAATTACACTAATTATTACATGATTATACACAATTAAAAAATGCATATACAAACAAACCAACCATAGGCCATTTCCCGCAGTACCTCAGACATTCGCGCAATAATCCTACGCTTGTGTGGTAAAACACATAGCATAGTCATAGTGTAATGAACACCGATGTTTTCTTTTGTGCTTTCATCGCGAAGCTCCCCAATCGGCCGCTCGTTAATACGTGCACAGAACGTAAATAAACACTGACACGTGTTTATAGGTGCGGGCTGGCGCATGCGCAGAGCGGCCAGACTTATCGATCCCCTGCCACCCTATCCCCCAAGCCCCAACGGCTAGGGTTTATGGACGGTCTAGAAATGCTATGTGCGTCTACAGGGTTGTAAAGGTTTGTCTCTACCATAATGCGTTGTTCTATGTATCTCGATAGTTTATTGTTTGTTGTCATTATAAAAAATATATAGATTTCGTTTTTTTTGTTGGGTCATTGAATAATTTTTAATCTATTGTGCAATATATTAGGCATAAAGCTAGCTTTCACGATAAACTATTTGTATACAACATTCACAACAATATTACAGCGTGATGATTACCTAATAAGGTGAATGTCGTTTAATTTATTAAAAAGCTTCGCAGGAACGAAATACGTAATATGTATAACGTTATCTAGATTGTCAAACATATAAAATAACTAAAAAAAACAAAGATATAAAAATTAGTTAACACCTAGGTAATTAGCACCGCTAAAAGATAAGGCCGAATATGATGCATGAATAATTTGAGAACTTATATACTGCCGTATCGTCGGTATATGCAGGTTATCTAAAAGCAACAGAGTCGATGAGAATGATAACTTATATTTTTCTTAGATAATAGAGGTTTCTATGAAAAAAGTAACATTCATATTGTATAGATAAGATTATTGTGCAACGAATGTCTGTCTGAAGGACGATAAAGCTATTTACAATTTAACTGCATTTATAAACTTTTGCCACAATTTAGCGGTGTGGCGGTAAATTCCCAAAAGGTCATCGTTCCCTCAAATGTAGCTCTTGTTTTATTTTAACTTGTCTAAATTGGACGATTTCAATTATTTTCGGTTTCGTAGGTTCTGTGATGACGTAAAGAAGATCCAAGATATTTGAGCTCAATTATATATATTATAGTAAAAAATACGGGAAGCTCAAAGTCAGACAGGCAACATACATGCTTGTATTATAAAGGACAGGAAAACTATTAACCATCTAAGTTTTGTAACAATGAAGGCGTATTTGGTGATTGATCTTATTTCTGCTTTTGTTGGATAATCCGCCCGCTTTTACTTATGACATATTTTATACCATAACTGTACATTAATTAACACATAATTGTTTACCAAAAATACTTTGGTCCGTGAAATCAAACACTTGCATTTTTTTTTAAATATTTATAAGAATGATTCAAGTGTCGGTGTTCAGTTTATCAACAATCTATCCGCGGCGTAGTGCTATGGCAACAGATACAAAGTCCTCGTTTACCTGACCGCATAACTGTTTTTCTCGGATTCGCATACAAAAAGCGATGAGCTGCCTTATTTATTATTTAAGCACAACAGAATGAGCGGCAACATGGCGGAGGTTGCAAGCAGCAGCAGCGCGACGTTGCCACGCCGCACGCTCGGCTGACTCGTCACGTGACGTCACGTCTCAAGATGGCCGCCAAACCGGTCGCGTCTCCCCACTCCCGTCTTCCAGCCGGATTCGATCGTGTTGCTTGGTAATAAAAGCACGGTCGCGGAGCAGGAAGAATTTCGTACAATGACCTATTATTACCCATCTCTGTCACTCCCGCGTAAATATAATGCGTCTCGCTCGCACAGATGCAATGACCGCTGTCGCCAGGGATTGAAAACCGTTTAATTGAGACCGTAAGGTTTGTTCTTGCTTGCGTCTGGTGTTTTGGTCGCAATTAAAAGTATTTGACATGATTCATAATTTTTGAATAACTAACGACATTCCATCTTGGGATGCGTTAGTGCTCG
Organism: Drepana falcataria; assembly: GCA_945859725.1. Classification (NCBI taxonomy): domain Eukaryota; kingdom Metazoa; phylum Arthropoda; class Insecta; order Lepidoptera; family Drepanidae; genus Drepana; species Drepana falcataria. The sequence continues at coordinate 10,990,644 of OX243935.1, forward strand.
TTCAATTTTGAAACACATTTATCTTAGTTTGTTGTTATTTGTTAGTTTTTGTTGTCTTGTTTTAATTGTTAAGTGGTTTCGTTGATTTGTTAAGTTTAATTTACTGTTTTAAAATGGAACCAGTGCCGTCTACCTCGCGTCCATTCAAGAAGTTTGTTTCTCCGCGGAAGAAAAGAAAAATGTCACACTTTAGTGAATCTGAGAAGGTTATGATTATTAACGTGTTTAAATACATTAAGGAATCCTGGCCTGCCGATAAATATCCTTCAAAAAAAGAAATGAAGGACAAAACAGCCGATATCTTGGGCATTTCAAAATCGGCCATATATCGTATACATATATATACTCGACCACGACAGAGGAATAACACATCTGTGATTCAGTTTTATATTGAGATATTATTGCAAAATTGTTATAAATAAAAGTAATGGAATGTCTGAAGAGTTTATTGTTTAACAAAATACTTAATAATAATTTATTTAATAAGCTAGTTTTTTTCTATCCTTCAAATATTTCATGCAAACCACACATATAAAAATGTTTGTGACCACTGTCAGTAGGTAAAGAGGTCATTGTACGAAATTCTTCCTGCTCCGCGACCGTGCTTTATTGTTATCGCGCAGTGAGTCTGCTGCCGGGGTCGAGCAAACCAACCAAGCGAGTGAGTGGGGCGGCGCGTGGTGTGGCGGCGCATCCGCGTCGCGGCTAACGGCTCGTCCTCGGCGCGTTGTCGTCGTGGTGCGCGCGCTGACGTCACCGTTCGATAATGGCCGCCGCCGCCCCGGACCCCCGCCACTGCCGCGCGCCACCGCTCAGTCTCTCCTCGACCCGCTTTCGTAGCGAGTGCCTCTCTCGAACTACACCTCTAGCACACATCGAACGCGAAGTCGGAACGTGTGAAACAATTTTTGTGTTTTTATGTGTAACATGGTGACAGTGTTTTTTCTTACGAGTTTAATAAATCAGTGACAATTTTCAAGAGAAACGAAGACGGCCGATCTCTCGCACTCCGCACCACACACGGCGGCGAGATGTCGGTGATGCAGAAGCGCCAGCACTGCTACTTGTGTGATTTGCCCCGCATGCCATGGGCTATGTTGCACGAGTTTTCGGAGGCGGTGTGTCGCGGGTGCGTTAACTATGAAGGTGCAGACCGTATTGAAGTGGTGCTGGACACTGCACGGCAGATGAAGAGAGCCCACGGATTTCAAGAGGGCCGGGGTCCGTCACACGCTAAGGGTGCTCACCGAGCGCCCCTAGAGGCGCATCAAAATGGTGCTGAAACGGCGCCTCGAGGACAGCCTGCTCCCCCGGCTCATCACGCTCCAAATACTGGATTTCCTTTACATCATCCTCGTCCAGCAGCCAGTGCTGGACTTTTGACGGAATATGGAGGTCGCCGAGAAGAACACGATGGTAGACGATTAACACATATGCCAACACACCACATACCACACGGTGGAGCAAGACTTGCTCCCGGGTTGACTTTAAAGCGGCCACTGGACGACGATGATCACCAGAATCACCACGAGCCCACTAAGAGACTTTTGGAAGAGCACGCTAGGCCTCCTCTAACTCGTGGTGACTCTCTTCCAGCGGTTTCTTTGGCGGCACCATTTGCACCAGATCGCGTATTTAAACAAGAAAAACATCCTCTGCGAACTCCTTCCTTTGATGCGTCTTCGTTCAAAGTTAACGGTAAGCATTGCTTTATTAACTATACAACTTACTTTCAGTCCGTGTTTTAGGAATCAACAATCCGTATTGCTGTACGATGAACATAAATTATATACTTAGTTACATGGCCAAAATAAGTTAAAAGTAACTCGCTTCTTCTGACTTCAATTGTTAGGGATTCTAATCCCCAGGTTTAGTCTGAATATTGATTTATATATTAAGAAGATTTATGAGAACTAGTCCAACGATAGAAACGAAAGAACACACTTCGTCAATTCAGATATAATTCCTTCTGAATGTGTTCTGTGGCAGAGGCAGACTTACAATATATGAATGAGATTATATCAAGCCGTTTAAAAACGCGGCAATTCTTTGACACGTAAAAAATCTTCACTTACGCTTTTTTTACTTTCGTCGTACATATTGAACAGTTATATTTGAACGATTTTTATGTTTTTTGGCTCAGTCGAAGAATTAAGGAACAAATGAGTATATATTTGTCATGAGAACAAACAATGCAATATTTCATCACGTTACTAAGTAACTATAAAATAAATAGAGGTGATGCAATTACATACTTTCCATTGTTTACCAATAACAATGTAGGTTAATATAAAAATATGAGGCTATTTAAGAGTCACGCCTGGCACGATAACACGAACGATAGGCAGTGAACGTGATCGTTCACAGACGGATGAGTGTAGTAGATGTTTTGCGCAAGCGTCCGCCACTGGACTCATATCTAGGTAGGTGCATTAACTTAGTCCATAAATACGAAACCGGTCCAACTAGTTGGACGTTCTCGAAAGCGAGCTGGCCTCTCGCACACCACGACGCTACGTACAAACACCCACGTAATATGAACGCGCCGTGAATGCATGCACGACACGCTGCTTGCTGGTGTGGCAACGTCGCGTGACGACATTTTCGCTCGCGTACGTATGTAGGTAAGCCGACACGGGCGAAAAAATATAGCGCCTGCCTACGCTTGGCAGAGTCGTTCGACCACATTCCGTTGGCGTGTGTACAGGGAGCGCGGCTGACACGAGCCGTCGGCCAAAAAGGTCACCGCGCGTGACGTCACCCAACGCCATATGGGCCGGGCCTTCCACCAATCGCCCTTTGACAAACACACGAAATAATCAATACATCAAGTTACCCAATCGTGTGTTAAAATACTTAATGTTATGTATATCACATCGCTGACACTAGTGTCATCTAAATAAGCAAATATCCTAATACAATTGTCTTCTAACTTGTATACATAATTCCTATATCCTTTCGCACGGCAACAAGCATAGTTTTTAACATATAAACATATTATCACTATTCATCGGTTCATCAAGCAGAAATTGACAATATCAACATCAGCATCAAAAAAATGTATTTATGTAAATAACGTATGTGAGTAAATACATCGAACGCTGTACATAAACTGGAGCCACAAAGTGTTTCATAAGTTAGCAACAGCCGACTAACGCATACGGGACCCACATAGCGAGATGTTTGGCAACACCGCATGGCTGGATGGCGATACTACTCACTGCACATTCTAGTGTGCCAGTCGTATCAATTTAATTATTGTGGCCACCTACCCGTCTAGTGGAGGGACGAGAAGCCGTGCCACGCTTTGTGTGACCAAGCAATGACACACTGCGCAACGCAACGTAGCGCGTATCAACACATAATGCTATTTATAAGTCAGTATATGCGTGTGTGAACGTGTGTTTACTATCCGCCGGTCCACCGCAAGCGATGTGTCATCCAACATTGAATGTGAGGTTATTCGGACAAATGAAATGATGTCGTTCTACTGAGTTGCGTCGTCGAAAGTCAGTGTTCGAGCTTAGCGCACTGTCTCGTGCCCGTGTCAGAACTACTGCCAATGCTTGTGTCCCTAAAACAAGTTATATACTGCACTTAAAAATCACACTTACAATTCTATTATCGAAACGCTAAATCAAAAATTCTAGAACCTCAACTACATGCATTACGGATTCTTGATTGATATCCTAAGTATTGAATAGTATGCAATAGAAAGACAACGAAATATTTTGATAATACTATTCAATTGTTTATCCAGGATATGGCAACACGGCGCCACTCACGAATGGCTCAGCGGGGTCTCCGTTGGGTCGCACAGCTGGCTCGCCGCCTGTGTCGGGGGCAGGTGCAGGTCCCTCGCCAATGGCCGCCCTCATGTCGGTGGCGGACACCCTGCCCCCAGGCTCGCCACGCTCGGCCGGAGGCTCTCCACCGCAGCCGCTACCTCAGCGCTCTGCTAGCCGCTCCAGCCAGCACTCGCCTAATTCCTCAGGTAGAAAATAATTTAAATAAGTTTTAAATGTAAAGGATTCTATTAAAGACGTTGAGTTGAAACACTGAAACATCTTTTAAAAGCATTTACAATGAACAATAGTCTCGTTGGTTAATTCTGAATATGTAATAATTAAAAAACACATTAGTAACGTTGAACAATTACATTACAACAACATGCGTTACAAACATGAAATGCTTTATTAGAAAAAAACATGATCTATTTCTTTACACGTATGTCCTCGTTACTCTAGCTAACATGTGTTTCGTAACAACACACAATTTATAGTCACCAGCTTATGCTGGTTGAAATAAACGATAACCCAAAAAGATTTATATTTACATATATATATACATAGTATATATATATATGTAAATATCAAAAGTATAGCTTCTACGGCTTCATTTTAATTACAAGTGTGTTTATTACTCAAACAACACAAAGTGATAACTAACCAGAATTTATTTTGGATTTATATAAGATTTAGCTTTAAAATATATTTTGTATTACTATTCTCAATCTGTTTATGGTGCTTGGAGATAAAACGAAAAGTTAGTTAACTTGTCTCGAGTGTTTGTCGTATCGTATGTCGGGTCGGACCCGGGCGGGCGTCCGATGCCGCGCCTGCCGCAGTGGCGTGGCGCCCGACGACCGCTTGCGCCCAAACCCTACGGCTACAGTCTGCTGACTCGCTCCTATCGCGTTCCCCACGATTATTACTCGCGGCGCGAAACAATTGGCTTTCGGATGCCATTTGCCTCACTAGTATCATTAAAAGTAAGAACTGGATTAGCAGACGGTAGCTAACAATTCACTCCGTTCTGGCAGGGTCGAACGGCGGGCGGCGGTCGTCGGGCTCCCGGCACGTATCTTCGACGACATCGGTGTCGTCCACGGAGGCCGGCGAGGGCGCCGACGCGGCCGCGCCCGCGCCCGCGCCGCTGCTCAAGTGCACCCTGTGCCAAGAGCGGCTCGAGGACACCCACTTCGTGCAGTGCCCCAGCCAACAGCACCACAAGTTTTGCTTCCCCTGCTCCCGGGACTCGATCAAGCGACAGCAAGGATCAGAGGTGAGTCGCGGACCACCGATTCTCTTTACTCGTTCGTTTGTTGTTATTATTTTGTGGCCAAACAATTTACACTGGACGTCCGTTTCAGGTATACTGTCCGAGCGGGGAAAAGTGTCCGTTGGCAAACTCGACGGTGCCGTGGGCGTTCATGCAGGGTGAGATCGCGACGATACTCGGCGAGGACTTCAAGCCGAAGAAGGAGCGCGAGACCTAGGGCAGCTCGGCGCCGCCCCGACTTTACCTCTTGGCCCTCTCGCTGTGAACGCACGGGAGGAGCACCACTGCTGCGGCTCGAGGCCGAGGCGCAAGGCGCGCGGCTCCGCGGCGGGGCGAGGCCAGGCATCGCCCACAACCGATCACTTGTATATAACTGTGTAAATAGTCCACTTTTGTTTAGCCCCTCGCCGACCCTGATCGGGGTGGGGTAGGGTGTCCGCGATCGAGCATCGCGACTCATGGACCATATTCAGCATATTGGACTCGAAGCCTATTTTATTTATTACATTTTGTATCGATTGCTTAACTTTCGAAGGTTATAGTTCCAGTGTTCTGAATATGGAACATTAAGTATTGGACGATTTGGATAATATAGCTTTTTGGAGTCGAAAGTTACGTTTCACGAGATATTTTGATCTGAAATCCTGAATAGCCGATGTTGTCGTTCTGGTTTGTCGTCAGGATGGTATGCTGCTACGCGAGCAGATTTTTCTTCGTATGCCATTTCCTTAGTTACCTTAGGTCCCGAACCATAGTGAACTTGGCATTTATTTATGTGATTCTTATACTATACGAGTATTATATGCACGATATGTGGTCATGACCTATATTACGTAGTCGACCCTTACTGTTTGTAACCATGTAGGAACCGCCGGTTTTCGGTGGCGCATTACTCCCTGTACAGACTGTAATTCAATCTATATTTGTATTTACAGCGCATGCGCCCATTAAATATATACTTTTACTGTGAAGCGATTTTATTCAGAGTGGCTCGAGTTCCGTTAGTTTTATGCTTTCGACTATGAAATTGTACCCGGAAGAAAGGTTTGTGACATTTACGTTTATTTCTCGATTGGCGATCAAAATCGTAGTTATGGTCAGCTCTTCGGAGCGTGTACCGTTTGAGTTGATTAATTTGTAAGGATATTAGTGAGGCGCGCCCTCCGCCTCCGCTAGCCTCCGCCAGCCTCCTGCGCTGCGAAGTGGCCGCGAACCTAGTCATTTTGTGAAATGTCAAATTGTCAGAACCGCGAACGTGCGGCCGTTATAGGAACTCTTAAAACTCGCTGCTATATTTGTATAAAGTGAAGTAATCATTATAATTATCATTATATGTCATCATGTTAAACGATTCTTAGTGTACGTCAATTTCGAAGACTATCAGGCACGGCCTTTTATATGAACATTTGTTTGCATTTCTCAATGGTACTTTTATCTGTGTTGCTATTAGCCAGCCCGTATTTTTTGTTAAATCCTATCTGATTTTAGATTTTGATGAGGATTTATAATTATTGATATGTGAAGATACACATTTTCAATTAGGCTTTTATATATAATATAAATATGCGCGTTGCTTCGAAATAAATGACGCTATTGTTTCAGTAAATTTATATCTTAAAGCTATGAGCATTCAATTAAATTGAAATGTTCTCTATTTATTGTTTAGACGATATTCATGTACATATAACGCACACAATATGTATATATATATATACTTGTAAATATTTAGGTAGCTGTCGTTTGTGGCCCCAAGTTAGTGAGCTTTTCGTTCAGTATTAAGAGATACTTTGACTATGCATGTCTTATTAACATTTATTGTTTGGACAAGCTTTATTTAACTTTTTAATGATAATTTCACTCACTGATTGTTTTGTATATTTTTGAAGCTTTCTTCTTTGATGTTAAGGGGCTGCAGATTTTAATATTTGATGTTTTTATAATACCCTAATTTCTCTTTAACATTTTGTCAACACTTAGATGGTTATATCTCTTACTGGACTAACAATAATTTCAAGAAAAAATAATTGTATTCACTATCCACGTTTTTCTGATAGATTTCGAAATTGATAGTTAGGTTTATCTGTGGAAGTCACTCACGCACTGGGCTGAATGACTCTTGTCTATGTGCTCTTTATGATATCTTGGAATTTGTCATTGTCAGGAGCACACGAAGCTCGCAATATAATTAAAGGCAAGACTCATATCTCCGCAGCCGTGCTTGAGTTTGTCGGATGTCATAACTATTGCGGCAGTTCTTCCCAGAGAGGTGGTGATAACGTTGTGAGCACAAAGTGTGCTAACATACAATTTTCATTTCATATATTAAATGTACGTATGGACGGAGCAGCTTCAATAAAACTATCAAATCTTATGTTTTTATAAATGAAAAAATATTTTTTATAAAGCATTTGATTGAGCGAAAAATGCGTGTACTTAATGCCAGTGCTATTACTTTTATATAAAAAAAAAATGAAAAGTTGTCAATTTCAATACTATTAAAGATTGGTCGTTTACAAAGCGGTGTACCTACAGGTAATATTTTGGGCCCGCTTTATTAAGTGTTTATAAAATATGTAATTGCGTCCATGGACGTACATTTAACATATGCGAGTGTTTATAGTCCGCCTTTACCTATAGGCTTGTTTGTAGAAGCCGAGCATCGGCACGAGGAGTGTATCTATATCATTTTGAGACTCGTCTCTTTATAACTGTAAGCGACAAGTGAAATGCTTCGATTAAGACGTTAATGTACATGTTGGTGAAATACAATTGATGTGATTTTGTACTTTGGTCATTTTATTTATGAATCCTTATATATTTAAAGCTGTTTTTATATACATATATATGTTGCAAAACGTATATATATGTATATATGATAGCAAAGGCAGCTGAAGGAGCCAAATAGATCTTTCTGTGAGCCCAGTGAAGAAGGCTCAAATCTTTAAAAAATCTTCAAAGCCTTTAATGTACGGGATCAGGGCCGGATTAAGTCAGCGCCGGTCCAGTAGTAAATTCTACCTATATTAAGTTTATTAAATAAAACAAATAGTTTGACTCTCTGCATACCCCGTTAGGGACTTGGCGTGATGATATGTATATCTGTATGTAAATAGTTTGAATATAGATTATATATTTATTAACTTTACTTACCAGTATTTACTACAGCTTTTTTCGGTGAGATAGTGCTGTTGCGCGGAGCCCGTAGCACTTTTGCGTGTAAAGCTTAATTATACTACATACAATTTTTATTTCATTCCTATAAAAAAATCGATATATAGGTACATATTGAAATTTGCTGCGCTAAAGCAACAATACCTGCTGATTCTTAGCAGCGTCTTACTTACTAGACCAAAATCAGTTTTAATGGAGCTTTAGATTTACCAATTATTTTCAAAAGCCTGTGGTTACACTTCTGCCTACCTCAACAGCAACTCGTGCAAATATATGTTATTAGGTTTTTGTTTTAATTTGCTTTTCTAAATCGTTATACCGAGTGAGAGTTAAGGACAACTAACCCTATTTTACGGACGGCAAACACGCGAGTGATACCCTGGTGTTGAAAGCGTCCATAGGCGACGGTAGCCACTGACCATCAGGCGGACCGAATGCCGTCTGCCACCTGGTATAAAAAAAGTATGAATGCATACCCATCATCTACATAGTCTTTTCCTAATTGAATTTAACTACCTACTGAAAGTTCGGAAGAAGAACAATTGATTTTCACGTCAGGGTGCCCAACAAGTCAGGTCCCTATGGTAAGCAGTTGAGATACTGCCATGAGTCAATGGATAAAAGGGCCCTTCCGCCAGAATAAGGATAATCTGATGTAGTCTTCTCAATTGTCATTCAAAGTCAATTTCACCGAAAAACAACTACATAACTATAATAAAAATATATATGTATATAATTTATTATTATGATATGAGTCTTAGGTAAAACGCTGAACGTATATTTTTTATTGTTTACAGAGAGGAGCAACCCCTCAGACAGGATGCCGGAGCCGCTGTGCCTGACCAACAGATGAGGCTCGTGCCACCGCAGTACCCAGTCGATCGATATTTGGTACGTAAACTTGGGTGTAATCAAAGGTTATAAAATTTTAGTTTACTTAATTTCAAAAAAGGTTTCCAAAACAGACAACAGATCACATCTAGAATTGAAGTTGTCCGACTGGAGAACTTCATCTTACAGAAAATAGCAGCCAAATTATTGCCTACGGTAATCGCTTACCAACATACTAACCGCAGTGAAATGATGCAACCGTTTCCATAGCACAGATTGGCCAACTACGTGTTTTTTCCGTGAGGGACTTGACGAGATGTTCTGAATATACACTACTATGAGAACCACTTGCGAAGTGCCGACTGTTTCAGCGGGCTTAATGTTCTAGTATTACTATATTTATATTCTTCTTCTTCTTAAAGTGCCACTCCATTACTGGAGGTTGGCTTGGCCGTTAGCTCGGAAAACATCTCCCTGTCTTGAGCCATCTGGAATAGTTGCTCTGCACTGCTGATTCCGGTCCACTGTATTATTTATATGGTAGATATATTTTATATTATATATTTATATAATTTTATATAATATATAATATTACTACCTGTTCTATTAACGCTACGAAAACTCAAATATATTCTATAATCGTTACTTAAGCAACGCAATTCTGCCTAGGAGGAACGTAATTTTGCTACAAACTGCCAAGAGTCTATCCTGTCATGTCCCTTTTACTTTATCTTACTCTAAAAGCTAACGATTTGATTCGAATTCAAAAGATGATAATTTTAATAGCAATGAGCGTTTAATATCTAGCATGATAGCATAAATAATATATGATTTGTATTTCACAGGTTGAGAGCAGCAAATCAATTGAAATGGTTAACATAGTAGACTATGATATTTGGGAACAAGAGCCAACATTAAAACCTGAAGACGAATTAATATTAAGGAAACTGCATGAGATGCTGCAATCAACTGCAGACGACCTGAAGCTGCTTTCCGGAGAATTGTCTAAGTGTCACGAGCCCGGCTATCAAGTAAAGTCAACACCCACACCGCTAGATGAAGAGTTTAATGAGAAAATCCATATAGAGGAAGTCGTCAACGCCAAATTTCATGGATATAAACTCGTTGAAAAACCCCCGCGTGTGCCCGTAATCGAACAGAAGAAAGATGTAGTGGATGATGTGAATATAAAAAGTGATCCTCCACAAAAAGTTAGGAATATTAACACAATTCCAACCTGTAAAATTGCATCTCATCCTAAAAAATCTCCTGTGAATAGAAATTTAGGTATATCGCGTACTAGAATACTTGAAATAAATGAAAAGCATCAAGACGTACCGAAACAGGATGTTCTTAACAATGGTAAAGTTATAAATAATTGCCCTGCTGTTGTCTATAACGAATTCTCATTCAAATATCCTGAACCTGAGGCTAAACCTCTTCCAAATTTATCACTGAAAGTACAAGAAATGCCAAGTATAAATATTAGGAGTGAATTGAAGGAACAAAAGGTCTTACAGTTGGATATACTTCCGGATATAAATGATAATAATGATATAATCACCAAGAAAAGTAATGTTACTGTTGTTACGTTAAGACATGAAACAATTCCTCAGCCTGTCAACAATCAAAGAAAAGTACAATATCCGGATAAAAACCTTCCAGTAAGAAAAGTATCTAAAATGTCAACATGTGATAGCAGTGAGTCTGTCCATAACATCAGCTCTGATGCACAATTGGCCTTAAAAACTCACAGGTGGGCAGCTACTGTCATCCGGTCCTCCCCAAGAAACAATACAAAGAGTGAGCGCAATAAGAAAATTAGTGTTCATAAAAAAGAAGAAAAAACCCATCATTTGAATCCCGATGTATGGAAGAGAAAACTAAATGCAGTTTATGGATCTGCAAGTGCAAAGAAAAATATACACCTCAAAGAAAAGCAAACAGCTGCTATGAATAAATGCAACATAAAAAAACAATCATCCAAGAAACCTAATCTGCCTTCCACTAGTAATGCCAAGCAATCGAATCAAGCAAAAGAACAAAAAAATACAGATTACATTCCTTATTCGCAGTTAACGTTAGGAGGCGTGAGAGTTAGTGACATAGAAAAAGAGTTATCAGATAAAACAAATAAACATGATATGCCACTGAGCCCCATTCTAGATAAAATATTAAGTAGTCGCGAGAATTCTTTTAGTCTCGTTAATCCTAAAAAAAACAAACCGAAAGCGAATACAAATTTTCTGACTACATCCGACGAGAACTTGCTTCAAGAAGTTATAGATATAGAAAAAACAGTTACCGAAACAATATCAAAGCAAAATAAAGTGAATGCACCCGTATGTGAAAATGGGTCAAATGAAAGTTATGCTGATGATTTCGAAGATGAGAAATCAGATTGCACTATTGAATCAGAGGATAAACAATCCGACGACACCAATTCGAGTCCTGATGATATTGATGACCCTTTATCCGGGGATGTCGGTGATAATACCGAACAAAATAAACCCAGTACTTCTAAACAAGTACATGACACCACATATACGAAAGTACCGAGTCTATCCTTTAAAAACTCTGTAGATGTTTTCGAGTTTGTACATTCAATTGATACACAAGAGACCGCTACACAAAGTAATACATCTCTTAAGTTACCGAATGAAACACAGACTTCCCCTGTCTCCGATAAGCCTAGCTTACAACCTATACATAATGATCTATGGCCTTCGCTTGATCCTAAAGAAGAAGTTGAAAAACTATTCAAGCTAGAAAAAGATTTCATTAAGCAACTTTTAGTTGAAGAGTACGGAGATTTGATTGAAAAAAAAATGTGTAAACCATCTACATCAATTGATAATGGAGAAGATATGGTTAGGAATGTAGCAGCCACTCAGAAAAATACACAGACTTCACCGGCGCACGTCAAGAGTGTTATGACGTCACCAACAAAAACTAAAACTAGAATGACTTCACCCTTCATGAATTTAAAAAAGGTTGATCATCAAACCAGCCCATTAATTGTCGTCACAGATGAAGAGGCACTAAAGATTGAAATTCAAAATCAAACAGAGGACAGTATTTCTATTAACTTATCATCACCAAGATTTCGTCTACGATTACCACAGAATTCTCACGAGGTTTTGTGTAACATCGAGGATAAACCTAGAAGTAGTTCTAGGAAAGAAGTCAAAACGAAAATTAAACAGCGTAAGAATGTTATCAGCAGTTCCAGTTCAGCAGATGCAGGTAATTCTTCTTCAGAAATCAGTAGCTTGGGTGAAGTGAGATTGGGACTTTGGAGGAGGAATAAAAATATAAGAGTTCCCTCGTATTCCGAATCTAGCACTACCTCTACAGTTTCTAGATACAGTTCCGACTTACAATCTGTCGGGATATTGCCATTGCGAAGCGAAGGCGAACTTAGTTTGAGCCAGAAGAATAAGTTTTTGAGCAAAACTAAAAAAAGTGATGGTGAAATGAGCTTTGAGCATTAATTAGTTTTTTCAGTTCGTTCATCAAATGGATCACGTGTGGCCTTAACTTGTTGAGTTTAATACATTTATCTACAGTATAAATAATTTTTGCGCGTTTGTTGTTGGCTTACCTGAAGTACAAAACAGTTTTCTCTATGTTAAGCGTTAGATATTAAAGGACAATGTACATAATAAGTATATTTTTATGCCATTTAGTTATGTTATAGTAAAGTAAGCGTATTTTGGATTGCGACTGAAATAAACAGTTGTTAATGGGATTTGTTTCTTATTTGCTAAGCCCCTAAGTACCTAATTAAAATCAATTTAAGAAACCCAGTGTATTAATAAGTCTTCCATATTATCATTACTGTCTGCAAAGTCATCGACCCATTGCGCGGTTGGTGTTTTAGTAGTGTAATGGTGTAGCTATTCTCTCAAATTTAGGTTAACGTGTGCTTACTTTAGATTTGTTTAAGATCTTTCAATTTCAACTACTTAATTTAACTTAGGCATGCGTAAAAATTTTAATACATTCAGTTTATTTAGTAAACTCCCGACGTCCTTGAACATTTTTAAAATTAAGCTAATCAGAACAGATTGTTTCTATATATCTGCCTTTGAATTGCTTCTCAGACGTATGCAGGTTTCCTTTTAATATTTTCTATCACCGTAAAGCTCGTGGTGTGACTAATCACTGTACTTAGTTCTGAAAACTATTTGTTACAGTCGGGATTCGAACTTGCGATCTTTGTGTCGCAGGCTCAAACCACTCGGCCACCACGGCTTTTTACACGCTTTCACCTGTATGTATGTATGTATGTAACCGACTTCTTTGAGCTCGATTTTGACCCACTTTAAACGGCCAGATTTCGTTCAAACTTTGTAGACTTATCGAGGACCGATGACAATACACTAATAACTAAAAAGTAGAAAATAAATAGTAGTTAAAAAAAACTAAAAAACACGCTTTTTATAGAAAATCGAACTAAAAAATAGAAAATAAATTTCGATAATATCTTAAAAAGCGTGGGGTGCTTTTTAAGATATTACCGAAATGATAATCACTCTACTAATATCTGTCAATAAAATATTTATAACTATTGACACCATGCACCCCACGCTTTTTAAGATATTATCGAAATTTATTTTCTATTTTTTAGTTCGATTTTCTATAAAAAGCGTGTTTTGTAGTTATTTTTAACTACTATTTATTACTTAGTGTTTCTAATCATACTTTATTATTAAGATATATATTTTCAAACCGGTTACAATATTCACATTATTTGGTATTTTTACATAAACACATTTTTTGCTCCTTTTTTGAGTTTCAGAATGTTAGTTGTGTGACTTGACATTTGACAATACAATTTATGACACTGACAAGTGACAAGGTGATATCGTACTAAATCCAAACATAAAAGCGTTGCTGTATGAGAATTCAAAACATCCAAAGATTACAATGTATACTGTAAAACATCCGTAAGAACGCGCAGCAGAGAGTACAAGTATACAACGTAGTGAAGTAGAATATAATAGCAGAATTTACTGTAGGGTATCTCTCATTGTGTAGAGAGAATAGGAGGGGTCTAAGTGCCTATTCTAAATGTCCTTCGTGTCTTTTAAGTAGCGAATTTGTGAGCAAACAAATATGAATACTTCAATATTATTTTTAATAATAACCACTTATTGGTTGGGCATTACTGCGGCTTGTAAGGGAAGTAGCGACCCTGATTGTCTACCTCAACAAGTTCACATTGCTTTTGGTGGTGAGTTGTCTACCTCCATAACACTTTTTTTAAATGGATTTCTTGATTGTATGTACAAACCTTGCGTGTAAACTTCTTATTTTTTCCATACATCATTTTATAATCATAATAATACCATACAATATATGGTGGATATAATTACACTACAGAGAGTTTACTTAATTCCATGTAAATTCGTACTTAATTCCGTTAAAACATATTTTTTGCCTTTATTTTATAGTAGTAACCTAATGCATTGCAATATGCAAAAAAAAATTGACGGACAAGTTGCCGATATTTCTTGGATTTGGGTATAATGATAACCTTCTCATATCTGACCATGTAGGTCAGTCTTTGTCTGGTTAGATATCTTGTTGTTATTAAGCATAAATGAATCACAAATATTACATATTTAAATAATTCTTGGCTCCACATAGTCCATGTCCTGTAGTGTGTACTTCAAGCAGCATGTATGAAGAGACTGATGAATGTGCATGAAGCAAGAGGTCTGTAAATCTAGGGAGAAACAACACTTTGTTATCTCTGCCTCTCAATGAATAACTATGTGTAATGATATGTACATATATATGTACATACATACATACATATCACCACGCCAAGTCCCTAACGGGGTAGGCATACATATATATATATTTTAATAATATTATAAAAAGGTGAGTATTGTTACAATTCTGCTTAAGAAACCCTTAAAGGAATTTATAGTTTTTCCTTATAGTGGATAATTATACATCATCTTCATGCTTTATTGTAATAATACTACATAAGAAACAAATACCAGTATGTACAATAAATTATCTCATTTAATAGAAGCAAAACTATGTTAAGTAACTATGGCAGATAAGCTGGGAATAACAACATGTCCCCTGCCTTATCTCAATATTATTGTATGAACTACTTTTGCCATTTACTTAAACTGATTATTTCAGTAAATATATTAATTACCATTAGACATTAATCATTCACATTATAAAATTTTTTCATTAATTCACATTATATATGAGAGCCCTTTGTATTTTTGCCATGATTTCTTTGACATGCTAAATACCATTGACGTCTTGAATCATTATAAAAGTGGGAGGAGGGAAGGAAAGCTGCTTCCCACTTTTGGGATAAATGTAGTTTTTTTAACTATAATTATTATAGATATTATTGCATATAATCATATATAAAGCATTCTGCCTTCCCACAAAGGCCTCCAATTGGGTAAGCAAAGGTTTAACAAAAATGTCTTTGTGCTAGAGATATGTTTATGTGACAACAAAAGCTTGAGATAATTGCTATCTTGCCAATAGGACATTACAAATGTCATTGACCCTCTTCAGGAATCATGTGTTGTGATAAATTACTGTACTCATACATATATATCATTGAGTCCCTATGTGAGATAACTGTAGTCTACTCTTTCATTGAGTCCCTATGTGAGATAACTGTAGTCTACTCTTTCATTGAGTCCCTATGAGAGATAACTGTAGTCTACTCTTTCATTGAGTCCCTATGAGAGATAACTGTAGTCTACTCTTTCATTGAGTCCCTATGAGAGATAACTGTAGTCTACTCTTTCAGCCTACTCTGTGAGGTAAAGTTTCGAAAATATCAATGGTACAGATCACATTAGTTTGAACCTGTGATCTTGACTTGCAGTTTATTACGTAAACATCTTAACTGAGGGGCACTATAGAACATATATTGCATTGTGTTATTAATAAAATAGAATAAAGAAACAAACAAGGTATCCAAATATGTCTATTTTCCACCTTAAAAGAAGCGATTACCGCCGCGTTTAGACTGTCAAATCAGGAGTGTCGCTCGCGTGTTGCCTACCCTGCAGGAATAAACCCAGAACCCAGGTCTCCAGCCCAATACCTGGAGGCCTGTGTCTCGCCATTGCCCGGTTAATTAGGAGTAAAAAATCCAGCCCAATAGCAATTTAATACCTTTACAGAGAAAAGCAATGACATAGTTGTGGTGTGGTCGACACTTAAGGACGCTGAGTCGCTGGTGCAGTATGGGCAGACCAAGCCGACCTCGACTGCCCAGGGTGCCTCCACCCTATTCACCGATGGGGGCCGGCGGCGAGCAAGCCAGTACATACATAGAGCTGTCCTGCCGAATCTCAAGTTCAACACTACATATGGTACCTTCATCTCTACGTTATATTTCAAACCTACGACGCTCCCCGGTTTTATACAGGATCTTTCATAGTATGGCAAAAATGTTTCCCACCCTCTCAATTTTTAAACTACGCATTGGATTTTAATGCAATTACACAGTTTACTACTCGAGGGATTAACCAGTAATCATACGGCCCTCCTGATGGGAAGCGGTTACCGTAGCCTATTTACGCTCACGATACCGAAGTAACACATGCGCGTTGCCACTCTGTGTTCGGAGAGTTATTGTGTGTTGGCAGCATAATGGGTTTAATCCCTCTGCTTCCAACACAATGGAATTTGAAATTACTGGAAACCTTATTCACCGCGTAGGAACACAACACAAAAAATTGTGTTATTTGGCTACGAACTTCTATAAGGTGGAGGTCCCGCCCCAGTCGGGCAGCCCCAAATTCGAACGGGAAACCCGTTATGCTCTACCTCTCTTATAATATATATTTACCTATGAGTTACACGCGGGAAATACCTTGTGTACAGATCGGTGTACCTACATATGTATAAACTATCATTGCGTTAATATAGAAATGACTAACATTGAGGGCCAGCGAGTTTGATCAAGGGTATAAATAGTTATATAAGGTTCGATGAATAGAAATATGTTACCTGCTAACCATGATGTCTACCTGTCTCTTTCCATAATCGAGCTTATATTATTGTACCCGTGCCTTATACTATTGTTATATTGGATAAATAAAATATATAGACTCGCCATCTGTGACCTTGGAACCTAAAATATATATTTATATAAAAATATATCTGTCGCAAAGTGGGTGTACTACCTATACACCTCTGCCTACACCTTCGGGGACCCTTGTGGGAAGGCGTGAGGATATGTTATATACATTATACCATTTATATATAAAGGTATGGTAAGTATTCGCTGTGGTCACAGTAGTTATATGTAAACACGATTGGTGTGCAGTGTACAGGGCGGGGTCCAAGGGCGGCTGGTCGGGGCAGTTCAGCTTCCACACGCCGCCCGCCGGCCAGCACTGGGCCGTGCGCGCGGCCGTCTACGGGGACATGGGCTCCACCAATGCTCACGTGTGTACCCTTGCTCGTACCCTTGTTTGCATTTCCTTATCATTTGCTCCAATACCTCCATCACACTTTGGCGATAATGGGATAATGTAATGTATGAAGGGACAATGATTTATATTTATAACGCGCATTTCTTTAGAAGGTGTTTGAAAAATTCCATAGGCTAACATCAATGCAAAATATATGCAGAAATTTTAGTATAACATTATACAAAATAGACATTTATTCTTTTTTTTTTGTTTCTCGTATGTTACTATGAATGGGGCTCATTCGCAAACGTTATAAAGGTGTTTTTTTTATACATACATAAATAAAAAATGTGGACCAAGCTGTTTAGTTTTGTGAGAACTGGCGCTCTACTCCCTCTGTTTAGTCCGTGTCTATCGGCGTGAGATGAGATGTAAGTACTTAATTAGATTATAGTTTTAAACAATAAGGATTCTTTGTTACGTAACGTCGTAATTTTCTATAATATCTTCGGTGTGAACTTATAATTTCTCGAAAGATACCTACATTCCGCATTGGAAAAACATTGAAATCACCGTTGGGGTTCTCTCCAGAGCATGGAGTTCTTCAAGAAGGGTGTGGAAAGATTCCTGGAGGCTCGATACCACTGGTGTAGCAAACGTACATAGGCAGCGGTAGCCGATTACCATCAGGCGGACATTTACTGACCGTAAAAAAAAAAACTATTTCAGGTTCAAGATTTTAGTTTTATTTAACCGAAATAAACTTGATAACTTAGAGCAATGCAAGGGCCCATCGATAGGATTCGGATCCCGCGCTTCTTAATCAGGCACTGGTAAGTAATACACCCGCTTTACGTAAATTTGTACTAAGCTATTGATTTGCAGGCACTGCCAATAATTAGGGATGACGTGATGAAAAGCAAGTACGACCTGATCCTCCACGTGGGGGACTTCGCCTACGACATGAACACGGAGGACGGCCGGGTGGGGGACACGTTCATGAACGAGATCCAGTCCATCGCCGCCTCGGTCCCCTACATGACCTGTCCTGGCAACCACGAGAATGCTTAGTGAGTATTTTAATATAGTCATATATTTCTACTAGCTGTGCCTTGCGGTTTTATTTGGGTACATTTTCTGGTTTCGGTTCAATTAACTCGACACCAATACTGCGTTGTGCTTTTTTTTACGACACGGCATAAAAACATGCGATCCACCTGATGGTAAACAGTTACCGCCGCCTATGGTTGCTTGTAACACCAGGGGTAGCGCTCCGTCACTGTCGACCGTGCAGGAATATTATCACACCCTTCTTGGAAAACTAAGGAAAACTTAGGAGGAAAGCGCAGCTTCTCAAACTTTCACTCTAGTTACAGTTATCTTTCTTTCCCTCAACACTGGTTGAGTCTCATTACATTAATATTTATAGTAATATTTTTCCAATCGCAGCAACTTCTCCCACTACACCAACCGGTTCTCCATGCCTGGTGCCAACGGGAACCTGTACTATAGCTTCGACCTGGGCCCAGTCCACTTCATATCCATCTCTTCCGAGGTGTACTACTTCACCGAGTACGGCGCCAAGCTGATCGTCAACCAGTACGAGTGGCTGCGACAGGACCTGGAGGAAGCCACGAAGCCTGCTAATAGGTACTTTACACATATGAATTTACATAAATATACAGATTGTAATACAAAATAAAACAGTTGTCATCTAGAAGTTAAAGTGTTGTAAATATTTCCTCATGACGATGCAATAAAACAAAAGTAGCTACAAAGGTAACGAAATGAACGGGAGAGTTTTTTTTTTTATACAACAAGAGCTGCAAACAAGCATACGGGCCCACCTGATGGGAAACGGTTACCGTAGCCTATTTACTCTCACGATACCAAAGTATCACTTGCGCGTTGCCACTCTGTGTTCGGAGAGTTATAGTGTGTTGGCAGCATAATAGGTTTAATCCCTCTACTTCTAACACAATGTAACAATCCTCCCCCCTCCCCAAGGAGCTCATTACTGGAAACCTTATTCACCGCGTAGGAACACAACACAATAAATTGTGTTATTTGGCTACGGACTTCTGTAAGGTGGAGGTCCTGCCCCAGTCGGACAGCTCCAAATTCGAACGGGAAACCCGTTATGCCCTACCTCTCTTAAAGTGTGTAATACACACCCCAAACATAGGAAAACATGTCTTTTTGTTTTTTCCGAAACTCTTAATATGGGTCAGAAACAAAATACGTTTTATATTTTTAGTCTTATTAATAGTTTCTGTAAAGAAAAATATTAATTATATATATAAATATATATACTAAATATAATTACAATTACAAAATTCAAGTCACTTTTTCGACAAAATCAAAAACGGAATCTTGTTGTGAGTACGTGTGGTGGTTGTGTCAGGGCGAAGCGGCCTTGGATAGTGCTGATGGGCCACCGACCCATGTACTGCAGCAATAAGGACGACGCCGACTGCAGCTTGGAGTATACGAGGATTGGCATCCTGGGGATGTTCGGTGAGTGACGCGGACATGGGGACTCGCACAGTGCGATGGACTGCTTATTGTGTCTACATCCTATCAATATACGCCTTCCCACAAGGGTATCCGAAGGGGTAGGCAGAGGTGTATAGGTAATACCCACACACTAATAACACCTAATATACCTCTGGCGGAAAGTGGGTGTCTGGTATCAATATATATATATCACGCCCTTCCCTTACGTCCCTTACGGGGTAGACAGAGAGAATAGAGCGCCAGTTCTCTCTAGACTTACATACCTCTTTCGCTTGAATTATATAATTATAAATGCAAATGTTTGTTCCTCTTACACGCAGTGACTACTAAACGGGATTGGTTCCAATTAGGTGGCACATAGCATAGTATATGTTATATTACACAAAAATATACTAGCATAGAAATAAAATATTCCCTGGATGTAACCGCGGGCATAACTGGAAACACATATAAAAATGTTCTCTCTCTTCATACCTTCATGCCTACCCAGGGATAGGTAGAAGTGGAGAGGGGAACCCATGGCGACTCCATCGCCGTTACTCAAGCACGACTATACATACGTCTTTGAATTTATTCGCAAACGTATGCAGGTTTGAGGGTCTCGATGTTTTCCTTCATTATAGAACTCGTGGAGTGATTAATCACTGTGTGAAAGTGTGAAGAGTAAAATATGAATGAACGAGTCGTATACATTGAGAGTTATGTTGGTCAGGGCTGGAGCCGTTCCTGAACAAGTACGGCGTGGACCTGGTGGTGTGGGCGCACGAGCACTCGTACGAGCGCACCTTCCCGCTCTATAACAACCGCGTGTACAACGGATCCTACGACCAGCCCTACGTCAACCCGGGGTGAGTGGAGTGCTTCGGTGACCGCTTACTACTGGTCGGGCTATGCGCATACTTGAATTACTTTTTGTAGAGTTTAAAGCTGTCATTAAAAGTAAATTAATTCAAAAAGCTCATTATACAACATCAGATTATTTGAATGATGGCCATGCATGGCAATGAATTGAAACAGAGTTTATATGTAATCTTTTTCTACCCCTACGTAAATGGGGACAAATGTTAAAAAAGAAAACCGGGGAGTTTGTTTCGCCGTTTCTTCTCCTGGCAGGTATTTTTCTTGGAAACGGTGGTAACTTTAGTTTTTATTAAGTATATGACGTTCAATAAGTGTTCCCTGTGGTGTCCCTTACGTTGAATAAAAGATTTTGTTAGGTCCTTTTAATGTTAAGCCCAGAATTTTGACTTTATTGAACTTTTCGTTCGTATTTTAATTTATACTACATTAACGAACATATGCTCCTTTATAAGGAAGTCGTGCTTGAAGATGTTGACAGACTCACCATCTGTCTCGTTGTCACGCACGTATATCTCCGTCAAAATTTTATTAGGCTGTGGTTCCACCTTTGCTTACCTGGGGCTTATCAATTCCTTGTTTCTACAAAGCCAAGCTGGTTCTATGGAAACTACTAAATGATCTTTATTATTAAGAATATTAGCATCAGTTTATAGAACAAGATCGAGGTAATAATGTACACACCAATATCGGCCCTAAGCGAAGGTTGAATCCACGACCTAAGCGTCGCAGTCGAGATTCGTATACGGCTCTTTTTATTATACTGTTATCGAATGTTGTGATGGCTTGCTTTGAAGGGGGGTTGAAATGGTCTGCGGTACAATTGGCGGCATTGCTCCGTCACGTACTATCGGGATTTTAACACCGCGATACTAATCTGGGACGCTGTAAGGATTTATATTATCTGTGTTACAAGTGTTGCAACTTGGTTCAGAGCTTTTTTAATTTATACATGCTTGTTATAATAAATTGTGCTGTATTATTTGAACATTGGCGATATGAGTGCACTCTCTTGAATGTTTATAAAGAAGGTAAATACATTTGTACTTATTATTGCATTTTATACATACCTTATATAGATTCATAAATATATATACATACCTAGTAATAGAACTATGATATCTAAACATATCTCCCTTCAGGTGGTGCAGTAAAATTTATATTATGTAGAAAATGCTTGTTTCTAAACTAATCCGATAAGAATGAAATGCATTGCATTATATAGCCTGTTTATTCAGAAATAGTCTGCTTTTCTATTCTACTACCCAAGTAATCGGGCATACCTAGTTCTTCATATACTGGAAGGCTTTATACATACACTATACTAACTGCTTCACTAATAAGCGTAAATGGCCCTTGTTGCACCTCTAAGGCCTTATGTTATCCGTTATGTAACAATTTGCCACAAGCTTCGGGGATAAAGCACTTTTTCTGCTTTAATAGTTGATTAACATGAGAATATTAATGTTTAGCTATATATATGTAATAACACTTCAATGTATGTTATTTCAGTGCGCCGGTTCATATAATAACTGGATCTGCCGGTTGTAAGGAGGATACGGATGGATTTAAGCGTAAGTTATACTGACACTATGTGATTCGTTGTGCTGACTACATTAGCGATGATGAGACCTACCACTGGCAACTTAATCTCAAGTTTTATATAAGGTAAAGACGTTGTGGAGCTTAGGAGCATTCGGTCCTAAGCTCGATGTAATCATTTTGTTATCTTTGGACCTAATTGATTTATTGTATGATAAATTCACAGCAGTCTATGAAATACATACATACATACATATCATCATGCCGAGACCCTAACGGGGCAGGCAGAGAGTATAGAGCGCCAGTTCTCTCTAGACTTACATACCTCTTTCGCTGCGTCCACATTCATCAATAAATGCTAAGTTCTAAGATACCTTGTATTTAAGAGTTATTGAGTCAGAGCTCCAGTTAGTATTGTCGCTTGCAGCGGCGCCGGCGGCGTGGTCGGCCTTCCGCTCCAGCGACTACGGGTACACGCGCCTCCTCGCGCACAACCACACGCACCTGCACCTGGAGCAGGTACGTGCCGACAGGCTCTGGCAGGCTCCGACAGGCTCTGGCAGGCTCCGACAGGCCCCGACAGGCGCATGGGGCAGGCACCGACAGGCGCATAGGGCGGGCACAAAGCTGCAGATATGTAGTGTATCTCTCGTAACCTTGGACTCTGCTCCTGTTCCAGGTGAGCGTACACACCAAGGTGAAGTCCCCGGAACTATCGACGGCTCGGCCGAACGCCACAATTATTGACTCTTTCTGGCTGGTCAAGGACAGACATGAACCCTATCACCTATAAATTTGGAGGAATATCTATTTACTATATCTAATCATTTTAACACACTAACTGACCATGCATATTTATAGTAAAAAAAAAAGAATCTAATAGCTTAATCGATTTTGTTTGT
Source organism: Drepana falcataria (assembly GCA_945859725.1). NCBI lineage: Eukaryota > Metazoa > Arthropoda > Insecta > Lepidoptera > Drepanidae > Drepana > Drepana falcataria. The sequence goes on from OX243935.1 coordinate 11,013,946, forward strand.
GGGAGTATAGTTTCGCTGTGAACTAGCCAATAACTTATCGAGCATTTTATTTAGTGAATACATTGATATTATTGTCAGTAGCTTGGTTTATTTTATAAGTGTATTACTCTTATTTTGAAGTGTATTATCTCAACAAACTGATCTGTGAAACCAGTAAGCTGATTTTTTTGTGATCATTCTCAATCTATTTTTGAATATACATGTTCTTTACAATATTTTTTTTTACTTTGAAAACCTTTTGCGTCTATTGAAGACTTATTATATAACTTTTATTCATATCCTCACGCCTTCCCACAAGGGTCCCCGAAGGGGTAGGCAGAGGTGTATAGGTAATACCCACACACCCACTTTCCGCCAGAGGTATATTAGGTGCCAACGTGACAGATGGCGAGTCCATTGCCGTTACTCAAGCACGACTATACATACGCCTTTGAACTTCTTCTCAAACGTATGCAGGTTTACTCTCGATGTTTTCCTTCACTGTAAAGCTCGTGGTGTGACTAAACACTGTACTTAAGTTCAGAAAAACTCATTGGTAGAGCCGGGATTCGAACTTGCGACCTTTGCGTCGCAGGCAACTGCTCGAACCACTCGGCCACCACGGGTCTATATCCTCACGCCTTCCCACAAGGGTCCCCGAAGGGGTCGGCAGAGGTGTATAGGTAATACCCACACACCCACTTTCCGCCAGAGGTATATTTGGAAATATTTATTGATTTAAAGTATGACCTATTTAATGGCAATTTTCCATCAAACGTTTCATGTCTAACATATATGTACATTCTAATGTATATATTATATATTTCTAACGAGTGGACTACAATAACAAGTTTCTTAGTAGTACGAACGAGTCTGGAAATACATAGTAGAAAAAGTACATGAAAGTAAATGTATGTATAATAATAATAGGCATGCGTACACATCATCACGCCGAGTCCCTAACGGGGTAGGCAGAGAGGATAATAAAATGTTATACAATTATTTACCCCAATGTTATTATTACTGGCAACCAAAACACTAACGCCATTTTGTGAAATGCACAATGTCATGACAGTTCCTGAGTGAAGTACTTGTAAAGTAAAAAAGTAACAAGTATTTAATTACTGCTTGTATTCTATGTATTTAATATTTGATATTTCTTCAGTGCGTGTGTATGTCACTGAACTGATGAAATGATCTGTTTCTTCAGGTGGATTCAATAATGGTTTAGATTCACAATTGGACCCGATATGTGGTGCGGCGATCGAGTTTCAGGATATTTTACTTCACCCGAGCGAAGCTGGGTGGGACAACTAGTATATATATAGGATAATTCGTAATGCCTGACATATGTCTCATTAATTGTTCGGTGTTTTTTTTTTTTTAATATACAACAAGAGTGGCAAGCAAGCATACGGCCCATCTGATGGGAAACGGTTACCGCAGCCTATTTACGCTCACGATACTGAAGTACCACTTGCGTGTTGCCACTCTGTGTTCGGAGAGTTATAGTGTGTTGGCAGCATAATGGGTTTAATCCCTCTGCTTCCAACACAATGTAATAATCCTCCCCCCTCCCCAAGGAGCTCATTACTGGAAACCTTAATCACCGCGTAGGAACACAACACAAAAAAATGTGTTATTTGGCTACGGACTTCTATAAGGTGGAGGTCCTGCCCCAGTCGGGTATATTGTGAATGATTATCTATAACTAGAAATGCATCATACAAATGATTAATTGTTATATTAAATACATTTCTGGTTATACATAATATTAAATATAAATAAATACATATGAAGATTCATATATATATATATATATACATATGAAGCCTGTAAAATTAAGGAATTGAATCCCTATCCCTATGTCCATCAGAGTTAATATTGTGCATGCTACATATAATACGTGTGCATGTGTTTGCAGAGCGCCTGTGCACGTGATCACCGGGTCGGCTGGCTGCAAGGAAGGCAGGGACCATTTCAGGCGTAAGAATTATACACTGCATGCTACACATTACACATACCTATGTCCTGACGGATGGACAGCTTTACATTTTGACTCTACAGACAACTTACTACTTATTTACTTACGTACTAAAGACGCTACATTACCATCACGCTAATTTAAGAACTACCAATCCGATGTGAAAAAACTTCTTTGCATTAGATAGGATAGGGGGCATTAAATAAAAACTCATTGGTACAGTCGGGTTTCGAACTTGTGACCTTTGCGTCGCAGGCAACTGCTCGAACCACTCGGCCACCACGGCTTCATTTTGTAATTGTTATTTATTTTAGTGTTTTTGTGTGTATACGTGTTAAATTGATTGTAGTATTTTTTATGGTTGCCAATGTGACTGAAATAAAACTATTATTATATTATTATTATTAATCTATGAATTTGAGTCCGGTTCCTACTATGCGTGCACAATATGCCGACGAAATCACTGATCCATTAAATCCATTTTAAAAAAAAGTAAGTCTTACTAATATGTATTATAAATGCGAATGTTTGTTACTCAATCACGCCAGAACGGCTGGACGAAATTGATTGAAATTTGGCACAGAGATAGATAGCTGGATTAACACATTATTATTATACTAATGATTTTTGACAACTTTTACGTGGGTGCAACCGTAACCGTTTCGTAACAGACACCCCGCCTAAGTGGTCGGCCTTCCGCTCGCAAGACTACGGGCTGACCAGGCTGCGGGCCAACAGGACCCACATCGCCATGGAGCAGGTACCAACCTTTAACACGACCGTTGAATTATTCATGTATATTAATCATGTTTATCGTTGTCTAGTTCCCATAGTACAAGCTGTGCTTGGTTTGGGACTACGACAATTTGCGAGGAACTGACCCATTTAATTTAGAAATAGTGCCCTCCACGAAGACGCGCTCCACCAATTTCTAGTCGAGCGAGTACACACTGATTACTCATGAGTGCACTCATAGGCAATCAGTGTGTACCGAAAATACTCAAACATTTGTGGAAGGTTGCACACTTACACTATAAAGAATGAGGAAGAAGAGTGGGGCGCGTCTTCGTGGATGGGTCTATCTATACTTGTTGGACTGTTTCTGGTTTCTAGGTGTCAGCGGACCTTCACGGTATGGTGATTGATTCCTTTTGCTTGGTGAAGAACACTCGGCTGAGGTTCGATGAGCTGTGATTTCAAACAATTGCAGTACCTATGTACGTAACGTTAAGGTCGAAAACCGATGCTGTGTTTGAATAGTCTAAAACAGATGCATCGGTGTTAGTGAATGGTAGTATACCTTTAGTACAAACACAACTGCCCAAGACAAAGCTCTCTCTGCTCATTCTCACGCTATCCATTGTGTGGCAACAACATTAGTTAGGGAAAAAGTTACATCATTGCCATTTAATTTGCCTTTGTAACTTTGTCTAGGGGGCTAATCAAACTGTTAATTACTCTTTAAAGCTTTAGATTTTATTTTATTACCTCTAGTATTTTTATGTAAGGTGGTGTATTTGAGTTGTATGTACGAATACGTGTATGTAGGTAGCTGTCACGCCTACAGATGATAATGGTTTTCTGTATTCATTAGTACCTGTGTAGTTGTATAAACATGTTTATTATTTTTATTTCTTCAAAATAAAATCATTCACCTAATCATTTTTTATTTGATACATGTCATTCGTCGCAGATACAGTAATTCAGTTTATAGGTACCTAGGTAGGTACACAGATTACAGACCCTTATGCAGAAATGCAACGTTCTAATGTCAACATTAGCAAAAAAACTCGCAGGGATTTAGGATATAAATTAACTTTTAATTTAAACGAATATGTCCTCATTCAACCCAAATCTGACCCGGCTATATGCCGGCAAATAACTTTGTGCCTGGCTTGGGATCGGTGCGTTTCCAATATACTCGTGAGGAAATCTCGACTCGTCTTTTCCTTGTACATATTTGCAGCGAATCGAAAAAGCGAGATGATTTTGTGCGCTAACTCCGGACACACCGCCCCGGCCTGATTCCTGCCGTGCACGAATGGATCTTGGACACATATACTGCACTTAGTATTGAACGTATCACTCCTGTTCGTCCAAACATTGTGCTTGTACAACTTGTACTCTTCGGGGACGTGTGAGATGTTATCGAACAAAAATTTATCTTCGGCGCGGCCCGTGAATGGCGCTACAATAAATTTATCGAATCTGAAGCAGCTGTAATATGTGAAAAAACCGCCCAATAATTTGTAAAATGATGCCGTGTTCGGAGAATGGTAATCGAGTCGCGTGTCGATAGCTGTGTTCCAGTGTTCTACCATAAAATACCCGTTTTCTTGGAGCTCACTGACCGCGGGCAGGACCTGGCTCAACTGGAGGTAGAATATGACCAGCAGCGTCATGGTGTAGCTCGGCATCAGAGACTGTCCCGTCAGATGGTGTAGCTTGGACCAGCACTTGACGATGTACGCGAGAGTCGACGCTCGTCGGTCGAGCTTCAAGAAATACGCAATGAGTTGGGTGTTCCTGACTGCGGCAGGTTTCGTGAATGTAATGTCGCATTCCTTGCCCGTGGGAACGTGGATGCACTTCAACTTTGGCACCCTCGTTGTAGCGACAGACTCGAGCGCAGTGAACAGCTCGGATTGGTTCAGAAGAATCTGTCTCATTCCATCCGCAGTGTCCGTCCCAAATGCTTGTGCGCGAGGAGCTTGCACGAAGCAGTCCACGTCGCTCCACGGAGTGCCCAGTCCAGCCGCCAAGGAGCCGTAGGGCTTCACTGTGCTCCCTATAAAAGTACTATGGTCATATGAAGATTTACTAAACTATAATATCCTCACGCCTTCCCACAAGGGTCCCCGAAGGGGTGGGCAGAGGTGTATAGGTAATACCCACACACCCACTTTATTTACTTAACTATTCCTGGGTAATACTTGGATAAACTTGTCTCCCGCGCGTTCAGGTGTGTGAGAACTTATCTATTATATAGCGTTGCGTACCTACTTCAGGAGGAATATTAGATACTTACATTACACCATGACCTACCAAAATGTCTGAATATATATTTTTTATCATGCTAACCTGAATATACCTTATTTCAGTAGATTAGCATTCCAACGTAATATATGGCTAGTAGGTAAATTAAAATATTTACAGGACGTCTACTATACGACACATCTCTGAATGCCTTCTCAAACGTATGCAGGTTTCCTCTCGGTGGCGTCCTTCACTGTAAAGCTCGTGGTGTGACAAATCACCGTATATAAGTTTTATAAGTGCCCATCTGGGCCTATGTGAAATAAAAAGATTTTGATTTGATTTGATTTGAATCTATGTAGGTACTCGTAGCTAATAAGATAGATCCATTGCCCGCTCACCGGGCCAAGACTTCTGCAAAGCTGTTTCCAGATCTGCACAAATTGCTGTAACGTTCAGTTCGGTCCTCACTGACTCTACTACATATTCGACTTGAGACTCGAAGCCGCCTTTGTGCGCCAGGTGAGCAATGTCCGGCATGGAATGGTCAGCGACCACCAAAGTTGAGAACACGAAGAGCGCTTCTGAAATACCATAATTTTGTGCTGAAATTAATGTCACTATACACCACAAACCTGAAAATCATATCTACCTGCATGTGTATGTAGTTATGAACTTCAAAATATGTGATGCTTTTATTTGGGTATGTCGATTTAATATTTCTTTGCTAAATGAACTTTCATGTACTCGATATTAAAAACATAAATGCAATTGATATTTTGTTATTAAATATCAATTGCATGAACAGGACACTAGTCTTAACAATATTGGCCCAGCCAGCGTGTCCACTCACTTGGGTAGTCCATGTTGGCTCGCGTCGCCACGCCAATGCAATTGTTCCGACTGGATCGTCTTTTATAAATGATCATTATTCCTTCCTACTGCCGCTGTGACTTATTTTTTAGATGACACGATGTTCTTCCTTATTTAACTACACACTAAGTAGTTCAGTTAATTTCCTAATTGCATTCTGCGACCTTGGAGTGCGTACTTATTTGTTTCTGACCTTGGATGTTCGCTATAGAAGCATGCCCACGTGCAGCTAATGGATTCGGTTAGAAGTAGCCTCAGCTTTGATCTAGTGACCCTAAAATAAGTGCCTGCTTTGTATGAAGGTTTATTTTGAGAATGATTGCCGCATTAGAGTGTGGTGATAGGTATATAGACCTTTTACGTGCAGTGCTCTTAGATACCAGTTCTTTTTTACATCAATGGATACCAGCTGTTTTTTTTTTCAGGATAAAAGGAACTGAAGTAACAACAAAAACATTTCTTTATAGCTAGTTGGCAACAAACGCGCAGACCACCTGATGGTAGATAAGCGCATTTTTTATTTGTAGTATACTCAAAGTAAAGGTCTTAAAAAACGAGTTTATTTGGGTACGCAAGCTCCATATCTCATCATTATTATTATGGTCAAGACAAAGATTTAAAGATTAATATTATTGTAGCAATCAAGTGAGGAGAGAGAGAAGGCTTTGCCAATGATCTGTTCAGAGGAATTGAACAACACTCATCAAAAACAATAGGTTTATTCAATCGAATGAGTTGTATAAAAACAGTTGTTGTAAGTCCTTGCAGGGTCATCTCTTCCTCTTCTTCAGTCTGTTGAAATCTTCAAACCAATTATTATAACAATTTCTTAATTTACCCTTGTATTTATCATTCTGTGGTTTGTTAACCTTATTCTGGAACACATGTTTGGGTTTGTTTGTACTGATTGTCACTGGTATTGTGCTTGTCTGTGATAATATTGATTTGAGGAAACACCCTGAGTGCTCCTCGTACCTATTCTTTGCATAATGAAAGTGTGACAGCACTTTCTCAAACAGCTTGGGATACACGGCCACAGCACAGTTCCTACTGTGCTCAAAGGGATCTTGAATACACAGCTTAGAATCAAGCCTCAGCACTTTACACAGTTCATTAGACAAATTGTGCGTATAGTTTGTAAATTCAGCTGGAACTGTGCTTACATTTTCAAACAATGACCTTTTTACAGGACTCCCCAGAAATGGTGACACCATATATGTGTTAAAATCAAAACCACTGTAGTATTTGAAAAACCCACCCATTGTGTCATACATGGAGTCTGTATTTTTAGTGGCCAAGCATATAGCACCTTCAAAGCCTGTGTCCCAATCATCTACCATGTAAATTGGGATATTTTTTTGTAACTGCGATATTGGGGGCACTATCCCCTTTTGCTGCAAGTAGAATATAACAAGCAAGGTTAGTGCATAGTTTGGCATCAAATTTGTGCCGGTGAACTTATGCACTTTAGACCAGTACTTGACGATGATCGCTAGCTGTAAGGCCCTCTTGTCTAAACTCAACAAGAAAGCAATGAGTTTGCTATTCCTTACTCCAGCAGGGCTTTTGAAATTGACATCACAGTGACGTCCTGTGGGTAAGTGTAGGAACTTAACAATGGGTACTTTTGCATGGGTTATTGCAAATAGTTCAGCGAAAATTCTTGGGTATCGTCTGAGAATGTTCCTTGCTGATATAACAGTCTGCACTCTAGTGTTGATTCCCTCATGCAGCTGTACAAAGCAGTCAACATCACTTGTCCTTATTCCTAAACCAGTCACTATTGAGCCAAAAGGCTGTACTTCACAACCTGAAAGGAGAAATGTCATTAAAAATATGTAAGAAGTTAGCTTTAATATTTTTTTTGTAATAAAATATATTAAGTATTAGATTAAATTAAAATGGAACACAACATTAAAAAAATTATAATAAATAAAAAGTTTATAATCTATATTGTTTTAAATTCACAAACAAAATATTTATTATGAGATAGTTGTCACTGGTTCTTATTAACATGTTAGTCCAGTGCTTCTGACAAGGATAGTTGAATCAATTTTAGCAATAACCTTAATATTCTAATTGCACCCCAGATCTTGCACATCAGCGATGCTGTTCTCTTACTTCGATCTATCTACACGCTATTAGAATTATAATTTTACCTGGCCATATGCATTGCAAGGTTTGCTCGAGGTCGTCAAATAGATATCTCAAGTTTTCTACCTCGCTACGGGTTAATCTTACGTGTTGAAGCACGTTGGCCAATTGTGAGTCGAAGTCACCATCAAAACACAGCTCCGATACGTCCAATAAATCCTCTGTTGGTTATTAAAGCACATTCAAATTGGTTTTGGTAATATTATAGTCTAATAATGCCGCTTGTGGGAAGGCGTGAGGATATATTATTATTATTATTATAATAATGCCGCTTACAAAACCTAATACATATTCAGTCTTATGAGTCGTCGTGTCATATTATGAAGAAATAACAACTTACCGTGGGAATTCATTATCTATTCCTCAATCAAATATGTTTTTAAATGTTAAGAGCATTTATTATAAGGTTTTTGTTATTTTTTACTTTTATATTTATTTTGTGTCAAAGAATGAATAGAATGAGTGACAGCAGTGACAGCTGACAGATATTTTTGAGCTATTTGCTGAGGCTATTTGAGCAACTCTCACCTTCTACTCTATGAAATCGTCATCAAAAAGTCTAGTATCTAGTTTACTTAGATTTTATTTATGGATTTCTCTAAGCTTTTTCATATTTTTATCTTGTTGTAGATAGCCAACTTCATTCCGCTACGTAGTTTATACGATCATTCTAATTACTGTTCATATCTAGTTTGATTCGATAGCTCCATATTTCGATTTAAAGAAGACAATAAAGCAGAGCAAATGGCCGTAAAAACTGATTGCCCTAAGCAGCATTCACAAAATATCTCCTATAATGTTAGATATCTAAAGTTTCGTGATGTTAGCTGAAATGATATGATATCTCATAAAATAGGACAGTCGCTCAAATTTGTGATAGAGCATAATGAAAAGATTACCCCTTTAATTAATATTGTTATTTTGTAAGGCATGTTGCGTTGGTTTGGACACATAAAAAGGATGAGTGAAGAAAGATTGACGAAACAGATATACAAATCAAAAGTGTGTGCAAGAAGAGGCAGAGGAAGGCCATGTTCCAACTACCTGGATCAAATCGATCGGAGGCTCAAGGACGGGAACGTGATGAGTACTTGAAACCGACGAGCATGTATGAAGAGACTGATGAATGTGGACGAAGCGAAAGAGGTATGTAAGTCTAGAGAGAACTGGCGCTCTATACTCTCTGCCTACCCCGTTAGGGACTTGGCGTGATGATATGTATGTATGTTATTTTGTAATATTGGTTTGTTTCAACTCCATGTTACTTGTTATTAAGGGAGGTAGGGCAAACGGGTTTCCCGTTCGAATCAAATTTGGAGCCGACTGGGGCAGGACCTCCACCTTATAGAAGTCCGAACCCAAATAAGGCAATGTTCTGTGTTGTGTTCCTACGCGATGAATAAGGTTTCCAATAATGAGCTCCTTGAGAAGGGGGAATTGTTATATTGTGTTGGCAGCAGAGGGATTAGTCCCATTTGTTATAAATATTTAAATCTATCGATTATTACTTTCATAATCTTCCTCTTATGATTGGTCGAGATACTGTCAATCTTCAACGACCAATCACAAGCGAGTAAATTGGTTTGGTAATGACAGAACGGCAGCCATTCGTGATCGGAGATAGAGAACAAGCTGGAGCGTCTTTTGACTGTTAAGCGGGAGAATTAAAGGCTGTACTGTTAAAATCTAGCAATAAATCTGATGATTGATATCTCATTAAATGTTTTTGCATCCAAAGTCCCTGTTTCTGGTTGATGAACAAATACGGTTTACATCTCAGAAGTTGGATAAGCAACTTGATGCCCACAATAAGATCAGAGTGCGTAAGTATTTGGTGATCATACGTGGAAAACGTAAGTGTTATTTGTTAATTTTATTTCATTGTGTAAAGTATTTAGTTAAACTCGTGGATTCGTGTATAGAATGTGCATTAGGAATCCAGTGAAATGAGTTTGCAAACAATCGAAGTAAAAAAAAAATTTACAAGCTTAACTTGTTACGCACGGAGTTGCGATTTTAACATATAAGTAATGACTAGTAGCATAGGTACATTATTTTATACATCGAGACTTTCGCTTTAATCGGAATGAAAGGAAAAATAAATGATAGGTAGGCGTTTTGGCGGGAAACAATGCTTCGCTTGGCGCGAGTGCATGTTTTTTTTTCTCGATTTAAGTTTTGGCTTCGGATTATTAGTCCATTTAACCAGTATCAAATATTTGATACTGGCTATATAATAAATAAATAAAAGTTTCCCGCGCAACTCGGACGCCCTGCTATTCTATTTAAATTAAAAAAAATGATATATATGTATATATAGAAACAAGAAAACATTTGAATAAATACTAAATATTAAGTTGCGTTTATTAGATGTGTTGCACAGCTTGTTGTGAGTTTAGCTCTTGACATAGTCAACTGTTTAGTTAAAACAGTAATTATATAAACAATGTGTATATGACCCTGTGTATATATATACAGAATGTGATTGATTAATTCAGGTGTTTTGTTATCTCCTTATATGTTGAAACCGCGAGTACATTGATGAGCAAAGGGCTTCTCGTGGAACGCTGATGCCTCCACTGAGATTTTGTGATGCAACACGACGCCGTAGCGGAGGTCGAGGGTGCTGCGTTTTCCTGTGGCAGCCGTCACCGCTGGTAGCGGTCCAGGCGGTCAAGGGGGAGGCGATCGCGACTTATGATTAGTCGGTCCCGCTCCCGGTCGTGCTGTTCAAGAAGGACAAGCGGATGAAATCCTCGAGATTGGCGCTCCAGGTCACGAGCGTACTCCAGGCTGGCACGAGACGCGCCGCGCGGCATCGAGGCATTCACCTAGGCGAAGAGCTTCACGGCTTTGCACACCGTGGCGTGAAGCAACACGTTATCGTGGTTGTGAGTCAAGTAACAATTTATTTCATTAAGAAATCATTAATGCTCTTAAGGGTATGCATCATATAAGCGATCGCGATACATCTTCGGTCTTAAATAATGTAATACCTGATTTTGACCCTGTATGTAAAGAACCCCGTTATGGCCTCGGCGTGATGATGTGATGATGATGATGATGATGTAAAGAACAAGCGGTTGATATGTGGCTTCATAAAGTTGACGAATCTGCACAGATCTATGATAATGGTGACAGCGATAAATAAATAGTCTTTCTTAGGTAGCTTGGTATTAGGACCTACCCTCATTTTTATATTCTTGTCCAGAATTAAAATCAAAGTTAAACGAATCTTTTTCAACCAGTGATAATTACGCTATGATTTAGTAACGGAAATGCCCAATAAAAATTTACGCTATGGGGAGTCATAGATAGGCAGAGATATATTACTATGCTAAAATGCATCGATGTTGAGATATCAGGTAAACGTGCAGTTGTACCGTAGCAAGGTGTCGAAGATAGTGGTGTTAGTTTGGGAGCACCAGAAGCAGAATTTACCGCCGAATTTAGCCGGAATTGGTGCTCAAGTTATTAAATACTGTCAAAATAGGTCAAGATAAATCCGCAAACGAGCAGCCCAAGTTAATGATAGAGATAGGCGCTTACAAAATAACACATGGACAGCAATTTTTGGATATACATTTTGATTTAATTTAGATACGTTACGAAAAGCTTACCACATTATATTATTGAAAACCACATTTAAATCGGATAAGCCGTTTCTGAGATAAGCGTGCACAAACGCACAGAAAAACAGAGACAAATTCTAACGATCAGTTTTTTGGGTGCTATTTGCATTGACAACCAGTCATATTTTTCTCATATATCTTCCATGTACAGACAGCGATCCGTAACATTTTATCATTATTATTAACACGCTTTTATTAGCTTCATACGTATGTTAGTATGTAACGGAATCTTTGAACATGATTTTGACCTCCTTAAAAACGTCGGATTTGATCGAAATTTTTGGATACTTAACAAAGGCCGATGACAATCCATACTAGGATAATCATAATTACCGATGGGGTATAACATCAGAGTAAATGGGCGGGTATATAGTATAGTCAGGGAAAATACAAATATTGGAAGGCAATCATGATGATGTGGGAAGTGAAGTTTGACAAAACCTTAGCGCGCTACCAAACTACTTATTGGTCTACTATAAAGATGAGACAGTTTGTAAATAAATATGTCTAAGATTGTTTTAAGATCGGCGAACTACACCCCGCCCCAAAGCTATCCATTCATATACATAAACATATATGCCATACATGCAGATCATCTCGGTCCTTTTATGCGCGCACCAATTGTGGCAACACATACATTCTTGTTATTGTGGACACTTTTACTAAATTCGCCAATATCAGCTGTGCAGTTATTATTTTATTATTACATATTTATTTACTAAGGAACAGAAAACTCAGTTACCAATAAATGTGCAACTGTGTCACAGACATTAAGATTAATCTCCAGAAAGAGATGTTACAGAGTTCCTATTTGATACAATTAAAGTGAAAATTAGATTAACAAAGATAGATAATTATTATGGCATGATAATGTGTATTTGTGTGTGTGTGAGTGTGGTTATTAAGGAATTAAGTAAGTACATACATATTACACATACAGCAGGTTACACTAAAAACAACCTTTTATTCAAACACTGAATATTTCCAAACACTTTCACGATGAACACTATAACTAATAGTATTAGTTCTACACAGTAAGCACTAAGCACTGAAACACTCACTAAAGTCACTGATAAAGCACTGGATAAACACTTGTAATACAACATACTAGAAATCAATGAAAGGCTCGGGATGGCCATTAAGATGTTCGTAGAACAACCGTGTGAATGAATGCATCCGCAGAACAATATTCGGCCCATGAAAACAACTTAGTTACGTCCTTTTTTTTTATTTGCCTCCTTATGTCTCGATTTCCGGCTAAGATATTGTTTTGTGGCATTCTCACGGCCAGACCTCTAGAGCCTTCCATCGTGATAATATGTTAGTGTTTTATGTTACATACTTTATACTTTATGAGATTTACCTTCATATGAAAGGGTCATAAGCCAATTAATAATATTAGATTGCCAAATATCAAGCTATAAGTGGACTCTATTATGTAGCAGGGTTTAGCAAATGGTAAAACAAGCGGAGCTTCTTTTTGGTCGCAATTTAACAAACCCATCTGAAGCCATCTGCAAAATTACTTAATAAACGAAGTTTCACCTGAAATCGGGGAGAGTCTAGACGATATTAGGGCTAGTGCCAGTGACCTGATTAGTACTCAACAGGAGGACGAGAAACGGTATGATAGGTACAGGAAAATGGGAATGAGTTACTAAGAAAGCGATTTAGTTAGTAAGCGCTGAGATAGGAAGGTCCTGACAAAATTTAAAAGGGATCCCCAACGATAGGTTTGTGGTCGAGAACACGCCTCTCACAAAGTCTAGTAAAAGGTACGAGGCTAGGATAGCCATTTCCATGGATCTGCTTTAACGATCACGTATCAACCGATTGTGAACCCGAGCGTAACGATAGCGAATCTGAATGTAAATTGGAGATATGTAAATTGACGTATAATTAATTTATTCATACAAACAAATGATGGTGGAAATTGAAGACTGAAATATTGTCATGATACATGACATGATAACGTGATTCTAGATACCGATGATTGGTGTCATGTATCATTGTACTTAACTTATGTGTTGATAAGATATTGATGATGATGGCTGAAATTATTATTATTGTTATTAATCCATTTATTTCAGGCAATATCTACTGGTCCATGTCTTCGACCAGTAGATAGTGGTTCATTGGTTAATGTGTACTGATGGATCAGTGTGGGGTGTCAGGTATCGATGCCTCGCATTTTTGCAATGTATGCAACAGTACGTCCACTGGTCCATGTCTTCGACCAGTAGATGGCGACTCAAAGACTATGCAACAGTACGTCTACTGGTCCATGTCTTCGACCAGTAGATGGTGACTCAACGACTATGCAACAGTACGTCTACTGGTCCATGTCTTCGACCAGTAGATGGTGACTCAATGACTATGTAACAGTACGTCTACTGGTCCATGTCTTCGACCAGTAGATGGTGATTCAACGACTATGCAACAGTACGTCTACTGGTCCATGTCTTCGACCAGTAGATGGTGACTCAACGACTATGCAACAGTACGTCTACTGGTCCATGTCTTCGACCAGTAGATGGTGACTCAACGACTATGCAACAGTACGTCTACTGGTCCATGTCTTCGATCAGTAGATGGTGACACAACGACTATGCAACAGTATATCTACTGGTCCATGTCTTCGACCAGTAGATAGTGATTCAACGACTATGCAACAGTACGTCTACTGGTCCATGTCTTCGACCAGTAGATGGTGACTCAACGACTATGCAACAGTACGTCTACTGGTCCATGTCTTCGATCAGTAGATGGTGACACAAAGACTATGCAACAGTATATCTACAGGTCCATGTCTTCGACCAGTAGATAGTGATTCAACGACTATGCAACAGTACGTCTACTGGTCCATGTCTTCGACCAGTAGATGGTGATTCAACGATTATGCAACAGTACGTCTACTGGTCCATGTCTTCGACCAGTAGATAGTGATTCAACGACTATGCAACAGTACGTCTACTGGTCCATGTCTTCGACCAGTAGATGGTGATACAACGACTATGTAACAGTATATCTACTGGTCCATGTCTTCGACCAGTAGATGGTGATTCAACGGCTATGCAACAGTATATCTACTGGTCCATGTCTTCGACCAGTAGATGGTGATTCAACGACTATGTAACAGTATATCTACTGGTCCATGTCTTCGACCAGTAGATGGTGATTCCACGGCTATGCAACAGTATATCTACTGGTCCATGTCTTCGACCAGTAGATGGTGATTCAACGACTATGTAACAGTATATTCACTGGTCCATGTCTTCGACCAGTAGATGGTGATTCAACGACTATGTAACAGTATATCTACTGGTCCATGTCTTCGACCAGTAGTTAGTGATTCATTGGTCAGGGTCATGGACCAATCAATATACAGCCAATATAAAAATATGTAAACTAATTGTATTTGAACTTTAATTAGATACTAAGCATTAAGTACCACTAAGCTTGTGAGATATGTGTGATTACCTTGGTTTCAGTTAGGAGCTAAGTAGGCACCTAAAGATTATTATAAATTAATAAAATAAAATGTATGTTCTTCCTTTCCGTTTGTAATATCCTTACATTTACTAATTGTTAATTTAAATTATTTTAATTTATTATATATTTTATTATTTGTAAATTTAGAGTACTTAGGGATGATTATTGTATTTTTTTCCTTGTTCAAAACTACATGTATAACTAACTACAACAACGAGGGACTCGTTGAAGATCGGATGGCCGAGCTGTTATAAATATTTAAATCTATCGATTATTACTTTCATAATCTTCCTCTTATGATTGGTCGAGATACTGTCAATCTTCAACGACCAATCACAAGCGAGTAAATTGGTTTGGTAATGACAGAACGGCAGCCATTCGTGATCGGAGATAGAGAACAAGCTGGAGCGTCTTTTGACTGTTAAGCGGGAGAATTAAAGGCTGTACTGTTAAAATCTAGCAATAAATCTGATGATTGATATCTCATTAAATGTTTTTGCATCCAAAGTCCCTGTTTCTGGTTGATGAACAAATACGGTTTACACATTATGCTGCCATCACACTATAAGGGCTCCCACACATAAACACGATACGACGTCGCGTCGTGCCACGATGCGGCGTCGCGTCGTGCCACGATGCGGCGTCGTGGAAATCTACGACGTCGTGCCACGATGCCGCGTTGTGGAAATCTACGACGTCGCGTCGTGGAATTCTACGATGAGCATCGTAAAAAAACACGACATCGTAACGTAATGTGCCACGCACGATATACGGCACGATGCCATAATGTTTTAGTTCATTCCGAAAAATGGACCGCACTAGACGTATTCTGCTTCTGCTGTTAATAAGAAGACGAAGAAAGAAAAGACAGATACTCAGAAGATATTGGATCCACCCATTTCTTTCAAACATGAATAACGGGAGTCACTTTATAAAGAAGTACAATGCCTTAAAAATAGACCACAACAAGTTTTTTGATTACTTTAGAATGAGTGTATCAAGTTTCGAAGAGTTACTTCATCGAATAACGCCACATATAGCAGGAAAATATGGCAGAGGCAGACCACCCAGGCCGTATATCGTGCGTGGCACATTACGTTACGATGTCGTGTTTTTTTACGATGTTCATCGTAGATTTCCACGACGCGACGTCGTAGATTTCCACGACGCCGCATCGTGGCACGACGTCGTAGATTTCCACGACGCCGATTCGTGGCACGACGCGACGTCGTATCGTGTTTATGTGTGGGAGCCCTCCGAACACAGAGTGGCAACGCGCAAGTGATACTTTGGTATCGGGAGCGTAAATAGGCTACGGTAACTGTTTTCCATTAGGTGGGCCTACTACCTCTCCCTACCCCTTAGGGGACTTGTGGGAAGGCGTGAGGATGCACTTAAGTTTCAAAATACAGCCTATCGTCTTGAATGTTTGCATTAGTTCCACGCTGTACTCGCTGTAGTAATGTATGCTAAAGGCAGGATGTGTAATGATAACAGAACAAACAACAGTGACGTTTGATAAAATTTTAATTCTACAAACCACATAAAAAATAAATTGTTTAGCTTAATAGTAAAATCTAATGCTATCAATAGATCTCGCCAAGAAATATAATAACTCGGGCAGTATGGTGTGTCAACAGGTGGGGGTGAGGTGGGTCGACGATTCCAGGGGAGAGGAGTCGTCGTCGCTGTCGTTGATGGCCAGATGGCTGTCCAGGCCCTTGATGGTGTCGGCGATGTCGATGTCGATGGCGCCGTCCTTCTCTGGCTCGACCCTCGACATCGACTTGTGCAGCTCGGTTAACCAGGGCTGCAGGATGGAGGTATAGAACTTGCCAAATTCCCTGAACGTATCAAGGTCGCCAGTCACCAGGCGAACCACGACTATTGCAGTCTTTGGTTGGTGATTGTACGTCAGCGTCAGATGGAACTGGATGTTTACGGGCTCTTTCTCCACAGCCAGCACCTCCTCGGAGATCCGCCTCTGGCGCTCTTCGAAGCGCATATTCTTCTGAGTGTACAACCTATAGAATTGTTTCCGTCTCCAAACGGCATTGGTCAATGTCCCAGTGAACTTATCTTTTTCCCTCTTAGATTCGGGATTCGGTTTTAACTCCATCTTCTCCAATGGTATCAAGAGCATACTCTCAAACACTGTCCGCACTAAGTCCCGCACTACGGGCTTCCACTCCGGCTCCACGATGCTCCTGATCATCCTGGAGTAGAGGTTGACTTTGTACTCTGGGTGCGTTTTAGCACGAATAATTTTGGGCTTTTGAAGCAGAATAGTCCTCAAGAATCCCTCGCAATCATTCAATTTTTCCTTTTCGTATGCATTAGCAGCAAACTTGAAGTACGCTTTGATGTCGGAAGCGAGCCGGCTCGTGATAGGCGAGGCGACGTTGTGGCACTGCTCGTAGGGGTCCTGGACGCACATCGGGGTCGTGAAGCGCAGCGGGAACGTGTTCTTGTGCAGCACGTTCATTTTGTACAGTTCGAATTCGTGTGGCAGCTGCGTTGGGTCCTTAAACATCTGTTTCTTAATAGGGGTGCCCAGGAACGGGGAGACGATCATCTCCTCAAAGTCGAAACTGGCATAATATTCAAAGAAGCCGCCAAGGAGTTCCGATATCGAGGACGTGTTCGTCGAGGCCGGGAGGAGATCTTTCTGATTCATGAAGCCAGTGTTCCAAAAGTCCACGAACACGTCATACTTGCGGTCCCTTTGTAGCCAGGCCACGGCTGGCAGGATGGAGATGGGAGGCTGCTGCAGGTAGAAAATGATGAGCAGCGTGAGGGCGTAGTTGGTGAGCTTGCCCGTTCCTGAGAACTCGTGTATCTTGGCCCAGTACTTGAGGAGGACGGCCATGGGCACCAAGCGAGGGTCCGCGTGCATGAGGAAGGCCACCAGCTTGCTGTTCTGCGCGCCCAGGGGGGTCTTGAACGTCACGTCGCAGTTAGTGGCCGTGGGCAAGTGGAAGAACTTCACAATGGGCGTGTTGGCGCGAGGGATGGCCAGGATCTCCGCGAATATCTTAAAAAAAATATGCATTACTATATAGTAAATTATGTTATTGGGGAGCAGTTTTAAAAATTGTGTAATTTCAGATGAAACATCTATCATATGAGATTTCGACAAGGAGCTACGAGACCAGTATATTGTATATCAAGAAAATGGGCATTAAAGCCTATGCTAATGTTGCTAATAACATATTTTAGATTTTTTGTATTCAAAACAGATGAAAAATGGTCCATATAGAGGTGTTCAAGGCCTCACCTTGGGGTACTGTTGCAGCACGCGCTTGGCCTTCATGACGCAGGTGGCGTGATGCTCGCGGTGGTCGGCCGCCATCCTGATGAAGCAGTCCGCGTCGCTGGCCTTGGTGCCCAGCCCCGTGGTGATGGACCCGAACGGCACGGCCGTGCAGCCTGCACACGACACTCCGTTACTCATTCGAATCATTTATAACTGTTTGTTAAAGCTACATGTGTACATACATCTTCATATATACTTCTGTGCTTGTGTTTGCCACTGAACTCCTCCTAAGCGGCTGGACCGATTTCAATGAAATTTTCTGAGTGTTCGGTGGATTCGAGATTGGTTTCGATTCCCATACAATTGGACTCGATGGGTGGTGCTAGGATCGTGTTTCGGGAAATTTATTTTTATTCACCAAGGCGAAGCTTGGGCGGGACAACTAGTATACATTTTAGGAATTCTAGGAACATGATGTTGAAAACATTATCTATAAAAGTAGTCTATCTTAGACTGTGGAAGAATTTTGGAAGAGTAGTTGGTAGTGGGGCTACAAGGGGGCAGTACCTGGCCACTGCGGGCGCAGCGCGGCCTCCAGGTCCGCGTACAGGCGGCCCAGCTGGCGCGGGGCTACAAGGGGGCAGTACCTGGCCACTGCGGGCGCAGCGCGGCCTCCAGGTCCGCGTACAGGCGGCCCAGCTGGCGCGGGGCTACAAGGGGGCAGTACCTGGCCACTGCGGGCGCAGCGCGGCCTCCAGGTCCGCGTACAGGCGGCCCAGCTGGCGCGGGGCTACAAGGGGGCAGTACCTGGCCACTGCGGGCGCAGCGCGGCCTCCAGGTCCGCGTACAGGCGGCCCAGCTGGCGCGGGGCTACAAGGGGGCAGTACCTGGCCACTGCGGGCGCAGCGCGGCCTCCAGGTCCGCGTACAGGCGGCCCAGCTGGCGCGGGGCTACAAGGGGGCAGTACCTGGCCACTGCGGGCGCAGCGCGGCCTCCAGGTCCGCGTACAGGCGGCCCAGCTGGCGCGGGGCTACAAGGGGGCAGTACCTGGCCACTGCGGGCGCAGCGCGGCCTCCAGGTCCGCGTACAGGCGGCCCAGCTGCTGCACGGCGGCGGCCGACAGGCGCAGCCCCGCCAGCGCGCGCTCCAGCTGCAGCACGAACGGGCCCGCCAGCTCCAGCGACGCCGGGTCTGGCACCGCGCCGGCTACGGTCACGGGCCATACGATCATTACGGAACGACGAACTTGACAATTATGGAATCCCCACCAAAACAAATCACAATATTTTTATTTCACATAGGCCTGGGTAGGCTGTTATAAATCGTCGGAAGAGGTGCACGGTTCGGGTTGGTCGTTCCCATGGAGAAGAATCGGCAAGAAACTCCATGATTACTCTTTTCAAATCATCCTCCTCCGCAACCCCAATGTAATATATACATAAGATACTGCCCCACTGCTTACGTAAGGTTTTATCTGCTTTTGGAAAAGGATCATGGCCTCCAAGATGTTATCTAACGTAAATCAAAGATTCATCATCTCAACATAACATAAAAATGGCTATTACCCTGCCACATCCGAGGGAAAAGCATGTAGAGTTTTTAAGCACCCCTCCACACCCGCAGAACCCTTAAGTACATACATCCATAAGTACGCATCACAGGCGACCACCCTTCGAAATACTTGACATTACATATATACTGACTTTGCTGTTTGCTTCTTGGGAAATCCCGCTTGGGCGTCTGTGGCTTGTTCTCTTCCTCAGCATCGTATGGCTTCACTTTCAAGAATTCCCCGTAAACGTTCACCTTCTCAGAGGCGTCAATGGCCTCCTTGGCCTCGTCGTCGTTCTTGAACAAGAGGCACGCCATCCTGTTGCTGATCCTGTCCACCTTCACGGAGCCGAACTTGGAGAAAACCCGCGTCAGGTCCTGGGGCTGCGTGTATGGAGGGAACCCTGTGGAGATAGGCATACTTTTTAGTGAATGTAATGTCAATGTCAGTCTAAAGTCAATGAAACATTAGGGGCTTCTTTATACTCTTTTTCTGGAGGTGTCCATAGTATTATATTCCAGTTTATTTATTTCAGATATTTGTGGTCACACCGACCTGATAGTAAGCAGTTACCATCAACTAAAAGAGCTAGCAATTTTGGGAAAATAGCTTGCATTATGCCAACCTTGGCCATGATGAGAGGAATAGCTTCCAATCCAAATAATTGATTCCTTACATTTATCTCTTTACATTATCCCTGTTTTAATTTACACTTATCCAATGGTCATATAATAAATTACACTCAATAGCATTTCCAATTTAAACTGTTTGGTGCAGAAATGGCAACACAGACATGAAAAGCATATTAAAGGTCACAAAACAATACCCATAGAATACCAATAGAGGATTATGGATGAGGTTAGAATCAAGGAGGACCCACGTGTCTAGATGAAATGAGTGTTAATGAATTACGAGGACTGAGTGATGGTCAACTTACCAGATACCAGGATGTAGCACCCGTCGGAGGCGCTGGTCGCGGCGGCCGCCATCGCTCATGGGTACACGTGCTCGCCTGCCACATCATCATATATATATCTATTAGGTAAATCCCTTTTATTAGGTACAAGAACATCTTCACACTGTCCCACAATGGTTGAAGGCAGGTGTCACAGTCTCTCAGACACATGCATTTACTTTCAAATATATGTGGAGATTCTCAAAATAATCTCAAAGTATATATGCAAAAATATACCAAAGGAGTCATGACATTGGTACAAATCGCATGCTCTTTGGAAAATGTGCGGCGTAACGATTTATGATCGAATCCACAGAGATCAAGCAACTGGCGTAACTTAGGGTATGTAAAGAGATCGAATAAAAGGATGGGTCTGGAAAAATTGCTAAGGAAGAACTTACATCAAAGCGATGTAGGTAGTTCAGACGTTGTGAGTATCCAATCAAGGATGTAAGAAACATGTCCGCTCAAGATCGTCACGAGTAGGTACTCGAAGCGAGTATATATGAAGAGACTGATGCGTAGATATAATAAGAAATATTTTTGATTGATTTTTTACTTTATTGTACCAACAAGCACAATAACCAAACACATAAGTATCAATAACATTTCGCAAAACAGTATTTGTACTGAAAGAAGATGTAGTGACAAAAATTGAGAAAGGTATGCTGAGATGGTTTGGCCATGTCGAGAGAATGAATTAAGAACGATTGACGAAAAAAGTGTATAAGGCGAGTGTGAATGAAAGTGTTGGAAGAGGTAGACCTAGACCAAATTAGGGACGTCTTGAAAAAAGGTCAGGTCAAGAGTACCCTAAACCGAAGAGAATAATGAAAGTGGACCAAGCGAAAGAAGTATGTAAGGATCGTAGCTAGTGGAAAGAAGTGGTCTCTGCCTACCCCTACGGGAAAGAGGCGGGATTATATGTATGTATGTATTTGTACGAACCAGTCCTACAAGAATGTATCATAAACTATCATGACAAGGTCATTTACGCTAACTTTAGGTTTACAAATAATCATACCAACCAATATACAGTATAGGTACCAGGTAGGTCTTCTAAACAGGTGTAAACTAATATTATAAGTAACGGAAAATTACTAATAAATATAATCTACAAAGCAACATAGCAAGAATGTTCTGCTAGGTTTATAACGCGCGCAAGTCATACCCATTGGTGTTGGTAACCGCTTACCATCGGATGGGCCGAAAGCTTTCTTATATTATTATAACATACTTAAGATGGATAGTTAATACTTTTACCTTGTATCTATTTCATTAAATTCTGCTTGGAGATCACAACAAATTTATTTCTTTTAGTTTAATTTATGTTTTTTTTATACAACAAGAGTGGCAAACATGCATACGGCCCATCTGATGGGAAACGGTTACCGTAGCCTATTTTCGCTAACGATACCGAAGTATCACTAGCGCGTTGCCACTCTGTGTTAGGAAAGTTACAGTATAGTGCTTATACGTTAACTAGCACAGAAACCAGCGTTATCCAGAGGGTCATCGATGGAAACAAGACCTGAGTCAGTTCCGTCGATGACACCTCACTTTTTTAAATGCCTGTAGTAAAAATAAAATATTATAAATGTGTATGGAAATGGCAACATGTAAATATAAGATAAGATTAATATAAGAAACTGTAAAATAATATAAGAAACTGTAAAATAATATAAGAAAATGTAATCAAGTAAAATAAGAAATGTTAAAACTATAAGTAACAGAAAATGTAAATAAGCTAAAAAAAAAAGAAAATGTAATAATTATAAGTACCAGAAAAGTTAAAAGAAAAAAAAAAAGTTACAAAAAAGAAATGATAAATGAGGAAAAGAAAGATCTCATAACAATACGATAAAGAAAAAGAAAGAAAGCAAAAATATAAAATAAAGGCATAAAAAAGTCTCTGACCGCCATGTCAGAGGGACACTGTATTTTAATAAAAAAAAAAAAAAAAAAAACTAGCACAGAACAAACAGAATTGTCTGTCAGAACCAAAATCGTCTACTATGGGGTTTGACTGATCAAATAAATATATATACTTAGCTATTAGTTGTACCAGAGTAAGACATACCAATATGTGAACGCACAACGCAGCCACTAATAAAATAATGGCTGCGAACCTGCGAAATACGATGTACTGAACGACTGACTGAATGAATGACATTCATCCGCTCAGCACAGCAATTCAGGGAATCCCCGTAGACCTATTTATTATACGTTACGTTCCCAGAATTCTGTCAATCAATGGTGTGCCACCGTGGTAGTCACAACATTTTATTTTAGAGCTGTCTACTCTAATGTGCTATTCTGTTATACTAGATTTTTTTTAAATAGTATGGTGTTTTGTTATATGGCTGGCGTTTTGATACAGTTATGGTCGCAGTTCCAAACCCACCTGATAACAATTATGAGATCAATTGGTGATAATATCTTAGTCAACCGAACCCTACAGGTTTTGGTGGGTTCACAAGTGTCAACGTGACACAAAAGTTTGTATCTTTTAATAGTACTGACTGAGAAACAAGTAAATGAAAAATATGGTATTGCTACTAGCGGTTACTTTATGTAACAACATAGGTAACTGCTTACCATCAAGGGGGACGCAAGCTATTTCGCCACTTTTTTCGTATAGTAATATATCACTAACATTCACATAGAAATTTGATTTATTAACAAAAGGTTTGAATAGTCTGACAAACAGACACAGAAACAGATGATCAAGGAAATGACTCTTTAAGGGTCAGTTTTAACCAATTTAGGTATGGATGTCCAAGAGTATTGGCAGACCTAATGCGTCAGTTAGATTTAATGTCGGGACATTAGGTTCATTGGCTATTTAAAGATAAGGCCGGACACACACAGCTCAATGTAAACAGATACAAGGCATAATGTTATACATTTATAACTAGCTATGTGAAACCATGATCACATGAGAAAAAGTTGGTTTAATTGTAAGTTTTTATTCAGGAGAATAACATATTCTATCTATCTGTTAATCCTGCTAATGATCTCTGCCATGATGCCAAATGTCATCCAACTCCATTCAGTATCAGGCATGGCCAGGCCAAGGTTTTTTACAAATACTCGTGTTAATACTATTGTAAACGGCTCTGGGTCAGTTTGGTGTTATGAACAGTAAGGTATTATGACCGAGAGGAATGGCTAACATAAAAATAAATCACTATAACATGCATCAAGGTTTAGAAGTGCAAAAGGGATAGACTTCTTAGTCAGACAGACTGCACATAAGGAACTAATGCATGTGAATGAAGCAAAAGAAGTCTAGAGACAACTGGTGCTTTTAACCTATGAGGAACTCAGCATGTACATAAAATTGCAAATGAAAAACAAACATACTCACCGTTGCTGACTTTGACAACTCGGGCAAAATATTTAGGCTCCAGATAACCTTTGTCACTGCCAGCTGTCAATATGACACCATTGTCTGACTCATAAAACTTGATACCGTCAGTTATGGCCTTGGCCAAGTCAATGTAAATGTATATTTCTATGTTCTTCCTCAGGCCACTGATGATTGTAGTGTCTTCCTCAGGCCACTGATGATTGTAGTGTCTTCCTCAGGCCACTGATGATTGTAGTGTCTTCCTCAGGCCACTGATGATTGTAGTGTCTTCCTCAGGCCACTGATGATTGTAGTGTCTTCCTCAGGCCACTGATGATTGTAGTGTCTTCCTCAGGCCACTGATGATTGTAGTGTCTTCCTCAGGCCACTGATGATTGTAGTGTCTTCCTCAGGCCACTGATGATTGTAGTGTCTTCCTCAGGCCACTGATGATTGTAGTGTCTTCCTCAGGCCACTGATGATTGTAGTGTCTTCCTCAGGCCACTGATGATTGTAGTGTCTTCCTCAGGCCACTGATGATTGTAGTGTCTTCCTCAGGCCACTGATGATTGTAGTGTCTTCCTCAGGCCACTGATGATTGTAGTGTCTTCCTCAGGCCACTGATGATTGTAGTGTCTTCCTCAGGCCACTGATGATTGTAGTGTCTTCCTCAGGCCACTGATGATTGTAGTGTCTTCCTCAGGCCACTGATGATTGTAGTGTCTTCAAGCGTACCCTTAGCCAAGTGTATGTGCTGGCGCTGCATGCGACTCAGACCCAGCTCTTTAATTCTGGGCCAGCATTTCAAGTATGTGCCATGGACTACTGTCTTGTATTTTGGCTGAAAGTATTTAATTACTACATATTACTTTCATAGAGGCTAGCTATTGTTCAAATTGCTAGTAGTTCTTTTAACAAGACCTAGCTATGCTAATGGTCAAGTGCAGTGCCTGCTTACACCAAACATTTGTGAGATGACCACATTAATTTGTGGTGTCTGGGTGAAGTATATGCTATAAATAATAGATGCATATATAACTATCAGGTATATATGCATATGCATCTATTATTTATATATATATGTAAGTCATTGATACTGAAATGTACACACTCACATGCCAAGTTAAGGGCTCATGACTCTTAGATGTGCCAAATACTAGCATTATGCATCCATTAAAGTTAGCAAGATTTGGGGATTTTATTTTAGCATGTAGTAAAGGTAGAGATGAGATTTATGCTGGGTACCATGTAAGCAGTCATACCTCTAATATGGGAGTCAATTCTGCATGAGTTATGTCCTGTATACTGTGTCCTTGGTTGGCCTTGATCTGCAAATTGTTTGTTTGCAGGTTCAATTGCAGTTTGAATCTCTGCTTTTCATTGCTGCTCACAACCCTTTCAATGTCTGTTTTACTATATTTGCCAATGATATGGTGTTTCAATAATATGTCTACATCAATATATCCCTCTGGGCTGAAACCAAATATTTCTTCTCATGTTATTTCTTTGCCACAATCTAGGCTTACCTAGTCCATTTTTATGTAACAGGAGTGCCCTGTGATAATGACTCTAAAATAAAATAAAATATTAGTAATACAAAAAATCTAAATTATTTAAATAAAATATAGATTGTTACTCTGAAATAATATAGCTTTGCAGAGTCGTTTTTGAGTTTACCCTGAGAGCTCTAAATATTACAATATTTGATGTACTGCTTTATATCTCTGTGAAGTGTTAGAACAACATCATAATAATTTTAACATAACATAGTCCAATAAGCTGCCTTCTACAACATAAAGGAGAATATTGGGATTACATTGGTTTTCTTGTCATCGAAATCAGGGTTTAACTCTAAGTTTTAGGCTGTTTTTGAGGTCTGATATAAGACATTATACATAATTATATAAATCATATGTTGCAGCCAATATATGCTAGTTAATGATGAGTTGTGTATAACACTGTCTAAATATGTTGTCTGAGGAAAGGTTGAAGAAACATTTGCCCTTCCCTTTAGGCTCCCCAATTGTCTACAAGGAACCCTGTTATAAATTATTTATAGAGTAATAGATTTTTTACAAATGGGTTGGTGTCCCATCATACCCATACATTGATACACACTTTATATTTTATACAATATAACTGCATGCAATTTAGATATAAATAATAATTATTGTCATACTTAATACTTTTACTGTATATTTTTGTACTAGTTGAATCTTGACAGTTTAAAAATGCACTATTTATCTCTATGACTTAAGTTTTGATATGGTCCTTCAATTCAAATAATACATTAAAGTTTCCCGCCATCATATAAATACAGGACAACGTCAGCTATTAAGTTAAACGTAACCATTTATTCGACACTGCTCATGCTCAAGCGAATGAAAGTAATTTGAATGATAAAAAAATGCAGAACTTACCTACTCAAAATATATTCCACGTATGAATTCAAACGACAACTTACCTACCTCAACTGAAAACCTTCTTTAACGGCGCCGTGTCGCAGGAACCAAGACAATGATTTACTTAATTGTACGTCTTTATTCCTGTAAACATCCAAAATAAAGCATCAGATTAAGTTCTATAGTACCGATTTACTTAATATTCTAAGTCGGTAATATTAGACATATGAGTTACATCCAACCGCCACATTTAATTGTAACAAGACTTACATTTAAAATAATAAAATAACTATAATATTGTGTAGTACAATGCAGTACTTGATTATTTACACTAGCAGAATAACTTAATATTATTGAATACTAAAGTGAAACTTTACTTATGTGGTGTTGTAAATTTTCCCTAATAATTATAAAACACACGACTGGATAAACAAAGGATGGACGCAGTTGTATTGACAAAAAAACGGCAACGGCCAACGCAACGTCAGTGAGAAATGAGAATACGTCACGCTTATTTTCCCGATTCAATGTTGACGTTGTCATTTCATTCAATTCTATGTTCCGCCCATACTGCCTAGCTTCGACACCATTATTTTTCGGCAAAACAAGTGTTTCGTGGCAAAGACTATAGTGTACACTGTGGTTCGATATAGGAGTATAACAATACCTGCTCTAAAATTATTCGATGCATTAATTTTTATTAAACTGCCACTACATTTTAACACGTTGTAGTGCGTTTGTGATTGTTGAAATTAGTCGATGTAGTTAATTTTAGTTATTTTTTTGTTTATTATATTTTTTGTTTATTTTCTTATCTCGTGATTTTTAAAATTCGCTACCAATATATCAGACTGATGAATGTGGACAAAACAAAAGAGGTCTAAAGAGTGGGTGTGTGGGTATTACCTATACACCTCTGCCTACCCCTTCGGGGACCCTTGTGGAAAGGCGTGAGGTCTAGAGAGAACTGGTTTCTCTGCCCATCTCGTTAGAGACCGCGCGTGATGATATGTATGTAAAAAAATTATAACAATATCACGATTCCAGCTAATGGAAATGGACTACTCTATGGAGTATCTGTTAGGTTTTTGTGAACTTAAGTACAGTAATTAGTCACACCACGAGCTTTACGGTGAAGGAAAACATCGAGAGGAAACCTGCATACGTCTGAGAAGCGAGTCAAAGGCGTATGTATAGTCGTGCCTTAGTAACGGCGATGGACTCGACAACTTTTTTTTTTTTTTATACAGCAAGAGTGGCAAACAAGCATACAGCCCATCTGATGGGAAACGGTTACCGTAGCCTATTTACACTCACGATACCGAAGTATCACTGGCGCATTGCCACTCTGTGTTCGGAGAGTTATACTGTGTTGGCAGCATAATGGGTTTAATTCCTCTGCTTCCAACACAAAGTAACAATCCTCCCCCTCCCCAAGGAGTTCATTACTGGAAATCATATTCACCGCGTAGGAACACAACACAAAACATTGTGTTATTTGGCTACGGACTTCTATAAGGTGCAGGTCCTGCCCCAGTCGGGCAGCCCCAAATCCGAACGGGAAACCCGTTATGCCCTACCTCTCTTTCTATCACGTTGGCACCTAATATATCTCTGGCGGAAAGTGGGTGTATGGTTATTACCTATACACCTCTGCCTACCCCTTCGGGGACCCTTATAGGAAGGCGTTCTGATAATTCACTCAGTTATTTTATCAGTTTTTGGTTTGCCGTTCTAATTAACTATAAATATATAAAGATATATAAAGTTTTGGTCATGTGTTGCCTACGGACTGAGTGAAGGTTATTAGTTAGTAAGTTCAATGTTTAGTACAACTGTTCTTTTGTATGTGGTTAATACCACAACCAACAACCCAGTTTGTATTTTATGTTTCATTTTTATTTTAGCCCAACAGTCTATGACTTGTTTGTAATCTTATTCCGATTCATAAACAATACTTTTAGCTAGTAACCCAGTAATGTGATCTTGAATTATGAGTCCACAAAAATGAACTTTATTTCATCTATTAATAAGATATACATTTCAATATGTTACACCTGCTAGAAACGTGACGAACAGAGTCGATACAGCCGAAAAATCAATGAACTGCGATAACACAGACAATGAGGCATAGAGTTAGGTCAGCTGACTTCACTTTTATCATTGGTCTTGTGATAAGTTGTGTTACTCCGCCATTCTCGGTTCGTCTTTTCCATCTTTCTCGTCCCGTGAGTTGAATTTTAATATTCCCATACTCAATTAGTTTATTATTTATCTCGCATTGACTGGTGTATGTGTTCTTTATAGTGAATTGTTGTTTTTTGCACCAAATTTCGGTAAGATTGTACTAGATTCTGCCATTGTCAAAAATATCGCCTATCCAGGTATAATTGTAAGCTAACTGAGTTTGACTATAAAAATTAACGACGTTTCGTCCTATTAACCCTCACTCCATACATTAATTGATGTTTCATTAATATCTTCAGTTATTTTAGCCTTGTTTCCTCCGTTCCAGTTCCACCCATTTATCATGTGACAAAGTAGGTAATGATTCCTATTCGATTCTGCTTCACACTATATGGTTCAATAAAGTAAATTTCCTGAGGTTAATGGTTTGAGATCTATGTGCTTTTGAGGAATGATTTAAAGTATTTGTAATTGTTTGTAGATAATTATGAATATTAAAATTACTTCATACTTGCTGAAATTTTCCATTTACTGAAAATATTTAATGAAGGAACTAAGATGACTCCTTTACCCGGTATTCTAGAGTTTCTGTTACAGCAGACATCTAAATTCATATTTTTTCACAAATAGACCTTTACCTGATCACTTATACTGAGATGAGAATGAATAGTAATATAAAAACAATGATTGAAGGTGGAACACACATTGAGACAAATCTTACAATATTCTTCCCATGTACATGTTTAACAGTCCTAGGATGTGTCAGACCAAAACATGAATAAAGTTTTATATAATATACTCTCACAAGATTCATAAAGCATGGAGCAAATGAGGGTGTGGTTGTTAAGATGAAGAAAGGGTTGTTGTTGGCTTGGACATTTAGAAAGGATTAATGATGTAAGATTAACAATGCAGCTCTACAATGAGATAGTGTCTGGAAGAGGAAGGAGGTAGTCATGTATATATAGAGACTGAATGAAACGAATAATGAAGCAAAAGAGTTCCTCAAGTCTAGATAGAGCTGGCTAGCTAGGAGAACTATTTTCTATGCCAATGGTTTCTTTATATCTCGTGTAGGACAAAGGTTAAGTTTTTTACAGTTTGGTAATAAAGTAATGAAAAATTACATCTACTTTCATACCTATGATCAATATACATGTATATTAATGCAATATACATGTAATTTATAAAACTATGATTTAATTTCTATGGCACAACTTAACAAGTTTATTTTTCTCATAGGAATATTCTTAGTTTTAGATGAAATCCATATCAATATGACAGTGATTGATGATGATGTTATCTCTTTCTATCTAAGATTTTAATCAATGGTCAGCTGATCACACTGTGTGATGTAGTAAGTGCATTTCTGTTAGGATCACATTATATTGTATTATGGGTAGGTTACATAATTAAAACAGCTTTTATGGTGTAAAAAGCTACTAAGGTAGGTGAACTGTTTGAATATCAAAAATATTTAAACATTCTTAGTTTGATGGTGAAATTAAAAACACTTTTTTTCTATTATAAGATTATAATTTGACTCTCAATTTGTGCAGAATCCAGTACAATCTTATTATTTGTGTTATACCATATGCTAATGTATGATTGTAATTAGATAAATTTGTTGACAGTGAAAAGAATACATAATTCAAAATGGCGAGCAAAGGCGGATTGAAGACAATCGCCAATGAGGAGAATGAGGACAGATTTGGTTATGTCTTTGCCGTGTCCGGTCCCGGTGAGTACACCTGAATCTCTCACTTATCTTATGGTCTTAGGCACTTCTATATTCTATGAAAACTATATATATATATATATATATATATATATATATATATATAGCATAATTATATAAGTCACTAGCTGTACTTTGCCACGCTTTGTTGTGGATATATGACTGATGCAAAAAATATATAAAAACAATCCTTGATGCAGACTATATAATCATGCTAAAATTTTTGTTCAATCAGTGCAGAACTTTTTGTGTTTTTGAAGCATACACAAACCAACATAACATTTTTATATATATTATAGATATAGAATCTATCTAAGATTATAGATTGAATGCCTTTTCAAACATATGCAAGTTTTCTCATGATGTTTACCTTCAGCATA
The DNA here is from genome assembly GCA_945859725.1 of Drepana falcataria. NCBI lineage: Eukaryota > Metazoa > Arthropoda > Insecta > Lepidoptera > Drepanidae > Drepana > Drepana falcataria. The sequence goes on from OX243935.1 coordinate 11,044,858, forward strand.
AATCTTCATAAGAGGTTTTTTTTGAAGTTCGATGTTTGTGTATCAGTCGTAACGGCGGAGAAGATGTCCGGTTCTGCTATGTACGAGCTGGTGCGTGTCGGCTACAATGAGCTGGTGGGAGAAATCATCCGTCTCGAGGGTGACATGGCTACCATTCAGGTAATTAACCTTAGTACAGCATGGAGTTCTTCAAGAAGGGATTGAATAGATCTTTGCAGGGCCGGCTAGTTGGTGTTGTATTCATAGGTGGCAGTATCCGCTTACCATTAGGCGGCCCGCGTGCTGGTTGCCACGATATTATAGATTCTAAATTTTTTGTGATACCATTTAAATTTGAATAATTATAATTTATATTCAAATTTATGAGTAAAATATTTTCTATAATGTACTTAAAATACATATAGATTTGTGAATATCCAAAGGTAATGTGATCGATCGAGTGATCGTGTCGCCACTTTTCAGTCATTTGTGGATGATGCACATCTGCATTATGCTGGCCACCTTTTTGTATAAGAAAAAAATATATATCAAGAGGTTGTGGTGGACACGGATACAGATATCCATGGAACGCGTTACTACGTTGTCAATATAGCTGTTCTCCAGGCATGCCACTGTTACACAGGAATGAGTTGTTAAATACATTCATAAATGGTGATATAGTGAGAATGCACAAAGGCCTAAGACCCGTGGTGACGTCAGGTGTACGAGGAGACCTCGGGCGTCACGGTGGGCGACCCCGTGCTGCGTACAGGCAAGCCGCTGTCGGTGGAGCTGGGCCCCGGTATCCTGGGATCCATCTTCGACGGCATCCAGCGCCCGCTCAAGGACATCAACGAGCTCACACAGTCCATCTACATCCCCAAGGGAGTCAACGTGCCCTGCCTCGCCAGGGAGGTCGATTGGGAGTTCAACCCCCTCAATGTCAAGGTATGTTAACATCCGAGGTAGGTATCTCTTTTGCAGCTATGCTTGTGGACAGTTTAAAAGCATTAATACAATCCCCTCTTCAAGGGATCCCTCCTAAACTTGGAAAGGATTTTTATTGCTCGTTATATAATAAGATACCAACTGCTGCAACTTATAATGATGGGCAAAGTGGCTGGGAGAAGATCATTGGCCCGAAGAAGAAAGTCGTGGCTGCGCAATATTCGCGAGTGGACCGGCATCAACAATGCTGCTGAGCTGTTGCGCCTCGCGAAGGACAGAGAGATTTTCAGAGCTGACGGCTTACAGTAATGGAGAGGCACTTAAAGAAGAAGAAAATAATATGATTTGATTGCATAGTACCTAGTAAAGACATAATTGATATGTATAACTCTGCAACATGGCACTATACGGCCCTTGTCCTCCAGGTGGGCTCCCACATCACCGGCGGAGACCTGTACGGTATCGTGCACGAGAACACCCTGGTGAAGCACAAGATGTTGGTGCCCCCCAAGGCCAAGGGTACCGTCACCTACATCGCGCCCTCCGGCAACTACAAAGTTACCGTAAGTTTATACTATAGTTTGGTTATAGTTAGGCATCCAGCGACATCAGACCATGTATATTGTCATTTTAATATTCTGGTCCTATTATTTTCATATAAAAAGACGTAACAAGTTCCCAATTGTATGTAATATGTAGTTAAAAAACATATATTCTGTGAAATGGCAATTGAAGTTATAATATTCATATTATAAATGCGTTTGTGAAGATGAACTATTGCAGATAACAAATGTACATTCCTCTTTTATGCAAAAGCTACTAGATATTGGACTAAATTTAGTACAGATCATAAGCTGGTAATGCAGCTGATGATCTACACTAAATTTAGTTAGTTTAGTCAAATTTCAGTTTAATCAAAAATTTGTCAAGAAGCCGTGGTGGCCGAGCGGTTCGAGCAGTTGTCTGCGACGCAAAGGTCGCAAGTTCGAATCCCGACTGTACCAATGAGTTTTTTCTGAACTTAAGTACAGTGATTAGTCACACCACGAGCTTTACGGTGAAGGAAAACATCGAGAGGAAACCTGCATACGTCTGAGAAGAAATTCAAAGCCGTATGTATAGTCGTGCTCGAGTAACGGCGACGGACTCGCCATCTGTCACGTTGGCACCTAATATACCTCTGGCGGAAAGTGGGTGTGTGGGTATTACCTATACACCTCTGCCTACCCCTTCGGGGACCCTTATGGGAAGGCGTGAGGATATATTATTATTTTTTAAATTTACACAGGATATGTTTACAACATAAATAATATTCAGAAAAGAAATGTACTAACGTAATAAAATTTTGAGTTTCAACAAAATTTCAAGTGAAATCGCGGGTGTGGTATTTATAAAAGAAATAAATAGGTTTAGTGCCCAGGAAGGAATAGTGATGTGATATGTTTGTGCGTGCGCAGGACATCGTGCTGGAGACGGAGTTCGACGGCGAGAAGGCGCAGTACAGCATGCTGCAGGTGTGGCCCGTGCGCCAGCCCAGGCCCTGCGCTGAGAAGCTGCCCGCCAACCACCCGCTGCTCACCGGCCAGCGCGTGCTCGACTCGCTCTTCCCGTGAGTACACACACAAACACACACACACACACACACACACACACACACACACACCACATAATACTGCCATTTCATACTACAGATACATTACACTTCGAAATAATCCAACTAAAACGAATAAAAATCTAAAAAATTTTTTTTTTGATTTTCATCACACCGAATCCCACACGGCGTAGGCAAGGAGCGTAGCGCTAATTCTCTTTCTATATATTAGAGCACTAAGAGCTCCTTTAGGTCTATAAGGAGAATGACAGTGAGAAGTGAGTGAGAAGCGGTTCATATTCATCAATCTTTTGATACAACCTCTCCAGTTTGGATTCCTCTTGAAAGAGTATATGTACCTGTCTATATACTCATTTCAAGAGGACTATCCAACATCTATAATTTGTGTAGCAATCAACAAAAGCCACTTGTCAATTGAATAATACTGTTGAATAGTGTTGTATTCCTACTATCTTTAAGGTTTCTACATACGGCCCTTGATACGGCCTACGATTGGCTATGCTACTAGAATATGTCACTACATAAAGCTATTTCACTCAATGCTCCTTCATGGATGGTTGGCCTGAGGCACGCCCGGCGTCGAATGTTGTGGTGGTGCAGTGGTGCAGTGGTGCAGTGGTGCAGCGAGCGAGTGGTGTTACAGGTGCGTGCAGGGAGGTACCACCGCCATCCCCGGGGCCTTCGGTTGCGGCAAGACTGTCATCTCGCAGGCGCTGTCCAAGTACTCCAACTCGGACGTCATCATCTACGTCGGTTGCGGAGAGCGTGGTACGTATTTTGCTCAACGCACCATCTTTAAAGGGATCCCAAAAAGCGGGGGTGTGGAAAAATAGGGTGGTAGCGCCTTTTTTTATACATATCATCACGCCGAGTCTCCAACGTGGTAGGCAGAGAAACTAGACCGCCAGTTTAATATTTAGTTATCATGACGGATCACCGATTAGCCAGCAATTAGCAATCGTCGTAGCAAAAAGTCGGTTTTCTCGGACTTGTTCAGATTTCTTCTTCCAATTACTTAAGAAAAGTAATCGGTACATACGTAGGCTTAAATCTGCAAACTCGATGTCATCACGGAGAAAGAGTATTGCGTCTTACCGACCTATTTTTGCTTCATCAATTTTCTTACAGCCTTCATCCCCAGACTTACAGACGTTTTTCGTACGGTCGTCAATAAGGAGGAGTATAGATTAGTGAATTGTCCCGTGCAGGTAACGAGATGTCAGAGGTGCTGCGGGACTTCCCCGAGCTGTCCGTGGAGATCGACGGCGTGACGGAGTCCATCATGAAGCGCACGGCGCTGGTCGCCAACACCTCCAACATGCCCGTGGCCGCGCGAGAGGCCTCCATCTACACCGGTCCGTGCTCACTAACATAACACTATTGTTGCATTATATTCAATGGAATTATACTCAATTTCGAACATGGATTTTTCAGAAACTTAATACGAAGAAAAAATATTAAAACATAATTCAATTCTATATCTAACATTATTATTACAGTAGACTTTTATGCTGAAAAAACGTCACGAATTGGTCAACCTAGACTTTTTGCAACATTTTATTTTACTCTACCACAAATTTGAGCATGTGTCCCATTTTCTAAGGCAGCCTGTAGTGAGTGTGTGTGTGTGTGTGTGTGTGTGTGCAGGCATCACTCTGTCGGAGTACTTCCGCGACATGGGCTACAACGTGTCCATGATGGCGGACTCCACGTCGCGTTGGGCCGAGGCGCTGCGTGAGATCTCTGGTCGTCTGGCCGAGATGCCTGCCGACTCTGGCTACCCTGCCTACCTGGGCGCGCGCCTGGCCTCCTTCTACGAGCGCGCCGGCCGCGTCAAGTGCCTCGGCAACCCCGACCGCGAAGGTACTCTACTCCTCCGCACTCCTCCGCACTCCTCCGCACTCCCACTCCCGACCCTACCCGCGCTCGCTGCTCCCGCAGGTCGGTGGATTGTGTGAAAGCCGGACCGACATCCTCGCGAAGCTTCGTAATGTTAGTAAGATGTGGTGACGGCACCGTGGGGTCGCAGGTTCGGTGTCGATCGTGGGCGCCGTGTCGCCGCCCGGAGGAGACTTCTCGGACCCCGTGACGGCGGCCACGCTGGGCATCGTGCAGGTGTTCTGGGGGCTGGACAAGAAGCTCGCACAGAGGAAGCACTTCCCCTCCATCAACTGGCTCATCTCCTACAGGTACCTACCTCCATCACACACCTCCAAACATCAAACATCATTGTACTGCTTGCTCGAATTTTAGTAAATATGTCTCGTAGCGTGATTTCCGGGAACTTTTGCTACTTAACCGGTCAACCGGCGAGACCTAGGCCTCCAGCCAGGCAAAGCAACACAGCTAAGGGCACCCCCTGTGGGGTACGAACCTCTGCTTAGGGCGTTGGTGGACTGCTTGCTCGAATTCAATGTTTGCTAATATATTGCCCAATCACTACTTTCTGTGCGTAGGTCGACACGTTGAATACGCGTTATTGGTAAACAGGCTGTTTAATAAATAAGCCATAATATTCATAAGTGGACATACATAAATACTTTTGAACTTCGTATTTTTAAGTAAAAGCTATTATTTAATGACTGTGATTTATTTTCGGCTAATAAATAATAAAACTACTTTACCAATATCATCTCATATGTACATTGGATCCAATACAATAGTTCGCCAATTTACCTTTTACTTTTTCAATATAATTGCCTCATTTCTTAGCTTAATTGATAAGAAATAACAGCAGAAGCATTCTCAAACTTTAATTCCTATAGATATGATATGAGGCGTGGTACTTATTATAAGAGATGAACAGAGCGACTTGAACGTTAGGTCTCTCTAGACTTCGTTCCCTTCATCCACATTCATCAGCCTCTTCATACATATGAGCAATGCTCACGTGTGTCGAATAATCCAGAAACAATGTTGGGGGCAGATCATGACCTTGTATCTGTTCGCAGCAAGTACATGCGCGCGCTGGATGACTTCTATGAGAAGAACTACTCCGAGTTCGTACCACTCAGGACTAAGGTATGTACTAAAAGTAATGTCTCCTCACGCCTTCCCACAAGTGCCTCCGAAGCGGTAGGCAGAGATCTAGCTCCTTGCCTGGGACAAATGTTCACTCTATAGCCGTTCAAATACTATACATACGTGTTTGAATTCCTCGTGACAAGAAGTGAGATCAATTTATAGCTTAGCAACTCAGACGCAGACAGCTATTAACCCCCAGAAGGTTTTAAGAATAAATGGTTTGGTCCGTCTGCAACGCAACGATTGCAAGTTCGTATCCCGATTGCAACAAATTAGTTTTTAAACTTAAGTACAGTGATTATTTACACCACGAGCTTTACGGTGAAGGAAAACATCGAGAGGAAACCTGCATACGTCTGAGAAGTAATTCAAAGGTGTATGTATAGTCGTCATACTAGTGAAACGGCGACGATCTCGCCATCTGTCACAAAAGCAGTTAAATACCGATGAAAAGAGGATGTTTTGACAGTTTTGATGAGACAGACCCCTGCGAAGGGTTTGAAGGTAAAGTAGAAAAATATTAGTTTGGGATTTATTTAACTCATCATGTTCTGTGATCCAGGTGAAGGAGATCCTGCAGGAAGAAGAGGACCTGTCAGAAATCGTGCAGCTCGTGGGTAAGGCCTCGCTGGCCGAGACCGACAAGATCACCCTCGAGGTCGCCAAGCTACTCAAGGATGACTTCCTGCAACAGAACAGGTGACATGCCACATTCAACCTTATGGCGCGCTTGTAAAGTTGTAATTACGTTATAGTTCGACACATTACCTTCTGAATTCATAAGCAGCTGTGTGGTTTTCAATCGAATACAATTTCTGTAATTGGAAGATATTTTTTTTAATTTTTAATAGAACATGTTATGTGTTACATTTATGACCAAGTAATTATATAGTAAGTTTAGTAAGTCCACAAATTAACTGCGTGTGTGTGTGTGTGTGTGTGTGTGTGTGTGTGTGTCCAGCTACTCGGCGTACGACCGCTTCTGCCCGTTCTACAAGACGGTGGGCATGCTCAAGAACATGATCGCCTTCTACGACATGTCGCGGCATGCCGTGGAGTCCACGGCGCAGTCCGACAACAAGGTCACGTGGAACGTCATCCGCGACGCCATGGGCAACATCCTCTACCAGCTCTCCTCCATGAAGTTCAAGGTCTATATTGTTATATATACATACACATTTTTGGCGCTAGTTCTCTCCAGACTTGACTATAACCAGCCTTTTGCATAAATCTGGCTAGAAAGTATTTGAATAGTGTTCGCATAGATCCATTTTAGATTTAGAGCATTACAGAAAATTGTGGTTTAATCTACTGCTTTGTGTCTGCCAAATGTCCCTGGCTCATGATACGATCGTGTGCAGGACCCCGTGAAAGACGGCGAGGCCAAGATCAAGGCCGACTACGACCAGCTGCTGGAGGACATGTCGGCGGCCTTCCGCAACCTGGAGGACTAAGCCGCTGCCCTCGCTCGAGCCCGGGGCCTGCGCTGGGAACGTACGCCTAGTTCCCGTCCTAGCAATATAAACATACGACGTAGTCTCCAATAGTAGCGCCCTCGTCACTGACCCCTCGGGTTGCCCGAGACCCATTGTTAATGCAATTAGACGTTATTATGTGTTACGAAGTTTAATGTAGAGTGTATAGTTGAATGTATACTCGTGTCGGTACCCCAGGAGAGCCGCGGCCGACTGTACATAGCCGCCCGGCCGCGCTGTACCTATCGTCCCGTATATACAAATATACTATTTATATACTAACTATTAATTATTTTGCCCGTTGAATTTTGTGTGATTTTAATCAATATATCGAGTACCCTCTTGCATTCCACGTTATTTATTAGAGATACGAAATAACTATTTGTTGTTTAAAAAATACAATATATCGACAAAGATTTTGAAATCTTCGCCGTTTGCATCGCCGTGGAACATCGCGAGTTCAGTATTAAGGGGCAGTCGCGAGTGTTAATGGTTCGTAGCTTAAGTGTCTGTCTCCCTGAGATGTGTACAAATATTATGCGCAATATAAATATACTTGCTGTTTGAACTTCTGTCACATTATGTTGAGAGGAGACGAAAGTTATTATTATAAATAAAAATATAAACATCTCCAGTGTTATATTATTTTGGTATATTGTCATATTTCCCCTCGATCATGGGCCATGCTATCGCTAGGTGCCGTACCTTGACGTGCCATTACTGTCATACTTCGAAATGCTTATAATACAGATTTATACATCGCATAGAAATATGATTATTTCGCTCTCTTGAAATAATATATAGGACGATATGATGCGGACCTAGGTCTTGTAATTCTATAAGGCAATATATAAATTGTATATGACGGAGGAGGGGTACCTCCTTGGCGTTTATTAGTGGTGTGACGTCAGCATCACTGTCGTCATAATTGTTGGTTTCATGATGGCGACTCATGTTTGAGTCGTTCAAAGAATACTTCACAAATATCTGGCAAGCATATATTCGCCGGGTAGCGTAACGACGTTTTTTTTTTGTGTTGTCTCGTAGCGTGAGTTCCGGGAACTTTTGCTACTTAACCGGACAAAGGCGAGACCTAGGCCTCCAGCCAGGCACTTAAGTACAAAGCAACACAGCTAAGGGCACCCCCTGTGGGGTTCGGACCTCGGCTTAGGGCGTTGCTGGTTCGCGAGCAAGGGAGCTGGGCTGGTCTGGTATTTTATTATTATTTAGTTATTTGGCCGGCACTTGCGAGATTCTGGGGGGCTCTATTGTCCACTGTGCCGTATTTATAGTGCTCGGCGCACGTGCACGTGTTCTTAAGTTATTCAATTTACAATTATAGCATGCTGTTTACATTAATTTCTAGTAAACTTAATAATTATTGTTTTTATAAATGGTGAATTGTTGTATTTGCGCCGATATATATTACTTTGTCGTATTTTACCTACTCAAATGTTTTACATAATTATGGCTCGCCTGAAGGTAGGCGGTTACTGTAACTTTAGGGCGTTTGCAATCTCAGTGTTTATCGCTTTTGGTTCGTGTTTGCAACCAAAGACTACTAATTGCAAACCCTGGTTACAAACTAATTAAACATTGTCCTCTGGTACCGGCCATTATCTAAGACGTTCTAAGTTTGAACTGTTGACAGAAGAATCATTATATGAAGTTGTCAGAATTCACAGAAGCAAAGCACGTCTAAACTTTAATATTTATAATAATATTGTACATTTATTTTGGTGAGTTGTAATAGTTATTTGCTGGCACCATGTCTACCAAACGTAGAAGGAAGAGTTTGGACGAACCCAACATGAGTGATAAGACACTCCTCATAACCTTGGAAGACTTGATCAACATGGCTATGGGACCACCTGATGTACGTACCGTCTATTTCATTAGACTTTTGAGTAGTGGAAAGGAGATTATGCCGGGTAGGGAGTGTTCATGAGAGGAGGGGCGAGGCTTAACGTCCCAATGTATTTTTTCCATAATTATATAAAATGAGAGCCGTGGTGGCCGAGTGGTTGCCGCTCTGGCCACCGTTCCGAGCGCACGCGTGCTCTCACCGCTCCCGCGCCCCGCGCTCGCAACGACCGGCAACGCCTCGCACCGACCAAGGTCACCCGTACACGTGCCGTCCTTCGGACCGCGACACGTGTAAGTCGCCGCTACGCTTCGTTCGTAATAGTTGGCCGCCTTTTTCAAGGCAACAACTATTACATTCGTATTGTTTCTCGACATTTAGATTCTTGCCCCTTCAGGGGAAATCCACAGTTTAGTGGTCACTCGGCGGAAACCAAACGGTGTCAACGAAACCGAGTGGGGCGCTTACCCGTTGCGCTCTTAGCCTTGCCCCTTCAGGGTAAGGCTACAAACGGACGGGACCAGGTTCTCCGGCCTTGGGGTCTACCCTAGTCGCGCCTGGTTGTCGCCCACCGCCCACCCTTCCCACTCCTTATTTCCTACCCTCCGGTGGTAGTTTGGGTACTGTCCACGGACAGTGCTCTCTACACCGGAACATTCAGGGACCCGCTGCACATTAAGATTGGCAGCGGGAATACAAGCTTAGGGCTCACACCTTAGGCACTCACCTCCCTGTCTACACCCGACAGGGAGGGTTCAGCACTCACCCCCGGGTCAACCCCCCGGGGATCGGGCCCCTTAATATAGTAAGTAGTCACCAGGGGTTTCTTGTGAGTTCTTCCCCTGGGGACCGCGCCCCGAACTCACCTCCATTGACCCCCATTATGTCTCCCCCTCCCCCCACCTCTTCGCCCGCCACAATGGCCGACCCGGCCTTAATGGCCCATTTCTTGGACGGACTATTCAAGTCCGTCCCGTCCCTACTCCGGCACTTTGAGGCGTTCGCACAGGCGAACGCTCCCACCCCTACTACCCCCACCAAAGAAATGGTGGATGAGTCCCGCCGCGCCATCCTAGACCTCACCAACGAGGTCAATAGGAACCAGGCCTCCCCATTGTCCCCAGAGGCAGCCCCCGCTATAATTGACTCCGAAATGGAGTCAGTTTTCTCCTCAGCGTCCGAGAACTCCGAGAGTTCATCGGACGAATTTACGCCCGTAACGGGCTCAAAAAAGCGCGCCAGGCGCGCCAATAAGAAGAAGGAGGCTTCGCCCTCCCCTTCCCCCCCAACCAAGGCCCCCCGGACTGTGCCAGAGCCCTCCGCACAGTCCCCCCCGGCCCCCACCCCCGCCCCTCTCGCCTCACAGGAAACCGACGAAGCCACTCAGGCTAAGCGGTTCACCCCGGCCCCACGACCCACGCGCCCTTCCTCCACTCAGCCGAGGAAGGAGCGAGCCTGCCCCCCTGTCATCGTCCACAACAAAGACAAGTGGACAGAAATCTCCGGATGGTGCCAAACCAGCCGCATCAATTTTACCCGAGCCACGACCACCGCCGTTGGCATTAAAGTTCACCTGCCCAACTCCACGGAGTTCCGGGCTTTCACTAAGCTTCTGACGGCAAGAGGTGTGGAATTCCACACCTATGACCTGCCAGAGGACCGCCTTCTCCGGGTCGTCATCCGTGGCGTCCCCAAAGAGATCGACACAGAGTCGATCAAAAACGACCTCATCCTCCAAAAAATCCCGGTGAAAGAGGTACACCGTATGCACCGACAGAACGGCGGAGAGGCCTTCAATATGGTCCTCGCCGTGTGCGAAAACTCCCCCAACGGCAAAGCCGTATTTAACATTCGTACCATATGCCACCTGTCTGGCATAAGGGTAGAAACCCCACACAGAGGCGGCCCAATTGCGCAGTGTCACAACTGCCAATTTTACGGCCACGCGTCGCGCAACTGCAGCGCAAAACCCAGGTGCGTCAAGTGCCTGGGTAATCACGGGACGAGTGACTGCACTCGCCCGAAGGACCGCACGCTCGCCGACTCACCACCGAGTTGCGTGCTCTGCGGGCAATCCGGCCACCCGGCCAACTACAGGGGCTGTCCCAAAGCCCCAAAACCAAGACCCGTAATAGTTAAGAGGGCAGCGGCCCGCGAATTGCGGAACGCTCCCCCCTCTCAACCCGCCCCAAGCCGCCCTTCTCCATGGAAGGTACTCCCGCCGAGGGACTTCCCACCGCTTCCTAAAGCGTCCCCCCCCGTTTCACAGCAGATACCATCTCTGCTGTCCCTCCCTCAACAGCCCCGACCTCAGGTAGCTACGCCTCCGCGTACACCTCAAGCGGTCAAGGCCCCTCCCCCCCCTCTTACCTCTTCCTCCGCGAACGACACCTCCGCCAACATGGCGTTCCTGGTGGACCTATTCGCGTCGGTCAATATATTCAGGGTCAACGAAATGGCCCGTAGCTTAAGGGCCGTCCGCAAGGACCCTATTGCCCTCCTCCAATTGTTCGGCGACTATGCCGATGTAACAGAGTCCCTTGCCTCCTTCTCCGCGAATCAATAATGGATTCACACCAAAACAGCAGAACGAAACCCCGATCCCTCTTAATTGGCTATTTTAATGCTAATGGCATTAGTAGCCAAAGGGAAGAGATCGCCGCGTTCCTCCGCGATAATAATTTAGATATCTTTTTAGTGCAAGAAACCTTTCTGAAACCGTCACAGCGAGACCCTAAAATTGCGAACTACAACGTGGTTCGCAACGACAGGCATCGCTCCCGCCTCGGCGGCACTTTGATTTATTACAGGAAGTGTTTGCACTGCATACCCATACAACCTCCAACCCTCTCCCACATTGAGACCTCGATCTGTCGAATAGGATTGACCGGCCATCAGTCGATCATGATAGTCTCAGCCTATTGCTCCCCCGTCAATACAACGGCAGATATCAAAAATGATATCAAGGCCCTTACTAACCTAAGTAGCTCGGTTATTATCGCGGGTGACCTGAACGCCAAGAGCGATGCTTGGAACAGCCGCTCGCGAAATAACAGGGGACGTCAGTTGGAGGACCTCAGTGGGCTCCTTCAATTCGACGTCATTGCACCCATGCACCCCACCCACTACCCTACAAATATTAACCACCGACCGGACGTACTTGACATCGTGATCCTCAAGAATGTGAACCTTCGTTTGCACTCAATGAGGTCCCACGATAAACTAGACTCAGATCACAGACCTGTAACTCTAGCGCTCTCCCCCCGATTAGGTCCCTCAGACTCAGGTCGCCCCCTACCTCAAAAAAAGATAACAGACTGGAGGAAACTAGAGGAACTCCTCAAGTCCCCTTCATCTGTTCACTTAGATAGCATCCCGCCCCTATTAGAGTCGGCAGCCGACACCCAAAAGGCGATCGATTCCCTCACTGCTCACGTACAGTCAGTCGTGGACTCCTGCACGCGACAAGTTCCGGTGATGGAAGACCATCGCTGGAAACTTCCAGATGACGTGCGTGAACTGGTGACGGAAAAGAATGCCGCCCTCCGAGCCCATCGAGCTCAACCGACTGAAGCGAACCGCATCTTCCTGAGGTCACTCCAGCGCAAGCTGAGATACCGCATGAATGACCTGCGAGACGCTCGCTGGAACAAGTTCCTAGGGGAACTTGAACCAAGTCACTTGGCCTTCTGGCAACTCCAGCGTAAACTCAAATCAGACCTCACCGCGCCCATGCCTCCTCTCCATCGTCCGAATCAAAGGCCCGCCTTTGACGACGACGAGAAGTCCGAGTGCCTGGCCGACAGTCTCGAGGCCCAATGTACGCCCAGCTCCCTGCCGGTAGACCAGCTCCACCTCGAGCAGGTGGACGCCGAGGTCGAAAGCAAACTGTCCAACCCGCCCTCCGAACACCCGGACCACCCCATAACCCCAATCACGGTCGATGAAGTCCGGAAGGCGATCGATGGTCTCCACCCTAGGAAAGCCCCTGGCCCCGACGGTATCCCTAATAGAGTCATTAAACTCTTCTCCCCCTATCTGATAGTTTTGCTCACTGCCATCTTCAATGCAGCACTGAGCAACAACTTGTTCCCCCAATCCTGGAAAAGTGCGACGGTCATAGGTATTCCTAAGCCGGGGAAACCCAAGACCGAAGCCTCCAGTTACCGCCCTATCAGTCTCCTCACCGTTCTCGGCAAAATATACGAGAGACTTGTTTATAGTAGATTAAAGAGTTTTGCTGACTCTGAAAAAGTCATTCCAGACGAACAATTCGGTTTTCGAACCAAACACTCGTGTGTCCAACAAGTCCACCGTATTGTGGAAGACGTCAGTAGCGGCTTCCAACGCGGATATCCCACGGGTATGCTCCTCTTCGACGTGGCGAAGGCATTCGACAAGGTCTGGCACAACGGCTTAATATACAAGCTGTACCAGCTGGGCGTGCCGGACCGTCTCGTACGCATAGTACGGGACTTTTTGTCGAATCGTTCCTTCCGCTACAGAGTGGAGGGCACACTCTCTTCCCCTCGTCCCATACGAGCAGGAGTCCCGCAAGGCTCGGTGCTCTCCCCTCTTCTTTTCACGCTATATACGAGCGATTTCCCCCCCTTAAGAAATGTCAAAAGCGCACTGTTCGCCGACGACACGGCCATTTACTGCAGGGGCTTAACCCCCGAGGCGATTCGCGACAACCTCCAGACCGCGGCCGACGCCCTAGGGCGATGGTTCCGGAAATGGAGAATTGAAGTGAACCCCTCAAAAAGCGCAGCTGTCCTCTTTTGGAAAGGCAAGTATGCCCTCCGGACCAATCCCATAAAGCTCTTCGGCAATCCCATTCCATGGGAAGACAAGGCCAAATACCTGGGAGTGACACTCGATCGTAAGCTTACCTTCCGTCACCACGCAAAAGCGGTACGCGCGCGAGCTGCTTTCGCGCTAGGTAAACTTCATTGTATGCTAAATTCAAAGAGTAAACTCTCATTGAAATCCAAGGTGAGGATTTACTTGACGTGCATCAGACCGATCATGACTTACGCGTGTGTTGTGTTCGCACAATCCAAAAAGTCTGTACTCCACCCCCTTCAAGTGCTCCAAAGCCGGTTCCTCCGGAGAGCCACAGGTGCCCCGTGGTACATGAGAAACAGCCAACTTCACGTTGACCTAAAAGTCCCCACAATCAAACAGTTCATGAAGAAACTGTCGAAACGTCATTTCGATTCTGCTGAAAAACATCCCAACCCCCTCGTAGTATCGGCCGCCCGATACACTCCCTCCCTTATATCAAAAATAAGGCGCCCAAAACATGCCGTCATCGAACCGGATGACGACATAACGGTCCTCCAGGACGCCCGACGACACACAAACCACACGACACAAAACCGACCACTGTTCCGTCCTCGCCAGCGAGGCTCGACGCGAATAAGCCGTAACGCTCCCCCCAGACTCTCGCAAGTGCCGGCCCGAGCCGAGCCAGTAGCGCAAACCCCCTGCCCCTAATAACCAAATAATAATAAAAAAAATACCAGACCAGCCCAGCTCCCTTGCTCGCGAACCAGCAACGCCCTAAGCCGAGGTCCGTACCCCACAGGGGGTGCCCTTAGCTGTGTTGCTTAGTATTAAAGTGCCTGGCTGGAGGCCTAGGTCTCGCCTTTGTCCGGTTAAGTAGCAAAAGTTCCCGGAACTCACGCTACGAGACACCATACAAAAAAAAAAAAAAAAAAAAAAAAAAAAAAAAAGGCCGAGTGGTTGCCTGCGACGCAAAGGTCGCAAGTTCGAATCCCGACTGTACCAATGAGTTTTTCTGAACTTAAGTACAGTGATTAGTCACACCACGAGCTTTACAGTGAAGCAAAACATCGAGAGGAAACCTGCATACGTCTGAGAAGAAATTCAAAGGCGTATGTATAGTCGTGCTTGAGTAACGGCGACTCTGGCGGAAAGTGGGTGTGTGGGTATTACCTATACACCTCTGCCTACCCCTTCGGGGACCCTTGTGGGAAGGCGTGAGGATATATTATTATATAAAAAGTTAAGCTTCGTAAATGCCACAAACGAAGTAACCTAAGTAGATCTCGATGTTTATTTATCACTTCTGCATAATGGATGCAGAGTTGTGATATCCGTTTTCTGCCTATACCTAGAGAGCAACAAAAGAAAGGTTGGTACCAATTCTTAGGCACTAAATATTTTGCTCATGTTTCTGCGAAATTCAAGTTAATCACTTATTATCGTATTCTTTGGTCTTATTACTTATGCAACAAAATTAAAACTTTTTTAAAAGTTGTAGGTACTTTCAATTACGGGAATAACTCACTGGCAACTTATAAATAACAAATAAAAAATTTGTAACTTTGAATATAATATTGACATTTGTCGGCAATTTTAACAAATCGTCTGAAGCGTAGATACTTGGGGTTCACAAGGGATACTTTATAGCGTCTAGCAGTCTTAGAACATGGTAGAGAGTAAAGACGAGCCCCCGACCACGTCAGTGGTAACTGTTGAGGATCTAATTAAAGCATTTAGAATCGGAGGCGATGACGTGAGTTGTTCAACTAATTGTCGGTAACCGATTACCATATAATGACTACTAATTAGCTCAGGGCGATATTGAATACAATCAGGTGTTACTTTCAAATCCTTATCAAGCACCTGATTATGATGTTAAATGTAATGAAGCGCAAAAAGTATGGTTTGTTCTATGTAGACAAGCTGTTTAAGAAGTTCGCATAATGTAATGAATAAGATTACACACAACCCACTTTAGTAAGTGTATTTGAATTACTATGTAAAATTAACAGTTACCTGAACTTGTTCCCAGCAAAACACAGTCAACTTCAAGATGTTGCAAACAGTTCTACAAATTCTAGCGCGACAGCTGCGCTTACTTGAAACACACGTGGAGGTGAGAGTTAAGTCGTCCATGTATGCTGGCAGGAAGGCTAAAAGTCCTCGCAGAGGTAAAGGGAAGGGTAAAGGCGAAAAAGACGTAAAAGGAGAAAAAGGAAGGGAAGAGAGCGATGAGGATGCTATTCTTGACGAAGATGTGTCGCCCAGAAGCAAAGGTAAAAAGGGTAAGGACGTAGAAGGAAAGGGGAAAGGGAAAGATCGTGATCGTGACAGTGGGCGAGACGACGAGCGGAGCAGGGATCGAGATAAAGCTGCAGATCGCGATCGTGATCGTGATAAGAGTTGGGATAAGGAAGACCGTGATAAAAGTCGTGAGAGAGGAGATCCTGATAAGAGTCAGGAGAAAGACAAAGGTAAGACAGATGCTGATCGTGATAAAGACAAAGAAAGGGGAAAAGATAAATCTTCTGAGAGAGGCGAAAAGGACCGTGAAAGGGACGAAAGAGGTGATAAAGACAAATCGGGCAAAGAAAAAGACAAAGGTGTAAAGGAAAAAGATAAAGGGAAATCTGATAAAGACAAGGATAAAGCAGACGTAGCTAGTTTAAAAGATAAAGATAAGGGTCCTAAGGGTAAGACCAAAATAGAGACGAAGACTTTTGAAAAAGCTGTAACAAAAACTGAAAAGGTAAGTATCACGAATTATAGCATTCAGAACGTTACCATTTCGTATTATTTCAACTTCATAGTTTCAATTTGGGTTTCTTCGGTAATTTTTCATCTTTAATATTTTAAATGGGATGCTCATTAGCACCAGCGATTTCGTAAATCATAATTTCGATCTTTCATCTAGATTCTTTCGACACGAACTGCGTTCTTTATTAAAATTATTGATTTGATTTTAGAAAGGGCAGCCGCAACTCGATCGTGATGATGCATCATGGACTACTGTTAAAGGTATACCTCCCGCCATACGCCTCCCCGCCAAGCCTGCTGGCCCTGCAAGGGCCTCCGAAGCGATAGCCAGAGATGTAGATATATGTTATATGGTGCCAACGGGACATATGGTTTATCGACGTTTCTCCCTCGAAGTTTGCCTTCACTGTAAAGTTTGTCGTTTGACTTATCACTGTAGTGGCAAGCTTCTTTGCGTTACCTCTTCTCAAGTAACTACCCACCACGACCCTTTTCTTCACAGTATTTTTGCCGATAAAATAATATCAGTCTTTATAAAAGAAAAATAGAGACCTTAATCCTTTTATGGTGTTTCATGGTTTTTTAAAAGATATTCTAGTCGTAGGTACTCTAGCTGATATGTATATATATATATACAATGACCATACTAAAATATACTTTCGTTTCTAGAAATGGTTGTGACTACAACAACGACCACGACTGAGGTTGTGGAAGTCGGTAAATATTACGTTTAATAGTCATTACATCAGCAAATGAATACGCAAATGTTTACTCTGATAATAATAATAATAAACTGGTAATCATTGTTTCAGTGGAGAAAGGCCCGACGACACGCGGTAAGTCTGATATGCCTTTTGCCCCAAAGTTTTTAATATTTGCATTGTTACAAATGACTGACTGTTCGATTTTTGGAAAGGTGGCAAATAAGCATATGGTCTACCTGATGGTCAGTCGCTACCGTAACCTATTGGTATAGCTATGCCAGAGGTACAGTGCAGGCGAGGGGCTATCCTTATACCTATTGGGTAGAGTAGCCTTAGCAGCATAACTGAATATCGGGTTTGACTTCTACCAGAGCTCTCAAATGGCTTTAAAGCACAAACGTCCATGTGTCGTCGCCCAAAGATACATGGCGGTTCATAGATACACAATTGTCCATGGGGTGAAATAACAGCATGCATTGATTGAGCATTGAGCATTTATTAAAAGAACAGCATGTGTCCCGCGCGCCAAGTCATCCGATCGCTCTGATCACGTAGAATCCCGTACACGCGTGGGCAGCATCGAGGTAGTGACGTGGTCTCAGTTCGAGCTGCTGACCAAGATGGTCGAGGAGTTGCAGTCGCGCGCCGGTCCCATGCCACCCATCACTATGCCGGACAATAAGAAACTGAAGAAGGACCTCGTCAAAGGAACTGCTTCTCTAACGGATACCATGCAAGCTATGCAGGTTTGAATAGTGTTTAATTATTCTGAATTAGTAGTACATTTGGTTATCGGACAAATGCGTTCACTGCGTTACTATTGGCTGATGTTGTACATAAAATTTCTTATCGAGATCCAGCAGCACTGCAAAAGTAGCGGTAGCGCTTACAGTATGCAACAACGCTCTACGTCCAATAAAGCAGGATTTCCTAGTGGGCATAATCGATAACGACCAGACAGTAAACACATATGTACACACAGTAGAAAACAAATGAAACCAACACAGGTGAACGCGCGTGTCCAAGCGGCTGAAGAAGCGATAGGGCGGATGGCGGGGCTCCTGACGCAGCTGGCAGCGGCTGGGGCGCTACCCCAGGGCGTGCTGGGGAAGCTGGGCCAGATGAACTTGGAGGGAGCTGCGGCAGAGGCTGCCAAGGCGGCGGCGGCGGGGGCGGGTGCGGCCGCGGGGAGAGGTGCGGCGGACGGCGCCAGTGGGGTCGGGTCCGGCAGGGCCGCTGGGGCCGGCGGGGTCGGCGGGGAGGATGATGATGAAAAGTCGGTGAGATAAAGCTACGCGATTTGGAGTTCATGGAATTCCATGGACTTTATATCCTACTATTACAACTTACCACAAGGGTCCCCGAAGGGGAAGGCAGAGGTGTATAGGTAATACCCACACGCCCACTTTCCGCCAGAGGTATATTAGGTGCCAACGTGACAGATGGCGAGTCCATCGCCGTTACGCCAGCACGACGGCTATACATATTGCGTTTTACTACGCCTTTGAATTTCAGATTTCAGATGTATGCAGGTTTCCTCTCGATGTTTTCCTTCACCGTTCAGCTCGTGGTGTGACTAATCATTAATAAATTTATTTGAAATTTAATAAAATAATTTATTTATAAATCAATAATAAATTTATTTGAAATTTAATAAAATAATTTATTTATACTAATGACGAGATGCCGCCTATGGCTCAGATGCGGGCTCGCGGGGCGGCAGGCACGGGCCCGGCCCGCAAGTCGGTGGCCATCGACCCCATGTCCACGAAGGCCTCGCGCTCGGAGGCGGGCAAGGCCAAGCCCGGCATGGGGATGGGCCTCACCGCTATATCCCGGCCCTCGATGGGCAGCATCGGGCCCACCTCCACAGCCTCCCGCCCCTCCATGTCCTCGGCAGGCATACCGGGCGTCACCCATAAGGAAATGGAGTAAGTGTGGGATGGTAATATTATACTTCTCATCGGAAAAATCGAAACACTTTGCAAGTTTATGTTTTGTAAGGATTATCAGAAAAATTTGTATATTTAGGAATATTTACATGTTTAGATTTTTCTGATGAGAAGTGTATACGCGAACTAACTTAACCAATTTGAGCCGTGGTGGCCGAGTGGATCGAGTTTGTAACACAAAGATTGCAGGATCGAGTCGATCGAGAGAGAGAGATTTGGCCTATTGACATAAATTATTGCAGCAAAAGCAGGCCTAAGTATATTCTTGTAATGAATTGGCAGTGAAGCAATCAGATTGCTGAAAGAACAGATGCTGAAGAACATGACGAACATGACGGGCAAGGCGTCGGCAGCTGCTGACTCCGCCGTCAGCACTGCGAAGACACTGTGTAAGTAATTTATTGTACCTATGTACCAACAGTGCCTGTGAGGTTAGCATTTAGCGCCACAAACACACGTTGATCTACCATTAACCCGTGACGTATCATCACCTAAGTCCCTCACAGGGCAGGCAGAGGGAGTACAGCACCAGGCTTCTTTAGTCTTACAACATGTGAGGCTTTGGGAAAATAGGAAATTTCACACGAGTGATGGGGACCGTGTTGCGAAGGGGGGTGGCAGCTAAAAGGCCTTAGACTAAAAGTTCAGCTTTAAGATAGGGTACTGTGTTCAAATCAGATTAAAATATTTTTATTTCACATAGGCCTAGATGGGCACTTATAAAACGACAAAGTTCCATACGTATATATATATATCCTAATTACTATAGGAGGATATAGCTAGCCTAACAGGTAGCTGCGTCAGGTACAGCCATCACAGCCATTCTGTGTATAGTCCTGGAACCTTACTTACTGTTGAAAACATCAGAACCCAGGAGCAATATAATTTATCCGAATCGAATCTTCTATATGGTTCGGCAAAATTTCGGTTCGGTTAAATTATGTTCTAAAATGATCTCAACAGTAGATGTTTGTTAATACTATATTTTTTTATAGCGGATAGACTGGACATAGCGATGAAATTGGACAACCGCATCACGACCCTCAACTCTCTGGTGGCTGACTACGCGGAGCAGCTCAGTGGGTTCGACGCTGGCTTGGTTTCCTCCGTAAATATATTACTATGAGCTCTATTGTTACTCACTTCACAGCTTCACTTCAGCGAGGACAATTTACTTTGCCATAGTTGTCTTTTGTCATTTCATTGTTTTTTGACCATATAAGTCATTGCCATAACTAGATTATAAGTGGTCTCAGAAGAAGTTAAGAAGTCACTGGTAATTTGTTGCAGATGCAAAGTTTCCAAGAGCAAATGGTGCAGATGCGCAACGAGCTCCAGTCAGGGCTCGCGATCCTCGATCAGGCCAACAATAACGCCGAGACGGCTGGTTAGGACTCGTGCACATTACTGACCTACTGCACAATAAGCTTACGGAGTTCCTTGTGAGATGTTAGATACATAAAATGTACTAGTGTACGCATCTATCCTTAAACTCATAGTTCTATGGATGTTGCATGTTTTCCTTCCGAAATTTGAATATTTGTAGTGTTATTGGCGGAAACATTTTTAGCATTATTGCTTGACGAATATCTCAAATCAAATCAGATCAAAATATTTTTATTTCACATAGGCCTAGCCCATCTTGGGCTCTTATAAAACGTCGAAAAAGGTGCACTTATAGGTATCTTGTGCCACGAACATTTTATGTAACTTTGTACAAAGCGCGTAACCTTATACTATCTCGATTGAATTCCATGACTTGATATGGATAAAAGATTTAAATATATGATTCAAAACCAACTCAGGATACAAAATTTTTCACCTTTCCTACATATATGACTTTAAGTGAATTGTTACATAAATGCTCCCACGGTTTGTGTTTCAAGCGGTGATGGAGCTCACGGAGCGCTACGACGGTCTGGTCTCCGAGATGGACCTCACGATGCACTCCCACCAGGGCCTCTCGGCCAATCAGAACCAATTGACTGATGAGCTGCGAGTAAATATCATTGATATAAATACTTTTAAAGATCTTGGATGAATATTTAAGTTTGTTTTTCGTTCCCATTTGAATTTATACCGACGAGCTGTCGACGTTCTGTACTGCTTGTAGAGCCTCGCCGAGTGCGTGGAGATGCTTCGAGAGCAGAAAGCTGATCGTGATGAAGTGCAGGACGGGCTGCGGGACAAGGTAGGGGCATAATACAGCATGGGGGCCTTTAGTCCTCCGAGCTTTTTTATCAGTATCCGAAAAAGTAAAAAAATCCGGATTTCACATGGAACTCAATAATACGGGCTTGCTAATTAAATAAATAGATATATTTCAATATTTTCATGTATTTTTATGAATCTTATAATTACGTATATGAATGTATCTGAATCAGAATTTTCAAAATTTGTATTCAGCTGTTTATGTCGTAGGCGAGTGTATATTGGTCTAATCTGTATCATATGATGCGATGACAAGAGCGTGTTTGGTGACAGGCTGACAACTACCGCCTGAATGGTCTGCTGACGGAGGTAGAATTTGCCGCCGCGCGCGCCGAGCTGGACCACAGGCTCAGCCTGTGTCATGACAAGTTTAAGAATCAGGAGAGTACCTGGATAGTGAGTCTTATTTTACTGGCACAGTTTAGTCACGTGAATGTTGGGTTTTCGTATCTGCGTTTGTGTGCCACTTACAGTATATCATCACGTGTTGCTTATTTAATCCCAACAGCCTTTGGGGAGAGCACTGACTGTGACTAAGCGATAATGTGATAGCAATCGTTGTTTTAATTACAGCCGTGTGTCCTTTCCCTTTGCGTTTTAAATTATATTTGCTTTTACCAAAAAGTCCGTTGGTTCATTACTAATATGTATTTAGACATTTTTACCCATACCTACTTTGAGAAACGGGCTCGGTAGAAGAGAGTTTACATGTATGGTGACGCGTACGAGTACGGTACGAGTAAGTCTTCGCTTGCTATCAGATGGCAATGCGCGAGCTCAACGAGGCGGCCGAGGCCAAGGCCGAGATCATGCAGCTGCTGGCGCTGCGGGAGGACGCCCAGCGGCAGCTGCGCGACCAACAGGAGCTGCTCAAACAACTCGAGATACAACTCGGAGAGCCCAAGGTGACCGGGGATGATGCATATTCGTACTTTAAGTATCCAATTCATTCAAAAGACGCCTCGCGTAGAGCGAAACAACAAATGTGAACGGGGCTACCGTGCATCGTATATAGCATGTGCAGATTCCTCGGGGAGATATTCGGCGTCTTTCGGACTCGGTCATATTGTGGTCTCCATCGCGTCGAGTTTGGTATCTTGTGTAATGCAACACTTGCGGGTAAATGCAGGCGGCGATGCTGATGCGGCAGCTGGCGCGCGACGCGGCTTGCGGCGTGTGCGCGGTGCCGGCGCTCATGGAGGCGCACGACGCCGCCGCCGGCGCGCCGCCCGCGCTACCCGCCCTGCGCGCGCCGCCCGCCCTGCCCTCCGCGCCCTCCGCGCCCTCCGCGCCCTCCCCGCCTCCCGAGCCCTGCCTCACCGCACTCAAACCGCCCCCTATGCCCGAGGGCAAGTAAGTGAGGACGGCAAGGCACGTTATGCGATAGCCTTCTGTTTTGTTCTCTATCTATCTATCTACGATGATATTTTTATCGCTGCCTCCATTTTAGCGTTCAATTCATTCTTCCAATATGTGTATTCCATGAGGGTTGCTTTCATAGTGTATTTATGAAATGCTTGGATATCGCGATTCCATATATTTTTGGATTCAGCGCACGTAGAGGTCCCCAGGACGGTAGTAGTGCAGTGCATTGTTGATGATGTAGGGCGCACGCGTGCCATCGTTGGGTGGGCGGCTCGCACACGCTGGTGGCGGGCGCGCCCCCCGGCCCCCGAGCGCCCCCCGGCCCCCCAGCGCCCCCCGGCCCCCCAGCGCCCCCCGGCCCCCCAGCGCCCCCCCGCCGCGCCTACGCCGGGCCCGGGGCTGACGGCCGGGTGAGGGAGGGTTCATTATCACTACACACTACACCATACAACATTACAAGTTCACCGATTTAGTTCACACAGTTTTCGTTATCACATATATATAGGTATGACGGTTATAAAAAATATTTCCTCGTGTCATCTATTGCGGCTTTTATCCAATATTGCTTGGAATATTTTTCCATAGGACCTCAATCACTCATCGTGTATACAATGTGATTATTGTCTAGCTCTACCGCTTGGAAGAGGAAATGCAGCCGTGTGTGCCTTGCAACCGAGGGCGCGACCTGGTGGAGGTGGTGGCGGCAGAGCTCGGCGCTGGGGACCAGGCTTGCGGGGGGGCCGGGGGCGACCCCCCGCAAGGGGAACATAAAGACGATGCAAAGGTGGGGGTGGACACACCACGCGATGGGGACGATGTAATAGAGACACGCACTGATTAAAGGCTATGTTTATAGCCCTTGTAATGTTTCGAGGTATATTTATATATGCATGATTTTTTTGAACATTATATATATTAGAGGTGATAATCATGTGCCATATAATTTGGTGATAAATTGTAATAACATTATTGGATACAAAAGAAAATACTGTATGTTTTATATATTTTTATTTAAATCGTAAAAAATAAATAATTTACATTATGATCAAGCATATTTACAGCTTATCAGCCCTAAGTTTGAAGTTTAATAAATAGTACATTTAATTTAATTAAAATAAACTCACTCTTTATAAATAAGAACATTTAACGACTAACCTACGTGTAGCCGCTATCATGGACACTGGCGAGAGACATTAATGCATACTCCAATATAATTAGGTATTATCGTATAATAAAGCTAGTCCAAGCCGAGCTTTGGGCTTAATAAATAATATAAATTACTAAGCTGCTAAGGGGGATCCACACAACAGCGTTATGAACTACAGCGATGACAATTCAGCCATAAAAAGTATACAATATTTAATGCACGCGGCATTTTGCGATTTAACAACCCGGGGTCAGAAACCCTCGTCTTCAGAACTACCTACCAAAGTTCCATCACAATATGATCAAGAACATACAGGATAAACATACAAACATTGATTTTTATTTATAGTAGGTATAATGCTGGACATGGATAATGCTGTATATAATAAAAAAATATATAAGAAAGTAATGTTGCGTGTGGACCCAGCTTTAAAGAATAAATAGCTATTTGGTAACTGAATGGGATGTAGAGATGCAGTAGGTATGATGTGAATATGCAACTTGTCTTAGGAACGACAATATGGCATGGCTTATTATTCCGTGTCTTGGTGATGCTCCAATGTAAGTACATACATCGCATACATACATCGCATATTGTACGTGACATGGACCCGTGGGACCCGTGACATGGTACGTGGTACCTACCCACATTATATTTTTTGTTTTTCAGATTCAAATTATAAACAAAATATTAATTTGGCATCCCTAAAAAACAAGTAAATTGAGCCGATGAGCCTGCATTGTAGGTGTCAGAGACTGATATTTATCATACTTCATGTACCTTATATGTTTGGATAAATATTTCCGGTCATATATCAAACCAACATCACCAAAATAAACCAACATCACCAAAATGATTGTCCGGGGTCGAACCCGCGACCATCAGTCCAAATGGCAGGGCGTTCTCATTTTATTTAATAATGCAAAATGTATTATAATCTACACGTTTATAACTAGGGAATAAATAGGAAAATAATTTATTTGTAATTGATCACTTGTAACATTTCACTGGGAAATGTCCGATCCTCGCTTTGTAACGTTGAGGTCTTGCCATGAGGTCCTCCGAATGTGTTTAGCTACGACCTATATGCTACTTCTATGTAGTTTGATGGTAGCTCACACATTGTACATAATGAAGGTTCACAGTTATTAAAAGCGAAACTAAACGCATAGTTGTTTTTTACCGTCGAACAGCTGCATTCCTTTTAACTAGCCTGATGTATTCATAACATCATAGAATCTAATTATATATAATGCAACCAATAAATAATGACATGACAGTACAAGGATATACTTTATGATAAGCTATTATCATATCTTTCGCCCTATAGTTAATGATAATTATTAACAGGGTGTAACTTATTGCGTCGTTATGATAATGATAGGCAAAGGGGACTGTAGTTTTGTGTTACGAGAGTACAACGCAGTCCAGTGAGCATCAGTGAGCCTGGCAATGGAATCTGCTGCAGTCGTGGTCCCGACTGGCGGCCATGACGTCTCCGAGCTGGTGCGCCACCGCCGATGGACTCGAGCTATCTCCTCTCGTGATCCTGAAATCATATAAACGTGCTTAGAACCTCGATTTGGTTGCAACATTGTCAATATGATTGCACCCTCTATTCGCCGAAGATATATTTCTGAGCCAGCGTGACAGCTGGCGTCTCTCAGGCAGCACGCTCATACTCACAGTATTCTTGATAAGTACATTTTCTAGGTATGGTACACTCTGGTAACGGTCAGATATGTCGCCTAAGCCAAATTGGTAAATAAGCAGAGTGTACCTACGGCATACCGGACAAACCTCAGCGGTTTATGTTATGCTTCAATGCAATTATTGTTGTTTCATTAAATATAAAAAAAAAGATAAACATGTTGGTCTGTACTCTGTACCAATACAGACTACCTACTTGAATCACATGGCCGTCGTGACCCATACATACATACATACATACATATCATCACGCCAAGTCCCTAGCGGGGTAGGCAGAGAGTATAGAGCGCCAGTTCTCTCTAGACTCACATACCTCTTTCGCTTCGTCCATGTTCAGCAGTCTCTTCATACATGCTCGTCGGTTTCGAGTACTCTTAACGTTCCCGTCCTTGAGAGTCCGATCGATTTGATCCAGGTAGTTGGAACGTGGCCTTCCTCTGCCTCTTCTTGCACACACTTTTGCTTTGTATATCTGTTTCGTCAATCTTTCTTCGCTCATCCTTTCTATGTGTCCAAACCAACGTAACATGCCTTTCTTCATCTTTACAATCACGCCCTCATTCACGCCAGTTGATTTGCGAATCTCTTCATTGCGGACTCGATCTAAAATCGTTACTCCGCACATTTTTCGAAGCGATCGCATCTCAACTGCATTCAAGCTATTTTCATACTTCCTCTGACATACCCAGGATTCGCTGCCATACAACAACGTCGTGACCCGATTCTAAAATTCCAAGTCTATTACCCGACAGCATAATCTATCAGTAATTGGCATCTGACGCTGTTGCATCACATCGTATTAGCCTGAGTGTGTAGGTATAAGTTATTATATAAACATCCGACCAAGGACATACCATAACACCTGTCAACACTTTCCATCTCTTCGCTAAGCGACCTCGTTTCAAGGCCTTCGTTTATAACCAAAATAAATACACTGTTTTGGTCGTTTGCTTTCCTCGTCGTGATTTACGGGCTTCAATGATCATGGTTGAGTGTTTCATTGCGTATGCAATGAAGACAGTGGTGTTAACTCTCATAAGACTATGTAGCGAAGAGAAAGGGCGTGTGCGGCCAATTTGAATAGGATGACGTTGCATAAGGGACTGTTTATGCAGGTACATATGTCTGTGTTTGTATTGTATCTTGAGGGATTTCAAACCCTATACTATATCTCCGTCCAACAACATCCGTTACAAATTTTTCGGAAGTTTTCCTTTTTAAAATAATCATCAGACCCGTCAGAAGAAGTAACAGAGAAACGAACTCCGTTCTTATAGGAGCAATTAATGGGCAAGCATGGATAGCATTCATGTGTTTATATATAGATAATAGATTCCGTGATGCCACAAATTGGAATAATTACGTCTATTCCTTCGATATTGGTCATCAATCACACAAGCACGACTATACATACGCCTTTGATGTTACTAATGACTGTACGTGGTGTGACTAATCACTGTACCTAAGTTCAGAAAAACTCATTGGTACAGTCGGGATTCGAACTTGCGGCCTTTGCGTCGCAGGCAACTGCTCGAACCACTCGGACACCACCGCTCTTAATGTTTATTGTTTATTCTTATGTTAATGTAATAATATTAATATCTTAAAAAAATCTACCAACGTAAACAAACTTACGTGGGTGGTACCAAAGGGACTAGTGATTTATAAATCTCATAAGTCTTCATATTAGATCGAGATTGATGTCCTTTGATTTTTTTGATTTTATTGAAATCAATTAAAAAGGTTATCCTTATAATTATCCTGTGTATTAGTAAAGGTGAATTCAAACACAGGATAACTAATTGTACAAACGTAAGGCTCGGGGAATGCAGCCGGCACACTTTCTCTACGCTTCCGAGTGTTGCGTAACTGAGGTTATGAACGCGCCCGTGCTCTTGGCGGCAGGCAGTCTAACTGGCCAGACAATTTTTTTTAATATACACTCGTACTTGGTACTTTTGAGTAATTTAATCATGACATCACACACAGATGAGTCAATCTTTTAAAATGATCATTTTACACTCATAAATTTACCATTAAATCCATAATAGACTAAGTAAACATAAATAGTATTGTATAGCACTTGAGTAGATATGTCACGTCTTTATTGGTTTTAAATGATCCGATACAGTCTGGCGAGTCATCGACACTTATTTTATTTCAGAATGTAAGGTTGCTGGCTGACAAATTGTAAGGCTTTTTTGTCGGCGGGTTCGATTTTTGAATTATGTAATTATTATGCAATAGTTTAAATTGTTCTCTTTTTCTGAAAGCATTATTATTTTTTATTTTACGTATGGATTTGTTTGTAATAATCCTAAAATGAATTGGAGTCTTGGATTGGCGTCTAGTAATTACGTAGACCATTAACATTTTTATATCATGATGTAGACAAATTCGTTGTTTTGACACAAGGAGGGACAAGCGCATTTTAAACTTTCCTTAATAAGTATGTACGTAGCGATTTCGTTCATTTCACTGCATACTTACAACATATACACAAGAACGCAATAAAACAAATAGCAGTCCGTTTCACATGCAAATCGGCGATATGTTATTAGTAAGGCGTCCGCGCGTTGTTGAGCTAACGTTACGTCTAGAGAAAGTGACGGAGCACGTTATGCGTGATAATGGTTCGCTAAATTGTCTGTGGGACGTTTTATTTCAAATTTAGAAGTTATTGAGTATCATAGTCACGCTTAGAGGAGATAATTATTACTGGCACACAGTAAAAATTCACCGAATCGTGTCGGAGCGCCCGAAAAGTTATGCATCGAAGTTAACGCTAATGTCCGTTGAAATTATACCAGTTTCACCAAATACTGAACTAATTTTAACACAGACGATACTCATAGTAATACACAACTTTTTAAACTGATGTCGGATGAAATAAAGAAATTTATTTTACTGTTGCATGTATTTTTTCTACAAAATGTCTGACCAAGCGCAACACTTCTGAAATGAAAAAAATTATAATTAAAAATCAACAAATAGAGAATTTTCTTTTGAATGTTGGATTTTAAATATCGCGAGTTTAGTTTTTTGTAGGTTGACAGTTGTTGTAGGTTAATATCAGGTTAATACAATATGCAATTGAAAGTAAATATTAACATTAATTACATCGCCATTCTGTTATTCTCGTTGTCATGGAGAGTACGAGAGCACCAAAAACGTAACGCTGTCATTCATCAGTAGATTTTACCTCTCATATTTTTCTCATACCGGCCGCCTTATATATGAAAATCGATACTTAAGGAGTAAACTCCAAAAAATATCTTCACGCCTTCCCACAAGGGTCCCCGAAGGTTTCGCAAAGGTGTATAGGTAGTCCCCACACACCCACTTTCCGCCAGAGATATTTTTTAGGTGCCAACGTGACAGATGGCGAAATTTTGCGAAATAAAATGCTTTATTAATCTATGTCAACTTTTCGCCAACTTATTCATAAGCATAACTAATTAACGTTTTTTAAAGTCAATTGCGTGTTCGAGTATTTACTACAACTATAATACATATCCGGGAACATTATGAACCCATTTCAAGCTGAGTCATGGGCAATATTTTGTAACACAAAATTGTATTTTGCGTAACGTTACGGCGGACGTAGAAACCCATTATTATGGCTATCACACTTCCTTTTACTTTCTCTTCAATGGAACGGCTTTTAACATTGTCACATTTAATAATCGGTGTTGCAAGCCTTGCAAGACTGCACCGCGGTAACTGCTACCACATGGCGAGCCAGTAGGTCGCTACCTAGATATGAACAATAACAGATAAACTTACAGTTTGAGCAGAGAGGCCATCTTCTTCTCCATCGCGAAGATAGAGTCGCCAGACTGTGCCGTTAGTACTTTACAGAAGGTGAACTTGGCGCATTGTGAGTCCCGCCAGTCCGTTTGCTTTACAATGTCCATTACAGCCGATGTGACTGACGATGTTCCAGGGCTGCTGTCCAAATTTTGAAGCTCTTCAGACGCGCCTTCACGCAGAGCCCTTCTGTGCCTTCTTTTCACCCTCCTGAGCACTGCGCCATGGTACATAGGCTCATGGAAAAACTCCAATACGTCTCTCTTGGCGCGGCTCCCCTCGCTGCCGTCAGGAGACATCACCACATAAACATTCTCACTGGGCATCTTGTAGTTGTCGTCGTAAATTTTCTGTGTACTCAGAATTTGTCTGTCTATATCATAAGGCTCCGCACTAAATGCTCTCTTGTGTTCTTTTTCAAGTTCATTCTGTATATCTTGGTCGCTTAAACCAGCGCTTCTCATCAAGTTAACATCCAACAGTCTGCCTACCGCAACCGCTCCAAGACCTAGAGCTGCGCCTCCTGCCATCAGTCCCAGTGCTGGTAACATCGCCGGTGCGCCTGACGCCGCCGCAGCAGCTACACCGATCTTATCTTGAGCGTATCTCTGAGTTTGAATAGAATTTGATGGATAAAGACCCAAGTTGCTTGAAATTTTTTGTGTAGCTTCAACAATAGGGTCTAGGACAGGTTGCGTCGCTTTGGCAATAGGCTCAATTATAGGCCTAGTCAGTTGGTGAACTGTCTGACTTGCGGTGTTGATGGTATCTTTCATTGAGTCAGTGAATCTCTTCCACAAAGATGGCTCAGGTAGACGTTTTATGTAGCCGTAGCTATACGGATATCTGGGGGTCGGGCTTGGCATGTGGCTGTGATCATAGTACGAAAACTTATTGTTTTCATCCTCGTAATACCTATTCGCGCTGATACTGCTAGCCTGCGAGCGCTGCTGGCCATAACCATTGATCGGCTCCATCGGGTACGGGTGAGCGCTTTTAGGTACATTTGTGGTATAGTATTTAATATTTCGTTGATTGTTGTCGTAATTCGTCGTGTCGATATGGTCGCGGATAGTCTTTGCTGGCTGGACGCCCAACTCAGGATGCGCGTATTGTAGCACTGGGTTCCTCACGCTCTCATCAAAATCAGGCTGAGCGTTCTTTGGAGTATACAGAGCTGAGTTTGGAAAATTAACTTCGCCAGGATGTTGAAGCATTCGCCTCTGGATGTGGCTTTCTGCGAATTCCAAGTCACCATTATGTGACCTCGAGCTACGGCCACTGAAGTAGTCTCGTTTGGATTCCTGTTCGTTGATTTGTTTAATGTACTCGATGAGTTTTGAGTTTGCCACTTTCGAATTATCAGCTTTGGTGAAAGGTCCGTAGCCGGATTTTTGATAGAGACTGTCCTTTTTCTGTTTGTATGCGAATGTTGGGTTGTCGCTGGTCATGTACGGCCCGATGCTGTCGCTCGCCTCGAATTTAATGTTATCGTATTTTGTAAAGGGGCCATCTATAGGTTCAAAGTTGTCTTCCTTTGTAAATGGGCCAAAGCTCTGGGCTGGGTCGGCAGCAACAATGTTGGGATAAACGTCAGCTTCGGGTATTGCCTTAGGAGGAGTATAACCTTCAGGATAAGGCAACAGTTCCCCGTTGACGACTCTTGCATTTCTCCACGTTTTCTTGTCTGATTCGTCATCAGGCATTCTCACACCTTGAATCTCAGGAATACCATCATCACCTAATTTTAAAATAGACCTTCCACGCTTATTGTTATACTTGTCAATAGCTTTCTTTAAATACATTGGCTCCGAACTAATCATAACCGGATCGGGAACTTTGCGCGATTCTCCTTCGCCATCCGAAACCTTAGTACTGACTACTTCGATGTAAACTGGGTTCCTATCATTCTTTATAACTGGATTTAAAGGGTCAAAGCGATAGTTCTTAATTGGTGCCCCATAATCCATGAAACTGGTGGAAGTGATGTAAACTTTTCTATTTTCTGTTCTCTTCTCGTTGTTGTAAGTGGGATAGTAACTAGAAGTTTCAGGGTCGGATTCTGGCTTTCCGCCGTCTTCCTGAATGTGAGATTCAGGGTATACTGATACCGGTGACCAGTTCCCATACTCGGCTTTGATATCGCTTAGTTCTTCTGCGTGCTTGTTGCGATTCTGGTAATAATCGTAGCCAGCCAAGTCACTATTGACTGGGCCCATAAAGTTCAATTTCCTTTGGTCTCTGGTTTCAGATTTATTTTTAGCTTCATCGGATGTGTTGTTCACGGTCACCGTCCTGATGGTAACAGTAGTAGGTACGGGTGTGGTGCTGCTGGCTACGGTAGTAGACTTGTCTTTCTTCTTCACAATGAGCTGAGTTAAATGTCCCGACTTGGTTCTGACGTTTAGCGTGGTCGTGTCGAGAGGATTGAGACTTCTTGAAACTTTGAGCTCTGTCCTGGTGGTCCGCGATGGCAGGATGGTGGTGCGGATAGCTTTGGTGGTGGTGGTAGTGTTGTGGTCGGATTCTGCGGCTGTACTGGCGATAGCGAATACCAGCCAGAGGACGGAACTTATCCGTATTACGGGAGTCATCTGAAACAGAAAAAATCATGTTTAGTTTCATAGTATAATATTATTTTGCAAATAATGACATGCCCGTATTATTTACCAGATGCTAATAGTGTATTCAATTTCTTGTAACTTTAGTAAGAATCATTAAGGTTTTTGTATAGTGTTTCCAGCTTAATGAGTTTATTAAGGTTTATTAAGCTCTTTTTTATAGTTTTAATGACATGCTAGAACCAAATGAAAGTGTCAGTATTCAGCAAGATTATTTACCTACGACACAAGACAATCTGCATTATTGAATATTTTGTACTAACTGAAGAGTCTGGTAAGTAGGTATATTAAATGTAGGCTTAGTAAATTGTATACATGTAAATAAAGTGTTACGACGGCCGTCTGGTCTAGTCGTCAGAGCTGACTGCAAAGCCTGAAGTCGCGGCTCGATTCTCGCTGAGGGCAGATATTTGTGTGATGAACACGGGTATTAATTAGTCCCTTCATGGGTCAAGTCAAGGTCAAGTCATGGATGTCCTCTGTCTTTACGTATTTATCTATCTA
Source organism: Drepana falcataria (assembly GCA_945859725.1). Taxonomy (NCBI): domain Eukaryota; kingdom Metazoa; phylum Arthropoda; class Insecta; order Lepidoptera; family Drepanidae; genus Drepana; species Drepana falcataria. The sequence continues at coordinate 11,077,332 of OX243935.1, forward strand.
TATAAGTACCTATATATGTATATCGTTGCCTTGTTACCATAGTTTGCTTAATTTGGGGCTATGTCAATTAGTGTGGAAATGTCCCGAGGTTACATATTTTTATTACGATTCAAGGAATGAAAGAAAATTGTATACAAAAACTTTAACAGAGCTAGCCAATTAATAGTCTTAACGAAACGACCAATCGTGTATCCGACAAAGAAATTACGTCGTTACGACACCTGTCAATTATGTTCAATTTTGAACGTCTGACAATATGTATATAGTGACAAAAGCGTTTTTCATATGTCCATATAATATAACGAAGCTGTAATTGAGAGTGGACGGAGTGTTCAAGTATTGATTCATAAGTCTCGTATCGCGCGTCCGCATCATTACGGATATCAATTTCGATAATTTTGTAATTCAATAGGGAAAAGTATACGCCACGATGAGGTCTTGGTATAGAAACTATCCAGTAATCCGATGATGATCATTTGGTGAAAGACATATTGGAATAAGCGAATTGATTGCTAAGAGAAAGTCGGGGGAAACGCGTTTTTCATCTAAGTGCAAGTTACGAGGTTGTTTGTTTACTGTAATATGGGAGTGGAATTTGAGAGGATGCGAGTAAAGAGAGTCATTAAGGATGTGAAAGATTACAGGGTCGCACTGTAGTTTCTTTCTGCATAATAATAATGCAACCTCAGTGATTTTATTCTACGCATCCTTATGCAAGTTAAAATACCATTAATAGGCTTTTTGTAAGGAAAACCGTATTGTTCTATTAAAAGTTATTGACTGTTAACTTGTCCTTTGTCCATAAATAGCGTATGACGCTCCTATATTTCCTCACGATGTTTATCTTCACCGTAAAGTCTTTTGTATATCACTTTACGGAAAATTCTGAAAACATATACTGGCATAGCCAGGGTTCGAACATGCAATTGTTGCGTTTCAGGCGACTTTTCGAACCACTCTGCCACCACGACTCTATGTTAGCATAAAATGAGATTGATCACTACAATAATACAAATTATATTACTTTTCGTTGGTTTGTGGTCTCATAAACGTTAGCTTATTAATCGCTTATCGCTATCGCTGAGTTTTCAAAGCCATTGGATTTTATGCCGGCATGCGATTGTGGTGACCATCAATTAAGGTAAATAGTGAACCAATTAGACACCCATTACGGGTGACCGTTTAAGTGGAAAGGAAACAGCGGCAATGAGAAAGCTATTTGATATATACCGGCGTGTTGGTACTGATTAACACCATTTATTGTGCCATGTTGGAAAGTATTGCGTATCATAAAACATATCCTGATTATAATAGTAATAATGTGAAAAGAAGGGGCTGCGCCTGGCAAGACTAAGGTTCTGGTATTCGAAAGAGATGAACAAGTGACCGAGTGTGCAATATCGGTAAATAGGCAAATTCTAGAGCAAGTGAATGAATTTGTATATCTTGGAAGCATGTTCACACGAGATGGAAAGTATGAAAAAGATATTGAAAGAAGGATAACTGCCGGAAATAAGGTGAATGGAGCCATGTCGGCGTTGATGGGCAGTAAAAGTCTGAGCAAGAATGCTCGAGTTGCTGTCCACAACGCGATATTGGTACCTACCTTATTATATGGCAGCGAATCCTGGGTATGTCAGAGGAAGTATGAAAATAGCTTGAATGCAGTCGAGATGCGATCTCTTCGAAAAATGTGCGGCGTAACGATATTAGATCGAATTCGCAATGAAGAGATTCGCAAATCAACTGGCGTGAATGAGGGCGTGATTGTAAAGATGAAGAAAGGCATGTTACGTTGGTTTGGACACATAGAAAGGATGAGTGAAGAAAGATTGACGAAACAGATATACAAAGCAAAAGTGTGTGCAAGAAGAGGCAGAGGAAGGCCACGTTCCAACTACCTGGATCAAATAGATCGGACTCTCAAGGACGGGAACGTTAAGAGTACTCGAAACCGACGAGCATGTATGAAGAGACTGATGAATGTGGACGAAGCGAAAGAGGTATGTGAGTCTAGAGAGAACTGGCGCTCTATACTCTCTGCCTACCCCGTTAGGGACTTGGCGTGATGATATGTATGTATGTAATAGTAATAATATATCTTCACGTCTTCCCACAAGGGTCCCCGAAGGCAGAGGTGTATAGGTAGTAACCACACACACCCACACTTTCTATCAGAGATATATTTTAGGTGCTAGCTTGACAGATGGCGGGTCATCATCATCGCCATTTCTCAAGCACGATAATACATCCTGTTTAAAAGTTTTTCTCAAACGTAAGCAGGTTTCTTCTTGATGATTTTCTTCATACCAAAGCTCGTGGTGTGACTACTCACTGTACATAATTTCAGCAAAACTCCTTGGCACAGTCGGGCCTCAGCGTATCCTGCTTAATATAAACATCATCATGCCGAGTACCTCACGGGGTAGGCAGAGAGAAGGACGCCAGTTCTCTCTAGACTTGCTTGAAAGAGGGCTCTCTTTCCCTCCATGCATGTTCATCATATCGCACCTTCAGAATAGTAGTGACTTAACTCAAAAATCTAAGAAATTGGGTTACGGTCATAGAGGGTCACTAAAAGGTACGCACTTTTAGGTGAATAATAAAGAAGCGGCGTTTTTATGTTAGAATAAAGATTACGATACTTCGGTCTCTTTCGCACTCCCTCCCTCTACCCGCGCCGCTCGGATCGGTAGCGACGCGATCAGTGATGCATCGAAACTACAGTGAACAAGTCGTCGCAAGTTTATTAGTGAACTGACCTAAAACGAAATAAGTCACTTGTGTACTGAACAAACGGGTAAGTAAACTTCTAAATCTCAGTATAAGAGAGACTCTTTTTTATATTAGGTCTTTTTATTACCGATTTTGATTTTTACTTATAGGGCTCATTGGTAATTAGGTCCCTTTAATACTTAAAACTAAGAATAGTGACAAGGACTAAACAGAATTGAGCCCCTTTTAAAATAAAACCAAGGACTTCAATACATTTTAAATCAAAATGTGCCATTACTATACTAATGTGCCGACAAATAAATGAGCTATTTTATTAAATGAGTCCTTATAATTATATAATATGGGTGTTTTTATTTTCCTTAATAAGATTTAGGACTCTGTATTTCCTAAATACCGAATACTTAAACTGTATTAGTAGACCTGTTTGTTTCAGATAAGAATAAAAATGAAGAGAAGAGCAGACTTAATATTTGAGAAATTACAAATAAATAAGCAACTAGAGGTTATTTCTTTATGTTTACATTACACTAATTGCATTTAGTGCTTTTTTTAACAGTTATCGTAATTATCTTAGACGTTTTCAGGTGGACGTAGTACCATGCAATAACAAAAATGTAAGTTGGCCCTTGGACCAAATGCGGAAATCTAGTGACGCGGTTTGTAATTTTATATACCTATTCCTTGTTTCTATTTATTAGATATTGTTTTTACGGAAATGTATCACAGTAAGTAGAATATGAAATGTTTATGTTTTGTGCTTTATAGTTACAGGATGAAATTAATAAAGAGAACATTCCTCATTCTAGTGAGCAAAGAAAGCGAAAGTTGACTCAGGTAACTAAATGTTAATGTATTTTCCAATTTTTTTATTTTTCCCATCATTTTCTTTTTAGTTTTATAACTAAGTAGGTATGGTAGGTAGGTACACCCAGCTTTAAGAAGGGAATAGTGGTTATTATGTTTACAGAATGAGTATGAAAGCGATACCTCTCGGCCATCTAGTCCATCAATAATAGAAGGCACACCTGAAAAAAGAGTGCTGTTACCAAATCATGCACACGAACTTTGCGATGGCAAAAGGAACAGGGTTGGTCTCTCATTACTAAAATCATTATTTAATGCCATGAAATAAATTGCAATAAGTGAGTAACTTATTTGATAATCTATGCTTTCAGGCTAATACTGAACAATGCCATTCTCAGCCCATAGAAGCTACACATAAAATCATTGTAACGGTAAATAAATTAATGTTTTTTTTTTATTAAATAAGTGTACGTAGTATACTTAAGACATTAGAGTGACACATGAGATTACACATAATTTTAACTAAGTATTCATTTTAAAATGTTATATTTTAGGAACCTGTGGCAGATGACGTGGACATTCTGAAATGTACACAGGGACAGAACCAACTAGAAAATGAACTGCCTAGGCGAGCTCGCAGCAACTCGTCGTCCAGCAGTTCCTCGTCTTCTAGCTCAAGTAGCTCATCTTCCTCCAGTCGCATTAGCCCGCTCCATAATGGTAACACAATTGAGTCGAATACAAAGATAGGTGAACCCTCAACCTCTACATATCGTAACACTACAAAGCCACCTAAAAAATATTGTGAGTCGCCTATTCATTCGAACGAAAGTGATGCAGACTTGAGTGACGATGACCCTTCGTATTCAAATAGACCTCGTACACGTCTTGGGGGTGCAGTCAGAGTATCTGCGTCGAGTAGTTCCTCATCATCTGATACTACAGACAGTGAACCCGAAAATGTTAATGCTTCTGTTGTGGAAGGTCCAAAGAAATCCCGCAAACGTCTACGAAATCCCAACAATTGGAAACAAATTGTTGCCAAAACTTTGCGAAATACTGGGAAAGAATATGTTTCTAACACTAAATCTAAAAAAATTGTTCCTGCTCGTTCAATAAAAGATCCATGTACCAGCAAATGTAGAGTCAAATGTGTCGATAACATAAATGAGATCGATAGAAATCTATTATTTAAAAAATATTGGGCACTAGGAAACGTAGAATTACAGAGATCTTTTGTTAGAAATTGCATGATAGAAGTAAAACCAAAATATAAATACACAAATGCAGCTAGACCAAGACAGCCTAATAATGCATTTTATTTTACAGTTAATGATACTAAAATTAGAGTTTGCAAAACTTTTTTTATAAACACGTTAGGTATATGTGACAGGCAAATAAGAACTGTTAAAAAGAAGACAGATGCGCAAGGTTTCATAGAGAAAGATAACCGAGGTAAAAACCAGAATAGAAAAAGGATAGAACCAGCAATCCTACAAGATATAAAGAACCACATTAATTGCATACCAAGGATTGAATCGCATTATTTAAGGTCTTCAACTTCTCGCGAATATATAGGTGGAGAGAAAACAATAATGGATCTTTGGAGAGATTTTGATAAAGATCAACGCGACGCAGGAAAAGCTACATGTGAATATTGGTTATATTATGACATTTTCACAAAAGAGTTTAATATTGGATTTTTCCAACCCAAGAAAGACAGATGCGACCTATGTTTTGAATATGAACTTGTTTCTTCAGAAAAAAAACTACAACTAAAAGAAAAATATGATCGTCATTTAAAAGAAAAAGATTTATCCCGAAAAGAGAAACATAATGATCGACTCAACATTGATGAAACCCATATTTGTGCAGTTTTCGACCTGCAAGCAGTAATGCAATGTCCTAGCGGTGATTCGTCTTCATTCTATTACAAAACAAAACTGAATTGCCTCAACTTTACAATCGTGGAATTACTAAAGAAAAGAGACAATAATTTGGAGGAAAATACAGAAAGTGTACACAAACGTGATATTGGAGCTTATGGAGACGTCTACAGTTTTTTCTGGGACGAAACTCAGGGGAAACGCGGATCTAGCGAGATCGGATCGTGTGTTCTTAATTATTTGGAGATTTTAAATGCAAGACATCAGGGTCAGGCCATTCACGTTACGTTTTATTCCGACAATTGCTGCGGACAAAACAAAAATAAATATGTAGCTTGCTTATACTCCTACGCAGTATCACATTTTGAGAACATCCAGTCTATAACCCAAAAGTACCTAATAAAGGGCCATACCCAAAATGAAGGGGACAACGTCCACAGCCTCATTGAAAAGGAAATCCAACGGAATAAAAAGGCTGGACCCATATACGCACCTTGTCAATACGTCACATTAATAAAAAATTCGCGAAAAAACGGAAAACCGTTGATTGTTCAAGAATTAACGTATGATTTTTTTTGGGACTTAAAGATGTTTCAAGAGAAATGGGCTTATAACTTTAGTGAAAATGAAAATAAAGCCAATGTGACTTGGAATGATGTAAAAATTCTTAAATTTACTAAAGATGATACGTTTACGTTTTACTATAAAACATCTTATAGTCAAAATGAGTTCAACAAGGTAAACATGAGAAACAAAAGGAAGAAGATGAGTGATATAAGAGAAATTGCTATGACCAAAGCATACTCCCAAAGATTGGTGTTATCTGAGAGGAAAAAAACTGACTTACGTTCCTTGATTGAACATAATCTGATACCTCATTATTATGCTGATTTTTATAATAATATTATTTAATATTTTTTATAAGTATCTTCTGCTATAGGTTTTAGTTTTTAGTTTTAAATAGTACTGTATTAAAAAAGTATTGATTTATTTAAAATGTTAACATGTTAAGGAGTTTTTTTTTGTTATGATTCAATTTATTTACATAGGTATAAGTACATTCTATACACCTATGCATAACATTGCCGTACTGCACACTCTTTTATTAAGTAAGGTTTTTTGATTAACTTAGTTTCTTAAAACATTTTTGTTAAACGATGAATATATTTATTTTCTTAACTTGTGTACAAGTTCTTGTATTTGTTAAAGAAAATTAAACTTAATTATTACGAACATTGGCTGTGCAAATTGCCTGAAGACTGATTGTGATAATTGTACTTTGAAAAAGCTATTTCTATAATATGGATAATACAATAATTGTAAGGTTGTTTTGTTTCTATTGATTTTATTATACTGAATTTTATATTTGCAGATTTCGACTCAAACAAACGAGATTATTATGTTTATTGTCTGTACCAAAGTGACTTAATATAAGTCTTTTGAAAATAAAAAAGTGTATAATTTCACAGATTTTTTTAAATATAAAATGACTTATTTCCTTATGTGACACGACAGCATATTTTCAGTTTATACTTGTAGTGCACTTTTCATAAATAGGATAAAAACAGTACAATGATTTCAGCATAAAAGAGACCTAAGACGAAAACAGTCTTTTAAAAAAAGACAATTTCAGTATAATACTGACTTAAATTGGGAACCTTTTTAAAAAACCTTAATTTTATTAAAATATTCAACATACTATTTTTTTTTTTGCTCATATTTCACAAAAGATATACTTAAGATAATACAGAAATCAAATAATTGATATGTTTTCATACAAAATTAATTAATTAAATCAGTTCAAAGTTGAAAGATTGCAGATTCTAAACTTCATTTTTGTTTTCCCAAAATAATGATTTTTTGAGATACGTCAGTACTATTCTAAAGGTGCGATATATCCTCACGCCTTCCCACAAGGGTCCCCGAAGGGGTAGGCAGAGGTGTATAGGTAATACCCATACACCCACTTTCCGCCAGAGGTATATTAGGTGCCAACGTGACAGATGGCGAGTCCATCGCCGTTACTCAAGCACGACTATACATACGCCTTTGAATTTCTTCTCAGACGTATGTAGGTTTTCTCTCGATGTTTTCCTTCACCGTAAAGCTCGTGGTGTGACTAATCACTGTACTTAAGTTCAGAAAAACTCATTGGTACAGTCGGGATTCAAACTTGCGACCTTTGCGTCGCAGGCAACTGCTCGAACCACTCGGCCACCACGGCTCTTCATCAATCAGGCATGTTCATCAATCTCTTCAAATATCTTTCCATAGGTGAAATATTTTTTTAATCAGATGAGTAGTTTTTTAATTATAAATAATTTTGCCAACTTAAACTTTCCTCTTCATAATAGTGTGGATATATTATATTTATCAATCAAGGGATTCAATAAAAAACCTAATATGCCCTAGGTATTCCATTAGGTATACGAGAATAGGCTACATTCGCAAAAGTTCTAACGATATTAATTAAGTTTAGCTATTGGGTATATCCCAATAGCTAAACTTAATTAATAGCTAAAGTGAATAATAAACATTGGACAACGCCAATTACATATATGACGTTTAGTATGCAATCGTGTATAGTACTACTAGAGTAGTACTATACACACCGCAACTGCGTACCAACTAAACAAATTTACGCATAAATAATGTATAGCCTCTATATAGAACTAATTAGCCACGCTCTAATAAACATTTCATGTGTTTGTCAGTCTGTACATCTGTACAAACTCAGTCAATGGCGCACTCATTTGTCTATTGTCTGCGGTGCGTTTAGCGTGATAGTCTTTTAAAATGTTTATTTTGTGATATCATTCTAGGGTTAGGTATAATTTTATCTTCGCAGCAAGGACGGGGCGCAGGGCTGAATAAAATTGTAAACTTTACACTCGTATTTCGTACGTATTCGTTACCAAAGTGGGTATTTTCTATGCTCAATTCTCCTGGTAATATTGCTTACTGTTAAGAATATCAACTTGTCAAATCTGAACTTTAAGTGTTCGCAGGAGGTAATGACTGACGTCATGTCCTTGTTACCTTTCAGTTTCCTTCCGGGAAAATTGAGGTAGTTAGTTATTTTCATTTCCGCAAAGGATGTTGTTAAAAAATCATTATCTTTATACAGATTTTAATAAAGATTGTCGAAATATATACAATACGAAAGTGTGTTAAAAACGAGACAGGAAAGACCACCTATGTATATCAAATCGATCAGCGGAGCATATATATCAAGTGATTGATGAATGTGGATGAAGCGAAAGAGGTCTGTAGGCGCAAGAGAGAACTTGCGCTCTAATCCCTTTGCCTATCCAATGAACACTCGACGCGATGGTATGTATGTAACAACGCTGCCATATACCTAATAATCATATGATATATGTCAGCGACCCCAGCTTGATCTCATCGCGAGACGGGCCGCGCTATAGCCTGCGTCTCTCCAATTCTTAACAAACCACCCAATTTCTACGCAGTTTATAATTTCTCCAGTAGTGTACGTCACTTCATGCTCGTGTATCACGGGAATTGGAGCGTACAGTGAAAAGAGAATTGGACGCCGCCGACACGACACGGCGAAGCGAGGGCTAAATATCGTATTTAGTTGCCACTACCCAAACACTTCTGTCTACCCCTTCGGGGACCCTTGTGGCAAGGCGTGAATATATATATAAGACATGCCAGCCGGTTTTCATTGTGATATATCTCAGCTTAACGGTAAATAAATGGTTTACCTAACTAACGCTTCTATAATAATACCTTATGTTATTTTACTTGACGTGAGATCTGGTGAAAATTGTTCACTAGGTCGTACAATAGCATAACTCCCCGCGTAATCTGATCGTAACGTGTTATTGTCGACACTAGGGCACTTTTTGCCTTCAACCTTCTATGTAATCGTTGCCAAGTGGAAGTTTTCTCACGGTATATCTTTTAGAAAGAGCTGTATCATGCGAAGCTTCTTCGAGTGCAATGCGCTGTTCCTCTAGGTCTCGGGACCTTTGTACCAACGAACCTTGAATAAACCAAACTCTCTACATACTATTCCTAAACTTAACGTTTATTGTGGGTTTTGTATCATCGTCAACTTTTAATATACGCTGTCGCTAGTACTATACAATCACTATTTGTAATATTTATTTGTTGTATTTTAGAAAATGCTAGTAACATTATAAGATAGATAAATCTTCATTAGAAAAATATGTGAAATGGTATTGTAGCTTAATGCGTTCAGACAGACAGAAAGGCGCAATTTAAAATAAGTTGTGATATTGCAAACACCACGTCAGGTGTGTTTAAAGTAGTTATTTATATGTTATTATCTCTCGGTGTATTAATGTTCCTTATTAGAGATAATTGAATGTCTTGTAAATATATTTGTAGAGTTTTGCTTAAAGCAGGATTAATTACTTCACCGTGCAAATTATTATTTGAAAAAGGGAGCTGTCGTTTTCTTATCAGATTGCAGCCAAATTAGTCGAAGGTTCCGTTTAAATTTACATCAACACGAATAACGTGTCCACAAAGCCTCGAGGAGGCGTTGTGCTGGCAGTAAGGGGGTATCTTCGAATGCTGTTTGCACTGCAAATTTATCTAGTTGCATGAGAGCATTTCATTTGCATTATCTTCTTGCATGTGTCTTGACTAACCTGCGTCTAAATTGAATAAATCGTTTTCATTATAACATCACGCCTCTTAGGGTAGGCAGACTTCAAAGGTGAACGACTTAGAGTATAATCTGGCTTAATCGTTTAAAAAAGTAGAGCTCAACCTAAAAGAAATCGTTCCATCAGGCTTCTTCTCTCGGCGCGCTGTGGCCGTGTTCTAGGTAAAATCCAGGTTAGGCTTTCGTTTTCACTTTCCACGCGGGGCGGGCATCGGGGTCACTGACCCGGTATCAGGTGATCGTTGCATCTACGCCATCGCTAATTACCTAGCGCTCGTACAAGACAAGAGATGGATATCTTAATGCTTGTGTTTATATCTTGTGTCGGAACATGTTGAAACATTCTAAATTAAACTTAATTTTAAAATTCGTTTATAGAACCTAAGTGCAGAAAATTATCCCAAACTAAACAAAGCATTTACTATAGGATAAAAACGGTTCAATAACATATATTTACTTACGGACAGATGTAGCTACATTATATATTCATATATATATTCATATATAATGTAGCTACATCATATAATGTACATATAATATAGTACACAGGACATCCAAGGGTACGGAATACGGATCACAAATGACACTTTTCTGTACTTGTTACATATGTATTGTTTAATTTCTAACGCAGTTAGATTATATCGATTATTAAGTTCGATTTAATGTAAATTTCGAGTCTGTGACATTGGTTTAACAATACATCTCCGGGGATGAGTGCGTAATATCTGCTTATTACCTCTACTTCAGGTATATAAATTGTAGCCTTGTTATTTTATATTCCTAAAAGGAATAAAATAAAATCCTCAACACATTCATATACTCCTTTTGTATGAATTGCCTCGGCTACTTAAAAATAAGCGTAGTCTTGGCATTTGGATGGCCATTTTCAAGGGGGTTAAAATACTCGTATGTCCGTATCTCTCCATCAGTGTCAGGTTGACTCTCGTAATTGGCTCGCTGGCATTTGCACCTCGTTTGGCCATTGTCTCAGCGCCTGCAAGCCCTGCTATTGTTGTTGGATCCAGTGGGTGGCCGTTCATATATAATTTTAATTGCCGAAATCTTAACAACAAAGATATAGTAAATCTGTACAGAGTGTAAGCTGGAAGACCGCATTCCAACTAACTAGAAGAAATCGTTCGGTCGCTGGAGGATGGGAACGTGAAGTACTTCAAACATATTCTTATGAAGAGATGAGTCCGGAAATCAGAATGAATCTTGAATAATTGAAACGAAAGAGGTCTGTAAGTACATATAGAGAGAAGTAGCGCTCTCTTCTCTCGTTATGATGTGTATATTGTATAGATTTCGTGGATTACATACATATCACGTGTCAGTGATCGGTCGGTAAATGACAGACTTAAAACTAAACACTATTTGATTTGTTGAGTTTGATAGCTCTTATTTGAGTCTAATAAAAAATATTATTGTTGAAGTGAGTCAAGCGAAATCCAATTCACTTGCTTAAAACGATAATTGTACAGCCACACCTAATGCTTTAACGTTTAAGTTACACTCAAATGTCGTGTGCTACAAGTACTGACCTGGATAACGTAGAGACCAGAGATAAACACGGCTTAGTATCAGATAAGCTGATATGGTTACAATTTAAATGATCTCGTGCTATGCTACAACTTTAATTGACAGTGAAAATGCATGCATAGGTAGTCACATTGAGGTCAATATGACGATATGATCTGTATATCACACGACATTTGTCTCATTAGTCTCGCTAACACAAATATACAGAGTTGGGATTGGATGAGGCCTAGATCTAGATATACCAGGTAGTAACTTCATACTTAAAGCCTAAGTACAAGGGTCCCTAAGGGATGCTGAGGAGGCCAAAGGTAAAATAACAACCTCTTTTAGCCGGGGATGTAGTTTGGTTTATAGGTTGTTTGGGTTTTATTTAGGTTCATTGCCGTTTCTTTAGCATGACTTATGTTCATATATATACGTGATTGAATGCTTTAATGTAGTAAGGCATTCAATCAAAGCGAGTGACTAATCACTTTGAAAGAAAAATCTTTTTGGTCTACACCAGGGCTGGAAAATAGCGAAAGATTTTACAAGCGACTATCTAAATGACTTAGCCACCAAGGCTTTTTGTGGTATCTGGATAATTAGTATTTAAATGACCTGTTGACGACCTGGATTACTTTATTTTAAGGTAAACGAGATATATCGATATACATTATACGAGTCTACCGGTCCACTTGCGCGACCAATGTTAATTATGCCCAATATATAATTGTTTATTTATTCAAATAGGTAAAGGTGGAATAATATTATCTCCATCTATGATCTTGAGTGCGGTAGATGAAACTGATCTGTGTTAATAGTTCGCTCGGAAGTGTGACGAACAACTGAGCGGTATTACGACACCGCCAGGAAAACGAATCGGACCAAAATAAGAAAGCATCGCATTCCGATATAATTACAAAATCGACATCGACCGACGTGTTTGGGCGTTCGGGTGAAAGCGTTACGCCATGTTGCCACTCGGAGCGCACGCGAGGCTGGCCTCAGGTGGCGGAGGTGGCGGTGGTGGCCGGAGGTGGCGGAGGTGGCGGAGGTGGCCGGACAATGATTCAGTCAATTACTAATTGCACAGAAAGAGTACCTTCATATCTCATTGTTTAGATAGATGACGGTCGGATATAATAGGCGTGCTGTCAGTATTAGGTAATTGATATTATAGCTCTTTGGGATCGTTTGTTTGCTATACTTTTGATCGGGAAACGGGTTCTTTTCTATTGTGACGATAAATTAGACCAGCGATGTGGCACGGTATCGATTGTATCCGTAGGCACGCTCCGATTGTCAAATAATTATTATTGATGCACTTTCTTAGATGCCGGCCGTCTGGTCTTGTGGTAAGAGCTCCTTACTGCAAAACTTGGGGGCAGATACAGATAAACACGAGTATTTATACCTTAGTCTTGGATGTCTACAAAGTCTTGGATGGCTTATGTGTTTATGTATATATCTATCTATAAGTGAATATATCGTTGACTAGTTACCATAACACAAGCTTTGCTTAATTAGGGGCAATATTAATTTCTGTGGAATTGTCCGAAGGTATTTATTTTATATATAATTATTGAAATATACATACATCATCACGCCGAGCCCCTAGAGGGTAAATATTAAGCACTAATCCGTTATTTTAAAAGCCCTGTGCATCAACAAGTGCATAGCTGATGACGACATGTGCTATCTCACGAACAGATTCCCATAGAAATATTGTTATCAACAGTGTTGCCATGTAATTCTTATTCGCCATCGGTATAGATTCGGTGACGTAACACTGCATTGTTATGTTAGTATTCTCACGGGAAAATGTAGGTTCATCGGGCACAATCTTGCACAATCTCTTGCAGCAGGAAACCTAGATACAAATGCGGCCGTAATTAGCAGTAAATACGTGATATATTAGAGTGGCTTAGTGGTGACTCATTGCGCAAAACTATTGCTTAGCATACGGCAATAGGTTTTTTCAGAGAAACTTGTAAATTGGACCAGTTGGCGAGAACGTTCTGTGATTGCTTCACGGACTGGCTTTAGTTTCGTTCATAGATCCATTGATTCTATACGACGTTAAACAACGGGTTTTACGATAAAAGAAAAATTATTTAGAATTATAAAAGAAAGTGACATCGTTCTCGCTACCCCTTTGCTTATGGGAAGGCGTTGAACTATAAAATCTAGATATTGTTTTTAAAATATATTTGAGGTCGTGCTTGCTACCCCTTAGTTTACCTCTTGGACCATTGGAAAGGTGTGAAGGTATACTTCAATGGCATACAGCCCACCTACAGATATAAGCAATACCTGAGTTATCACTTACGCGTCAATGGTCCAAAAAACGGTGCGACAAGAGGTCAACGGTTCTCCTTCTGCCAACACGGCTATTCCATATGGTTTCTAGAACCCTTCTTAACCGTAGCTACACCACCCTACCCTGACAGCAGACACTTGGCTATGCTCTTCGGTCAATCCTTAACTATATGACACACCAACGACCTTGGATAGTATTTAGTAGTAATGTGTATAGCTGACACACCGCTGCACCATCTCATTATGTATTCCCTCTGAATATATTTAGTTTTTGTTTAGGTCAATGTTACTCGCACTAATGTGATACGACCCGCATACAATGTATTATGACTTCACGCCTTTATACAGAGGTCCTTGAATGGGTAGGCAGAGGTGTAATAGTGCCCTTGCTTGGTGGACATACATGTATAGGTTAGGTTAGGTTAAGTTAGTGACCGGTCTTAGAATTTTTACTCAAATCCATGTTTTCGACTTTTTACGACATTTTATACTTCTCCACCGTTAACTCTGGAGGATTTAAAGCTTTGCACTTAAGTTCAGGCTTGTTTTTGCCATTTTGAATACTACCACGACGGTTGTAATTTTTTTTATGAATAAACACCTCAAGAGTTGTCCAGGTTCATTGAAAAATTACGAGGATTTTATAGTTATTGTTGTTGGTTTTAAAAGTGATTTTTACAAACAGAATCAACAATTACCAAAATAGAGTGGATCAAAAATGTTTGTTTAATGTATTAAATAATGATCGCTTTCTGAGCATTGAGTTCTGAGCGCGTTTAAGTCTTCTGTATGGTGACTACCGAAAGACTTATTCCAATTGGCATTCAGAACGCATTTTCATGTTAGTAATAGTGTTAATATCATGCCATGCTAGTACACGTATTGGATATAGTCCTCAGCTTGTAGAAATCTCCCGATTTACGGTGAAGAAAAACACGAGAGAAAACCCGCATACGTTTGAGAACATGTATGAGTACTTGTGCTTGAGAAACTCAAATATACTCGCCATTTGCTACGTTGGCACCTAAATTAATCTCCAGTGGAATTTGGGGGAACAGGCAGAGGGGCCTTCCCTTAGGTGAGCCGTATGTGTAGGCTTCACATACGGCCGGCTTCAATGCACCCAGCGCCGAGAACATACTTTCTTACTTATGTAAAATTAGAAATCGTCGAAACACGCGTTAATAACGCAAATAAGTTTTTTCTTTAGTTATACAATCTGCTTTTTAACTTAATCTCTGAGAAATATTTAAACGGCTTATTCTTCTCATGAGTATAATTATGTTCGCCACATCTATTGGCACGGACAATATAATGACTGAGAAAGTGCGGCGCTTAAAAGTAAATCGTACTCATTTGGGTGGTTTCCAGACAGAGGTTTCTATACACGCCCCTTCATTAAGGCTGCGAGCCCGGTGTTCGATTAAAAGGCTGCCAAGGACACCAGGTAGCGGCTTCAAATAATAATTGGCCAGTGGCCATGTGGGGCTACGCGCCCGATAATTCATTTGATAAGGTCAAAACGATGATGCTCAGACATACATGTATACTCGTACATATCATATGCCGAGTTCCTCATTGGGTAAGGAGAGAGATTATAACGCCAGTTCTCTCTAGACTTAATTCAATCTTTTTTTCTCTCAATCATCCATATTCATTGTCTCTTCCTACATGTATGAATGAATGCGAGTTTTATGTAAAATGAAAAATAGCCTCATTGAAATAAACTAAAAAAAGCTCATATTCAACGCAAGGGACACAGGGAACACTTATTGAACGTCACATACTGAATAAAAAATCACTATGTATTACCACCGCTTAGTAATTTACGAATTCCTACAACGAGAATGCGCTGCGCTACTCGCGGGTTTGCTCGTTTCCGTTAAACTGATAGTCCAATATATCGCTGTAACAATACTTGAATTCAAATATCAATCAAATACCTTGAATCAAGGAATAGCAACATTTTTTTTGTGTTATCTCTCGTAGCGTGAGTTCCGGGAACTTTTGCTATTTAACCGGTCATTGGCGAGATCAAGGCCTCCAGCCAGCCACTTTAGTTCTAAGCAACTCAGCTAAGGGCACCCCCTGTGGGGTACGAACCTCGGCTTAGGGCGTTGCTGGATCGCGAGCAAGGGAGCTGGGCTGGACTGTTAATTTTAATTAAATATTATTTGGCGGTAAATAGTTTCAGAGATTTGATGTCTTTATTACCCCTTATATTGAGGGATCACGGGGAAGGCTGAGAGTCCCTAGAGAGAGAGAGAGACAGACAGAGAACAGTATATAAAGTATAGCAGTATATAATATCACATGCATAAATGATATTTAAGACGGCCTTCTGGTCTAGCGGTCAGAGCGCCTGACTGCGAAGCTTGAGGTCGCGGGTTCGATTCCCGCTGAGGGCAGATATTTGTGTGATGAACACGAGTATTAGTACCTTAGCCTTGGATGTTCTTTGTAATTATGTATATATGTATCTATACAAGTATGTATGTATATGGTTGTCTAGTTTCCATAATACAAGCTTTGCTTAGTTTGGAACTAGGTCAATTTGAGTGGGATTTTCCCAAGGTATTATTTTTAAATCGTTTTATATATATTATTATTATATAAAACGACCTAGGAAAAATGCAGTAAGCATCATAAGTGAAATGCGCGCATTATCCATTTTATTACAAACGCTTCAACGCGTTCGTTGTATATTTTACACAAAGCCGAGGTTGCCGCGTCAGGCAGAGGCCGACTGTACATTTAAATCCTGAGTGGACTGTACAACTTAAGGATTTTGGCCTGAATAGTGCATGAGGAATACGGTGGATAATTATGGTGAGGTAACCTGCGACTGAGAGGCACTAAAAAGTATATCTTAAGTTGCGTCTGAGCGATGGCGATGGACTACATTTATCACTTGCTAATGTCATATTTCGGAAACCCATGGGCAAATGACAGTTCTTCATGTCTCCCCTCAAGGGTCCCCCAAGTGTAGGCAGAGGTGTGTAGGTAGCACGCATAATCTCACTTTTCACTGAGAGATATAATTTAGGTCCCAACGGGACGGATAGTCCATCGCGATTTTAAATCACAGTTACACATTACATCTCTGAATATCTTCTTAAAAGTACGTTTACCTTTCTTAAAACTTGTGGTGCGACTAATCACTGTGCTTAAGTTCAGAAAAAACCCATTGGCATAGTCGGGATTCGAACTTGCAACCTTTGTGTTGCAGGTTCTTTTTTTTATACAATAATAATTTTCCTTTTTTTTTTATTTTAATTTATTCCATGTCTTGACCAGATTTAGAGACTTAGTTACAGTACTGATGACAATATTTGTGTCACTTGTTAAATTTGTCTAATTTGTGAATGTGAGAACATTGTAAGCTTTGTAGATTCTTAGATCTTGCTAACATTGTTATAATTATCTTGTTTTATGTATGCTTGGTATAGTAAGCAACGACCTATTGTCGGGCCTACGTTGTTTCCCCATACTTGGGTACTATTGCTGTAACGAAAAAAAAAAATTGTATATGCCTAATGATTTGAAAAGAGTAACCATGGAGTTTCTTGCCGGTTCTTCTCCATGGAAGCGACCAACCCGAACCGTGCTTCTTTTTCGACGTTTTATAAGTGCCCATCTGGGCCTATGTGAAATAAAAAGATTTTGATTTGATTTGATTTGATTTGCAGGCGACTGCTCGAACCAATCGTCCACACCACGGCTACTTGAATGATATTTAAACGGAATAAATGTCAGCTTTTGTTTTTGTTTGCCATAAATGGCAAATGGCATTAACTAAAAGCTAGTATTACAGCATTCAAAATGACGCAACTGTGTGCCGAGGCTCACCTTACAGCGTGTCCCCTCGTAGAAAGTGAAATCACTGCTCGCGCATACTACGGGTATTGAGACGAGTTGGTACGTGCGCACTGTCGGCCACACATTCACTGCGTTCACTTTGTCCGCACTTGCCTTATAGGTCACTTTAAATATTCAAAAATATATCGCAATTATATATATTTAAAGTTCCAATTTGTATACAAAAATATTCGTGGCGAAAACAGGTGGTTTGTCCGTACAGGTCGGCGCGTCAAGTGAGACTGCCCGACTCGGTGAGAGCAGGTTGTGTAAGCGAAATGGTGGGACGTGAGTTACGTTATCAAACAAACCTTTTGAATTTCATTTCATTAGCACCAGCGGTCCTTGTGACCCCAATTACTTACCAACGTGTTCATTTATGTTCAGTTTTGCAAGCGGTTAGGGCTGGTCAGGTTTTCCGAGTCAATTTTATGTACAAGGAATTTTTAAGGTTGCTATTTCAACAATTGCTGTTTCAATAGGGAGGAAGGTGGAGATGAGGGGCGGGGTGCTTAATAGTTGCATATTATAAACGTGAACACTAGTCTCGAGATATCGCACTAAATAAAAGAGAAAACAGGGGTATCATGCCTAGTAAGTGCATATTAGAAGTGAATTGAATAACAAAAAGCAGTTAACTTTAAGAAGTGTTTTTTGTAATTATGTACTAATTAGACATATCGCCTTAGAAATTACTTGAATCTGGTTTCTAAATTTGAGTCAGCTTTATATTCAAAATTATAAATCACTTAGAATATCTATTTTTTAACTTGTCTATTTATCCTTGGACTTACATATCTTGTCCGTCCTAAGTAATGACAGCGAGCTTCCCCGCCCCTCCCTTCCACTGCTTACTTAGCTAAGTCAGGCGCGGCCAACTAGTTCCTCACGCCTTCACAAAGGTCCCCGAAGGGGTAGGCAGAGGTGTATTGGTAATAGTAATCGTGCCAACGTGACAGATGGCGAGTCCGTCGCTGTTAATCAAGCACGATTGTACATATGCCTTTGAATTGCTTCACCGTAAAGCTCGTGGTGTGACTAATCACAGTACAGTTCAGAAAACTCATTGGTACAGTCGGGATTCGAACTTGCGATCTTTGTGTAGCAAGTAACTACTCCAACCACTAGGCCACCACGGCTACTAAATAACTAATATATTTAATTTAGTTATTAAAATATTAAGGTTGTTTGGCTAGTTTTTTTTGTCAGACTTTCGTATATCCCTGGCGCTCTACTCTCTCTGGCTACCCCGATACGGATTCGCCGTGATGACATGCATATATGTACATATCATAAATACAACATAAACTCTGAGAGAAAATAATATAATATCAAAGATTCTATTAGTGTGTTAAGAGTAAGATATCTGCGCACACGCCGGTGACGCAACGCGCGGTGAGACGCGGTCATTACAAGGGGAAAACTGGTGTGTCCGCCGGACGTTGGTACCGGACACCGGACACTGTTGGCGGTCGCTCACCCAACACGTTAAACCTAAGCAGACCTGTGGACCGCCGCCATCACATTATAGGTGAAGGTGAACCCATTAGTTGTGTAAACAACATGCTTACGATAATATACACATTGAAAACTGACCTGAACACATTTTTCGTATTATTTCCCACACCAAGACACCCGTGTTGGCCGAGTGGTTCGAGTAGTCACCGCTAACACAATTATGGTAAGTTCACATAGGCGTAGACGGGCACTTATAAAACGTCGTAAAAGGTGCACGGTTCGGGTTGGTCGTTTCCATAGAGAAGAACCGACAAGAAACTCCATGTTTACTCTTTTCAAACATTGAGAGGAAACCTGTATACGTGTCAGAAGAATTCAATGACGTATTTATACTCGTGCTTCAGAAAAGGCGATGGATTCGCCATTTTTCATTTCATCATCTTCATTTCTTTAAATTGCGGCGTGATATTGTTATTAATAATTTGTAAACTTTTGTCATAATTCTCATATCGAGTTTGTTAGTTTTTTTATTTGCTTCACGTGGATATAGCTAAATGGATTTTAGAATTAAAATAAAGATTGCTTATGCTTTGAAAAGTAGCAGTAAGAAAGTCGTGGTTAACCGCGCTTTTTAATTTGAATATGATATTAGTGTTATGTATGTATTTACATATATGTATGTAGTATTATATTGTGTTGTAATCTAGATTGTAACTTTCTCTTAATCGATATCGGTTTGTCTACAAAAAACTAACACGATACATAATATATTAATCGGTTTGACAATGACGATATTCTACATTATTTTAAAAACTGTTAATTCACCTGTAATCTTTAATGGTTATATAAAAATCATGTTTGTAGTGTCCATCCATCCACCCATCAGAAAGAGGTATGAAGTGTCGAGTCCGCTTATAACCTTGGTACGAAGACCTATAAGGTCTTTCACCATACGTTATATAACCTCTCGCCATCGACGCGGAATTCATCCCCATACCTTGGAACCACAGAAGGACTTTCCCTCCGCTAATGCTCAGGCGTAGAATTAATTTCCCGTTGAAGTTTTCCGTGGAGACTGCAACATAGACTTTTCAGGGAAAGATTCCTGCAGGGTCCCACCCCTGGTGTTTGCAAGCATCCTTAGCGGCGGTAATCACTTACCATCGGCGGGGCACATGCTTGTCTGCCACCATAGGATATAATAACAGAACTACCGAATGTACTCAATCAACGCCGACATAACGTAAAAATTATAAAAGCAACACGCGAGCTGGGCTCTGATTTCCCCCATCCACGCGCACAATTACAATCGGTTACTTAACATCAAGTTACGTCAAAACCTCATCACATCGCTGAAACACTATAACGCTACTAACTAATCTAGTCTCTTAGCCACGTATATAACACGTTAAAGCGCGGATTAACTGGTAAGCCTGCGTACTTGATAGCGCTACAACTCAATATCAAACGTTATATTGCTAATGAATGTGATATACCCAGTTGCGTAACTGACGCAGATGTATATATAATTGCTTTCTTCGATATTAAGAGTACTTGTCGTACTTAGTTATTGCCTCTGCAGTGCTGTTATGCAATCTCAAAAACGGTTATGCGTGCTTATGTGATAGCTGATAATTTTGTGCATTTTCACATTAGAGAGGTAACGATTACGTTTTATTATACACAGTACAAGAGTTATATACATTATGTTCACACTCGCGATTGACATCAACCACTTGGACTTATAAAATCGGCCGTAGTATACACACACATCACGCCGCCCTAATGGGGTAGGCAGAGAGTATAGAGCGCCAGTTCTCTCTAGACTTACATAGCTCTTTCGCTTCGTTCACATTCTACAGTCTCTTCATACATGCTTGTCGGTTTCGAGTACACTTGACGTTCCCGTCCTTGAGCGTCGGCCGTAGTAATAGGTGATATCAGCTATTAAAATAAATAAATAGAAAGCCGTGGTGGCTGAGTGGTTCGAATAGTAAAATGGCAAATATGCATAAAAACCACCTGTTTGTCACGCACACCACTTATTTCGTGAGATCTGGACGAAACCTTTGTCTCGTAATATGTAATATGTATAAAATAAAGTCGGTTATTTGTAATATAGACTACATCCCAGGTGGCATTGTAACTATAGATAGACCCAAGAAGAGTTGGTAAATTAAGAAGCGCACCGGTCACCTAGTACCAGGTTCGGCTCTAATCAATACCTCTCGTGACATAACCCACTGAGTTTATAATGCAAACTGACATTCAACTTTCCAAAAGTGTATGTCACATCACACACTTCTATCCGGGTTTATTGGACACAATATTTTGCATGAGGCGAACACTTTTAAACATCCCTACAATTTAGTCTTCCAGCCTACACGAGTGGAACTGACACTTGAGGTACCCATACATAGACAGTGCGGTTGCGGTTTTTTTACAGCATGAATGAATTTAGGTATTAATATGTTCAAAGGGACGGAACGATACGTATGGCTGTTAAATTCCTGTGTATAATAATAATAATATAATATATCCTCACGCCTTCCCACAAGGGTCCCCGAAGGGGTAGGGTAAAAACTCAATGGCGAGATCTTTCCACAGCTCTCCTCAGCAATCTCGGCAAATGTGGCCAAGAGTCCCGTATTTGAGACACGACTCAACAACAGTTGCTTCATAATACCAAGGGCGCTTTGAAAAGACTTTATACAACCTCGGTTATGATATTGAACTAGTCGTATATTATTACCACTTGTGTGAAAGCAGGGTGTGAAGTTTAAGGTGTGTTTGTTCCGCGTCACGTCACATACATAATATTTTTGAGCAATAAACAACTGGCCATGCTTTTCGTGGACTCGACTTTAACAATTGTCTATTTGCGTTTAAGCATCGAGCTTTCTATAGGAAATGGCAAGGCAATTTGAGATATAAACAATATTTCAAATTGCCATTTAAAAAGATGATGATGAACCCTGTTGTGGATTCGGCTTATGTTTTATTGATGAAACCAGTCAAGTGTATTTTTTTATCTGTACAGGCTGTACTAATGCTCATAAATCTAAAAAGAGCGAAATCAATTAATTAATTAATTATTTAAGCACGAAATCCTTAGCCTTAGTTGTGTATTGGCATGGATAATTAGACCGTAGGTATAGGTTTCACAATAAGACCCTATAGGTTTAAAAATTGATATAATCACTCGAAAGACTGGGATTTGTGATATAAAGCCTTACAAAAGACATCAACGAGCATGGAAAATAAAATATTTATTTTAGTTCATTGTCATCAGGGCTTAAGTGAAATGCGTTCCCCTCTGATCACCAGCTCCCTGGCTGTAGGTAAACAGCCACCGCAGCATCCTGTATAGGGCGTTTGTGTCCTCGCAGTGTATTTTGTAGCACTGCTTGCCGTAGTAAGAGGGCGGAGGCGATCTGGAAATCCGTTACAAAAGTTTAGAGAGAGCTTGCACTCTACACTATCTGCCTACCCCGTGAGAGGCTGGCGTATTGAAGTGTGTGTACTACTCACATATAGTATATATAATAAGAAAATCATAATCATACTCGGCGTGATGATATGAAATCAAATCAAATAAATGTATTGCATGTAAAATTATCTAAGTACAGACGTCATTTACACAACATACTATGCTTATAAATAAAATTACCTGTTAGAGGGCACACATGATGATGATGATGGTGATAATGTACATCTTGTGTAAACATAGAATAAGCGTGCGAAAGTATCTGGAAGGCATGTGGATGAGCGAAATATGTCTGTAGTCCAGAGAGATCTGACTCTCTCTGCCTATTTCATCAGGGGTTTTCATGTGTAGATAACGTTCATTTCGAAACATGGTTTATACCAACTATTAATGAGTAAAAAACCTAGTTATTTTCTACATGAATATGACTTCTATATTCTCACGCCTCCCCACGAGGTTCCCCGAAGGGGTAGGCAGAAGTGTATAGGTAGTACCCACACACCCACTTTCCACCAGAGACAGTGGGTGTGGGGGTACTTTTTATATTTCATATTTTCTTTTCGTCTTGCTCTGTCACAGCTGTCCTATAGTCTAAGGCATCTTCCTTGAAGGAAGAAACATAAACATATGCACCTAAAAAATATTTTAAAGAAAAGTGATTGGAAGTATGTTCGTGTGTAATAGCTATTATGTAACACAATACACCTCTATGTACTTAACAACATCGGCAAACATCGAATTTAAATTGAATTTAATATATGGAAATGTATATGTAATATTGTAATGTACGATTTCTATATGAAAACAAAATTTCTTTCTGCATTAACGATGTTTGCTTATAAGCTTGAATGAGATCGGAAATAGTTAACTCTGGGAGATTATTGTAAACATAATTGATTCGATTTTATATTATATCCGCTTCTTGTATCACGAGTACATTAATTATGTATGTACCTAGCTAATTCGGACGGTCTGCTGGTCTAGCGGTCACAGCTGCTGACTGCGAAGTTTATCTGAGGGCAGATATTTGTGCGATGAACACGAGTATTTTGTACCTTAGTGTTGGATGTCCTATGTATTTATGTATATACTAGTGGTCCCGCCCAGCTTCGCTCGGGTGGAAAAAAAAAGATGGTGGCGCCACCTATCGGGTCCAATTGTGAATCTAAAGCATTCCCAGATCCCCTTGAACACACACAAAAAATTTCATCAAAATCGGTCCAGTCGTTTGAGAGGAGTTCAGTGACATACACACTCACAGAAGAATTATATATATAAAGATCTATCTATATAAGTAAGTAAGTTGTCTAGTTACCATAACACACGCTTTGCTTAATTTGGGACTAGGTCAATTTGTGTGGAATTGTCCCAAGGTATTTATTATTATTATTATCTGTCATGTTGGCACCTAAAATATATCTTTGGCTGAAAGTGGGTGTGTGGGTATTTCCAATAAACCTCTGCCTGCCCCTTCGGGGACCCTGGTCAGAAGACCATATAAGATTCCAGAAACACTTAATAGAAAAAAAATACGACTTATTTTGTCGGGTCTCCGGCGAAGACAGGATATTGTGTGAGATGTTGCTATTGATATAAAGGACTATGTGGTACGTACTTTATGTAGTTCCTTTCGGCGTGAAGCTCACAGAGCAACCTTCGTCGACAGGACTCGCTGATTGGTGCGTTCGCGAACCCCTCATCAGATCGACGATATAGATTTGCTGGGTAGCTGGTGACAATGTAAAGATACGTAATCATGTAGAGAATCGTACTGAAATAGTATTTAACTTTCGTGTAGATGTTACGATAAAGATGTGAGTAGAATACATATGATTTTCGTAATAATGACTTTCCAAATAGAGGTAAATACAAAAAAAAACACGCCACGACAAGGACAGGAATGTTATGTATTCTATGCGGGTAACACTGACGTATGCCCAATATTCCTCCGGGAGGATACAGGAGCGACTAAGGAAAAGACGTGAACTTAAAACACCATATATCTGAGCTGCTTTCTCCAATTACAATTATGCTCTCCCCCTACCCTAGTGACCACCACATGTGAAGCGGAAGTGCGTGCGCGCAGGCTTCCGCCCGCCTTATACGAGTATGTAACTACTTGGAACTTAATTTACCTACTTGCTACTGGGTTATTAACTCGTGTTGCTAACATTAGTGGATAATGAATGTGTCGACCATCGAGTCGATTTGTTTTTATTTTAAGCTCATCTATTTAGTATATGTATATGCAGATAGCTTTAGGTGGTCGGGTTAATCCTTGTAACGAACTTCATTAGTACAAATGATAAGTCACATACTGAATCGCACGAAGAAGAATGATTGCTTATCCTGGGGCATGATATATAAAATATAATAAAATAATAATTTACATTTCCCCACGCCCAGTCCCTAACGGGGTAGGCAAAGATTTATTTATTTATTTATTATTATATAAGATAGTAGAGTTTGTTGTCTCTAGACTAACAGCCCCCTTACGCTTCCTTTTCCATTTGTACATATGTAACTATCACGCATGGTTATTCAACTGAAGAATTAAACCATGTAACGAATTTATTAGAAAATAGCTGTCCCGCCCAGCTTCGCTCGGGTGAAAAAGTTAAATTGCCCGTAACACGATCGCAGCGCCACCTATTGGGTCCAATTGTAAATCTAAACCATTCTCAAATCTAGCTTAAGACACACAGAAACACACAGAAAGCTTCGCCCGGGTAAAAAGGTAAAATTCTTGAAACTCGATCGCAGCGCCACCTATCGGGTCCAATTTAATATAGCCTATGTTACTCGCGGATAATGTAGCTTTCCAAAGGTGAAAGAATTTTTGAAATCGGTCCAGTAGTTTCGGAGCCTATTCATTACAAACAAACAAACAAATCTTTCCTCTTTATAATATTAGTATAGACTAGATGGGCCCGCGACTTCGTCAAAATCAAAATCATACGCGTCCGCGTGGAATAGTGACTTCGGGCAGTATATTTTGAATCTATATCTTAGTTTATTTTGGATATGTTAAGTGAAGCTTACCACAATATATTAGTGAAAACCACATCCAAATCGGATAAGCCGTTTCAGAGGTTAGCGTGCACAAACGACACAGACAAACAGCCAAAAATTCTAACAATTATTGTTTTGTATTTGCGTTGATAAAGGTCCCAATAATATTTTTTCTCATATATCTTCAATGTACAGACAGCGATCCGTTACATTTTTATTATAATATAAATAATATATCCTCACGCCTTCCCACAAGGGTCCCCGAAGGGGTAGGCAGAGGTGTATAGGTAATACCCACACACCCACTTTCCGCCAGAGGTATATTAGGTGCCAACGTGACAGATGGCGAGTCCATCGCCGTTACTCCAGCACGCCTATACATACGCCTTTGAATTTCAAACGTATGCAGGTTTCGTCTCGATGTTTTCCTTCACCGTAAAGCTCGTGGTGTGACTAATCACTGTACTTAAGTTCAGAAAAAACTCATTGGTACAGTCGAGATTCGAACTTGCGACCTTTGCGTCGCAGGCAACTGCTCGAACCACTCGGCCACCACGGCTTTTATTATCTTTATATATATAATTCTTCTATGAGTGTGTATGTCACTGAACTTCTCTCAAACGACTGGACCGATTTTGATGAAATTTTTTTTGTGTGTTCAAGGGGATCTGGGAATGGTTTAGATTCACAATTGGACCCGATAGGTGGCGCCGCCGTCGTGACCCCGAGCGAAGCTGGGCGGGACAACTAGTATGTATATATATAGTAGTATGAAGGCGAGTGCGGTGTAAGCACGGTCCCCGCTGCCCACGCGGCGGCCGTTGGCTAGCGATCCATTCATGTTCACGGAAGTATTCGACCTATTTGCCTATTTCCGGAACGTATATATTCCACTTGCATGCTGCTTATGTATTAAACTTATATAAATTAACTAGTTGTGGTTATTGGACTAGTTGTGGTTACAGCCGCATTCAATTCAGGTAAATTTGCATTTTTAAATATTTAAAAATCACGCCTTCCCTCAAGGGTCCCCGAATAGGTAGGCAGAGGTGTATATAGTACTCACACACCCATTTTCCGCCAGAGATATATTTAAGGTGCAAATGTGACAGATGTCGAGTCCATCGCCGTTACTCAAGCACGACTATACATACGCCTTCGAATTGCTTCTCAGACGTATGCAGGTTTCCTCTCGATGTTTTCCTTCACCGTAAAGCTCGTGGTGTGACTAATCACTGTACTTAAGTTCAGAAAAAATTAGTGGTACAGCCGGGATTCAAACTTGCGACCTTTGCGTCGCAGGCAACTCGAACCACTCGGCCACCACGACGAATATTCCACGTGAAAAATAAAAGTAATCTAACTTAACTATCTAACTAATATATGTAGCTGTTTCAAAGATTAGCCAGAACAAACAGATTGATGTTTTTATCATTAGTTCCGTGTAAACTTTCATATGCAATTAGGACAAAACTCTTATTCTGATATTACAAACAGACTCTTAAACGTTCATGTATTGGTAGATTTCAATATATACATACACAAAAACCGATAAACTAAATGTATTGTTGCACACTCCGATAATGAAAAAAAATTTAAAAAAACACAGTTTATATGTTATTTTGTTGTGTGCCCTGGCTAATCTATTTTCCTTCTATATACCCCTGTATATAGAAGGAAAATAGATTAGCCACAGTCCCATTTTCTGATGCAACCCTTTGCATCAGAAAATGGGACTGTTGCTCTAAAATACCTATAATCCAAGTTGACAAATGTATACCCATAAATCCTTATTCACGTATTTAAATCTGCTGTAACGATGAAGTTATACATGTAGAATCTAAGTTTTGTTTAGGTTGTTAATAGTTTCCATTTTCCGCGATCGAATGATGAATACACTGCTAAGAACCGGTAGCTTCTAAAGAGGTTCGTTGCGACCTAAGAGTTCTTAATACCTACTTATTGGCAGGTCCTGTGCTTTGCACGTTGATGACGTTTGGGGTGAGTGCGGAGATGATGAGGCCCACCGGGATGAAGGCTGTCACCAACCGCAGCAGGCTCTTCCAAGGGTTTTGCCTGCAATAGTGGACAATACAGATGTGTTTAACTAGCGGACACCACGCGTGTGCTGCTAGGCTAAAAAAGACAGACCATCTTAGCACATTGGTTGGATAGTTTGGTCTATAAAAGACGTAGATAGAAACATTATTTGTACGTTTTTATATAGAATTACAGTTTATCAAACCTAATTTATGTTTATGTTTAGACTTTAATTATTTTTATAAGAAATAGGGTAGCCGTGTGAGTACGAGCAGTCGCCTGCAACGCGAAAATTGCAAGCTCTAATCTCGACTATACTAAAAACTTTTTTTGACCTTAAGTGCAGTGAGTCACACTACGGGGAAGGAAAACATGATAAAGAGTTGAGAAGAAAGTCGAAGTCGTATATATGGTCGTGCTCGAGAAATAGCGATGGACTCGGCATCCGGCGCAATGGCTCCTAAATATATCTCTGCCAAAATTAGTATCTTAATCCTCTTCGCCCTACCCCTTCAGGGACTCTTGGCGTGAATATATATATTTATTTTACACATTTTTTTTGCTCTCAGTAAAAGCGCAGGCTTAGCAGAAGCCAATCATAACACACACGTAGGCAAGAGCTGTGGGCTTTAAATTTACTTCCCTATACCACATTACCATGTATGTTGAGCACGCCAAACCATTGCTCTTACAGCCCCACATACAAGTTTGGAAGCTGTGTTCTAATAAATCAAAGCAGCACTCACTTCTCTCGGAAGGAATTTTAATCGATATTGGCAGAGCGTCCAATTAATATTATTTGCAGTGAAAGGACACACTGGCTGGAGATGTAATTACGATCGCTTTCCAAAGGCCCGCATTAGGAGGATACA
Organism: Drepana falcataria; assembly: GCA_945859725.1. NCBI lineage: Eukaryota > Metazoa > Arthropoda > Insecta > Lepidoptera > Drepanidae > Drepana > Drepana falcataria. The sequence goes on from OX243935.1 coordinate 11,105,991, forward strand.
GTTGCTATTATCCACTGTTTACTCATACGCTCAGTCATCAATCTTGTTAGATGCTAAGATTATTCTACCCACTTTCTTTTAGGCTCACCAATAAAGCTTTATGCTCTCTATAAAAAAAGCATAAGACGGTAAAATGCGAAGGAAGGAAACGTCGCAAGGAAAAATAAATTCGTATGTAGGTATTCGTGTCATCCACGAAGACGCGCCTCACCTATTTCTAGTCGGGGGGTCCCGGGATGCGGGGAGTAAGGCTCGAGTTTATTAATTGTAGTGTGCGTGTGCACTCATAGGTGATCAGTGAGTACCGACAATACTCAATCATTAGGAAGAATATCGGACAGGTGTTCCTCTTATAATACTTTTATTATTAGCAGGTTACTTATTGGGAGAAGCTTTTTTTTCACGTTTATGTGTACTTTATTTAGAACAACAGTATTTAAAAAAGATAGAGTCGTGGTGGCCGAGTCTTACAAGTAGTAGTTGCCTGCGCCACAATGATCGCAAGTCCGAATCCCGACTGTACCAATGAGTTTTTCTGGTTATGGTGGTTATGGTTGCCAATGTGACTGAAATAAAACTATATTTATTATTATTATTGCCATGTTGGATAGCAATGCTGATTCTCTGAGCGAGATAGAAGACTATTATGTGGACCTCTAACCCCGCTACATGACACTGAGTTCTGCTAAACAGCTTAATAGTGTACATCTCGATGTCGTTGAGAACATTGTAATGTGTAATCTTATTTATTTAGTTCCATCCTATGGAGCTAGTATTGCAAATAAGGCAAAGGGAGATGAAATCGATTACTTAGAAATCGCAATCAAAATTCCAGAGCTTTGCAAAAAGCATTGCGTAATCGAATAATCGTATCTAAGTTTCTAGTATTTTTTCCTCAAGACTGCTCTTGGCGATTGAATCACTACTTACTTGGGAATATAGACATAGTTACAATTTACCAATATTTAACACTAAGGATGGGAACGTCAGTAGTACTTGAAAACGTGCATGTATGAAGAGACTGATGAATGTGGATGCGAAAGAGTAATCTGTAATTCTGGAGAGGCCAGATGCTCTAATCTCTAGTATATGTATGTAAATTATTAACTTTGGTTGATATATTTTTTACTATAAACAAAATGAATATCTTATGTCATTATAAGGTTTTCGGGGTTGTGTTGAGTTGGCCTGATTTATAAACTGATATTTTTTATTTTTTTTAAATATTCAAAGCCCTCGTGGCCTAGTTGTTCGAGTGGTTGTCTGCAAGGCAAAGATTGCAAGTTCGAATCCCGACAGTACAAATGACTTTTCTGAACAGAGACGTATTAATCACACCACGTGCTTTTCGTCGAGGAAAAACATCGAAAGGAAACCATCATACGTTTAAGAATAAATTCAAAGACGTTATAGTAACGGTGATAGACACGTCATCTATCATGTTAGCACCTAAAATATATCTCTGGCGAAAAGTGTGGGTGTGGGTTCTAATTTCTAACCCTTCTCACCTCTAAATACCCCTCAGGTGACCCTTGGGAACACGTTAATCGTTTACCAAACTTACCGTTCCCTTAGAGAGCTATCCTTGACATTTCCATGATGCTGCAAGCCATAGTCTCCGTCCTCGCCATACATTGCGGGTTTATGTTTAAATGCATCAGGCGACTTATAGAACCCCCCAGCAGGCACTCTCACCGGAACTTCAGCAGTCGGCTTGGAGTCTAGCACTTCTGTAGACCTCCAAGGGTCCTTCGATCTCACAAAGCCGTTACTTTCAAATTTATATGGAAACTCCTTGTGTGTGTAGTAAATCTCTTTGGGTATACTTTTGAGGGTTGTGCGGTAATCGTGGGGCGAACTGTTGACAGTCGATTAAATTTACTAAAAGTTGGTGTAAGTAGTAGTCAGTCACTGAAAAGTTAAGCATGATTGAGACAGCCCTGGTTCAAACTAATTCATACATACATACATACATATCATCACGCCAAGTCCCTAACGGGATAGGCAGAGGGTATAGAGCGCCAGCTCTCTCTAGACTTACATACCTCTTTCGCTTCGTGTACATTAATCAGTCTCTTCACACATGCTCGTCGGTTTCGAGTAATTCATCCACCAAATATATAGAACAGCGAAGACCTAATGTCATGTTGGCACCATGAAGTAAGTACTATAATGAATCACACCACGAGCTTTAAGGTGACGGACAACTTCGACATGAAACCTGACTACGTTTCAGACGAAATTCTAAGACGTATGTATAGTCGTGCCGTCGTGTTACGATGGTACCTTCGTATATCTTCCATGAAAAGAGGGGGTGCCATTAGCAAGAAAACTGTAAACATACCTTGTAAAGCCCGCAGCTGGCTTCCTCGCGACAGGTGTGAACGAGTCAAAACTATTATAATTCGGGACCACTTCAACGCTACTAATACTGTCGATAAAATCTCCTAAATGTGGACTTGGTCTGAACTCCTTGGTGCTGTTCGCTGCCTTCTCTGCATTAGTAGTGTTTTCTTTGAAATTTCTAGCCTCTTCTACTTTATTTCTATCTGAATTATTAATTACATCATTTCTAACGGTTTGTGTTTCAACTTCATTTCTCTCAACATTTGTGATTTCATTTCGTTCCTTCTCATCGACTTTTGATTCGGCAAAAGCAGCTTCGATTTTCCAGCTTGTGCTTTCAAGTCTATTTTTTGTGTCTCCAGATGTAGAATTATTATAATGTTTGACTGTTCTATTAGCAATTGGGTAAAGCGTAGTCACGCTATTGGTGAGTTTAATGTCTTCATCACTCTTAACTACCTTGATAGTAGCGACGACAACGATGAGTACTAGGCATGGCGGTAACTGTTAGGACATGAAATACAATAGTGTTTAATGGAGATCACGAAACATGTCAGCATTTTCTATCTGTATGCTTCTTATGTTCTATATATACCTATTTATGTTCTTTGTGTATGTTTGGTATATATTATATTCTGTAAAGAATAAACAACTTACACCTCTCTTATTTTCTTTGTTAGGAAATGTGTGACAACAAATGTGTGTCCGTAAGTCAGACGATCAGTATGGGTATAGTTTTGTAATTTGTAAGTGTAGTGGGTAATTTGGCAATAGATATAGCGTTCGGATAAATAAAGACAGGAGTGTACCAATCTCTAGTAGCTAGCAGACCACACAGAGTCCCATCTAGACCACAAATCGCATCGGAAGAGATTACTTAGTGTTTTTTTTAACAAATTCTAGCTTCAACATTTTTACCACAAGTGAGCGAAAAGTATCTCCAATTGCAAGCTGCGTGTGTGTATGTCTGAACTTTTCCCACACAGATGTACCGATTTTGGTAACTTTTTTGTGAGTGTTTAGGTGGATTCGAAAATGGTTTAAATTCACAGTTTGATCCGATAGGTGCGATATAAGTGGCGTATTTCAGAATATTTTTTTCAGTATTTTCACTCATGCGAAGCTGGGACTATGTCAGCTTTAAACTCCGCTAATGTCAGTTAAAGCTATCGTTATATTTGTGTAACTGAGGCGTAAGCTTAGAAAGTTATTTCCGCAGTCTGTGACTAAGCTTGGAACATAATAGAAAGCAGTAATGACCGGTCGAATGAAGACATTTTAATAAAATATTCTCCTCAGCGGCATGCTGTCGGTTTCTCAGTGCAAGATAATCGACAATGCAAAAACTGGTCGTGAAAGCAATTGTGCGGTAGTGGGTTCGAGGTCGGAGATCGGATCGGAGTAGCGAGAGCTAAAGTATGATCTTATTGGTGATACGTGTCTTTGAACTCTCATCTGGTTGTTGGCCTTTGGCGTATCCCTCCCTATTTGTAGGGCGTTCAATTCTTACTGAAACGATCGTTTAGGCAGATGAGTTAGGTCTGTCACTGTTTTTTGCTGCGCCGCAAAATTTACTTTTTTTACTAAAATATTTAAGACTGCCTTCATTCGTGATTTAAGCGTTAATATTAGTACTACTAAGTAGTAAGATAATCTGTGTTTCTCAATTGAAGCAAATTGTATTCTTTTGAGAAATTAATCTAGTAAAAATAATATATTAATATATTTCATAATATGTTGTAAATATAATATATAAATGTAAATATAATTCATATATATTTCATAATTAATATATATATAAAATATAATATTTCAGTTTGAATATGCATTCATCATCGATGCGACACAAGGGGTGTGCGGTGACAACAGCGATTTCATAGCAGTTGAGATCAACCATGGTGATAGATGGACAAGACTGACCCACGTATAGGATTTCATTAAGGTTCAAAATCCCTAAAATATAGGTGATGCATGAGGAACTTCAAGAACTTCCGCAAATGTATGTACTTTCAACGACATAATATATCCGTTACAGCCATCGTAAAGTGAATGAAAAGTATACAGATAAAATGAATTTTACGCGGGTAAGGCGTGGCGTGTGTGAGCGCGGCGAGTGGTCGAAATAATGCCATTACCGGATATGTGAATGCCGTGAAAATGATTAGGTAAACGTCGGCGCTTTGAGGAAATATGTTGGCTCGTGTTGCGCAATGGTACACACATCCTTACGGACGTTACGGCTGGCACATTTATAGTTATTACGCTGAGGAAATTCATGGGGACCTGCATACGTTTGAGAACAAATTTAAAGCGCAATGACTGTACTGACAGTGGTCACAGTTCAGATGTTTATACATACAATTCTTATGAATTCCTTACCACGATCTCTCTCGAACTAAAGACGCCAGACTGTCTGTGACGTTGGGAGTTCCGGGGATTGGAAGTGATCAGCTATTCAGTATTATGTAAGTTGTTTATGTCTTTGTGCCTCCTCATGGCTAGTCAACATGGCTAGTCAACATGGCTAGTCAACATGGCTAGTCAACATGGCTAGTCAACATGGCTAGTCAACATGGCTAGTCAACATGGCTAGTCAACATGGCTAGTCAACATGGCTAGTCAACATGGCTAGTCAACATGGCTAGTCAACATGGCTAGTCAACATGGCTAGTCAACATGGCTAGTCAACATGGCTAGTCAACATGGCTAGTCAACATGGCTAGTCAACATGGCTAGTCAACATGGCTAGTCAACATGGCTAGTCAACATGGCTAGTCAACATGGCTAGTCAACATGGCTAGTCAACATGGCTAGTCAACATGGCTAGTCAACATGGCTAGTCAACATGGCTAGTCAACATGGCTAGTCAACATGGCTAGTCAACATGGCTAGTCAACATGGCTAGTCAACATGGCTAGTCAACATGGCTAGTCAACATGGCTAGTCAACATGGCTAGTCAACATGGCTAGTCAACATGGCTAGTCAACATGGCTAGTCAATCGCAGCTTATCGCAGCACTACTGTAAAAAACTAAGTTCTTCTTAAACGTTTGCAGTTTTCCTCGCAATGTTTCCTTTGGCCGTAAAAAGGTTTGAAACACATTGACTCAGGCCTACGGACATCGAACCTGTAATGTTTTGCTCTGAGACATCACGTCTCTGTTTTCTGTGCAATCATTTCACTTTTAGTACGCACATAATGCGCGTTGTTTGAGCGACGATAAGAACAAGACAGTAAGGTGTTATGTTATAAGACGTGCGTTGCTAAGTAACGCGAGATGACACTTCCCGATATGAATGTGTCAGGCCTGCCGGCGGTCAGTGACTTACCGTTTTGGGTGAAAGTGGTCACACCGCTCACCGAGTTATACAATACCAGACTATGTAATAGCGAGCGCCCACCACACAATACAAACAGATAGACAGTACATCAACTACATTCTCGAGTAACACGTTCTTCGAATAGCTTCTGGAAAAGTAGCTTAGTTTTCCGCTGAGAAAACCCGATACCAGCTCTCTATTGATTTAACATTTCAAGGCTACCTGTCGAAGGCATTAATATATAAATAGATTATATGGCGATATATTTATAAAAAACTTGAAATAATATTATTGAAGTTCAATCTGCGCGTGGCGCATATATTCGTACGTGCATTAAATACAAGCTATCTTTTACTGTGTAGACGCAGTACTGTGGTGTATAATGTATTGTGTCATCGCAATCGCGCATCTTCATTTCTGGCGGCAAACCTTGATACAACAGGTGTATTATGTATAAAAAGTACATTAGCATGTTGGGAACATGCCAACACAGCCGCTCACATGCAGCGTCACAGTGTTTTATGACTTCTAAACATATGGCGGATATAAAACTTTATAGCGGAATAAATCTCGGATATGTCTCAGTTAACCACTTAATATTACTTAATTCACCAAAGCCGTAGCCGAGAGCTTTAAGTAGTCGCCTGCAACACAACGATGCAAGTTTGAATCCCGACTGTACCAATGACTTTTTTCCGAAATTTATTAGCAACAAGACTAGCTTTACTTTGAAGAAAGGGGGAATCTCTAGGGGTCTCTAGGGGAAACCTGCATACGTTTGAGAAGAAATTCAAATACGTACAGACATATGTATGTATGTATGTAATCGTGCTTGAGAAAGGGTGATTGACTCGATATCTGTCACCTTAACATCTAAAATATATATTTCTGGCAAAAATTTCATTCTGTTTTGCTTTAAATGCAGGTTTAAGTCTATGGCTTAGCGCTCCACTATGTCTGATTACGCAGTTAGGGTCTTGTCTTGATGATTATTTGTATATATGTACGAATGTAAGATGTACCTATGGACGCAGAAAACGGTTACTTTGGCTATACCAAGAAAAACATGATCAATCTAAGCCATGATGAAGCGTAATATATAAAAGATGAGAAAAGATTCCGGCAGAGAAGGTAACACTAGGGCGATACCCCTTGTGGTGTTGGAAAAGTCCACATGCCCGAAAAAAATTATTCATTTGGTGGTAAACCCAGGTGTGGAGGTACTACCTAAACACCTCTACCCCTTCGGGGACCCTTGTGGAAAAGCGTGAGGATATAATAATTCCAGCTTAAAACCCAGAATATCTATATATATAAAAAAATTATGTTGGTTTGTGTACGCCTCAAAAACTCAAAAAGTTCTGCACCGATCGAGCTGAAATTGTAGCATGATATATAATCCGCATCAAGGATTGTTTTTATATATTTTTTGCATCAGTCACATATCCACAGCGAAGCGTGCCAGGGTACAGCTAGTTTAATTATAATTAAATATTTTAAGCCATAAACGATCCAGCATGAATATCTGTAGGCTGTAAGAACGAAGCGCAATTACACGTGTAACCATAGTCGAGTGATGTAATGGCCTGCCGTGGGCTCGGCCAGCGGGTGAAAGTCGCTGGGAGTATCTCTGAGTGGCCGCTCGCTAGTGGCGCATGGTGAGGTGACTTGCACTGCTTCTTTGACTAACCAAATTCTTTGTTGATTTGGCAATTTCACATGGGACATGTTGGCGTTGTGGAGCAGTGGGCAGGCATCGGAATTGAATGCATTATCAGGTCTATGATTTTTTTTTTTTTTATACAACAAGAGTGGCAAACAAGCATACGGCCCACCTGATGGGAAACGGTTACCGTAGCCTATTTAGGCTCACGATACCGAAGTATCACTTGCACGTTGACCTCTGTGTTCGGAGAGTTATAGTGTGTTGGCAGCATAATGGGTTTAATGCCTCTGCTTCCAACACAATGTAACAATCCTCCCCCCTCCCCAAGGAGCTAATTACTGGAAACCTTATTCACCGCGTAGGAACACAACACAAAAAATGTGTTATTTGGCTACGGACTTCTATAAGGTGGAGGTATCCTGTCCCAGTCGGGCAGTTCCAAATTCGAACGGGAAACCCGTTATGCCCTACCTCTCTTTTTCTCTCTTTTCTCTCTCTCTTCTTATATCTTGGAATAAAAAATAATGAGCAGACGTTGATGTGACACGCAACGCCGTAATTACGTCACCATTTCCGTCTACTGTCATAATGGCGAGCGTAGACAGAGCAGCGCCACCAAGTCGCGTGCGCCTATTGACATATTATGTAGTAGGTACATTGCGTCACTCAGACGACCATCTAGACTAGTGGCGAGACCTCCTGTCTACTGCGCTTAACGTGACAGATTGCCAACGTGACAGATTGCGAGTCCATCACCGTTTTCCAAGCACAAGAATACATATGTCTTTGAATTTCTTCTCAAACCTATGGGGCTCCCTCTCGATGTTTTCCTTCAGCGTAAAAGCTCGTGGTGTGAATTGATTGTATTGGTACAATCGGTATTCGAACTTGAAGATTTTGTGATGCAGGTGAATCAGTCGGCCACCACGGCTCTATTAAACAACAATTTGGATGTACGTAAAGTATCAGCGCGATCCAACAAGCCGTGCCTCTTTATAATCATCATCAATCAATATATAAAATAAAAATGTAACGGATCGCTGTCTGTACATGGAAGATATATGAGAAAAAATATTATTGGGACCTTTATCAACGCAAATAGCACCCAAAACAATGATTGTTAAAATGTTAATCTGTGCGTTTGTGCACGCCAATCTCAGAAACGGTTCATCCGATTAAGATATGGGTTTCACTGATATATTATGGTAAGCTCCACTTACCATATCCAAAACAAACCAAAAAACGCTGCCCAAAGTCACTATTCCACGCGGACGAAGTCGCGGGCACAAGTAGTATGAGTATAAATGTATTAATGCTCACCATATCTACAGGAACTGCCACTCACTATAGCCGAGTACGGCCGGCAGTCGTTCATATTTATAATATATTGTGCCGTACTCCTGTATGCGGCTCCCATTGTGCGGGTGAAAACTACAATTTTCCGCCACGCGCGGCCCATTGTCGCAGCGGCTTGTTTGTAATTGTTTCCACGTCAGCAACGGGCAGGAGCGCGGGTAATGTACCGTGCTATCTCGCCAGTTACTACTCTTTTCACATGTTAAGTAGAGATGTTATAACACCCTCCTCTGGCCGTGTTAAAGTGCCCGCGTGACAGATGGCGAGTCTAAAGGTTCTTTTGTTTTTTGATCCGTAAAGCTCTTCAATTTCGATTCGAAAGATTCAAATCCCGACTGAATCAATGAGTTTTTCTGAACTTGAGTATAGTAATTGGTCACACCACGAGCTTTACGAAGAAGGAAAACATCGAGAAGAAACCTGCATACGCTTGAGAAGAAATTCAAAGACGTATGTAGTCGTGCTTGAGTGCCGGCGATGGACTCGCCACCTGTCACGTTGGCACCTAAAGTATATCTCCGACGAAAAGTGTCTACAAGAGTACTACTTACACACCTACTCTTTCGGGGATCCTTGTGGTAAGGCGTCAAGATATAAAGTACAACATATTTGTTGTCGTTGTATAGCGTAGTAGATTCGTGCAGCTGGGAACGTCCAACAATACCTTACAACCCCAATAGCCTTCCTGACCTTCCTGACCCAACACTCACGAATACGTTCAATACCCAGTGCTCGACCACCTTGTCAGTTGTAGCGACGCGAAAGTTCAAAATGGGGGATGACCCTTCGTTATGGGGTTACGGTCCCGGGCTGTTATTGGCCGATTAGTATATAGAAAACGGTTCGGTCTGTTGTATTTCATCTCGTTGACATGAATGGAGCGGTTGTGGGTTTGAATACTCTGTATAATGCCAGGGTCAATCGACAACTCTTCAGCTATAGTACAATAACATATCCTTCAAATGTAAGAGGCTAAGTGTGAGCTAACCTGTATGCGTTGCAGAAGACATGCATAAGTATAATCGTGCTTGAGTACCGGCGGTGGTGTCGCCATCTATCACGTCGGTACCTAAATATATCTTCGGCGAAAAGCTAGATTTATAACTCCTCTGTCAACTCCTTCAACTTGCGTGAATTTTATTTTGAGGATGTTATAAATGCCGACATAGAAGGATTTCTCAATTTAAAGAACTTAACTGCAAGTAGCAAGCACAAACGACCGTTGTTGTTTCATCACTTTACTATAATAACAATAAATCTAGCTATTACAGTAACTTATTACTAACTCTTTATAGATTTTCTTATAAATGTTTGAGATCTTTCTCCAAAACTTCAATAACTGCGTGTTATCCCGTGACTGATAAAAGATACTTATGTACAAATAAGAATTTACCGCACGTATATGTCTACAGCTTCCTTGGGGAGTACAATAATGATTTTTAGGCTTCCTCAATAAGCCGGCTATCTGATGCGGACTCTATATATTGAATTCGGATGAGCAGTTCTTAAGATTAACGCGTTCAACTAACCATACTCGGCCTGATTTATTTATTAGTATAGATAATACTTTTCTATTAGAAATAAACGGTCTCCTCTATGGCGGATTTACTACTCTAGCAAGTAGCTAGCGTATTTGATTAATTCTTTAGCAGCCTACTTCTCTTCAGCTCTTCGTTCAGCACCACCAACATTCACGGGTCAACATCAAACTCCTCCATATTTTCACTGGTATTCAAATCCTATCATTGAATATTGGCATTAAGCGTATTGATGAGGTAAAGTCCTTGGTCTCATGAGTTTTTTCGCTGAGTCGGATTGGTCTTCCCGAATTAACTCCTGTCTGCGACTGTACACGACCGATGCCAGGTAGTATTGTACCACTGGAATTAATAACACAAAATTTGTTAAATGGACTAGTTTATGTAGTCGCTTGACTAAATCAAGATTGCTTACAGCTGAGGCCTATAGCTTGTTGCAATACCAGATGTTATCTCTCTCGGTTGTCATTATATTCGATAACTGTAATATATAACTTATATAAGCATATCTTCTTGACGCCCAAAAGGGTTCCCGAGGGGGTAGGCAGAGGCGTAACAACCATTTCTCGCCGGAGACATATTCAAGTGCCATCGAGTCAGATGGCGAGTCCATCGCTGTTGTTGATTAATCACTGTACTGATGTTCAGAAAAGCTTATTGGTATAGTCGATTCGAACATGAAATCCTTGCGTTGCAGACGACTTTTCCACTCGGACACCATGGCGCACGGTATACCTTGTGGGTATTCTACGTGTCGTGTGACATTAGTAAGATATGTGCGAAGAAGGTTCTTGTACTCACCGGCATAGATGAAGTAGAAGGATATCACCGCGCTGACCTCGCCAGCCACCACAGTGTCCGAGTACAGCAACAGCAGCACCATGCCAGCGACGGCCAGCATCCCCAGCAGCGCAGCCTGGCACCATGCCAGCACTGCCCACGGCCACATGAATGCTACTTTATTCTACGAAAAGAAATAAATAAAAACATGAAAAATAAATCATTGAATAACTAGAAAGAAGCTGATTAATGTAGATGAAGGGATGATCTGTAAGACTACAGAGGACTGGTGCTCTACTATTTCTGCCTTCGTCATGAGGGACATTGAACGGTGATAGATTGATAGGCGACTGAATTAGAATAATTCAGGACTCTTGTAGATTAGAAGTGTATTAAGCCCACGTCATCCTACTCTTGGGGGAATATTAAAGACCAGCTTTTCCGCAGTTAAATTTTATTTGGAATAAAGCAGCCTTCCGTAGGGCAAAATAAAATGTTAAATGGTTCTTGATTGTATATCTTTCGGTTAAAGTAACTGGAGTAGCTCCATTGAGTTGTGTCTGAGAGAAGTGTAGCTATTTATCTTATCATACAAGGTTTAAGCTAGAAAACTTGCACCCGCTTGAGAAAATACGATAATATATCATTAGGTAGTATGTTAGTCGTGCTGACAGATTCGACCTCTGTCATGTATGCACCTAAATTACCCATTATTTTTGGGTATTTGGGCATGTATAAAGTGTCCACTGTTACATCTACATATATAATAATAATATAAAAATAATATACCCTCACGCCTTCCCACAAGGGTCCCCGAAGGGGTAGGCAGAGGTGTATAGGTAATACCCACACACCCACTTTCCGCCAGAGGTATATTAGGTGCCAACGTGACAGATGGCGAGTCCATCGCCGTTACTCCAGCACGACTATACATACGCCTTTGAATTTCTTCTCAGACGTATGCAGGTTTCCTCTCGATGTTTTCCTTCACCGTTAATCTCGTGGTGTGACTAATCACTGTACTTAAGTTCAGAAAAACTCATTGGTACAGTCGGGATTCGAACTTGCGACCTATGCGTCGCAGGCAACTGCTCGAACCACTCGGCCACCACGGCTTCTACATCTACATATATATATATATATGAATAATGGAAATGAAATATGAATACTGGTTACTTCAATATTTACTCGAAAAATATGATATTAATCCAGTACCAAATACCGAGTAAGTCTGATCCCGCGATAAGATGATTATCTCGGCCGCGCCCAGTGGAATGTCCAACCTACTACTGAGCATAGTTAGCAAACGATTAGACTCCTTAATCCAACCAGATAAGAGCCATTCATTAAGGACTAGTTCATACAGCCGGTGCGCTCCAAGCTGCACCAATTGACAATTATCATCATAACGTTAGCTTATTGATCATGTTCAGGTCACATACATAATATAGTCAGCGAGTTCATACAAAAGTTCCCGCAGGTGTAGGCAGGGGTGTAATAACAATCTCTTTTCGAGAAACTTAAGTGCCATGGTGACGGATGGTGAGTCCGCCACCGTTTTTCAGGTACGACTATAGATTCGTCTTCATTTATGTCATGCATTATCTCCAAGAAAAATGTTAATGCGTAAATGTATTACTAGACCTAAGATTGTGAGACAGTTGGTGTGATTGGCTTTGAGCGTATTTTACTTCCGGTTGGATATGGCATAGATAACGCCTTACTTTTATATTACCTTAAAGGCGCCATAGATAAGCAGACAGGCGAAGATGAACTGTAGGACAGCAGCGCCCGTCATAGAGCCGTAGAATATGAACCTGCTCTGTGGCAGGGACTGCAGCATCACTGCCGACGTGCCGTAAAGCATTGCCACTGCTATTGACGACACCTGCAAGCGTGCAGTAGATAAACATACATATCATTATGCCAAGTTCTTCACGGAGTAGCCAGAGAGAGTGAGCACCAGTTCTCTCTAGATTTACAGACAACTTTCGTTCATCCACAGATGTATTGGATGTAATATAGGTCAGTCTCTCCCGCACTCCTGATAGCAATAGCACGTTATAACAGTGTACAACATAAGACAGAATTGGGTAATGTTATCACGATTATTAGTATTTCAACATTTTAGACCCTGGTTTGAAGTGTTATCATACGAGACTAAGTAAATACTATTATATAGAGTGGAACATGTATAAACATGTGAACACAAATATAATGGAACTGATCAACTTGATACTTACTAACCGCACCGTCGTAACTGCTGGGTTGATACGTGAAATGAAAAGTACAACTCCTGACCGAGTAAAATAGCAGCTATGGATTATTGTAGACTACTGTGACCCAAAAGGATGAAGGGTCTTTTGAGAATTTTTGAGCGTTAGAAGCTAACGGAAAATATTGGATGAAAAAGTCTTAAGAAAATTCATTTATTCAGTCATTAATTAAAGTTATTGAACAAAGAATAGGGAAATTTATTGTAAATCTGGCTTTAATAATAAGTCCTATAGTAATTTGGATATATGTCCTAATTTAAAAATGGCTTTTTTCAAGAGTTAGTCAACTAAGGTAAGCAACGTGCCTTTTTCCATTTTGTCTTAACGAATATATTATACCTGCAAATTCCAAGCGGATGCTACTGCGGAAGACCGCTGGTAATATCCACAGTAAAGATATTAACCATTTAAAAGATTAGGTCTGATTAGGTAATACTTAGCACCTACGGGCCTTAGGGAGTTTTAGGAAATTGGGTGTAAAGTCATAATTTCGACCAAACCTCACTAGCAATGCGATTAGAGAGTAATGCAATTACAAGCTGACATGTAAGTAGATAGGATCGCAATGCTATGATGAGGCAATATTTGAGGCAGTCTGATAATAAATCACTTGAGGTGAGTGCCAATACAACGGCAACGATACCAGTCATATATTATTTTAACAATAAAATGTTCGTACGTACAAATAGTTTTTTTACTTGTTATTATTGTAAATAATAAATCTGCCGCTATTTTAAAACAATAAAAAGAGGTCTTCTACAACTATAAACTGTATGGTTAAATATATGTAAAAAAATTACATTTATTTTTCTTTACTAAACGCGCCTCCTTTGACTTTTCAGAGCAACACATTTATTTAATTTGCCGGTTCCCAATAAATCCGGACGAATTGTCTTATATATTTATTTTTAATACTAGTCCCTCTCGGACCTAAGCAGGGAGAGTAGAGCGCTCTCTAGACGTAAGTACGGACATCTTTCGCCACATTAATCTGTTCCTTTATACATATCAGAAGAAAGATGATAGACCTTGTACGACATATAAGCTAGGTGAGGAATAGGAATACCAAGACTTATATAATATGTACATGAGACAGATCAAAGAAGAGGTGTGTCGTGACGTATGCGGGGAGTGGTCAATGAAAGAATATGCATTAGAAATGCCGGCAATAGCACAGCGCTTAAATGTATGGTGACATTTTAATGATAAATCTAGATGAAGGTACAACTCTCTTATCGTGGATTGATGATAATAGAGAGATTCAGAGTACCATGGGTGTGCACGCCTTACTAACACTAATCTTCCAAGCCTTTCCTAAGACCTAACTTTCTTAGGTCTCTGAAAGGTTACCTTAAGGGATACCTAGTAGCGTATTGTATTAAATTTAAATTTTGTACATTAAATTTAGCTCAATGACTACTTATTACGATGACTAATATCGTTACGGTGAGTACGAGATCTTGTCATAACGTTACTATCAAAAGGAAGATGGATATCTGAACGCGATAGGGCTCTGCACTACACATATCTGAAGAAATACTACATACTGACACTACATTTTACAGCGAAGTTAAACATGGAGAAAAACTTGCATACGTTTGAGAAGAAATTCAAAGACGTGCACTCGTAATCTGTTACTTTAACACCTAAATATTTCTCCGGCTAAAATTCGTACGAAGATCCTTGGAGGAAGGCGTGAATATATACACTAAAGAAGTTAGTTAATCCTCGATGCTGCTGAAACGGCGGAAAAGGCCGGGCGGATTTTTGGGATGTAGATAGTTTTCAACTAAGCTATTACTGGTAAATTGGATAACGTGCCATTCGTAACCTATTGTTTAAATTCGCTCATAATGATTGTAAAGCTGGAGCAGTATTCCAGCTCGATTCCTGTACCTATACAGAATCTAGAAAGGACTCTTAATCTTGTCAAATCAGATTTACATACATATTGTCATAAAAAAAATATGAGGACTTACAATAAGATTTTAATAAATACAATGGGGAATTTATTTTATACATACATACATATCTTCACGCCGAGTCCCTAACGGGGTAGGCAGAGAGTATATAGCGCCAGTTCTCTCTTCTCTAACATTTATTTTATTTATAAATATGTGCAGTGTTAACTACGCTGTACATATAGTTTAGACTTTAGGCTTAGATATTTATTGTACTGTATTTACGAATAGATATATTAATTTTATCAATACGTAGGTAATTGAATTTAGGTAAAGGCCTTTAGAAATATGTGTCTGTACCTAAGCAACAGTAGCAATATCGCTTACCGCAGAGCAGATGCCGATGACTTTGGCCCCTACATCGAGGCTGACGCAGCAGAGGAACTTGTTCACAAGCAAACACATTTTGATCGTCAACAAACCACCTTCTGATTGATGTCTCCGCCTTAGTGGGCAACTATGCAATGGCCGATGGCCCGGCGCGGCACTAGCAAGGTGAGATAAGGGCTACAGAAGTGTGATATAAATCGCAGTTGGAGTTACTTCAGTTCGTGTAATAGTGACTAAATTCCATTCGGTGTACATAATCGTTGTTGATAATGAATCAGCTCTTGATAAACTTATCCTTATAAACCGAATTTTTTTTTAGCATGTTTGGTCCTCACGCAGATACTACTTAACGGAATCGAATGGAATTTGGCACAGATATAATAACAGCTGGATTAATACATAAGAAATGGTTCATTTCAGGAAAAATGTACCAATGAAATATAACTAACTGTACACGGGTGTAATCCCGGGGCATATTTTCGGGGGATTATTTTCAAGTATCTTAAAATAATATTTCACGCTTTCCCAAAAGAGTCCTCGAGGAGGTAGGCAGAGGTGTGTCGGTAGTACCCACACACCCACTTTCCGCCAGTTATATATTTTAGGTGTCAACTTGACAGGTGGCTAGACCGTCTACCCCAACACGACTACATACATACGTCTTTGAATTTCTTCTCGTATGTAGCTTACTTCTCGACGTTTTCTTTCACCGTAAAGCTCGTCGTGTTAGTCACACCACCCATGGTGACACTCATCATAACACAAATCACTGTACTTAAGTTCAGGAAAATCATTGGTACAATTGGTATTTGAACTTGCAATCTTTGCAGGCATCTACTCGAACCCCTCGGCCAACACGGTTCATACATCAATTTTATCTATCTATCTATTGTATCTGAAACCTAGATACGTATGAGAAGAAATTTAAAGAAGCAAGTATATTCGTGCTTGGGAAACTATGCCTGGACTTGCCATCTGTCACGTTGGTACCTAAAATATATATCTGGTGGTAAGTAGGTGTGTGCCTACTGCATCTACACTTCTGCCTATCCCTTCGGGGACCCTTGTAGCAAGACGTTAAGTGATTTATTTATTTATTTATTTGGATCACCAACAGGTAAGAACACCTTAGTATTAACAGAATATGCCATATTAAATAAAACTTACATAAGTGTCCACCTAATTACAGGTAACCACAACTACTACAAGAATTAAGTAAAAGAGCTTAAAAATATAAAAAAAAGAAAAAAAAGAAATAAAAAAAGAAATATAAAAAAAGAAATAAAAAAGTGATAATAGACATTTGCATACAGTTCACACTTGTAGACTCGGCAACGGAACTTTACCCCGCCTAAGCAGAGCTGAGCGGAATAGCTAATATACACCAGATGTAATACCAAAATTCATGCAGCTACTAGATTTGATGTATGATATTCTCCGACGTAACTGCCACTGTTATCATCCGCGAATTCATGGCCGTACAATGATATCTAACGGGCAATAATATCAGTGATAACAGACCCTCGGCAGCACGCGAACGTGCCAACATGTGAATATCCGTGCTAAATTTAACCATAACAATGTTTACAATAAACTAGTCAACACTGAGGCACCATTTTACGTGGCCTTGTAGTGGAAATTGCTTATTTGAGCAAATTTTATAGTAATCTGTAGTGAAAAGGATTAATAATGGGTGTACCGATGGTCAAAACATGTTGCTACTGCGCTAGCTTGCGAACTGGTACACTGATCACAGGATATTTATATACAGTGAGTATCAACACTACATTAGTAAATGTCTATTGCTATTAATCATATTTATTTACATCTTGACATTATTGGGCTCAAGGGCAGGTTACGACAGCAAATTTGCCTACCTAATTAGATATTATATATATTATATTATTATTATCACACCAAGTCCCTAACGGGGTAGGCAGAGAGTATAGAGCGTCAGTTCTCTCTAGATTTACATACCTCTTTCGCTTCGTCCACATTCATCAGTCTCTTCATACATGCTCGTCGGTTTCGAGTACTCTTAACGTTCCCGTCCTTGAGAGTCCGATCTATTTGATCCAGGTAGTTGGAACGTGGCCTTCCTCTGCCTCTTCTTGCACACACTTTTGCTTTGTATATCTATTTCGTCAATCTTATTATTTAAATATTGTAAAAGCAAGTATTTACAAAGAAATTAATGACAGAGGTTTGTAGTCGGGCACTCTACTGTGTTGTGAGGAACTCTACGTTGTGTACCATTATGTTTCAACTGATTGAATACTGTATGTAGCGCCTATTATACAAGTCGTATTAATAAACATTGAGAAAACATTGCTTTATGAATGTTTCAGGCGTTTTGTTTGTTTGATACGTGCATCTGTTTTTTTCAGCTATGGGCACTGGTAGAACTGACGATATACAGCCTGCTCGTAACACTGGCGCCCATAGGCAAGAACGGGACGGTGTCTGTACATAAACTAGTCCTGTATATAACTGCTGCCGTCGTGAGTGGCATGCATCTCATATGCTCCATACTGCTAGTTGTGGCTGCGTATAAGGTGCGATTTTTCTTATTTTATCTTAAGATTACTCGTCAAGAGTATTCAAAACCGGTGAGCATGTAAGAAGAGACTGATGAATGCGGACGAGGCGGAGTCTAGAGCAAACTGGCGCTCAATTCTCTCTGCCTACTCCGTTAGGGACTCGGCGTGATGATATGATGATCTTAAGTCCTGCGATATTACCCGTGGAACTGTCAAAATAAAATTAAACGTTGTTTTAAAAAAACGTTTTTGTTTAAAAAAAATAATTTAGTTTATAATTATATCCATTCCTAATCTTATTAATAACAAAAATATTGTCAGAATCAAAATACGAGATATCTGTCTTTTAATTGTGAAACACTCATATATTTATTCATATTTCGTGACTAGAATTTGTTATATATGTTATAGTGGCAATAAATATATAATATATGCACCCCCATTAGTGACATGGAACTTTGTATTTCAAAGTAGAAGCTGGCATCCCTGACGCTGCCGTGGACGATAGTGACAGGGATCCTGACGGCGGTGTTCTTTACCCTGTGCCTCACCGGCATCAGCCTCATCCTGCAGGACACAGGGGAGATGCTCGAGGTGGAAGTGGTCGTCATCGTCATACATCTCGCGAGGGCCTGTAAGTTTGTCCAATTCCTAAAGCATAACAAGTCACAATAAGGAGTATGTAAGTATGAGCATACTCTTTTCGCTGGTGATTCAACTAGATTCTAAGGTGAAAAAAACACTGAATTTTTACAGTCAGTTGGAGTTTATATCTATCCCTCGCGGGTGTAGGGCGGGCTCTCTATGGCTACTAGCTGCGGCTGCGAGTAAAGTTGTCTTTATCTTACAAATGAGTACTTAACCCGCTGCAGGATTTCATGAATGCTGCAGGTGTAAAGGCGTCTAAATTAATAATCAAAATAACTTGACATAATTCATTCAGCCAGTACGCCGGACATATAATATTTAAGATAAAAATGGAGTGTCCATTGACATGTAAATGATGTAATTTGTGCTGCCAGGTGTGTCAGTGTACTGCATAGTCGTGGTCCACAGCCACCACAAGAACATTATGCATGAAGAAGACGAGGAGCGCTTCCAGCACTCCGCGCGGATCTATCACGCCGTGAAGACACAAGACGACGCTTTATGAACAAAACACAAATGCAACTATTTTAATTTATGAGCCTCTGGTACTTTTATTTTTAAATTCGAAAAATAAAAACCCTTAGTTCGTTACGCTGTTCTGAAATCAAGTATTTTGTCTTCAGCAATAAACCAAATAGCAACTGGTCGTAATAACGCATATTAAAAATGCCCGCGTGCTTGAGGTGATGTGAGAGAAGTGACCGGGCACGTAGTAAACACTTTTATATGATAAACCAATTACCGGCTTGTCCCGGATTGTTTTCAGTAAATTGTTTCATTGTGATTTGCAGTGCGAAGTGTTGGTGTCATATATTTTGTCGTAAGATACTACGATCAAATGATATACCTTTAATTAAGATTTTCTTGTTATGCGTGTGATGATGATGGTTCCGCGAACAGTAACAAAATCAAAGACCTTGTTTTGACGGTGTACCAGGCGGGTATATATTTATTCAAGGCATATTAATTATATATTACCTAATTGTAACGTTTGAATTGAATGAACCAGAATGAATGAATAAACCTTTGATCATTAATTTGATTGGCGTTAAATGCAATGTGGATTTCACAGAATTTTACTTGTACATGCTATAAGGCGAATAGTAGATATGTAATAGCATTATACATCTACTATTACATATCTACTACGATATACGAAGAATATTACAAAACGCCATACAATTCAGGAGGCCGTATGCACTCTTGTGGATTAACAAAAATCATTTTTACATACTTAACAATGTACTTGAATATTTTAAATTATGATTTTTTATTAAATACTGTGATAGAAATTAAACAAAAACTACGTGTTCTGTTATTACATACGGATTTTATATATATTTGACTAAAAGGCTAGTACCCACGCAATAAATAAATCGTCATTTAGAACAAATACCAGCTATCAAAGCGGGTACGACGGGATTTGAAAAATATGTACAATAGCTAGCACATCGTACCAGTGAACGCAAATTAGAATGTTGTACTTTCTAGTTTCTGATCCATTCGTCTACTGCGTGATATTTCTATGGGTGTTTTCTGCATCTCTATGTTTGTTTCATCTTTGGGTTGGTTGAGTCTGTGGACTTCTTTATCTATGCTGTATTGTGGATTTGATAAAAGCAATACGTATTTATTACAAAAGCAATACGTATTTATTATATTTGTAAGCGCCAGGCGCTGGCTGACAGTAGGATACAAGACTACTATTAATATACTAGAGAGTAGGATATTATTTAGTTTGTGGTGTGAAATAGGTTTTTTGATATTGATCGTAGCTCAAATAAACAATTGAAGACTATTTGTGATAAACGTGACAGTTTTTATTTTATTTTAATAATAAAAGTGCCAAAGTATAAGTATACTAAAGTGTGATTTAAATTTGGTGAGTATCTAGTTACCTACGTAATGTTGATTTTATTTGTTTACGGCCAAATAAAGCTTTTTCATAAAGTACAGTTTCAGCAGTTCATTGTATATTTTGTAATTACTCTATGATATCATAAAAAATATTGAAATAAAGTCGCGCATTGCACTCGCTCAAATGTGTAATTATTTTATGCATATAATATTACAGTTTAATTACATAAACAAAACATTTTGAAATCGGGTCATTAAAATATTGCAGGCAAACAAGCTACTGAGTGCTTAAATGATTTATTTATTTATTTATTTATTTATTTATTTATGGATCTCCAACAAAGGTTACACGAAAAGTACACAAACATAATCTTTACAATATAAGACAAGCGTGTCCCTTCAGTTACAGGAGACCACAGCATGCATTGATATACAGTCGCAACAGGAAGTTTGGCTATATAAAAATAAAAATATAAAAACATTTAAAAAAAGTGAAAATACAAACTACAAACTAATTATTTTGTTTAAACATTTGAAATAAAACAGCATTAAAAACTACAAACAATGGCAGTATGAATAGACAACACACATTAAAATATTAAGATTAAACATTTAAAATATGATGATAGTACATGTACCGAATTAGTTAATTATGTGTCAAATAAAGCACTATTAAATATCAAGCTAAACCAAATGATACAGAAGATACATTATCTATTAAATCTTATGATATCTAAGGTCTAAGGGTTAAGGTGTCTTGAAGTCAAGAAACATTTCACTGATTATACATTGAATTAATTAAGCTTAAAAAAGGAAATATCTTTACGTTTTCAATTGAGTTTATATGAATATATTATAAAAAAGTGACTCCCGATGATAAATGTTGTGAGTACTGGTTAGTTGGAAAATAACAAAAGTTTGATCATCTAATCAAACTCCAATCTCCTCGGGGAGATTGGAGTTTATTGCACAAACTGTCACCCCAAATATATGCTAGTTACTCAACTAGTTTTGTGGTAGATAGGACTGATCCTATCTACCACAAAACTAGTTTTAGACAGTTTGTGCGTACACTATATATACTCATGTTTAGGCCATATTCAAAAGTAGGATAGGTAGGTAATGGCTAGGTAATTTATAGGCAATTTACCTCCTAAATGCACATTTCATAGCACTCTAGAAGTTTCAGTAAGGTTGAAAAACTATTTTGTGAGAATACTATTGACCAGTGTAGATGCACATATGGGTTCACAGGTAGGGAACCTGTATTAAAGTTAATAAATATCCTTCTGAGAAAATATGCAAATATCATTTGCATAATTCATAAAAGTCATGTCAGCAAGAAGAGGCAGAGGAAGGCCACGTTCCAACTACCTGGATCAAATAGATCGGACTCTCAAGGACGGGAACATTAAGAGTACTCGAAACTGACGAGCATGTATGAAGAGACTGATGAATGTGGACGAAGCGAAAGAGGTATGTAAGTCAAGAGAGAACTGGCGCTCTACTCTCTGCCTACCCCGCTAGGGACTTGGCGTGATGATATGTATGTATGAATGTAATTCTTAAAAATTATGTAATAAAAAAAAAAACTAAAAAAACACGCTTTTTACAGAAAACTAAACTAAAAAATAAAAAATAAATTTTAATAAATTTGAATTAATAATAGTGTAAAAATTCTTATTCTTATTGTCTTAACTCAATCATGACCTCACATATGTGTTAGAATTTATACTCCTTGCATTTTTGCTGGGTGTATTCCAGGCCTGCTTATGCAGGATTGCCCACAATATGTTTTCAATTCTTTGGTTAGTTAGTAGATTGCAAATACCAATCCCGACTGTACCAATGAGTTTGTCTGAACTTAAGAACAGTGATTAGTCACGGCATCTGTCACTTTGGCACCTAAAATATATCTTCAGCAGAAAGTGGGTGTGTGGGTGCTGTCTTCATACCTCTGCCTGCCCTTTTTGGGATCCTTGTGGGAAGGCGTGGAGA
Organism: Drepana falcataria; assembly: GCA_945859725.1. Classification (NCBI taxonomy): domain Eukaryota; kingdom Metazoa; phylum Arthropoda; class Insecta; order Lepidoptera; family Drepanidae; genus Drepana; species Drepana falcataria. Next base: position 11,128,608 of record OX243935.1, read on the forward strand.
TGAAGGATATTATGGATGGGAAGTATCTATATTTGATCCGATTTCTTGCAAAAACTACCGAACAGAATTGGATGAAATTTGGCACAGAGATAGATTATTCGCTGGATTAACACATACGAGTGTGTAACCGCGAAGAACAGCTAGTATCATCATTATCATCACTTTAGTACGCCGTGTCCCCCACGGTGTAGGTAGAGAAAGTAGAGCGCCAGTTCTTTCTAGACTTACCTCTTTTTATTCGTCCATACTAGCTCGTAAAAACATACATTACGTCGCCAATGCTTCTACCGCTCTTATAGCAATTAAGCGTTTATTAAAAGCATACTTACGTGGGACCTCATTAAACACGGGTACCTACTACAATGGATATGTGGCCGACCTTGATGAGTTCACTCACTGTCACACATATTGTAGCGTAGCAGGGCGGCGCGTGGCGCAAGCCACGAGATACGAGGCACTAAGGTCTGTTGATACTGCCTGATAAACGTATATTGCCGAGCAACATGTCCCTGACTGGTAAGTACCTGCAGTGCGCTCTGGCTAGGCTCGCTCTCGAGCACACACATCCAACAGACAGACGATTCACTATCTCATTCACAATTAGATTACTTTTATATAATAGGTATAATATATACCTATATAATATATCCTGACGCCTTCCCATAAGGGACCCCGAATGGTGGGCAGAGGTGCATAGGTAATACCCACACACCCACTTTCCGCCAGAGATATATTAGGTACCAACGTGACAGATGGCAGGTCCATCGCCGTTCCTCAAGCACGACTATACATACGCCTTTGAATTGCTTCTCAGATGTATGCAGGGTTCCTCTCGATGTTTTCCTTCACCGTAAAGCTCGTGGTGTAACTAATTACTGTAGTTTAGAAAAATTCATTGGTCCAGACGGGATTCGAACTTGCAATCTTCATGCACGGCCAACTCGGTCTAAAGTTGTTATCCACTTTTATAAGGGCTTTACTTTCAACTTGCGCCACTGTACAATCATGAGTATAACGTTGTGGATATAGGCATGTCTAGCCGCCCCTCGGCGCCCTACATGGCAAGTAGACTAGTTTGTGGCCGGGTGCTAACCTGTCCCGTTAATTATTCTGACTGTCATTCGTAACTGGCATTCATACTTTATCCCTTGAAACGTCTGTGCTTAAGCAGTCGCCGCTTGCCATACCGCCATGGACAGTAGACCTTCGCCGTGAGTATCCACTTATCGTTCTACCAGCCTTAGACCTTTAGGTGTTCAGCTGTAAAGTCATGCTTGCAGGGTCAAAGTCCCGGGTTTCTATCAATAACACCGTAAGAAAACGAATTCTGTATGTCTGAAAACAAATTTGAATACGTATGTGAATTGACCCTTCAGGAAGAGCCACAGACTAGCCACTTCTCATCTCGTTACTTTATTTCTATGAACCAGTGAAATTATGATTTTAGTTCACCTCGTATCCGTTTGAGGTTTCTTGTTATACTGTGATATGTTGATACAACAAAACAAATATTAAATGTTTGATTGTGGTTATCATGTGCGCGAACTATGGATGCTGAAGCATACTGATAGCTTATATCCAACGTCATAATATAATTCACGATATATTTACGTAACTAATATAAGCGAATTACGGCTATTTACCGAGCGATATAGTGTGGAAACGCTACTGATAATGCTTAGGCGTCAATACACTATTTCAGTACAGTCTGATACTTACATAGTCATCAAACCTACCTACTTATGTATAGGAGCTGGCGCTCTATACTCTCTGCCTACCCCGTTAGGGACTCGGCGTGATGGTATGTTTATATCTATGTATAGAAGCAAAGGAGCTAGCTATGTTTATCGACACTTTATTGTGTTTTTGCACAAACGAAACTAAAATTGCTCGACGTAATCGCACACGGAAAGCTTTATCCGCGCGGCGCGATCGACTAGCTATAGAAATATATATGAAAAAATAAAAAATATATTGAGATCTATTACGCGCGCGTCAGTTTTTGTCAATTGTATACCTACAATCATATCATCCCGCCGAGTCCCTGGAGACAGAGTAGAGCGCCAGTTCTCTAGACTTACAGACCTCTTTTGCTTCGCTTTTGGTTTGACCAGTTAACTTGTTTTCATTGCAGTCGGAGTGGAGAAGGGGAAGCAGCAAGTATGGTGCACATGACGTCGTTCTGTTGCTGCATGGGCCTCGAGGTGGGCGCCAAGCTCGTGGGATTTGTCCATCTGGTACGTTGTCTGCGAATTGAATTGATTTCTTGCCAACTATTCGCTGTTTTACCGCTCATTTTTATAGGTTTCATTTCAATATGACCTTCCTGCTATAAATAACTAGCACTATCAATACGTTTCCTGCCAGTGAGTACACTTCGAAGTAGGGCATTGGTATACTTTGGCATCGGCAGTTCGCAGTTTTAACCCTACATACGAGCAGTTGAAGCCAGGCACGCCACAGCGGTATCAGCCGTTAATTTGGGTTTTTTTTTCTCTTAATATAAAAAATATTCTACCTTAATATACCAAACCTACGCTTATATAACTTTATTAAACCTAGTAATTCATCAGAATTAGGATTCGCCAGGATGCTGTTACACAGACCCACATCCTGGCTACATCCAATTACAGTTCTTCTGACATCTTTGTTCTGGTCAAAAATAAGGATTGATGGGGGATATTACACCTTAAAGAATCGGCTAATTAGCAATGTTATAATTGCAAATTAGCTAATCAAATCTGGCAAACAAGCAAACTCCTGATGGTTACCTCCGTCTATGGACGCTTGCAACACTTGGTCTATCTCTTGCGCGTTGTGTCCCTGCAGGAATATTTTCACACCCTTTCTGAAGACCTACATGCTGTTCTCTCTCTGGGGAGAACGTCAACGGGGAGTTCATTTCATAGCGTGAGCGTTCATGATCTCTTTTCTCACAAATAAATGGCTGTACAAATGCAATCTTAGCATTTTTGTTGACTACTTGATCTATGCGGCCTCCATGGATGGTTAGTATTTTCTTGTAGGGTTACTTATGTATTAAACCAATTTGACTAATAGTTACATAAACCATATAATAAAACCACACCTTGTGATATGGCAAAAGAGAGAGCGGGAGTGAGAGACAGGCGCTTCACAATCTTATAATGATTATTCTAGAGCAAATTAACATGTATTGTTGTACTTACTTTTACATTAAATAACGATCTTGTTTGGACTACACCGTCTGAACATATAGCATATTGAGTCTGTCTGATAGTGCTATTCACATATAGCATATTGAGTCTGTCTGATAGTGCTATTCACATATAGCATATTGAGTCTGTCTGATAGTGCTATTCACATATAGAATATTGAGTCTGTCTGATAGTGCTATTCACATATAGCATATTGAGTCTGTCTGATAGTGCTATTCACATATAGCATATTGAGTCTGTCTGATAGTGCTATTCACATATAGCATATTGAGTCTGTCTGATAGTGCTATTCACATATAGCATATTGAGTCTGTCTGATAGTGCTATTCACATATAGCATATTGAGTCTGTCTGATAGTGCTATTCACATATAGCATATTGAGTCTGTCTGATAGTGCTATTCACATATAGCATATTTAGTCTGTCTGATAGTGCTATTCACATATAGCATATTGAGTCTGTCTGATAGTGCTATTCACATATAGCATATTGAGTATGTCTGATAGTGCTATTCACATATAGCATATTTAGTCTGTCTGATAGTGCTATTCACATATAGCATATTGAGTCTGTCTGATAGTGCTATTCACATATAGCATATTTAGTCTGTCTGATAGTGCTATTCACATATAGCATATTGAGTCTGTCTGATAGTGCTATTCACATATAGCATATTGAGTATGTCTGATAGTGCTATTCACATATAGCATATTGAATCTGTCTGATAGTGCTATTCACGAAGATGCTCCCACCAATTTCTAGGCCACTTGGTCGCTTGATGCGAGAAGTGTCAACTCTATTAATTGTAGTATGCGTGTGCACTCATAGGTAATCAGTGTGTACCGACAATACAACATTAGTTGAAGGTTGCACACTTACACTATGAACTGTAGGGACGAATAGTGGGGTGCGTGTTCCTGTATGCCGATATCTATAGTGTGTATGTGGTTGTGGTCTGATGAACGTGGACTTAGCGAAAGAGATACCCAAGTCTAGAGAGAACTGGCGCTCTATACTCTCTGCCTACCCCGTTAGGGAGTCGGCGTGATGAAATGGTGAAGATGTATGTGTTTGTGCGCCAGGGTGTGTCGGTGAGCCTGACGGTGGTGTGCGCGCTGTACGCGCAGGCCGCGGCGGGCGTGGCGGGCTCGGTGGAGGACGCGGACGGCCTGTACTCGTCCGTGCGCGCCGTGGCCATCGCCGCCACCGTCCTGTCCGTGGTGCACGTGCTGCTCGCGCTCACGCTGCTCTACTCCGCTTACAAGGTACCCTCACTGCCACTGCCACGGACACTTCCGAGGCCCAATTCATTTACCGACACTCCCTCGCGCAGCGAGAGTAGAGCGCCAGTTCTCTCTCGACTAGCGTGCCTCTTTCGCTTCGTCCGCATTCATAAGTCTCTCATACACGCTCCCCGGGTGCGAGTACTCTCAATTTAAACGCGTCGAGTTCAGCTTTCTATACGAATGGGTTTGATGTAATCCTACTGATATTATAAATGTGGAAGTTTGTTCTTCTTTCAAACAACAACTACTGAACGGCATTGCATGAAATTTGTCAGAGAGATGGCGCTATACATCTATGCTATAGGTGCTACCACACATACCTGGATAGCTCAAAGCAATCCCAGGGCCCCTAACTTAGTCCAGCTCTGGTTGAGGCGCCATGTATTGCGATGTGTCACGGTGCGGTGTGCGGTGTGATGTCGCAGCGCTGGGCGCTGGGGCTGCGCTTGTGGGTGGGCGCCATGTGCCTGCTGGGCGCGGCGGGGCTGCTGGCGGCGGCCGCCTCGGCCTCCCTGCACGGCCTGCGCGGGGAGGGCTCCGACATCTTCCTGGCCTTCCTCGAGGGACTGCTCTTCTACGGTATGACACACACACACACGCACACACACACTGACGCGTAGACACGTAGACGAATAGGCAGGACATTGATACGATAGGTTGATATGATCGATACCTATCTTAATGTTAAATCGCTAAAGTTGTTATTGTAAGTACCGGGAACTCATAAAGCTCTCAGCATGCGAAGATTCCTTTTAATATCAGCTGGTACTTTCAGATTAATTAATTAATGGCCGTCAGGTGCACTAGTCAAAATTTTGTAACTGCTAAGTTGAGTTCGCGGATTTCATTCCCCTGGGAGTTATTATTTGTTGGATCAAATAAAATGTGATTTCTTGATACTATTCTTGGCTGTCTGTCAATACATTACAACAACCGTACAATACATTCACATCATTCTGTCCTTCACTTCAAGATTAGCATAGTATTACTAAAGTAAATTAAAATTTGAGAAATTAAATATCAAATATAATTGAGAACATGAAAAAAAACATGGTGGCCGACTGATTTGAGTACTTACCTGCAACACAAAGGTTGCAAATTCCTGATTGTACCAATGAGTTTTTCTGTACTTAAGTACAATCATTAGTAACACCACGAGCTTTACGGTGAAGGAAAGCACCGAGAGGAAACCTGCATACGTTTGAGAAGGAATTCAAAGGCATATGTATAGTCGTGCTTGAGTAACGGCGATGGACTCAGCATTTGTCACAATGGCACTTTAAAATAAATATCCGGTGGAAAGTGGGTGTGTGGGTACAACTAATCTCTACCTACCCCTTCGAAGACCTTTTTGGGAAGATACAAAGCGTGAAAAATAAGTCCATTCACTGCATATGTGATGATGATAATAATAATTTTTTTAATAATTTTTTTTATTTCCAAAACTTTTTTTACAAATAAACATTTTTAACTGACCCCCACACTAGGCAAAGCCTGTCCCGTGGGGGAAAGCATTAGAATTAAACAAATTATGGTACTATAACTAATGTGGATATTACAAAATAAATTATGTTGTAAGTATGTTGTGTTTATGTGTGGTGTGTGTGTGATGTGTGTGTGTGTAGAATAAACAATTTAAACAGGCACTTTAAATAAATTTTCAGTGATATCGTATGTCCACTTTAGTAATTCTTTTGTCAGTAATACCTTTGTTTCATGCACTGAGTACCGTTGAAAGTTGAAATGCTTGACAAGTTTATTATACAAATATGGAAAAAGAAATATAGCAAAACGGTGAGAGAATGAGCTTTTTAAGGTGGGTGTAGGTAATTTAAAGACCCTTTTTTTAAGCATATCGTTATAATTGCTGGCTGTAATTACACCTCTGTGTGCATGGACTACAGCTCTCAGCAAGTAGAGCCTACGCACGCTGAGGACTGCAGCATCTTCATATAAGGCGGTAGTTGGGTATCTAGCAGACTTACGAAGTGCTACTTTAAGGACCGCTCTTTGTGCTCGTTCAAGAGTTATGATAGTGGTGGATGCAGCGCCACCCCATGCTAATATACAATAATTTATAATGGATTGGCAAAGAGTCAAGTAGACCATTTTCAGGACTTCACCACCTGCTATGTCGCGGAGATTTTTCATCAGTGGCAGAATTTTTCTTACTCGACGCGACATTTCGTTAGTGTGTTCCTTAAAACTGAGTTTTTCGTCCATGACAACTCCTAAATATTTTAGGCTAGCAGCCCTTTTTATAGAATCACAGTTACACATTACAATGGTTCTTTGAGAGATACAGCTATGAGTGTGAAGAGGAATTTCATTTAGTTCAACTGGAGCGGATGCAGCCGTTTTATGAAAACAGAGAAATTTAGTTTTTGTGGGATTTAATGTGAGGATGTTGCTGCTTAACCATTCTGTAACTGATACGATTCCTTCTTTAGTTTTTTGACATACAGATTCCCAAGAGACATCTTGAAAAATTAGGGCAGTGTCATCTGCATAGCAGATCACCTCAGCATTTTGGAGAGGGAGAGAAGCCAAATCATTGATATATATCAAAAAGAGAGTAGGCCCAAGTATGCTGCCTTGCGGAACGCCGTATGTGGTTTTAGTCACGTTGCTTGTGAGGTCACCTATCTTTACACACTGATGCCTATCATTCAGGTAACTGGTAAACCACTCTAATGGTTTCCCACGGATGCCGTATCCCTCTAGCTTCTTCAGAAGAATCGGGGTCGAAACTGTATCAAACGCTTTTGCTAGATCTAAAAACACACCGATACAGTTTCGCCCATTATCTAAGTGTGAAGAAATAATATTTGTCAGCAAAAGAACCGCTTCTTCAGTGGATCTCCCACGACGGAAACCAAATTGCCTTTCGGAGAGCAGAATGTTTGATTCCAAGAAAGAGACCAGTCTCTTGTTTACAACCCGTTCTAGAAGCTTTGAGATGGGCCCTAGTAGTGAGATCGGGCGGTAGTTATTTGGGATGTCTTTGGTCCCGCCTTTGTGTATGGGGGTTATACACGCTGTTTTCCAAACATCAGGGAAGGATCCCGTTTTGAAACTTAAATTAAAAATTGTTGCTAAGGGCTTAGCAATTTTTTTACCAACAGCTTTCAGAATTTTATTATTTATGTCATCCAGACCCGGTGAGCTTTTAGAGTCTAGTTTATAGATAAGTTCCATTATTTCTTCTTTATCTGTAGGAGTTAAGTAAAAGGAGCATACTGGCGAGTTTTTAATTTTAATTTTGGAGGCAAGCAATGCTTGGCTCATATTTTGCTGCTTCAGTAAAGAATCGGCTAGATCCTGTCCAACGGTTGAAAAATAGGAATTACAAGCATTTAGAGCTTCAATTTTAGAGCTTGAATTGGTATTTAAAAGATCATACGAGTTAGGAGATTTTCTAGTGGATCTGTGGGATATCATGTTGATCGTCTCCCAAAGTTTTCTGGGCGAGGATTTATTTTTATATAATTCACTTCTTTCATGATCAGCCTTAAGTTTCCTAATGAGAGAGTTATAAAAATTGCGGTACCTGGTGTACACAAGCTTTTTCTCCTCACTATCCGGAGTTTTTCTGTAATCTGATGTTGTACCTGATCGACTGGCTATGTTTTTTTTTAATTTTTTTTATACAACTAGAGTGGCTAACAAGCATACGGCCCACCTGGGAATGGGAAACGGTTACCGTAGCCTATTTACGCTCACGATACCGAAGTATCACTTGCGCGTTGCCACTCTGTGTTTGGAGAGTTGGCAGCATAATGGGTTTAATCCCTCTGCTTCCAACACAATGTAACAATCCTCCCCCCTCCCCAAGGAGCTCATTACTGGAAACCTTATTCACCGCGTAGGAACACAACACAAAAATATGTGTTATTTGGCTACGGACTTCTATAAGGTGGAGGTCCTGCCCCAGTCAGGCAGCTCCAAATTCGATGTTTTTCCAGCCGTGGTGGCCTACTGCATGCTGTGCGTGCATAGCTACTACCTGGTGCTGAAGAGCTCCGAGGATATGGAGGGACCCAAGGACGACTACTGAGCAGCCGTAGCTATCCTATATATTAATGCATAGCTTTAAGCGAACCTCATTTACATAACGCGTTTTGCTTCTGTCTCAGTGTGTTAACGTTGTTTGTCTCTCATGAGATAATGGCCTAAGATGTAGTGCTTATAAGTTTATTTTTGTATACGTTTTTCTTTATATACTTTACGGTTATATTGTTATACTAGTTGTGCTCGTGATGTATATATAACTAGCTGTACCCTGCCACGCTTCTCTGTACGGATATGTAACTGATGCAAAAAATAGATAAAAACAATCCTTGATGCAGATTATATATCATGCAAAAATTTCAGCTCGATCGGTGCAGAACTTTTTGAGTTTTTGAAGCGTACACAAACCAACATAACGTTTATATATATATAGATATACTAACAAGGTATCTCAGAAAATAGAATGGTTGTCATCTAGCAGTTATAGGCCTGTTTCTAATATATCCTTATTCCTTACCATGATGCAATAAAATAACTCCAAAGGTTATAAAATAGCAACATTATTAACGAGGGTAGTAGATGCTACACGATCGTATCATTTATCGTTACAGCAGAATTTTAAGGTAAAAAAAAAATCATCTTTGAATGTAATTACTTTTAATTTCTTTCATTGTTCTGTCTGCTGCCCCATTTTCTGAGACATCCTGTATCTATGCGCTGTGCCATGTAGTAATGGTGCTTTATGGTAAGCATTTAATGGGTAATGTGTCAAGCACTCCTGGTTGCCTGGTCACTATACTCAACTATGTCTAACTTAGGAGATAATTACAAAACATTAAGTGCAATGTATAGTCCCATCCACGAAGACGCGCCCCACTATTCTTCCCTATAGTTTATAGTGTAAGTGAGCTAACTTCCATAATATTTGAGTGTTATCGATGCGTTTGTAACGCACACTACAATTAACATACTCGGGAGCCCCTCGGCTAGATGTTGGTGGGGCGCGTCTTCGCAGATGGCACTAGCTATACCCTGACAGTACCTGATGGTAACCCGAACTTGTTCAACCTCGAATGATGTTCAAAGTGCCTCTACTCCAATCAAGATATTTTTTATACTCATCTTGTTGTAGTATTTGGTTGCATTTTATTGTCGTATCGAAAAGGTTTTCGGTACGAAACCGAACGAGAGGGTTTTAAAACCAATATAAATGGACTATCCATGTACTAAATTAATACATGTATTATGTAAAAGTTATTTATTGATAAATACTTTGAATGCAGAATTCGACAGATACAAACATGTAGGTACAAGTTAAATGGAAAAATTTAAGAGAATATATATTTTATTGTTGACTTGTAGAACGATTCCGGAAAATATACCCATATTTACCGGACAATATAAGACGAAAAAACCTCAAGACATACAGTTAGGCGCTAAGCAAAACTGTTAATAGGCCCCCTGTGGAGTACTTTAACGGGCTTGTAGGCTCACTGATAGTATGAAACGTTGGAACAAGACCATAGTGAGGTCTGCCTGCATGTCGAAAGGCGTGAAAATGTATAAGAACTTGTGTCAAGCATAGTTTAACTTAGTTTTACTATCAAACATCCTGGGCCAACACATTAACCTGAACATTCCTAAATTGGATTGTAAGCAGACATATAGGGTTCGCAATGTGTCCTACGAGATATATAAGTATATATATATTGTCGTACATTACTAAAATGTGCCAGTTTAAGTGTTTAATGAATTAAAACTATATTGCTTATGATTTAGGTGTATTTTGCCTAAATATGCCTCAGTGTACAATGTTCGTCCACAAAGCTTTCTATTGAAGGCGCCTCAATCGCGTGCTATTTTTATGATAATTTAAGAGTATATTGTTATCTATGTATTGTTATATGAAGACGAATCTAAGCTTAGTGTTTAAAATGTAGTGTTTTTTGTACACAATACGTACATAGCCTTCGATGAAATTTTGCCATGTTTGTCTCCTATAAAAATGGCCAGGTGTGAAGATAAATATATATTAATTCGTTGCCGTGGGTTCGCTGATATGGCAACTATATAATGAAGCGGTTGCCTTAACCACACGGTCAAGTGGCTTCGTACTTATCTATAATATTGTAATCTGTATTACCTGTTGTCATATTTTCTATAATATTTTGTTTGCAAAATCATGGTTACAAATAGCCGTTAAAATTACATTAGACAGTATATGTTTTGCTGGTTATAGTCCGGAAAATCCTGGATGCTATTGTAAATTTTGTCCTCATCACCACCGAAATGAGGCTTGGAACTTGTATACTCAGTCTGTAACTCGGCTGACAGGACAACTCATTCTCTGCTATAGCTACATGGAAGCTAGTCACAATAAAACTATATTTCTTGTTGGAAAGAGTACGGTAGCTGCGATAACTGCGATGAGAAGCTGTTTTGTTTGTGCCAATTTAAGCAGTTGTTGACTAAGAAATCTCATATTTTTCGTTATGTTGCTTCATAAATGGCTTAAATCCTCTTCCGACGCCAATCCACTGCATGTATTCATTTCGGAAGAATAATAATATAGCTTTAAGTAAGATATGTCTGAATATTGGCCAAATATAATGTTATTGTTACTCTAGCCGACTATGTACATAGTCTTTTTTATAATTTCTATATAATTGTTTCCAGTATAATGATAACATATAATAGACATTATTATGTACTGTAGGTAAGGAATACAATATATATTATAACTTTGTTAAAAACAATAATGAGTTCACCGTTTTAATCAAAGTTTACTATTTTTAATATTATCGTTTTACGATTATACGATATCTTATGGTATTTAAAAATTTTATTAAAGAATTCTGTGTCCATTTTGTCTTATTTTTGTAAATATTTTATCACATCTTTCCAATGCGAAAAGAGGTTCTTATTACTCCTGTTCATAGGCTGAACCCGTTTGGGACCCTTGTATGAAGTATACAGAAATAAAACTATAAAGTAAAAAAAATGCTATACTTATGTCTACTGCATTATAAAGTAAGAGCACTAACCGATCCCCATATTTGCTTTGACTCGGTAATTGGTAGCATTGACCGTCCGGGTCATCTCTCACCCCCGCAAGGGGATGGAGGAGTCTGCTTCGGGGCTGGAGGCCCCCTGGCAGAAGAATCAGTCGCCGCACGTAAAAACGTGCGGGGCGTTGGATTTGCCTGCACCTGCAGGAGGTGCTGCTGGCCGATGGGGTATGTGCGCCGCCTGAAAGGCCGCGCTCGAGTGTCCATTCTTCACGCCGCCCTCGGCGCGGTACAAGCCAGCCGGGTGAGACCCCGTTGGGGGAGGCCCGGCTTAGCGACCTGCGAGCGGGCGGCGGCTAGGCGGTCCTCGGAGCGTGGCTAGTGGGGAGTCGTCGTCGTGGTGATGGTGCTGGTAGTGTGCGTGTATGTGTGCGTGCGCGTGCGCGGGGCGAGCTCCCGCGCGTATGGCCGCCCGTCGGGTGGTCGCGCGTGCTGTGGCGCGAGATCCCGCAGATGCGGGAATCGCGACGCGTCAGCCCGCGCGAACATGTTGGCGGCCATGCGCTTGATGTAATCGTCCAGGCAAGTAGCATTGAACTTAAAATGTGGTGGGTTGCTGTATAACGCCATCTATAGGAATTTAGAACTATTTTAGCATTTGTAATCTTCCATTACGACCTCTGTTGATTGTTTCTAGACTTCTCTAGAGATGGCGCTACTAGTCTCAAATTAAAGTATTAATAGCCGGCTATGTTCTCCTGGTATTCATGCGCTCTCTTCTCTTTGAATTCAATGAGTTTTTAATAATCTCAAAATTTTACAGTACCCGACGTATCTCAAAAACTTATGAATGTTAGGGAAGATATTCTTCATTATGTTTGAAAGTAAGAAGCCAAGCCACAGAGCGTCATCAAAAAGGATTTGGTTGCGGAGCCCTGCCGTGTTGATTTATACATACCTGGTACAATTATTTTAGTATGCGTGCGTTTTATCCAGCATCCACCACCCATGTTGGGCCCGACGCGAGACGCAACTTTTTAGTACAGGTACCAGGAGTTAAGGGCCGGCCGGGCATGTATCGTTTCGTTATCTTTCGATGGTATCGAAAAGTTTGTTTTTACGTATAAAATAACCAGTGTGTATTTTTAAACCTGAGCGAGATAAAGTTGATCCACTTTCCACAGAGCTTCTACAAAGCTGAACCTAATTTTGTCGATGAAATATTGTTTTTTAAAATAAGGAAACACAATTAAGCAGTTGCCTGCGACGCAAAGGTCGCAAGTTCGAATCCCGACTGTACCAATGAGTTTTTCTGATCTTAAGTACCGTGATTAGTCACACCACGAGCTTTACGGTGAAGGAAAACATCGAGAGGAAACCTGTATACGTCTGAGAAGTAATTCAAAGGCGTATGTATAGTCGTGCTTGAGTAACGGCGACGGACTCGCCATCTGTCACGTTGACACTTAATATACCTCTGGCGGAAAGTGGGTGTGTGGGTATTAACTATACACCTCTGCCTACCCCTTCGGGGACCCATGTGGGAAGGCGTGAGGATATTATTATTTAAATACCTACCTATACAGCGCTATGGGATAAAGAGCGTTTTTGGTGGGAATGAAGGTGGTTTGCATTTTTTGTTTATTGTGTAGTTTTGTGGTGTCATATTACGCAGTTACATTCTATTGAGTGATCGATTTCAAATGTCATTAAAGGCTAAATAAAGCTGCTTTATCTGATTTAAAAATTGTATTACCTCTTGCGTAGAGACCTAAACTCAGACATTTTTATATTCCTTAAAACACTCCGAGATTTGCGACACCATTTATTTCATTGTGATATATGAATAGAAATAGGTATAACGATTTTAATGTTGTAAAATTTACCTTTTCGACTGATGAATTTATATCCATGCTATGAATGTAATAACCATTAAAAATAAAGTTTAATGTACCTACACCGTCGTCACGTGATATTGGCGGTTAAATCAAAGGTCGTAATTAAGTAAAGGTTGAATAAAAAAAATGCTGCCTGCCATCGGTGGCAGCACCCTTTGAAGGTTTCCTCACACCTTCGCACAAGGGTCCCCGAAAGGGTAGTCAGAGGTGTATAGGTAGTGCCCATACACCACTTTCCAGCAGAGATATATTTTAGGTGCTAACATGACAGACGTCGCGGCCGTCGCCGTACATTAAAGTAATGGAAATAAAACGTGTTTATCAACTTTATACAGATTGTTTATTGACCGTAACTCGTTAATAGTACGATGCCTTTCATTTCAATAAATATATTACAACTCTATGTAAGTACATTATAAGTACAGTCGGGGCTCAAAATGTACACCTCAAGACATCCACACGGATATCGTTACATTATGCTATTTATATTATATAAGAGAGTCGAGCTCGCTCCACACAAATATGACGTTTGATCCAGATGATAGACTAATGCGGTCAAATTGCTTTTTATTTAAATTGCTTAATTGAAAATTAGCCTGAAATGTCTGAGTTGACTGATGGTAGAAATCTGGGAATTTATACGCTCCTAGTATATCCTGTACATCTAGATAATATCTCCCCTCTAGTCATCTTCCCAAAATCATTAGCTTAACTCGCGAAGCCTACGTTGGTTCAAAATACAGATTCAACTATAGTTAATTTACAATATATTCAAATTTATTAGATTATATTGACATAAAATTAAGGAATTTACGTAGTTGACATTCAACAAATGATCAAACTCCATCTTGTTTGTGAGAAACACCGACTATTAATTACTTAATAATTACCATTAATAATAACTTAATATTATTCTTTTAAGTACATACTTATAAAACTATTGCAAAGGCCTATCGATGAATGAGGTACCTGAGCGTCTATTCCTGATTGGTGCAATGAGCGCATGCCCCCTACCCAACATTAGAGTTTAAACTCTAAGTAAAACATTTTTTACCAAAATCACTGCCACCGCAATACTATATCACAAGTAGAAAGAAACCTTCTTCACTTCAATTAAAAACGCGCACAGCGTGAAAACAATAGGGCATAAATGATCTCCCGTTCAGAACTAGATCCCGTTCCATAGGTTCTAAGCTTTATTAACAATGGTGGCAGAAGACAAATAGTATGGCAATTCGAGAAAGATACTCTGGTAGCACCAGGTAGGCCTTACGCTTAGTTGAAAACTTTGAATATTGGATATTCCTTTTATGGTGTTACCGTGGGGTTGCTCACCCTGAGACCCTAGTATTAATAATAACCATAATATTTTTATATTCCGCACCGGAGGGCATGCGCATGTGGTTCATACCAACCTACCAGGAGTCAATGGATACAAAGTATAGGCATAACTTCATTGATTAATCCTATATTTTGGAATGTATTCGATGTGGTTTCGATCACATAATTTACAAATTATTCAATTTCGATCATATTCTTTAGGCCCAGATATGATAGTGCAGTGGTGTACGACGGATACAGTATCTGCGGGGTGCCCCCGTGGATACACCTATCTTCACCCTTTAGGGGTTGTATTACGCCTACTTTTTATATCTATGTATATTTACTCCGTGCTATCATGTTCACAACGCTTTGATGCATGCAGTAACAATAGTACCGGTCGGTAAATCCAACGCATACCTAATATTATCTATCATACAATTTTCTTTCCATATTCAAACAAGAACTGTAGGCAGTCAAATAATGTCCACATATTATGAACAGCCGTGTTTGACTACACTGGTAATGGCTGCTAGCCAGAAACAAAACCAAATTCCAAGGCCGTTTATCAAGTACTTAAGTAAAACTTATATTAAGGTGTACCTAAACAGTGCATAGATACATACCATTTTACAACCCACATAGCGCTCTTTATCAAAATTATTCACGTTTATACATCCACATTGCAGTTTCCTGTAAAATTCGATACATCTTATCATTTACAATCGTCCAAGATTACAACTTCAATTATTATGTTCATTTAAACTGGGGGCAATCTACAGCGTGAGGTACACATTTACTAATGGGATAATATTACACAAAGTATTTGTATTTCAATTAATATCAACCTATAAAGATGCGTGCGATTTGTCAACTACCGTCCAATGCAGTAAATGCAATGCCGGGATGTTTATTCACCGCCGCTAACACCGCTACTAGATAAATACTTAACTAAGGTATTGCACGAGACGGGATTACATCAACAATGTACATAATTACACTTACACTATCGCTTACAGACTAGCGACTGTCCCTCGGCCACCCGCCGCGGCCACCCGCTACTGGCGCTCACTCTACTGTATACACGGTGTAGGTAGCTACTGTCTATTTCCAATGTGGTCGAACAATGCATCATCCATAGCTATTTACCAAACCATTCCAAATATAATTGTCTGTTTTAAACTATCATAATAACACTAATATTGTTTAGAAACGTAATCGTAAGCAAGTTGTACTGTCAGGGTCCATTATCGTATATTAGCCACGATCAGTGTTCCGAGGAGAGAGGTCCCGGCGCGAGCGAGTCTGGCGCAGTTTGCAGAGTCAGTAGAGGTGCAGCGGGGGCTGCTCGGTGCCCACGTCGATGTCCCCCGGGGGGTCCTCCTCGCTAGCCGGGGGGCCGCTGGCCGCGCGCGACAGGCCGCGCACCTGCAAGTGAAGGCAGGATCAATTAGACCTGCATCTACCGAGCTTAGGGACGTCGGTGCATCATGGCGGGTGTGTGTGTGTGTGTGTACCTGCAGCAGCAGGTTGTTGGAGAGCAGGCGCGCGTGGTGTTCCTGCGCCTTGGCCCGCAGGCAGGCGATGCTGTTGTTGCGCAGCGCCTCGTGCTCCTCGAGCGCGGGCGAGGCGCGGCCCTTGGCGCAGGAGGAGGCCGTGGTGCTGCTGCCCGGGGAACTCTGCGCCTGCGACCACACCCAGCACGCGCGTGCTATACACTGGCTCTAGGCCGCTACTGCGAGGCAACTACCACTACTCCTAGTGCTCATGCAGACCTGGTTGTCGTGTGCGTCGTGCGCGCGATGCGGCGAGGCCGAGGGGTCCCTCTCGGGCTCCGGGTCGGACCCCTCGCGCTCGGAGCCGGACTCCTTCAGGTGCTGCGCCGCCTCGATCGACTTGCGGTGCATGCCTGCAATATTAGCATATTTGCATTACTCTGTAACACACTCATATATGCGAGGGAATATTATAATTGAAATTATAACTATCATCACAAGTGGACATCCTTGTTGTTTGAATACTGTGTTTACAAATACATATTTATAATATAATCCTATTCTAATATCGCTTCAGTGCGAAAGTTTCTGAGGATGTTTGTTCCTCTTTCACGCAAAAACCACTTAATACAATTGGATGAAACTTGGCACCGAGATAGATTATTGACTGGATTAACTCTTTACGATGGTTTTATTGCAGAAAAGAATACCTTAACACATGGTCGCTTATAAAAGTGAATACCTAGATCTCGTACGGAATCAGAGTATGGCGACCTACGTCGATACTGTCGGACTGACTGACTGGCTGCAAAGGTAAGCTCTTGTCTAGGTTGTATACAATCAGATATGGTTGTTTACAAATGTGACCAAGAAGGAGACAGTCTTTTAAATACACACAACGCCTGAACGGCTCTGCTAAACAATACAGATTAACTTATTGTTCAGAGACGAACTTGTGACACAATTCTCGTTTAGGAAAGATGAAAGAGCTCAAAATGCTATTTACGACGCCATGCTATGTGCGAGTTTAAATTTCCATCATCACTCGGCTACCCGCAAGGAACACGTCATAGTATTTATATAAAAGATTGTTCCCGATAAGGCATCACAAACTATCAACAGTATGAGTAGGTATCTCATTACACAGAGTATCTGTTAGCTGAGCACAACACGATCTCATCAGGGCTATAAAAAAGTAATTGTATAATTATGTTAGCAAGATACTCGCAAGCGTTCTGCATTCTCCCGTTCTTACGAAGTTCATCAGGAAATTAATTCACCCCTTGCAGTCACGAGTTCACAATAAAACTGTAAAATATTCTACGCATTCGTGAGTACTGAAGATATATCCCGTTTAATATCTCAGTTAGTATTTACGGGATTTTTACTGCAGTCCTGAGGCGCATATCTAATCGTGGCCATTATTTATGGCGGCCACGAGGCGACGGACGCGCTACTAGCGATGACATCCCGAGGGATTCCTGCACGGAAGCGCCAGGCATGACACATGGAGTGAACGACACTGGGTTAGGCTCTCCCTGGCACATTCTGATGGATATTTAAAAACATGTCAAGTTGAGCCGCCACGAGCCGTGGTGGCCGAGTGGCTCGGTTAGTCACCTGCGACAAAAGTTGCAGATTGGTACCTAAATATGCCTTTGGTGAAAAAGAGTTTATTTACTTCTTTACTCTGTGGGCCTATAGCCGAAACCAACTGAAGCAGTGGCCGGAGCTCATTTCTCGGTATCTAGGCTTTCATATTTAACTTTTCATTATATTGTACGATTTATTGTATATATTATTATTTACATCAGTACAATGGTGAAAATAAAAAGCTAGAATTGAAAGCTTCGGTATGTCAATATCGACTGAAATTCATTTCAGTCATTTGACTACAGCGACAGTGAAGATATTTGTAGATTTCTTCGAACGATGTTGTTCGTCTCAGAAGAAAGCGTATTGGTAGTACTAGAGCGATGACTAGACGTTCGAGCTTATTCAAATACTTTGCTTTTGGGTATATAGGGAGCACTGTTCCTCTCAGTGCTTACCCATCGATCATATACAATTAGGCGGCTAACCCTCCGGCACCCGACCGCTGGTGCTCGCAGCAGTGTGTATCTGCCTGGCCATCCATCACAGCTAACGCGGCAACTTAACTGGTCATTAGGGCACATTCCGTGATACTACAGTTCGCTATACAGTGATAGCGGCCTGATTTGTACCGCTGGATAACTTTCTCCATTAGGAGCAGAGTATAAATCCACTTGATTTAGAGCGCGCCACGGGGGAGTCCCGGCGTGTGGCTTTTAAACGCTTTGCGAGAATCGCCCAGGCCCTGACCACGTTTTAATCATATTATATTGTATTGTACTACTAACGGCTAACTACCGCCTCTTTGTCTTTGTGTGAAGGTAACATGTTAAATAAGTAAAAACTGCCTTAATAGTTTCAGTTTTTAGAACGTTTTATTTTACAGTTATTTACTTGGGCTATAATGAGCATTGATAATAGAAAGTGCGGAGTGTAAGCTTGGAGAGTGGGACATGGTACACATTGTAGGTTGAAGGGAGAGGTACAGTCATGGATTGATGATCAAACCCGTGCTTAAGTCATAAAGGATTGAATGAAACGAGATCGGATAAGTTGTCAGCCAGATCTGATATTATGGCTGTTAAAATATTTTGTTATTCTATTAGGTTTGCATTGACTCAATATAACTTGTTAATTTGGAAGCTTCTTTTTACAATATTGGAGTTTACTCCTTAACAATCGATTTTCATATATAAGGCGCCCGGTATGAGAGAAATATGAGAGGTAAAATCTACTGATGAATGACAGCGTTACGTTTTTGGTGCTCTCGTACTCTCCATGGCAACGAGAATAACAGAATGGCGATGTAATTAATATTAATATTTACTTTCAATTGCATATTGTATTAACCTGATATTAACCTACAACAACTGTCAACTTGCGGAGGTTTTATCGTAAATTTTACATTTTATTTATAATTGATATAAATATAAATTTATATCAATTGATATTTATTTCAAAATTGAGAAAATTACTCAATGAATAAAAATCAATCTATAGATGTGTCATGCATACTCTAAGTAATATAAGAAATACATTCATTTACCCTTATTAACTAATCTATTTATTTTATAATCCTTCGTAAGGAGTAAACTCCAGTCGTGCGTCGGAGCTGACACACACTTTTTTTTTATATTTATTCCCTCATAGTACTAGCTGGCCCGTTATTGGATGCAGAGAGCAAAATAGGCTACCTCGTCGCATCAAAGTTCACAGCGAGTGTGCTCAACGCCGCCAAGTGCCTACTAAATATCTAATACATCCTATTATGGGATATTACAAAGCGACACTCTATCATAAAGCAGACAAATGGCAATGCACACTTGCTCTGCGCTCGTCTATCGACAGGAACGGTCCAAAGTGGAAGATTGGACGGCGCATCTTGTCGAGTGTGCCTTCTCATTTTAGACGTTATTTTTCACTCAAGATAATGTGAGATGAAAGCTTGATACAAAGCAAGAGGGTAATAGTTGGATTGTACGAAGCCCTCGGAGTGCATTAGAATCCATTTGTCTGGCGGCAGCGAGCAGCGCGCCGCGGCTACCTTTGATGCTGAAGGATGCTATCATTTCATTCGGACAAATTACTGACAGTGTTTTATTAAGAAGGTTTTATCACTAGTGGTACTCGCAAATAGGTTAATGACCTTGAATACTTAGCGTGTATATATGATAAAGCTTATAGGCTCAAGAAACTAAAATATTGGTTACGTGTGCTAATATACTTTTTCAGTGTAGCTTTGATGGATCGACCATCAACAATCATGATTCAGTTGAAAGTGTGAATAGTTTCAGATACTCATTTATAATTAAATAAGTATGAACTGGTTTAAAGTATTTTGAGTTCCCAGTGCTTGTAAAATACACATCGGTGACAATTGTTGAAGTAGTTGGCTGTAAGAAAAACCGTCATGCGATTAAGCATTGATGGTTAACTTAATTAATGATAATGTAAATGTCGATAATATATTATGTTCGAATCCAGCTATATACATTTTATTCAAGGATTTTCCTTATTTATTTGCATTTCTTTGATAGTTATTAAATTAATTGTATGTTTAAACGCAATTATAAATAATTAATATGTATGCATTATATACTAGAGTTATATACTTTGTAAATATATAGGTACATGGATCCGGAAAGGTTGCTGTTTGTTTTTTTAAATATATCTTAAATAATTACCTATATTTTAATAAATTACACACCTGAGATATCACATTACTTATTTACTAATTATATTAATGACTGTGTTACGATTAACAATAATGCAATTGTTATGACGATGAAACTAATAGAGAGAAGGATCATTAAAGATTGAATTCTTAATTAACTTAAATGGTCAACCAATCGGTTATGATAACGAGAAGAAAATAATATATCGAAATACATTTAAAATTGAACCTTATTTCCAAGGCTTACATTAAACTCACAATTGAAAGGCATACCTTGTGCTGGCAAATAAAATCCCCCACCATTTAAGAATTCGCCCCGAGCGCACGAGCACCACCTCAATCCTACCTACATACACACATACACACAAATACATAAATACAACCAGGTAGAAAAACCGAGCGCACAAGTACAGTTAAGCACATAATTAATATGTAAGCGGCGCCCCGCGTTAATCAACGGTTAGACAACGGCGGCCATCTTGCGGCCCGCCCCACCCCCACCCCCCAGGGAGTGGGGGACTTAGGCTTTATTCAATCTGGCTTTTAGTGTGTGTTTTTATGACGTATGCTAGTGAATTGATGGTAGCTTTTGTGATGTAGCCTATACGTAGCGTGGCGTAGACCTGGCGTAGGCGTTTGCTACGACGGCTACGAAGTGCCTACGCCGCGATTATTAGGCACTTAATTCTAATTAAGATACTACCCATAACTGGTCTTGAGATAAAAAGAAGTTGAAGATATACAAGCCCCCTTAAGGTATGTGGTTACCATAGTCTACCTAAGCTTTGATTCCATGCACAGCCACGAAGTTTTCATTATTCAGTCAATAATTTGTTAGGATGCATTTGCCGGTCTAGGAACCCATTTAAAATCACTCTATTGGAAATAGTATTTATACGAAAAGCAGACATACTATTATACTTGTGTTAGTATCATTTATAGCGTTTCTAGAGCTCTACATTCACTCTGACACCCACAAACAAACAATTGTACACGCACACATCCACACGCAGCCGGTGAAACAAATAAAAGCTGCTCATAAGCTGTCAGCAGTGTTGTTTTCGCGTGTAGCACAAGTTTATACGTATCTTTATCGTCATCTCTATGTCAAAGGAGGAAGGTACACTTTTGTAGCTCTCAGTAGCGCGAACAATTGTCGAGATAGAAGCCTTCCCGTGAAAAATGAACATCTCTTGTGGTTGAGATTAAAAATTACGCGTCGCTTTGTTTCGCTACTGCGATTTTATGTCTGCGAGCTTCATCTGAGTTGTTGTTGGTGGTATATCAAGTGGATGTGGACACAATTCAATAAAACATTTTTATTATTTCATGGCTGTGCTATAAGATTAACGTATTTATATTATAGAAGCGCTTGAGAAATATCCAGAGCTTGTTTGGGCGACTGGCGCCGTATAATAAATCTTGGTGCAAATATCTCAGGCGTTTGTAAGGTATTTGGAAGGGGCCTAATTTTCCTTGTGAGAAGCTATTAGCCGATAATAAAAATAAGTATGTCAGCGTGCCAGCTGACCATTGCCCTCAGCCGGGAGCATGAATAATAATCTAGCAGCATGCTTATGCAAGAAATTTATTATATTCCTTCACGTCACCCTAAAATGGTCCGCAGGGGCGTAACAAAACCCTCTTTTTGCAGAGATATCACACGTGGTCATATTAGACAAAGCCTAAGAACGTGATGTTTTGTTCAAGAGCTAAAGCTAATTACATTGTCAGCGTCTTTATACGGCAAGTTAGATCTACATGTGGTGTTATGTTGTGGACTCACCGGAAGCCGGGAGAGGGGAGCGCGGCCGCTACGGGCGGGCCTCTGACACTGCTCTCGACTCTTAAACAAAATCATCACGTCACAATTGGGACTTGAATAGCCCAGGAGGTGGCTAAGGCTTCACGAAGTTTACTGTCTACCCTACCAGGGATTTCTATGTGTCTAAGGGACGTGTTTGACGCGGAGCTTTTCTGACCGATATAACTAATGCCTAATTTCCTATTCTCACCATCACAAGGTAAATTTTATTCCCGTACATGACATTTAGTACAAATAAAATTACTTTTCCACCTAATTTGTTAATTATTTTTTACCTAGCATATGTGACGATGCACACGGCACATGGCAACCGGTTACCATAGCTTTATAATACCCGGAGTATCATTTGCGTCCGTTTAGTATTTAATAGCATACATTCGGTAATTAAAGCAGAACGAACGAACGAACGAATGTCTTAGTATTAATATAGTTCTATTAGTGCATTAGGGCGCCCAGTGCCAATATAAGCTGGTCTGTATATTGAGTATAAGGTGTACTTTATGATCACATTACAAGCCTACAACACTGACACAGACAACACCAATCTAGACACGAAAACTTACCTCTAGGTGCCGATCAAGTACTTCAATATCTTCGCCCCAACGTCTCCCTGTGCTGGAACTGTCGATCCTACGATGCTAGTGTTAAACGGATCATGGTATATACTACATAACTTAAATAACATGCTATTTTCCTTACTGAATAGTAGATGGACCTCATTGCCTCGTGCTGACGTCACCTGCCATAGCTAAGAGTCTTACCGTTCAGTGTGTACAGCGCCGATGTCGCACACCAGTCCCGCCTGCGCGTGTGTGTGTGTGGCCTAAGTAAATGCAAGTACAATGAAGAGCATCTCACCGAACTCACCGAGTAGCCAGGGCGCGACGGAGTCGTTCTCCTTGGCGGACTTGAGGATCGTCTCCGGCAGCGGCAGAGAGTGGCGCACCATGGCCCCGTAGAGGCCGTACTCCGCCATTATGGTCGACCGGCCCCAGCACTTCTCAGTCTTGCGCCATTTCGCGCGACGGTTTTGGAACCACACCTGTAGCGTAACATACATCAATATGGATGGTTCCTTAACTTAACTACACATATAATATACATATAGTCCACGCTAGTGTCGATTTCATTAAAATAATTATTATCTCACAGACAATGAGAAGATTCGAACGGTTAGTGTGTATTTGGCGTGTTCAAAGCAGCCCGATCTCATATGCATAGGTAGCACATGAAGTGCCATTCTCCGTCCAGTGCTAGTAACTAAGCGCAGGGAACAAACCAATTAGCGAGAACAAAACGTGGCTAAATTAAATTTTCAAATCCACCACCAGTAGCCGCCGTGTTTGTCTACCTACTCGTGCTAGGGTTGGCGCACTATTGTTGCAATATTTTGGTAAACTTGTACAAAATTACAAGTCTATTTTAATAGAAATACTAGTTAGCGGCCCATCCCGGGTGGTAATTAATTTTTTGGCATAAATCAGTGATAATAAAGCATTCAAATGGTGAAAGAATTTTTAAAATCAGTGCAGTACTTTTTGAGCCAATTCCTTACAAACATAATTACGTACGAATCTTTCCTCTTTATAATATTTTATAGAAATATAAACAGTCTCATTGCTATGATAGAAATAGTAGGCCACAATTAGAACTATCATATAAAAGAGTTAAAATTTATCAGCTATAGATTTCCAACAAACATGGAAATATTGCACATTGATATCACCACGTCGAGGGGTAGGCAGAGGCCAGTCTAGACCCAGACTTTTTATAATAACATTTTAATATACGAGCATGTGCATAACCAGATGTTGGCAACCCTATGTACGGTGCGACCGCACAGTGGAGCGTCTCCCAACAAAACAGTTAATTTCTAATTAAATTTGTTAATTAAACTCGATACGCGCTCTCTGCGCAAATTAATACCCGAAGTGTTATGTTACAGCCCACGTGCTGCGGCGGGCGGCGGTAGTACAGGAGACCTCGTCTGTATTACATGCCCACCACACCTACACCTCATACATATGTACTCGATGCTATCAACGAATTCACGCTATTATAAATAGCCGATATATAGCCCATAATTATGTTGTCTTCTATAATTAAATAGTTATCTCTCCACAATAAAGGGTTTTAGTTCCTGAAATGAGCGTGTTTAAACAAACAATGTATCTGGATAATAGTTTGTACACACTACACTACGATCAACCGACCGTCCAGTAACAAAGGTAACGGCATTCATAGATCAGTTGCTTTAAGCTCGATTGCCAATGATGTAGGCATGAGGCATCATCAAATATAGACTTTTAATAGATAGATTTATATAGTGATAGACTATATGATAAGAGCCTGAGGATCTAAACTGAGACCTTCCACTCGCTGGGATATGACGAAAGCTTTGCTCAAGGCACCGTGTAACAACTAATGACATTAGACCCAATCGGCACTAATTGGTCGCGGCCGGCGGCTGGCCCGTTATTGATTGCGTGAGGCGAGGGCGCGACAGGCGCACGCACCAGATTAGGCCGGCTTTGGTAGATTAGGGCCGAGCTTACTCTGTGATTGTCTCACTATTAGTAGCCGCGGGCCACCAGGCCGCAAGGACAAGGGCAAAGCGACGGGCTCCCAATAACACACATTATTCAATATATGTTCAGAGCTGCATCCATGCGATCCTCTAGGTCTAGGCGGAGGTGCAACCTCTTTTCATCATGTTAACGCGAAAAATTGTGAGTCGTCGTCTTTCAAGCATGTTATGATGTCTTTAATTTTTTCCCAAACGTGTGCAGGTTTCTTCGCGATTTTTTCCACTTATATACAGTCGCAATTTGAGTTTACAATATTACAGTAAACACTCGGCCATCACGGCACTGACACACATCGATAGATCCTACATCCAACTTCCGGACGCAGAAGGCATATGACTCTCACCGAATACGAATATACACATGTATGAGGTAACTAACTAAGCTACTGAAACGGCAAAAATTGGGAGCACTAAAATATAATATAATATAATAATAATAATATATAATAATAATCGCGCTCTATTGTCCATACTTTTGTTAGTTTTTTTTAAATAGATATATCGTAAAAATAAATATATACAGATCGTTTCCTAAATCCCTCAGGGGATGGACAGAGTGAATAGACCGTCAGTCAACTGAGCCTACACATCTCTTTCGCTTCATCTAGGTATAGAAATAGATTACACTATTGATTAGTGCTAGTGATGTTTCCTATGAAATTATATACGAATAGTACCTATTAAAGAGTTTATCCTGTTAGGATGTACACTCTATTCGGCGTATGAGGAAGGAATGTTGCTTAATGATCCCGAGCCCCGCTGCTAAGCAAAGGTTAATAGTAGATAGTGCGCACGACGCAATCTGCATAAATATCCATGAACAGACAGACATACACACGCACACATAAATCCACGTGTCTTGCACTAGGGGAGATGACGAGCCAGATTCGGATACAGCGTACCTTTCCACCATGCACCAGCTTGTCAGTTTTGTTTATTCACCTAAGTGATACCTACCATAGACAATGGCGTAAACTAATCTATGCTGCGAATTCTATGATGGTTTTTGCCACAAATGGAATAATAATTAGAGTATTCTACTCTACCAAAAAATATCTGTGGCGGAAAGTGGGGGTGTGGTTACGACCGTAACGTTACGTGTGGGAAGGCGTGAAGATTTTATATTATACTCTATCGGATCCAGAAGTCTAGACTTAACATTTATATATTTAGAAATGAAATAAATACTCAATGTATATTTCATTATGACTAATCAAATGTATTTAATATAAATGTTTGCATTTTGCAAACCTGTTATGTCTATTGTAATTGCCAGTACTCAAATTTCTGTTTTTTTCTTAAGTCATTTGACGATATTGTATATCACACCGCGTTCCTCATAGTGTGAGTGAGAATAATAAAGATACCTTATATTTATTATATTTAAAACTAAAATACAATAAATCTATTAAATCAAGGAAATAATAATAGCCCAACCACTGATGATGACACACACGACGATTAAATGATGACCACAGTCCACTTGGACCGTGGTCATCATTTAATATCAGTTAAAATACCTAAGTGATGACTTAAGTAAAGCCACAGTGACTGATAAAGCAGTTCGGCACTGAAATGATGTCACAGTGTGCGATAAACATCAAGAACAATGTGATGAGTCCGGTGCACCTAGGTGTCGAGGCGGGCGAGAGGTATCGCCCCCCCCTATCCCCCACACCCCGGCCCTCCGCGTGTCACCGAATTTACTAATTAACATACACGCACAGGGCCCGTGTAATTGTTAATTTGGCACATTCGCGCGTTAATGACGCGGAACGCTTTCCAGGGAATGGTGGCTGCAGACAATTTATTACTCGTGTGTGACAATCGCCAGCCTAGGCTGACCCCTCCAAGCAAAACATCGGGCAACGAACGGCCTGCAAGGGCACTTTCGGGGGCTCTGAACTGGCTGGTCGCATTAGTTTAAGGGTTGTATTTGTAACGCTTGTGAAACAATTTGTCGGATGTCGGTGTGATTGTAAAGGCCTATGTGTTGCGTTTAGTTCGGAAAGGATTCGGGATAAAAGCTTCTATAAGCCTTGGCCGGACACGCCGCTTGAATTGAAGGGTCGTCGACGGCCTCTACCTGCATCAAGCTTTATATAAATAGCTCATATATATTGCCTATCGAATACCACATTAAGTATATTTTAAGTTTGCTTCATGTTTTAATTTATGAGCATTTAAAGCAATGTAAAGTGAATGTTATCATTGTGACCCACTCGGCCGCCGTGGCTATAGAGCCTCATTATAAATAACTTAAACAGTTTTCACAGATATCCATGATCCCTCTATAGCTACCTCCTTCATGGAGATCACACAATAGCGGCACGTAGCACACGTGTGTGATGAGGCGTGTATGATGCTGCAACACACGCGGCGCCTAACATTCACTACGTGCCTGTCAGGCCCTTTCCCTTCGATTGCCTATTGATCTACTATAGAGACACAATTATTGTGATTTAAGTTATATTTTAATTAGAATTGCAAATTATCGTATGATTTATTATTGTTGAATACATGTAATATATATATAGTTTATTATTGGGTACTCGAAACCGGTGAGCATGTGCATGTATGAAGACTGATGAATGTAGATGAAGCGAAATTGCTATGTAAGTCAAGAGAGAACTGGCGCTCTACCCTCTCTGCCTACCCCGTTAGGGAATTTTTTGGAGCAATAACATTAAAGGTAAGGTAAGAAAATTGCGCTTCCGTAAAACTTGTGGTGAGAAAAATAACTGTCCACTAACAACTCTTTGGTACAACCATGGGCGGTCAAACCTGCAACAACTTTGGAGGTAAATTAATCACTCTGCCACTACGGCTAAGTAATAATAAATCGTCAATGTTAAGGGATAGCAATTCCTGAGCTTCAATTGGATGCTCCCACTACAACAAGTGCTTACTTGTACTTGCGCGCCTGCCACCTTAGAGGGATCTATAGAGCGGATGTGAGGCAATGCAATTTACTCGCCACACCCCCATCAATTGCATAAACATGTGACAAGTGTTACAAGCAGAATAACAAGAGCTTTAATATTTATAACAATAAGCCGGCGCTACCCTCGCAGTGTGCAGGCGAGGGCGGAGGGCGGAGGGCGGAGGGCGCGAGGGCGATAAGCGATGGGATTACGCGCACCCGAGGGACCAGCTCGGGCCAGCGGCACCGCTAAGCATGTCGCACTCTATAATTGATCGTTTTACACTTAGTCAACAATATCAATGTAAGTATCTTCAATTAGGGAAAAAACTCTATCGACTAGCGCAGGTGGAATATGTACCAAGTCATTTATGGTCTTCACGCCTTCCCAGAGGACCCACCGATAGGCGGAGGTGTTCAGGTAGTAACCATACACCCACTTTTCGCCAGAGATTTATTTTAAGTGCCAACGTGACAGATGGCGAGTTTATCGACGTTTCTTAAGCACGACTATACATACCTACGTCCTTGAATTTCTTCTCAACCATATGCAGGTTTTCTCTCGATGTTTTTCTTAATTGAAAAGTTCGTGGTGTGACTAATCGTTGTGCTTAAGTTCAGCAAAACTCATTGGTCACTCAAAAACTAACGGAATTCAACTACAATCGAGATTCGAACTTGCAATCTTTGCGTAGCGGGGAACACTCGAAACCCTCGGTCACAACGGCTCTTACTTAATATGCAAAAAGCAATAATATATCGAGATAAACAAACAAACCATTCCATTGATCGCGCGCCTAGCGGCCGCCAGCCACCAGCTGCAACGATCACCTATCGCCGCCGCAATTATCACACGCGAACGTTCTTAACATTCGCACCTAACCGCGTATTAACTAATCAAAATGTGTCGGACGCACCCCCAAATTGAATAATAACTTGTTAAGTCGCGCGAGGTGACGTCATTGTTGCGTAAATTGGGAACAGACTCGATAAACTCCATTTAAACGAGTCCATCTGATTGGTGGAGCTGTTCCCATTCAGGCGGCGGCCAGCGGCATTGTGCACGCGAACGTTCTGTGCACCTTATTTAAGCTGTCAGCTCGCACTTGGCTTAATGAAAACGCGCCAGTCGACTCGAGTGACGGTGTAAATGGTGTAATGACGCTGACTTGCATCATTCACTGTTCACCCGTATTGAGGATGCAATCATTGCGGACATTGCAGAGGTATATAGAGGTATTTTTAAATATCAAAACTAATAGCATAAACAGGAAATATTCTGATGTTTATAAAGTTGATTGTTAATAGGTAGAAAGGCGTGGTGGTCGAGAGGTTGGAGTAGTTGCCTGCAACACAAATATTGCATGTTCGAAGCCCGACTGTACCAATGAGTTTTTCTCAATTTTAGTACAGTGATTAGTCACACCACGAGCTTTAATGTGAAGGAAAAAATCGAGAAGAAACCTGCATACGTCTGAGAAGAAATTATAAGACGTATGTATAGTCGTGCTTCTCAGGAATAGAAGAGCATCAGCTTTCTCTAGAGTTACATACCTCTTTCGCTTCCTCCACATTCATCAGTCTCTTCATACATACTCGCCGGTTTCGACTACTTTTGATGTTCTCATCCTGGAGAATCCAATCGATTTGAAGTGGTCCTTTCATTAATTAATAATCTTTGCTCTCTCTTTTTCGGATATGATATGATACCTTTAAATAGTTTTAGATAAGGTTTTCCATCAGACAGATGTATGTAGTGCCAAGTGAATACAGCGCCGTCTTAGAGCGCGCAGAGGCCAGTCCGGGGCGGGCGCCGGCAAAATCAATAGCTGGCCCGATTTCATACTTCATAACTCAATTTTATTTCCTTTTATACGTAACCCTCGCTGAGATGGCGGGGACCGGCGACCATCGACAGCTACAGTTAAAGGTATACCTACTCGTTACCCGATCATTGGAAATACGTTTGTGTACGAGGTAGTTTTGGATCCAAAGTTAATTCCGGTTACATTTTATGTGCACCATAATATTAGTTTTGCTTCCAAATATTATTGAGAACAACATAATTATTAAATAATATTATTATTATTAGACCAAATCGAACGGACACTTAAGGACGGGTACGTCAAGAGTACTCGAAACCGGCGAGCATGTAAGAATACTCTGGTGAATGTGGACGAAGCGAAAGAGGTATGCAAGTCTAGAGAGAAATGGGGCTCTATTCTCTCGGCCTACTGATATGTATGTATGTATTATTGTGAAAAGTTACAATAAAAAAATGGTCATGACACTAATATTTTCTTCCGCTGGAGCTTTTAATCGGAACGTTCCTTGTATTGTGCACATTAGACTTCTCACAGTTCTGGTAGGATTATCATTTTATCATTAACGCATTGTTGGTCAGGAAAGTAAACCATTTACGTTTCAATATAATTATCATATTTTTCTAGTGCGGCGGAAACGTAGCTCAAAATTGGTGCAAGTCAGGGCCGGACAATGATCGGGAATAATATAATAATGAAAATATGGCGATAACGAGACAACGGGTAGACTTCCGACAACTCCGCGGTTAAATAAACAACGTGTCGCCGGCAAATTACACGCTGTATGCGTGCGCCGTGCGCCGCCTCGGCCATCGCCGGAAGCGGTTTCTCTCACAATCAACACGCTTGAATTTCGAACGTTTCTTAAAAACGAACCGCGTCCAAATATAAACTCGACGTTTAAATCGTCACCCCGTGTAGAAACTCTGCAATGAAATCTACTTTGTAGCATAAACCAGGTACACGATGTACGAAATGACCCACCAGTTATTAAAGCGTAATAAAAAAAGCCTTAAGACTTGGGATTAGAATTGAATTAGAATGACAGACGAAGATAAAGTTGCGATCACCAGCTCAGTGGCCATTTTAGCCATAGGACGATCCTTGCTATTCTTTTAATTGTTTGTTAATTTAATAAAAACATCAATGAACAAAGGGAACGTTATTGATCGTCACAATCATATTCAATTTAAAATTACCAGAGAAGCCACAAGTAATAAAAAAAATAACTATATAGTCCATGTATAGATTAGTATACATTATAGCTTTGACCAGAATCGCTCCAACCCATCAATTGCAGCGTTATCTAACAGCTGCGCTAACTAGGCAACTAGCGACGGTGAATAAGCGATTTCGGGCAATCGGCGAGCTAGCCGCCAATTGGATCGCGAGTAATGACGCCGGCTCATTTGCCTGGCGTCTGCTCGCGCTGTTTGTTTGACGGACTCCAAACGAGACCTACGTAATTGGGTGCTCGTACATCTATTGTTCATATTCTTGCAGATGAGTGGGCAATCAAACTCGTGCTATTGGTCCATAATATAAATATCTAGCTTCATACTAAGATTCGATAGAAATTAATGAAAAAAATTATAAGATGCGCGCCATTCGTTCAAGATACTGATGAATTTGGATGAGAGTGTAGGTGTGAGATCTAGCGTCATATATCCTTTGCCTTCCCCGTGAGGGACTCAGCATGACAGAGTTCGATCGGTGACGATCACGATTTAAAAAAGCAAGGCTTGTACATAGCTCTATTAACAAACTGCCTTTAGGGATAGGAAGAAGGGACATTCTTGGTAATTTTATTTTTATTTATTTTAAGGGAGGGAGGGCACAACGGTTAATTCCCGTTCGAATTCGGAGCAGCCCGACTGG
Source organism: Drepana falcataria (assembly GCA_945859725.1). Lineage (NCBI taxonomy): Eukaryota > Metazoa > Arthropoda > Insecta > Lepidoptera > Drepanidae > Drepana > Drepana falcataria. The sequence continues at coordinate 11,160,127 of OX243935.1, forward strand.
TACCATTACCTCCACCTTACAGAAGATCGCAGCTAAATGGCATTACCCTCGGGTGTGTCGTGTTCCTGTGGTGAGTAAGGTCGCCAGGCTCCAAGAGGAAGCGGTGTGTCGGCAGCACAGGACCAGTGGTGCAATTCCGCCGTGGTGGTGACCAGGCGCGGCATGTCGGTGCGGTTGTTAGGGAGACCCGGTGAAACGGCTGTCCGCTGGCCGCCCGCATATAGTAGGGGTCCCGAACCCAGGGATCACCTAATCTCCGCCCTGGGAGGCTGACCCGCACATGTGTGTAAAGTCCTTGGTGTAGTGGTCGTGCCGGAGGAGGAGACCGGAGTGGACCCGACCGCTGCATCAGGGGGGGATCGGGGGCCCTTCCGACTTCCGCTCCGGCAATCCGCACTACCTGTACATCACTGCGGCGGATTGAGACTGCGCTTTGTCCTCTTTGATGCCGACACAACGATTCCTCTTCTTCCTTTTCAGCACCCTTAGAAATCTAAAATGGCCAAATTTAAAAATAGTAGAAGTTTCCCAGCGGCCTCCCCTTCCATATTAAAAATGGACTTTTGCAACATCAGGGGACTTCATTCTAATCTAAATGCAGTCCACCAACACCTTGAGACGACACAGCCGACTCTGCTATTTCTGACGGAGACGCAGATATCCTGCCCTGATGATACATCGTACCTGAACTACCCCGGGTACAAGATGGAACACAATTTTGTGCGCCGCGCCGGGGTATGTATGTACTTCCGGGAGGATATTTGCTGTCGACGTCTGCACGGCCTTGAAGACAGAGACCTGTCAATTTTGTGGGTGCGCGTAGACTATGGTGGCAACACCCGAATCTACGCGTGCCTTTACAGGTCCCATAGCGGTGACACAGACACAGTTCGCCTATTTGAGCACCTGCAATCGACAACGGACAAAGTACTTGAGCAGTACCCCTCCGCGGAGTTGGTGGTTTTAGGAGATTTTAACGCTCACCATGTTGAGTGGCTTGGCTCTCGGTCCACTGACTGCGCGGGGAGGGCTGCTTACGAGCTTGCCCTGGCTTATGGCTTCTCGCAGCTGGTACACGAACCAACCAGAATACCTGATATCGAGGGCCATACAAGCTCTTTACTGGACCTTCTGCTGACCACGCGACCGGACAGCTATTCCATCTCGGTGGGTGCGCCGCTTGGCACATCCGATCACTGTCTGGTCCGGACGCAAGTGCCGTGCGCAAAGGCCGAAGTGCCCCGACCCCCGGGGCGGCGGCGCATGTGGCACCACAAGGCAGCAGACTGGGATGGATTGCGTGAGTTTTACGCATCGTACCCGTGGAGGCAGATCTGCTTTGCATCAGAAGATCCAGACCCCTGTGCAGCAGCCGTCGCTGAGACGATACTGGCGGGAATGGAATGCTACATCCCAAACTCGCTAGTAGCTACAGGGGTAAAGAAACAGCCGTGGTTTAATAAGCCCTGCAAGGAAGCTAAATTATCCAAGCAAGCCTTGTATGAGGCGTGGACCACGGCTCGATCCAATCTGGACCCCAACATATCTGATGCAAAGCGGAAACTTAATGCTGCCTCGAGGCACTGTAAGCGAGCGATTGCCAGGGCGAAATTCGATTTCGTCAGCAGAATTGGTAAGAGACTCGCTAGCTACCCTTCTGGCAGCCGTGCTTTTTGGTCCCTTGCCAAGGCTGCTGAGGGAAATTTTTGCCAGTCGTCCCTACCACCACTCCGTAAGCCGGATGGTAACTTGGCCCACAGTGCCAAAGAGAAAGCGGATCTATTGGGCTCTCTCTTTGCCTCGAACTCGACTATGGATGACGGAGGCGCCACACCGCCAACTATCCTGCGGTGTGAGAACTCTATGCCGGAGATAAGCATAACCCAACGGGAGGTCCGGCGGGAGATGCTGTCTATGGACGTCCATAAGTCGAGTGGGCCAGACGGTATTCCGGCAGTGGTGCTTAAGCAGTGTGCTCCTGAACTGTGTCCTGTTTTGACGCGCCTATTCGCGCTTTCCTACTCCACCCAAAAAGTCCCAACTTCGTGGAAGACCGCCCACGTGCACCCAGTGCCCAAAAAGGGCGATAGATCAGACCCATCGAATTACAGGCCGATCGCCATCACCTCTCTCCTCTCCAAAATTATGGAGCGAGTGATTAACAAGCAACTCCTGCGATATCTAGAGGGTCACGGTTTGTTGAGTGACCAACAGTATGGCTTCCGCCACAGTCGCTCAACGGGTGACCTTCTAGTATATCTCACGCACCGTTGGTCACTCGCCATTGAGAGTCAAGGTGAGGCATTAGCTGTTAGCTTGGATGTGGCGAAAGCGTTCGATCGGGTCTGGCATCGCGGTCTTCTATCGAAGCTTCCATCCTACGGACTGCCAGAGGGATTATGCAAATGGGTCGCCAGATTTCTGTCCAGCAGATGCATAAGAGCCGTCGTTGACGGTAGCTGCTCCGAAAGCATGGAAATTAATGCTGGCGTCCCGCAAGGCTCTGTGTTGTCCCCGACTCTGTTTCTTCTGCATATTAATGACATGCTTTCTATTGAAGGCATTCATTGCTATGCAGACGACAGCACTGGGGACACTTACTACACGGGCCGTGCTAATCTCCCTCGTTCCACTGTGGAGGAAAGTCGCGAACGACTTGTGTCTGAAATCGAGAGTACACTTCGCAGTGTCTCCGATTGGGGTCGACTAAACCTAGTCCACTTCAACCCCACTAAGACACAAGTTTGCGCGTTCACCGCTAAAAAAACTCCATTCGCTGTGGCTCCACAATTCCAGAACACTCCCCTGAACATCTCGGAGAGCATTAGGATCCTTGGGGTCGATATTTCTAGCGACGTTCAGTTCCGTGGTCATTTAGAGGACAAGGCTAAGCTGGCGTCGAGGAAGCTCGGTGTGCTCAACAGAGCTAAGCAGTACTTCACACCGCAACAAAGGCTGCAACTTTATAAGTCGCAAGTTCGGCCACATATGGAGTACTGCTGCCACCTGTGGGCTGGAGCCCCTGGATACCAGCTTGGGCCTTTTGACGCGGTTCAGAAACGCGCCGCTAGAATTGTCGACGATCCCATGCTCACAAGCGGCTTGGAATCACTAAGTCTGAGGAGAGACTTTGCCTCCCTGTGTGTGTTCTACCGCTTGTATAACGGGGAGTGTTCTGCAGAATTGTTCGATATGATGCCCACTTCCACCTTCTATCACCGCACCTCTCGCCATCGACGGGGAATTCATCCCCATACCTTGGAACCACAAAGGTCTCGCACTGTGCGCTTCCAAAGAAGTTTTCTTCCGCGAACGCTCAGGCTGTGGAATGAGCTCCCCGTTGAGGTTTTCCCTGGAGAGTACAGCATGGAGTTCTTCAAGAAGGGTGTGAAAAGATTCCTGCAGGGTCGGCAACGCGCGAGTGATACCCCTGGTGTTGCAAGCGTCCATAGGCGGCGGTAACCGCTTACCATCAGGCGGACCGCATGCTTGTTTGCCACCCAAGTGGTATAAAAAAAAAAAAAAAAAAAAAAAAAGTATGCACCTTATTAGCTAGAAAACTTGACGATAACATATGATAGTCTAATTGTTCCACAAAGGCCACCCTCTCCTTGGGTTCGATCTCGTGTAGAAAAGAAAATATTTCCACAAATATAACTACTTAACTAACATTTGTTTGTAAATCAAGTGTATTCGCCACAAGCTACAAGGGAAACTTAAGGAGTGAGTGAGGTTGTGTGCTCATTACATTAAACTCATGAATCATGAGTGGGAACATAATGGCTTATGCTGCTAGCACAGCTGTTTTTTTTTTTTTTTTTTTTTTTTTTTTATACCACTTGGGTGGCAAACAAGCATGCGGTCCGCCTGATGGTAAGCGGTTACCGCCGCCTATGGACGCTTGCAACACCAGGGGTATCACTCGCGCGTTGCCGACCCTGCAGGAATCTTTTCACACCCTTCTTGAAGAACTCCATGCTGTACTCTCCAGGGAAAACCTCAACGGGGAGCTCATTCCACAGCCTGAGCGTTCGCGGAAGAAAACTTCTTTGGAAGCGCACAGTGCGAGACCTTTGTGGTTCCAAGGTATGGGGATGAATTCCCCGTCGATGGCGAGAGGTGCGGTGATAGAAGGTGGAAGTGGGCATCATATCGAACAATTCTGCAGAACACTCCCCGTTATACAAGCGGTAGAACACACACAGGGAGGCAAAGTCTCTCCTCAGACTTAGTGATTCCAAGCCGCTTGTGAGCATGGGATCGTCGACAATTCTAGCGGCGCGTTTCTGAACCGCGTCAAAAGGCCCAAGCTGGTATCCAGGGGCTCCAGCCCACAGGTGGCAGCAGTACTCCATATGTGGCCGAACTTGCGACTTATAAAGTTGCAGCCTTTGTTGCGGTGTGAAGTACTGCTTAGCTCTGTTGAGCACACCGAGCTTCCTCGACGCCAGCTTAGCCTTGTCCTCTAAATGACCACGGAACTGAACGTCGCTAGAAATATCGACCCCAAGGATCCTAATGCTCTCCGAGATGTTCAGGGGAGTGTTCTGGAATTGTGGAGCCACAGCGAATGGAGTTTTTTTAGCGGTGAACGCGCAAACTTGTGTCTTAGTGGGGTTGAAGTGGACTAGGTTTAGTCGACCCCAATCGGAGACACTGCGAAGTGTACTCTCGATTTCAGACACAAGTCGTTCGCGACTTTCCTCCACAGTGGAACGAGGGAGATTAGCACGGCCCGTGTAGTAAGTGTCCCCAGTGCTGTCGTCTGCATAGCAATGAATGCCTTCAATAGAAAGCATGTCATTAATATGCAGAAGAAACAGAGTCGGGGACAACACAGAGCCTTGCGGGACGCCAGCATTAATTTCCATGCTTTCGGAGCAGCTACCGTCAACGACGGCTCTTATGCATCTGCTGGACAGAAAGCTGGCGACCCATTTGCATAATCCCTCTGGCAGTCCGTAGGATGGAAGCTTCGATAGAAGACCGCGATGCCAGACCCGATCGAACGCTTTCGCCACATCCAAGCTAACAGCTAATGCCTCACCTTGACTCTCAATGGCGAGTGACCAACGGTGCGTGAGATATACTAGGAGGTCACCCGTTGAGCGACTATGGCGGAAGCCATACTGTTGGTCACTCAACAAACCGTGACCCTCTAGATATCGCAGGAGTTGCGTGTTAATCACTCGTTCCATAATTTTGGAGAGGAGGGTGGTGATGGCGATCGGCCTGTAATTCGATGGGTCTGATCTATCGCCCTTTTTGGGCACTGGGTGCACGTGGGCGGTCTTCCACGAAGTTGGGACTTTTTGGGTGGAGTAGGAAAGCGCGAATAGGCGCGTCAAAACAGGACACAGTTCAGGAGCACACTGCTTAAGCACCACTGCCGGAATACCGTCTGGCCCGCTCGACTTATGGACGTCCAGAGACAGCATCTCCCGCCGGACCTCCCGTTGGGTTATGCTTATCTCCGGCATAGAGTTCTCACACCGCAGGATAGTTGGCGGTGTGGCGCCTCCGTCATCCATAGTCGAGTTCGAGGCAAAGAGAGAGCCCAATAGATCCGCTTTCTCTTTGGCACTGTGGGCCAAGTTACCATCCGGCTTACGGAGTGGTGGTAGGGACGACTGGCAAAAATTTCCCTCAGCAGCCTTGGCAAGGGACCAAAAAGCACGGCTGCCAGAAGGGTAGCTAGCGAGTCTCTTACCAATTCTGCTGACGAAATCGAATTTCGCCCTGCCAATCGCTCGCTTACAGTGCCTCGAGGCAGCATTAAGTTTCCGCTTTGCATCAGATATGTTGGGGTCCAGATTTGATCCAGCCGTTGTCCACGCCTCATACAAGGCTTATTAAACCACGGCTGTTTCTTTACCCCTGTAGCTACTAGCGAGTTTGGGATGTAGCATTCCATTCCCGCCAGTATCGTCTCAGCGACGGCTGCTGCACAGGGGTCTGGATCTTCTGATGCAAAGCAGATCTGCCTCCACGGGTACGATGCGTAAAACTCACGCAATCCATCCCAGTCTGCTGCCTTGTAGTGCCACATGCGCCGCCGCCCCGGGGGTCGGGGCACTTCGGCCTTTGCGCACGGCACTTGCGTCCGGACCAGACAGTGGTCGGATGTGCCAAGCGGCGCACCCACCGAGATGGAATAGCTGTCCGGTCGCGTGGTCAGCAGAAGGTCCAGTAAAGAGCTTGTATGGCCCTCGATATCAGGTATTCTGGTTGGTTCGTGTACCAGCTGCGAGAAGCCATAAGCCAGGGCAAGCTCGTAAGCAGCCCTCCCCGCGCAGTCAGTGGACCGAGAGCCAAGCCACTCAACATGGTGAGCGTTAAAATCTCCTAAAACCACCAACTCCGCGGAGGGGTACTGCTCAAGTACTTTGTCCGTTGTCGATTGCAGGTGCTCAAATAGGCGAACTGTGTCTGTGTCACCGCTATGGGACCTGTAAAGGCACGCGTAGATTCGGGTGTTGCCACCATAGTCTACGCGCACCCACAAAATTGACAGGTCTCTGTTTTCAAGGCCGTGGAGACGTCGACAGCAAATATCCTCCCGGAAGTACATACATACCCCGGCGCGGCGCACAAAATTGTGTTCCATCTTGTACCCGGGGTAGTTCAGGTACGATGTATCATCAGGGCAGGATATCTGCGTCTCCGTCAGAAATAGCAGAGTCGGCTGTGTCGTCTCAAGGTGTTGGTGGACTGCATTTAGATTAGAATGAAGTCCCCTGATGTTGCAAAAGTCCATTTTTAATATGGAAGGGGAGGCCGCTGGGAAACTTCTACTATTTTTAAATTTGGCCATTTTAGATTTCTAAGGGTGCTGAAAAGGAAGAAGAGGAATCGTTGTGTCGGCATCAAAGAGGACAAAGCGCAGTCTCAATCCGCCGCAGTGATGTACAGGTAGTGCGGATTGCCGGAGCGGAAGTCGGAAGGGCCCCCGATCCCCCCTGATGCAGCGGCCGGGTCCACTCCGGTCTCCTCCTCCGGCACGACCACTACACCAAGGACTTTACACCCATGTGCGGGTCAGCCTCCCAGGGCGGAGATTAGGTGATCCCTGGGTTCGGGACCCCTACTATATGCGGGCGGCCAGCGGACAGCCGTTTCACCGGGTCTCCCTAACAACCGCACCGACATGCCGCGCCTGGTCACCACCACGGCGGAATTGCACCACTGGTCCTGTGCTGCCGACACACCGCTTCCTCTTGGAGCCTGGCGACCTTACTCACCACAGGAACACGACACACCCGAGGGTAATGCCATTTAGCTGCGATCTTCTGTAAGGTGGAGGTAATGGTACCAGTCGGGCTGCTCCGAATTTGAACGGGAATTAATCGTTGTGCCCTCCCTCCCTTAATCCCTCCCTCCCTGTTTATGTCAAGAGCAGAGTAAAAAAAGTGAAGAGAGTAAAAACAAAGTGCCCGACGTATAAATCAAATCCATACATTCCCGTTGTATGAGACGTGTATGTGCAATAATAAAACAAGGTAGCGTCCCCTAAGATTTCTCGTTTATTGGTTAGTTAATTTGACATTGTGACTTTTGAATTCCATATTACATTTGATTTTGGCGCCATTATCAATCTATGGTACGCACCAGTTTTCCTTTTCATTATTGTTTATGGTATCCTTATCAAGACTCATAGACATCAATTCGTCCAAATGGTAAGAAACCGTTCAATAACCGTTACCTGTGCTACGTTGAACAAAATATGTTTAATTTGATTTGATTCGACATATAATCATGAAGTTGTAACATAAGCATGCGACAGTTATAAGTGTTCTATATAAGCAGGCAGTCCCCCAGCAGTTGTCAATATCTTTAAAAAGGACTCGGGCCGCAACTCAATGAGATTACGCGAGCCAAAGGACCGTTGCACAAGTGGCTGATATGTTTTTTAATTACTCGCCGAGCGGGCAGCCCGACGGTGCGCCATATGCATACGTGCGATTATCATATCTAGAGGATTATTGCGAATTGATTTCAATAGTTCCGTACCTCGTTGGCTGCGGGATTACTCTGATGGAGTCCGTAAGCGGCACTTGCGGCGCGCGGCGCCAGCTCATCACTTTGTGTCGGATAATTGGATATTCATTTTATCATTTGCAGCCGCGAGCTGCTAGGTAAGCTATAACGTCGCTATCACCTGCTTTGGTAAGAGATGCTCACTTCCACCCAAACATAGATGTTATCTGTAGTATCTACTTTTCTAATATTGTAACGAATTTGAATAGTTTCTTGCATTAGATAGCCCACCAATTGAGAAGGCTACATTATATATGTAAGCTATATCATCGTGCTACCAAGCAAGCGGAGCAGTTATGTTTAACGCGGGTAAAACCGCAGGACGAGGCGAATGTGGTAATAATATTGTGGACAGCTCGCACTGAGGCGACAGCTGTAGAGTCAGTTGCTATGTGGAGGGACTGTTGATGATGCTGCACCCCATCCTACAGTGATCCTGGCGATACGCGGACCTGTAATTTTTTTTAATACTTATATATGTGCCAATGTCTCAGTGTGTTCTGCCAGCACGCCTCTCGCCATCTAAGACAACTTTAAGTTAATCCTCAAACTATTGTAAGTATTCACAATGTTTTCCTTAGTAAAGGTCGTGTTCTAATAAATATAGGTGCTTGAGTAAAATCAAAAATATTTTATGCAATGTAAGGGATATAGGAAGTACACGTATTGAAGGTCACATATTAATTATAAAATTACCGTTACCACCGCTTCCAAGAAAAATAAACCCAAGTTCAGACAAACTGATTGGTACACAGCCACCAAGCCACTGGTGGCTTTATGAATATATACTAACATAATAATAGTCATCTATCAAACCACCGATTAGCGCAAAAAGTAAATAGACATAGTGAATGTTTAGACGTGTCCGGCAATAACACTCGACACTCCAAGACGGGCCCACACGTATCATATAATACTCGTGTGTAAGTGTGGGGATAATTTACCGGAGGAACAATCGCTCAGACAAACAGAGGCAGGAATGCGGCCGGCGGCCACACTTGTGCCAACATCATCAGGCTCATTTGTTAGGAACACATGCCATTAGGCCAACTTATCCGCAGACTGTTTGATCACGCTCTGCGGTGGTCGGAGCCACGCTATCATTCGGCGCTGCGAGTGTCGCACTGCTCCTACGGCGGAGGCTCTCGGGCCCAGATACGGGAGGTTTCCTACCTGGATCAAGTTGACAGGCCACTCAAGGATGGGAACACCAAGAGGCCTCAAAACTAGCGACTATTTATGAAGAGACTGGTGAATGTGGCTAAAGCGAATGTCTGTAGTCTAGAGAGAATTGGCGCTTTATTATCTCTGCCTACCCGGTAGGAACCCGGCGTGATGATATACCTAATTATGTCAAGTAGTAATGTAATAATAAGTGGTATGCAGTCTTGTGTCTATGATATTGTGTGTATCAGTACGGTAGATAAGCATGGCGGATGAATCTTAAGAACTGATTATATTATGTAAGAATCAGAAGGCTCACATACATGATCATAGTGTTCCCGTATACGATGCCCAGCCGAGGCCCTGTATACCCCTGCAAGCCCCAGCCTAGGCCCCGCCGCGGCCACACCACACGCACGCAACTTCCCAGAACCTCTCGACAAGATTCCACTAATAAAAATTACACATTTATTTTCATTGAAAACTTCACTTGACAGTTCGAGATGCACCCCGTGTCATTCTATTGTGTTTCACGCCATTTTAATATTGCCGTTCAAATAATTCGGTCAGTGTTGTAAGTATATAGGCGTAAGGTTGACATTCGAATGGCCGGGTGGCCACAGGGTCCGGTGTGTGCGCGTTGGTTATTGTACAAGGTGCCTACACGCTCATTAGTGTGCGCCACAAATAACATTCACCGCTATTGTTGGCGGCAACAATATTAAAATAATAAGGCGATAATAAGACTCTTTGTGTCCGCCACTCTCCTCGCGACTGACGTTTGTCTAATGCCCTATGTACGTATGTATGTATGTATGTATGTATGTATGATGTATGTATGTATGTATGGGTGTTTGTGTCGCTACGCACCGATCATTTGTTCAATATTGACATTTTTGCTTCGTAACTTTCTTTGAACGCCTATAGTGCCTAAATAACCGTTTATTATTGATGAAAACATTTTCATTCTCATTGTAGTTAAATTTAATTATCAGACAAACACTGAACATAATTAAGTTTATTGAAAGCTTTTAAAAGAGGGAGGGAGCAGCTTGTATTCAAGGGTTAAATGTTGAGCTGGTATATCCTCGCTCGGTGTCCATATTAGTTAGTAACTTGTAGTCGTGTATATATGACTGCGTACGTTTCGGTCCCACTTATCCTTTCCTTAAGGAGGGAAACTTTCAAAGAAGAAAACAGGCAAATATTCGTGCTTACAAGATCCCCAATTTGTGAGCCGTATAGGTGTCGCGCCGAGGAGTGGCCCTTCGGCTGCGATGGGCCTGTGGGCTAACAACCCTTTACCGTCCAATTTGAAGTCTCCTCGTCAACCATCAACAAATTGGGGGGCCTGACCTTTTCAGCGAGTAAATAATTCAGCCACTGTAAATAGCGGCGTACGTGAGCCTTCGCTCGTGGCTCGCTGGGAAATATGTATACATGGTAAAAGCGTGGTGTCTGAGTGGTTCGAGCAGTTGCCTGCGACACAAAGATCGCAAGTTCGAATCCCGACTGTACCAATGAGTTTTTCTGAACTTAAGTACAATGATTAGTCACAACCACGAGCTTTACGGTGAAGGAAAACATCGAGTGGAAACCTGCATACGTCTGAGAAGAAATTCAAAGGCGTATGTATAGTCGTGCTTGAGGAACGGCGATGGACTCGTCATCTGTCACGTTGGCACCTAATATACCTCTGGCGGAAAGTGGGTGTGTGGGTATTACCTATACAACTCTGCCTACCCCTTCGAGGACCCTTGTAGGAAGGCGTGAGGATATATAAAAGCGTAGGACGCCATTGTGGACGGATGTAAATGCAATAAGGCGGCAGATAGCTGACTAAGCCACGTGGAGCTCTTTGTCTTAATATTTTATTCCAATATGAATATGTCGTACTATCAAGAGCTAATCGCTTAATGATTCCAAATAGTATACTTGCATGGCATTTAGGGTATTATAATTTTCTCTACCTGTATGTGAATTCATTAAAAATATATACCTATATACTTTTTGTTAAAATAGGTCTGTTTAGACAAATTAAATCAATCAAATAAAGTTGTCACCAAAAGCTTCAATCATATAGTGAAGTAAAATATAGAAGTTTTTTTTAACGCATAATTGTTATCTTATGTATGTATGTATGTATTAAAATATGTTGATAGATGATGCTTTAAATCACAATAATTGTCTGGAACAATCTCATGAAGAGAATAAGCATTAACATAACATCGAATATTTTACCTGTGCTTAAATTTCCCAATGTGTTCTGTAAGTATTAAATAGGTAATATACACCGATAACATTGGTGTCGTATGTTTGTGCATCACTCGGTATGACCCAGAACCCGCCCTTCAATGATAATCGCTAGCACCGCGTATCTTTATGTTCCGGGGATTATGCATACAAATATTGGGATACCTTTGGTGAGTCAACGGAGCCGGAGCCTGGAGACGGCAAACACTTGACATGAACGCCCCTCGAGCGCTGGTCACACTACACTCGCTGGGACACGTTTATTTGCAACATCAACTTGTATACGCAGACATACATTCACACGGGACGAAATTTATTACGAAATATGGTTAAAATGAAGGCACGCCATAATGGCTGAACGGAATAGGATGAATTGGCACAGAGACAGACATATTAGTTTGACATAGGATATAAAATCTACCAATGAAATTGAATATTAAGCGGGTAAAACCGCGGGGTACGGCTAGTCATATATTTTATTTGTCTTTGGGGAGGCGTAAAGATTTACATGATTTTTTATTACTCAACAATCAAGTTTCAAGGAAATTCTTGCCTCACTAAGGCAGTTAAAAAGGCACTAGGCTCGTTGAATGATACAGACATGAAAACACACGATGAAACCTATTACATTGTTTTGGCCATACTGAAAGAATAAGTGAAGAATGCTGACGAAACAGATATACAATGCGAAAGTTTGTGCTAGAAGAGGCAGAGGAAAGTCCACGTTCCAACTTCAGACAGGCAGATCAATACGATCGGACACTCATGGGTGGGAACGATAACAGTAGGTAGGTATTAAGGCAAGCAAAGACATCTCATTCCTTTAAACTACTTGTGAAGGAACATTACCTAAATTCTCTGCAAATTTCTTTTAATAAGATGCCGTACACCTCCAACTACCAAATTAATGATCTAGATATTAATGTATTCCATCCAATGGTTGTCTGGAAGAGATCGCCGAGTGCGATAAGACCGCCAATTGTACTTTTTGCCTATGATGTACTATCTAAATTAAATATAGTGTACAATAAAGCATATATAAATAAATAAATAAATAAATAAAAATATTAAGGGACTGTGGACGAAGCGAAATAGATACCTCTGTAATTAAGATAGAACTGGCTCCCTTCTCTCTCTGCCCGCCAGGCACTGAGCGTGATGATGACTTACATACAAGTAGATATCTATAAAATCATTTAATAAGAAAATCTATTGCTTTTTCTAGATGCTCCTGAATAGTTGAGTACCTACAGCGTGTATAGCTCATAACGATAACTTATGTGTTGCTACAAGTCACAATATAAGAACATTCCATTCGCCACATTAGCCAGCAAATAACATGCAATGGTCGCGATCCTCCCCAGGCCCTCCCGCTCCCTCTCCCTCCCTCCCGGCTGCAATAAAGCACTATAAGGTGCTATAACTCGATCACCGGACACTACTGCGGTACTTACCGGTACGCTCTATTTGCGGCATTATCCGGATATTACCGGATAAGACTGGTATTTACCCACCTCTCGGATACTTGTGTATCGACGGCTACTAGGTACATAGTACGACATAGATTTGTGTTTAACGAGGTCTTTTATGGATATTGAGCACTTTGTTCCGATTGGTACCTATCACATTGATTAAAAGCTATCTTAAACAGGTGTTTATTTACAGCTGAAAGGTGTAGCGTAATATTTTTTTCATCGTAAGGGGGGATAAAATCACCCTTACCACCGTATTCAAGAAAAAAGCTGCCAGCAGAAATGGAGGGATACACTGGTTTTAACTTTGTTTCCCTTTTTCACGTAGAATTGAGAAATATATGTCTCTGGCGGAAAGCGGGTGTCTGATATTACTTCTACACCTCTGCCTACCTTCGGGGACCATTATGGGAAGACATGATATAATATATTATTATTCATTATTACTTCTGGATGATATGTCTGCAGTGAATGAGGCAATGGTAATATATAAGGTATAATAATAATTCAGTAATGGTTGTATTTGAGAAAGTGGCCCTGTCCGGCTTATGGCTCATGGCTTGTGGCTTATGGCTTACGGGTGCGGTAACAGCTCACCATCAAGAGAGCCGTATGCTTAACGCAATAATATCGGCTGCTCTCGTACAGTAAATAAATAACGCACTTGACATTAAGTAAATAAATAAATACTTAGACGTACATGTACTGAGCGCACTCACTAAGACCTGTATCTAAAGCTAAGAGTTATGATTAAAATGGTAGGTGCTGTGATCGCGGGGCGTGACGTCACACCTCTTCAAACACGACAATACCAATTGGTTGACGCATTGTTCTTGGGCACACATGCCAAGTAGAGGAGTACTCATGCTCATGTACATACTGACCGACATATATCTATGTACTTTTAATTGCGAATTTTCTTTAAAAAAAATAATATTAATAATGTAATAATAATAATTGTATTTATATGTACTGAGTAAAAAAAATGCTACCTACATTAGAAATAGTTTATAGGAGTAAATGTTTTTAAATAACAATTAACCATATTTGTACTAAAATTGTTGCCCAAAATCTGTATCCCGCGGCAACGTGCCAAGAAGACTAGCAGCATTGCCACGCTGGGTAGCAAAGCTAAATATTGGCGCTATGTAGTAAATAAGTCGTACATGACAGGACATGCCTATGTATGTCCGAACCAGCATCACGCGGAGACCCAAGGGGTAGACGGAAGGAGTAGAACGCCAGGTCGCCATACATGTCGGTGCTCTAAATACCCAAAACTAGTTGATAGTGATTCGGAGACTGCCTACCTGCCTGTGTGTATTCGACACTGTTTGCCTCTCCATGCACGCTCGCGGCGTATTTAACGCGAGCAAAGCCAATAGTGCACGATCCATAACGTGAATATAAGGCGAGTGTTATCAATGTGTAATTGTGTTTGGCCAGATGCGGCAGCGTGTAATCAATTACCGCACTCAATGGCTGCCTGTACGGGCCGGCCGCGTCTGCCGACTAATTGTTCGCCGGCCTCAAACTACGCCAAGTAATTGTATTAATTATACGCTTATTATACGCCCTGTGTTTCTTAACCCGTAACGACAATAACACCAGTGCCTAACTACAACACTGCCTGCATGCCTGTTATGTAGTGTAACCTGGCTACGCGTGACGTAAGCACTTGACTGTAGTTGCAAGAGTCGCTTGCAAATGAAGACATCGCGATTAAGCTACAGACGACATGTACTACAGTCATTTGTACCTCATATGTCAGAAATGAATTGAAAGGCAATTGAATCTCATCACCATATCATCACGCCGAGTCCCAAACGGGGTAGGCGGAGAGTATAGAGCGCCAGTTCTCTCTAGACTTACATACCTCTTCGTCTACATTCATCAGTCTCTAAATACTTCATCATCTCGTTTGGCGTAAGACTGTCCGGCCCGAATGCACCTAAATATGATTTCCAGCGGAAATTGGGTGCTTCCGATGACCGGAAGCTCCGTGTGGAAGCTTTCAGATAGGATAGCTGTTTCGGCTCCAACTACGTCCACCAGAATACAGCGACTACATACATACATATCACCACTCCAAGTTCCCTCCCGGGAAGACAGAAACAGTAGAACGTCAGTTCTCTCTAGACTTACTGACCTCTTTCACTCCACATTCATCAGTCTCTTCATATAAGGTATCTTAGCTAATAATATATATATATCCTCACGCCGTTACACAAGGGTCCCCGAAGGGGTAGGCAGAGGTGTATAGGTAATACCCACACACCCACTTTCCGCCAGAGGTATATTAGGTGCCAACGTGACAGATGGCAAGTCCATCGCCGTTACTCCAGCACGACTATACATACGCCTTTGAATTTCTTCTCAGACGTATGTAGGTTTCCTCTCGATGTTTTCCTTCACCGTTCAGCTCGTGGTGTGACTAATCACTGTACTTAAATTCAGAAAAACTCATTGGTACAGTCGGGATTCGAACTTGCGACCTTTGCGTCGCAGGCAACTGCTCGAACCACTCGGCCACCACGGCTCTTTAATCGGCTAATAATATTGGCTTACAAAAACGTTTCCAAAGTAGATATAAAGCACACGTGTCAAGTAATTATTAATAGGCCATTATTGACTGAGGCACAATTGGTATCGCCGTGACGACCTCTGTCTGCTACCTGCGTCATTGAATATTTCACTTTGTTTACCCTCGCTGCCAGACTACACTGCCACCTCAACGGTGAGATAATGCGATCTCTACACAGGAGGGGACTTACGACTACTGTAACTAGGAAATCTATACTAATATTATAAAGAGGAAAGATTTGTATGTAAGTATGTTTGTAAGGGATTGGCTCAAAAAGTACTGGACCGATTTAAAAATTTTTTTAGCTTTAATGTTTTCCTACATGCTATGGTTTCCTATAATTGAGGAATCATAATTCTATAATAATTATAACGTAGCTCATAATAATGTTTTGTGTATTTCTTGTTGGAAACTCTAATAAATAAATAAATAAAGATGTTTCCCTTAACCGTATACCTAGGGGTGTTATAAAATCTGCAAGAATATTATGCAACTCTGCGACCTCTGAATTGTAGGCGACTACTCAATCCAATCATTCATCACGACTTACAACTACTAGCTACGACCAATGTGATTGTGTAACAGAGGCCAATCGTCAATGCTCTACACGCGAGCTATGAGCAGCGTGTCAGTATAAATCAGATGCGGCGCCATTAATTTGTTTCACAAGCGATTGGGCTCGAAGGACCAACAAAGGGTGGAGAGCGTTCATAAATAATATATAACTTATAATGTATGGACGATGGACTTGAAGGACTGCAACAATGAGTTTTTCTACATGGATACAGTGATTAGTCATACGTGAATGTATATTAGTTGAAGGATTTCCCTGCTAGCAGAACAAGGGACAAACCTAGGTTACTAAAGTAGGTAACATCTACACTTCACTAGAAAAATAGTGATAAAAAATCAGGTGCCAACGTGACAGACGCCGAGACAATAGTCGCCTCTGAGGCTAGTGGTTTGACAAATTACCATTCAAACAATAACTTAATTATTTATATCACGTGAATACTAATTTGACGTGACCAACGCAATAAATCACACCAATAGGTTATAATTGCAATATACATTAACAAATTAAACTAAAGGATTGCGTGTTCATTGTGATATTCATCGAGCTATTATCATTAATGTGCGCAGTACATTACTCGCCATCATACATTTCATTTGATCATTACAGTGCGATACAAGCAACGTAACACTATAAGCGAATAGCTACGCGTAACTGTATTGAAGGGACGAGTGACAGGCGTTTCAAAGCGCTCTTTGTCTACTGGATTATTGCTTTACAAGCTATTGTGCTCATCAATTTGGTATTATCAAATGGGGAGGGACTTTTCCATACAATTATTGCATGACTCGCTATGAGTTTCATATACAACAAACCCATGCTAATTTGTTGGGTGTAACGTTGAGTCCCTCACGGGGTAGGCAGAGATAGTGTTGTCGTTATGAAACAACAAATGTAGACGCGGAGACTCACAGCAAAACAATAACATTTCACATTCAACGATTAAGAATATGCAGTATCTATAACAGTAATTAAAGAAGGATTAATATAACGCCGAAGCCTCCTAACCCTTGGAAGGAAGAGGAAGTCATCATAGAATTGCTGCTCATTGCCAGTCGCTGACTGAGCTCCAGCCTACCGGAGGAGCATCGCGTGAGAGACACATATATCTCAATAGCTTGTCTTTGCAAATAATTGTTATTGCCGAGGGTATTAACGATTCCAGTGATATAATAACACTCGCAGCTCTGGCAAACAAAAGAAGAGTTTGTAGGCTGGTGTGTCTCTGTCTCCGTCTCCGCTGGTGTGTGGCATCGTTAGTCACTCCCGGAGGGGATGTTATCAACTTATTGTCGGGCCATTTAGCGCAGCTTTACATAAATGATTCAATAAGCCCGCCACGAGCGGGACTTAACTCTACAAACTTGCGCTTTGTTTTGAATCGTCTATTATATACGTGAGCGTCCCCGATATTATATATAATGGCATTTTGGGTGAGTTTATGATGAAACATTTAAGTAATAATAATAATAAATCCCACACACAGTCCCAAACTAGGCAACATAAGTACATGATTAAGCTAGTTTTGTACGCGATTGCTTGCTTGGCAGAACGGAACGGATGAAATTTGGCACACTAATATTAAAATCATACTCCAGAAAAATGGTACCTATCTACCTACCTAATATACACTCTATTTTCGCCGGCGACATTGTATTTGCCACGCAAGTGTCACTATTGACTCAAATGTCATAATTATAAGACACTTAAAATATGAAAGTATCTATGTTTAGGGAGAACCGCTCTAATCTCACTCACACCGTTAGGGACTCGGCGTGATGATATGCATGTATGTATGTAAATATGAAATATTCAGTGCGAGTTCACTGCAATTGCTAAGGTAGTATTACAGATACACAATTGTACGAGGCTTTCACGGAGGCCGTGGCAAGCGGCTGTCTGCCCGTGATACTGACGATTGAGGTTTAATTAAATGTTCATTGAGGCGGGTGTTGCTCTGCGCGATCAGGGCTGTGTAACTTATATTATAGCTTCGTTATTCTATGCTATACCTTAAACCAACTAAATTGTACTAATTATTGTATGGTCTGTCTGAATATACCACATGATTTAAGAAATAATGATACATTGTTACAGTCGGGATTCGTACTTGCAATCTCCTCGAACCACTCGTCCACCAAGGTTCCAATAAACCATAATATGTACGACTGACAAAGACATACATATTCACGCGGAAGGCAGAGAGAGTAGAGCCTTAGCTTACATACAACTGACACTTAGCTCGTCAGGGTGCTAAAATAATCATAGTTAACGATACAAGCAAGCTTACGATTTGCATTCTCATTTGGTATGCCGAGATGTAGTGTTCACATTAAGCGGCCCGATCGCAGGTAGGCTTTGCTACGATTTCAAAAATGTATGGTGTACATAATGACGACCCCCCTTCCCTCCCTTCCCCCCACCCCCATCATTTGTCTTATACTGTATTGCGAGTGTATGTGCCTCGTGCCTCGCGCCTCGCGCAGGCACAGCGCCTCGGCGAGTCTCGCAGCGAGCCGCCCAACTTATAATTGAACTGCACCTAGTTGGGCGCGCCGCCCAAGTCCAACTTGTATAGCCTTTGTCTCCTATAATTTACTTATTTACGTTCACTCCTTACTCTCTGGCAGAAACAGTTCACTTAATGTTATTTAGAACACGATTGGTTATTTTAACTTGACAATTAACTTTTGTATAAAAATAAAAAATAATAATATATCCTCACGCCTTCCCACAAGGGTCCCCGAAGGGGTAGGCAGAGGTGTATAGGTAATACCCACACACCCACTTTCCGCCAGAGGTATATTAGGTGCCAACGTGACAGATGGCGAGTCCATCGCCGTTACTCCAGCACGACTATACATACGCCTTTGAATTTCTTCTCAGACGTATGCAGGTTTCCTCTCGATGTTTTCCTTCACCGTTAAGCTCGTGGTGTGACTAATCACTGTACTTAAGTTCAGAAAAACTCATTGGTACAGTCGGGATTCGAACTTGCGACCTTTGCGTCGCAGGCAACTGCTCGAACCACTCGGCCACCACGGCTTAAGCTTAACTTTTGTAACTTTGTTGAATTAGACAGCTTCTACGAAATCTATACAAACTGTGAAATATTATATAATTTAACTATCTTTATATATCTTCACGCCTGTTCACAATGGGGGTGGGGTAGAAAACACCCTCTATTCAACGAAGAAATATTTAGATGCCAATGTGACAGATGGCGAGTCCGTCGCCGCTTCTCAATTTTACACTAGGTTCTCTTGAGACGTTTTCCTTTAACGCTAAGCTCTTGGCGTGATAAATCTCTGCCGTTATATTCAGAAAAGATCATTAGTATAAACCGGGATTGATCCTGCGATCTTCGTTTACGACTACTGGAACCACTCGGCCACCACGGCTCCCTACCCACGTCCCTAACTTCTTATTAAAATCTTGTACATAATTTTCCATTACCGAAAATACGCATAAAACTCAGCAATAAGAAGACGCGCGCGCCACATAACTTAATATAGGACCGATACAATAACTTACTATCATAGAGCACATAATCAAATGAAATCGTACGTCCGCAAGGGGCTAAATCGTCCGCTAACAGAATGAAGTCGCATTACAAAAATACAATTACATTAATATCTCTGTAAGGAGGCGTATTCGATGCCACATTTCACCACAATTGAGTTTATGTGAGCGCCGAGGCCAGCGAGGGCAAGGCTTTGTGCTGCGCTCGCCCGATGACCGCCACTGTACACTCGGACACACATCACGTTATTACAGTATTAAGTAAGCTAAGTAATCGCTACAACCCTATATCTTCAGCGTAAAGCGGGTACTACACCGCTAATAATATACCATAACTGATCATAATACACACAACTGTGCTATAGAATATTATGTTTATAATAAATATGTGGCCGCTTGAAACCGTGGTGGCCGTGTGGTTCGAGTAGTTGCCTGCGACACGAAGATCGCAAGTTCGAAACCCAACTGTACCAATGAGTTTTTCTGAACTTAAGTACAGTGATTAGTCACACCACGAGCTTTACGGAGAAGGAAAACATTGAGAGGAAACCTGCATACGTCTGAGAAGCAATTCAGAGGCGTATGTTTAGTCGTGCTTGAGTAACGGCGATAGACTCTCATCTCTCATCTCCCATCTGTCACGTTGGCACCTAAACTCTATCTCTGGAAAGTGGGTGTGTGGGTACTACCTATACACCTCTGGCTTGTGGTGGCTGGAAGGTGTGAGAAGAAATACGTTTAGAGTTGCATGCCTATCTTTGCCCACTCCTCAGGTATTCCTATCTCTATCCCTAATATAAGTAATAAGTACACCATTATGTTTGTTAGTATTTAAGTTTAGATATAGTTAAACTGAATTACAATACAACATTACAAGTTGAAATACGAGGTTCGCGAAGAGGACATTGTCGCGGTGATGATTCCCCCTACTTATTGTGAGTAGACGAAGAAGTAAGTAAAGGCAGGTAACAGGCCGGCTTGTTTACGTCTAGGCGAGATAAAGGTACTTGCTCTACGCTCTACGCTCTAGAGTTTGTGAGTATCCAGGCCCAAGGGAATATCGTTGTATCACGTTTAATTTGTTTATAAATAGTTTAATTATATCCGAATGTATCCTATACGAGAAAAGGAAGTGGTTTGAATATAATATTTATGATTTTAATTACTTATATCTCGTTCGCACCGTGTAGTGACAGTACATCAATTATTTCATCGAAGCCTGTGGTGCCGTAGCAACACGTGGCGTAGCGTACGGTGGAACAACGGATTTAAAAAGCCTACGGACGCCATCGCGGATACCTACTTTACATAAACTGCATTTCTACTTCACGTTTAATGCGAATGTAAGTTTAAAATGTCATAAAGATTTAATTTTGGATCGATATTCGTATCATTATGTGTATTTTTAACGTTCAATATACACCACCGGTTGGACAGTCGAAGGATAATGGAGCGGAGTGTAACAATAACGAGATACAAACAGCGAACAGTGTCACTCAGCGGGTGTCCGGGAAAGACACTCGTTATCGTCCCGCCGCCGCCCCGCCGCCGCCCCGCAGCCGCCCCGCCGCCGCGCCGTGCCCGTCCCGTCCCGTGGCCGGCACGTGGCCGCGTGCCGCTACACCCATAATCGGTAATTACGACAAATGAGACTGTTTTGTTGGCAGCGGCCCGAGGCGGTTACTTATTTTGAAGCTCTGTTGGTTTAGTGCTTAGTTGATGTGGGATAATGCCTTTTTAATAATTGTTTCTTTTAAGCTTCATGTTTTGTTTCTAAGGCGATATAAAATTTAAGTACAAATATGTATTTGTATTTGAATTAGTACTTTGTCGGGTAATGCCAATAGCTACAACGGTACGTCAACGACTGCCACTCTAATAGGCTGCCACATGGCTTCAATTCTGCCCTTTAAGAATGTTAATACCCATATTAGCGTGCAAAATTAAAAATAAACGAGATGATCGTTAAACGTCTTCAGTAGAGCATCCACCAGCCACCCAACCTAAACACAGCTACAAAAGCCCAATAACTTCGGCTATTGTGGGGCTACAGCGCTCATTATCCCACGTTTAGGGCGATTACCGGCGCGCGCGCACCACAATGGTGCGTGGCGGCGGCGGGTTGCTTCACTGGCCAGTGGCGGTGGATGCATACTCATTAAACTGCATTTTGAAATGCAACAATGAAAATACAATACCTGAAGCATCATTTAATGAAAATTGTCGACTGCTAATGTTGTGTCAGTAATGGGCTCACAGCGGCAGGGGTCGCGGGTTCAATAGTCGCCCACAATACACTAATACAGGTTATTTAGAAGCGGTCAGAACTGGTACTAACACTGTAAACAAGGATCACGGAGGAACCGCAGTATGAAGTTGATCTAAGCTCAGAGTAAATACAATTGGTCAGTTCACACGTGAATAATAAACACCGATATATCATTGGTAGTGCGCCATTGCCCCAGAGGGCAGGCACGCGTTGTACTCACTACCAAATGTACCCTGGGGACGCGTGTGAATGGAATAAGAGTTTGTTTATCAATGGTCGGTTAATAATCGCGTGTAATGATCAGCTTTGATTTTATCACATGCAAACATCGATGTCTTATAAAGAGCTTTATTAGTCTTAGTAGTGATCGATGCTTGCAAAGTTAATTTGTTCAACCTATCCGTCTATAATTTGACAGCGAGTTAATGAACCAATATATTATATTTATATATGTTAATGCCATTCTACTTTTAGGTACGGGACAAGGCAACGTGACAGATGGCGAGTCCATCGCCGTTACTCAAGCACGAATATACATCCGCATTTAAATTTCTTCTTAAACGTTTCCTCTCATGCAGGTTTCTCTCGACGTTTTCCTTCGCCGTAAAGCTCGTGGTGACGGATCACTGTACTTTTATCGTCTGTATTTTTTAATGTTAACTTTAAAAGCTTCCAAATTACGTGTCCGTAATTAAGTTAAAACAACTATCATTTGTAATCCCGTCGGAGCGATTACGAAGGCAGTTAATATCACGTCATATATGATCACAAAACACGAGTCACGGATAAAACTGTCCATTAGTCCACATTACAAGTTTTAAGTCAGTGAGGCAGTTCATTATTAGACATTAGGGGACGGACCCCGGCATCGGGCCGACCTGAAGGGCGTGGGGAACAAAAATAATGCGACCTGCGAACACTGCAATACGACCCTTATTGTGTTCAGATAAGGTGCTCTAGGTGTGTATCGCTAATGCGGTGCTTAGAATAATTTATAGTTTATCTCGTAAATTGATTACTGCACTTGTAAAGCTAGTATAAATCACCGCTAATCTGATTACGAGAGCTCTGTCGCCGGCGATCGCTTGCGGTCCTTATTCAATTACTCGTTATGTGTTTTAATATCGCGCCACTTGTCACGTGACAGTGTTTTGTTTTGTTGTGTTGCCAACATGCCACTGTGTTATTAAAGATACATTTATATATCGAGTAGAGCATCAGCATTGCTATCAATGGCGATGCTGCTAGTCTTCTTGGCACGTTGCCGCGGGATACCGACTTACGTCAAATATTTAATCTGTACGTAGTTAGTGTGTCAAGTGTCTTTTGTAAATACTTCTCTAAAAGTCGTCCCTATTCTAAGCTAAGTAGTCCATTGGATAGTAATTATAATATAGTATTTATTTATTTATTTATTTACACACACCTTAACATCCTTGGATGGAAACTTAACATCCTTAAGTGGAAAGAAGTGGTCTCTGCCTACCCCTACGGGAAAGAGGCGTGATTATATGTATGTATGTATGTAACATCCTTACAGTAGGTATACCAATATGATGTTAAAAGAAAATAATAATAATAATAATAATAACATTAATAATTCATTTTCAA
Source organism: Drepana falcataria (assembly GCA_945859725.1). Taxonomy (NCBI): domain Eukaryota; kingdom Metazoa; phylum Arthropoda; class Insecta; order Lepidoptera; family Drepanidae; genus Drepana; species Drepana falcataria. Next base: position 11,183,613 of record OX243935.1, read on the forward strand.
TATAACAAAATACACTTTAAAAACTTCTATATTATCAAATAGTTTCTAAGAATTTTCTAACCGTATTCAACAGGACTATGCATACCTGTTGGTCAGTAAGGATTTGTAACCATAGTGCAAGCGTATATAGACCATAGTCATGGCCATGATCATGGCCATGGTATGATTGATGCAGACCGCATCGATATTTGTTTCCTTGAAAATAATTTTTAATTCGACATGTTTGGCGTAGTACTGTATGAACGGTTTCGGCATGTAACGATTAGGGTAAATATTCAGGCTCTTCAATTTCTTCATTTTAAACTACCTAAATGATGTAAAAAAAAAAGCAAATTAAAATGCCTATACAATAGTATTATATTTCATGTGTATTTCGGCGCAATGTGGCTGTGTATCCCAAACACTAGCGCGGAGCATACTGTTACAAACAAGGCCATACGGCATTTTAATCAAGTCGGCCACTTGTCTTCGCGGAGGGGCGCTCGGCGCGGGATTACACGTTGAGAGGCTTACACTGCGGCTTTGGGGCCGGACATGTTGCTGCTGCTGCGATCGCAGCTCGAGGGTAAGGAGACGGCCGACCATGCGGTGGGAGCTCAGCCTTAGGGTGAGTGCTTCTAGAGCAGCAGGCTACTATAGGCCAGTAATTATTCAGACTATACTATAGTGGATCGCAATACAGAATTATTGAATTATAATATTACCGCAACATGTCGCTATTCACCGCTACATACGAATACCTTTTGTTGAGTAGACGCAAGTATATAAATTAGCTTAACATTATTCAAGCTGTCTTTGGATCCGACCGCAACTACAATAATCTCCTTCTACACGATGTGAGATTCCCACACTGTGATTTCCCTGAGAACCAGGGTTCAGGAAGAAGTCCCCAACCCATGGTACGGAACCATAGCATGGTCATTTGCATTGGAAATTCAATACACTATACATTGTAAACAGGAAGGATTTGACAGTTTATATCTTTGTATTAATGTTTGTAATTTATAAACTCTAACGCTACTTTATCCATATAACAAACAGCTATGGAAAGCTACGTTGTACCAGGGTCACATAGCTAAGTAGGTGTATTAAATTTTTAGTTAGTTTAAAGCCGATTTGAAAAAAAATGTGTTTTAGATAACTCGTTGAATGAGACTACATAGGCTATACCATCATATTAGTACCCAAGTGAGCGGAGTTGTCAGCTTTGACGCAGGTATCTGCTGGGCACTTTACTGGAGTTAACATGAGGAGACTAATTATAGCTCGCTCTTACCTCTCTCCCTACCCCGTGAGGGACATATATGTAATATCTCACATAGGAATCAGCGACTATAGTCTTATAATAAGACAATCAACGTTCAACTTTTATACCGGAAGGAACGGCTGAGCCTGAGAGATACCTATCGTGTAGTCTTTTTTTTTTTTTTTTTTTTTTATTCAACAAGAGTGGCAAACAAGCATACGGCCCATCTGATGGGAAACGGTTACCGCAGCCTATTTACGCTCACGATACCGAAGTATCACTTGCGTGTTGCTACTCTGTGTTCGGAGAGTTATAGTGTGTTGGCAGCATAATGGGTTTAATCCCTCTGCTTCCAACACAATTTAACAATCCTCCCCCCTCCCCAAGGAGCTCATTACTGGAAACCTTATTCACCGCGTAGGAACACAACACACAAAAATTGTGTTATTTGGCTACGGACTTCTATAAGGTGGAGGTCCTGTCCCAGTCGGGCAGCTCCGAATTCGAACGGGTAACCTGTTATGCCCTACCTCTCTTAAAACTAACTAACATACATACATACATACATATATACATACATACATACATACATACATACATATCATCACGCTGAGTCCCTATCGGGGTAGGCTTACATACCTCTTTCGCTTCGTCTACATTGTGGTCTAACACCAAGAATAAATAGAATAACTTCTAGTTGGAACAAATATTCTTGTAAGCTAAACAAACTAGTTAGATTCTATATGTGTCCAAAGTAATAGGCAGGCATAGGCAGAGGTGGAACACACTATCATGTCTCTGGGGATATTAGCTGTTGCTAATGCTGCTGTTGCAGTGACTGTGTGACTAGCCAAATTATTCTATTTAGGCAAGAATGCTCACAGCCGCGTGGTCGAAGGCCTAGATTCAATAAATAGCCAAATAGCAACACAATGCCTAATATGGCCGCTGATGGCGCGCGCCAGCCATCCAAAGCGATAGGGCTGCCACTGTACATGTTCTTAGGATGTAGCTCTTGTTGTTACAATAGCATTGCGAATGGACGGACATTCTAATAAGATTCTGACTGATCTCTCATCGATACACATATCAGGGTTTAATCAAAATCAAAATCAAAATCTTTTTATTTCACATAGGCTCAGGTGGGCACTTATGGTGGGCACTTAATGGTGTGATCAATTTTATTGCAATGTTTTAATTGTGTATTGTTGGAGTGCCTCATTATTGGGTGAATATTTATGTAAATCTCTTACTTTATCCCATAGTTCGCCAAGATCGATACTCGTCCTGTGCTATGTTGCCAGTTCTGACCGGGATACTTAACTTAGCTTGAGATAAATAAACGAAATTATTGACGACATCAACATGTATAGAAAATATAGCTAACAGGAAATGTGAGTTATTTAGAATACAATACAGGTGCCAACCCTGGCTAGGTGGCTATTACAGCTGGGGCGGAATTCGCGCACGCACGCTAATTGCTAAATTCGCCCGGTACCTACCCACCGGCCGCCAGGGCGGGCGGGCCCTGCCCCCCACAATATCCTGTGCCTACCTACCCTATTACACACTGGAGCACCGACAGTGACTTCGTTATAGAGAGGCACGTTAACTTATCATCATGGTCAATATTTCCTCAAAAAATATAGGAAAATAATTTACCCGTTTCTAATTTTGATGCCATAAATGTGCCCTTTAATGTTTAAACTTTGTTATTACCTAGTCTACGTTTTATCATGTTTTGGTATGAATACTTACATATACATGATGATCACACAGATGATCACACAGATCACACAGATGATTACACAGCATGATGTTCTACTTTGTTATATTAAGTAACCTGTAGATATGGCATTGCTTACTTTCGATATACATAGGTGGGTTTTAGTAAAGGTACAAGAAAATAACCGTTTTTAATTTCATAGTTCTGGTATATGGTGTGTGTATCGCCACCCCCCACCCCACCGGTGGGGGTGGGGGTGGGGGGTGCTCGGCAGACATGTCAGGCCAGTGTCGGGCAGGCCGCTGTAATTAACCGCCGTGCCCACATGCATACTCCGCGCCTGGATCACAGCCTGTACAACTTTACGACGCGAATATTCACTCGCGAACATTCCAATAAATAGGCTTAATGAAATAAACGTAGATCGTAATAATTCTAATTGGAACTCTAGGGGGAGGTACACCTAAATTAAAATTAGTTAGGTATAGCTGTACGCCGTACAGGCAGAAGTAGGACCTGTTCGTGTGACATAAGGTTGATAACGAGAGTTGTAGAGCTACCATTTATCATGACATGTAGCAGTCATACAGAAGGTTATGTAGTGAGGTGTAGCGGAGGCAGGTCCCGGCTCCGAGGTAAGCTGTAACTATCTCCAGCGCGAGTGGATGTATCGGTATCGTCAAAGGACGTAATTGCCGCGAAATGCGATCACGTGGCATCCGGCTCGGCGCTCGGCGCCCGGGCGGTGCATTACCGACGAAACTGCGCCTTTGACTCGAGCCGATAACGCGCATTACCCAGCGGAGGCACAGACTAGATTATCTGCATATCTCTTCGTACTAATGAATTCAGTTCACTTATATCCATAGCCTGAGAATGTGTACTCTGCGCAGGTGCCTTTGGTTTTTGCTTTGGTGCAGATTTATATCCTATTTGTCAGGGGATGTTGTATATTAGAATAGACAAGTCATGATGTATGGGTCCGGGATTAGTAGACATAGTGCAGCAAACGTCGGTGAGTTTTAGGAGATTTCAGAGTCTGTTTAAATGCGTAAGACTACTGAGCGCTTGGTAGAGAAACATTTAATTAAGCGCATGTTGTGATGTCCTATAATTAAGGAATCATTATTGATATCTCTGCTTGAATTGTAATGTTACATGCAATTATGTATTCTTTGTTGGAAATCCAAGTAAATATACCTATAAATACATTTCAAACCCTGACTGGCTCTGGACGGTCTTTTGCCAAAAAATTGTGTTGTATAAAAGTAGAGTTTACATACGGAAAGGCTACTTCGAACAAGACCCTGGGCAAAAGATATCCCGCCTGCTCCGTGGCACACCAGTCCATAGCACAGAGCACACTAAATGCTACGCTACAAATGTGTTATGCTTTATAACTTTTTGACTTGCTTTTGTTTATAATCAAATAAGCTCTTCTCCCCAATGTTCGGTCAATATAGCCTAGAAGCGCTCGAAACATCAGGGGGTGGGAATTACCGACCTAATTTTAAGAAGAACTACTGTGCTACTAACTCTAGAGATTCGTCTCTATTCGTCGTCTGTTATGGCAGAATTAAGGTTCGCCTTACTTCTGGCAAAACAGTAATAGGCAGGCAGGAACATAACATAGGAGCTGCCATTTGGCTTTGATCTTAAAATGGAGATACTGCTTAAGTAGTACATTTTCAAGGAGAGATCCGTTTTACACCGCTAGCATACGATCGCGTACTGTACCAATCCCCCGGGCTACTTTGCAATGTCAAAGTGACGTGTGTACTTGTCACATTGTATGCCCTTTGTGTGGAGTAGTGAAGGTGCGAGTAGCTCGTTCCATTACCGGCGGTCTCCGGTGCGATATCTGCGCGTAATTGGCGAGTAACGCGATCTCCGCCCGGCGCAGGCCTCCCACCAATGCGGGTACCGCATTACCTTTCCGTTTCCGAGGTTCCTTATATTGCTCCTTCATTGCACATAAGGCTGCGATCAACTGACTCGATGGAGAGTATCAATTATGTTAAAAGGTAGCATCAGAGTCTAGTTTTCATTTTAGTTTATTTTATTTTAACATAGTTATTTAAATGCATATATGTATCATTAAAGGAGGTTTATATGCGAAAATAAGGTAAAAATATTGTCAACATTTGTGTTTATTTTTATTGGCTCCCATTTGTCGCGACTTTTTCTGGTATTATATTTGAGCTGCTATTTTCTGAGACACTGTATATTACCTATATACCTATGTGAGTTAGTAGACACCCTAGTGCATATATACGAACACTAAGTATACTTAAATACAGCCGTTTTAGCGTGAAGAACTAACGAACATGACAACTCAAACGTCTATATAATTATATGCTTACATTATCAGTTAGCAAATCGATCGGACGCTCAAGGACGGGAACGTCAAGAGTAGGTACTCGAAACCGACGAGCATGTATGAAGAGACTGATGAATGTAGACGAAGCGAAAGAGTTATGTAAGTCTAGAGAGAACTGGCGCTCTATATTCTCTGCCTACCCCGTTAGGGACTCGGCGTGATGATATGTATGTATCAGTTAGCAAATAATTTCAATAGCAATGCCCAGTGGGAGAGTCGAGCGAGTACTTCAGTTGCAAGCATAGCGCTCGACTGGGGTCCGGTCAGTACGAATGCCGTCGGCGCTTTGCCACCAAACGATCCTCGGTAACGAGGTAATTTTCATATTTTCCTCTTTCGATACCTACGTTACCTACTATTAAATATATGTATCCATTGCAAGGAGGCCTTTTATAATTACAATGTTTACAAAAATATGAAATACGGCAGTAATTATACACGCCGGTATAGGCAGTTCAGTTATGGAAGTCCGATGCCAAATAGCACTATTTTTGTGTTGTGTTCCTGTGCGATGAATAAAGTTTCTAATAATGAGCTCCTTGGGGAGGGAGGAGGATGTTATATTGCATTGGTAGCAGAGGGATTAGTCCCATTATGCTGCCAACACAGTATAGCTCTCCGAACACAGAGTGGCAACGCGCAAGTGATACTTCGGTATTGTCAACGTAAATAGGTAACCGTTTCCTATCAGGTGGGCCGTATGCTAGTTTGCCACTCTTGTTGCATAAACATAGGCAATAAGAAAAACAGTATAGGTAAGATACATAAATAAAGGTAGACATAGGTAACCTACCTATATAATATATGTACCTACTTACTTCCATACATGATTAATGATATACATAGAAGTACATGTATTATTAAAATAAGCACTCATAGTAAGTACAGGAAAGCCGCCCGGAAATATGTAGGTGGGTCGATACTACAATTTCAATCGCAAAAATACGAATCTGGTAAAACACAGCACTGCGTGGGTTTAAGCTACCCTTTTGAGAGTAGTATGGCTCTTTATATAATCTCTTTAGATGCAGGCATACGTACTAGTGTATAGGTTGGTATCACCACGCGACACCGTTGTAGTGGGCTTGAAAAGACGAGCCAAGACAAAACGTCCGCCATGCCACTAAGGAGGGCGGTACTAATAACGCTATGTGAACGCTTTTGAACGTAACACCTCTCACTGTGAAGCAAATAAAATAAAACATTATTACCTACCACCTAAGATTTAGTTTCGAATAGTCCTGCATGGCAGTTACACCGTTTCGTAAAGTCCAATTGGTGCAGAAGTGGCCAATCAGTGCGCGGTTGCCATGGCTACAAAAGTTTTTACGTACTCCCTAGAGATGGCGCTACAGTGAGGTTTCTTAATATACATGAAAGCGTTGTAGTTGTAGCTTTAGCATTCCAATTAATTTAAGAGAGTCATAGCTTCGAACCTAAAGATGACTATTGAGAACACACCACTGTCTACCCTTTCGTGATTATTTCATGGAATGAAGGTGTATTTTTCATACTTGCGTTGTAAATACCTACTTAAATACGAAATTTACCGAGTGTACCTTGTCGAGTGAACGTATTCTGATGTGGTACAGGCACCAGGCCGGTGTATTAACTAAGCCGCGCCGTTAATACTGCACCCACATCCTGCCCAAAGCCGGATTACATCCACATTTTAAGTCAGCGAAAATATTTTTCCAATCGTATTTCAAACAAAAATATCTTAAGCAGTTTAAAAGGGGCCATTAAATTGTGTCTACGAGCTGTTTGATTGCATAATAATCCATTTATTGCAACGTCTCACAAACCGAGGCCCGGAATTGGGGAAACCTAATCCCCAGTAGCCATTATACCGAAGGCCCAGCCATCACTCATAACTACCCTCGCTCGGTTCAAAACAAACTTTAAACTTACATAAATAGATTTCACTTTGGAATGGAAAGCGTGTAGCCCTGTCGAGTTTTCCTCTTTGTTGGAATTAAGTGGTAATAAACTTTGCGTTGTTATGTTACGGTTTATTTTTGTTTGAGACGGGGTCTTGGAAATGAAATTTTCATAAATGTGCGGTGGTGGAAGGGGCGCGGGGGTGTGGGGGTGTGTAGGGGTGTATTTGTGTTTCCCCGCTGTTTCCGAGGGACGGCGATACTTGAGCCGTTGTGTGTGCGCGCCGAACGGAAAACTATTAATAATAATTATCTAGCTGCGCAATTACTGGCGCACATACATACATCCATACATACCTATAAACCTAGCTGAGTTACTTGTCTACACAAAGAGAACCTACTTCATATAAACCTCAAGCCTACCTCCAGTCTTACGGTTGCCATGCAAAATAAATAGTTTATCCAAGTATGTGGGTACGCACTCGTGGCAAGCAAATACAGTAATAGCAAGCGTGTCACAAGAGCATTGCCTAACTAGTGAGGTGAGGTGGCTGTACCAGCAGCCAGTCGATCTCACAATATACATATCCCTCTAAAATAGCTGTACACATCATTGCAGGACCACATCCCTTACAAGGAGCGGTAAATAGCACTGTTCCTAGCGCTACCATGCCACGATCCTAACGCAGGTAGGTACTCCCTAAGACTGCAACTCTGATTTCAAGTCACCGCTGCTTACCCCTGGGGATAACGTCCGAAGACTAATACCTAAGCTAAGCACAGTTATTAAGCGGTGACTCTTCATACTTTATAAATAAGTAAAATATTTATATTTCCTCTGAAGTAAATAAATGTTAATTCCACGAGTCAATCTTGAACTACAAGTACTCGCGCCTTAAGTAATCGAAGCGTGTGAATGGCTGTGTATTGAGTGTGTATGGCTTGTCGTCAATAATATTAAATAACACTTCGATAAATCCAATAAATAAGTCCCCAGTTCTGGCAGCCTTAATTGTGCAGAAACTTACAATCGAGCGCGCACAGAGCGTCTTGGGGGTAGAAAAACGCTTCCTTCCGCGAATAGTTGTACGTTTGGCAAAGTATCGTGTGTCGGGGCCGGGCCGGTGTCGGGTTCGCATCAACAGCTACCTACTGCCTGCTGACTGCTAAGCTTGCTTCACAACACGCACTCAGATATAAGAGCTGGCCTCTTCGATGCTGTATGTGGTTCTTGGCGTATCTGACGCAATTCCTTCCATTGCTTCTATCCAGCTCAATCTCTTTGACCTCCCTATCCGCCATGAGAGACACTTTTTGTTCCATAGACTCGTATATGTTAAACTCATTTTCCTTTTACTTCTACTTCTAAGAATGTGCCGTCGTATAGAGGTATAACACGCCGCTCATAGGTACTGCTATATAAAAAAAACTTAACAAATTATACCGAATCAACATAATTGTAATAAAATTGGCACCTAAAATATATATCTGGCGGAAAGTGGTGTGAGGTAATGTTACTAGAAATAATGGCGAATTAACAATCCGCATGTGATGTAAAGCTATGTATTATCGCGCCGAGTCCCTAACGGCGTAGGCAGAGAGAGCAATGTTGACCTCTGCAGTAGAAAAGTAGCACACGAAACTTCATCTCAATATATACGATATTGACACACCATCTGTCAGCCCATACATCGTCTCAATCCAACCCAAACTTAATCCCATTTAAGGCCACTTAACGTAAAAAAGCAGTTTAAAATGTCGTAATCTCGAGTGAGGCGGGCAACAATAGGCCGTGTTGTGGTGCGCCACAATGGCCCATTATGCTCGCGGCCCGTCAATTGCCTTCGATTGCTGTCAATCCTGCGTGTAACGTGACTCCGAAGCTTTGCGCCAGCACGAAGCTGCGCACGACCACAGTTCACAGGCACGGCCGTTGAATATATTATGAATATACTTGCTAGCTGTCCCGCGCAGCTTTGCTTTGGTGGCAAATAATTAAAGGCGATTGCATCGCCATCTATCGGGTTCAATTGTAAATCCAAACAATCCCTGGATCCATACTAATACACGGAAATAAAACTAAGATTCGATAGTGCCATTCTCGAGTTTCTGTGAGACTAACGATCGGCGATTAATAATAACGATAACGATTGGTTTTTATACATAATGAAGATTGTACAATTATGAAAATCAATATTAACACGTTTCTCCAATTGGCTCCAAAGGTGTAGGACCATGTGACTAACATCTCATTTCTGTTGGCGGATATATTAAGGTGCCGATGGCGCCGTTTCTCAAACATGTCCTTAAATATCTTATCCAATGTACGCAGGCTTCCTCTCGTAGTTTTCCTTCACCGTAATGCTGATGCATGAAGCATGAAATGATTAATCCCATAGCACATAAAGTTTAGAAAATCCTCATGGGAAATCGAACTTGCAATCTCTGCGTTGCAGGCGACCACTCTAACCACTCGACTACACGGCCTTTACACACGATCTTTATCATAATTGTAATGCTATTAATGTGTCATTAGGTGGAGACATACCTGGATCCTATCCTCCGGCAGGTCAGTCTTGAGCGAGAGCATCTCCCTGGCGTACACGTCCGGGTAGTGGGCGTCCTTGAAGGCCTTCTCCAGCTCGTCTAACTGGTACGAGGTGAAGATGGTGCGGCTGTCGGGGAGCATACGTTACAACACTGTTCATGACTAATTATGAGCAACTGAGGTAAGCTTACATACATACTTGGACATGTCATCACAAACATATGCGCACGAGTCGGTAATGATGCTAATTTGTTTCTAGTGCCAATTGTTTTAGATAGTATTTATAACTAACTACTCGCCCCGGCTTTGCACGGGCGGCAGACCATATATTATGCCAATATGTTTTTTTTCCATCGCAGAGTGGCATCAGCTTGCATCGCTGGTAGGTAGGGTTTTCGACAAAAGAGTTTTTCCGATATTTTCAATAATGACGGCCGTCTGGTCTAGTGGTTAGAGCGCCTGACTGCAACACCTGAGGTCAAGGGTTCGAATCCCTTGGATGACCTATGTATTTATGTATATATCTGTCTATATAAGTAAATATATCGTTGACTAGTTACCATAACACAAGCTTTGCTTAATTTGGGACTAGGTAAATTTGTTTGGAATTGTTCCAAGGTATTTATTTATTTATTAGCGTCGTATTTCAACCGATTGAAACAAAACCTTTATATAGTATGGTTATAAGTCCTCCCTACAAGGTCCCCAAAGGGGTAGGCCCGATTTCCACCGGATATGTTTTATATGAGTTTATAACATGTATTAACGTATGGTGGATCGTTACCTGTGTCTGCGTTTTTTCTTCTTCTTCTTCCCGTTGTAGCCGGTGAGGCCGTCGACTGTGAAGTCCTTAGCGGCCTCCAGCGACGACACGCCTGCAACCAACACCACCACACTTGTATGACACCCTAGTACGAGCAGACCACTACCCCAGCAAGTGTGCTACAATGGTTACATATAACACTACATTTGACGTGATATGGTTAAAATAAGGCATGGTACAGCAGCAGGCTACAGTAGCGACCCGCCCTAGCATTGCACCGGTAATAGAGTATGTTATTGAAGGTGCTTTTTTTCTGTCCTTGAGTCGGTCCCCGCATTTCACCCAATTTAAAGAAAACATTAACAAAATATAAAACCTAAACTATTGATTGGCGAAAACCGCATGAAAATCTTTCTAGTTTAGTAGTTTTCGAGCTTATTGCCAACAGGCAGACAGACGCGGCGGGAGATGTTATTATACATATAGCATGTAGTGATGTTGGAGTGTGTGTTCACGACTAGGATAAACCAAGATGAAAACTAACTTAATAGTGTAATATGATATGCATCATAGTTCGAATAATTGCCAGCAACACAAAGATTGCAAGTTCGAATCCCGACTATACCAACAAGTTTTTCTGAATTTGAGTTGAGTGATTGGTCACACCACCAGCTTTACTGAAAACATCGAGAGGAAACCTGCATATGTTTGTGAATAAATTCAAAGGCGTATACTCCACCCTTCTATCAGTTCGTTAAGCGTTTCTATTTCTTTAGTTATTAATTTATTTGTTTGTCATGAGATGCCAACGCAGGTCAATCGGCGCAATTACCCGCATTCGTGTCGCGCGCGCCCAGATCCACTTAGCTGGCAGCCCGGGGATTTGTCACATAATTACCGAATGTGATTGCCAAATGAATTAGTAAGCAGGCGGCGGGTTAATAGAATAGATCGGGCGCGTCCCCCGGGGCGGCCGGTCCCCGCCCGGGGACGCCGGGTAATTGAATTTGGCGCCAATGAATACAACAATGAATTATTAAACTTAGAGCGGCCCTCTCGGCCCCGATCTTACTGTGTAGCACTGCGTACATTGCGTCCGAACATGTTAAATATCCCTATTATCGGTGGATAGCGTGTCATCAATGGATGCAGTACATTCGGATAGAGTAGAGCCGTATGGCGTGATGTGTGACAAATTCGGAATAGAATTGTTTCGAAGGGGTGTTTGCAAGCTAAGTTACGAGGTTAAAGTGTTAATTGTAATGCGAGGTCGGTTAATGGATCGTGTTCTGTGACGTCTGGGAATGCATTTTGCAGCTACAAATATTGATATACAATTTATAATAATCCAACGACATTGTCAGCCGAAAATGACTTAAAATATACTTAAAAATACTTTTTATACCACTTGGGTGGCAAACAAAAATGCGGCCCGCCTGGCGGTAAGCGGTTACCGCCGCCTATGAACGCTTGCAACACGAGGGTATCACTCGCGCGTTGCCGACCCTGCAGGAATCTTTTCACACCCTTCTTGAAGAACTCCATGCTGTACTCTCCAGGGAAAACCTCAACAGGGAGCTCATTCCACAGCCTGAGCGTTCGGTGAAGGAAACTCCTTTGGAACCACGCAGTACAAAACCTTTGTGGTTCCAAGGTATGGGGATGAATTGCCCGTCGATGGCGAGACGTGCGGTGGTAGAAGGTGGAAGTGGGCATCATGTCGAACAATTCTTCTGAGCACTCCCCGTAATACAAGCGGACACAACATAACATGTTACAAAAGAATGCAGCATTAAAGTCAACTTCCCGTCTAGAAGTTGTGCGGGCAGTTAAGAAACCCATTTCTCGATGCTGGTAGCACAACGTTGTCTCCGAGGCGATTAGTACAATTGATCAAACAAAGCTACCCCTACAAAGCGGCCCCTACAAGTCCGATTACGTGCGGACAATGGCGCCGGGCGGCGTGGCCAATGGGAACATCGATCGGACACGGCGTGAGGAGCTCTGTGCTGTAACCTGTTTGTTTACATGTCGCCGGCCACCTGCCATTGCGGCTGGCAAGCGTGGGCCTACATCATCAGCTGATCGCGCCCGGCTGGCCTCCTTGACGACACACATATATCCTACGACCTAGATCTATGGGAATTTTTGGTAACTTAATCACGCAAAAACTACTGCTTGTATTTTATGTTGTTTATTATGTTTCATTAACCAGTAAGCCGTGGTGGCCGAGTGGTTCGAGCAGTTGCCTGCGACGATGAATGAGTTTTTCTGAACTTAAGTACAGTGATTAGTCACACCACGAGCTTTACGGTGAAGGAAAATATCGAGAGGAAACCTGCATACGTCTGAGAAGACATTCAAAGGCGTATGTAATAGTCGTGCTTGAGTAACGGCGATGGACTCGCCGTCTGTCACGTTGGCACCTGATATACTTCTAGCGGAAAGTGGGTGTGTGGGTATTACCTATATACCTCTGCCTACCCATTCGGGGACCCTTGCGGGCAGGCGTGAGGAAGTTTTATTCCAGAAAAAAACCATAAAAAATACGCAAGATATCAAGTTTTTGGCAGGTAGCTAGCAAATAACATTGGTAAGTCCGTAAATTTAACTAAAGAATGTAAAGAAGTCAATAAAGGAGTACCCGAGACCTCATTGGTACAGTCGGGATTGGAACTTGTTGTTTGAGGTAATTTAGTTTGGTTGTCATCACTGGCCGATCGTCCGCGTGCCTTTCCTAGCGCACTGCTATGTACGTGGCATGTCCCCCGCGGTCCCCTGGCGGCCGCGCAGGCAATCACTTAGCTCGCGGCTCCAGCCCCCGCCCCGGGGGACACGGCCACCTCGCCAATGGCGCGAGAGGACTGCTATCTGTCACACACTGCTACATATTTATGATGCTGTTACTGTGATATATACCTAACTTATATTATAAATAGTTAGTTCCTCTTACACGCACAGACTACTGAACGAAATTGGATAAAATTTGGCTTAGAGATGGATTGTTAGCTGGATTAACATATAGTAGGGTCGGCAACGCGCGAGTGATACCCCTGGTGTTGCAAGCGTCCATAGGCGGCGGTAACCGCTTACCATCAGGCGGTCCGCATGCCTGTTTGCCACCCAAGTGGTATAAAAAAAAAAAAAAAAAGGGCACTTCTGATTTCTGGTCTTCTGATTCTGCAGTCGGTTTGGATGTAAGATTGACGAGGCAGGTGAACAGTGCGAAAGTGAGAGGAGGTGGCAGAGGAAGACCACATTCCAACTACCAGGACCAAATTAATCGATCATTCATAACGATCGCAGCGTCAGAGAGAGAGCATCAGAAACACTTGAGCATACTGGCGCTCTACTCCCTCTGTCTGCCCCATCAGGGTCTCGGTTTGAAAATATGTATGCATGTTTTTTATACAACAAGAGTGGCAAACAAGCATACGGCCCACCTGACGGGAAGCGGTTTCCGTAGCCTTTTTACGCTCACGATACCGAAGTATCACTTGCGCGTTGCCACTCTGTATTCGGAGAGTTATAGTGTGTTGGCAGCATAATGGGTTTAATCCCTCTGCTTCCAACACAATGTAACAATCCTCCCCCTTCCCCAAGGAGCTCATTACTGGAAAACTTATTCACCGCGTAGTAACACAACACAAATACTTGTGTTATTTGGCTACGGACTTCTATAAGGTGGAGGTCCTGCCCCAGTCGGGCAGCTCCAAATTCGAACGGGAAACCCGTTATGCCCTACCTCTCTTAAAATGTGTGTAGATTTGTGCAAAACGACACCTGTTTCTATTCAATGAGGAGAAGGTGCCTCCGTAAATACGTTTAAATAACATTCAGTTTGTATGATATGTAATTCCTAAACAATTAGTAAGGCTACGCGTAGCTTAACCTACCCTTAAGCTACGTAGCTACACCTGTGTACGAGGAATAATTCCAGTAATTCTGTGAACAAAAAAAAGCATCGACATCATTACAGCAAACATTGGCCGCCGCGACCAATAATGTATGCGCAGACACGGGCCCGCATTCACGCCAACAGCACCTCTGATGCCTCAGTAATAAGGTATATATTTGTGTGCGGTGGATAATGGAGGATAATTGAAAGCGGTCCCTCCCTGCTCGCGAGGGCCCGCAGTAGGAAAGCTACTCCTGTCGAGAACACTGCCACTTTACCCGACATTGTCCTTCGGCGCACAAACATTATAATACCATATCTAGCAATACAGCCAACCTACCTATACTTGATACAAATATAAAAATGATTTGAAACGTCTTGCTCTAAAATACTCCGTAGTAATCTGAATACCTATTTGAAGATTATATTTTTTTAATTCTGATATGAAAACCTGTTTCTACACAAAAATAATATTTTATCCTTGCATTGAGCAGCTGTAATATGTACTAATAGTGTCCAGTTCACTCGCGTGTGCCAGCAAATAGTGTGCCAATACCCTGCGCAGGGCAGGTTGCCGGGCCAACCCTTACAAACACAGTTCGCGGCAGTGTATCAGCATAAAATATATAAGATTACGTCACAAAAGCCGGCAAATATATGATATAGAACGGAGCCGGCGTGCCCCACATATTGGGCCAATCTGGAGGAGTCGGCGCGATCGGCAATTCTCGCGGCCAATTTACGGGAATCGGCGCACGATTAGATTTGCGCGCGGCGCGGCGACACCGCGGATGAGATTGTTAACCTAATGATCTGTGCCGAGACGATGCTCGCAGCTGACTCCGGAGGGCGCCACTGATCATACGCACACGCATCTTGGCATTTGTTCTATCAGATTATCTATAATCTAAAATAATATAATAGCAGACTGGGCTTGCAGGCACCGGGTTGCCTTAATGCGGCTTTTATCAATAAATGTATCTAATACTGATACAAGGTTAATACATAGATACATATAATCTCGACGCGTCCCTCACAGGGTAGGCAGAGAGAGTAAACGGTTGGTATGTAGTGTAATATTGTGTTGCTCAAGGGATATTACTGCTCCAGTAATCGTATATCAATATGAATATAACTCTAGTGAAATAGAGAAATACGAGGCAAAATCGTAGGAAGATATAGCATGATTTGCCAATTGAATTAGACAACAATATTTTTATTCAAAATCAAAATCATATTTTTATTTCACATAGACCTAGATGGGCACTTATAAAACATCGAAAAAGGTGGTATTAAGAAAGTGAAGATATCTTTGGCGCACAGAATATAATGATTATGAGTGTGGACAAACATCGAGCACAATGCACTGTGTTCCTTCAGGTCCTGGCTAAAGAAAGCCTTGGATCAGAAATGACGGAAGATGGCAAACACCTTTATGTGCAGTGGGATAATTCGGCCTGTTGAAAGTGATAAAGCAATGCCTAAATATATTCAGGCGTCCAAGTTGGTCGGCGCACAAACCGATTAATAAATTGCACCATGAAGCCACATCTAGTACGTGCTGAGCTCGCAGCTCAAGTGAGGAATACGCCCGGGGTAATAAAAATGTGATGTGCAAATTGTCAATTTAGTGGTAACAAGCCAATCTGGGCGTTTGCTTATTGGATTTGAGCGCTGCGGAGGAATCTGACTGCGTGCTTATACCTAGGTATAGGTCATGTAGAGACACCTAGCTATAGCGGTGTGTGCGGCCCGTGCATATTTGGGATCTTGTTAATTTTTATTTAATTAACACTTAAATTTATTTAATTTAAACTTTAAATTTAATTAAAAATTTTTTTTTATTTTTTATATACCACTTGGGTGGCAAACAAGCATGCGGTCCGCCTGATGGTAAGCGGTTACCGCCGCCTATGGACGCTTGCAACACCAGGGGTATCACTCGCGCGTTGCGGACCCTGCAGGAATCTTTTCCCACCCTTCTTGAAGAACTCCATGCTGTACTCTCCAGGGAAAACCTCAAAGGGGTGCTCATTCCACAGCCTGAGCGTTCGCGGAAGAAAACTCCTTTGGAAGCGCACAGTGCGAGACCTTTGTGGTTCCAAGGTATGGGGATGAATTCCCCGTCGATGGCGAGAGGTGCGGTGGTAGAAGGTGGAAGTGAATACTTAAAGTAGGAATTGAAACGGACATGGGGCATTTATGTTATACATATGTATCTTCACGCCATCCCTATTCCGTATCCGAAGGGGTAGGCAGAGGTGTGTATGTAGTACCCACACACCCACTTTCCGCCAGAGATATATTTTTGGTGCCAACGTGACAGATGGCGAATCCATTACCGTTACTCAAGCACGACAATACGTCTTTGAGTTTCTGCATTCTGTATCTGATAAACGTATGCAGGTTTCGATGTTTTCCTTCACGGAAAAGTTACTCATGTAACTAATCACTGTACTTCCGTTTACTCATTGATACAGTCGGGATTCGAACTTGCGACCTTTGCGTTACTGACAACTACTCGAACCATGGCTCTATTTAAGTAATACGTTTTTATGTCATAAACCGTAGGATGTATATTTAAGGATAAGCACCAGACTTTGAAGTTTCTGATATTCATCAGCACAATACTATAATATCTTTAGTGTCAATTAGTTATCTCATTAAAAAAAGTTTCAGTCACACCGAAGCGTAAGACCGCTGGCGCGAGTGCTATATTTCAACGAATTCCCCTGTACTAAGTAGTATGTTCGGTGTCACTGATGTCAAGTGCGACTATTACGTACTTGCACTTTCTGTGTCCCCTCCGTCAGCTATACGGGGATAATATTGATAAATAAATATTAAAGTATTAACAAATATGTAGTTACCTGAGTAAAACTGTCGGACCGCTACAAATACATGAAACAAAAAAATATATACATTAATACAAACGAAACTAAACACAAAACAAATATTACAAAATGTTAACTCGTAGTGCCTTGATCAGCAACTCAAGGATGGGAACGTCGAAAGTATTCGACATCGAGGAGCTTGTATGGAGATGAGACTGATGGAATGTGGATGAAGCGAAAGAGGTCTCTCTAGACTTACAAGTCTACACCTACGTTTGTATGTATGTTAAGTTAGGTAAACCTAAAATAGGCTACCGTAAACAGAGCTCATATAGATACGTCATTTCTTGACGACCGTCTGGTCTTGTGGTTAGAGCTCCTGACTGCGAAACTTGGGCGCGGGTTCGATTGCTGCTGAGGGCAGATATTTGTGTGATGAACACGAGTATTTGTACGTTAGCCTTTGGTGTCCTATGTATCTATCTATATAAGTAAATATATCGTTGTCTAGTTACCATAACACAAGCTTTGCTTAATTTGGGGCTAGGTCAATTTGTGTGGAATTGTACATACATACATACATAAAATCACGCCTCTTTCCCGTAGGCAGAGACCACTTCTTTCCACTTGCTACGATCCTTACATACTTCTTTCGCTTCGTCCACTTTCATTATTCTCTTCATACATGCTCTTCGGTTTAGGGTATTTGTCCCAAGGTATTTATAGTTTTTCTAATATAATAATATATCCTCACGCCTTCCCACAAGGGTCTCCGAAGGGGTAGGCAGTTTTTCTATTATCTCTTCTACATTAATGATGACTCTACGTTATATTAAGATTATCGCGTGGGTTTTTTGCAAATGAGCAAGTATTGTCTATTGTCACATTGTTGAATACGTCGAGGGAGATGAATGTGTCAGGTGCTGAGCTGAGCAGCGCTGGGGTATCGCGTTACGGACCCGTTCCCACTGCGCAGGCGTCAACAAAAATGGACCAAGAGCTCACAAAGCACGCTCGCCGTACAGACAGATATTGTGATATTGGGGAGTTCTCCTTTTGCTAACGGTCGACTCGTACTTCTTGCTGTGCCCCGCGGCTTTACCCGCACGACATTAGATATCTTGAGTACATTTGAAACAAAATATAACGTATGTGTTAAACTAGTCAACTTCTGCCATTTCTGTTCGGTTGTTTTTGCGCGAGAGAGGAACACACATTCGCATTTATAATATTAAGTCGTAGGTTTTTGTATATAGAAAATAATCAAACAAATCAGTCAGCTGGAATATTTATGGCTGAGTTGTCGCCTGCAAGCTAAGACTGGCGATCTGTACCCACGAATGAGTTGATTTTAAGCACCTACGTTAATATAAGTACAAGCTTTTAGGTGAAGGAAAACATCTAGAGGGAACCTGCAACCTCCCCCGACTGGCCATCTGTCACGATGGCACCTAAATCATCTCTTTGTTCTACAAACACCGTTGTAGGAAGGCGTGTAGATATATAGAATGAACTCCTTTTATGCCAATAAGTATATCAATAAATAAACTACACAAGAGTATTACACGCCACGCCACGCCACGCCACGCCACGCCACGTTACGTACGTGAGACACATGTAACCGCAGGCCCCATCGCAGTGTTTGCTTCGTTAAGGCATTATATTGTTATCACGTTAAAGAATATTCCTTAATTGATATTTGTTTATCAATCGTGTGCCAATATTGCCCCTTAGCCATAATTGCAGATATTGTTTCTGGCCCCAACCTGCACAAACAGACTCTCCACTGTTAATGAACTATATAGAGGCAGTTTGTGTGCGTGTGCAGGTAACTCCATACATATACAGGTTGTCCTAGCAACACCCACCCACACATGAGCTCATATTATTCCAAATAACTATATTTTAGTAATTTTAATATCTAGCCGTGGTGGCCGGGTGGTTGAAGTAGTTTCCTGCAACACAAATTAGCTACCTCTAACAATGATTGCACCAATAAGTTTTTCTGAACTTAAGTACAGTGTTGACTGTACAGTTAGTACAAGTACAGTCACATCACGAGCTTTACGGTGAAGGAAAACATAGAGAGAAAACCTGCATACGTCTGAGAAGAAATTTAAAGGCGTATGTATAGTCGTGCTTGAGTGACGAAGTAATAATATTCGTTATATTTTATTTCGAGGTGTAGACTGTGTGTTATCCAGTCTTAAATGAAATTAGTTATCAGTTTTAGTACAGATTCCATGGCGACAAAATTATCGTAAATTTTAGGTACCAGTACTTTCAAACCCAAAGCATTGGTGACTTGGACCCACAAGAGTCCATAAAGAGGTACGCCGGAGAAACCTTCTTTTCGTGGAAGATGTATATAGCTAAGGACATGACAGATGGCCAGTCCATGGTCATATATCAGCATGACTACTTTACATTGAGGCGCACTTAAACCTCACCACAACACCATTATTTTCAATGTAAAATAATAATAATATATCCTCACGCCTTCCCACAAGGGTCCCCGAAGGGGTAGGCAGGGGTGTATAGGTAATACCCACACACCCACTTTCCGCCAAAGGTATATTATGTGCCAACGTGACAGATGGCGAGTCCACCGCCGTTACTCCAGCACGACTATACATACGCCTTTGAATTTCTTCTCAGACGTATGCAGGTTTCCTCTCGATGTTTTTCTTCACCGTAAACCTCGTGGTGTGACTAATCACTGTACTTAAGCTCAGGAAAATGCATTGGTACAGTCGGTCAATGTAGATATCCAATAAATTCCGTAGACACTCTGTATAATTGGTGGATATGTACCTAATGAACAATATCTTAATTAAGCCGCGTTTGGCCACACGACGCACATAGCGCCTGAGTACGTTAATATGTGCACCGAATATAATTACTTGCCTATTGTTCTATTAATTACAATATCACTAATTGTTTGTCTTCGTACACGCATGAATTTGCGGGTGTCGGGTGAGATGGGTGGATGTTTCCTAACAAATATGGACTATTGGTTAAATTCACGCGTGCTTTTTTTTGTTCAAAGATTAAAAAAATGTTTAAAGCTCCGAGCATGATGATCACCTCTCGACATCCACGGGGAATTCATCCCCATTCCTTGAAAGCACAAATGTCTCGCACTGCGCGGTTCCAAAGGAGTTTCCTTCCGAATGCTCAGGCTGTGGGATGAACTCCCCGTTGAGGTTTTCCTTAGAGCGTACAAGATGAAGCTCTTCAAGAAGCGTGAGAAAAGATTGCACCTTATTGCCCTTAGGCGGCGTTAATCACTTACCACCAGGCGTGATGTTTGCTTATTATAGTGGTAAAAAATTTCATTCAGACACTCGCCCTCAATAACTGACCGAATTTTCATCAAAATTGGTCGAATATGTTATGTATTCATACGGGACGATCAAGGAATGGTTGGCGAAATGCCTTTGTTGCTTTTAGTTAGTACCTGCCAGGTGTGACCAGTCGCATAAAGTTCATGCTTTTAAGCGCCCGATATATTTCCAATGCAGTCTTTAATATTAACATGGTAGGTATTTAAACAGCTCAAGTCACAATCATACCGAATTTGTTTGGTAATTCATGACGTTATTATCAGATAAATACGTCGTACGGCGAGGGGTTCGTTGGGAAATCATTTTTGGGGAGGAAGCCCCCGGGGCTCGTTAGGGGGGCCGGGGGACACTTTCCGCAATTTTTTGAAAACGATATTGTTGAACGCCCCTCGCAGCCTGTAATGACGTAAGAATACGCACGCTCGCTCTACAACCATTTGTGCAGCACCAGCCCCGCGTACAATATGGCCGGGGATTATCGATGTGGGCAATTATGACCTTTTCACAATCTTACGTATAAGGTTGAATATATCATAACCAGTTACACATGAATATAATAAAGTTAAAATTGTGTCTCGCTTTCACAGGTAGGTAGGTATATAGGGCCTACGACTGTAGATAGCCACATAAAGTGCATAGCAAAATAATACTTATAGCAAGATGCCTGTGTGAGGAGCGGGCTGCTCCTCCCGCCCGCAGCCCTCCAGGAGGGCGCGCTGAAGAGGAATAATTTAAAAAGCCACCATGGGCACGTTTCATTAAATGCAACCATTCGATTAGAAACAATTGTGTACGTACTTCAATAATACTCGTGCTAAAGTAATTGTTATACCTGATATACCATTATTTACACAAATGTTTGTAGCAGCCCATGTCACGGGTACCTACCGACAATTTTTCAATAAGAATTATTTTAATATTTTTTAAGAAAAAATTAATAAAATATATCCCTGGCTGAAAGTGGGTGTGTGGCTATACACCTCTGCCTACCCCTTCGGGGACCCTTGTCGGAAGGCGTGAGGATAAATATAATAAAAAGACGGGGCCTTTTAACCTTTAAGAAAACCTTAACTTAGTATAATTGTTAAAGCTGATTTGAAATTCAGTATCTACCCAATTGAATAGGTAATAATATTACAAGTAAGAAACTCGTCACGTTTCTAGTGAGCCCTGGCCCCAGCAGGCAACTAGGCTCAACTAGGCTGGTGATGGCTGTAGCAGCAATCTGTCAAGGTGGTGATATTGCAACCAGTTGCATATCGCTCCGGATGCGCAGTCAGCTCGCCCCGGCAATGGCAGGAGGCGGGGCTAGTGGCGGACACTGTAAGTGCCACTTAGTTACCTATCGACAGCCTGTGCGCCCATTGGGAGACCAGCTTGATACGGCTGGAGGCTGTTCATCTCTACCTTACTGATCTTCGGCATTATTCATACAAAAAATGTGGTGTATCAGAGGTGCCAATCCATACTTATACCTACATACACTTTTTTTCATAAAGTAGTAACCTTCTTCATCGGTTGAGGTAAAATTTTTACATTTCGTGTCGTTTTTTTTATTTCCCCCTATACTTTTTTTCGTGTCAGGAACATTTTTATATTATAGACATCTAATCCATGCAACTAAAATGTGCCGCAGCAAAGCGTGATAGGGCACAGCTAATAAAGTACCATAATATAAGGAAACCCAAAATTAGATTCAACTCTATTCGCTATTTGGCTCGTATTCAGTCCAGATCGATATCCCTGCATTATTCTCTGCATTAACGTGTCCAATCTTACGTTTTCCATTTTCCAGCCTGCCCCCAATACAGTATTACACGAATAACTAGAATATATTACTTCAATTCATAGAAGAAAATACACCCTCTTTTATTTTTTCCTCATAAAGAAGTAAATTAACCCTATCGTAGATCTACACATAAACTGTGACGTATGATATTCAAATGTAAAATAGAGCAGCCTCCGCAGCGCCTCCCGCCAGCCACTCGATGCCCAACGAGCCCCAGTAATAAGCCAGCTGTCCTCAAGGCGAGCTCGTAATCAGCCACTGAGGACACTGCCCATTATAATTGCTAATGACATCTTATACTCATAGTACTACCTACTCACTAGGACCTTATTTTCAAGGAACACGGCTCATATTGCGTTGAACAAAGTCATTCGTTCCTCGGGGCTCATTATACGATCACTGGCCTCCGGGGGAGGGGCAGAGAGGGGGGCTTTAATCGTAAAATATTATTGTAGCTCGCTTATGTGAGTAATAGAATGATGATGAGAATGAAAGTAAAATGGCGTTGCGCTGAGTAATAGGCTATTTGTTTGGATTCATCTCATCTGTGCTTAGTTTATAAGTGTAAAACATTTTTACGCTTTCACACAAAGCGTAATACCAACTTTTTTGCCAAATATTTAAGTGCTAATATATCAAAAGGCGTATGTATATACGTCAATGAATTTCTTCTCAAACTATGCAGGTTTGCTGGCGATATGGACCGCAATTTTTAATAGCCTTAATCAGGGATTATCTAGTCATATCGCCAAACATTTGTCGTAAATAACAATATAATAATACAATATTTACTAGTACCTATTATGTTATAAACCAAATTGGCATATGACAAACACATCTCTCCACATTTTATTATGACAGTTTATCTACGTTTTGGTTTTGTTGTGTTGTGCGTCAATTGTATTACCGGATGAGAGACAAATTGTTTTTGCTGATAATAAAAATATTTAAACTCTCAGACGAACTGTCAGAATGAAGTCGGATCGAGTAATAATAATAATAATATATCCTCACGCCTTCCCACAAGGTCCCCGAAGGGGTAGGCAGTACAAAATGCCATACAATCTTTTATAACAAAATGGACAAAAATTTTATGTAATATTATAAATGCAACAGTTTGTAAAGTTTGTTCTTCTCTCACTCAAATACCTACTAGCGAACGGAATTGGATGGAATTTGACACAGAGATAGATTATTATTAGGATACATATAGACTAAGCACACTGAACCGGAACCCTGCTTAAAGGGACTCCTTTTAACTATATTTTTTAGTTTTTAAGCTATTGCATAGCTTCTATCGCGGGCCTTGAGCGTGGAGACCGAATCCAGAAATTCCGTAACGAAAATAACCTAACACATTCAAAATTTAAACACATTCAAATATAGAACAGTTCCAAATTCAAAATTGCCGGGAAATATGGAAACAACTGAACTGAAAAAGCATGCCCAGTACGTAAGCAGCTGTTTGTGAGAGAGTATATACGTGTATTGCATAAGTTGATAAAAATATGCTATGCAATAGCTTTACCGCGGCAGTCCCCGAGTGCCACACGTTTTTTTAAAGATAATTTTTTTTAGTAGTAATTAGTGACTAAGCACACTGTGATATTCACTTAGGTAGTTTGTGTGAAATGTCACGTGGCCGGTCCAGAGGCAGCGGCCGGTAACCGGACTCCGACAATTAGTTGCCGCCGCGGTGTTTGCGCAACTCTCGTGCAGTTACATCTGTCGGGTCGCTGCGGCCACTCACCAATCAATCGGGGGACACTCGCTGAGTGGCCTTCATTAGGAGACTCTACATCATCATTATTTTTCTACCTAGTTATAGTATGTGGCTGGCCGTTCTAATTATTGCAGTTGTTGTTCCAAACGTGTGAGGTACTCAACATTTGACTAGGAAGCCTAAATGGGGAAGAAAAGTAAGTGTTATTCCTTAGTGTGTGTGATAAATATTGAAGTGAAATGCTTTCATGATCATCATCATTACCATTTTACCATGCCGCCGTCATTCACAGGGTATGTATGAGTTTAGTTACATTGGTAACTGCACTAGTCTTATTTTCACAGGGTACCTATATTTTATATTACTAGTTTTCCTCCAGTGACTTCGCTCGCATTTCTTAGGAATGCAAGTTATTCTGCCTGTGAACCAGAAGCACTTTTTCCATTAGCTGTATTCCTTGTTTTCATTTGTTCTAGTCACTTGGCCGAGTTATTTTAATTAAAGATGCTTTATGTGTATGTATGGAAAATGATATTAAATATGATAACCTTGAACAGTTATGTGAATGCATACCAAACAAACAAATCCACTTTTAGGTTTATACGTTAGTTGTGATTCAGATGGCAAACATTTCACCGGCTCTCAGATTTAAATAAAAAAAAACCCACGTTAAAAACTACATTGATGTAAGCCACATTATACTTCAGCAAAGAAAAAAAGTATTAAGCATGAGAGGTTTGAACCCGCAGCCTTAAGCCTTAGCTTAAATAATGAAGTGCAATTAGCCCTTGTCAGGTACTGTTACATAACTATTGTCAATATTGGCTGCAAAGGATCAAAGTGTGTTGGTCGGCGGGAGCCGGGATGTTGTCACAAGTCCATGGAGTATCCCAGCTTGTAATGACTTCACAGTTTGTCAAACAAGCGCAACCCGACACCCAATCAGGCGCAGGCGGCGCCGCGCGTTAATATACTGCTTGTTATTATAACTTGTCGCCACTTAGCGCTGCCTCTGTGACACACGATACTGCGCCATCTCCTCCTCTCGCGACCGCGGTATTAAGCCTTATGCCCTACGTAATAGGGGGGCTGAGATTGCACGGAGAGCGGTGAATTTGTATCGGATTAGTCAACAGGCGCTCCTCGTCTTGAGAGTGACAAGAAAAAATAGTTTCCTTACAAATGTTTCGTGTAACAGAGAACGTTGAGCGGCCTGCTTCGCTGTTATTTTGATTTAGTTAACTTCCGAGGGATTAAAGTCGACACGCGATATCGACGTGGCATTCGTGGCTCACAACCACTCCTATTATAATTATAATAGTATATATAATCATATTAATTTGTCAATCTTCGTAATGCGTAAGCAGGAGCCATTCCTTGATTTTGAAAACACTTCATTGTAACGTGCATTCATAACTTACCTTCATAATATATTACATTTTATTGTATCCTAAATATATATGTAAATTATATTATTTATTATATTACATTATACATCCTCACGCCTTCCCACAAGGGTCCCCGAAGGGGTAGGCAGAGGTGTATAGGTAATACCCACACACCCACTTTCCGCCAGAGGTATATTAGGTGCCAACGTGACAGATGGCGAGTCCATCGCCGTTACTCCAGCACTACTATACATACGCCTTTGAATTTCTTCTCAGACGTATGCAGGTTTCCTCTCGATGTTTTCCTTCACCGTTAAGCTCGTGGTGTGACTAATCACTGTACTTAAGTTCAGAAAAACTCATTGGTACAGTCGGGATTCGAACTTGCGACCTTTGCGTCGCAGGCAACTGCTCGAACCACTCGGCCACCACGGCTATTACATTTTATTGTATCCTAAATATATATGTAAATTATATTATTTATTATATTATATTATATATCCTCACGCCTTCCCACAAGGGTCCCCGAAGGGGTAGGCAGAGGTGTATAGGTAATACCCACACACCCACTTTCCGCCAGAGGTATATTAGGTGCCAAGGTGACCAGATGGCGAGTCCATCGCCGTTACTCAAGCACGACTATACATACGCCTTTGAATTTCTTCTCAGAAGTATGCAGGTTTCCTCTCGATGTTTTCCTTCACCGTAAAGCTCGTGGTGTGACTAATCACTGTACTTAAGTTCAGAAAAACTCATTGGTACAGTCGGGATTCGAACTTGCGACCTTTGCGTCGCAGGCAACTGCTCGAACCACTCGGCCACCACAGCTCTTATATATTATTACTAGCTGCCCGCCCCGGCTTCGCACGGGTGCAATATTGATACTAATAATAATGTAAAAGATAAAAATGGTTATGGTGGTATATCCTTTAGAGATAATTAAATACAATCGCGGACTTTTATATCGATCATTTGAAGATATACTACTCCGTAGTACATTCATTTGATCTATCTCGTAAGGTTTACCCAGCGTTTGCGATTTAAGCTCACAAAAATATGTGCCTATGATCACATTACAAATCTTTGAATATTTCGTTATTTATTAAATAAGAGAAAAAGAGGCGAATTTGGAATAGTCTTGGTTTCCGATTTTCATTAATATTGTTTGATATTTGTGCGTTTTTAGCTGACCTCTACATCGTGTAAGGAATACTCCTACCAAATTTCAAGGCAATCGACCTTAATTCCTGAGATTTCGTGATGAGTGAGTTCACAAATAGAATCTCCCCGCGTTCCACGTTGCGGGTGGAGTTTCATAAAATCCTTTCTAAGCTGACCTCTACACTGCGTAAGGAACTCCTACCAAATTTCAAGTCTATCGGTCTTATAGTTCCTGAGATATCCTAATGAGTGAGCTCACAAATGGGATCTCCCCGCACTCCACCTTGCGAGTGGAGTTTCACAAAATCCGTTCTTAGCTGACCTCTACACCGCGTAAGGAATCCTCCTACCAAATTTCAAGTCAATCGGCCTTACAGTTCCTGAGATTTCGTGATGAGTCAGTTCAAAAATGGGATCTCCTATATATATATAGATTATATTTTTATGAATTGTCTCTCGTAGCGTTACTTTACCGTGGACCTTTGCTACTTAACCGGGCTATTGCGAGACCTAGGCCTCCAGTCAGGCACTTTAGTGCTAAGCAACACAACCAAGGGCACCCTCTGTTGGGTACGGACGTAAGGACCTCGGCTTAGAGCGTTGTTGGATCGCGAGCAAGGGAGCTGGGCTGTTATATAAAGACTTAGGATCTGATTGTCATTTTAAAACTACTCGAAAGTAGATAAAAGCTCGTCCAGTTATCAGAAGCTCAGTTACTTAAAACGATATTTATCCTCGAGTTACAATGGTGGAGCTAGCTATATGTAATATAACACCAATTATCGACATCAAAGTGCACTAAGGGGAGCACATTTACCACAAAGTTAATAAATACATAACGCGAGGGGAAATTAAAACATAAACAAATTATTTGCAACACAGGAACGCCGGGAAAGTCGGCCTGCATTTTCAAACAAAAAGGTCGCGCTGCGCCCGGAATAGGAACTCAAACAATGAATAGTTCCTCCGCGGGCCAATGAGGTCACAGACCAATTGGGAGCTGACTTCTTCGACAATGGAGCCCTAATATTCGAATATAAAATGGCTGCCTCGTCTAAACAATGGCTTGGAAACGGCCATCGCTCGGCTGTACCTACCTACCATTGTTTTAGTAACAGCACAAGCGGTTCACAGTCAAATGTAGCGCCCGGCAAGCTCCCCGTGGCGCTCGGAGTAGGAAAACACCGCACACAAATGGCGGCGATGGTGAAGCTTGCAAATGGCTGCCGGTGCAGGTGCCTCACTAGCACTCGCACTCGAGCTTAATTAATAAAGCTCTACCAATTAAACCCCCAAAACAGTATTGACAGCATAATCAGCATCGTACATCTAGCAAATGATGAAACCAGTTACGTCTTTATTTCGGCATCACTAATTTGCATTTAACAGGATATTTTCTAATACGCGATACCTTACGTTTCCAGCGAAGGGTGGTGTGTGTGTGTGTTTGGATAAACGACTCTATATCTATGTCGGCAGGGTAAAGTTTCCGATAGCTAATAGATTTGTGTATGATTTACTGGTTGGGTCGGGCGGCTGCGCGTTACCGTTTGGCGTTTGGTGGATTCATTACTGAGACAAAGACGCGGGGGATGCAGGGGGGGCGCGGCGCGAGGAGGGGGGGATGCTGGGCACCCTCGCCTGCCTTCAGCCACTTTCCTAAATCACAGGCAAATGTATTGTGTGCCACAGTTGGAGCCGGCTCCTCGGGCTCATCTCGCTTATTAACCTTCACGAGCTTGTTTAGTTTTATAGACCCCTAACTTAACTGGCTGTGTCTGCATTTTGCAGTCGTGGGTTCGATCGCCGACACCAACTAACAAGCGTGTCCAGAACATATTTATTTTTCGTGTGTTGAAGTATCTATCCATACAAGTACAGACTCTACCCAATTCACCTGGCTTTGTATGAGGTTTTCGGATTATTGCTATGAAGCCACATACAAATATCCTTAAGTCTTATTCTACAAGACATTGATTAATTTTAGAAACGTATGTATCTCCCATCCCTGAATCTAAAGTAGCTTTCCAAATTGTGAGCTCGCGGAATTAACTATTAGGTTTGGTTAAGTACGAAACCAATTTATTTATATTGAACTGAATGATAGCTACTAAAAGCACGTTATTTGTAATTCTATATATCTTCCACCAAAACATACCGATATAGCCCCAGGGCTATACAAACGCTATATACCAAGTGTGTAGGTATAGGTATGGTGCAGTACTGACCTGTGAGATGCGGCTGCGAGCTGGGGCTGTAAGGCGACTTGATTTGCGGGAAGCCTGCGGGAAAGAATTACATTAATTAAGCGGCACACAATTAAGTACACTTCCTCAAAGGAATTCCAATTTAAAACTGCTCTCCTTGCCGAGATTCACCTGACCCCGAGCCCCTCCGAATATCATTAGTCTGTAGATTACAGCGGAATGCTGCACAAATTGCCACTTGCAAGCCCGACAGCATTTTACTGTTCGCACTGTGGACGCTGTTCGGGGCTGTCTAGCTTAATGGACTGCATTACCCGCGGGAGAGCAATTCCACTTGGATCCACCTTTGTGTAAGTTCTATTAATGAGCAATGTTCAATGATCAGGGTTATCTGATGAGCTGGATTATGTCGTCAATAATATGGGAGTACGATGGAAACGTCGAGAGCGAGCTAGTATGAAGGGATGAAACGAAAGTCTAGAGATAAGCGACGCTGCTGATGGCTCAGCTTCGAACTCTATTAAAAAGTAATTTAACTCCGATATATTTGAATGTTTGCGTTGTGAGTGATGTACTCAATAAATATTTGTATTTCATGTCTTCACGCCTTCCCACAAAGATCCCTCAAAGGGGTAGGCAGAGGTGTATTGTAGAGGTGTGTTGTTTCTCGAGCACATATACACTTTTTTATATATTTAAACGTATGCAGGTTTCATCTCGATATTTCCTTCACTGTAAAGATCGCGGGGGGGCTAATCATTGTAATTAAGTTCAGAAAAACTCATTGATACCCACAGTCGGGAGTCGAACTTGCAATCTTTGTGTTCGAGGCAACTCTTTGAACCACTCGGCCACCACAAGAAAAACGGATTGATAAGTACGTATGTAATGCGTCAACTAAATAAAATACATTGGCATCTTATGCTACAAATATGCCTTCATGTCCTTATTACACAACACAGCCAGCCATCAGGGAAGTACCCACTGATGATTCTGGCTGTGAGTCCATCACACACTAGCATACAATTATCTAGCAGCTGTCTTCATAATTGGTCCTTCATAAAATGTAGGTATTGTAGTATTTCTCCAATCGCAGCGGTAAAAAACTCAATATCCGACCATTAGTTGGAAATTGGATTATAAATAATGTAGATATGAATGAATTTATAACCGGAGACTGCCCTTCCTAGCTATTTCTAAGCACTAAGAAAGCACAGACTTTGCTTAAAAATTTTGCAGCATTAGTTTTGTTCGTCTAAGTTAAATAGTTCAAGTTAAAATAGTTTAGTAATAATAATAAAATAATATATCCTCACGCCTTCCCACAAGGGTCCCCGAAGGGGTGGGCAGAAGTGTATAGGTAATACCCACACACCCACTTTCCGCCAGAGGTATATTAGGTGCCAACGTGACAGATGGCGAGTCCATCGCCGTTACTCAAGCACGACTATACATACGCCTTTTGAATTTCTTCTCAGACGTATGCAGGTTTCCTCTCGATGTTTTCCTTCACCGTAAAGCTCGTGGTGTGACTAATCACTGTACTTAAGTTCAGAAAAACTCATTGGTACAGTCGGGATTCGAACTTGCGACCTTTGCGTCGCAGGCAACTGCTCGAACCACTCGGACACCACGGCTTTTAGTTTAGTATGTGTGTATGTGTATGTATATGAGTGTGTGAAAAACAACAAGCAACGCGCAGGCGACGTGCTGTTCCAAAAAAACTGGAATAGCGTGGAATCAAATGAAATTTGGCGCGCCATAGACAATGCGATCCGCAGTGAAACCCGAACGCCATTCACTGCGAACCTAAAACACAAAGGCAACTTTTTCTTGTACAATTTTAGAGAAGGTATAAAGACTTCCTCAATTACTCGAGTGTGGACGAATAGATGACAGGCCGGCTGTCACGCGTGACCGATTACAATGCTGCTCTACATTTGGTACCTACACCTCACCGCTAACATTAGTATTCACTAGCTTCGCTGCTTTCAAATGCTTTCTTCTTGTAATATGGCATATACTTAAAGTAGTTATTTACTTAAATAGGTGCCTACGCAATGGCAGCGCGTGAGAGAGCTTTGAATACATTTGGATCTGATTCAAACAACTACTTTATAACTCCCCCCAATAAGACACACCGCAGAGACCGTATCTCCTAGGTCCATAACACTACCTGGGTACATCAGTGAAATCAGCCCATAGCCATTCTATCCACACCATTGATTGACATTGTTCTAAAATAAACCAACAACAGTTTATGCTGCTATTTTAAGTTCGATATATTTTTTTTACCTAAACGTACTCACTCGTCTAAAATGTCGTTATAAAAACCGATAATAGCTTTCGAGAATAGACCAATTAATTCATTACAACATTCCGCCCATCGCGCGCCGTATCGGGTGTCGCCGATTGTTGCCTCAAGTTGAGCAAAAAATGTCGAGCTCGGTGAGCGCAGGGCGGGGGCGGGGGCGGGGGAGGGGCGCTCGCTCGCCAACACGCTCTTGACTCCACTCCAAGACTGACTCCTGCGCATCGTGCCGAACTAGGGCTCATTTATAATTACATAGGGCATAAACTGTTTGACGAAATATCGTTTGATTATCGATATAGGTATGAATATAAATAAATAAATCCCTGCAACGCAACGATATATCTACACGCCTGCCCACAAAGGTCTCTGAAGGGGTAGGCAGACATATACATAGGTATACATATAAACCGGCGAGAATGTATAAAGCGAATGATGAATGTAGACGAACAGTCACTCTACTCTCTCTGCCTACCTCGCGATGGACTCGGCCGGACGATATGTAAGTATGCACTTACACATATAAGTGACCTTATAAAGTAAGTAGGTAAACTGCTCTTGATAATTAATTAATATATAGAGCACTCGAGTCCATCTAAGTCGAGGACACGAGTACTACGACCCTGCTTGTATCGACACACTGCTGGACTACAATCGCCTTGACACGTTCGATAAGGACATAATCATTAATTAAGGCAACCTACCGCTAACTCTTGGTATAGGCAAATAATACTGGCCCGTTGCTAGCCGCATTAAGCACTAGCCGTGCCCCGGGCCTTCACCCGCGTAGAAGCCTTGCGTATTTCTCAAGGTAGATAGGTATATAATCTAGGCATCTATGTATATAATGGCGACACCAAAACGACTGTGTATACGTATTTATGAATATTTCCTTCAACGTACTGTACTCAGTAAAAAAAAAAGCTCTTTGATACAGTTGGGATTCGAACATACAATATTTGCGTCGCAGGTGGCTATTGACACCACTCGGCCGCCAAGGTTCACGAATATTATAATGACCACCAATGAAATGTCCCCCAGTGTGCATGTGTCGGCGCGAGGACAGGCAGCATCATCAATTAGTGAGTTAATCCTCGTGGCAGTACATTGGCCGGGCGCCAGGCCAGCGCATTGGGATGCATGTCACGTCCCGCCACTCCGCCCGCAGTCAGCTGCACGCCGGCGGACACGCGGGAAGGAACCATGCTTATTTGTTTATTTTATCAAGCAAAGGTTGCAAGTTCGAATGCCGACGGTACCAATAAGTTTTTCAGAACTAAAGTAGGTACAGTGCTTAGTCACACCACGAGCTTTACGGTGAAAGAAATCATCGAGAGGATGCCTGCATAGGTCTAGGAAGCAATTCAAAGGCGTATGTACACCTAGTCGTGCTTGAGTAACGACGTTCGACTCGCCATCTGTCACGTTGGCACCTACATGAATGTGGGTGTGTGGGTACTACCTATACACCTCTGCCTACCCCTACGGGTGCCATTGAGGGACGGCGTGAGGATATGCCTACTATAATACGTATCACTCGTAAATACAATGAACAATCGGCAAACGCAGTACATTTCCGTAGGTGGCAGTAAGTAGTCATTAGTGCGTTCTATATGACGCCAATAAATTAATATCCAATAGAGTTGGAGGGTCGGTTAATTGTGTGCTCCGTCACCGAACTGGTAATCCTGCAAGAATGCACCGCTGTATGTCCAGCCGGCACAGCGCGAGCCCTGCCCTCGGCCGGGCGCCGCCCGCGCGCGCCCGCTGCTGCTGGGCGGCGTGGGGCGGGGGAGCCCACTGCCAGCTGGTGGTGTAACACCGTCTAATGCGCAGAGTTATTTCAATTACGCCCGGCTGAGGCGCGGCGTGCCCTCCGCATTTTGTCGGCTAATCCGCTAACAAAAGAGCTCTTATAATTTGAGACGCTAAGCCGGCGCGATTCAAGGTAATTGAAATTTTATTGCAAGTATTTTGATGGAAACCGCGATAGGACACGTGGTGGTCCTCCACCCCAATACAGAGCGGGTCGCTGGAGGAACTCACAGATACTCTCTCACTCACAGCTGACGTACGGCGCATGGGCTACCAAGCTTACAAACATTATTATTTAAACCTTATGATATCTTATATTCATCCAATTGAAGACATTAAGAGCGAGCCGGGTGACATTGTGCAGTATAACGCTGTATAAGGTGAAATATTCAAAAATATAATATAAAATAATATTTAATATAAATGACCAGTCCTCTGACCATCACAAGGCTGGTTAGTATCATGCGCAAAGAATCACCACTCTGCCAGCCGTCTTGGCACCCTCGTTAATTGAAATAAAAAGTTAAATACTAAGTACCTAGTACACAAATACTAAGTACCTAGTACACAAATACTAAGTACCTAGTACACAAATGTTTCTAGTTTCGTTGACACGTGTACATTCAATAGGTACCACAGATGACTAAATAGAAAGATTACTATGATTTTTACGAACCCTTTTATATACTGCAAGAGATAAAGAAGCAAGTCATTGAAATTAACAAAACATGGTAACATTTCGAGCCCGCGAGCAGCCTACCACAACAGACTGCAGCTTCCTGCGAAACAATCTGATACGAGAGGTGAGGCCCGCTTGCCTTCTAGCACATCATTATGTGCTTCACATGTATTGCTATAGAGCGCCGGCGCACTAAATAAACATCTTTATTCCAACAATGGCCAACATTCACTATAATTATATCACAATCAAACCGTGTTCATCTTCGACCGTTGCGTTTTTTTCAACCCCTTCAAGGATTCTAAGAATCCTCGTATTTTGTCCGGAGCACGACATAAAAGTGATATCTTGTGAAGGCAGTAATATCTATGAACAAGTGTTTTCTTAGGTTTTTTATTCACAGGTCTTATTTAAACAAGTGGGTGTTTGGGTGCTACACACCTCTCCCTAACCCTTCGGTGACCTTTGTGGGAAGAGGTGAAGATAATGCAATTATTTTATTATAAAAATGAGAGTCGAACTCGGCCAACAAGAGCCTTGGTGGCCGAGTGGTTCGAGCAGTTGCCTGCGACGCAAAGGTCTCAAGCTCGAATCCCGACTGTATCAATGAGTTTTTCTGAACTTAAGTACAGTGATTAGTCACACCACGAGCTGAACGGTGAAGGAAAACATCGAGAGGAAACCTGCATACGTCTGAGAAGAAATTCAAAGGCGTATGTATGTATAGTCGTGCTGGAGTAACGGCGATGGACTCGCCATCTGTCACGTTGGCACCTAATATACCTCTGGCGGAAAGTGGGTGTGTGGGTAATACCTACACACCTCTGCCTACCCCTTCGGGGACCCTTGTGGAAGGGCGTGAGGATATATTATATGTATTATTATTATATTATTATAAAAATGCTCAACTATAAGATAGACTTAAAATATACTACAACGGTCCAATGTTGTGGAGCCCGATGTCAAGACACCAACAAAATACTTCAATCCGATACTCAATTGTGGTGATTCTTTTGTGCGCAAAAGGTGACAATGTGGCCATAATGGGCGCGGTCCCTTTGTGCGCCCTGTCACAACATGACGCACATTACTGGCGCACAAAAGACCTGGCAAGGGTTAACACCCATACTCCTTCCGCTCCTTACACGCCGACATTACATTATCATATGATTAGGACTTGTAAAGAAATCACAGAGAAAATGACATTGCTGCACACTGCACGCTGCACAATGGAATTGCTGCTCTATGTGGGTAGTTATGATATTTCGTATCATATTTGGTTGAGTTTGTTGTTGTGAGGGAGAGGAATAATTGCGCTAAATTAGTACCTTGTCCTTTATTTGTAGTGTTATTGTGTTTCTTTTGGCTATGTACCTCCTGGACTACTTTGCTTTCTTGATTTTCGCTTGATTAAAAGGCCTATAAAGGGTAGGTGTATGAGCCATAAATATATGTATTATGTTATGGATACGCGAGAGAAGAGGAGTTGCCCTTTCCTTTTTTATATAATGCACGAACATAGAAACTCCCTTAATAAATAAATTATATATGAATCAATATATAGGCCCTAGAACAGACGTGGCAAACAAGCATACGGCCCACCTGATTGGCAGCGGTTACCGCAGCCTATGCACGCTCACAATACCGAAGTATCACCTGCGCGTTGCTACTCTGTGTTCGGAGAGTTATACTGTTTTGGCAGCATATCCGGACTTATCCCTCTGTTGCCGACGCAATATAACAATTCTCCCACCCCAAAGAGCCCATTATTGGATACCTTATTCATAACACAGGCAGGAACATAACACAAAAAATAGTGTTACGGACGGAAAATAGTGTTCAATAAGGTGGCGGTCCTTCCCCCGTCGAGCAAATCCAAATTCGAACGGGAGACCCGTAATGCCCTACCTCTTAACCAGTCTCTTAACCCACTGCAACATTCACGAGGATTGAAATAGAATAGAAAGTAGCCATCTGACATTGTAGCGACGCGAGTCATTCGCACCTAGAGCGTTTTGCATTCAGGACATCAACAAATGTTGTACGAGTATCTATTACCACGCCGAATTCATCTCACAGTAGGCTGAGGACTCATTCTTTTTATATGCAACTAATTGTCCCGACCAGCTTCGCCTGGGTGAAAAAAAAAGCCACGGACCCAGTGGCGCCACCTATCGGGTTCAATTGTGAACCATTCTCGAATCCGACTGAAGAACAGAAATTTTAATTAAAAGCGTTCCAGCTGTTTACGATTTTATAAAGAACATCAGACAAACATTCATTTTTATATATATAGATTTATATAGACATGGCCAAGCCAACCTTTTTCTATAAATATAAATATTTTAGGTTATAAGTTCAGTTTGCTCTGCAAATTTTCTATAGGTTTATTTGATTTAATATCGTTAAACAGCCGACCTACACGCATTTAATATCGTTAAACACCCGACCTACACGCATTTAATATCGTTAAACACCCGACCTACACGCATTTAATATCGTTAAACACCCGACCTACACGCATTTAATATCGTTAAACACCCGACCTACACGCATTTAATATCGTTAAACACCCAACCTACACGCATTTTTCTACTAACTTGGTGCCTCCAACATATATTATTTCAAATATGACAAGTTTAATGATTACAATGCTCATAGTAATAAATACAACGGTTGATTTAATTAATAGGTCCACAAATAATGCCGTTCATTTAATGAGTTATTACAAAGCTACAGATCATTTATCGGGCCCTCGGCTCCATGAGCCATTCTTCTTTATGCCAAAGCAATATACACCTTAAAAGTACTAACGTTTGGTTTACATTGATTCAGTTTGACGAAGACGAACTCTGAAAAGATCATTTCTCAAAGGAATTAAGACCTTGTTTTCATCGAGAATTGGTTTTGTTTCGCTTGATGGGTGAACGCGATGAATCGTAGGGCGCAAGATTTAGGGATGGGAATTAACAGACGCTAACTTCACAAATTATGGATATTAAACAATTAGTACAATGTACTAAGGTATTGTGGTCCATGGAGGCAAGCGGTCATTAGTGTCGAGTTGTTGTCTACCTGTGACGTATGACCTAATCTTAAGAACTCAATATCGATTATTCGCTTAAGGCACGTGTTTTTTTACTAATAGAATTTTGTTAAAGACACGTTGTATGTAACAGATAAAAATACTGCTTACATATACATATCATCACACAGTCCCTCACGGGGTAGGCAGAGAGAGTAGAGCGCAAGTTTACTTGTCCACTGCTGGACATAGGCCTCTTGCCTCCGGCTCAATGATATTTATGTATAAACAAAAAACCTGATGATGAAACCAAATGAGAGCCGTGGTGGCCGAGTGCTTCGAGCAGTTGCCTGCGACACAAAGATCGCAAGTTTGAATCCCGACTGTACCAATGAGTTTTTCTAATCTTAAGTACAGTGATTAGTCACACCACGAGCTTTACGGTGAAGGAAAACATCGAGAGGAAACCTACATACGTCTGAGAAGAAATTCAAAGGCGTATGTATAGTTGTGCTTGAGTAACGGCGATGGACTCGCCATCTATCACGTTGGCACCTAATATACCTCTGGCGGAAAGTGGGTGTGTGGGTATTACCTATACACCTCTGCCTACCCCTTCGGGGACCCTGGTGGAAGGCGTGAGGATATATTATAATATAAACAAAAAAAAATTCATTTACGGTAGCAAACATTTGTCCATGAATGTCAAAAGAAATTGCTTCAAGGGAATGCTTGATCCAAAAACTAGTTTTAAAATAAGTATACCAATGGAGCGGTTCCATCACTAGTGAAGGATGGGGTCGAGCAGTGCTAATAGCAGGCAGTTAGGGCTCTTTGTAGTACGTGTGAAGTGAGCTCTAGTGCATCTGAGCCGAGGCCAGCCAACACGACCTGCCTCACCTCCTGCACTGCACTGAACTACCAACAATAAGGCGAGCGAGTACTGGTGTAAAAAGGTCTTTAATTTCTGGCCATTTAAAGGGCCAGTCAACA
Organism: Drepana falcataria; assembly: GCA_945859725.1. Taxonomy (NCBI): domain Eukaryota; kingdom Metazoa; phylum Arthropoda; class Insecta; order Lepidoptera; family Drepanidae; genus Drepana; species Drepana falcataria. The sequence continues at coordinate 11,221,326 of OX243935.1, forward strand.
ATGAGCTATATAAATTGGATTCTCATATTTATTGCCATATTAATAAAGTATATTAAAGGTTTCACTGATTCTGGCATGCCTGGTCGCTGGCGATAAATATTGGATGCTTGTTTGGTGGTTCCGTTGTATTTAGAAATCAATAATGTTATATGATGTTTACTGTGTCCTAGAAATTTGCGCAAAGAGCACTTTCCACAAGATTAAATAAGTTTTCCAAATACACAAAGTATATGAATTACTCTTTGAAACTCGGCACTGGATTACATACATACATATTTGATTACAAATAATCAAGTTACGTTTCGGATGTGGGTGGCAGCTTTCCAAGTGAAGTTTGTCACAAACAGGGCTCGCATTGAGACCTAGCAAGGGCGGCCGATGGGCGGGCGGAGCGGGGGGGGGGGGGGGGAGGGTGTTATCACTCGTCCCGAGAAAACGATAAAAAAACCAATTGGCATTCACGCCGCCGGCGAGCTTTGATATCCTCGTAAACACAAACACGCAAACACGTCATCTAGTTGTAGCTGCAAACTCAGCGCCATCTCTAATCCTTAACGATATGAAAATAAAAGTCAAAATCGAATAATAGAGAATACCCCTGAAGGCTGTAGCAGGGAATATTAAATGCATGCGTAGTATGTATGCTACGTTTTTACGTAGCATTTTTCGTAGCGGGACTATGTCTGTGTCATTACACCTACTAGATAAGGGTCACCTGGTGCCACAGCCAGGAATGGAAAAGGAGGAATGGCCGTAATGATTTTAAGTCGTTTTTTTAAATCACTTATGTACTAAAGTTGTATATTGGCAAATATGTAATATACAAATAGCGTCTCAGGGATCAACACTCGAGTTTCTTTAGAGACAACACGAGCCCAAATTGTATTTGTAAATATAGGTCAAACACATATTAACTGCAATGGAAATCGAAGTCATAACCCACTTTGAAAAAGTGCGTGTCGCTTCGCCACTAGACCTAGCCACGACTTTGGTAAACTTGCTATGCCCCGCGGGTTCACGTGCGTAAAGTTTTATTTCATTAGTAGCTTATTTCCCGATTTTTTTTGCAATAAAACGTATCCCACGCGTCAATCTAGCTAATGATCCATGCCAGCCTCAGTGCCAGATATTATCCAATTTCGTTCCGCGGTAGTTGTATTCAAGTGGAATGAACATCCTAACTAACTGTCGTCTTTATAATATCAGTAGGACTGTGTGACTGTGTGTCGACCAGCTTACAGGGCCAAGTTGACTCTAATGAGGTGCGAGAAACTGACTGAGACAAATAACACGCAATCAATAGATCCGAGCCGTGACGGCCTGCCACGACCCCTAGTGACGGCATTACTATACAACACATCAATTAACTGACAATCGAGCCGCAATTTCATCACTATATCCACGCCAATTTGAACCTTATTGCCCTTAATCAATTAGCGCTCCTCTGGCGAAAGTTCTGTAGCTCGCCTCATTAAATGTAGCTGTATTGCCTCTCTTCAGCACTTAATAAGAAAATTGTGATTTCATACGAAGAGGATGAAGCGATTTCAGTTGTAGAGCGGGGACACACCGGGGGCAGGCTGACGTCATCGGGGTAAAAGGCATTACTACATATTCAAAGTTGTCACTCGGGGAGGTGATTGAAACCAAATCTTGTAATTTATGTAATTCCTAAATGTATCTATAATTTACACTCTTAGGTACTTAATATGCCTAAATTCATGAGACGGATAATATTAGAAGTAGCTATACCTACATACACCATCTAAAATTATTTTGACTATTTTCAAGAAAATGTAAAACCTAGTAGTCGGTATCCCGGGTCCCGCTCGCGCAGAACAAATATAGGGCCCAAGTATTTTTTTACCCATCTAAAATAATAATAATACCTTTGAGTAATTTAATACAAATGAAGTAATGCAACCAACGCTGGGGCTATATGTGGGACGCCTCATAGCCGTGGCCTGGTGTACGGGCCCCCCCTGGAGCAGCAATGGTCGGCAGTAGGCAGAGTGCCGTGCCGGTGGCGCCCGGTGTGGCCGCGCCGAGACGATTGTGTCGCGCGGGTTTGTTCGGTTAATTAACAATAAGCAGCGCGCCCGCGGCGCTTCCGCCCGCCCTCCGCGCCCGCCCGCCCTCCGCCGCTACCAATTGGGACGCGCCATACGCTTAATGTATACAAATCACACTTTCAAACTTAAATGAGGAAAAATTAAGCGAGCAATTTATGAAACTCCTTTTGGATGGAATAAATAAGACAGAATGAAAGGAAAGATGGCAAATGGCTAATAGCTACCTTGTGTTATGTATTGTTTCAGACAAACAATGGTTATGTGTAGAGATAAAACTCTCAAAAACACTGATCCTGTGTTCTCCTGGCTGGGTCAAGCCACTCTTCCTAAAATGTATGGATATATTTAAATGACTTCTTTACAATAGGTTCTACTAATAAACTATTTATTTGTATATAAATTATTAATAAATAAATTATTTCTATAGTTGGTGCTAAGGACTACACACACAAATTTGGGCCAAATGCGGCGGTAACCGCTTACCATCAGCGGAAGACATGCACCTTTGTGAATAAAAAATCTGTTTTGGTAGCAACCTGTTTGTGTGCCGTCCCGGTGTCCTGATGACACCGCGCTCGCGTGCCCTTTTGTTAAGGTATAATTGAACCTTCTGCAATAAGTACTCCCTAACGCCTTCTCATATCCCAGTTCGGTGTAGTGATAGACATTACGACCTCCATCAAGTGCCCACCCATGACCTAAAGTTCATAATGAATAGAATGTTCGAAGTGTCCTACAGTCCCTGAACGCCTGGTACCCTGAGGACCACCTCGCTCATATAATCGTCTGCGATGAGGCCCTCATATAAACGCTCACTTGTTTTCACGGTCTCGTAACGCACCCCGAAAATCTATAGCCTCCACCCCCCGCGCGCCCCGCCGCGCACCCCGACACTCCACTTTTGGACTTTTTAACCCAAGATGGCTTAATTTTCTCCCAACGGTTATTCTACGTTTCTTAAAAAACTCCATTACAACTCGGCGGGTGGCGGGGGCGAGGGGGCCGTGAGGGGGGAGGGAGGGGACGACGGGGGAAGGGGGCTGAATGTCCCGGGATTAGCATTTAGCAGGTTTTGGACAATGCGCGCGGAAAACGGTATTTTTTCCGTAAGTGGGAGACCGGGATCCGGTATTAAGATGGAATGTGCTCTTGTCCCCGGCAGCGGCAGAGTGTTAAATTGCTTAATTCCAATTTAGAAATGTTTGTAATTACGCCTGCAGGTGGCGTTGGGGCGAGGCTTGGCTCGCCGCAGGGCTACAGCGGCTGCTCGGCCGACACTGGCTGTGGCATCACTTGCCATACAGACATACAGACCGAGGTATATTATCCTATTGATGGCATACATAGGGCAAGTGTTTGAGGATGCTTAATAAGTAGGTAGGTACAACGGAATCAGTGGAAATGTGGAATACCTAGTTGTAGTTTATTAGCTGGATTTACATGTGGAATATGATATAAACACGATTTAAATATAATTGAAGGTGGTTAGAAACTTATGATTATAGTGCCACGAGCTCTGCAGTGGAGGGCCACATCAATAACATACATCGTACATTTGAGAAGAAATTCTGAGACGTGCTTGAGTCACTATACATTAATTTACTATATACATATATTAACTTTGGTTATACTTTATAATTACCTTAATCCTGTGCCATAGACTCCTATTAAATGAAGCTGATCTTCATTATATATATACATATTTAATTACTCATATATCCCTGGCAGAAAGTGGGGGTGTGGGCATTACCTATTCACCTCTGCCACCCCTTCGGGGACCCCTGTGGGAAGGCGTGAATTTTTTTTCTTACTAATATCCAAGAGAAATCTATGTAGGTTCCTATACCTAAGCTAGTGGCACAGAGGCGCAAACGTCCGGACACGCGCGTGCAGGAACTAAATAATTGAATGATAATAAATAAGTGATGTCGTATGGGCGTTCATAAAATTTCCATAACAAGATCATAGGCGCTGCGTTAAATAAGGCTTTGTAAATAAGCATCCAATTTATATTCTGCCCGGGGGGATATTATCATAATCGTTCGGGGAGCGAGACAGCTGTATGGGCCAGAGCGGGATGGGCCATATGACCTGAAATATGGGACAACGATTAGGTTTTATTGGAGTTTTCAGAGTACTCGCCATTAATAGCGCTGTATTTGTATGGGAGGAGGCACTGTGGGCTGCGGACGTGTCACGTGACACCCAGGGCTACGGCCTCGCACTACTTACATTACAGCTATATTACTATGTCAGTTTGAAATATGCTGCTAGGGGCTCGGACAAATAGGATCATAGTTTAATTGAGCAGGTAATTATATCAGCAAATACCCAGCCCTGCACCCGCGCGAAGTCCTCAGAATTGTACAGGTCAAAAGAATATACCTTTTAGTCACACAAAGTTTTCACACTTCTTTGCGGAAATCTCACACCTAGTAGATGTCGAGTGTCCTCTATTATTGTGCATCCCCTGCTTACCCAAAAGCAACCGTATCAACCACCATAGAGAGTTCTCATTTCATTATTATCGTGATAGTTTCGTTTCGTTTTCAGGCTAATTAGAAGCGAGGGAATGCAGCCGAGAATGCCATAAATATTGGACTCTAAGTCTTCCTACTGTAGAATGCATTATTGGGCGAGCACAGCATGCAATGTGTTTTCTCTCACGGCGCGTGATAGCTATACACAAAATGTATTTGCTTGTTTGGTAGTATAATAACAGGGGAATATAAGTATGCAATAATGTGTCAATCGTTGGAGCCAATAAGTGCACCTCTATCACCACCATCGGCTCCTGCATTGAGCATATTGACTGATTCCCGGCCAAGCATTTGGCCAGCGTGGATAACCTACTAAGAAGACACTGACACTTGAAATTCAGAAATAGCAGCAATATAGCCCACCTTTGGTACTTTTGTAGGCAATGGTTGCGGGTTCGATGACCACCGCCACGTTTGTCTGCGTATAGGTAGCATTTAAAGATATTTTTATATTTAGTATTTTAGGTATACTGTGTTAGCAGCATAGTGGGCCTAATCACTCTGCGGTCAACAAAATATAACAATCCTCCCCCTCCCCAAGGTGCTCATTACTGGAAACCTTATTCACCGCGTAGGAACACAACACAACAATTTAGTTGTTTCGCTACGGACTTCTATAAGGTGGAGGTCCTGCCCCAGTCGGGCAGCTCCAAATTCGAACGGGAAACCCGTTATGCCCTACCTCTCTAAAATTATCTATCTATCTAATCTAAGTTTATTGACATCTCAGCTAGCCAGTCACTGATGCCCGATGTACGAGCAGGCTCTGTCTAGGATAGTGTTTGTAATATACCTGGTTATAATAACAATAACGATGATAGATGACCTTGATGAGGCAGATCAGACAAAAAGTGCGTCTAATGACGTATAGGGAGGTCAAAGGGGTTGCGCTGGACAGGAGCAAATGGAAGGGACTGCATCAGACACGCCGACGAGAGCAAGGTCATAAAGGAATGATGGTGACGACCTGTTAGAAAACGTAATGCTATTTTAAATATGCAAGTGAGCCTAGGTCACCGAGCTAGTGGTATGAAACTAGCTATTAGCGGGCCCGCTTTGTACGGAGGTGTCGGGCCGCGCACACTTCACACCCTCGCACACACCCCCCACACCCCCACACCCCTACACCCACACACCCACATACTCACACACCCACACACAGCGGCTGTTTTGCTTACACCAGTCCTGCCAACCGTTGATTTCTCCTACAGGCAGAGCGCGTTTCTTGCATTGTATGATATTCCTATATCCTACAGCAGTACTGAGACATACCAACCAGTACATTCTCATTTGCAATACTGTCAGATTACAATCATCAAGATATACATAAGCTACAAGGAAAAGCTAGTATTTAATCATCGCATATCATTTGGTCCATGTAATTTACCTGTATAAAACCTGTGGGAACTGAAGTTACAAATTTGGACACAATTTACAAAGGAAAAAAAATGTTCGCTTCATCTTAAGCTTTGAGTTTGTATACATTTACAATAATTATTTTAGAGTAAGCGCGAGTAACGATTCAAAGTCCTTGCTTAAACGACTTTAAAGAAATTGCTACCATAACTTTACATAGCGTACGTTTGCGTTACTTAGTGTACGTTTACGTGTACCATCAAGTACGTACAGGAAGGCTACGAGCTGCTCAGGACAGCATTACCTGATGCATCAGCTGATGGCTGAATCGATAGAATAATACTTTATTTAGTCTATTTAGCTGCTACATGTTCGCGAGCGACTACTGCTGCGGCGCGAGGGAGGGACTCACGCGGACACATAGTGGCTCCATCTCGGTTCAAAAATATACATGTATTATTTTTTTGAAGTAATAGAGGTTTTTAAGTTACCGAGGTTTGAGTTATCGAGGTTCTACTGTAGTAGCATAGTCTTCATATTGTTACGACAAGCGAGTATATAAGGTCCCCTGTATTGGCAAGCTCTGTTTGTGATATAAGCGATTGCAAGGCCATGATGTCCTACTGACTATTTAACAAAGAACCGTAAACAGATGAGACGCGTGTGAGCTAATCTCAGGAACTGCTATTCGTATTTGAAAAAATATTTTTGAATTAGATACCTACCACCACCCAAGGGGGCGAAGTAATGTAATGTAAGTGAAACCGTGGCGAACAGCTAGTTTCATTTATCGATAGGTGCAAATTAAATTATAATTATTGAAGTGACTCTGTGACCCGCTTCCGGCGTTCGCTTGCACCAAACGATAACAAACTGGTTGTACAACGAAGGGTTACACACACACGCACACACACGAGGAACCCATTACACGCGCGCGTGTGTGCGCCGACCAATAACCAACCCTTTCGGCTAAGGCCTCGCGTCCACATACACGTAGCTATCCGAGGCTAGAGGCCCACTGTAAGCTATACTATATTACTCAGCAGCAATGGATATCTTCCAATACACTTGTTATCAGTCATTTTAGGCAATCGAAAACAAAATCGATTATTTGAACATAGGTACAGACGAAAAGATATAAAGGCAAAAAATATCTTTGGTTCGTTGATGTCTTCTCTATAATAATCTTAAATTTAATGTAATTAGTGTGTTTCACTTGTTATCTTTATTATTTCTAGAATAAATAATTAAATAATTTCATCATGCTCGAAAGTATAAAATTTCCACAATAATGTGACACGCTTTATCCTGATCTAATAAATCCTGCTAATATTATAATAGCTTATAAAATAACTAAATATAGAAATGTTTTGTTTTTATTAACAAAGGTTATAAGGCAATGGTTTAGTGATGCCAACCCTAGTACCTAAATAATACCTGTGGCTGGTTGGCAACCCAACAAAGTACGGGGCCACAGCTAGTATGCAAATCCTTAATTTTTACAAAATATGTCAGGTAAGAAAATGAAGAAAATAAGAATAAATAGCCTCGCCCGGCCGCCACCAGCAGCTGCAACACCTCCCGCAGAGCTGCTCCAACACTACACTGCACACTGCACACTGTACCCGACACTACAGTTAATACCCGCTCTCATTGCTGGACTACTAGACTACCAGTTGCTCCAGGAGGGCCTGTAGCTGGTAGGTATAGCATATTGGAATATTTTAAAACAACACAGTAGGTACCTATATACCTATATAAGTTTGCCACAGATATATAATATACATACGAGCGTGTGATTGTAGAAATTTAGAAACGCATGTTACGTTGGTAGTATTAGTTAGGGTACATATAGAAAAAAAATAAAGAAAGATCGGCGAAACAAATATACAATGCGAAAGTGTGTGCAAGAAGTGGCAGAGGAAGATCACGTTACAACTACCTAGATCAAGTAAGAGAGGTAGGGCATAACGGGTTTCCCGTTCGAATTCGGAGCTGCCCGACTGGGGCAGGACCTCCACCTTATAGAAGTCCGTAGCCAAATAACACATTTTTTTGTGTTGTGTTCCTACGCGGTGAATAAGGTTTCCAGTAATGAGCTCCTTGGGGAAGGGGGAGGATTGTTACATTGTGTTGGAAGCAGAGGGATTAAACCCATTATGCTGCCAACACACTATAACTCTCCGAACACAGAGTGGCAACGCGCAAGTGACACTTCGGTATCGTGAGCGTAAATAGGCTACGGTAACCGTTTCCCATCAGGAAGGCCGTATGCTTGTTTGCCACTCTTGTTGTATAAAAAAAAAGAAAAAGATCAAATCGATCGGACACTCAAGGATGGGAACACGAAATTGACGAGCATGTATGAAGAGATTGCTGAATGTGGATGAAGCGATATCTTTATGACGACTCACTATTTGTCATAGATGGCGAGTCAATCGCCCTTACTCAAGCAAAAATATATAATAGGTACATTTTTTTATTTCTTCTCAAAAGTATGCAGGCTTCCTCACAATATGTTTCTTCATCACAAACTCGCGGTGTGATTAATCACTTAACTTAAGAAAGCCCAGAACCACTCATTGATAGTTAGCCTATCGGGGTTTTGTTGTGTTATTGCTTGAACCTGTCACTATAGCTTCCATTATATTTCCATTGTTTCAACATACCTACAATGTATTTCATGGATTCGTATGTCAACTTTTGTTGCAACACATTGAAGTCAAAGCAATGGATACAATACCAACATAACATCAAACTATATTATTATCACACCTATAGGCATATATATATCCTCACACAAGGGTCCCCGAAGAGGTAGGCAGAGGTGTATAGGTAATACCTACACACCCACTTTCCGCCAGAGGTATATTAGGTGCCAACGTGACAGATGGCGAGTCCATCGCCGTTACTCAAGCACTACTACACACACATACGCCTTTGAATTTCTTCTCAGACGTATGCAGGTTTCCTCTCGATGTTTTCCTTCACCGTAAAGCTCGTGGTGTGACTAATCACTGTACTTAAGTTCCGAAAAACTCATTGATACAGTCGGGATTCGAACTTGCGACCTTTGCGTCGCAGGCAACTGCTCGAACCACTCGGCCAACACGGCTCGTCTCCTATAGGAAGGTACCACTTTAAATATGAATTATACAATAATACATAATATAAACTACCTATACCTAAATAGAATAAATATCCCAAATGTAAGTCATATTCGCCAGCCCTATTGTGACAAGGAGACTCAATTAGAGAAGGCCTCCCGTGAGAGGCCTCAAAGTTTCATCGATTTAGCTGTAGTGCAAACTACCCATAGGTTAAGTGACAATATTGATCACTCACTGTGGGTAACTATCTGCTCGACCTACCTATCATTATTATTAGCAGTTTTATTTTTATATATCCGAATGATTTTTCACTAGAAGGTATTATAAATACCTATATCTTATATTAAATGCTAGTTATGGGTTTATTTGTAAGCCGAATGATGTATTAACGCATTATATGTATTCGTTCAAGAATCGCTGTTCTGTCGGCAGATGAGCTCGCCCGCTATGCTGTAATTCCTCAGAGACACATGACGAGTGACGGGAGCGGCGCTCAATGAGTTGACGACAATACACGTGCACCACCAAAATAAGATAATACAAAGAGCGACCTCTCAGCCCAATAATTGCCTTGATATTGTGAGTTTAAGCTCCTCGTCCTTGTTCGAGCTGATCACATCTTAAGGCGCTTTGTTTGAGACAAAGATGAGGCTCGCACAATCAGCGACACCTCGCACAAAGCCAGGCTCGTCGTGAAGACGTCTGCTCCCACACAAAAATAGCACTAAAGGTTTGTAAAGACGAAGGGCTCACACCTCCGAGAATGGTCTTTGTGAGCGCATAATGAGCGCAGATAAAGGCCAGTTTAATGAATATTATATCGGCCCGGCTGGCGTGAATTAGTGGTCAATGCCGACTGTGCGCGCAATTGGGTTTTGTTTGCACAACACACAGTTAAATGAGTTTTTATCGGTACTATGGAACAACCGTTGCAGTGTTCTCAAGCTGCTATTTACGCTAAAATAAACTTTATTTCAAATATATACACCTAAAGCTTTAAAGGTAACGCCAGTGGTATATTATACAGTTATAGATCAAGTTTATCGGACACTCAAAGATGGGAGGTTACGGGTCCTTCATACAACCGGCGAGCATGTATGAAGAGATCGAATGTGAATTAAGCGAAACAGGTCTGTGAGTCTAAAGAGAACTGGTACTCTACTTTCTGTGCCTGTCTGGTGCCCATCTAACGCCGACCGAGTCTGTTGGTCATGGGATAATATCACCTATCCACACCGTGGACAAAATACGGCTAGATGCCAACATCATGTGTTCCTCACCGTCAAGGAAAAGTCCCCATCCTCAAGGATCAAAACGAGTTTTCTCTCAACTTAGGCCTACACAACGCTGAAATTAAATCGGGAAAAAATATAAGTTTAGGCCCCCATAACCCCAAAAACCAATCAGGTGTTAATATTGTAACATCGCGTGACATTCGCTGTATATCTATATGGCTAGTACACGACGCCTTCCACTAAAATTGTGTCTCCGATATACCTAGTGGCGTGTTGGTAATTGGTCTGTTTACCATCACGACTTCCCTAAAGAGTCCCCGAAGAGGAATGCGCCTGACATGCAGACTTTTGAACTTATTTAGTTAGAAAACCAGATCCTAAATTCACTGAACTGCTCTGCGGGTCGCATGCCTCACGACAAACTTTTCATGTTTTTTTCCTATGTATTTAAGTCTAGAGAGAACTGGCGATATATTACCTCTGCCTACCCCGTGAGTGACTCGGCGTGAATATATAATGATGATGATGATTATAAAATAATATAAGATGATATATAAATAGCTTGAGTGCTCACTCACGGCTTTAGTGATCATTGACAGCTACAATTATGGTACACACATAGGCCCCAGTATCGGACGCCACGTAGAAAATACAAACTTAAGTTGAATGAATGCTACTTAGATATAATATTTAGTAGGTTGCGCTCCCTAATTCTCTAAACTATTGAACTGCTAAAGAACCTAATGTGTAAATATACAATATAATCCACCAAATTATACTAAATACCGGCAATGAGTTGTGACAAGAATTCCCGACCGACAACACCTCTGTTAGGCTATTGCTTCAGTTACGCCTAGAGGCCAGTTAAATGTTAGATCAAGTGATTATTTGAATTATGACAACGGATGCTGTGAGTAGCGGCATATCCTTGCGGATATTTCGTTAGTTTGTGTTAATCTTCATAAAATAGAATTCAAGTGTGTTTTACTGCAACCAGAGAGATATGAAAGTGCCCGCTCCGTCGGACGGCGGCATCGCGCGAACTGCCGATGTGAGAGAAGAATTAATGATTTAATAATACTATAAACAATTGCTCTTACTCAGGTACTGATATAGTCAAAGCTTAAACATCAATTATATCATATTTATGATAGTTCATATTATCATAGCCATTTCAATTAAGCAGATTATCTCGCGAGAACTCGCTTACCCCGCGAGGGGCTTGGCGTGATGATTCAATGTACCTATCGAATAATTTCTTAAGATGTGAATTATAGTTTAGTAGAGGTTAGGCTCAATAACACCAGTTATAACGGTTGCAATCATGAGGCAAGTTAAATGTGTATCTGTTATACCACTGAGCGTCCAAAGCCAAGGTAACCAGTTCAAATTGGCAATTTATTGGAGAGGCTGGTCTTTGAGCTTATGTGGGTATATAGCATTGCCGCATACCCATCTCCCACTGGATTTACAATCTCCTTCTCTGTTACACTCTATAGTGTCATGGAACTACAATTCGTACCTCATAAAACTCACAATAAAATGTAGGTACTTGGTATCTCAGAATATTTTGCGGGGAGAATGAAGACATATCCTAACGCGAGCACTGCTATCAATTCATGAAGGAAACTGCACTCTTCACGATGGAATGAGCTTGAGCAGGACATAACCGGGTCACCGGGAATGTCAGAGGAAATAGTAACGGCGAATATATATGGAGAGGTGGATTCATTTGAATAGGGCTAAAGACAAGTAAGTTGAGAGTCTGTAGTCAGGTGCCTCTCATCTTTGTCGTAGGTACATCCTACGAGGTATACTACTTTATCTACATTAACCGTATTATGTCGTGGGCAAATGGGCCGTGAGGCTAGCTCGGACAATGTGTTCCTGTAGGCCGACGCGATGTGGGATTATTATAGTAAGCGCGCTCATAAGGTCGCGGAGGCACAAAGGCCTGGATGCAGTAACCCGAGCCGTCGGCGCGCTCAAAGCTGTCATTGTCTCTCAACACGCTGGTGCCAATAAAACAAAAACGCTAATTAAACGTGCACCACAATGGCTGCCACCACTGGCTGATTGACGCACGCGAGATGGTGACTGGTGACGAGTTACCAAATATATAAAATATCAAGCAAACAGAGTTTGTTGAGGCCAAACACTACGTTTGACTATGATGCTAACCCAGGTGGCCTAATGAGATGAGATTCTAATTGTTCATAACTTAGTAGGTACCTGTTAGGTATGCTAAGAATATGGTAGGTATGTGCAACAAGGGCGGGTACTCACCGGGCGGCGGGTGCAGCAGCGGCGGGCCCGGCAGGAAGGCGGCGGCCACGGCGGCCTGCGCGTTGAAGGCCGCGGCGTACGCCACGCGGCTGGCCATCGAGGTAGGCAGCGGGAACTGCGGCGTGTACGGGGCCCGCGGCTCGCATCGCTCCGATAGGTTCAGCACCCGGTCCGCATCTCGGTTCTCAAAGTATCTGTCTCTGGTGTCTCGGCTGTCGGACAGGCCCAGCAGCTCCTGTATCGCGAACGGCGACCGCTGCGGCGCGCGCGGCCCGCCGGCGTTGGCGCTCATGGCTTGCATGGCGGCCTCTCAGCCGACCATCGCCGCCTGGACTCCTCCGATCTTACTTATTGCTTCTCGACGATTCTATTTCTTCAACTTAGAAACGCTAGCACTAATTATTAGGTCGCGTTTGTTTCCTTACTGACGTGTAATAATAAATATATCTAATGATTAATATAAATTAAAGTTATTTTTAATATTCACTTTATAAGTTCTAAACACTTCCTTAACTTGAACGTTTCTCGTGTAAAAATTAGGCCTAGCGACTGAGGTTGCGTAAAATGAAAAAATATATTTTTCCGAAACGGCAGTAAAATCGCGAAAACGACTCTGCGACGCTAAGTGTGAGCAGCGACACGAGCGCTCGCCGCGGCGTGTGGAGCGCTTCTGGCCGCGCCGCCCGCCGCCCGCCGCCCGCCGCCAGCGAGGGAGGCCCGTGGCCTAATGGCCCGCCCGCCCGCGCCGTCACCCGCGCCGTCGCCCGCGCCGTCGGCCGCGGCGCCGCCCGTAACGTCGTAAGTGCGCCGCCCGCCGCGGCCGTTACGCCCGTCCGCTTATGCGCGCGTCCGGGCGGGGCCTGCTAATAGCCAATACGGATATTTTGTTACCGCACTCTATTGGCCAGATTTCTTCGCGAGGACACGCCCCCTCGCCGCAATGCCACCTGAAATGGAACTGTACTTCGTCTGATTAAATGCGAAACTCTCTCGTTGTGTCGGCGGCTGATTTAATTTTGATTAATTGTAAGAAATGAATAGCGCGGTCGAGGTGGAGCGCACAGGTAGCGACGTAGCGGGCGAGAGTTGGATTATAGCAGGTGGGCAAATAATTCCTCTGGAAGTGTGATCCTATCCCATTATGAGGTGTCAATGGCTCGGCGTATAGGATTGCACTTCCGGGCGCATTGTGACCCTCGCTGGCCAGGAGCGGTGGAGTGGCGGCCGCGGGCAGTGCCTGCCTACCACACGTGCTTGGCCATACAATTACTACTGATTATGAAACCTGCATTAATAATAAAGTAGCTTCTTACAAATAGGCTTGTTCATAAAAATATTATTAAATGATTTCTGAATATTATGTAGACTTAAAAAAAAATAAAAAAATTCGCAATACACGGACTATTTTTTAAATTATGCTTAAATGAGTAGATAATCATAAGGACATAGTACCCTTAAGCCGCAATAGATGGCGCTGCCAGTGACAATCACTGCTGTTAATCATTAATATTGTTTCCATTGCAACAGTACATACCTAATGCAATACTCGATATGATTCATATAACACGTGTCATGTGAAACTACCTTGATCTAACCAATTTACCAATGTTTACTTGGGAAAGAGGTAAGGCAATAGTATATAGAGTAACGGCGTTCCTTTCCCTCTGCCTACCCCGTGAGGCGTGAAGTGATGTACCTATGGGTCTAACGTTACCTTATCCATCAGCAGAATCAAGGACACCTAGCTGCCTATAGGATAAAAATACATTAGATAATAATATATATTCGCCATTTAGCTTCACAATTATACAATGCCTATGACATAGAATTAAGTTAATACGAGTAATTAATTATACATGCGGGCACTTGCTAACCCTAGCTAACGAAATAATTTAGGAACAGCCCTCAATAAACACTGAGTATTTATTTATTTATCATTTTAATAACAAAGGCCGTGGTGGCCGAGGGATTCGAGTAGTTGCCTGCAACAAAAATATTGCAAGTACGTAACCCGACTGGTAGATATCAATAAGTTTACTTAAGTACTGTGTTTAGTTATTTATACCACGAGCTTTACGGCGCAGGAAAACATCGAGAGGGAACCTGCATACGTTTGAGAAGAAATTCAGTAAAATATAATATTCTGAGGCTGAAAGTGGCTGTGTAGGTACTTACTACACGCCTATGCCTATCCTTTGGGGGACCCTTGTGGGAAGGCGGGGAGATATGTATGTAGTGGCATCTTTAGACGATATTATTATAAAGATGCAAGATAGGTACCTATCTATATTTGTAAGTATGTTTGTAAGGAATTGGCTCAAAAAGTTTCTATACCGATTTTTTTAATTCTTTCACCATTTGAATGCTAGATTATCACTGATTAATATACGCTATTATAATTGCAAGAAAAAAAGAAAATGTTTAAAAAATAAATGTCCACCCGTGCGAAGCCGGGCCGGGCCGCTAGTTATAAGATAAATCAATACTACGATAATGTGTTGTTAGCAAAAAGTAGCGGTAGGCAGTGCCCTTGACACCCACTTTCCGGCAGAAAAATATTTTAGGTGCCAACAGTACAGATGTCGAGTCCATCGCCGTTACTTAACCACAACCATGCTTACGTCTTTGAATTTCTTCTCAATCGTATGTAGGTTTGATGTGTTTGTTCTAAAGCTTGCGGTGTGACTAATCACAATAGAATCATGAATCAGATAAAAATCTTGAAATGGGATCATAATGTACGCGGGCGAGACAGCGGGGCACAACTTGTATAACATGAACGAAAATTATATCATTTGTATTTACCTTGGCCAGTGGCTGAGTAGCACTGACGTTGGCATCTACGTGTTGGGTGTCCAGGTACTTAAGTAGTAGGAAATGATAGGTACTCATTGCTACTAGCGAATGATTAATGTGTCGACGCGAAACACGTAGGTAAGTCGAGAGAAAGGTGGCGCTCTATCTGCCTACCCCGTTAAGGTCTCGGCGTGATGATATGTACCTATGTATGATTGTATTTAGGACAACCGACCGTTCTTATCGGAAAATATGTATCTTCCGAGAAGAACAGGCCCGAAACCTAGTCTTTCAGTCAGAAAAGATCTTGTTGGGGGTGCTATGTATGAGGTTGCAGTTTATGAGAAGTCAAAGAAATGTTCTTATAAATGTTTATTAATGTTATACAGTATCTTATACTTTAATGTCAAATGTTAGTAGAATGTTGATGAATGCACGCAATCGCCGTGGCTGCGTTAATTGCACTGATATTAAAATGCTTGGCGATTCCTTAGTTCGGCGCGTGTCATAGACGTGTTCGGTTACAATACACTGAACAGATCTGCTTGCAAGCTTCGTGCAAACATATACTAATTTATACTTAATAATGTAGGTATTTAGATAAATAAATGCTCATAACAATGTATACTAATATCTTTACATAGCATCTATAAACGATGACGCTTCCGCTGTCTGTTCGCTTAGATCTTTTAAACTATTAAACGGATCTTAATGCAGTTCAGAAATAGATAGAGAGATTCTAGAGAAAGGTTTCTATTTATAATACATATATATGTTGTAGTATAGAAAAGCTGAAAAGTCCAAGATTTGTTATGTGATGTCGTAACAAACATATTACCTTACGAGATAGGTGAAATTAATGTACTGCGGAATTGTATAGGCACCTATCTAAAAAGGGCTACCATTGGCATGTGTTGGGTCCATGCAGACCATCCGTGATGATGACACCATCAAACATTACGGTACTGACTTCAGATTCCTACTTTAAATCTAGAAGACATATTATTGCGTCAGTTCCGGGTTGATTTTCTGAATTAAATTATATTTGGCATTATAACAGCCGTGGTGGCCGAGTGGTTCGAGCAGTTGCCTGCGACGCAAAGGTCGCAAGTTCGAATCCCGACTGTACCAATGAGTTTTTCTGAACTTAAGTACAGTGATTAGTCACACCACGAGCTTTACGGTGAAGGAAAACATCGAGAGGACACCTGCATACGTCTGAGAAGAAATTCAAAGGCGTATGTATAGTCGTGCTTGAGTAACGGCGATGGACTCGCCATCTGTCACGTTGGCACCTAATATACCTCTGGCGGAAAGTGGGTGTGTGGGTATTACCTATACACCTCTGCTTACCCCTGTACCCGTGTGGGGACCCTTGTGGGAAGGCGTGAGGATATTATTATTATTTATAATTTTTTTTTTTATTGAATATAAACATTTAATCATTCCTGTTTCGCTTCGTATGTAGGTATGTTATTCTAGAGAGAACTGGCGTTCTACTCTCTCTGCCTACCCCCTTAGGGACTCGGCGTGATGATATGTATGTATACATGTAACATTCCATGTCTTGAAGTAGGTACCTACAAGGTAAGTATTTCCGGTGAGGTGAGAATATCTTATGTTTCTTCCGTGCGAGGTACACTTTTCCTTATCGTTGAGCTACCTACCGAATCATGACCAATACGATCTGCAAATAATAATGTGTGGTAGGTATTGTAATTCCAGGGTTCAACATAGCGTAGCGTACATATAGACCCATTGCGATTACAATTTTTACATTTGCTATTACAAACATGGAGCTTCCTTTCCTGACAAGTTTTCTTTGGAAACGGTAATTTCCTATTTAATATATGACGTTCAATAAACATTCCTTGTGTCCTCGCGTTGAATTTAAATTAGCATTATTTTATTCGTACAATTTTGGTATTTGCATTTCCTACAAAAAGCTGACTGATTTAAATGCCACAGTATTTTATAATATGGTCAATGAGGACTTCGATTCCACCTATACATAGAAAACACTTATACCTACATGTAGGATATAAATAAGCAAGGCGAGTGCCACTACCATCATACCACCATAGTGGCGACGGTGAGCATCCAAATGCGAAATATGAGCTGGAGGCTGCGTGTCGTGTCCGAATTATTAGAACAGGAAAAAAACGTGTGAACGCGGCTCAGTGCTCGCATGAGGTGTGAGGTGTGAGGTGTGAGCGAGTGTCGGCGCGGGAGACAAAGGTGCCACCACAATGCCGCGTGTCCGCGCTCGCCTTTGAGCGGTAACGCGAGACGACGTGGGAACCTCGCGCACTCACTGCCAGAGCGCACAAAAACTAGACAAGTACCTGCCTACTGCGGCCGCCGTCCTCGGCAATGGCCGCCGACATCGTCTGAGCACACTAGGTTTGGGATACTGGACCTTTTTTATTGACTACAAAGGTGGCCAACCTGTTAAGGCTGATGGCAAGCGGTTATCATACGGGCTAGAAATACCAATCACGTTGGTAGAAAAAGCTGTGTTACATGATGAGTGTGAGTGTCCATCTTATCAGCTCAGTATTTTACTTCCTGGTATTTTCCCTTATGGAGTTGTGGAAACCTTAGATAGGTACTGGTCTACTCACTGCAAGCCCACAGAGCTTTCTTCTGCACCCGTCGGGCTACAAAGTTGCTGGGCAGGGGATTCGATCGCGCCTCACGGATAAATCCAGCGAACAGGATAAATTCCGAACTTAAGTACAGTGATTAGTCACACCACGAGCTTTACGGTAATAGAAAGTATCGAGAAGAAACCTGCAATCGCTTGAAAAAATATTCAAAGGCGTATGTATACCTAGTCGTGCTGGAGTAACGACGACGGACTCGCATTCTGCCACGTTAGCAACTAAAATATTTCTCTGGCGGAAAGTGGGTGTGTGGGTACTACCTATATCCTACCATCTCTGCCTACCCCTTGTGGGAAGGCGTGAAGATATATTATTATACCTAAATATTTTTTCATATCGGCTTAACAGTCCCTGAGATTAAAGCGTTCAGTCAAACGACCTCTGCCTCTTGATTATGTTCACAACGTAGCCTAGTATAAGATATCTATCATGTATATTGTCTAGGGAGGGAATGTGAGGGAATATGAGGAAGTTATATGCGGAATAGCCGTGGTGGCCGAGTGGTTCGAGCAGTTGCCTGCGACGCAAAGGTCGCATGTTAGGTCCCGACTGTACCAATGAGTTTTTCTGAACTTAAGTACAGTGATTAGTCACACCACGAGCTTTACGGTGAAGGAAAACATCGAGAGGAAACCTGCATACGTCTGAGAAGAAATTCAAAAGGCGTATGTATAGTCGTGCTTGAGTAACAGCGATGGACTCGCCATCTGTCACGTTGGCACCTAATATACCTCTGGCGGAAAGTGGGTGTGTGGGTATTACCTATACACCTCTACCTACCCCTTCGGGGACCCTTGTGGGACGGCGTGAGGATATATTATATTATTATATGCAGAATTCGGCTTTGTCCCACGTTACTGGGCAAGCACTACCTACTGTGTGATATGGCAATGATACAACACACCTGCACCCCGCCACCACATCTCGTGGTCATTGTGTTGCGGACAATGCCGCCAGTCACTACCTGCCTTAAGGGTGGACAGAATATACTTACAGATGTACAATAAAACATTAAATTACGTTACAAAGATGGGTGACCGATTGGTATAAACAACCCAATCGACATGTAAAAAAGAACAAAACTATCGCGGATATTTTGGGAAGACGATAAAACCAGTTTGAGAAAGCTCCCACGCTCAATCCGCCACAAAGAGCAAACTAAAATATATACTTTATGGCGGGTGTATGTCTTATATGACAACATTAATTGATGTGCATGCAGCCAGAGAGACTTAAAACATAGAGCTATATTATCTCTGGCCGCCCCGTGAAGTCTTGTGGTGAAAGAAAACATCGAGAGGAAACCTGAATACGCCTGAGAAGAAACAAAAAAATACTCATAGGCTCACTGCATGCACCTGATGTCATGTCATGGATGTTATTAGACCCCTGTCATCTTTGAGGAAGGGCGTGACAAATATGCTATTGAGCTTTAATTCTTACTAATACACTGTAGCTAGTACATGCTTGAAACACTACATCACATATGAGTTAAATCACACACCTACGGAAAAACTGATTAGGTGAGTTGAAATACTTGGGTTACCTTATTATTATTACCCATACACCTCTGCCTACCCCATGGGGGACCTATGTGGGAAGGCGTAAGGAATTATTATTGTTATAAATACTTTGGTCGGGTTATTGAGCTGTCATACAATGTACGCAGTTCATTTCTTCATGTTACTTCCTCACGCCTTCCCACTAGGGTCCCCGAAGGGGTAGGCAGAGGTGTATAGGTAATACCCACACACCCACTTTCCGCCAGAGGTATATTAGGTGCCAACGTGACAGATGGCGAGTTTATATGTTACTTATTTATCATCAGAACTAAAGGTAAATGGGAAAGTTTGTGCGGATGTTTGTTCCTGTTTCACGCAAATACTACTGAACGGAATTGGATGACATTAGGCGCAGAGATAGATTAGTCGCCGGTATAATAGGTATCTACAATCTGTCACGTTGGCACCTAATATACCTCTGGCGGAAAGTGGGTGTGTGGGTATTACCTATACACCTCTGCCTACCCCTTCGGGGAGCCTTGTGGGAAGGCGTGAGGATATATATATACATATACATATGATGATTTCAATTTATTTCATAAAAAAATCACCAACTGAAATAATATTTTACGCAAACCCATGGGGCACTGCTAGTAAATAATTATATGTTCGGATGTTTACGTGAAATTATAACCTTCGCGGCCTTTGAGCTAGGAGCCCATTAACTAAGCTATTATTTATTGGGTTGCTATAAGGGCAAATCCAGTTACTAATCCTTTAAAGAGGCCTGTAATGTTAATCCAAGAGTGTAAGATGTAACATTGGCAACAGGCAGCCACCCAAGCAGCTCCTGACCTCGAGCGGGGCTACTTTGGTCCTCACTCCAATCGATAAGCGCCGTAACGACTGGTCCGACTCCCGGGTTTTTACCAACACTAGACACATGTTGTCTTATACCTACCACGTTCTGCATAATTTAAAACTTATTGTAAGTTATATTTATACTTAAATAATTGTGGACAATCCACACAGCATTCTCAACAATTATATTAATCATCAAACTAGCACTTCATAGCGAGGCTTGGCGTCCAAACACATCGGTATCGAGGTCTTTTTTATAATTTATTCATATTTATTTCGAAAAATATTCACAGTGTTAATATACAATTGACTTCAACTAAGCAGTCACATCCTTCTGTATTCAATTTGCGTGTTATCTGTTTAATACTAGGAATATCTACTATAATATCCATTATATTTCTCAGTAGTTGTATCAAGTGGCTGGTATTACGAATAATTTCACGTTATGCGAATTTATGAATACTAGTACCTACCATATTGTTGGAACTAGAGAGTTACGTATTAAGAAAAGTAGTAATTATCCTTTCGGTCAAGACATTCAAGAAATATTAAGTAGTTATAGGTATGTCGCGTGGAGAGCAAGTCACGGGTGTAGCGGACCCCCCCCCCCCTCCCCCCACAACCTCGATGCATTTTCACTGCGCTATTTATTTCCCTCATTAACGGTGGGAGGTGTCTGGCCACTCGGAAGGCTTTGTATACAACGTACTCTATGGAAATATATATTTGATGAACATCCGGTAAAGGCTACAGTGAACTCTTTATCGAACAACAGAAAATCACTCGCACTAATGCCATCGCCGCGTCGTCTAGTCCATACAATCTATTGTTGTCCACCCCTCCCCCCCACAGCCCGCCTCCCACCCCACCCTAACCTAACAATTAATCCTCATATAATTGTATACAATAGTGGCACAAGAGTAAATGAGATAGATTTTTATTAAATGTGATTTAAGCAGACCTTTTAAAATATAGTAGATACCTACCTACCTACCTACCTTCCACAAGCCGAGACATACTTTAGGTGCCAACGTGTTATATAATATATTTAGGTGACAATTGAGACGAAGCCTGCATACGTTTGAGAAGAAATTCAAAGAGGTGTACCTATAGTAGTGCTTCAATACACATCTCTGCCTACCCTTCTGGGGACCCTTGTGTACAGGCGAAAGATATATAGACAATGTAATTTAATATATATATGTAAATATTTTATAATTTGTACCAACATATGGCGAGAGAAGCTGGCATTCGGTTAGATATTTTGTTCCACTTAAATAATACGACGTGTCGTCCATACATACCTACATAGGACAACTAGCGCATACTTGGCGAAAGAGAGGGTAGAGCGCCAGTTGTATGTAGAGGAACAGACTTCTTTCGCTTCATCCACATTCATCAGTCTCAAGATACATGCCCGCTGGGTTTGTGTACTCCTCAAGGTGCCATCAATGAGTGTTCAACAAAGTAAGACGTCTTTGTCCATGTTTACAATCACCCCCATTTGCACTAGTTGCGTGGAACATTACTAGACTAGTCCATAATATGTATCTACGTTAGGTAATTGTCAGCATATTATAGACAAACAGATTATTATAAGTTCAGCAATAAATATATAGGTGTCGGCATGTATGCAAGCTCGTTAGTGAAACGCAATATCCAATGAATATTATAAGAGTGAAAGTTTGTGTCAATGTTCGAATATATTTCACGCAGAAACAACTGATTGAGACAAGATGCAATTTAGCACAATGATAGATTGGTTGGATTAACACAAAGGATATATTTAAAACCCGAAAAAAATAAGAATCAAATTTACCGTCGGTGAAATCACGGGACACAACTAGTGGGTTCCTAAAGTTCACACCAAATGGAGCACCGAGGAGGAGAAGATCTGCTCACCAAATAGGTTAACTGGTTGTATAGAGGCATTCCACCGCTACTGATACTGCGCTATAAATAGACCCGCGGCGTGTACCTGCTGCGGCACTGCTATTAGTACTGTGTTAGCGAGTGGAGGCAGATATCAGCCTGATAGCACGGGGCCACTGAGGACGCTCCCGACATTGGCGCGGGCCCCGGCGGAAGACAGTATATCCCTGCGATATGGGGATTGCTCACTTATCACACTTGACAATATATTTTTACTAGCTTATGCTTCTTAACTTAAGTATAGTAATTACGCACACCAAAAGCTTGACGACGAAGAAATAAAAAATTTCGGATTCGCTATTTTTCACATTGGCACCTAAATATGTCTCCGGCGAAAAAGGGGTGTTGCCTACCCCTTCGGAGACCTTTATGGGAGGGTGTGAAGATATATGTAAAATAATAGCTATATCTTCGCGCCTTCCCTCAAGGGTAAGCAGAGGTTTATGGGTAGTAGATACCCACACACCCACTTCCCGCCAGTATAGTATATATAGCCATTCCTCTCGATGTTTTCCTTCACCGTAAAGCTCGTGGTGCGACTAATCAATGTACGAAAAAGTCATCGGTACAGTCAGGATTCGAACTTGCAATCTTTATGTTACAGGCAACTATTTGATTCACTCGGCGACCACGTCTCTAGCCGAGTGCTTTCGAAGCCTTCTTGACAAATATTACTAAAAAATACAACTCGACAAAGGATGATAGCATTACTTTTTTGTCTACACTATCGCATTGTTCATATTGTAGTGATAATTGTAAGAGAGAAATAAATTAATACTAGATATATATATATAATTTCCAGTGTCCCGGCCGGTGGCAGCCCTGGGCGCGGGCGGCTGGCAGGGCCACCACAAATCCGCGCAACACTACTTTTTATTGAGTGTTGGCTCGGCGCCTCCCCGCGAAGGTGCGCGGGGTGCATAATTGCTCGCCCGCCACCACCGTACGCGGCCTACACACTCCACCGCCTTAGACGCATTATGCCACCTCGCGGTGTCTCACGCCAATTTGGAGGTGGCCCATTGAATTGGCTAAGAAATTATTTAATTGATTCAAAAATAATTCATGTAAAGGTTTAGGCGTTTGTATATCTAATAGCAGTTATACAATTTTAATGATATTATTTTGGTTGATATATACCCAAATTATTTTTCAATATGACGTGAGAATAATATTTGTTTCATAATATTGAATTGTCCTAAAAACTGCTATAACACATACCTACTTGAAAGGAAACCTTTGCAAATCTACAAAGCAACATTTAACATAACAACTGCAACTCTCTTTGGTTCTCGAAATTTCTTATCCTAAGACAAGCTTCCTGGCTTTAGTTCACATAAAAGTATCTGCATATTATAAAATATATTATTTCCAAGTTCGACGTCAGGATGAATAAATACATAATGCAGGAAGTGTGTATACTCGTAGTGCGTAGTGCAACCTATGTACTGGCCGGACGCAGTGCGGTGGCTCGGCGACACATAGCCAATGAGGCAGGCTGCAGCCAGACGCACAGGGTAAGCGCATTAGGCAGTAAACAGGGTGCGCGTGTGTGCACCACTCCATTATGCGGCATACTAATGACAGAGGGCGGTTGATTAAAAACCTAAGTTGCGGGGCGGGGCGACCCTGCGCCACCCGCCGGGGCCAGGGCTGCCACCGGCCAAGGGTGGACTGACGTTGCTACTACATATTACTTGGCTCTGTTGAAATGTCAACTTAATGATATTATTTTTTTAGTTAACCTTTGAAATTAAACTGTCCTCTGTCCTCGTATAAAAGTCATAGTATAAAAAAAAATTCATTTGTTTTCGCATATCTTTGACCAGTTATGGATCTCTCTGGAACTTTTAGGAATCATGAAGAACTTTATCGTGAGGAGTATAATGAATACACACGTACCTACGGTAGTTACGGACCGTTTACTTCGTGTTCTTCGTGAGTCATTGTTGTCCAGAGTCATATTCTATTTAATATTCATCGGAAACATCACTAGGCGGAAAGATTTTTGGCTGATTTGTAGTTATAGGTACCTACTATATTTATAATAAGTGCGCGTACGCATATATAGAAGGAAACTTTATTCTCTCATGAGTTCACTTCAACAATGTTAATATGATTTCAAGAAACTATATGTCTAACTAACCTAGTGGCGCCCTATTCTCCCTGACTACCCTTACGGGAGTCGAAGTGATGATCTGTATGTAGTATGTCCGCGTCCAGAGGCCGCAGCGTCTACAGCCCAGAGGGTCAAGGAGGGCCGTGTTTGTGCAGGTATGTTTGAATACCTTACCGTAGGGATATAAACATTATAGGCTTGAGCAGTATATTTTGGATACAGAATTAATATTCAAACCAGCGAGTCCTATGCGGAGCTTTATTGTTTGGCTATATCAATTATGAATTTTTTTACCTTGATTTAATCAAAAGACGGAAGTATCTTCAATTTAAATAGTAGGTACCTGCAACAATTTGTCGGCAGTAGCTCTCGTAGACCTTAACCAAAACAAGTAAAATTTTGTATCATATTTAGTATAACATACATACCTATATAGTTTTTTTTGTGTCATAGGTAACTTAGTCTAGAGAGAACTGGCGTTCTATACGTACTCTCTGCCTACCCCGTTAGTGACTCGGTGTGATTAGTATGTATGTATGTACCTAACTAAGCCTTAGCTTACCTACTGCTGTGATAAATACGCATTGTGTTACCTATCTCTTGGATGTTCTACTTCTAAGCACGGGTATAAATATGTAAGTATGTATGTATAAGTATTTGACTAGTTCCCATAGCTTACAGCTAATCGTAACGACGTAAATTTATGCGCAATTCTCGCAAAATAATTCTTATACTATATAGCTGTTAGCTTATATATATAATAAAAAAATAAAATTTAAAATTAAATTATCTTCAAGTAAAAAATGTACAGTTTGGTAGGGTATGCCTTAAGCGCGTCGAACATTGAATTGTGACATTATTATTCTAGGTACCTACTTGTGTGTAATCAAACACTAAAATGTATGATCACACTTTATAACAGTTGATTTAATAAATGTCTAACATTACAGCGTGCGATGTATATGCGATGCTATATGCGAGCATACATTGGAATGATACCTAAATGAAAATATTAGGTAATGACTCACCTGGATCATGATAAGGTGCAGCTCTCCATCACTCCATATGCAGGAGAACTCCCAATAGGCACAATTAAACAAACGACTAGCAAATCGAGCGCCGCCATTGCAACTGGCGGTCAATAAGCTGCAAAACAATGAGTGTAGTGAGTGATGAATGATGTGCGGCCGCCATGTTAGCGCGTTCGAAAATCAAACACGCATTGTTTTACTACGGCCAATAATTAGGCTGCGGTCGGGGCCAATCAGAGAGCAGCATAGCAGCCATTGGACTGCTCGTTCTAAATTTGAAATTAAGCGTTACGTTGCGGCGGGAAACCGTAATTGAATTGATTGGTCATTGTCCCGACGGGCGCCGCCGGCCGAGCGCGGCTAATGGCTTCATGTTCGCTAAGTACACAATAAGGAGCTTTTCACTCGAACTCTAAAGAGATTACACGATAATTAATGCAATTTTATTGACATTGAATCAATACCAAGGACCACTTGCACGTTACTGACTTTGTGGTGTAGTAGCTCTGCTAGCAGCACAATTGTAACAGCTCATTGAGCTCGCTTAAACTGCTCGCTATGTGCCACCGGGAGACACGTTACAATCACGTAAGTGCCACCCAAAATTTAATCTAGAGGAGTGAGCAGCATTCATTTCATCTTCCGGTGGTCTGCACCAAGGAGATTTACAGTACTTTATTTGTCACAAGACGGGACATTCCTTTACCGTCGTGAGTTAATTTATCGTGAAGTTTCCGGTCTGAGAAGAATCATACGCTTAGAAAAATCAGATTGCCCGTCTTGCTTCTCATAGGCCGGCCATTGCCGCCGTGACGGAGAGCCTTTCTTATTTAGATTCATATGGCCTCCCTTGTCCATGTAAGGAACTGCTCCGCTAGAGTAAGGACACATCATGAGACGACATAAGGATGAGCTGCCTGAGACAGTTGCTCACCTATTGCCTAAGGTTTTTTTAAGCCCGCCGGGGCTTGGATCTGCAATCATAACTTTGCATGTCAGTACTTAACCCATCGAGATGGGTCATATATGTCTCATCTCATGTCATGCCTCTCTATATGTCTCAGAAAATAGGACAGCTGTCATGAAGTGGTCGGATTTTGTGAATTGAAGGTTGTGGAAGGATTACAAAAACAAACAAACAAACATATCATCACGCATCCCTAACGGGGTAGGCAGAGAGTATAGAGCGCCAGTTCTCTCTAGACTTACATACATCTTTCGCTTCGTCCACATTCATCAGTCTCTTCATACATGCTCGTCGGTTTCGATAGGTACTCTTGAGCTTTTCCTGTTCTAGAGCGTCCGATCGATTTGAACAATAGAATTACAACATGATTAAATAGTCACTCTGAAACTTGGTTATGTTTTAAAGACACTATCACTATCAATGACATCAAATAAAAGCGTAGTTGGATTCTCCATGAATAACTTTATTGTTATAGCAGATTTTTAAACCAAAATAAAGTGAACACTGTCGACTAGTTTCAAAATCAAAAATCAAAATATTTTATTCAACGTAAGGGACACAGGGAACACTTATTGAACGTCACGTTTAATATAAACTAAAGTTACCACCGTTTCCAAGAAAAAATACCTGCCAGGAGAAGAAACGGCGAAACAAACTCCCCGGTTTGCTTTTTTAACATTTGTTCCCTTTTACGTAGGGGTAGGAAAGATTAAAGTTACATATATAATCTTTGTATAAGAGGAGCAATTCATTGCCATGCATGGCCATCATTAAAATAATCTGATGTTTTATAATAAGCCTTTTGAATTAATTTACTTTTAACGACAGCTTTAAATTCTACAAAAGGTAATTCAATTATTTTCCGAGGTAATATAATAATAATATATCCTCACGCCTTCCCACAAGGGTCCCCGAAGGGGTAGGCAGAGGTGTATAGGTAATACCCACACACCCACTTTCCGCCAGAGGTATATCAGGTGCCAACGTGACAGATGGCGAGTCCATCGCCGTTACTCAAGCACGACTATACATACGCCTTTGAATTTCTTCTCAGACGTATGCAGGTTTCCTCTCGATGTTTTCCTTCACCGTAAAGCTCGTGGTGTGACTAATCACTGTACTTAAGTTCAGAAAAACTCATTGGTACAGTCGGGATTCGAACTTGCGATCTTTGTGTCGCAGGCAACTGCTCGAACCACTCGGCCACCACGGCTTTTTTTTCGGCTTTATTTTCCGAGGTAGCTTATTAAAAAAGCGTATACCTTGCCCGACAAATGAGTTGCTAGTTTTGTGTAATCTAGCTGTAGGAACATGGAGTTTATCTTTGTTACGTGTATTTGCAGTATGCAAGTCGCTATTTTTCTTAAATTTTATAATATTCTTTCTAACATATAACAAATTTTGGAATATGTATTGACATGGTACGGTCAATATGTCAATTTCTTTGAATAATTCTCTGAGAGAATCCCGAGGCTTAAGGCTATAAATTGCACGAATAGCCCGCTTCTGCAGCACAAAAATAGATCCAATGTCTGCAGCATTACCCCATAAAAGAATGCTGTAAGACATGACACTATGAAAATAGCCGAAATAAACTAAACGGGCTGTGTTGATATCAGTCAAGTGTCTGATTTTTCTTACCGCGAATGCTGCAGAGCTGAGTCTATTCGCCAATCCATTAATGTGGGGGCCCCATTGCAATTTGTGATCCAATGTGACTCCAAGGAAGACTGTTGAATCCACAAGATCCAACTTCTCGGTATTTATAACTATAGGGGTAGTTAAAACCTTTTTCACATTAGGCATTGTAAATTTAATACATTTCGTTTTCTTAGCATTAAGTACCAAATTATTGGCACTAAACCAATGAACCACGTCAGAGAGAGCATTATTTACATCGTCAAAGTTTTCTTTCTGTCGGTCTATCTTAAATAGTAAAGATGTATCATCAGCAAATAATACAATATCATGTTTATAATTTACCAGGTGAGGTAGGTCATTGATATATTTCCTTTTATGTACTTCATTGCGCCCTACCACATACTTGAGCACCTGTCCTATTATCTAATCCATTCCTGTATATTGTACAATGTCATTATATCTTGTAAGTGCTTCCACTATCTTGTGCCTCAATAAAGGTAACTGTTGTTTCCATTGTATGAAGAGAATAATTAAAGTGGACGAAGCGAAAGAAGTGGTCTCTGCCTACCCCTTCGGGAAAGAGGCGTGATAATGACGGTAATGAGATATTAAAGTCATGGATGGTTGGTGGACAACTCTAGTGTAGCCATACGAGGCAATACAACATAATTATGAACATATACAAAGACGTGCCTGTCCTTTCTTCACTGGGCACCACAATACCTTCTCACCCATACGTATGGTGCTCCTCACGAGCTGTGTGTCTATTTATATCTATACTAATATTATTAAGAGGAAAGATATGTTTGTAAGTATGTATGTAAGGAATTGGCTCAAAAAGTACAGGACCGATTTTTTTAATTCTTTCACCATTTGAATCACAGTATCACTTATTAATATAGGCTATTATAATTGCAAGAGAAAAATTAATTTTATGCAAAAAATAAACCACCCGTGCGAAGCCGGGTCGGGCCGCTAGTATTTTATGGGTAACTAAAATTCTATGATAGTTTATTTCTAGAACAAAAGTTATCTATATGAGGTGCTAATGCAGCTTAGATGATAATCTATCACTGTGCCAAATTTCATACAATTCCGTTCTGCCGTGACACATTCCTCCTCCTAATATTTCAATCTCTACAATTGCTTTTCTCACATATAATTCAAAGAAATCGACAAATTATGTCAGTCTTTTACCATCCATGAGTCATAGCTAAACACACCTGCCACTGTGACTTTTTGCCTAATGCAATCACTGTCAATCATTGTACTCCATTTCAAAGGTAAAGATTAGCATTCAAACTTTTTTATAACACTGAGATGAGAAGCAGGCATGCGGTCTGCCCGATGGCTGCACCAGGGGTTTCGCTCATCCTAAACTCTGCTGAAACTGGAATAGTTAAACTAGCCAGTGAGCTATGTGTATTGCCCCAGCAGTGGGCATACGTGGCGAGTGGCGAGTGGCGAGTGGCGAGCAGCGTGCGCGGTGGGCGGCGAGTAAAGCTCGTTATCGCGTCACTAACGAGCAACAATTTGCAACAATCCGCCCCCAAATGATATCGTCAATCAGAGCCGTGAGCAGAGGCTACAGGGTGCTCTTTTCTCTTCCGATATCTGTTATACTTACTAACGTTTATCTTAATGTCGCCGTTACTAGTTGGGAGGAACGGAAATTGCTCAAGGGAGACAAATTACTAACTTTGTCAATAAAACCGCTTGAATTAATCTGTCACCATACCCATTGCCAGCCACAGGTACCTGCCTGAAAAGAATATGGATGAACCACTGTTGCCATTCCCTCAATGGCAGAAGATATTATGATTTAAAAAATCTTGACACCTATAGCCGTGGTGGCCGAGTGTTTCGAGTAGTTGCCTGCGACACAAAGGTTCGCGCAACACAAGTTCGAATCCCAAATGTACCAATGAGTTTTGCTGAACTTAAGTACACCACGAGCTTTACGGTGAAGGAAAACATCGAGAGGAAACCTGCATACGTCTGAGAAGAAATTCAAAGGCGTATGTGTGTGTAGTAGTGCTTGAGTAACAGCGATGGACTCGCCATCTGTCACGTTGGCACCTAATATACCTCTGGCGGAAAGTGGGTGTGTGGGTATTACCTATACACCTCTGCCTACCCCTTCGGGGAGCCTTGTGGGAAGGCGTGAGGACTATAATATATAATACACTATTATAGATATATAGACTATACCTTCACACCTACGTCTTTGAATTTATTCTCAATGTAAAATATTAACGTATGTCATATCCGTGGCGGTATGCAATTATACAACTTAGAAGGAGCATTAGAGCAGTAGAGTTCGATGCCGCGTGGTCAAGTAGCATGGTCGAGAGCAAGGCTGCGGCCCGCCCTGTGCGCGGGCGGAGGCTGGCTCGCGTGGCGCAGTTCCCCAGCATGATGTACAACAACAGCTGAGCGCGGCGGGCGGGCGGCGCCCGCGGCGGCGCTGCTCGCTACATGCGCGATTGGCCTCGTTAACCTGTCACAATTCATGTCGTTAAAATTAATTTCGCTCCTGACTGAACTAATTATCCGCCATCGATAGGGAGCGGAGCGTGACACGTCCATTATTCCTTCTCGAATCACAATATCCATAATGAAAATGATTTATGCACCGGCTTGATCACAGCGGTGGATGGAGGCATAACGACGCTTAGAGAGCACGCACGTCTGCCACCGCGCGACTGCCTTTCGCCGCATTTCAGGACACTCAGATCTATTTATTTATTTCAATAAAAACATAAGTTAACAGCCCTGAGCCACAACACTTACATTTTAAATATTTACATCGATGTCCGCCTCCCGGACATAGATCCCTTTACAATGATATTTCCTATCCCGGGCTACTTTAATTACACAGACATATCGTTCACCTCCAGATATCTGTAACTAACCGCACAACTGCTCATCTAGTTGGATCACCATTTAATGTTAAGCGCCAGGTATGTAGGTAGGTATATCTGTGATATAACTCAGTCGCCAGAACGAATACCAAAGTTCATTAGACACCTCTGAAACTTTTCTGCCAGAGAGTAACACCGAATTAGTTTTTAGAGCAAAGCGGGCCGGAGGGAGTCTGCTGCGGCCGGAGGGCGGAGGGCGGAGGGCAACTTATAACGAGCTCGGACAACTCACTAATGAGTGGACCCATCCAGTGCCATCGGGCCACTCTCTCCTGCCGACAGCCGCGACACAATCGGATATTTGCCGAACACTACGTATTTACTACTACTACTTACTCCTTTGCGTATTCGCGATGGTTCCTCATCTCACTATGCCAACTATAATTATACTCGGCATATGATCACTTGGAATAGGGTTTTATTAACAAGTAAATGGACTAATAAATAATAATTCCATATCTTCACGCCGAGTACGGTAGGCAGAAATATTATAATATTAGAGTGCCAATCCTCCCTAGGCTTACAAACGTCATTCGCTTCGTCCACTTCCATTAGTCGCTTCATACATACTCGCCGGTTTTGAATACTCTTGTTGTTCCCATACTTGAGTGTCGTAATCGATTTGGTCTAAGTAGGTAGTGGCAACGAGATCTTCCTCTTCCTCTTCTTGCACACACTTAATAAATCAATAATAATAATATAATATATCCTCACGCATTCCCACAAGGGTCCCCGAAGGGGTAGGCAGAGGTGTATAGGTAATACCCACACACCCACTTTCCGCCAGAAGTATATTAGATGCCAATGTGATAGATGGTGAGTCCATCGCCGTTACTCAAGCATGACTATACATACGCCTTTGAATGTCTTCTCAGACGTATGCAGGTTTCCTCTCGATGTTTTCCTTCACCGTAAAGCTCGTGGTGTGACTAATCACTGTACTCAAGTTCAGAAAAACTCATTGGTACAGTCGGGATTCGAACTTGCGACCTTTGCGTCGCAGGTAACTGCTCGAACCACTCGGCCACCACGGCTTTTTAATAAATCAATAATAATGAAACGAAAAAGGTAGTCAATAAATAGAGCCATGGTTTGGGTAACCGCCTGCATCGCAAAGATGACCAGTTCGTATCTCGACTGTGCCAATGAACTCCTCTGAACTGAATTGTACACTGATTAGGCACACCACGAGCATTACAGCGGAGGAAAACATCGTTTAAACCTGCATACGTTCCAAAATAAATTCAAACAAGTATTTGAAGTCATGCTTCCGAAAGGGAAAAATCGACGTTAGCACCAGGTTGGTACACCTCCTGAAAATATGTTTAATCAATATTTTTTCACTCAACCTCTCCATTATGTCCAACCCAAGGTAACATGTTTTTTCATCTTAACAACAACACTAGGTATATTGCTTGTCCTACAGTAAAGCTGGCACTAATATCACCTCGTGCACACCTACCATAGCTTTCTTGTTCTTGTTGATCCTTCTTTCAATAACTTTGTCATATTTGCCATCTCGAACAAATTTCATTGTCACGAATATTGATACACATAATATAATAATATATATCCTCACGCCTTCCCAGAAGGGTCCCCGGAGGGGTAGGCAGAGGTGTATAGTTAATACAATGTATAGGCAATCATGAAAGCGTTTGTTCGAGTGCTGGTCAGATAATCCTATTTGAATATATCTGACCAGCACTTTTGCACACATGTGTTAAATTATATTTACTAACATAGATGTAAGAAAATCATTTACTAACAAAATGGACACTGTCTGAATAAATAAATTTATTATTATTATTATTAATACCCACACACCCACTTTCCGCCAGAGGTATATTAGGTGCCAACGTGACAGATGGCGAGTCCATCGCCGTTACTCAAGGCGACTATACATACCTACGCCTTTGACTTTCTTCTCAGACGTATGCAGGTTTCCTCTCGATGTTTTCCTTTACCGTAAAGCTTGTGGTTTGACTAATCACTGTACTTAAGATCAGAAAAACTCATTGGTACAGTCGGGATTCGAACTTGCGACCTTTGTGTCGCAGGCAACTGTTCGAACCACTCGGCCACCACGGCTCTTTGATACATTATATTATAAATGCGAAGGTTCGGGTGAAATCACGCAAGCTAGTCTAAGGTAAATAAAAACAGTTGCTTCTTTAACCCGCTCCGCTGCAATGCTAAGCGAAAAAATATCGACAAAACCACTTGTTCTTTGTAATCTGTTGTCCACTCCACAAAATATCGACAAAACCACTTCTTCTTTGTAATCTGTTGTCCACTCCACAAAATCATCGCTTCTTATAGTTTTAAGTTTAAACTGTTTTCTCTGTAAGTAAATTTGATGATGAATATGTTATTTATTTTGAGAGTTTAGTTATTAATGAGAAATAAATGCAATTCTAACCGAAAACAAGAAGAGCATATGTCAGATCAAGTGGCAGATGGTATTTTATAATTTCATTTTGGAGTTATCTTAACGTTTACTTGAGCTAGAGTCTTGATGTCTCCTATGGTTCACGCCAAGGTAGCAAGTAAGGCACTTGACCATCGAGACCTGTCACGTGACTACTGGGTGCTGTATACATTGGCAAATACTCCAACCATTAGTCCAACGTTTGAGTCCAACGTATCTATCCCCGTAGGTGGACATCACCATTAATGTCATAATATGCTTCAGTTAGGTGCAATGTGACATATTTATGATCAAGTGCAAGGGTAGGCAGGCGTAGGGGGAACACCACCTCAGCTATATTCAGGTGTAATCGTAAAGTAGAGTGTGTCCATTAATAGACGTAAGCACATCGCTTATTTCAAGCAATTTCAAGTAAGTTCAGATCTATACAAATATTATAGAGACGTAGAGTTCGTTTGTTTTATTGATTGCGCTAATCACAATTACTTAAAATAATAATCCTCACGCCTTCCCACAAGGGTCCCCGAAGGGGTAGGCAGAGGTGTATAGGTAATACCCACACACCCACTTTCCGCCATTATATTAGGTGCCAACGTGACAGATGGCGAGTCCATCGCCGTTACTCAAGCACGACTATACATACGCCTTTGAATGTCTTCTCAGACGTATGCAGGTTTCCTCTCGATGTTTTCCTTCACCGTAAAGCTCGTGGTGTGACTAATCACTGTACTTAAGTTCAGAAAAACTCATTGGTACAGACGGGATTCGAACTTGCGACCTTTGCGTCGCAGGCAACTGCTCGAACCACTCGGCCACCACGGCTAACTTAAAATCTAATTTAAAAATAGATTGCACACACTGAAGGTATCATCATGGCCGTCTGGTCTCGTGGTCAGCTGCTGGCTCCTGAGCGAAGCTTGAGGTCAGATGGCGAGCCCGTCGCCGTTACTCAAGCACGACATATAGGTATTTCACGTTGGGACCTGGCAAGGCGCGGACACCTTCGGGGACATTAGGCATGGCATCACACCCCCGTGTAGTCCATTCAACTGGCAGCCAGCTAAATAAGTAAGGGCCCTTCTCCAGCTCTTCTTCCACTTGCCGCATCTGTGCACGACTGTACCGGCACAAAATGGCGCCGTATTTACTGCTCGCAGCCGGGAGGCTCCCTCTATGTAAACATTTCGAATAAAAATACGCCATTACTATTTGCATTCATATCTAAAGAAAACATACATGCTAAATATTGTGAGTACAATTCTAACTATAAGTGAGTGCAATACAAAACCTACCTTATTGGCGGGTTATAAGACTCAGAAAAGCTTGTGGGTGCGTTTTACGTCCGTACATTTAAATGCACAAAGCAATTCAATGCGTGTATGCTTCCGTCCCGCTTTGACGTGTTGGCAAGTGTTGTCGTCTCGTTCTCGCAGTAAGTAAAAGGTGGGATGATTGAGACGGTAACTGCCAACTGCCACTGGTCCCATTATACACCTCGGGAATAGTAAACACGCCGCAGCCGGGGACGGAGTCGATAACGATATCGATAATAATCAACGACATCAATATGTTGATGCTAAGTCTTTGGCTTCGTTAATATGTAGCTTGCAGCTGCTTAGGTAAAGAAATCAATAAAAAAAATTTGTGTATATTCGCCTGTCACTCTCTTAGTAACTTTTTTTAACCGTCTAATTTTGTTCCGCAAAATTAATTATAATAACAAAAATAAACGAATGTTACTCCATTACATTACAATTAAAATAAAACTACGAGGGCTCCGTTGAGTTATGATACGTTTTTCATTTGGTATTTATTTTTGTAAAACAAACACGCACACACAAAAACCAACTTAATATCATAGTATTTAAATGTGCATATTTCGAGCAAGAATTCCATATAGTGATATATTATTATCGTAATATAGTATCGACATGTGTGGAGCATCCCTAGCGCCGCGGGGTCCGCTCACCCAACCATAACTAATAGTCGTGAATAAATCGCCGCGTCGACACAAAGCGCGCTTTTTTCTCTTGCGACCAATGACAGCGCACGCCGCGCACAGCTCCGCCAATCAGCGCGCGACGCCAGGAAAGAATCTCCAAATTATAACACCACTTTTTATTGCCTCTAGGTGGTGGTTTACTGGCACGATGCAATTTAAGCTTTCACTAACAATAATAAGAGTTATGATTTAGTTTGAAGTGCAGGAAAGGGTGCCACTACGATTGCAAATGGCGCCCGCCTCACTGCGGCCCGCTGGGACGTGCACGGCTTCACCTATTCACAATCTGGTCGAACATGATTTACTTTTAAATAT
Source organism: Drepana falcataria (assembly GCA_945859725.1). NCBI lineage: Eukaryota > Metazoa > Arthropoda > Insecta > Lepidoptera > Drepanidae > Drepana > Drepana falcataria. The sequence goes on from OX243935.1 coordinate 11,257,109, forward strand.
TAAAAAAATATCTTCACGCCTTTCCACAAAGGTCCCCGAAGGGGTAGGCAAATGTGTATAGGTAGTACCCACAGCCAACGCACACACTTTCCGCCAGAGCTCAAGCACGACAATAGGTACATATGTCTTTGAATTTCTTCTCAAACGTATGCAGATTTCCTTGTGATAGTTTCCTTTTACAGTATGTACAGTAAAATTTCTGACCGCTAGAATGAGAGCTGTGAGCCTTTACCTCGCAAGTAACTTCCCGTAGGCACTCAACCCTAGCGGTGTAGTGGTTATTTTCTGGGGTATACAACTTTAAACGGTAAACATAGGTAGGTACTCAGCGTACGGTACCTTCATGAAGCTGGCAATTCCCTTGAACTATCCCATTCATGTCGGGCCACCATTATTACAATAATATGCATCGTCACGCCTTCCCAGTAGGCTCCCCGAAAGGTTAGCAAAGGTGGGTAGCACCCGCATAATCACTTTTCGGTGCACATGGTCTAGCACGACTGTACAAACCGCTCTTGAATTCTTGATCAAATATCTGCAGGTTTGTGCTTCCCACTTAGAGATACTGAAGGTTGTACACCTGTCAGCACATCAGTTCCTCTAGGAGACTCGAAACCTAGCGTACTAAAGGAAACTTACTGGGAGCAAGGCTGTTTGACTGTTGTTTTTACCATATAAAGCCTGGACAGCCTCAACTTCGAAGATACCTTCCGAATTAATAACAATACTAGGTATGCCCCGCGGTGTCAGCTGCTTTCAATTAATAATAAGCTATACATGTTTGATTGGCAGCCGTCTGGTCTAGTGGTTAGAGCTCCTGACTGCGATACTTGACGCTGCAGGTTCGATTCCCACAGAGGACAGATATTTGTGTGATGAACACGAGTATTTGTACCTATATTGTGTTGTGTATGTATTATTTTATATTATTATATTATAATTATATTATAAGTAAATATATCGTTGTCTACTTATTGCCATATCACAAGCTTTGCTTAATTTGGGGCTAGGTCAATTTCTGTAGAATTGTCCCAAGGTATTTAAAAATGGTATAATACATATTATACCTACATGCCCAGTGCTGCCTAGGGTAGGGTAGGGTAGGGTAGGGTAGCAGCATGATGATATGTGGCCTCCCTCGATACACGGGCCATCTAATGCATTATTTTCTTATCTATTACTAATCTTTTTTTAAATTAAGTGCCTCTTTATACTATTTACATCAATATGATGTTGGAAGTGCGACTCTGTCAGATGAGTAACATATATATTTTAGGGTTCTGTAGCTAACTACGAACCCTTAGGTATAGTTTCGCCATGTCGGCCTGACCGTCCATCCGTCCGTCCGCAGGCGGGTTAGCTCAGACACGCTTGGTACTCCAGAAAATATTAAGCTTTAATTTTAGTGGGGGGGGGCGGGGGGCATGACTGTCATGCCCCCCGCCCCCGCCCCCCCAGCTAACCCGTTATTTGTATATTTGTAAAAAAAAACACGGCTAAGTTGGCTTTACAGGTTAACGAGTAAAAGTCGGCCAAGTTATGAAATGTACTTCGGACCTCGGAACCCTGCACTGCCCCTGGCCTGAGACGCTCTCTGCCGGTTTTTTCTTCTTAAGAAAGCCGCGTATTGAATAGATATAGTTTGTCACTTATACGATAGCAGGAGTGTACTACTGGCTGCGCTTGAAATACGTATTGGAACCCCAACAAGCACAAGCACAAGAATGTCCAATAATAAAGGTCCGCCGAGCCCCATGAACTGCAACAATTCACGTTAATATGATAGCTCACCAAACATTTTTTCTAGTTGACAATGAGTGTTTACGCACAGTCGTCACTCCATCCGATTGTGCTAAGACATTGACGCGCCGATAATAGGTATCTGCTCCAATATCACAACAAATAATAGCGCCCTCCATGATGCGGCACTTCCCTAACACCTTTATAAGATAATACGCTAACAATAAGGTGCTGCATTTGACAGCTGGCATCCCTTTCTCACGCCACCTTCGAGAAAAGGACAAACAAACGTCTTACAATGTTTCTGTTTCAATGAAAAGGATCCAATGGCCATACCTGCGCAGGTGTACAATGACCGTAGCGTATTAATTGTATCAAACATTTCGTTAAGCCTGTAGCGCCGAGTGCGACCGTCCTTTGTCAGTCAGAGTGCGGGTGTGACATTGACGTCCGCTGTCACTACTCACTAATTGACAGGTGTCGGACGGAATTGAGCGAAGCAACGAAAAGAGATGTGATCGTGCGAGCGCGCTACGCAACCCAATACTTCCGATCATTTGTTTTGATTGATCAATCGATTTGCTGTAAATAAAGGGCTTATTGATGCGCTTGCGAGCCCCAGCCCGGCTGTATTGTCTCGGTAGAGGCTCTTACGAATACAAAGATCCTTTCCTTTTAATTGAACCCACGTCGATTAAACCCCATTACATATATTACATTACATCCCTATAAACCAAAAATAGCGGTTAATACAACGACGATAGCAAACAAGCGCTACCCACGCGGGACTGGATGTTCTGCCCTAGTTGGGCTATTCTAATTCTGAACAAAAGATTTTAGGCTTTTCTCTTTTCGGCTTCTCGTTTATGCAACCTTATGAAAGGTTACAAGAACCTTTTCATACCCTTCTTTAAGTTCATACCACTGCCTGAGCGTTTTAAGGAATTTCCTTTAAAACCGCACAATTCTAGACCTGTTAATTCCAAGATATGGTTGTGAAGTATATGAGTTCCCTGTCGATGGTAAGAGGTGCGGTAGTACAAGGTGGCCGCGTGCATCATGGCAAATAATTCGTCAGAACACTCTCCGTTATACAAGTGGTAGAACACACACAGGGAGGCAAATTCTCTCCTCCGACTCGGTGGTTCCAACCCCCTTCGAGAATGGGATCGTCAACAATCCTAGCGGCGCGTTTCTGAACAGCGTTAAAAGGCCCCAGGTGGTATCCAGGGGCTCCGGCCGCAGCCTGCAGCACAGGCGGCAGCAGTACTCCTTATATATAAGTGGACCCACGTTGCTACGACGCGCGTACGCAGCGCCTACGCCGTAGCACGACTACACGACACAGGCTCATGACATACATGATAGATACCTAGTTACCTATATGAAAAAAAATATTAATAGCAAATAATTATTGTAATGAATAAGGTATACCCAAATTAATGTATGTATGTATACTGTCAGTTATAAAGAGTCAAATAAATAACACAATGTTTTTATTTCACATAGGCCTAGAACAGCGTAGGCCCGACAGTAGGTCGTTGCTTAATATACAAAACATACATGTAAAAATAATAAAGCTTAGATACATATTAAGATTTAATTATTGCAATGTATAATCCAGATGATTAAGAATTAATTATTGTAATGCTTTATCAAAATTAATGTGTATGCATAATGTCAGTTGAAAACAGTCAGATGTAATATTAAAAATAGTAGCTTAAAAGTTGCCAAATAATAAATAATGAAAAAATATGATATACATATTGTCTACCGCTACTATCCAAACTATACATATGTACTAGCATACCCACGTAATGTTCTGCGCAATGCTTAATGCGTGCTACGTAATGCAGTATTATATGTATTGGGATATATAATTGTTCCTTTTACATATTTTTTTTTAGTGTTCATTACACAAACTCTGTAATTTCTTAAAAAATGTTCTTACCATAAGCAGTTAATGACAGCTGTTGTGCCAATGTACACTGGACAGGCCTTTTTAGGTGTGCACATACATACGAATTGTTATATACGCCTATTGTTTTTAGTTAAGCGCAGAGAACCAGAATTGCTATCTATCGTGGCAATGCTGCTAGTCTACATGGCACGTTGATACCGTTATCGTGAACGATACCGTTATTTCGTATCCCGCGACGCAGTAGTTAGTTTTGCAAATTATATATCTTCCCATTATGTACCGCCCCCTAATGAGACAGAGGTATGTAACTACTACCCACACACTCATTTTCCCCTAAATATATAGTTTAGGTGCCAACATGACAGCTGGCGAGTCTATCGCCATTTCTCAAAGACATTTCATCATCTCAAACGTATGTATATGTTTTCCTTCATCGTAAAGCTCGTGTCGAGACTAATCGCTATACTTAAGTTCAGAAAACTTATTGGCACAGTTGGGATTCGAACTGGCAATTTTTGCGTTGCAGATAACTGCTCAAACCACTGGGCCACCGAGGCTCTATTGCAACACTGTTTCTGTGAATATTGTTAATTATTGTTTAAAAATATAAAAAAAGAAAACAGCCAGCAGTATTTCCATCGTTAATGTATGTTGGTATGTCTTTAAAAACGAAATATATTTAAATATATCTAAATAAGAGTACTCGAAACCGACGTGCATGTATGAAGATACTGATTAATGTGGATGAAGCGAAAGAGGTTTACAAGTCTTGAAAGAATTGGCGCTCTATACTCACTGCCTACCCTGCGAGGAGTCTGTATAAATATGTAACACTAGCACGGACGCTGTACCTACTTTTTGGCGATCAAATAACATATGTAGAAAGGTAATCGCTTGGAATTCCCTCAATAACTTAATGTACCCTACATATGGCTATGTGATGGTTCTGAAAGTGATAGTTTTTAAAGTAAAAATGTTAATAGAAATTTGTCTCATTGATTGAAAACATGTTTTTTATTTATGCATAATATCAACTTAAATAATTAAATAACAAAAGTTTATTACAACAAGAACATATTTAGAATAAAATCTACAAACGCTATCCACATCGCAGGTTTCGTCGGTTGGACATAAAACGCATTCGCCACAGGCTTCGTCATACAAAAACAAAAACTATCAGCACATGCTTCGTCATAAAATACTACTAACTATACTAACTAAATATTAGATCGGACACGTACCCGGCTCAAACGTTCCCATGATGCCCGCCGCATTTCCACGTTGTATCGCTAATGAAATACGCTGAACCAGGTACGAGCCCGATCTTGGGTCGCATCCCCTTTCGCGCAACCGTCTGCCCACAGCCTTCACAAATTGTTTTGCCTCCGAGCACCAGGGTCCAGCCGTTTCAACAGCCAGAGGTACGAAATCGTACACTGGCTTTAGGTTGTCGTATTTGGTGTGTTTGTATCTGGCTGCCGCCTCGGCAGCACCCCCCGCCACACGTGTCCTCTGGCCTAGATGTGACGCAGCGAAGGTGCTGACACAAGTAGCGTCCCATATCAAGCTGCGACCTTTCGCCCATGGAACCAGTGTAAGGCCATCGGGCCTCTTGCCGTCAACACGACTAAGACCCTGGGGCTCCAGAACGCAAGGCACGCTTGCTGCTAACATTGCACGACGTACAATGTCATTTAATGCGTGATGTCTGGGGAACCTACCCGCGCACCTGCTGCAACTTAGTCCATGGTGTCCATTTTCCTCAACCGTTGCCCCACAAACGCAACGATGCGGTTCACACACCCGACACCCAAGCCTTAGAGCTGCTGCTATTCTAAGCGTGTCGTTATCTAGCACCGTTCCTAAATGTGAGGAGGGCAGCGCATGCAACCAAGCTCCCGACTCTGGTTCGGCTACAGCCTTAAGTCGCGCTAAGTTGGTTCCAGACACTCCCTCCAATAAGACACTGACCTTTTATTTCGGCATATATATATTAAAAATTAAAACAATAGAAATTAAAAAGATTGATAGCAAATATCTCCCAGGACAAATTAAAATGATTTATTATTACAAACATATCCGGGAATAAACAGACAGTTCCCTCTAAGTAACAGGCCTCTTTCGCTTCATCCGAATTTATGTATTGGTACATATGTATAGTGATAGCTTTGTTTGCAGAGCACGTTTATATTTTTATTGAAAGTGCCCAGTGTTATGATGACGGTTGTAATATGAGTGCATGACAATGGCCCCACAATGTCCCCCAGCCCGGCCCGGCCGGCGACAGCTTACATTATTGCCCGTTATATAATTACTGCTGGCAACAATGGCCTTCGCACGCCATTAAAATTATTGTCACGTCCACTATTGTGGGGCTATGTAAATAAACGTATTTGTGGGGCACAAGCTGACACGTGAGAAGTAATAACAGCCCGCCAGCCAGCCGCTGTCGGCATAATGCGTCGCGATGCAACCGATAGATACCATTAAGCGTGCTCGGTGACTGGCTGATTGGTTATCTGCGCCCTGCAGCTGAGGGCATTCCCAAATTAACGCAACGCGGCCAACGACACAACGGCGCCGCACTACAGACACGGACAGGCTGAGCTTGTACGAGCTCTGGATCATGCCGCAACGGTGCAGTAATACGCAGGAACTATTGCAGAACCATTATCGATGACCCAGACGGTCAGTGGTCCGTACATTGCCTTTCACATGATGTTATCGCTTACCGTTAGACAATACATAGTTATGTACGCAGGCACGAGCAGTCTGAGCCAGCAGCCCGCCCTAGCCAGGGCCAGGGCGGCGAGGGCGCGAGGGCGGCGAGCGCAGATTGCCAATAAGTGCCGATTATCGAGTTACGCACTCCCGCGCGAGCCCTACGCACGCAATCTATTTTTCAATCCACTCGTATTTATAGGAAAATATCGTTATCTGCAATTTGAATATTCATAATTTATTTTTGCCATCGAGAGATTGACGGCTTGCGAAGGAGCGAGGAGTGTGACAGACAAGTGTGAAGTGGCGTTCGGTGGAGATGCGAGTATTACAATAGGCACAGTGAATGGGTGCTCAATACGCAGGGTGCCCACAAAGAGCGCGCACCACTCAGGGTGTGCGAGAGGATACACCGGTGCGACTAATGTGCCCATCAAATATATATTTGATTTTGTGCTCTGTAAGGAAATGACATGCCGGTGCGATGTGGGGCCCAGGGCCGAAGGAGACACGCAGATCTGGTTATTATTCGCTATACTCTTAATTACATCAAACCAACTGGCTATACTGAGGAGATACTGGCAACAAACTCATTCAAACCGCGATGGCCAAGAGCAAGGAGATTTTCTGAAGAGACTGATGGATGTGGATAAAGGGAGTGGTAGGTATGGCACTCTACTCTCTATGGTCTACCCCGTGAGGGACTCGGCGTAGTATAGACATAGATTTTCCCTATGATAACTTCAGCTGCTCAGCCCTTGATGCTTCGTCATCGGAGTACTAAATACAATTAATGTTGACGTGCATATCGCGTACACGCCTCAGTGCGTGTGGCAGCAGTCAGCACTGCGCCCCCTCACTAATACGATTGCTATTACTGGCGACTGCTCCACTGGCTAGCGGTACACTCGGATACGAAAACAAGTGCATTATGGCAAAACAATACAAAACATACGTATACCATGCTTCGTATTAGACTCTCGGACGGTCACTTAGCATATACACCAATGGTACTTCTTGTATGGTCAAGTAATATTATAAATGGGCAAGTTTGAGGATGTATGGTTGTCACTCAATCACACCAGAACGGCTGACCCAAATTGGACACAGTAGTAGATGATTGGCTGGATTAACACATGGGAAGTTTTATTTCAGAACATATATTATTGCACCATTACATAAGCCTCGAACGGAAGCCGCTCCCTGTAACATGAGCTAATGTTATGCGGTTGATACGTTGGGGTACGGTCAGTCCACCCCCATGCTACACTAATATGTTTGTAAAACACAATGCTGCCACACCTAGCATCACTTGCTTCTAACGAAACTGTTGGTATCGCCAAATATGTCCGTATAAAAGGTACGATAAAGGAGAGCTCACTCGAAGCTCCTCTCAGGCTGCGGGCCGATGAGTGCGGGGCGGGGGGCAGGGGGGCACGGGGTAAGGGGGGGGCACGGTTACGTGGAGGGTGCTCCTGGGTGTGAGCACTCTTTAGAAAATCGCAAATCGTCGTCCGCATGCTAGCGCTCTTGTTGGCCAAAGGAGTTACGAACGATGCTACTCTCGAAGGTGGCACAATGTGTATTTTCTTGAAGCAACATAGTAAATTCGTAAATAGTTACAGCTGCACACCATTTAACATATGCGTGGAATTTGTATTTGGAATATATAATTATAACTTGTAACATCGAAATTTCTGCCGATTCTGCCCAATAATATATAGCAAATATAAATAATGGACAACGAACTGCCGGTTGCTTACGGTACATCCATCTCTGCAGCTTAGTAGCTCCTGGGTAGCAGGTCGGGGCTCGGGACAGACCATTAGGTCGGTTGTGGATTGTAAACTCTTTACCTACGCCCTCGGAGAGCTACGGGCTGCGGGCTACGGGCTACAACATCTTGGTATTTTTTTACTCAATGTAATGTAATTGCATAGTTATATTGGAATTTGAACTTTATGGAGCTATACATATGTTTGAGTTCTGTTTGAATCTTAATTTATTATACTGCCACTTTCATAAAATGCTAAAAATATCAAGTCGCATTGTTGCCGGCTCCGAGCCTGCTGTCCCCCTTGATCCACAACAATTATATTATTTCTGTCCGCGGCCTGGTGGTGTGTCACCAATATTGTGGCGTGTTGCAGATTGTATCGTAAAAGGACACCTTTGTTGGGGGACGACAGGGGGCGGGGCGGCCGCCGCTAATGTTAACATTCGATCATGACATTGGAAACGTCTCGTCAATGATGTTTGCTATTATGGAGAGATTACCATTCATAAAGACGTTCAAAGGACTGTTTTTACATGAGACCTTTGGGATAACTTGTTATTGTGCTGAGTCCGTCGATAGATATCGATTGAATGCTCACTCAAATTTTGTATGACTTTTTTTCAATCATATCTACTCGCCTTCCTACAGGAGCAACATAAGTGTAGCGCCCCCAGTAATGCTGCAAGGGTATATGACCTTCTTACCGAGGAGGTATTTTGAAGTACTATAGTCACTGATGACTAGTAGAGTGAATACACGTAACAAAGATAAACTCCATGTTCCTACAGCTAGATTACACAAAACTAGCAACTCATTTGTCGGGCAAGGTATACGCTTTTTTAATAAGCTACCTCGGAAAATAATTGAATTACCTTTTGTAGAATTTAAAGCTGTCGTTAAAAGTAAATTAATTCAAAAGGCTTATTATAAAACATCAGATTATTTGAATGATGGCCATGCATGGCAATGAATTGCTCCTCTGGTACAGAGTTTATATATGTAATCTTTTCTCCCGCCACGTAAAAGGGAACAAATGTAAAAAAGAAAAACCGGGGAGTTTGTTTCGCCGTTTCTTCTCCTAGCAGGTACTTTTTTTTCTTGGAAACGGTGGTAACTTTAGTTTATATTAAATATGTGACGTTCAATAAGTGTTCCTATGTCCCTTACATTGAATAAAATATTTTGATTTTGATTTTTGATGCTAGTCCGACGTCTTTGCCCAAGCTGGTTTTCTGACATCGTAAAACTTCTGGTTTAAGAAACTCAAACTTAGTAAAGTGGATTAGAACTGCAACCTTGATTGTTCGGGCGACTACTGAAGCTACTCGCCACAGCGGCTCTTATGACTGGTATAACTTTTTTATACAACACGAGTGGCAAACAAGCATACGGCCCACCTGATGGGAAACGGTTACCGTAGCCTATTTACCCTCACGATATCGAAGTATCACTTGCGCGTTGCCACTCTGTGTTCGGAGAGTTATAGTGTGTTGGCAGCATAATGGGTTTAATCCCTCTGCTTCCAACACAATGTAACAGTCCTCCCCCCTCCCCAAGGAGCTCTTTTCTGGAAACCTTATTCACCGCGTAGGAACACAACACAAAAAAAACGTGTTATTTGGCTACGGACTTCTATAAGGTGGAGGTCCTGCCCCAGACGGGCAGCTCCAAATTCGAACGGGAAACCCGTTATGCCCTACCCTCTCTTCTTCGTAAATGAACATGATTTAAAAATTCTTTGAGTGGAGATATAACGAGCACCCAAACAATATTCGGAGGCGCCATTGTGCCCACTCGCTACTTAGGTAGGTACTCGCGCGCGCCCGCACAATGGTGGCAGCAATCACTTTGACAACCGCCACTCACTGCACTGCCAGCCATATTGGCGCCCGAGGCTGGCCTCTATATGGACAATGCTCTACTCAAAGCAATATTTGTCAACCATAACGGTCCACAACAAGTCATATTGAAAGCCAGTCTTAAATTCTATCTGTATGTTTGTGATTCTCGCGAGCGGGCAACGAATGATAGATATTTCAGACCAACATAGCATAATCAATGTATTTACACTAGCTTCCTTGAGCAAAGTGGCTCAATATTTAATTATGCAACCATTTGATGGCTGTTACTACAATTTTAGTCTATTTTGGATGTAAACAGTTGAGGTCCTAGTTTTCCCAAGACACGCGTTGTGCTCCAAGACAGGTGTGAATATATGTATTATTGAAGAGTGGCAACGGTAATATATACGGCCGGTGTTCAATGTAATTCATCGTAAAGAATATATATATACGAGTGTGTATACTAACATCTAATCAGACATCTCCCATTCTGCATCCAGCAGCGACCCTCAAGTTGTTCGTTTATACCGTTTACAAACCGACGTCATTCGTAAATAGGTACATTAATTAGTGTGAAGGCCCTGATAATTGTAAATTAATAGGGACTTCATTCATTGTTAAAAATTTACAATTTGAATTTAGAAGATGCCGTGGTGGCCGAGTGGTTCGAGCAGTTGCCTGCGACACAAAGATCGCAAGTTCGAATCCCGACTGTACCACTGAGTTTTTCTGACCTTAAGTACAGTGATTAGTCACACCACGAGCTTTACGGTGAAGGAAAACATCGAGAGGAAACCTGCATACGTCTGAGAAGAAATTCAAAGGCGTATGTGTAGTCGTGCTTGAGTAACGGCGATGGACTCGCCATCTGTCACGTTAGCACCTAATATACCTCTGGCGGAAAGTGGGTGTGTGGGTATTACCTATACACCTCTGCCTACCCCTTCGGGGACCCTTGTGGGAAGGCGTGAGGATATTATTATAATTTAGTCGCTGTTTTAGTAATATCGCTTAATTATTCTTCGTGATGAACCAGCTGGAAACCCAAAGAGGAATGCTTAATATTTTGTAAAGCTTTTGGTTCAAAGTACCTACACTGATAGTATTTGACACCGGTATTATATAATATATAATGAGAACAAGTTGTTATTGCAGTATAATATGAATGTCCGCAGTGTATCCTACTGTATATGTATAGGTGGCGCGGGGTCACAAAGCAGTATTGTTATCGGATTGGAGTGGGTCCTGTGATGTTTTCTCATTTTGTATTTGCGCATTATTCTGTTGGGAGTCGGGTTCCAGCGAGCTAACGACGCGGCGACGGCGGGATCAAAGGGAAAATGGGATTTCTTTGCAAATTGGAAGCCGCCATTACTTCGTACTTATGTAGGTATCCGCTATGTACCTGTGGAGGGCCTCTCAGCGACGCTGCCGCGACCTCTCGACGAACACTCCGATTGTTTTTTCAAACTCAAATATCATTCAATATTTTATTTATTTTTACAATCAGTCGCTGAATTTGTGCCTCGAAATTCACCTCATTTTCATGCTTAGGTATATCAATAAATTTTTTTATAAATTCCATATTGATGTTCATGGAAATCAGAGACACTTCTCACCATGTTCCCTTAATTACAGTTCTAGCCGGAAAATGCCGGTAATCTGAGAGGAACAAAATTTGTTACAGAATTTTATTTAATTCGTAACATCAGTATATGTAAATAAGGTTATGTTATGTTCATTGAGCTTTCATTAGACGCAAATTAGTGGGTATATGATGTGCGTTGATGTCTTTTGTATGTATGCATAATGCGCGGGTGGTGTGCAGTGCCGAGTGCCAACAACTACAACACACAATTGTTGTTCCCCTTGCCTTTGACATGTTAATAGCAGTGTTGGTAATAACAGATCGGCGCTAAGCTTTATGTAATATGCCGTGTAACAGGAGCTCCAACAGGGGGAATACTTGGGCCCTTACTTAAATTAAATTTATACACATTTCAGACTGTATATTGGTACATACCCTGGTTACCCTGGCTAGTAATAACCGCAGTAACTTGAGTGATGTAGAGTCTACAGGCACCCGTCACAAATTGTGAAATGGTTCAAATGCTGTCAGCGCATTGATAATATTAACTTTTTGTAATCTGAATTACCAACTGAAGATATTTAAAAAAACTATATTTAGAAAATGCTAATAACTAAAGATATATAAATCTATCCGCTTTTAACCAAATCATAATCGGCGTAAATCCAGATCTATCTGAATCCAAAGTCAGCTTTTTAACCACCCCCAATGTGCTTGCTAACAAAATATTACAGCCAAAAGTTGGCGCCACTAACTGGATACTACGTTCCCGATAAACCAGAAAAATATATTTAAGGTTAATGTTAGTTTTGAAATCAAATGTATAATACTATATGAATATAATTATATAACTAGTAGTTAACTAGTGGAAAGTGTTTGGGACCATATTAACGTTCATACGGAGTGAACACTTGATCAAGAAAGCTCGAGAAGCTGTGCACAACGCGATATTGATGTCCACTTTATTGCTCGGCACCGACTCCTGCCTATGTCAGGGGAAGCATGAAGTAGCATAAATGCCGGTGCAATCCGTACAGCGTAACGTATTTGTTCGAATCTGTAGTGCACAGATTCGTTAAGCACCTAGCGTGAGCGTGTGATTATAGAGATGAAGAAATGCATGTTATGGTTTGGACACACGTATAGAAATTAAGAGTTAAGAAATTTTTGCAAGCGAAGCTAAATATGTTTAAGATGAGACAGAGGAAAACTACACTGAAAGACGACAACAATGTAAGCAGTAAAATGGGGATGCAAATGAAGTGTACCTAAATGACATTAAGTATGTAGGTGGAGTACCTACTCCATTCCAATACCATGTAACTGCATATAATATGAGGAAAACTAAGCGTATTCCACCGTGTGTGTGTGTGTGTGTGTCATTACCGCGCTGGTGTGCGGTTTATGTGGGCTTGATTACTACGCTCGTTATCAACGCGAGCTCGCGCGTACACAGCAGTGCCGCAGTGCCGGGGCACGCTCGATAACAATAACTATCGATATTACTCGACTACTGACAACCTACCAGAGAACAAGCCAGTTTTCCTTTCATCATCATCATATTTGATGTAGTCAAATGCTCTCTAGGTCTAGCTACCGGACTACGCCGTACAGTGGTAATGTTTAAAAAAAATATTTTGAGTTGTCTGTCACGCTCCGCAAGATTTTTAATGGACCGTTTGTGTATTCTGTATATACATATGTACAATACATATGATGCTATATTACAAAGGAGATAACACGTCATGTGTACCCTCTACACCTACTTGTACCCTCAGTGTGTGCTGTACACTGGACTTGCTGAAACGGAACTATGCAGTCCAGTGCATTCACTGCAGTGGTGGCAATAATAATATATAGTAATTTGGTATTATTGGAAGCGAAGAATACTTCCTCAACCGAATATCTAGAATCAGTTCGCCATCCCTATTGTGTCGTGGGGGAGTGATGCATTACTTGAGTGCATTTTATATATCCTTACATTGGTGCACAAAACGCTCATTACGGATGCATTTGCTAACGAACGAGATGCGGCATGTACCTACCTGCCTCGCGAGGCACATGCCACATGCCACATGACCACCACATAGAGGCTGCGCGGGGATGCCGACTGCATGCGCTTTATATCTTGGATAAGTATTGTTTAGGCTATTGATTATTTTTTAAATTAAGCCACTTATCTGGATTGCACGAGCTAATTGCAGCCACCATAATAAATATGGTACCTGTAAATCTCATTTACTGAAGCCTCCTGCTTTTGGGCTATCCTAGCCCTACCAATATCGAGGCCGCAACAACCGCCATTCATCGGACGAACCATAATATATATAAAGTAAATTGTGTGCCTCATGGAGCAATAAAACGCAATGTATATAAGCTTGTGCCGAGGCACATGGCGCGGTACATAAGGCTCTGGTGCTGTAGGTGACGTAGTACTCAGCGCTTCCTCCCTGTAATGATCTCGGGACGACGCCCCTCGGGAAACAATGACATTAGCGCGAATAGTTTTAATGAAATGACGGCGGGCGCTTGGAGTATTGTAATGTGCAGGGCGGGGAGGGCGGGGAGGGCGGGGAGGGGCAGGCTGTTACTCATAAATGATGCTATGAATAATATTGTCCTCATACATAGTCTGCCCACGGATGGAAATATGACAGTTGTTATTCCTGTGTGCGCAATATTCACTATAAATGGAAAACATTCCATAAATGTATTTGCCCAGTATTGGTAGATATGCTCTACCAATACTGGGCAAATACATTTATGGAATGTTTTCCATGAAGCACGAAACTAAATATAAACTCAATAAATGCCGCTTTCAGTGAAGATGCCGCGAGCTCGCGTGAGTACAGATCGGCTCCCAGCTAGGATGTTCAAAAGGACGCGAACTTTGAACACGATCAAATTGTAAAGTAGTGGAATACCAAATACGCTCGTTTGTGCCGATACACAATATTAAGGAGCGCTCCGAGCTCCCAACTCGGGGGGTTCATCTACAACTTGGGATATGTGTTGACCTTCCTTGTGACGCTAACGTGTAAACTAAGTTTTTTTAAGGAAATGAATGCTGCCACCGAAAAGCGAATAAGTATCTGCTTAAAAATTCCTTGATCGCAGTGTCTTGACCACCGTGATCAAGGAATTGAAACATATAGCTTCAACAAGGTGTAGCGTGATGCTGTAAGAGGCACTGAATCATCCATCCTCAGCAGCTGAATTAGCTAACTTCAAACAGCATTAAATCTGCAAAGAGTACCTACATAAATGACTCATGTAGTGTCGAAGACGTGGCCTAGGTGTCTCTAATGTTGTGTAACCGCAGTGGCCGGCGCCCAGGCTGGCGCTGCGTCTCGGGCGGCGACACATAAATAGTCATTAAGCTCGTGGCCGCCCCGCACTCTGCCCTGAGTGATGAGATAGCATACACACCTCGCACGTGTGTGTTATTGCATGTCTTACTGTCCCAATGTGGTGGGCAGAGATGTTGGTTATGAGAGAGAGAGAGAGAAATGTAAAGATATATTTAAGTGCCCACGTGACAGATGGCGAATTCATCGCCGTTATTCAAGCACGACTATACATACGCCTTTGAAATTCTTCTCAAACGTATGCAGGTCTCTCTCTCGATGTTTTCCTTCACCGTAAACCTCGCTGTGTGACTCATCTCGTGAAAAACTCGTCGGTACAGTCGGGATTAGAGCTTGCAATATTAGTATTTGTGTGCTTCCAAACCGGCTTACCACTATGAATGTGTCAGATTAGTGAATAATCAAAACAACCCATTGCCACAACCAACTGTATTAGAAGCGAGTGTCCCATTAGCAGCATTACCGTGATGGTAATCGATGGTAGCGCCGCCAGCGCGGGCCCCGTCCGCCTCACCAATCGCAGATGAATGTACAATCATTTCTTTGTGGATCCCTTCAATTTTTACATCACAATCAGCCCCCATGCAGCCCCTGCCTGCCCCCCCCTGCCCCTCGCCTGCCCCGGGCAGCCCTCTCTCAAAGCAATATACTTACAATTCAATTTATTTACATTCATTCGCTAATAGCACAAAAGAATCATTTTTAAAATGCATTCATGCATGTTGGGGATTACACTGAGTTTTATATAGGTGCCAGTCTGCGCGACTGAGTATTGTAATGAGGTAATACACTCTCTAGATATCGCCCCTCACTGGAAGTACCAGGACAAATTTAGTTCAGTCAAATATTTATTTATTTATTTATTTATTTATTAAAGATATGCCAACAGTACACATATTAAAACTTTACAGAGTATGTGCAAGGAATACAATTTCTGATATGCGCACCAATAACAGGCACATTCAGCATTTTATACAGAGATGGTTTAACTTATAGTAAAATTACAATAGAAAATATATATAAAATAAAGAAAATATTTCGTTCCTTACCCTGTTCCATTCCTTCGGAAAGATACGGCAATAGAATATCATGAAAAAATTTAAATAATAGGTAGGGTAGGCACTTTCAGATACTCTCCGGGGGTTGGGAAGGCTTTTGGGTAGGCAGAAGCATGCGTAATCACGCATGCCGAGATGCTTTTATTCTACTGAGCCATATCCACGGGTAAAACAATACATACATATCATCATCACGCATCCCTAACGGGGTAGGCAGAGAGTATAGAGCGCCAGTACTCTCTAGACTTACATACCTCTTTTGCTTCGTCCACATTCATCAGTCTCTTCATACATGCTCGTCGGTTTCGAGTACTCTTAACGTTCCCGTCCTTGAGCGTCCGATCGATTTGATCCAGGTAAAACAATACAAATACCTTGTTACTGCAACATATACATGTATGTAGCTTTATGCGCACTGGCGGCGGCGTCGATTGCATGATTGGACCTGGCGCGAGGGCCCAGGGCGCCACTCGCTCTGCAGCGGACAGTCAGCAACTGGCCCTCGTGTAATTGTTATTACATAGCATTCGTGGCCTTTACCGTCTCTAAAGGCCACGCTTACAAATACATTCAGGACTTTCAGACATTCAGTTCGAAAACATTTCTATTAAGACCATTTTCGACAAAAGTTAAATTACACACAAACATCCTTCTTATAAAGGATATGGATGTGATGTTAGCTTCTGAAACTGTGTTGAAGCAAAAGTTATGAATTGAAAGTATTTTACCATACGAATATTGTTAATAATATACTGGTTTTGAGAGGATACGTTGTGGGCAATCCATTAATACATTACAAGTCGAAGAAAAACAACGCTCCCTTACAGATGACGCAATATACATCGGAGTGTGTGTTTGCTTATAGCAGCCGTCAGGCGCTACGCAATATCTAAGGTGAGAACTGAACTGAACATGAGGTATAATGTCTGAGCCACTAGTGTGCTAATGAGACGGCCGTTAAGTATATCAAAACTTTTAGAATACAACTAGAAACATCAAACTTATTGGATGCGAGTTTGTTTGGTTGAACGTATTATCTCGGGAAGTAATTTAGAATAAGTTTCGCCTAAATAATCCGCTTCCTCGTACCATATTTTTGCATTAAATGCGGTTGAAATCACGCAGTGTTTTTATATTGAATCAATTCAAGTGTGTGCCAGTCCCTCATAGCTGTAGTTGATACAATGCATTAGCTATAAACGCAACTAGCAACCAGTTCCGCAATAAGCCGCGCTGATCCTCGCGCAAGATGGCGCCGGGCAAATTATCTAATTACGCATCGAACAAGGACACCCTAATACGATGAGTGGAGGCTAGGGCTGCACTACTCTCACTGGTATTATATTGGCTGTGTTGGCTATTCACATACACATTTAGTTTTATTACTTACTCTTGTAAATCGTCTCTCTTGGTCAAAGGACGTCTATTCTCCTTAAACAATATCCTATATCACCATGACCCCTGAATCTGTGCACTGTCTCCAGGCTCAACGTGATTATGTGAAGGTGAATATGAAGTTCATGTGACTCGTTCATTGGTGAGTCTAACGCGAATGCTCAATAAAGTCACAATGTATATGGTTAATGTAATTGGTATAATGGTTGATCAAAAATACGTTACTATCGCAGCATAAAACACTTACTGTGTTTTCAAAACATCTAGGAACCCGTTGCAAAATTCCATCCAAATTGAGCCAGCCGTTTAGGAGTTAGGTGACAAACACACACACAGAAGAATGATATAGGTATGTCTAGTAAGATATGATCACACCGATTCTCTCACGGGGTAGGCAAAGATAGTTATAAAGTGTATCCAATTATTACCTTAATTCATTCGATTGCCCGATACTTCACCTAGAAATGAGGCGGCCTGTAGAGTAGTCCTAACTTGAACCATCTTTTCAGAGGGGGATTTTGTTTTGCTTGCATTAGCCAGCGCCAATATTGGTATCAATACTCATTTTCCTCCGCGTGCCATCCCTGGCTACACAGTTAAGTAGATCGGAAACAATTTTCTCCGTTGACAGCCCTAAGTGAAGGTAACGAGCCCACGGTACCTTAGTCCTCTCGCCTTCGCCCTATTACGGGACACATAGAGTTCAATTTGCGAGTGTTTGCTGCAGGCTGTTTGTGTTACTTGAAAGCCACCAGTATTGCATTATGTGAGATTACGAGGAGGGAGGAAAAACGTGTTGATTGACGGGATTCATGTAATTACAGCGGGGGTGGGGGGGCTCGCAGGCCGCTACGGGGTATTATGTGCTCGTAACATTGCCTTGTACAGCAGATACCATCTACTCATACATATTCTATATTGTATTACAAATATGAAAGTTTGTAAGGCGGCTGAACGGCATTAGATAAAGTTTCACACAGATATACACAGAGAGAGACTATTAGCTGGATTGGGCACTGCCTGGGCACAGCCAGTGCAATTTATATTATTCTTGTATAATTCAAGCGAAATAGGTATGTAAGTCCAGAGAAAACTGGCGCTCTATACGCCCTGCCTACCCCGTTAGGGACTCGGCGTGATGATATATGTAGGTATAATTCACAGTTCACAGCACCAAGGTAACACGACAATGTTATGACTTTAATAAAACATAATTACCTCCACCCTGTATCCTGCACTGTGGAAATATATTTTCCTCTGTCTGTCCCACAGCAACATCTCTTCATATCTCCCATTCAGGTCACAATACAACATTCGTGTGTGTGTGTGTGTGTGTGTGTGTGTGTGTGTGTGTGTGTGTGTGTGTGTGTGTGTGTGTGTGTGTGTGTGTGTGTGTGTGTGTGTGTGTGTGTGTGTGTGTGTGTGTGTGTGTGTGTGTGTGTGTGTATTACCTACAACATTGCAAACGCCAAAATATTCAAACTGTATGTAAGTGTTGCAGCTGTACCGGCCTGTGCGCTTTGTGCCACCAGCGCTCGTGGCACAAAGGTTTGAATACCTTTCAAAGGCGCAGGCTCCTCGCAAGCCTCCTGCCTGCTCCGTTGTGTGCGTGTATGTATGTATGTACCAGTGGGGAGGGCTGTGTACTCATTACACCGCCATTACACGCCCACTATGTGCCCTCGGCCATTCGTCCGCGCCTCCGACCATGTACCGCGAGCCTACAAGTGATCACTACAGCGTCACAGTAATAGGACTTTATACATGCCATGACAATTACTACATACATGGATGGAAATATGCTGCACATGTGCACACGAGCTCTATGGCATAACAAGTTACATTCATATACATACATATAACCACGCCGAGTCCATAGCGGGTTACGTAGAGAAAATAGAGCCAGTTCTCTTTACCTTATTAGCAATATAACCTTATTTAACTCCAATGGTCGATTCATCAATGTCACTAGCAATGTAAAGAATATAGATTCGAGCCCCGGTATTGTACAAATGAGTTTTCTGAACTTAAATAAAACGTCTTAACATACAAACATACAATCAGAACATCGGGTTTGTATGAGTCCCACCCATTATCGAAAGAGTTACTTACAGTGCGCACCGCAAATACACACCCGTTACTATTAGTGCACAGCTCGACACAGCAATCAATATCATTCATGTGACTGATACATACAATCCGGCTCGCAGGAATATGTATTGTGTTGAGAATACATTCCTGGGTGGGTAAATACATCCCAAAATTGTAATTATAATCACAAATATATATATTTTTTCTAATACCTTTCTCTCCTGTTGCAAAACAAGAGTGATGAAATACAAATCCAAAATGCTATTTTAATATTTCAAAATAGAACGTAATAAAATTAACCAGCCTGTTACAGCAAGAATTTTACAAATATTGTTATATAAGTATTTAAATATGTTATAAAATATGATATTCATTACTATTGTTGTTAAAATACATCCTATTATTTACATAACACACGCTTTACTGAAGGAAAACGTCGTGAAAGGATGCCGGCCTCATGCGCCGGGCAAACATTCAGGTGCCAACGTGACAGATGGCGAGTCCATCGCCCTTTCCCAAGCACGACTATACGTCTTTGAATATCTTCTCAAACGCGTTCAACACTATCTTGACTGTGGAGTCTATAAAAACACCTTTATACGGACCAACCTGAGCTCAAACCCACAATCTGAATTTTTCAGATGATTCCTCAAACCACTCGGCCACCACAGCTCGTTACTTTGTTTTATCTATTGTTCATATCTGGTCGCCAGTTTGAAGTACCTCATTGCAGCCGAGCCCACAAGTAACTGGGCCGAGTGCAGGCAAGATGTCAAACACGATACGATGGGAACTGACAAACAAACGGTCCCCACAAAGTTGAGTCCACTTGAGTTTAAAATTAAAACATCATACTGTGTAAATCTTCGTGGAAGAAAAGGCAGAAAAAGACCACGTTCCAACTGCCTGGATAAAACCGACCCCAATAACGGGAACGTCAAGAGTAGGTACTCGAAAGGTAAGACGAGCATATATGAAGAGACTGATGAATGTGGACGAAGCGAAAGAGGTATGTAAGTCTAGAGAGACCTGGCGCTCTACTCTGCCTACCAAACCTGTAAGGGACTCTGCGTAATTATATGGAATTATTATTGATTAATCCATTTACCTATTAACTAGAGATATATGTATGTATGTCCTTAATTTTACTAATTCGGGAGGCTCATTATTCGACGGCCATACTTCACCCAAACACCGGTATACGCAATGTGTATTCTAAAATTATAATAATATCACCTCAATATCAATTAGCTATATGTTAGTCAGCCCAGCCATTCCAATGAGTCAACACAAACGGCACATTTCTGCTTGCACACGTACCTACAGCTGAGGTTGTGACATCAATGACATTAATTGGCTTAACGTAATTGGACTAAATATAGTGTATTATAATTATGTAATGAGTAAGGTGGGTAACAATATAATGTACATATGCTCATAATAGTAGTATATTTACAATAGAATTGCAACCGCTTGCCACAGAGGCAAATTTTCCTAGTCCGCTGAAGGACATGCTAACCGTCCGTGACCGTGACCGTGTCCTGACCAGTGCATGCATCCTCAGGGAGAAGTTTAACCAGAGGGAAGCCACACTCCGCAGGAACACCACTCAGTATCACGATAACCTTCTGCAATATACATGCACACCGCCGACGGGAGACGCATTAAATAAACAGAATACATATTAACAAATTTCACAACGCTCATTAGCAAAGAAAGGTTGACGCAAGCCTTAGCTCTATTTTACTCATTACCTATATGGAGAGGTCTCATTTAATGTGAAGAAAGATGACATGACCTATATAATAGAGAAAGAGGTCTGTAATTCAAAAGAGAATTAGCGCTCGACTCTCTGCCTAGCATAGAACCTATGCTGGTCGGCGGCAACTGAAGTTCATAGTTTTTAAAAATCAAAATCAAAATCATTTTATTTCACATAGGCCCAGGTGGGCACTTATAAAACGTCGAAAAAGAAGCACGGTTCGGGTTGGTCGTTTCCATGGAGAAGAACCGGCAAGAAACTCCATGGTTACTCTTAGTTGCAACAGAGACACCGACATAAATGTACCGATGAAGCAGCATGCATCGTCATTTCTATACATGCAGTAGGGATCTAACCTAAATTATTCATTTGTATATACCTAAGCCTATACCATCACGCCCTGCCAGGTAGGAAAGGTCGGCAGAGGTCTGTACGTAGTACCCACACACACATTTTTCGCCGAAAGTGGAGATTTTAGGTGCTATCGGGGCGTCTTTGAATTTCTTCTCAATCGTAGTCAGGTTTCCTCTGGATGTTAAGGAGGATAAGTGTTGAAAGATTTTGGTTAAATCCATAGAAGGGATAGATGTTTGTTGGGTTTTTTTACAATAATAATCTAATAAACTCAAGCCGTGGTGGCCGAGTGGTTCGAGCAGTTGCCTGCGACGCAAAGGTCGCAAGTTCGAATCCCGACTGTACCAATGAGTTTTTCTGAACTTAAGTACAGTGATTAGTCACACCACGAGCTTTACGGTGAAGGAAAACATCGAGAAGAAACCTGCATACGTCTGAGAAGAAATTCAAAGGATTATGTATAGTCGTGCTGGAGTAACGGCGATGGACTCGCCATCTGTCACGTTGGCACCTAATATACCTCTGGCGGAAAGTGGGTGTGTGGATATTACCTATACACCTCTGCCTACCGCTTCGGGGACCCTTGTGGGAAGGCGTGAGGATATAAAAATTAAAACAAAAAAAAATTTTGGCATCACGGGACGCCTGACAGATGTGAAACATCGCAATTATATTGTACAAGTAATATACATACAGGAACAGATTACGACAGGAAGTTAATATGACTTAATGTAAAAATAAAATATAACGATATTTTTCCAGAACATGATAACAGTTTATTATTTTGATTATGTTGATTTACTTTCATAACATACAAAAAATTATTTCAAATTGTGACAACTCAATTAGTTTAATGACTGATTAAAATAATTGAGTTGGTTAGAATAGCTTCGGTAGTACATAGTTATATTCATAAAGCGTGGCGACGCGTCGCCACGGCATGCGTCGCCACGCCACCAATCGGTTTTACGTGCGGCTATAGATGTTTCACATCAAAAAATATTGACAATTAGGTATCTGCTAGCTCCAAACGATTCTGCGATCGTGTTACGGGCAACTGAACTTTTTCACCCAAGCGAAGCCGGGCGGGACAGCTAGTACATATATTTATATGAGTTTGTATGTTATCGCCTCTTTAGAGTAAAATTATAGTATGTTCAGATTAAGTGCATACGAATCTTTAATAACGTTCATAATGTTTGAAATGAATCTCTTGACATTGAAGGGGATTGATGCGCTTCAGCATCGATGATACCAAGCTTAGCGACTAAATATGAGCAGGCTAATTTTATAGGGCTTAACGTTAGGGTTAGATTCAGGCTAAATATATTGTTCGAACGCAGGTCAACTGTTACAATATACAAAAAATACGATAGCCACTGTGCAACAACATATTGTCCTAGAAGTTTATAATATTTTATTTCCTCTTATACCTCCATATTTACATTAAGTCTCGAATGTTAGTATTTACAGCGTGTACGAAGTAGAGCCGGAATCACCAGATGCTTCCCCTGGAGTTACAAGCTTCCATAGGCGACGGACACCGTTCACCATCCGGCGGGACACCTTGGTGGTTTAAAGAACAGTTAAGTATTTATTCTTATCTCTAAAACTATATACATTCAACATAATTTAATGAATATTACAGGAATAGTAAAGATTTTGCTATTTAGCTCGAGGCCGCCAATAATTGCCCAGTGAGGTGCACCACTCATAGGTACATAGCCACATGACTTGGCACGTCTCGTGATCGCAAAACTTACAATGTATCAGTTGGCACATCACACATACCCAGAGACGCAAATGTCCAATGCGATCACTCCGAGAGGCTCAAACATGAGCCCATAATATAAGTATAAATATAAGCCCCGGCGCATCATAATTAGAGGAGGACATAGCCCGAGCGAGTACATACATAGGCGCGCTACATTCAAAAGCAGCCGCTTTTACAGTGGAGAGCCGGCCTGGCGATATTATAATCCAAAGCATTACGGGAGCCACCCCACTCAGCCTGTCTCCCTCACACCTGCACCCGTATGTACACGCGTCACGCTCGCACGCACCGCAAAAAGAAATCATTTATAGCGAGAAAGGTGTAGTATATCATTAACTTAAATAATTATGTAGGCGAGTCTCCAGTGGCAAGCGCGCCCCGCCGAGTTTACTTCACTTTTTGTACTGGTTTCCTAACGAGTGGTTTACGTAAACACGCACGTTAGCCAGGTATTACACTCGCGCACCAGGCCCCCCTGGATAGTTTCATGATTACAGTTCCGCATAATGGAGAGCCGAGTGCGGCTTTAATCATTGGGGAAATATTCCAAGCTCACTGCATTAAAACAGTATTTTTTTCCACTAAAGCCTCCTTTGTGGCAGTAGGTACATAAATAAGTAAGAGCTCGTCTGGAAATTCATGACAATTAAAACTGTATTGGGGACTTGGACTAAGGGAGTGCACTCCCAATGCAATTCTCATCTCGTGAGAGACCGCGTTTGGACAAGCACAGGGAGAGTATGGAGGTACACATGCACGCAGATACAGCTAACCAAAAATGTGGTCACCATGGCTGACATCCGGCAACAGTGGTGTGGCCTCGAGGTGTCCACTGCATGGTCAAGGCGGCGGCCAACATCGGCAAACGATAGAGAAAGCATTTGTCTGTCTGAAAGTCGATCACAGTGTTACCATCTGTCACAATGACTATCACGGCAATTAAAACATATGAGAACTCCACCTTTGTGAAAGGGGGTGAATATATTAGAACCTTTACTCGTACCTGCATATTGCGCAAGGCAAGGCCCCTATGTTTATGTTCAATATGGGATGACTCCCCCCCCCCTTCCCCCCAGTCTCCTAAAACATTCAATTGCTGTTGCAAAGTTTTGTTCATGACTTTTCCTCAAAGTCTACCAATGAGCCTGTCGCCATCCTCATTGTGATAATAGCATTGGGAGGAAGCGGGATCTTGAAGCCAACACGGCGTCTAAATATTAATACAAACACTAGAAACGCAACGGTAGTGGCCAGTGTTGCCAATTACCTTTATGACTGTTTTTGCCCCATGCGCGATTGTATATGTGCCTACTGTGTCCTGAAGCATGAGGCCTGCACACAGGTGTGCCCACTCTTAAACGGACACTATTATAAAAAGGTAAATAAGTGACCCCTATATATTATAGTATATACCTACCTACCTACAGTGTATAATATGTGTTCTTATTTAACTATAATAAAAAATACTACTTGCAGCTCAAATACGATAAAATCCACTGAGCCTCATACAAACATTTTGTTTATACGTATTCGTATAGTGGCATACAAGTATACGGCCCGACTGATGGTAAACGGTTACCATACCACTTATACGCTATGGTAACTGTGGTAGTGCTGTAACTCGCGCGAGTGCATGCAGTGGGTGCAGATACTATGCTAGTACCTAGCTAGGACACCTACACACAATACGTGTAGCGGACCCGGGAGCAGTGCCTTGGAGCTGTCTCTTCTAGTCAAGGCACTGCCCACTCGGCAAGTTCAAGGCACCCCAGTGGTTAGCTTATAGCATATCTCGTTGAGAAAGAGGCAACGAGGTGCCGGTACCACAGCTTCACCGTGACATTTGGCAGAAATTTGTGTATTTATCCTTCGAATGCGATAGAGAAGAGAAAGTATCAAATAATAAGGCCCATCTAGCACGTCCCTCCACTACGGGTTGGCACTCGTCCGCGGGAGCGACGGAACACTACATCCTGCGGCCAGAAGTCCTCGGCCACGGGGAGGTGCAGAAGCACGTCGACGCTTTAAAGTTGACATCACGACGCGACTCCAGCATCTGCACTCTCGGCCTGCACCTGTCAGTACCGATGGCTCTATTCTCAGCTTACCTAAAGTATTGTATTATTTAAAGAACGTTGCTGTCAAGGAAAACATACATGTGTCCAGGAACAAGGTCAAAGACATAATGTACGGGCATGCTTGAGAAACGGCGATAGAATGGTACCAGGGAAGGAGTAAAGATTAATAATGAAATACTCCCACCTTATACTAAACATATACCAAAGTGGCCACTCTACAGTCCAGGGCGGCTGCCTACCAATGTCTTATACAAAGCGTGTAGCATAGAGCATTTTATTAGCACGCAATATATCGCCTACCTAAGCAACTGTTGTTTTTTGCCTTTCATGCAAGAACTAATGAATGAAATTGGAGTATATTGGCATAGACACATTTATTTATTCTATTAGTTGGATCACTATATCACACATGTAGGATATATTTAATCCTGAAAACAGAAAACTCTACCGAACTAATGGCATGCGAATGGAACCGCGGGTAAAGCTATTATGTCCAAAAATATGAATAGCCGAGCAATAGAGGGCCCCGGCCCCCCGTGTGGCGCCCCCTCCCCTCCCCCCGCGCCCCCCTCGCCGAGGGCCATCAATCACCAAGCAGTTGTCAATCACCGCGCCCGCCATCACACGCCGGCAATAAATTGTTATATTACCTATAACATCATACAAACCCGCTTCCGCACGTTTATACGTTACGAACATTAGTTACAGACACAGACTAAGCACTAGAAAAATACTGTAAATAGAACGGCAGTTGGGAAAGATGACCTTGAACTCTTAAAAAGCGGGATATGTTTTCCGCTACCTACAAATGTAATTGACATACAAATACATAATATATATCGGATAGCGTGAACGCTAACAGAAAAGGTTTTTTCCCAACTAAATATAAGCGCTACTTGGTAGGTACCTAGGTATCTAAATGTACTAACATTTTTATATTATTTTTATTATTCCTTAAACCTACAATCCAAAAATATTTTGGCTATTGCTGCGAGTTTCTATGTTACAAATAAATATGAGTACATTCATTAAATATCACCCCACCGTGTCCCTTGCGGGGTGGGCAGAGAGAGTAACTAGAGCGCCAGTCCGCCCCAGGCTTAGAGACCTCTTGCACTTCACCACACCCATCACCTCAGTCTCACCATACCGGTATAGTGATGAGATATGCTAGTACCACACTCCTTTATTTCGTTGTGAAGTTTATTTTTAAAGTTGTGCTCCTTCAAACAATAGCTATGGAATTTTTCCAGTAATTTGTTGTTATATACCTACTTGCTTTATCAGTGTAAGATGATGTTATCGGAATACATACATATACATATCATCACGCCGAGTCCCTAACGGAGTAGGCAGAGAGTATAGAGCGCTAGTTCTTTCTAGACTAATAGATAAAGGAATAATACCTTAATGATCGTATTTTGAGCTCTCTATAGTCTAAGTCTAGGCTAGTGTCTGCGGCTGATCCCCACACTGCAACTTAGTATCCAATGTGCTTTGATTAAGGACCTATACATATAAAAATATACCTCGGGTATATATTTATTTTTTGCAGCAAGAATCATGAATTTATTTTGATGTTTTTATCGAACAAAAATTATACTTAGGTATTATTCGTTCAAGATATCGAGATCATTTTGAGTTGAGCGCAGTTATTATTATTATTATAATATTATTATTATTATTATGTTGTGTAAAGATTTATCAAAATAGAAAGGACACGTATCGTCTGTTTTGCATTTAGGTACCTAATCACGAAAAATTTTATTATTTTATTTCAAAACTCTAATTCTAATCTCACACAAATCTCTGTTAAGTAGGTACCTACAGTTGTAAGTAAATATGTTTTTGACTACTGCCTCCGTTCCCCCATCCCCCATCCCCCATCCCCCAAACCTATCTCCGAAGTTTACCGAAAGTTAAGCAGTTAAATATCTACTAATACCTTTTATTTGTAGTGTAAGGTGGTACTAACCTCACAACACTGCCTCCGACTAACGCTAACGAATGAATTAATCAAAACATACAACTCCGTAATGTACTTATATTTCGTAATCTGTGGTTTATAGTTATCGCCGACTACTTGCATGTAAGCTATGTACACACATAACTTAATGCGTGTGTGTGTCAATACCACAGCATTTGGCGATAACACACCAATCCTGTAGTAAGTACCTAAGTAAAGTATTTTTTTTTTTTATTTATTTATTTATTTATGGATCTCCAACAAAGGTTACACGAAAAGTACACAAACATAATCTTTACAATATAAGACAAGCGTGTCCCTTCAGTTACAGGAGACCACAGCATGCATTGATATACAGTCGCAACAGGAAGTTTGGCTATATAAAAATAAAAATATAGGCGTCAATGTCTGTACAACTATCAGGCATAGATATATACAGTAATATAATTATTTGGGCAGTTCCTCCGCGCAGCGAACAATAACAAGCCAACATCGGAGGCCCGGCGGCGGCTCGGGCTGCGCGCAAAGCAAAGGCGCGAATTATGCAATTGAATTCCAATGTAGCGGCCGCAAGACTCCGGCGGAGGGAGGCCGCCATTAAGGCACACACGACACAAGCACACACTTTTTCCGCCACCCTCCGGGCGACAAATCACGCGATATTACACCCTACGGCGCGCACTTACAAGTGAAAAGTCCGCGAAAGCGCGTTGATTAAATTATTTCTCCATTATTTGATTCGCCACCTCTTTCAAAATGGCGGCAAAAATTGCTGTCGCGTGAATAAGTTCGCGGTCCCCAGCTACAGGAACACAGAGAGAACATTGCAGGATCTGTTGGGGGCCGATGGGAGGGACCTGTTTTGAAGTGTCTACTTGGTTGTTGGCGGGTCCTTAGAACAAACCAAATTTTTCACGAAATATAAAAAAATTGTGGTAGCGCCAGGGAAGTACTACCAATTTGTGTACTGAAATACTTTTCTTATAATCTTATACCACTCCAATATAAGTCATAAGATTTATGTTAGTTTTTATTACGCATGTTCGAGTCCCGACGGACCATCATTCTCATGTTTTACTGAAGTTAGTTTCAGTTCATGACCACACCATTGTAAAACTACAAAGCTAGAGCTATATAAAGGGAAACTCGTTCTTGGTACAGGCCGGAGATCGAACACACAGCCTTTACTTACTTCATTTGTACATAGAGCAAACTGCCACCAATTTGATTACCTACATCAAATGATTTACATTATGTTGGTCCGTCCGACATACCGTCCCTACCAAAGATAAGTAGGTGCCCTGCGGCTGCAGCAAATGCTATGATGACTGGACCTTCCGCCCTGCTGCCAGCTATCGTTAGCTGGCTGGTAGTCGGCAGGTAGGCAGTAGTAGGTCGTGGTAACCCGATCTAGTAGTAGCGCGCTACACACCCAAAACATCGGCTCTAATTCATCAATAAACCACTAAAAGCATCCATTGTGCTCGGAGGAAGTGACAGCGAAGCCTTCAAGCGACGCGTCGACTCAAATTCAAGAAGCCTCGTATTGTGGTAATGTTTGGACAAGAGCACAAAGCCGCCGGATGCGCCGCCAAAGCGGACCATTGTACAGACGGTGTCTGAAAGGCGAGGTGTGACGTGAGCGCGATTCGCCTTAATGACGTAAATCGAGCCCACTCTTTTGTTTTGTATCCGATACCTAAGCACGAGCAATCCGCTCGTTATTCGGTTACCGGCTTTAATGATTGGCGCGGCACCCGATAGCCCGACTCGCGCCTAACGACCGTGCCACCTCTCACTGTGTAATCAATACGCCTTACATTTCTTCAATAAAAATGAGTAATTGAATCCCATTCCGAAGCCTTTGCCCGCACTTAGCGCCGTCTCCGCGCGAGCAGCAAGCAGCTGCCGGCGGCAGCTTATAATGACCCGCCGCGATCACCGCCGCGCCGGCTCCTCAAGGCGGCACCTCCTCATTACAATTGCAACGACACATTATACGCCTGGGAGTGTTTTTGTCCCAAGGTCGCAAGGTCCTCAAGTTGGTATTGAGCTTCATACCTTTACCACTCCTATCCGCCCTCCGGTCGACGGATAAATACGTCTATCACCTTTTGCCTATTCAACTTGAAGGGCCTATACCTACTATATGTTTAGTTAAGTTTTATTTCTTGTTATATATTACTACTAGTGGTCCCGCCCAGCTTCGCTCGGGTGGAAAAAAAAAGATGGTGGCGCCACCTATCGGGTCCAATTGTGAATCTAAACCATTCCCAGATCCCCTTGAACACACACAGAAAATTTTATTAAAATCGGTCCAGCCGTTTAGGAGGAGTTCAGTGACATACACACTCACAGAAGAATTATATATATAAAGATGGTGGCGGACATGTTGCCATAGATACATATACACATCGATAGACATGCTAACTATATAAAACAATAGTGAACATTAAAGAATGTTGTTAATAAACCATAAGGTATGCTTCACGACACCATACCCAGGCTCCGTGCTGCCCGCTGCAGCCTCCGGCTCTTGCTGCGCCAGTGACGAGGAATGCTTACGTACTCCTGTCGTTACTGTTCCTCAGTAGTGAAGTGTCCTTATCACTGCTCTCTAACGTGCCCACCTCTGTGCCTACCCCGTGAGGGACTCGGCGTGATGATATGTATGCATGTATAACGTTATTGACGTTCCCGTCCTCGATAGTCCGACCGATTTGATCCATGTAGTTGATACGTGGTCTTTCTCTGCCTTTTTATTTTTTTTGTTTTTTTATACCACATGGGTGGCAAACAAGCATGCGGTCCGCTTGATGGTAAGTAGTTACCGCCGCCTAATAATAATAATAATAATAATTTATTTACAAAAAACATGGTATAAATTTGGTGTTAATAAATAAATAATGTTGTACATACATGTTTTGCCGAGTTTTCAGCATGCAAATCCAGGTTAGTGTTCAAAAAATTCTTTAACACTATAAAAGTTATTATCATTCAACCACTTATACAGTTGAACTTTAAACCGCCTATGGCTTAATAACTTAAATTCACTAGGTAACTTATTAAATACTCTAATACACATGAACATACAACTTTTACTATATTTACTTAACCTAGGAATGTCACTAACGACAAGTCTGCATGGATCTCTACGATTTCGCGCGCAAACGCCATCTACTGTTTGAAAGAGGTTTTTATGTTTCCATACAAACATACACACTTCGAAGATATAAAGAGAAGGAAGTGGCAGTAGTCCAAGACTCTTAAACACTGGTCGGCACGAGTCCAAAGGACAAAGACCAAAGAATGCTCGAATGCACTTCTTTTGCGCTATAAATAGCCTATTCTGGTCAGTGCTATTGCCCCAAACGCTATTGCCCGTATGCACGGTATGACACGGTATTAGTATTTGTTACATTTTTTATTTGTTTAATCGCATACACAAATTTATTTGTGGAAATAGATATTTTATCTACATGGGCTTTCCAATTCATGCCTTCATCTATAATAACACCTAAAAATTTTGTATGTGCTACCTCTTGAATCTTCGGTATTTTCAATTTCAAATTAAATTTATTATTATTTGATTTATTAAATTGTATATATGCTGACTTCTCTAAATTTTTTTTTAAGTTATTCTGTTCTAACCAAAGAATCAGTGTATTAATTGTGTTATTGATATCTATTTCATGATTGTGCACTGTATTGTTTTTTTTATTGGTTGTTACTATAATCGATATGTCATCAGCAAATAAGATGCACTTATGATTTGTAGTATGGACAATGTCATTAATATACAGCAGAAATAAGATAGGTCCCAGTACACTCCCCTGTGGAACACCTTGCCGGTTATATTTATAATCAGATGTATATGATTTCATGTTTCCGCGTTCATCAATTTTATCAATAATTACTCTCTGTTGCCTATTAGCTAGATATGTCGCGATCCACTGTAGCGTGGGGCCTCTTATACCAATATTCTCAAGCTTCTGAAGTAATGTGTCATGTGAAACTAAATCAAACGTATGGGACGTATAAAACAAACCTATGGACGCTTGCAACACCAGGGGTCACTCGCGCGTTGCCGACCCATTAACTCTTATAATGAATGTAGTAACTCACTCTTATAATGAATGTAATAATAATAATATACCTTGAGGGACACACACAGCTTAAGGGTTTTCTCTAAGCCTATCAAGAAAATAAAAAAGGAAAATACATTATATATAAGAAAAATACTACATATAGAATAATCTTAATTTACACTTGTATGAAATATATCTCTATGTATATATAAATGTAACATCCGAGTAGGTAATATAGCCTAAGTATAGTAAACATCCATTAATTGTATTACATAGGTAAAACCTCATTGCATAGATATGGGTATTTACGGTGCCAACGTGGCAGATGGCGAGTCCATCGCCGTTACTCAAGCACGATTATACACACCCCTTTGAATTGCTTCACGGATGTATGCCGGATTCCTCTCGATATTTTCCTTCACCGTAACAACCGTAACGGGTCCCACAAGGGACCCGAAGGGGTAAACAGTAGTTAATACCTATTACCCGCACACACTTAGTTTTCGCCGGAGATACATATATTTAAGTGCCAACGTGACAGATTGTAAGTCCATCATCGTTTCGCCATCTCAAGCAAGACTACATAGTAGCCCTATATAATAGTCTAATCTATGATACATAGGTATAACACATAGTAGCCCTATATAATACTCTAACCTATGATACATAGGTACAACACATAGTAGCCCTATATAATACTCTAACCTATGATACATAGGTATAGCACATAGTAGCCCTATATAATAGTCTAATCTATGATACATAGGTATAACACATAGTAGCCCTATATAATACTCTAACCTATGATACATAGGTATAACACATAGTAGCCCTATATAATACTCTAACCTATGATACATAGGTACAACACATAGTAGCCCTATATAATAGTCTAATCTATGATACATAGGTATAACACATAGTAGCCCTATATAATAGTCTAATCTATGATACATAGGTATAACACATAGTAGCCCTATATAATACTCTAACCTATGATACATAGGTATAGCACATAGTAGCCCTATATAATAGTCTAATCTATGATACATAGGTATAACACATAGTAGCCCTATATAATACTCTAACCTATGATACATAGGTACAACACATAGTAGCCCTATATAATACTCTAACCTATGATACATAGGTATAGCACATAGTAGCCCTATATAATAGTCTAATCTATGATACATAGGTATAACACATAGTAGCCCTATATAATACTCTAACCTATGATACATAGGTACAACACATAGTAGCCCTATATAATAGTCTAATCTATGATACATAGGTATAACACATAGTAGCCCTATATAATAGTCTAATCTATGATACATAGGTATAACACATAGTAGCCCTATATAATAGTCTAATCTATGATACATAGGTATAACACATAGTAGCCCTATATAATAGTCTAACCTATGATACATAGGTACAACACATAGTAGCCCTATATAATAGTCTAACCTATGATACATAGGTACAACACATAGTAGCCCTATATAATACTCTAACCTATGATACATAGGTATAGCACATAGTAGCCCTATATAATAGTCTAATCTATGATACATAGGTATAACACATAGTAGCCCTATATAATACTCTAACCTATGATACATAGGTACAACACATAGTAGCCCTATATAATACTCTAACCTATGATACATAGGTATAGCACATAGTAGCCCTATATAATAGTCTAATCTATGATACATAGGTATAACACATAGTAGCCCTATATAATACTCTAACCTATGATACATAGGTATAACACATAGTAGCCCTATATAATACTCTAACCTATGATACATAGGTACAACACATAGTAGCCCTATATAATAGTCTAATCTATGATACATAGGTATAACACATAGTAGCCCTATATAATAGTCTAATCTATGATACATAGGTATAACACATAGTAGCCCTATATAATACTCGAACCTATGATACATAGGTATAACACATAGTAGCCCTATATAATACTCTAATCTATGATACATAGGTATAACACAGTTTCTTTTCCCAAACGTATTTAAGTTCACTCTCGACTTTTTCCTTCGTCGTAAAGTTGGTCGTACAGTCGGGATTCCATCTAGCAATCTTTATTTTGCAGGCAGTTTTCAGTTATTTTGAGTGGTTAGGCAGCTACTCGAACCACTCGGCCACCATGGCACGGCATATTATTTATATGCTTGTAGGTATTATCACCGAAGCATCAGTGGGTGGTACCTACTTACCTAACATGCATATCATCACGCCGATGCCGCCTACGCCGACGCCGAAATCCGCCAAATACTTCACGAGCATTGAAAGAAAGAAGAAATTGAAAGACGTATCTAAATTAATAATATGTATCACGCATCTATAAATTTACGCATTACGAATATTAACACTAAGCCATTCCGCGTACATAATATGATATTATGCACGCGGAATGGCTTAGTTTTAATGCACCATAAAAATATGTTATCTATACAATTTAAAATGTATACGGCTGAAAGACTAGTTTCCATGCTATATGCATCCAGACATAAAAATACTATCCCTAATCTTTTGACTTTGCGAGTGTCATAAATGTCACAATTAAAAACAACTTAAACATAACCTAAAACTTTATCTGATCTAATAATTACATTTTTATCACAGTCTCACAATGCTTAAATCGTTGCTTAACAAATGTTATCTATTAAAACAGTCATGTGGAATACATACAACTGCTGCTCTAAATGAAGTCCGGCTACTGACCCGTCTTAGAGTAGTGGACAATTCTGAAATTGGGAAACGAGCGATGGCAGAAGGCAAACCCCCCAAAGTTATTTGCGTTTACAATAAAAAACGTACGTAAATATCCATCCTTGGAATTAATTTGAACTGTATTTTGACTTGGCAGACAACTTTAACCAGGTGCTTTAAATTTCAGGTGTGGGCTACATTGGAGACAGAGTGATGGTGGCTATCAAAGGTCAAAAGAAGAAAGGTATCCTAGTGGGTATGAAGCAGACGCAGCAAGTCAAGGTGCCCAAGTTTGACAGCAATAATGTGGTCCTGATTGATGACAACGGCACCCCCCTTGGCACACGCATCCATGTCCCTATTCCTACCATTCTGAGAACTATCCTCAAAGAACGGACGCATGCCAAGGGTGCAGACTACACCAAGTTATTAGCAATAGCTTCTAAGTTTGTATAAGTTGGATTCTTCATTAATTATTATTTTAAGTAGGTACATAGTGTAAATAATAAATTATAAAAGTAAGACATTGCTCTCTTCTTCCTATCAAAGGTATACATATCCATATCATCACAACCATACCATTACAGGGTATGCAGAGGGAGTCGGGTACCAGTTCTCTCTAGATTCGAGACATATAAAACTTTCTTGCATAATTTTGAGAGCACTTAATATCAAAATCAAAATATTCTATAACTCTTTTGAATATCACATACTTTATAAAAACTAGTTACCACCAGTTCCAAGAAAAAACCTGCCAGGAGAAGAAATGGCAAAACAAACTTTCCTTTTTTTTTACATTTGTTCCCTTTTACATAGGAGTAGAAAAATATTAAACTTATGTGTAAACTCTGTACAAGACAAGCAATTCATTGCTATGCATGTCCATCATTCAAATAATCTGATGTTGTATAAAAGCTTTTTGAATTAATTTACTTTTTATGTATATCAAATAAATTTTCAGAGCACCTGCTACATTGGTAGTGTGCCAAACTATGAAATGCCATGGTAAAGCCTCTGTGCTTTAGGTAATTTCAAAACATTTTAGCTAGTAGAAGAATGATCAAAATGAGCCGTCATTTTTATCTTGTTTGGGTTTTTCGTTGCAAAGTAGACAGCTAAGATATTCTCTGTTTCATCATTTCTTCAAACCAAAACTTACTAAAGGCACACCTCTATTAATGTACATCAGTATTTGGTCTGTTGCATTTTTTCAAAAAATCTAGATTTAAATGTGTAACACTATTTGGGGGAAAAATAAAAATATTTGTAGTCATTGAAATTTGAAAATTTAATAAAATTTATATTCATTTCCACTGTAAAGTAGACTTAATTAAGACACGCTACCTACCGATGGAACATACACGCGACACGACATAGACGTCTGCCTTCCGGCAGCGACTGCCTACCAGTAGGCACGTCTACCAAGATTTTTAGTCGTATAGCTCAGAGACGCTGAGGGTTCTGGATGCATACTATGCTCACATTGTTCCAATCTATTATGGTTCGATATACATATAGGCGCGTGTTACCCGCGTCACACTGAGCTCAGTGTGGGGTGGTTTATATACATTATATATTCGTAAGTACATTAAAACTGGACAGAAGATATGCACCTGCTGCTCTATTCCAAGGTGTCAGTTAGCGAATGTTATTAATGGATAATTATTGTGTAATACCGTAAAGGATACAACATACTGCCCTTAGCGCGGGCCAGTCGGGCGCAAGTATGCTTCCACACCCGAGGGGGCTTTAGAATATAGGTATTGCTACATTTCCATTGATTGTGTTAAAGCTGCGGACGCTATTCAGACAGACGTCCTCGACCACCAGGAGTGTCGCATACAGTGGCCACGAGCACATGCAGGAACACAATACAACTCATACGTACACATGTATGCACAACAGCTCTGACTAGACATGGGCGTCCGCTGCTAGGCTCGGGGCGGGCCGACGCCGCGGCAACATGCTACACTCTCTTACCAATTAATATAAACACACGACTATAAGCAGACTATGCTAAACAATTAAAATCTTTTATGATATAAATAACCGTAGTTCGGCCGTATACAACAAACACTATTGTAACACGCGATATTTTACACAAACGAGTTTCAATGATCTAAATAAAAGTTATTTGTACAAAAATTGATGCACTCATCCTGGAGGGGGGGATGGGAGGCGACGGGAGCTCGGGGAGGGGCGGGAGGCGACGGGAGCTCGGGGAGGGGCGGGAGGCGACGGGAGCTCAGAGGAAGCCGTGGAACACCTGCGGACAGAGGACGAGAGAGGAACTACACCTTCCAAGCGTTGTGACGCACTGCACGTTAGCGGCACTAAATTCATCGGAGTGCAACATGTTTACTTCCATTGAGATAAACTTTTTGTATTTAACGTAAAATTACGATACTTATATTTTTTTCTCGACTTGATCGAAATTACCGTCGAGTCAGCGGACTGTACCTACACAAGTGCAGCATAATGTTACTGGTTGAGAGAACACTGGAAGATGTAGACGGTATGGCAGGCATGATCACGATCATTGGGGCAGGCTCACACTCACACTCACACACACTCAAGTTAATTTATCAGATACAGACCTAAACATGATAACACGAACAGAGATTTATTGTATTTGTATAAAATTCGGTAAGGCAATAACATCAGCATCAATGTACTAAGCACCGACACCCGCTGCCTGCCCGCGGGCGCCGGCGCCATGCATGAGGCATCGCTCAGGGAGGGCCGGGCCAAGGGCGCTGCGCCCCCACATGCGGCAGAGGGGGCGCCACTAGCGCGGTCTGGCCCCACAACTACACCGGCCGCGGACTTGCATTGACACCAAATAAAATACTAAATAACAAAGTATAACTAAGCGCTCGCAACTAAAGTAAACAATACATGACTACAAATCGATTCGACTTAGTATATTACAAGTTCGCCTAGTGATTGTAACTACGTCATATCAATAATGTGTAAACCTTATATATTAAAGTGTAGTCGTAGGAGAGAGAAGACCCCCCAAGGGCCAGGGATAGAGGGGGGAGGGGGGCTCAACAAACATTGTCTAAACTAAACTCGTCATGAGGTGACCACCAATGGCAGCTAACACATCTCGCGATAATATTGACAGCGATAGTGGGGGTAGATAGGGGTCATCAGAAAGGTTTCAACAATTATACGAAATGTGAAGTTCGCCATCACCATCGGTTGTATGCTCACCTGCGGTTCAGTACCAAATAACGGACTTTCAACTCGCTTACCATCGGCACGAATAACTTGTGCGTGAGAAAACCTGTCTGACCACCAGCGCGTAGTTTAGAGGACAATGGGCGAGTATGTCCGGCAGGGTGAGGGGCGGCGGGGGGCGGCGGGGGGCGGCGGGGGGCGGCGGCGGAGGGGGGAGGGGGGAGCTCTACACGTCGACCACCATCTTCTTGTGTATGTCTGTGTTGCCCACCACATTGCAGAACTCCTCGAAGGAGATTTTCCCGTCCTCGTCCTTGTCCGCGAACAGGATCGTCTTGTCCACGATCTGCTGCAGCTGCGTGTCCTTCAGGTTGTTGCCCACCATCATCTTAAGCACCTGCACGACAACAATACAGCTCTATATACTAGCATCGTCTTACTTCCGCCCTGATCCGTGGCTTATTTGTGTGTTCCTGCTTCAAGTACCTACACTATTGTTAGCATACAGTCGGAAATTAACAAATAAATACATGGGGTAATTCCACACACATT
Source organism: Drepana falcataria (assembly GCA_945859725.1). Classification (NCBI taxonomy): domain Eukaryota; kingdom Metazoa; phylum Arthropoda; class Insecta; order Lepidoptera; family Drepanidae; genus Drepana; species Drepana falcataria. The sequence goes on from OX243935.1 coordinate 11,295,114, forward strand.
GAGAAGGTTTCAAATTAAGCAAATCTTGTATTGTAACTAGACAACGATATATACTTATATAGATACATGAATACATAGGACATCCCAGAAATACTCGTGCTCATTAAAGAAATATCTGCCCCCAGCGGGATCGAACCCGCGTCATCAAGTATCGCAGTCAGACTCTGACCACTAGAGCAAACGGCAATTAATACAAGCTAAGCGCGGTCACGGCGTGGCGTCCGTACCTGGAACAGCTCGCCGTTGGAGATGAACCCGTCGTTGTCCATGTCGTAGATGCGGAAGGCGAAGCGCAGCTTGGACAGCTTGTCGCCCTTCACGCTGAATTGCGACACGCCCTGGATGAACTCCTTGAAGTCCACCTGACACACACACACACCTTGACACGTATATCGACATAGGCGCCACTGCATATTATCCTCGGCACGAACCCGATCATAATGCAGCAAGCGACAGGTGTATAACACGTGTATCAATATATCAATCAATGTAAAGGTCCCAGTTCTTCAAATTCATGCGCAGCCGCTCTTACAATAGGATAAATAATGGACTAACTCTCTCCCTTCCGCCATCCCATCTCAGCTCTACCATAGTTGTAGTAAGGTACACGCGATACCTACATACACATCGCAATACAGTGTACAGCTCTATTATGATATACCTGCCAGGGCATCACATATAACCGCCAAATTGCATTTAAAATGCTTGTAATATAGATTAAGTAAACGAGTTTACTTAATCTTGGGGCCTCTCCCCTTGAGCCGGGCTCTCGGCGCCAATGTCAACTCCACAACCACAGTAATGACGTCAATGCCACCACTTTACATAAACACCGCGGCAATTAACGAACGTATAATCATTAACACGCTGCGCATACGTATGCTTTGTTCACTAGCTTTATACACCTAATGCAGGCGGCACACGACTTTATGGTGTGAGTGTCTCATCGCAAGGCAGTGGCAGCCCAGCGATCGCCATTATGTGACAAAGACCACATGTAGGGCACCACCAACATTCCAGCCCATCGGCACTACTTTTACGGTTATGTTCCTGCAGTGAATTAAGTCTCCAGAGTTCCACTAGGAATGGTTTGATGATTTGATGGTGTAATGTGCCTAGGTGTCGGGCCGCGTGTGAAGAGGTACCTCTCCGTTGCCGTCCGCGTCGAAGATGTCGATGACGCGCTGCACGAGGGGGTTCTGCTGGAGCTCCGGCAGCGACATAAACTCGTCGATGGACAGCGCGCCCGAGTTGTCCAAGTCCAGCTTGCGGAACCGCTTGCCCAGCCGCCGGATCTCGTCCGCGTCGACTGCCGACCACAACCGTTACGACCGCCCGCTGGCACAACCCCAACACCCCGCCTCTACCCTGCGCCCAACCACCGTGCTGCCTCCACATAGCTCTGTGCTCAATTGCACAGTCGAATGAATTCTGTCCGAGGTGACACGCACGCTCCTCGCGGCTGCCCAGTGGGGCGCGGAGTCTCGGTTCAATATTTATATTTATAACGACGCGAGGCGGCGTACCGAATGGAGGCAATTCCGCCTCAACGGAAGCTAAGTTGATGCAGCAAGGAGGTTGGAAGGGACCGTTCCGTCCCATGTCACATCTATTGGTCCTGCTTTACATTCCACATATAGTCAACATCATGCACAACTCATCGAAGGTACCTACATCATTCTACTCGACATGTGTGATCTGAATTGTAACTTTAAAGGATTATCAATGGTAGCATGTTTGCATAAAGCCCGTTCGGTATAAGCCGTGTGAACAGCTTACACCGAAGCACACATTACACAAATGTGTCAATGTTTAAGTTGGGGATATCAGATAACGCGTAGTGTACCTGCCTGGCTGCAGAAACGACTATTGTATTGTATTGTACCTACAATGCTGGCTATCACAGGCTACTCATACTGATACACAACTATTAGCATTTAGTTACAAGCGAAATAAAACACGACTACCGCCTCATGAATATTCCGCCGAGGCAACCTCTAACGATCGCGCTAAGCGCCATTGGCTCTTTGTACAACATACGGACATCTGCATAGAAACGGTCGGTACACACAGACAGCGGCGCAGGCGACCACGGAGCTGGGAGCACCACGTGGGACCCGCTGTGGCATGCAGGATGCCCTCCGTCCCATTAACGAGCGCTAGTGGCTGACGCTCGAACTCTCCGTACTCGCCTGTACCTCGATCAACAGTTAAAGCACAGGTAGTCTACAAACTGCACGCACCATTTGGTCCAAATCCAAGATCATAGGTCCCACTTTGGCCCTAGGATACTCTTTGGAGTTGCTTGTTGTAGATTATGTGAAGTCCACGTTTATACAACTCGACAATTTGTAATTAGCTAGGTACTCCACTTGCAATTCGAATTGGTAATATATATTTCATAGACCTCTATCCTCTGCCACCACCGAGCTCCACGTCAGTTAAAACATTATTGTATCGTCGACACATAGTAAGTGACCGTTCTGTGTCCATGTAATCAATGAGGAGCATGGCAGGCCTGCGCGACTGATGTTCTTGGAATTGGATCATAAGTATCGGAGGGCCCTAGCATACATAGAGAGTGCAAGGGCCAACGGCCATCGGACGGCTGTCGTGTCGGCTGCATGCGGCATGCGGCTGCATCGAGCACACGCTGTCGACCACGCGCCGGCCGACACTCGAGGCGCAACGTTCTGTGCCCAGCCCACATTGTATTCATTTCGAATTGATCTCAAGGCATCACACTGACTTCAAGATATTCACGAAACGTTCTCGACGGATGTTACATGTAACATTTTGTACCTTATAACCCAGTGGTTATAAGGTACAAAACAGTACAGAAGTCGGCGCAATGTGAATGACACATAAACTTAAAAACAAGCCGGGAAAGGTCAGCAGTTCAGACACCAACAAGGTCAGTCAGGATGGCGGGGACGACATCACACGTTGCGACGGCCCAATGTACCAATTATAGGATTGTGTAGCAATGGATAGCTGATACGTCTGAAGAGCTCGTGCACGCGGGCATAGTGCGTGCCGAGCAAGCCATCGCTTCAGGCTAAGTGAACAATAGCTGACCCCTCCGCTTTGCATAGATTCCTCGCACCTGAGTGGTAGCATTGTAGCATTCTATATAATATAGTACACAGCAAGGTAACTAACAGTCTCCTCTAGAGGCCCACACGCAGGATGCACTAACAAACTTAGCAGTACATGTTGGTGTTCATCCAGAACAATTTTTGCCATTATTTAAATAGTAAGGTGGAGGAATAATGCATGTAGCACACATCGCTTGCCCACAGAGCAACATGTACAAGAGCCTGCAGGAAACTGACAGTACAAAAAGAAATAGTAGAGGAAATTAATAAAGCTCCCATTGGTTCCCTTTGTGGTAGCATTCTAGTAGCTTTAGTCTGTCTGCAAGTACACAAATATGCCACCAATTGGATTCCAATAATCTTTGCATCAATTTTAATGGGCAGTTAGCTCTCAGTTATCATCCCAACTATAATTGAACCATTCACACTATAATTGAATCATAGATCAAACATGAAAAATTGTTCTGGACGCTAAGGCATGATGTACGTGCTGTATGCTAACATGGAGATGAACATTGGAGGCGAGTGACACTACGACACTCACAGTTCTCCACCTTAAAATCAATGCAGTTAACACGCGCTGAAAACAAATCTCTTGTTATGGTTTATTTAAACAGGCAGCCTGCGGGCCCTCACTGGGCACGACAGGCCTCACACACACAGCAGTCAGAGTCAACACATTGAAAGCATTGTTATTGCCCAGGAGTCACTTGTTAATACATGAGAATCACAATAGCATTTGGTCCAAGAAGACATTGGAAGCTCAAGTAAAGGTATTACTAAATAGTCTGAGGCACTAGGTATATTGTTATTATGTTCTGTTAAAACAAAATACAAAGAAATATATTAATTAGAAGTCTTACTAGGTGGACTTTAGATACTCAATACTTACAATTAGAACATAATTCCATGGGGATAGAGTTCTCGTTACCCTGCAAACAAAAATATTTGGATGACATTCTACGATTGTTTCTTGTCATGGCTCTGAAGAGGCCACAGTCTACGAGTTGATAACCGCATACTATGTAGCGGGTACCGTATATTTATTTGCCAAAAGCACAGTTTACGGTAACATGCAATATTATTATTATTATAGTCTAATGTCTATAATTGGTGGCTGTAGTCATTCGCTGCTCAGTCAGTGAGGGACTACTTCGGTAAAATAATAGTAGTAGGGTGGTATCAAAGCAATATTCATCAACCAATCTCACAGAATGTTAAAATGGCATATCTACTTACCATCTTGTTTAATTTATACTCTTTTGTTTACTTTAAATTTATTTGGACACGCAGCGATAGTCGTGTATCTCGCTAAAATAAAATTTTATTGCAAATTTTACTACACCCGTACACCATCGATCTAAATAAGAGCACAGAGTAATAATAAAATACGACGTTCCACCAACTGACCGAAATAACTTAAAAACATACGTTCATACTCATGAATCATATTACAAGGTACGTTCACGGTTAGTTTATCTAGATTAGATTAGAACCAAACCAATTCAAATTAAAAAAACTTCCAAAACAAACAAAGAAAATTATATATAGTTTTCCTTACACATTTTTTTTTGTTTAATTTTATTGGTCGATGGGATCGGCAAGAGTCGGTCCAGAGTACTGTATAGAATGGATTAGAATAAAATATGTTTTAGAAATTGTTGCTTTGTTTTTTAAATTAATAATAATAGTTTAAATTCCTTCAACAACTTCACTTCCAATATCTATGAATTCGTGATACCTAGTATTCAAAACAACGCAAATAATTAGTTTTTTCTACTTATATAGTAATGTTTGCGAAGGAAAATGTATGAAGAAACAGATTAATGTGCATGAAGCGATAGTGGTATGTTAGGCTAGATAGGATCTGCCGCTCTACTCCGCCCCCCTTCACCTTGTAGGAAATTGTAAGAATATTATTATTATGTATATCAATCAATCAAATAAACTATACAATTCACTAAATAAAACACTTAACATGCATCCATTGAATAAATTTGAATGTAAAAAGGCGATAGTATCGTGGATACAATCTATTAGCTATATTGAAACAGATTTTTTTTTTAAAGAACATTAAGTAAAACTTCATTAACTTAACCTCAATAAATAATAATAATCCATTAACATACACACACACACACACACACACTACACACACACACAAAAGCTAAACTTATTTTGTGTTCAGTTTTATTTTTATCGTACAAAACTACGTAAAACCAATCGGCTGGAAGAGCGTTGGCAACCTGCTACAGGTATTACTTACTACTAGGATTGTCATCACTAAATGATTGCTATGTAACATTTGTTAATGAAAATAAAACATTTTTATTATTTATTATTATTAAGTGGAAAGAAGTGGTCTCTGCCTACCCCTACGGGAAAGAGGCGTGATTATATGTATGTATTATTATTAAATATATGCGACTGAAAAACTAGTATCCACGTCATGACGAAAAATATAATATAAACAGTGAGCTGTCAGGACTGTAAAGGACTGTCAACACCAGCTGGCTGTCCACAAATTGTATGTCAATGTCAACCGTCCCTCACCTCTTTCTTCCCACCCGCTTGAACCGTCCTTTCTGACAGAATCAACCATGGCGGCCGGGGTAGGTAAAAATTTACTTTTAATAATCTCGTTAATCAAGTCTAATTTGATACACGAATGATAAGAATACATCTCAGTATCTTGTAACGTAACTCTGATTTTTCTTATTTTCCTAGGTACTATATACTTATCCGGAAAATTTTCGTGCGTACAAGGCACTGATCGCCGCACAGTACTCCGGGGCCGACGTCAAAGTAGCCCCTAACTTCGTGTTCGGTGAAACCAATAAGTCAGAAGAATTCCTGAAAAAATTCCCGGCCGGTAAAGTGAGTGCATTTATAGAGTTATAGTGCGAAAATAGGTTGTTATCTTAACATATGTGCGGCGGTGACGTGTAATTACGCTGTGATTTTAGGTGCCAGCTTTCGAAAGTGCCGATGGAAAAGTTCTTCTGACAGAGAGTAATGCTATCGCATACTATGGTGAGTACTGCCCAGAGCTATATATTATATTACAGCTTTAGAAATTGCGAGGTGAGTAGCCAATCAAAGGTGACCCCAAAAATTAATGCAAAATATACAGGACCCAGTCTAAGAATTGATAGGTTTGATATTTTGAATTGATAGGTACCTATCCGATAGAATCCTATGCTTTTGTATAGTCAGTTTAATTGAATGCTAAGCAATCTGTGGTTAAATGCGGGTGTGGATGATGTTCAAATCCAGAAGAATCAAGGAGATGGCTTTTATATTGAAAAACAATTCCCTTAAGTAAATTAAGTGTCACACTTAACAAATCAGCCCATAAAAAGTAATTTCTTCTGAATCAGTTTGAAGTGTTAATGGTTATTTAAATATTAAGTATTTCTTGTTCCTTCACATATGTAGAATTTTGTATTTTAAATTTTATTATGCACATTGTAAGTAACATTTTTCATGTGCTGCTTTTAAATTTATTTGAGATAATAGTTCGACTATAGTGTTTATTTATTTATAATAGTGTTAATGAATAAAGTATCATTTGTTTGCGTTCAGGGAGTGCAGGTCTTTCTTCCCTTTTCTTCTGAGTATTACGCCCGGGCACTAAGTATACTTTCCTTTTTACCCCCAACAATATGTATGCCAAATGAACGATGATTGGTGGAGGAGCTAGGACTTGAAAGTGTAATAAACAACCAAAGCCCTTTGCTTTTAATTAGGATAAGCATTCAGTATTATGTTTGATAGAGCATGAATGATAGTGTTGTTGTAACATGTGCAGTGGCCAACGAGGCCCTCCGCGGCGGCGACCTGGCCTCGCAGGCGCGCGTGCTGCAGTGGCTGTCCTGGGCCGACAGCGAGCTGCTGCCTGCCTCCTGCGCGTGGGTCTTCCCCTACCTGGGCATCATGCAGTACAACAAGCAGGTCGCTTCACTTGCACTTCTAATTCTTACTTATATATTAACTCTGCCATTTATGCACTAGGGCCATATCCAAATAGCCATGGCTCGTCTGCCAATATTTGCATTCTGCACTCGGAGGATTAACGATACTCTCTAGAGAGGTATGGCATAATGGGTTTCCTATTTGAATATAGAGCTGCCCAACCGGGGCAGGACTTCCGCCTTATAGAAGTCCGCAGCGAAAGCACTATTTTTTGCAGTCGAATAAGGTTTCCAATAATGAGCTCCATGGGGTAGGAGGATCGTCATATCGCGTCCGTAGCGGAGTCCCATCGTTTAACTCTCCGAACTCAGAGCGGCAACGCGTAAGCGATACTCGGGATTCGCGATCGTAAAAAGGCCGCTTCCCATCGGGCGGGCTACACGTTTAAACCCGAAGAGTACAGCGGTGGAAAAGGATATCGTGCAGGTACACGCTCACGCATCGAATATTAAGTCGGTTATTTCTAGCTAAAATAGGACGTCATCATAGTTCCGCCTGCGCCTCCTCGCGTCCTCGCGGGGAGGAGCGGGGAGGAGCACGCACGACTCACGCGCGTAGTCCGCGTGTCGCAGAACGTGGAGCGAGCCAAGAGCGACCTGCTGGGCGCGCTGCGCGTGCTGGAGGCGCACCTGCGCACGCGCACGTTCCTGGTGACGGAGCGCGTGACGCTGGCCGACATCGGCGTGTACTGCTCGCTGCTGCACGCCTTCGCGCACGTGCTGGAGCCGGGCGCGCGCGCCGCGCTGCCGTCGGTGGCGCGCTGGTTCCTCACGCTGCGCGCGCAGCCCGCCGTGGCCGCCGTGGCGCCCGCCGCGCTGGCCCAGGCCGCGCCCGCGCTGCCCCTCGCCAAGAAGGTGCGACATATACGTACAATACTACTCGGAACTTTGATACCACTATAAAAATAAAATAGAAAACGAACAAAAGTCGGCATATTTATTGCTGTATGAAAAAACAGGTCTTATTTTCGTGTTACACGCGAGATAAAAAATACACGAAGTCTTGACGAATACGATGTTATTGATAGATACAAGAGTGAGTTTATAGTTTTTGCACCGAAATATCCCCTTTGCATTTTATGACCTGTTATACCAATTTTGGCACGCGAACGCTCGGGCGTCATCTTTTCTTCGGCGGAACGTCGACGAAAACTCTTCTATTTGAAAAAATATTTATTTATATTAATTTAGATTTAGCTCAGTCACTCCAGAGTACTTTTTTCGGTATCTTCGGTCCGGTCTCGATGGGTTGAGGCCTATTGCATCCGATTTTTCTTATTAATTAAATAATAAATTGTCTTTACTAGAAGTTGTAGCTATTGGTCTCCCTGAGCGCGGACGATCTTGATTCCGGCCAGTTTGTTTGTACCGCACTATAGTGCGATGAACGCGCGTCTGCTATAACTTGTGTGGAAATGCATCGCGTTTCAATACTAATTTCGCAAACTTCTCATTTTAGAGACGTCTTGACTGTAGGAATAACAAAATCAGACATAATGCGGATATTCGTACATAACCATCAAAATGCACATTAAAATATTTAAGAATTTAGAACAGTTGTATTGTAAGTTGTTGTAAAATAAAAGAAGAATCAGCTGTAATGCTGCCTCGGCTCACATTGAAGTTTGGAAACAATGTTTGATTGTTGCCCTTTCCTTGGCTTCCAAACAAAAGAATAAGCTTTTAGCAATCTTTATAAACAAGGAATGTGCAGGTGTGCAGACTACTTTTTATCACCAACATTTTACAAAGTATTAACTAATTAGAAAATTTTAACATTTTGAGAGATATATATATATCAAAATGTTAAAAGAGAAAACCGGTGAGTTTGTTTCGCCGTTTCTTCTCCTGGCAGGTATTTTTCTTGGAAATGGTGATAACTTTAGTTTTTTGTGTCCCTTACGTTGAATAAAATATTTTGATTTTGATTTTTTTTTATGTTCGGCAGGATGGTGGCAAGAAGGAAAAGAAGGTAGAGAAGAAAGAACAACCCAAGAAGGAGAAGCCAGCTCCCGAACCCACCTTTGATGATGAGGTTGAAGAGAAACCTAAGGAAACCAAGGACCCCTTTGACCTTATGCCTAAAGGGTATTATTCTTAATTTTTCTTTCTTTCTTTCAAATATGTATAAATAATAATAATATATCCTCATGCCTTCCCAGTAGCACTTAATTAGGTATAGAGTTAATTAATAATGGCAGTCACTTTGGACCAAGTACCAAATACATAATTATCCATCCATCTATATATACAAATATCTATCAGATGAGCCTTAAACTGAAGACTGTTGTCTTAATCTTAGCTGATTGTAACCTCTTGCAGTCTCCATGGCTGGTGATTAGAAGTAACTAGTGAATAGCATTGAAGAGTCCAATGGCAATATGAATATATTTCTTGCAGAACATTCAACATGGACGACTTCAAACGCTGCTACTCCAACGAGGACGAGAGCAAATCCATCCCCTACTTCTGGGAGAAGTTCGACCCTGAGAACTACTCCATCTGGTTCGCAGAGTACAAATACCCCGAGGAGTTGTCAAAGGTGTTCATGAGCTGTAACCTCATCACAGGTGAGTGCGGCTGCCCTACTTCACAACATTGGTGGAGATGGCGGACGTTCGACATGCCAAGATATGATAAGCTCGCGTTTGGCCTCAAAGTGACGTGTAATCGTGGCTGAAGTTAATATTGGTCTTTATTCTGATGCCCTAGTAGGGTTTTAGTGATATATACATAGATGTCACGGCGTAGGCAGAGAGTAGTGGCAGTACTGTCGAGGCCTAGCCAGCGCTGAGCCGGCGTGTGTCCGCAGGCATGTTCCAGCGCCTGGACAAGATGCGCAAGCAGGCCTTCGCGTCCGTGTGCCTGTTCGGGGCCGACGACGACTCCAGCATCTCCGGCGTCTGGGTGTGGCGCGGCCGGGACCTGGCCTTCCCGCTCAGCCCCGACTGGCAGGTGCGCCCATGCCCAATGCCCCATGCCCAATGCCCAATGCCCCATGCCCCATGCCCAATGCCCAATGCCCCATGCCCCATGCCCAATGCCCCATGCCCAATGCCCAATGCCCCATGCCCCATGCCCAATGCCCCATGCCCAATGCCCCATGCCCAATGCCCCATGCCCAATGCCCCATGCCCAATGCCCCATGCCCAATGCCCAATGCCCCATGCCCAATGCCCCATGCCCCATGCCCCATGCCCAATGCCCCATGCCCCATGCCCCATGCCCAATGCCCCATGCCCAATGCCCAATGCTCCATGCCCCATGCCCAATGCCCAATGCCCCATGCCCAATGCCCAATGCCCCAGCCGGCCACTAATAATCAGCTGCACTGGCTTAGCCTGAGTGCATTTTACACAGAAAATGTTCTTGATAAGAATGATAACTTACATACATATCATGACGCCGAGTCCCTAACGGGGTAGGCAGAGAGTATAGAGCGCCAGTTCTCTCTAGACTTGCATACCTCTTTCGCTTCGTCCACATTCATCAGTCTCTTCATACGTGCTCGTCGATTTCCAGTACTGATAACTTACTCATAACTATTTGTATTTACTCATAACCATTGTGGACTGGTCACCCGACATAATGGGCTGCGCCTCGTGAACGTCAGCCGTTCGTGTGTGTGTTTGGGTGTCGGGTGTCGGGTGCTGGGTGCTGTAACGTGTGTGTCGCGCGCAGATCGACTACGAGTCGTACTCGTGGAAGCGGCTGGACCCTGCGAGCGAGGAGACCAAGCGGCTGGTGCAGGAGTACTTCTCGTGGAGCGGCGCCGACCAACAAGGGCGCAAGTTCAACCAGGGCAAGATCTTCAAGTAACCGCCAGCTCCCGTCTAATTAAACTGTTTTTTATTTATAAAACCGTGTTTTGTATGTGCGCCGTGAGCCAACCGACGCGCCGGTACTATTTAAGCGTGAAATATATTTTTATTGCAGTAATCGCGTGATTGTACTCATCTGAATAAATAAGTTCTTTTCACACGTTATTGTATCTCCTTCGGGTGTACCTTCTCCCGGCCTCCTGACCTAGCCCGCGTAGTGATGTGACCTGGTGGGAGGCCGCTTGTGGATGCCCTGCTCCTGGCCTGCTCCTGGCCTGCTCCTGGCCTGTCTTGGGGCACGCACTGCATGTAGGCATGATGCAAGGAGACGTTAACAAAAACACGTGAGGAAAGCAAAAAATGTATATTTTGAATTGTTCAGACTTGCCTAAACCGATAAGTCGTGTTTTATCGTACATTTGTTTGTTAACACAATGTTGTAAGTGATTGCGAAGCGAGCCGTCGGCCAACATTGGCTCGGGCCAGTACAGCTTGGGACTACATTATGTATCACTGCCCGATGGGGAACAAACGGACCACATTATCATGAGTTGGTACCAATTTGTCCTAGACGAGCGCTTATTGCTTAGTTATTACGAGTGGTGCGCAAAGAAAGCTGACGGGAGAGCACTCAATCCAATCGCATGCCGGAGGGCTTCTTTCCGGGTGTGTACAACATTAGCTAATATGTTCTTTAACCGTTTTACTAAATGTAAATCGGATTCTAAGGTAGGGACTGGTTCCCTTAAAGATGTCCCCTGGTCTAGTGCCCATGTTCGTGTAAACACTTTTCTTAATAAATGAAGACCACCAAATACCTTCGGCTAGGTACTTCTTTGGTACTAATATACAGCTGAGGTATGTAATGTATTTCATTCGTTCACATAATGCCTTTAATAATTTCCTTAGCTGAGCCCCCACTCGGCCCCACCCGGCCCTAGCGCTAACTACATGGTACCTACCTACCGAGTACTGACCACCAATGGTTACTTTGGGCTCTACAAACACCAGTAGGACGTAACTAGCTATGTATATGTTTAATCAAATTCAGAAAGATGCCAACTTATTTCAGTGTCTTTACAATGCAATGAAATGAGTTGGCTAGAGTACAACGCCGCCATTACAGTGCGTTCAAAGTTATCTGCCTACCTAACGGGGTGTAATGCACACAATATGGAAAATAGATATTCCTATGGTATAACTCAGATCGATTGAGCGTGAAGTGTGACAGTGCAGGTGGCCCCGTGGGCACCAGCGGCGCTCCCCGTCCCCAATATACGAGAACAAGTCAATAAACATCGAAAATGCAAGGTCAACATGGCTAGACAATAGGTAAGGAGGTAAACATCGCTATCAATATATCAATAGTTACATCTAGTGAACGGGGTAAATATACATCTCAAAAATGATAACGTCTTCTCGGCACTCCTCGGTATTCCTCGGCTCTCCTCGGCAATCCTCGGCGACCAAGGAGCACTAATATAGTGATGTATCAAACGTGCGAGCGGCGCGGCTGCGTCAGAGGGGCTCGTGCGGCCCCGCCGCCATCTCCTGCGGACATGACCGCGTCAGATTCCATGGGCTCGTAAGTATTGGAAATATAACGCATGAATCGCATAAAACGCAACCATCAACTAACTACCTTAGGGGGCGTCCATAATGAAGAAATTAAGCTAAATCCAATCTCACTTTGGGGAAGGGGGTCTTAGCAAGTATCACGTAAGTATTTTTCTAACAGAAAACGGTGTAAAATTTTGTGAAAAATTATTTCTAAAATGAACAGATTAGAATGTTTCAAAATTTTTGTTCAATATTTATTATTTAATTTTATGATTGTGATTATAAATTACGGTGATATTCACAAATACTAGTCTGCTACTCTTCAATATAAGTAGTGATTTTTTTCTCAATTATCCAACACGCTTGCGAGATTAGGGGAGGGGGGAGGAAAATTTCTCAAAAATGTCTCGCGTAATTAATGGACGCCCCCTTAGGTATTATTCGAGGTATATTTTTGCTAGTACGGTAGTTGAGCCGTGGGGGCCTTAAGCTATGAAACAGAGAAGGCTACACTATTGCGAGGAGAAAACCTACATTTAATAAAAATTGCAAAAACGTATGCTTAGTCACGCTCGGCAACGTGTTTGAGAGGCGTAAGTACTTGACAGTTAAGGATGTAAGTGCAAACCCTGTGGCGGGCGTCGAGCTGCAGGCCTCGCTCGGGGGAGAAGGGCCCGCCGCGCCCGGCCCGAGGCCCGCCGCGCTCAGCCCGAGGCCCGCCGCGCCCAGCGCGAGGTCCACTCGCCGCGCTGCGCACATACAAGCGTTACTGCAATACTGATACCTATCGCGTAGACACCCCTAGCAGGAGTCGCCAGACGCCAAGTTGGCCCGACCACTGCTTGGGGCGAATACTAACTGTTAAATCATTATATAGGCCCAGCTATACTAGCGTGGCTCAAAGTATTGTTGGAGTGCAAGAGGTTCTGCGAGCGGGATGCGTGACAGTAACGTATTTGTAATTTAATGTTGATTGTAATCTTAATATATATTAGCTAGCTGTCCCGCCCAGCTTCGCCCGGGTGAAAAAAAAAACTCGTTTTTCAACTATTGCTTCCCTATGGAGGCAATAGGTAAAAACGTGTTTTTAAAAAAAGTTGAGTTTTATAAAATCCGTTCTTAGCTGACCTCTACAACGCGTAAGGAATACTCCTACCAAATTTCAAGTCAATCGGCCTTATAGTTCCTGAGATTTCGTGATGAGTCAGTTCACAAATGGGATCTCCTATATATATATAGATTACGTGTCACGTTGTTTGTCCGCGATGGGCTCTTAAACTACTTAACCGATTTCAATCAAATTTGCACACCGTTTGCAATTTGATCCAACTTAAAAAATAGGATAGCTTACATCAATTGGACCCGATAGGCGGCGCTACGATCGTGTTTCAGGAAATTTTACTTTTTCACCCGAAGCTGGGCGGGACAGCTAGTATAGTAATGATTTAATGTTAAATTATTGTTATCGTACTTAATGTATGTGTGTAATGTAACCTATACACCCCTGCTTACCCCTTGGTCGTAAGGGTCGCCCCTTATGGGAAGGCGTGAGGATATTTAATTAATGTAATTGGTATATTTATGCATTAAGTTAAGTACAATTAAGTAAAAAATTAATAAATGAAATTAAATTAAACAAGACTGGCAAGACTAAGGTTCTGGTATTCGAAAAAGATGAACAAGTGACCGAGTGTGCTATATCGGTAAATGGGCAAATTCTAGAGCAAGTGAATGAATTTGTATATCTTGGAAGCATGTTCACACGAGATGGAAAGTATGAAAAAAATATTGAAAATTAAAAAAAAATCATACATACATATTACCATCACGCCGAGTCCCTAACGGGGTAGGCAGAGAGTGTAATAACAAACAACCAATAACAAATCAGGGTAGATTAATCGGTGGTTGGATGAAACTCGTGTAATCTATGAGTTGAATGGCCGATGGCCTGAATGACCGCAGCGACTGGCTGACCTGAGCCCCGAGGCGGCGTCATCGGCCAGTAGCGGCAGCTGGTCGTCGGGGCGCGCGTGGCACTCGCAGCGGCACTGCTCGGGCTCCACGTAGCTGAGCGCGGCGCCCCCCACGTCCCCCACACCCCCCATGCCCCCCACGCCCCCCACATCCCCCAAGCCCCCCACGCTCCCCGCCGCACTGGCCGGCAACGTTTGGATGCGCTTAGGCTGCTTCCGTCGTTCCGGTACTTCCTCAAAGTCTATCCATTCTGTCTTCGTTCGCCGTTCTGCTCCTATACACATGACCAATACATATTATAATTAATACTTATACACATTCCAAATGCTGACTACGATGTTTTTTTTTTTTTTAATACCACTTGGGTGGCAAACAAGCATGCGGTTCGCCTGATGGTAAGCGGTTACCGCCGCCTATGGACACTTGCAACACCAGGGGTATCACTCGCACCGTTCGTTCGTTCGTTCTTGAAGAACTCCATGCTGTACTCTCCAGGGAAAACCTCAACGGGGAGCTCATTCCACATAATTCTAGCGGCGCGTTTCTGAACCGCGTCAAAAGGCCCTAGCTGGTATCCAGGGGCTCCAGCCCACAGGTGGCAGCAGTACTCCATATGTGGCCGAGGCCGTACTCCATAAGGATCCTAATGCTCTCCGAGATGTTCAGAGGAGCGTTCTGGAATTGTGGAGCCACAGCGAATGGAGTTTTATTAGCGGTGAACGCGCAAACTTGTGTCTTGGTGGGGTTGAAGTGGACTAGGTTTAGTCGACCCCAATCGGAGACACTGCGAAGTGTACTCTCGATTTCAGACAGAAGTCGTTCGCGACTTTCCTCCACACTGGAACGAGGGAGATTAGCACGGCCCGTGTAGTTAGTGTCCCCAGTGCTGTCGTCAGCAATGAATGCCTTCAATAGAAAGCATGTCATTAATATGCAGAAGAAACAGAGTCGGGGACAACACAGAGCCTTGCACTCCAGCATTAATGTCCATGCTTTCGGAGCAGTTACCGTCAACGACGGCTCTTATGCATCTGCTGGACAGAAAGCTGGCGACCCATTTGCATAATCCCTCTGGCAGTCCGTAGGATGGAAGCTTCGATAGAAGACCGCGATGCCAGACCCGATCGAACGCTTTCGCCACATCCAAGCTAACAGCTAATGCCTCACCTTGACTCTCAATGGCGAGTGACCAACGGTGCGTGAGATATACTAGAAGGTCACCCGTTGAGCGACTGTGGCGGAAGCCATACTGTTGGTCACTCAACAAACCGTGACCCTCTAGATATCGCAGGAGTTGCGTGTTAATCACTCGCTCCATAATTTTAGAGAGGAGGGAGGTGATGGCGATCGGCCTGTAATTCGATGGGTCTGATCTATCGCCCTTTTTGGGCACTGGGTGCACGTGGGCGGTCTTCCACGAAGTTGGGATTTTTTGGGTGGAGTAGGAAAGCGCGAATAGGCGCGTCAAAACAGGACACAATTCAGGAGCACACTGCTTAAGCACCACTGCCGGAATACCGTCTGGCCCGCTCGACTTATGGACGTCCAGAGACAGCATCTCCTGCCGGACCTCCCGTTGGGTTATGCTTATCTCCGGCATAGAGTTCTCACACCGCAGGATAGTTGGCGGTGTGAGAACTCTAGTTCGAGGCAAAGAGAGAGCCCAATAGATCCGCTTTCTCTTTGGCACTGTGGGCCAAGTTACCATCCGGCTTACGGAGTAGTGGCAGGGACGACTGGCAAAAGTTTCCCTCAGCAGCCTTGGCAAGGGACCAAAAAGCACGGCTGCCAGCAGGGTAGCTAGCGAGTCTCTTACCAATTCTGCCGACGAAATCGAATTTGCCCTGGCAATCGCTCGCTTACAGTGCCTCGAGGCAGCATTAAGTTTCCGCTTTGCATCAGATATGTTGGGGTCCAGATTTGATCCAGCCGTTGTCCACGCCTCATACAAGGCTTATTAAACCACGGCTGTTTCTTTACCCCTGTAGCTACTAGCGAGTTTGGAATGTAGCATTCCATTCCCGCCAGTATCGTCTCAGCGACGGCTGCTGCACAGGGGTCTGGATCTTCTGATGTGAATAGCATGTGCGCGTGCGTGTGCGTGTGAATAGCGGTGTCGATCTAATAAATAGCTTGTGGAGTAAACCTGAGTTAATATCCGCATGGATGCTCAGTTGCGAATTCTTAAAGTTAGGTGGTGGGGTATGCAACGAAGCGATGTATGACTCGTAAGATAATCAGATTTTATTATTTATCTTGTATCCTTTAGTGTCGCCCCTGGAGTTTGACGCCCGGGAAAGCTTTCGGTCAAATACTGACCGTCGTCCCCGCTTCGAGTTCGGGGACGCGACCTGCGAGGTGGCACTGCGGGCTCGCCCGCAAGTGACGCCGTGCGGGGCCGGCGCGGCAGCCGGATGTGCAGCTTGTCTGCGGAGGGCGGCGGGGCGGGCGGTGGTGCGGGCGGCGCTGGGTGGGCGGGCCCGTCGGGGCGGGCGGCGCGCGGCCGCTCCAGGCGCGCCACGCGCGGCGCCGCCCGCTCGCGCACGGGCACCATGGGCAGCGCCAGCGAGCGCTCCAGCGGCAGCGTCGTGGGCACGTAGGGCAGCTCGTCCTCGAAGGAGTCCTGCACCACGAGCACGCGGCGCTCCGCTTCGTTGCCGCGCGGGGCCTCGGCCTCGGAGCCCGCCTCGGAGCCCGACGAGGCCCCGCCCTCCGCGAGGTGCGCCTCTCCCTCGGCGGGCGAGCCGGCGATGTGCGTGTCGCGCAGGGGCTCTCGGACTTCATCGCAGTCGGCGAAACTTGGAAATGAACCGGAAATTTCGCTTGAAATGCTCGGCGTCTTGGTGATACTGAGTTGCGTGCTGAAAACCTGGGGACGGGGAACACAAAATGTAACGACAATTGATGTTGAAGAAAATTGGGTTAAATGTTAGCACCACCATGATTATGAACGACCAAAAACTAATAAGACATATATGTCTAATGAAGATAAAAGCAAATAATACCTGGTCCCGGCTTCCAACATGTGTCGTAAACACAAGCCGCTCCTTTCTCCTGCGCCGGCCGCCATCCCCCGCAGCGGCCCCTTCCGCGGGCCCCTCGGCCCCACACACGGGCCCCTCGGCCCCACACGCGAGCCCTTCGGCCCTGGCCGCCTCGGGCTCGCTGTCGGGCAGCGCGGCCCCCCCCTTGGGTCTATCGGCGCCGCGCTCCTCACGCGCCGGCCTCGCCTCGGCCCCGTCGGCTGCCACTCCATCGGGCGGCAACACCACTGAAGTTGCTGTTTCGGACTCTGCATGAACCTTATGAGGGGCCGGTATTATTTCAGGCGACCCTTGTTGAGACGACATCGCTGGAAATTCGTTACAGTTGGATTTTTCAGTAGGTGAGCGTAGCGGAATTAAAATACTGCCATCGGGTAGTACCGTGCGCTTGATCGGCTTGGAGGGAATACACGTCGAGGAGGCCGCTGAGGGGGGGGCGGGCAGCGAGGGGGGGGCGGGCAGCGAGGGGGCGGACGCGGGCCGGGCCGGCTCCCGGGGAAGGACCGCCTCGGCACCCGCGACCGTACAGTTTGCGCTCGTCCCCGTGGCGTTTGATTTCGGAAGTTCGTCAGGTGGCGTCCGTAGTGGAATGTGGATGATCCCGTCCTTGGCCTCGTCATAGTACTTGAGCCTCTCGCCGCTGCGGGCGCGCGGTGCGGGCGCGGGGGGCTGGCCGGGGGGCGCGGGGGGCTGGCCGGGGGACCCGGGGGGCTGCGGCTGCCGGCCGGGGGACACGTCGCGGGATCCGCCGCCCGACGGGGAACCGGCGACGCGCTTTGAACCGCGGAACAGTGACAGAACGGAGCCTCGAAGCTTGACGGATGATAGGGCTGCCAGAAAACGAAAAACCGGCATGAAACATTTGCGGTCGCAGCCTACAATTAGTATGTACAATTGATAATAATATGAGGGTACCGGAGGGAGGAGTAGAAGAGCGGTCGCGGCTCTTGCTGCGCGAGCGGCCCTCAGTCAGCGAGCGCTTGCGGCGGAGGGCGTCGGGCGAGTCGGGCGACGCGATGGTCTCGCGGGACTTGAACAGCGAGCAGAAGGACGACTTGCGCGAGGCCGCGGCTGGCGACGCCGAGCGGGCCGGCGGCCAGGCCTGGCCCGCGCCGGAACTGGCGCACACGATCTCGCTGTCCTCCGGGTCGTCCTCCAACATTTTTTTAACATTATTTTCCGAATTATATATAAGATATTATTACCGGAACCGTCTAGTATGAACTGAAACGTTTCTAACCTCATAATCGTCCTCGGGTCGCAGCCTTATACGAATGATATCTTTCGACCTGTTCCGAGTCTTGTAAACTTCGGGTTCCGAAGGTTCGCGGCGCACGCGAGGTCGGGCGCGGTGCTCCTCTGCGCGGGCACGATTCCTGCTCTCTTTCTGGGCCTTGTCGTCTTGCGGGGGCTCCACTGGAAGCGAGTCGCAGTCGGGGAGGGAGACCGCCACTGGGGTCGTGGAGGTCGGCGCGGGTGGCGGCGCGGGGGTGGGGGGGGCTGGCGCGACGGCCGGAGGTGGGGCGGCGGCCAGAGGGGGGGCGGCGGCGGGAGGGGGGGCGGCGGCCAGAGGGGGGGCGGCAGCCGGGGCGGGCGCGCTTTCGACCGTTGCCTCGGTGCGCACCTCGCGTCGGTCGCGGGCGTCGACCTTCACCGCCGAAGCGGCGCTCATCTTGGCCATTTCCAGGAGCCGCTCCTCCACGACCGCCACGCACGCCTCGGGATCGGTCTCGATCGGCTTCGGGCCGCAAAACGAAGTCTCGAGCAGCATTCTGTGCGGCGAGGGCGAGCGCGACACGCCCGATACGACCGACAGGCGCGACAGGCGGCTGGCGTTGCTGGCGTGGCTGGCGTGGCTGGCGTGGCTGGCGTGGCTGGCGTGGCTCAGCGCCGAGAGCGCCGAGCACTGCGAGCCCACGCTGGACAGGCGGCTGGTGCGGCCCGACACGGCCAGCAGCGCGGCCTCCGAGCCCTGGCTGTCGCGGCGCGGCGCGCGGCGGGCGGGCGCGGGCCGGGCCTCGCCCTCCAGGAAGGCCAGCTCCTCGGTGGACGAGCGCAGGTCGAGCGCGCCGTCCTCCCGGAAGCCGAGCCGCGCGTCCTCGCCCGCCGCGCCCGCGAACAGCGCCAGCTCCGGGGAGCTGTCCCGCGAGTCGTGGTGGCTGGAGCTAGAGGCGCGCGAGATGTCTATGCGCGGCGCGGCGGGCGCGGCCAGCGCGGGGGGCGCGGGCCCGCGGGGGGGCGACGGGGAGCGGGCGGGGGGCGCGCGGGGGGCGCGCGGGGGCGAGGCTGAGCGCGCGCGGCTGCCCGGGTGCCCGCTGAACGCAGGATCCTCGCGGATCTCCGGCAAACGGAACGTTTGCTTTGTGTCTGGACTCGACTGCGAACGAAGTGCAACATGAAACGAAACTCAAATCTCCGCTTGAAACTAGACTTGTCTAATTAATGCTATTCATAATAATAAATATTCTAATCATTTTGGCGCTTTATCGAAACCTTCGGCTGAAATATAGAGAATAATATTGAACTTCTCGAGACGAACACTCCTAGAGTAACACATGATTCTATTAAATTATTTGAAATACTTAACTAGAGAGGAAGAGGAAGCGAAAGAGCAATGGATACATACTGGTGGTCTCACCTCGTCAGAGCCGTCGTGGTCGAAGGAGGCGATGGGCGCCGGCCCCCGGCGCGCCCGCCCCGCCGCGCTGGCTGCCATCCGCCGGGCCCCCTGCTGGGATGCTAGCCCCCCGCTGGGATGCTAGCCTCCCCTACTGGGATGCTAGCCCCCCCGCTGGGTTGCTAGCCTCCCCTACTGGGATGCTAGCCCCCCCGCTGGGATGCTAGCCTCCCCTACTGGGATGCTAGCCCCCCGCTGGGATGCTAGCCCCCCCGCTGGGATGCTAGCCTCCCCTACTGGGATGCTAGCCCCCCGCTGGGATGCTAGCCTCCCCTACTGGGATGCTAGCCCCCCTGCTGGGCTGCTAGCCCCCCTGCTGGGTCACCAGCCCCCAGCCGGGTCGTCAGCCCCACTGCCGGACTACCAGCAGTGTCAGCTAGTGCTAGCACGTAGCCATCGCGCCTCGCTTAACCACTCTGCCAACAAAGCGGAACATACTGAAAAAAATACTACTGCGTGGCTCCGATTGCTCATTTGCAGTGGCAGCTTTTCTGAACAAGAATCTAATTATTCAGCTATGATTCAGTCAGGATACATGATTATAACTCGTGTGCCGCGTCGTGTCCTTAGTACTGCCTCGTAGTGTGCGATTGGGGATCATCGCACTCGGCCAGTGGGACTCGCAGCGCACGGCACGTAGACACGACTCGCCACGTTACTAACAACCATCGGCCGGCATAGTGTGACGTCTGGCATTCATTACCTTTGCCATTGGTAGGTGCTTACTGTATGCATATTGTATCGCAAGGAGGTGATGGTTATAATTATCAGCACGCAAGCCTAGATAAGGGGTCGGGCCTCGGCGGGACCCGAGAATTTTAGGCAAATACAAATGCGGTGAACGTATTCGTACGTATTTAGGGACTCTAAACCTCGGGCACTCGGTTAGGTTAGCTTTCTCCTTACCCGTGTTTCATTAGAATTTGAATGTGAATAAAACTAGTACCATTCTCGACACAGATTTGTATAGACCCCCAGTGTACATCGTAGGCCTTGCTAACCATGGACTCTAATGAAACGAAAGGGAGTGCGACGCGTGTCAATATAGAGACTGGAAGTGACGGAACTCGGTCCCGGTCACTCCGCGGGAGACACCGAGGAGGCCCCGAGGAGGCCCCGCCTGTACACACGCATTCACCATATGCACTAATATAATAACACGCTCGTTCGCGAGCTCGGCGACGGACCTTCAGGGGCGGCGGCCGGCGAGGGCTGCGCTGGGTCTCGGCTGCGTGGCGGCCGCGGGCCTGTGCGCCGCCATCGAGCGCCGCGCCGCGCATGAAGCGCCTCGCGCCTGCGCCGCCCGCCCTCCGCCGCCGCCCGCCCCCCGCCAGCCCCCCGCCCGCCTCACACCACGCTACGAATATCTACAGACCGAGACATGGACACGGGACTATAACCTGGACAACAATAGGCATGATGCCATATATTCAGTGTTTTATTCCCACTGGTCCAGTGTTTATTGCAGAGCAAAATATATATAGATATTTTTGCCTGCAGTAGACACTGGGCCCGCTTCACTGACACCTCGCCACGCGAGTGTTTGCATGCTTTAGAATAACATTCGTATTACAATCGATATTGATTATCTGTGTAAGATATGTGTTTAAAGATATTTTATCTGTAATTCAGATACAGATATGATTTTGTACTTTTTATTACACGGTTATTTATTTGTCAAAGTGACAGGTGGCTTAATTTCATGTGATGTACGAGGAAGTCATTCATTCATAGACTCTGCCTTGATCCTCGGCGCGCGACCAGCGAGGAGTCCTGCACTACTGCAATGGCTGATGACTGCTGCTAGAGAGCCATCAAATGTGCATAATTGACACAATTAGCTCAGCCTCGACTTACTGTCCACTGGTTACGAGGAGTGGAATTGTATCAAGTTAACTGCTTCTTTATTTTATCTTACTAATATTATAAAGTTGAAATAGTGATGACTTAAACCTAGGATTAGGACATAGGCTACCACTTATATTATAAAGGCGAACGTTTGTAAGTTTGGATGTTTGTTGTCTGTCCCGGAATAGCGGCTGAACCGATTCTAGCAGGAAAATACATAAGCCACCTACTTTTTCGAATTCACGCGGGTGAATCCTCGGGCTAAAGCTAGTTTAACTATATAAAGCTATATAGTTTCATTATTCATTTTCATAACCGCTGTGGTGTGGGCGCACAGCTGGCATAGAGTTCAATATCTCTGTGAACTAATAGAACTCTATGACTTTACCGATGTCAGTTGACAGTTGACAGTAGCTACCCTTAATATAATATCCTTACAGCCGGTTTCTCGTACGCATTTCTATCCATCAAATTACGTGACAGATTGTTAATCTCTAATTAGACGTAGTTTGGGTTGCTAGAAGCTTCAACTGACAAACTGTTGGCAGTTTGTCAACGGTATGTCAAATCCCAAATCAATTGCCAATTGGAGCCATTTTGAGTTTCTGAACGCATTTTCTCTTTGTTAACAGATTGTTGACATACAATTTTTAATTGTAGATTATCGAGGAATTATCGACGTGTTAACGCAAGTATTCCGATTTGAACTCCAATTTCTAAGCGGATTTAATAGGATATAGGGTTGTTACAAAATAATCGATTTAAATTTTTCGTTTTTTATAGCAATATTAATATAAAACTTAATTTCTATCAATAATGCTATTTGGTTTCCTAATTCCTTACGTTGAAATATTAATAGAACATTGCCTTTGATTTTTAGTTTTGGATTGGTTATATTTTTATTCATATAATTTTATTTGATTTTTAATCTGATAAAATGTTTTAATATGAATCTCTTTAGACAAACCCTAAGACATAAGTGTGTAAAGTTACAGAAATCGAAATAATCTTTTAATAATAGCAAAAATATTAGAAATTGGCAAGTTTCAAATCATCATCATCAGCCATGTCGGGAACCTACCTATATGTTGAATTACTATAAATTATATAATATAAGTATTAGAATAAAATATAAGTAGATAGATCGATTTATATTCTTTACACTTGTTTATCACACGATAACTGAAGTACCTAAACAAACAAGATAAACAACAACAAATCAAACTTTTGTCCAACTAACGAAACTTCAGCTCCCGGCGGGAATACTTTGACATTGCAAGACAGACGAAGCTATAAGCTAGAGGGAAATAGACATACTTTAAAAAATAATTCGGCTGTCAACAGTAGATTAGTTAATTTTTCGATGATTTGCGTTCTAGAAACTCAAAGCTCGATGACAGATTGTTGACAAATTGTTATTGTGACAATGTGTTGACTAATTCATCGTGCTAAAATTGTACCAGAAACCGGCGGTTAATGGCTCACTGGCTGCACAGGTCCATGGCCCATAGCCCCAGACATTTTCAAGTTGTGAAGTAGGCCAGCGGGCCGCGTGCTCGTGAGCTACTTTGTTATAAATGAATATGATGCTTTCCTAAAGTAAAGTAAAGTAGCAGTAGGTACGAATGAACATAGGTCGACTCTTAGATTCGTCCAATAAGAAGGTGGGAGATGACAGGGAGGGAGGGAGGGAGCGAGGGGAAGGGGGGGGGAGCGATCGCTGCAATACCAAAACACATCACGTTCTCAAGATTTTATTGCCAACATAATATAGGGTCCAACGTGGTATTGCTACTGGGGACACAAACGTAACACCTCAAACAGCGCCTACAGCCGCTTTTACATATAATTTAACATACATTATAACGCATTTAATATGAGTAAACAGCTAGTTGTGGCATACGTATGCCATCGATGCACGAATAAATACATTTGCAATATATGTAGGTACCTATGTATTATATAATTTCGCTTACACACTACCTTTGATTGTACTCGTAGTCATGTAGACATGTTACAAGCAAAGAAGTTATGTGATATTGATACACGATATTGATCTAACAGCAACAACTTACTATCCGCTATCGATACAGGTACATGTACATATGCAGTATGCCCTTGCATGGTCGCGCCGCACTACACTGGTGCTCACTACGCCACCTCGCAAACGATCCCTAACTATTGTTCATTGTTCAACTCGTAGGTACTACTAGCTAGGTCAAGCTACGAAGGTCTACATAGGTTTGTCTTTTAAGTTACGTTTTATAATATAATCAAACATCACCAATATTTATAAATGGTAGGTAAATATTCGGGCCGTCCTCGATTCGTTCGCTTGCTTTATACTCCGAAGGTGGGCCACAAGCATGCAGCTCCCCCGATGTAGCCCTGGATGTCCGCCGAGCGCAGGAACCTGTCCCCAATCCTAGTCTGGCTATTGTGTACATAGAGAGCAGGCCTGCTGCGGCTGCGGACCCACTCCGGCTGCGTCCTACGACTAGTGGTAAACATTTTCACGTATCTACTTAATTTCCATAAATAGATAATATGCATACATAAAACTATTTGAAATGTTCAATCAATGGTACGATGCTATTCTATAATAAAGATATGTTTTTATACAAAATGAGTAGGTACAAGTGCAAATTAAAGCGTCCACTACACGATTACATGCCAGGTATTTATTCTAGCGCCGCGCCGCGTACGGCATCGTTTGTGGCCGTCGATCGCCGTGCAGCTCTCCTGCCACTCCTGGGGCAGAAGATACGTGCGCACCACTTAGTGGCGTGGTGTTTTCACAATTAACACCTTCCCTAACTTTACGTTTAATATTAAATACTGCAACACTGAAAGACTTATGATGTTTCATACACATCTTCTCGAAAGCTTCCTGAAGCAATATAGCGAAGAAAGTAGATCGTCAGTCCCGGCCTAGTCGTCGCACGATACCTACTGGTCGCCGAATACTTCCTGGAGGAATGGTAGAGTACGGTCCGTCGGCAGCGTTCAGTCGGAGTCCGAGTCGGAGGAGGGCGGCTGCGGGAGCGCGGGCGCCTCGGGCTCCGCCGCGGGCTCGTGCTGCGGCGGGGGCTCGGGCCGCGCGCCCGCCGCGATGGCGTAGGCCGCCGCGGCCGGCCCCGACGTGCGCTCGATGCCCACCCTGCGCACACACGGCCTCAGTAGCTGCAGGCTGCGGGCGGGGAGGGCGCGGAGGGGGGGGCAGGAGGGCGGGCACTCACAGGTACTCGTGGCGCGCCAGGTAGCGCACGCACTTCTCCGGGGGGTCGCCGTCGTGGCTCTGCAGCGAGATGGAGCGCACCGTGGTGTGGCTGACCTGCGCCGCCGGCATGGTGAACTCCACGTGCGCGTGGCGGGCCAGCGCCGGCGGCACCTGGTCGTACGAGGTCAGCGCCATGCGGCACACCAGGTTGTGCGTCGTGTACGCGCCTGCAACACACGCAGCGCCGCCTCGCTACACTCCCAGTGAGAGGCTCTAGCGGTCGGTAGTACTGTACAGGTAGGGTAGTTAGTCGTAGCGTGGCCTCGAAGAGGGCAGAGTCGCTCGGCGCGAGCCACTGACCTTGTCCCTCCTTGGGCAGGCGCGGCATGCGCCACACGATGGCGCGGTGCTGGTGCTCGTACTTGGCCTGCCCCGAGGTCACCTCGATGAGGGACTCCTGCAGGGTGTCCACCGCACCGAGGAACCTCTCGATGCCCTTTATCTTGCCCGTGCGCCTGCCGTAGCATCATGATTACTTAGCTTAGCGGGTAGAGTGTCCAATGTGATAAAGGGCTGCCCATGGGTATAGTGGGTGGTGTACTGGGGGGCGGGTGCGAACCTGTGAGCCGACTTGACGGATCCGTATCGGAAGTGCTTCTCGACGCGGAACAGGTAGATCCAGCACTCGGGGATGGGGAAGCGGATGGCCACGTCCTCGCACGGCACCTGGCCCAGCTTGCGAGACGCGAAGCCCGGCACCAGCACGTCGGCGCGCAGCTCCACCTGGCCGCAACAAGGCTACGGTGGCCGCACCAATGCTATGCAGGGCTATGGCCACTGGGCCATTGCACTGCGACTACTATCAACAAGGCTACGGTGGCCGCACCAATGCTATGCAGGGCTATGGCCACTGGGCCATTGCACTGCTACTACTATCAACAAGGCTACGGTGGCCGCACCAATGCTATGCAGGGCTATGGCCACTGGGCCATTGCACTGCGACTACTATCTGCTATCGGTTATAATTATTGTGCTTGATATTGTTCGGCCATAGGCTGCCTCAACAAAGCCTGGTGTTCAAATTATGGTGTTCGTAGGATCAATATCAATAGGCGAGAAAGGTATCGTTGGTGTTATCCTCCTACCGAGAGCATCTTACGACATGATGTTGGCACGATATATGGGTTATCGATGTTGCGAGGAGACGACCTCCGCCGTCGACTGACGTCGACTGAGCGATTGCCAAAGTAAGTAATTAAGTGTTCTGAGCTGATGAGGAAAATGCTTCCTGAGCGGTTGCTGTTCATAGATACACAATGATTAGTACTTCTATTCAAGTTTTTGCAGCATTTGTTAGAAGTGTCCCATGAAGGCAGCGTTATGAGGGTATGCGGGAGAGGTACCTTGTTGCCGGCGACGCACCAAGCGGCCTTGAGCTGCAGCGGCAGCTCTCTGTTCTTGGGCGGCCGCACGCGGAAGCGCATCAGCTCGATGTAGCACGCGTCCGGCGGCTTGAACCTGGCGCCACCACCGAGCCGTTAGCCTTGATACTGCCACCTACCTGCTGCCTACCCGCCACGTACCCTCCACCTACCCGCTACCTACCTGCCACCTATGCACTAACATACACCTCAGTATTTGCAGCCTTTTGGTGCCTTTCTTAATTTACATACATACTATATGTATGTACACGCCGAGTCCCTACCGGGGTAGGCAGAGAGTATTATAATAATACTATTATTAAAACTATTATGCTAAGGTTAGTAGTATTAGTGCTAGTCGGTATCCGAATGGAATGAGAAAGCATTAGCAACTGCTGACATTGCTAGGCTGCAGAACAGCCTGTGTTAATGTTAAGCAGGCCCATGCCTCTGTATATAAACCGTCCGATCGAGCGTCGTATAGAGCGCCCGTTCTCTCTAGACTTGCATACCTCTTTCGCTTCGTCCACATTCATCAGTCTCTTCATACAAGCTCGTCGGTTTCGAGTACTCTTGACGTTCCTGACTTCGAGCGTCCGATCGATTTGATCCAGGTAGTTGGAACGTGGTCTTCCTCTGACTCTTCTTGCACACACTTTTGCTTTGTATATCTGTTTCGTCAATCTTTCTTGACTCATTCTTTCTATGTGTCCAAACCAACGTAACATGCCTTTCTTCATCTTTACTATCACGCCCTCATTCACGCCAGTTGATTTGCGAATCTCTTCATTGCGGATGCACTTTTATCGAAGAGATCGCATCTCGACTGCATTCAAGCTATTTTCATACTTCCTCTGACATACCCAGGATTCGCTGCCATACAATAAGGTAGGCACCAATATCGCGCTGTGGACAGCAACTCGAGCTTTCTTGCTCAGACTTTTACTGCCCATACTTTTTTAATTTGTTTATAGATTTATCAAACAATGCGAATTATTTGGTTTGGCAACTTATTAGTATACCACCCGGCCGAGTGTGTCACTCCGCCTCCCCCGCGAGCACCTCGACTCTCAAGTGGCGACGGCAGCGTGGTGGCTATTCATATACTAGTTATAAGCAGGCAGTACTTGATGATCTGCGACTTGGTGAACTCCTCGGGCTGCACGCAGGCGTGGAACTCGGTGTCCTCGACGCGGATCCACTCCTCGGTGACGACGGGGATGATGTCGTGGCGGCCGACCACCTCGCGGCCCTGGCGGCGCAGGTCGTTGACCCCCAGCTCCACGTCGGGCATGCCTGCGGCAGGCTTTTACTTCGAGCCACTGGGGTAAGACTCCCCAACTCAACAAAGTCCCAAAGGGAACTGAGTCTATTTTGCCCGTTTTTA
Source organism: Drepana falcataria (assembly GCA_945859725.1). NCBI lineage: Eukaryota > Metazoa > Arthropoda > Insecta > Lepidoptera > Drepanidae > Drepana > Drepana falcataria. The sequence goes on from OX243935.1 coordinate 11,323,138, forward strand.
TGTGTTGCACCCCCTGTTGCAGCTATGGTTTTTTCTTAATTTAATTTTTTGATAATTTAGGCACATTAATGGAATTTACCGCTGAGGAAGCCAAGGAAAAACAGGCGCACGCGCGCAATCTGCTTGAGCACCGAGCCCTCCGCGTCTTGCTCCACGTACAGCTCGTCCACCGCAGTCACCTGCACCTGCGACACGCAACGTGGCCGAGCTTACTCCACTGTGACGTTGGTGATGCAACACGTATTTACAAATTGGAACGGCATATATATATAACTGGCAAATATAGTAAAAAATATGATCCACTAGTGTTATACCGCGCTTAGCATAGGCTTAAACGTTAAACATAGCTCATTTAAGCCGTCGTATTTTTATGATGCAGGCCGGGTCGTGTCGCGGCGGGTGGGATAGGTTCTAACGGCCTGCGATGGACACTATGTAGCCGCCTCGGACTGAATTTGGTAACTTCTTACCCGCGGCTCCACGTTAACTTATTAGTATGTAATGAGTAAGCAGACTGTGGCTGAGCGGTAGCTGCGGCTCCGGCGCGAGTACCTCCTCCATCTTGTAGCTGAGCGCGCGGTCACGGTGCGCCGGCAGCCGGAACAGCGCTTCCTCCACGCAGCACGAGAACTGCTTCACGTCCTCGAAGCTCAGCGAGCCCAGCTTGAACAGCTGCGACACCTGCCGACCACACCGACCATTGCGCACTGCCCATGGCCTCTCGCACCCATAGCCTCCTGCACCCGTGGCGCTTCTGCATATTACGCTCGCGTACATACTTATATGAAAAAACTGTACTCTGAGTTGGAAGTAACAGTGGAGGCAGAAGACATGAATTCCATAAGATCTGCGAGTGACGAGCACAGCCGCTGAGTAATGGGTACCTAGGGGTCCTAACAAACATTTTGGGTGTCACTTCGAATTTAATACGAAAAAGAAAATATAGGCTCGCAATTCGAATTGTTTCATTCATTTGATGGCACGGTGGTATTATTTAATCGTATGGCATCAGTGGGCATGCAGCCAGCACTCTGGGCAGCAGTGGGCAGCACTCGCCTGCGGCGCGTGTTCCACCGGCAGGCCCAGCTTGCGCAGGTCACTGCCGAACTCCTTGACGCCCTGGTAGTCCCCCTGGATGGCGTAGGCTGCGAACTGGGACAGCTTGTTTGTGATGCGCTCCGCCTTCGTCACCTGCCCGGGCCTGAACACCATACGCCGAGGTCAGAAACCCCTCGTGCTCAACATACCATCCCGTAGCACAGGCATCGTGCCGGGATCATTGTCTATGCTCACCTGACGCCCGGCCGCTCCTTGTAGAACACATACTGCAGCTTGACAGTGAAGATCTTGCCGAATTGGTCGAACTGCTGCGCGCCCACCTCGGACACGGAGTAGCAGGCCTGCAGAGGCAGCTCCTGGAATGGCTCGCGGTCCCCGGCCGCGTTGTACAGCTGCACCACGGGGCTGTCGCCCTGGTACGTCAGCCGCACGAATATCTTCTTCCAGAACCTAACAAAATATTTACCAGTCGGAGCATTCATGTAACAGACAGTTGCCGTACATGGTATTTGTACATAGATAATAGCAGGCAGCGGCAGGCTCACCGCTGGCCGGTGATCTTCTTCTTGTTAGGCTGCCGCAGGTGCATCTCCCAGCCGGGCCCCGCATACTGCGTGCGCGGGAACACCTCCAGCGGCATGGACACGTCGTCGTCGAACAGCGGCGTGGGCGGGGTCTCGCCGCCGCCCTCGTGCAGCTCTGCGGAACAGGGCAGGTAATCAAGTCACATATTAATTATATGTATTTAGCTACGAGGCTATCGTACTTCCAAACTAGCGAGGAGAACTATGGTCAATATCATAGTTCGGCCGGAGCGCGGTATTTTCCGATTACCAAGAGAAAGGGAGAACTACCAATGGTGGCTTCCGATGGAGTACAGACCGTGCGTGGGCGCAGGCTGCAGGCTCAGCTGCAGGGCGGGCGCGGGGGCGGTGGCGGCGGCGGCGGGGGCGGGGGCGGGGGCGGAGGCTGCGAAGGGGTTGGCGCGCGCCGCGTCGGGCTCGGGCGCGCGCGGCGGCGGGGCCAGCGCGGGCACGCACACCTCGCCGCCGGCGCCGCTCTCCTTCGGCCTGGGCCACGGGACATAGCCTTATGAGTGGGCTCCAATTTTACTGGGTAAAGGTGGTAGGAGTACCGGTAGGAGGCGGTTACCTTATGAATAGAGAAAAAGTGTCGTCGGGCGAGTCGGTGGAAGGCGGGCGGTCCTGCCTCGGGGTGTGGGCGGGCGGAGGCGGGGGACCCATGCTCAGGAAGGGGTCGAACGCCTCCGCTTCGAAGCCCCCCGCGCCGCTCTCCCCTGCGCCGTCGTCCCCCCAAGCCGCTGCTCGAACATTGCACGAAAGATAAGCCACGCGTTCTGATCTTATTGTATCCAAATGCATAGCAGACTTCGAATACACTTACCCGTATTTACATGATTCGCCGAGGTTGAATCGAACTTTGCAGAAAAAGCGTCGAACGCATCTTGGGATTCAGGGAACGCGTCGTGTGCCATCGCCTCTTCGGCCGGGCCCCAGCCGGGCTCGGCGGCCGGGAGGGCTGGGACGTGGCGGGCGCTCTCCTGGCTCGTATCGAATGCGTCCTCCTCCTCTGCGTTAAACATGTCCGCCTCTTTGCCTCCGAAACCGATCTGCGTCGGAGTTGTATCGAAAACGTCTCCATGTTGCTCCTGCGAGACCCCTGGTTCAATTGAAACTTTAGTCGGCATGTCCTCGTATACGTCGCTACTTGAAGCCAATACCGGATCTGATGGTTTTAATCCAAAAATGTCCGTCGGGGGTACGGCAAACGTTTCATCTCCTGTTTCGTTTGATTCGAATGGATTATTTTCTACATCTCTAGAATATGGATGGAACCGTTGATCGTCGTAGACCGTATCCGAAAAAGGAGATGTATTAGACGGACTAACAAATATATTTGAAAGCGGTTCTGTGCAGTCCATCGGTGTCTCCGACTCTGGTGCCAGGCTGGATGCGAGCGTCGTCGGCTCGGCAGCTTTAACCGGAACAGTCTCTTCTATTGCTAGATCTAAATTATTAACCGGTTTAACTGGAGTCGAAATCTCTGCCTTGACCACTTCCGTGTCATAAGGTGGTTCACTGGAGATTTCGTCCAATAAATCATCACTCAAAAAATCTCTCTGTTTCTCCTCTTTCTTGGGTGCGGAGTACAGACTGAGTATGGCTTCTTTCGTTGGTTTTACACAAATCGGAGCCGGTGCATCAAATAGGTTAATGTCCTCTAATGGCGGCGCGTGCTTAGCCGGTTGGGGCTTTGGTGGGGGCGCCGGGCGTGGTGGGGGGGGGCGCGCTGCGGGGGGTGGCCGCGCGGGGGGCGGGCGCGCGGGCCTGTCGCGGCAGAGGGGGGGCGCCTCGGGCTCGGGCTCGGGCTCGGGCTCGGGCTCCAGCGTGGGACTGGGCGAGTGTATGTCTCGCGCGGACACAGGGCTGGGCGTGCGTGTTAGAGGAATACGATCGAGTAAATGGCTGCTAGTAAAATCCATTTGTCCGGTGACGCTTAAGATTAAATTTTGTGTTTCTGGTGGTAGGGGTCGACCGGACGGGTGCATATCAAAATCTTCACTGTCCATCGTATGGTCGGACAATGTTGAAATGAGATCAAGCTCGGTAGGCTTAACGAGCCTTTCGTTTACAGGTTGACTATCAAAGAAATTAATGTCTGACTGATCTGAAGTAAGTCCGTCGCACTGCTTGGCCTCAAGACTCGCTGGATCGACACCTCCAAATATATCGGCCGGTAAAATATCGCCTGCAGCAGGCTCGAAGTCACCTCCGAAGTCTGAGAAAGGATTGCTGGTCGCGAATGGATTCTCTCCCGGGAATGCCGTTGAGTCTGTATCCGTTACCATAAATGGGTTGAGCACCTCAGCAGCTAAGGGCGCTGCCGGCTCAGTCATACTTAAAAATGGATTGTAGGCCATGATTATAAATGAATTTGGTCGTTAATCAGCCTAGAAACTCAGACTCGAGTAATTTAAGTTCTGTTTTTCCTGGGTTAAGATCGCTTGCAAATGAAGTATCAAATGGATCTAATGCTTCTTCAGGTAATATTGCCACTCCAGAAGGTTCCGGGGTCAGGGCTTTGATTTGGAATATATCGTCTGAAGGATCTAACAAATCCGTTTCACCGTTATGTGAAAAATTATTTGTTTCTTCACAAGAGAATTCTTTAGCTAATAATTTCAGCTCAGTTTTACTTGGTTGCACAATGTTGCTGGCAAATGAAGTATCGAACGGATCAACTTCTGGTGGTGTAATAGTCTGACTAGGAATAGAGGGTAACAAAACCTTCGTTTGTGTATCAGCTGGCGCACCACGAAGGAAATCTGTGTTTTTAGTTTTGATAGTCTTTAAAGGATGAGGGTTTTCAGAGTGCCGCCTCTTAGCGTTGTATTTTATGTGAGGAGCCAAGTCTTCGTCTGAGCGCGTTCGAATTAAAGTCCCTGACACAATGTCGGCAGCTTCCGAGTCTTCATTCAAATCTTCGGTAATGGATATTTCACGCGTGTAATAAGGAGTCACGGGTTTCACGCTTTTAGATTTTTGTTGTAATTGAATAGTCTCGTCTTTTTCTACGTTGAAAACGACACTTTTATTGACAGTCAGATTTTCTGGTCGTGACGCTCGTCGTTCTACTTGTTTTGGTTCATCAGCCCGAGGATCGAAATCAGGATCACTAGGTACTCGGTATATTTGTGAAGGACTTGCACCTATTTCTAGTTCTTGTTCTAGGAATTTCAATTCAACTTTACCGGGCGCTACAATTTTATCAACTATTGTTGTATCAAAAGGATCAATTTCTGAATTATTGATATCAACTGGGTCCAAGGGTGAATCACCCAGAAGTGTTAAATCTGTGGTACTGCCTCCTAATAAATCACGAGACGTAAATTTTATGTTCTTATCAACAATATCATCAGATGTAATCGACTCTCTTAGTCCTGAAGGATCTGTTAAATGAATACGAACGGAAGATTTTCGTCGGTTGTTTAATTTAAGTCTTACTTCTTCAGCACGAGGGTCAAAATCGTCATCATCTTCCAAAATAACAGCCCCTTTGTTGGGTCCCTGTAAATGCGTAGGTGAAACTACAGCATCCGCAAAACTCGTATCAAAGGGATCGTTTTGATCAGTATAAAAATCAACTACGTCAATTTGATCTTCAACAATACTTTCTGCAAAAACAGATTCGTTCTTATCAGCTTCAAAGGCAGACCAAGACTCTTGCAGTACCGGCTCAACTTTTAATTCTTTTTTTAGTAACTTTGTAGCTTCTCCACTAGCTTCTAAAGATTCTGTAGCTAATAATGTAAACTCGTCAATTTCATCTTCATTACTAGACACTTGAAAATTACCGTCAATAGTATTTTCGACCACAGGATAAAAATCTTCAGCAGTATTTCGCACAGACTTCAATAAAGACGTATGGAGTGATATGCTGAGGTCAATGGGAGTTGTAATTGGGATATCTGCATCTATATCAAGAATACTTTTTTCAACTGGTTCATTGACAAAAGTGACAGCTGATAATAATTCTTTCTCAGTGCTCTCAAGCAGGAGATCTCCAGGAATAGTTCTTTTGTTTCTTTTTGTCGTAACCGTCAAGTTGTCTATTCTTCCTGTGAGGACTTCGACCGCAACGCCAATATCCACGCCCTTCTTACCTTTGGAAGTTTTATTTTCTTGACCCTTTATTAAAGCATCAACATGTGACGTGTCAAATATGTCGTCATCCTGGAGGTCTTCGGGCGAGTCCGGCACGTACGCAAGCTTTACTTCCCCGCGTTCAACGGCGTCCACATACGAAGTGTCGAATATGTCGTCCTGCTCCTCCTCCTCGGATTCGTCATCGGTCACCCCGTAGTCACTGCGGTCGCCGTCGTCGTCCGCCTCCGCTGCCGATACCGCCTGCACGAGCTGAGGAAAGTCCGCTTCAGTGATTTCAACCACAGACCGATGAGGTTCTTCCTTCAATGGAGGCTCGATTTGCTTAGGACCAGCAGGAATGCGTTGAAAAAACGAAGTTGACTTAATCCGATCTAAATCTCCTTGAGTTTTCTTCAGTACCGAGTCAACGCCAGTGGTGAGGTCTTTGAATTTAGACCACTCCTCGTTCTCCTTGGCGGCTCCTTCTCCGAGCTCTGCTGTTTGTTGCTGATGCTCCTTTCTATACTTTTCTAACTCTTCCTCGGTAAAAAGCTCCTCTTCACCTTTGCGCTTTGACTTTTTCCCCTTTTTCTTCTTTTTGAGACCTTTAGGTAGTTTTAGCATTATATGTGCTTCCAAATAGTTCCTTGAGTTGCTGGAATGAATAAAACACAAATGGCATCATTCATGTAAACTAATGTCAAATACGATGAAGTGGTTGACGATAGATGGTGATTTTAACAAGACTATATCCTCTAACGAAACCTCAGGAACGCGAATGCCTTCTTTATGGGCGTATTAAACAACATTTCCAATAACGTATGTCAGAGTTCACGCCAAACAAGCTTACATTAATATACAATTATTACCTACTACCTGGATTTATGAATATTTAAAGATGGAAGAACTCATCTCGTATTGATCGAACCCATTTTCCTATTTCCTTAGAGATCGGAACCAAAAAGAATGAGACAGTACGCGACCGTTCGGCAATAGATGGTTCTAGCATCGGAGCTTTTAATCGAGGAGATACGCGCTCACTGCTCCTCAGGAATAGTTAGGTACGACTTACTTACGACAACTTTACTGTATATTCGGTGGAGGATGTAATTACATGAATTTTCATGTGTAAATGGTCTTTGACATTTCTTATCTACTAAGATAATCGGCACATAAATATCCGGGATATATTGACTATATTCAAAGTAGCATACCGCCTCGATGTCGTGCAGGAAGAGGGTCATGGTACTGGGGGAATATGTATATACTAGAGTTTGTGATATGGGGCGAACACGGAAGAGGCAGCGGGCGCGGCAGCAGAGAGCGCTACGTACCCGGCCGACTCCTAGCGGCGTCGCTTACAGCTAAGGCATACGCTAGCCGCTACGGACTAAGGGTGGGTGTACCTTCATGGCAACACGGACAGACGCGGCGGCTCGGTGCGCGGGCTCGAGCAGGCAGGCGCTCGGGTCGCCCGCTGGCAGGCACTGGCAGTACTGGCACTGGCGCGCCCTCGCCGCGGCCTATCGACCCGCGCCGCCCGCCCACGCACGCCGCCCTGCGCGCGCATGCACTTACCTAACTACCACCGACAGAATGGCCTCACACACTACTACCACAGCCCCACAAAAGCTGAACTTTAAAATCAATTTCATATCCTCAAAATGCACGCCTCAGTGCATGGGTTCGAAACTTATTACTGCAAGCGATACTTTGTTAGCCCTCTCTGCAACTTGCTATCTACTCTAATGACTAATATATATATTTAAACACGCCTTACCACAAGGGTCCCCGAAGGGTACAGGTACAGTACACCTAGGTATGTAATATTGTACAATATAATCAAATTTGTAATATATTATGAGATAAATATACAAACATAGTTATTAGGTATTTACTTGGTATATTATGACTATTAAATGACAACCAGAATATGACATACAGCCGATAGTCTTTGAATGTATATGTTCACTCACACTTCACACAAATGCCAAATACGGATGTGTACCCAATCCGCGACCCTAAGCATCACCGCATAAATTCCATACCTTGTAAAGAACAAGGATCGCAATGACTGTCATCTGTTGTCATAAAATATGATGAAACTGAAAAGAGGCTTCAATATTTGAATATTCGAAATGGGGATGCGGCCAAAGAGCAAAACAATGAAGCCCGTCAACTACGTCACCCTCAGGACTGTGCGAGTGCCAACTTGAGAAGAGGTACGGAGGTGATCAGTTGACCCTAATCTAGTCGACCGCGTATCGTAAGTATCGATGACAATATGCTATGTTATGCTATGATGCGCACTAACCATCTGCAGCTAGCTGTTCGGTATTCAGAAGGGCCGTAGGTACAATTTACCTGCTACTCAGCCACCTTGAACCCACTAGGTATCGAAAAGTGTTCTTGCCCATGATATTGCCTTCATTAAACAAAGAAGCTACTTTTAATATTTGGGCGTTTGTTTTAAACTTAGGTTTTTTTTAATAAACTGAAAGAACTTGCGCTCTATACTCTCTGCCTACCCCGTTAGGGACTTGGCGTGATGATATGTATGTATGTATGTTCAATAAATAATGATAGAATTATTTTTAAAGCATAAATAAAAACATAGGTAGGTAGGTAGGTACCTACATAATTAATATCATTAGATGAGAAGGAACGTGTTTAAAAAACAACTGCAGCCGTAGCGCCTCTAGTGGCAGACTTCTGGAACTAATTTGTCAAAATAGGATACAAAGCGACTAAATTAAAAGTAGTAACTGCCTACGTCCCTTGCATATCGATTATCTCTTTCTATCGCATGGTTTTTACTGAATATTCGGCTATTCACACTGGTATTAGACAGTGACAGTGAATTAGTTAGTGGTATAGTTACCGCGAGGCTAGATATACGTCGTAACGTCGCTTACGTTCATGTTTTCTGTGAGGAAAAAAGTTGAAACATTTTAATAAATTGTATTTTCAATAGCGAAAATGTTGTGTACGTTTGTAGGCATTGAATTGCAGTCGAGGTGAAACGTGCGCTGGCAAGACACGAAACGTGGTGTGTCACCACGAGCTGTGGTAGTTTGTTATCAAACAGCGGGCCACAAGGGCGCACTCAGCTACGGCGATGGCGGAAGCGCCGCCCGGGAACATCGTGAAGGAGGGCTGGCTGCAGAAGCGTGGCGAGCATATCCGCAACTGGCGCGACCGGTACTTCATTCTGTTTGACAATGGTGACTTGGTGGGCTTCAAAACGCAGCCGGAGCGCAACAATTACCGAGACCCACTCAACAAGTTCACCGTGCGCGACTGCCAGATCATGGCTGTGGACAAGCCCCGTCCATATACCTTCACCATCCGCGGCCTGCAATGGACCACCGTCATCGAACGCAACTTCTCCGTCGACACAGAGAAGGAGCGGTGAGTCCCACGCTCTTATATACCTATTGCATATTGCATAGTTATTGTTACAGTGACACCCCACTCCTCAGCGCTGCTCACAAATCACTTGGTGTGCTCAAGGCTAAGATGTAACGATGAGGTTCAAATCAATTACTGCTCTGTATCCAAACAGTCAGAAGTCCCTGGACTTATCATTAATGTTATGTTAAATTTGTGCGGAACATGCTTTATTCTATATTCAATATTTAATGTAATACATATTATGTGGCAAGTATAGATAGGAGTTAGCTGGAGGCAGCTGTATTAGAAATGAGTACCTAATTACTTTCAGTTTCCCCCCATAGATATTACACACATTGAGTAAAACATGTTATAATAACATACTAAGTTATCCCTTTAAATATACTTACCAAAATCAAATAGATTGTTTACTAGCTGTAATGTATTGAAAGGAGCATGTATATTATCCCAAGTGGGAGTGGGAGAGGTCTCAAATTCCACCTGCCTGGATAGCCTGATGGTTACCATATGAACTATAGCCAGCTGATTGCGATAGGCATAGGAAGTGTCATGCTGAATGGCCTGAATGCTCAGAGCTGTCTGTGTAGGTGCAATACATGTTGAGCAGTAGGCAATATCACGAGAAGGTTATTGCTTGTATGTGTATCATTGGTTTCTGTGGCAGAAGGAAAATAACAACTACATATGTCTAAATAGGGTGTTTGTGTCAATATGGGGACTCCAATATATTATTGTGGTCATTGCTATTAATATAGGTAGATAGATTATGAGTCATATTAACTTAGAACAATTCTACATAGTCCCAAACTCAGCAAGAATTGTACAAATAGGAGCTCTCCAAGGTCTTATCTGTCTACATAGTAAAGAATGTGGGTTCTGGCTCGGGGGTGAATGTGTAGCAGACATATGTTGCATATATAAAGACCACACTTTAGTAGTGTACAACCAAAGTGCTTGTTTGATTCCTGCTCCCAGCAGGAATCAAACAAGCACTGACTGTTATACCAGATGGACACAATTAATGTCTGGTAATTATACATATTGTATGTTAAAGCTACTATTCATAGAATTTTAGAAACTCATTAACCCTCTTACTGTTTGCCCTTCATAATAGTTCTTTTTTTATACCACAAGAGTGCCATACAAGCATATAGCCCACCAGATAGAAAACAGCTGCAGTAGCCTATTTAAGCCACCAATACCGAAGTATCACTTGCGCGCTGCTACTCTATGTTCAGAGAATTATACTGTGCTGGTAGCATAATACGACTAAACCCTCTGCTGCCAACATAACCATATAGCCATATAACAATCCTCCCCCCTCCCCAAAAAGCTCATTACTGGAGACCTTATTCCCCACGTAAGAACATAATACAATAAATTGTGTTATTTGGCTATGGACTTCTATAAGGTGGATATCCTGCCCCAGTCGGGCAGCTCTAAATTCGAATGGATAACCCGTTATGCCCTACCTCTCTTAATATAACTTGACATGATTATTCCTATATTCTCAATAGAGGAGATACTTGTAGGTAGATAATTTTTAATTTGTTTTCCTTTAAATACCTAATGTCTAGCCTCTTAAATATACAGGTATGTACATACATACTTATAGATACCTGTCACTCCCTCTAATACTCTCCTTTTTCATCTACTTGCTTGCTGGTTCGGAGTACTATTGGCAAACCCATCTTTGATGGTTTTGCCCAGATTTTGACCCCTGGCACAAAACATAGTGCCAGGGGTGGCAAGCAAGCAAAGGAGCTGCCTGATGGTGAGAGGCTACTGGCGTCTTGGTTACTAGCCTAACATTCTTCCCTCGTTTCTTGCACATACACTTTTTGGCAAATGCTTAACATGTTGCTTTGGGAATCTTTTTATAGTTGAATCAATCTTAACTAATTTTTTTTAAAGAATATAAGGCATCCACTGCAGGTACATAGGTGTATGTATTTAGATAAATACAAAACATTTTGTGAGTCATCACTTTATCGATTCATTAATGTATGGAAGCATACTTTATACATATATAATAATGTATTTCAATGTTGTCTTTATATTTGGTCCCTTTCTAATATACTCTTGGTTATAGTTTATAGTGTAAGTGTGCAACCTTCCACTAATGTTTGAATATTGTCGGTACACACTGATTACCTATGAGTGCACACGCACAATACAATTAATATACTCGAGCCTTACTCCCCGCATCCCGGGACGCCCTCGACTAGAAATTGGTGAAGCGCGTCTTCTTGGATGGCACCATCTATAACAGGCTTGTAAAAGATCATCTTCCAGTTACACTTGTGTTGGCCCACTAGAAGGCTGCCCTCGTGATCAAAATCAAAATATTTTTATTCAATGTAAGGGACACAGGGAACACTTATTGAACGTCACATATTTAATATAAACTAAAGTTATCACCGTTTCCAAGAAAAAAAGTACCTGCCAGGAGAAGAAACGGCGAAACAAACTCCACGGTTTTTTTTTTTTTTTTTTTTTTTAACATTTGTTCCCTTTTACGTGGGGGGAGAAAAGATTACATATATAAACTCTGTACCAGAGGAGCAATTCATTGCCATGCATGGCCATCATTCAAATAATCTGATGTTTTATAATAAGCCTTTTGAATTAATTTACTTTTAACGACAGCTTTAAATTCTACAAAAGGTAATTCATTTATTTTCCGAGTTAGCTTATTAAAAAAGCGTATACCTTGCCCGACAAATGAGTTGCTAGTTTTGTGTAATCTAGCTGTAGGAACATGGAGTTTATCTTTGTTACGTGTATTTGCAGTATGCAAGTCGCTATTTTTCTTAAATTTTATAATATTCTTTCTTACAAATAACACATTTTGGAATATATATTGACATGGTACGGTCAATATGTCAATTTCCTTGAATAATTATCTGAGAGAGTCTCGAGGCTTAAGGCTATAAATTGCGCGAATAGCCCGCTTTTGCAGCACAAAAATAGATCCAATGTCTGCAGCATTACCCCACAAAAGAATGCTGTAAGACATGACACTATGAAAATAGCCGAAATAAACTAAACGGGCTGTGTTGATATCAGTCAAGTGTTTAATTTTTCTTACCGCGAATGCTGCAGAGCTGAGTCTATTCGCCAATCCATTAATGTGGGGTCCCCATTGCAGTTTGTGATCCAATGTGACTCCAAGGAAGACTGTTGAATCCACAAGGTTTAACTCCTTGTTATTTATAACTATAGGGGTAGTTAAAACCTTTTTCACGTTAGACATTGTAAATTTAATACATTTCGTTTTCCTAGCATTAAGTACCAAATTATTGGCACTAAACCAATGAACCACGTCAGAGAGAGCATTATTTACATCGTCAAAGTTTTCTTTCTGTCGGTCTATCTTAAATAGTAAAGAAGTATCATCAGCAAATAATACAATATCATGTTTATCATTTACCAGGTGAGGTAGGTCATTGATATAGATAAGAAAAAGAAATGGACCGAGAATCGAACCCTGTGGAACGCCCATAGCTACTGGGCACCCCGGAGATATTTCCCCACGTATACACACTTTTTGTACTCGTTTACTTAAGTATGATGATATAAGGTTAAGAGCTAAATTCCTTATACCATAGTGGTCTAACTTCCTGATCAAAGTTTCGTGATGCACACAATCGAAGGCTTTGGATAGGTCACAAAAAACACCTAAAGCATCCTTTGAATTCTCCCAAGCCTCAAGAATTTTCCTAATAAGCTCGACACCTGCATCGGTAGTCGAGCGACCCTTTGTGAAGCCGTATTGTTTACTATGCATCAACTCATGTTTATTAAAAAAGGCTAGCATCTGGTTAAGTAAAACTTATTCAAAAATTTTGCTGAAAACTGGCAATATTGAGATGGGTCTGAAATTGTTTGGGTCGGTCATGATACCAGTTTTAAATAAAGGAATGATTTTACAATATTTCATTTGATCAGGAAATTCACCGCTAGCAATACACGCATTAAAAACTAATGCTAAGTCTACTGCAACAATGTCAATAATACTACTTAGAACTTGTACAGAGTGTCCCCATAAATCAGTAGACTTTTTCATATCTAGGGATTTAAAAGTTTTTATTATGTCTTCGGGGGTAACAGTATTGAAATAAAATTCAGTATTAGATTCTTCCACATGAGCTTTAAGAATTTTTTCAGCGGCGGAAGGTGATGCAATTAAAGATTTTGTTAATGAGACTGGAATATCAGCAAAAACTGATTCAAAAGCGGTGGCTACAGCAATATCAGCTTTTATTGAACTATCATTAATTTTTAATATTATTTTATCCTGTTTTAGTGCCGATTTCCCAGTCTCACTATTTATAATATTCCACGTTGTCTTAGTCACATTGGATGACTTTGAAATTTTATTTCTGACAGCAATAGACTTGGCGTTTGAACAAACCTTTTTAAACACTTTGGAATAATTTTTAACATAATTTATAAAATCTAAATCAAAATTACATGTTTTCTCATGGTAAAGTTCATACAGCCTTCGTCTACTTCTGTGAATGCCTGTGGTAGCCCATTCACCAAACGGCATATGGTTACCAATATGAACAGTCTTAGGGGTAAATATGCGCTCATGTTCTTTATGTACCACTTGGAAAAGAGAATTATACATAGATTGAGGATTTTGGTGGTTACCTTTTAAAGGAAATTTACTGAGCATATTACCACGAAAACTGTTCAAGCGACTTGCATTTACAGGTACGTAAGTAATCCGCTTTTTGGAAACTTTAAAATTATGTTTTCGAAAACTTACTAATTGGCCGCAGTGATCTGATTCTAGTTTATTTATGATGGCATTACTAATGGGCTCAAAATTAGTAAATATATTATCAATACATGTAGCTGATGCGCTAGTTATTCTTGTAGGCTCAGAAAACATATGAGTAAAATTGAAAGAAGCAAAAAGGCATTTAAAACGATTACTTGTGGATGAGTTTTCAAGTATATTAACATTAAAATCTCCACATACTATTATATTTTTGCCTGACTTACAAATTTTATTTAAAACTTCTTCCATAGCTTTTTCAAACTGTTCATAATCTCCACTTGGGGGTCGGTATACGCACACAACAATGTATCGCTCTAACTCTATACATGACAATTCAGTAGTATGCTCCGCAGAAAGATGCACAATGTCCCTACGTTGTTTATATTTAAGATTTTTCTCCAATATTATCATGGAACCCCCACGTATTGCATCTTTCCTGCTGAAGGCACTAGCTACCTGGTGATTGCTGAAATTGAGCATGATCTGCTCGTCCCTTAGCCAATGTTCAGTTAAACATAACATAGTAATATTATTACAGTTCATGAACAATTCCAATTCTAATTCTTTATTTAAAATACCTTGTATATTCTGATGCACCAGGTTAAAAACATGTTTATTACATATGTGAGTTGTGCCAGAGAAAGCCTCTGTTGTCTTAGAACTTAATTTAAAGTATTTGGAACGTATTCCAAAGAATAACTATTCTGATCATGGTTTGACTGCTCAATAGAAGCAGTATCGGTAGCCAATGATTTGGCTGTACTTAAATAAAAAATGTGTATACAATAATGTAGCATACTTGCTACTTGTCTCTTAAATTTATTAGAAAGATGATATCTTTCATTAATCAAATTGTAATTCGAAATTATTGAATTATTATTATTCAAGTCAATGAATGAAAATATATTATTATAATTGCTTATAAGCTGCATGCAGCAATTTAATCTATATCTAATAGAATTTTCCCTCTGTGACAAACCTCTGCTATAGGGAAATGCAAATAATATTATGTGTTTTACACTAAGACAACTCAGCGAGTCAATTAATTTAGTCATTTCATCCTTCTTCATATTTCCCCTTCTCCCACACATAATAGCTATGGTAGGACAGGAACTACACCGATCACTCAGCACCTCAGAGAAAAGGTGTTTATACTCTGCACCAGGCACACAGTGGTTTATGGCCTGGCAAGTACTGTGTGACAAGTGCAACCCCATATCCTTCCCTAACTCATCACTATATAGTATATATATCCTGTATCATATAGATGGTATACTGTTACCTTAGCCTGTTGGCGCAGTCAACTATAGAGGTGTCATTCGCATTGTGATCGCATGTCCTTATGTCCCTGTAGTTCTCGAAACTACTCACTGCAGGAATATAACTCAACCCAAAAAAGAGGGTGTACTAATAGTCACACTCATACACACTAGCTATCCTTTGAGGTGATATTGTAAGTACCCGTGAAGATATGGTGGAATTGTTGAAAGGTTTGCAATGTAACAGATGATCGGATGGGTATACGAACTTTAAAATACACATTAAAAGAACGATACATTCAAATGTTAGTTATTTGTTTATTTAGATGATACGCAAACAACAATTAACATAACAAGTCAATAATGCAGTCGCTTATCTAGACCGCTTTTAAAAATTTTGTGCATTCGACAAAAAAATATATTCAGTTCGGGGCGGGCAGCAGCTAGGGGGGGGAGTGGGGGAGTGAGAGTGGTGCGCCTGCGCAGGGAGGAGTGGGTGGGAGTGGGGGAGTGAGAGTGGTGCGCCTGCGCAGGGAGGAGTGGGTGGGAGTGGGGGAGTGAGAGTGGTGCGCCTGCGCAGGGAGGAGTGGGTGGCGGCCATCCGCTTCGTGGCGGAGCAGCTGGTGGCGGGCGGCAGCGGCGCGCCGGGCCCGGCCGAGCCCGACGACACCGACATCGCGCAGCTCGGCACCAGCTTCCGCGACCCGCGCCGCATCGTGAGTGCCCGCTGCCTCCTGCTGCCTCCTGCTGCCTCCTGCTGCCTCCTGCTGCCTCCCGCTGCTACTGGCTTCCTTCCCTTTACCCTTGGAACATGAAAACAACAGCATTTAAGCTATTACGCCCAAGTTTTTTTAAATATTATTAAGTTAGATTGGTGCTTTCGATGGCGATCGGTAGCTACATAGGGCTGACTCCGAGCGTGTGTCCGACGCGCCCGACGCCTGCTCCGGGCCCACCGACACGATGAAGCCCGCTCCACTCGTCTCTCGCTCATCCGTATGTCGTTAACGTTGTCATTGTATTGTCGATTACTACGCCATGTGCACTGTTGACAGACGCTGGAGAAGTTCGAGTTCGTCAAGGTTCTGGGCAAGGGCACCTTCGGCAAGGTGGTGCTCAGTCGCGAGAAGGGCACCGGCAAGCTGTACGCCATGAAAATCCTCAAGAAAAACCTCATTATCCAGAAGGACGAGGTGGCGCACACCATCACCGAGAACCACGTGTTGAAGAAGACCAAGCACCCCTTCCTGACGGTGCGTGGCGCCCGACCTGTGTGTGTGTGTGTGTGTGTGTTTGTGTATCCGAGAGAGTGCGTGTGTGTGCAGGCGCTGCGCTACTCGTTCCAAACGGCGGACCGCGTGTGCTTCGTGATGGAGTACGCCAACGGCGGCGAGCTGTTCTTCCACCTGTCTCGCGAGCGCTCCTTCAGCGAGGAGCGCACCCGCTTCTACGGCGCAGAGATCGTGTCCGCGCTCGGCTACCTGCACGCCGAGGGCATCATCTACCGGGACCTCAAGCTGGAGAACCTGCTGCTCGACAAGGACGGCCACATCAAGATCGCCGACTTCGGCCTGTGCAAGGTGAGCGCTCGCCGCCGCCCCTCCCGCCGCCCCTCCCTCCGCGCTCACCTGCCGCCGCCCGCCCGCAGGTCAACATCACGTACGGGCGCACCACCAAGACCTTCTGCGGCACGCCCGAGTACCTGGCGCCCGAGGTGCTGGAGGACACGGACTACGGGCCCGCCGTGGACTGGTGGGGCACGGGCGTGGTGCTGTACGAGATGGCGTGCGGCCGCCTGCCCTTCTACAACCGCGACCACGAGGTGCTGTTCTCGCTCATCGTGACGGAGGAGGTGCGCTTCCCGCGCGCGCTCTCCGCGGCCTGCCGGGCGCTGCTGGCCGGCCTGCTGACCAAGGAGCCGGGCGAGCGCCTGGGCGCGGGCCCCGACGACGCCGGGGAGATCATGGCGCACCCCTTCTTCGCGGCCGTCAACTGGCCCGACCTGCTCGCCAAGAAGGTGCCGCCGCCCTTCAAGCCGCAGGTGGAGTCCGAGACGGACACGCGCTACTTCGACTCCGAGTTCACCGGCGAGTCCGTCGAGCTCACGCCGCCCGAGGCCGACTCCTGCCTGCAGCGCATCCAGGAGGAGCAGTTCCCGCAGTTCTCGTATCAGGTGAGCGCCTCCTCGCCCTCCTCCCCCTCCCCCCCTCCTGTGCCCGTGTACCAGCCGCGCCTGTTGCAGGACATCTGCTCGTCGGCGCACTCGGACAAGCGCCACTAGCGGCGGCGGCGGCCCGGGACCGGCCTGCAGGCACCGGACACCAGACAAGCTTACGAACGAGCGTTTAGTTATAACGATACTAAATAGCTGGTGTAGTGTTATAGCCCACATTACGACGCAACCCGTCCCGAGCGAGGCAGACGGCAGCCCTCAATGGAGGCCGCCGTGGAGGCCCCCACAGGGGCCGCCGCGGAGGCTGCCATTGAGGCCCCCACGGGGGCCGCCACGGAGGCCTCAACGGAGGCTGCCATTGAAGCCCTCGACGAGTTTCACTAAAACTAGAAATAAGTACTAATTTTAGGAAACTACATAAAAAGATCAAGCTTTTACATGAATATAATGAAATAAATTAAGGTAACCTTATGCAAGCGGGCGTTCACAATGTTCAAATCCAATAAACGTTTTTGTACATAAGATATAAAATTTGTCCGCGTGTTGCAAACGCAGTGCTAATGAAGACACGGACGACCGCACCGGGACTAGTGACAGGCCGGCATAGTGTAGTGTAGTGCCGGCGGCCCTGCACTAAGTTACACCACGTCGCCCGCTGGCAGTGACTGGCCGGCATAGTGTAGTGTAGTGCGGGCGGCCCTGCACTAAGTTACTCCACGTCGCCCGCGGGCAGTGACTGGCCGGCATAGTGTAGTGTAGTGCGGGCGGCCCTGCACTAAGTTACACCACGTCGCCCGCGGGCAGTGACTGGCCGGCATAGTGTAGTGTAGTGCGGGCGGCCCTGCACTAAGTTACACCACGTCGCCCGCGGGCAGTGACTGGCCGGCATAGTGTAGTGTAGTGCGGGCGGGCCTGCACTAAGTTACACCACGTCGCCCGCGGGCAGTGACTGGCCGGCATAGTGTAGTGTAGTGCGGGCGGCCCTGCACTAAGTTACACCACGTCGCCCGCGGGCAGTGACTGGCCGGCATAGTGTAGTGTAGTGCGGGCGGGCCTGCACTAAGTTACACCACGTCGCCCGCGGGCAGTGACTGGCCGGCATAGTGTAGTGTAGTGCGGGCGGCCCTGCACTAAGTTACACCACGTCGCCCGCGGGCAGTGACTTGCCGGCAGTGAGTAACGGCGGCCGCGAGCGCTGGGAGGTGGCCCCGGCAGGTGTCTGTATGGCTCGACCGCCGCCAGGCCGCGGGGGGGGAGGGGAGGGGAGGGGTAGGGGGGGGGGGTCACAGCGTGGTGTGGGCTCTGCAAGTGCACTCGCGGGCTGGCGCTAGCCGCGGCCGCCCGCCTACGGCCCCACCACGAAAAGGCGGGGCAGGCGCCTTTAGCGCTCGTCAAATGTATCTAAATACCGGCTGCCGACGCACATGTATTTCCTCTTGTATATATTAATATAAGGATTAAAGCTACCACATAATATTTTTATTTCACTGTCCTGTCCCCCCGTACTCGGTTCCGGTCCCCCCGGGGTAGTCGAGAATGAAACCAGTTATGCGTAATTATGTCGATATATTTCTGTCGAGAGAGACAGCGTGCGAGTGTCTCGATAAACTTTGGAAACTTCAACGATGAGTAGCGGTGCTCGCCCGTCGACGGTCCTCCGGCCCGGCGCTGGGCGGGCGCGGGCTGGCTCAGGGAATACGGCGGCCGGCTATTGCTGATACTTATAGCCTCAAAAACGAACATATAAAATAGATAGCTTCAAAAATAACAAAAAGACAACATTGTTAAAGGGCTAATATATATTTTTTTTTATTTGCTTCCTATTATTATGCCCTATCACACGTGAGCGACAGTTGTATATTCTGAGACAGCCCGTCCCTACAGCACGCCTCTGATGGAGCCCGCGTCCCCGCAGACGAGTGACATAAGCGTACAGAATGGATAGTGAGCGTGAAGGCGGCGCCGGCCGGGACTCGCACAAACATTGGCCCGCGCCACGGACCAAAGGGAAACGAACACAAACTTTTCAAATGTCAAATATCAGTACCTATCGCTTACAATAATATCATTTTTACAATATCACTTAGAAGACGACGCAGCCGCGCACTGCACCCGCCACGGTCGCCACAGTCGCCACCGTCCATAGTCCCTCTCCCAACGACGCGGGCGGCCGGCGCTAGCGGGGGGGCGCGCCGGACGCCGCCGAGCGCTACACGAAGTCGCGGCGCCGCGCCGCCGCGCCCCCCTCGGGCTCGTTGCGCCGCGCCGTCGCGCCGCTGTCGCCGTCGCTGCGCCGCGCCGTCTGAGCGCCGTTAGTATCGACGGCGGCCGGCGCGGCGGGGGCCGTCCCTTTGCCTCGCGCCTGTACGTATTGACGTGATTCGTCATTCCATTGCCATTTAAATGAATTGGTTTTCAATTGAGAGACCGACTTATTAGGGCAATGAACAGGAGCTAGCAAAATGCAAGTTTGTTTACGAATTTGCCAAAAATAAATCTGTGACATCGATGATAGAGACACATAAAAAAAAAATGCGACTAAATTAAGGAGGTACCATTGTTAGACCACAGAGAGCTAATAAAAAAATATTAAAATATTCTGTTTTAAATTCATTCGTTCTTTCTTTGACATGTGAAAAAAACACCCCAATCCAATATTGGTACTTTGCGAGATTTTTTTTGTATTTAACTAGCTGTAGTGCGGCGTACAGACTGATCCATCCAATAAAGACGCCGCCATTACACAGAGCTAGAGCTAGTATGTGCCGTAAGAGGCTTCTAATTATCTTTGTAGATAACTTCGGGCGTCCGATAAGGAAACGTTTGGTACCTACGGACGATGTCCAACGTCAATTTGCCTATTGGAGAGTTAGTTACATCGTTTGCGTTAAAACTAGGTACCTACTATCGACTAACGCGTTTTCGGATACAGCTTCCGTACCGCACCTACCTAGGTAGGTGAACTTTCATACAGGATTGCTTAGGCACTAGCTTTACTGAAACATTATTGCCTACCTTGGGGCGTCGTTTGCGTGCGCCGAACATGTCAGGCAGCGCAGCTTCTGGTGGGACGCTGATGCCGGCTTGCCCGCTGTGGGCCTGGGCCTGGGCGCCCTGTGCTGCCTGGGCCTGGGCGCCCTGTGCTGCCTGGGCCTGGGCCTGGGCGCCCTGGACCGCCTGGGCCTGGCCCTGGGCGCCGTGCGCGGGCGGGCCCGGCTCGGCCCCCAGGCGCGCGGCCAGCATCGTCAGCAGCTCCTCCACGCGGCCCAGCTGCCACACACGCCGCTATATTCCTCACGGCAGCTACATGAGGCAGGCTAGACATTTCACATGTTAAACATCGCTGGCCTTACTTTCTGCTGAAGCCTCTGCACCTCGGTGCGCACATCGCGGCGCAGCTCGGCCAGCGCGGCGTCGTGCGACGCGGGGTACGGCGCGGGGGCGGGCGGCGGCACTAGGGCGGGCGGCGGCGCGGGGGCGGGCGCGGGCGTAAGGGCCAAGGCGGGCGTGGAGCGGCGTTCCTCCAGTTCCTCTTCGATGGTGTCTTGCCGCGCGCTGCCCAGCGAGCTCACCGACCGACCTTTCGCAAATGAGGCCTGCTCCGCAAACACAATGTTATTGCTCGCTTTCGTATTGTACTCATTAAAGTAATGTTAAAAAACTTTGTGTCGCTTTTAATGTTAAAACCTAGCCCTGATATGATTCATAAATTTTCGACTGATAATACGAAGTAGAGAAAGGGTTTTCGTACTTTTAGCATGAGAGCACTAAGCGAGGGTTGCGACGGAGCGGGCGTAACGTCCGTCCCCGGGCGGGCGGCGTCGGTCTCGGGACGGGCGGCGCGCGCTGGGCGGGCGGCCTCGGGTTCAGGGCGGGCGGCGCGCGCTGGGCGGGCGGCGTCGGCGTCCAGCGAGCCGCCCGCCATTAGCCGCCCCCACTTGCCGCGCGCCGCGCCCGTCTGAGGAGATGCGCGCACTCATTACTAAATAGCATTCCTATGTTCTCATTTGTCCCTCGGCGGTCTATAACTATGTCGACCGCATACAATAAGTAAATAATAAATACCTGGGGCAATGCCACACAAATTGACATAAGCCCCAAATTAGGCAAAGCTTGTACCTTCTAAAGTAACTTGTCAACGATATATATATATATATATATATATAATTATGTATTGTTAGATATGTATATATATATATATACAATTGTGTAGTGTTTCTAGAGCAAGTGAATGAATTTGTATATCTTGGAAGCATGTTCACACGAGATGGAAAGTATGAAAAAGATATTGAAAGAAGGATAACTGCCGGAAATGAGGTGAATGGAGCCATGTCGGCGTTGATGGGCAGTAAAAGTCTGAGCAAGAATGCTCGAGTTGCTGTCCACAACGCGATATTGGTACCTACCTTATTGTATGGCAGCGAATCCTGGGTATGTCAGAGGAAGTATGAAAATAGCTTGAATGCAGTCGAGATGCGATCTCTTCGAAAAATGTGCGGCGTAACGATATTAGATCGAATCCGCAATGAAGAGATTCGCAAATCAACTGGCGTGAATGAGGGCGTGATTGTAAAGATGAAGAAAGGCATGTTACGTTGGTTTGGACACATAGAAAGGATGAGTGAAGAAAGATTGACGAAACAGATATACAAAGCAAAAGTGTGTGCAAGAAGAGGCAGAGGAAGGCCACGTTCCAACTACCTGGATCAAATATATCGGACTCTCAAGGACGGGAACGTTAAGAGTACTCGAAACCGACGAGCATGTATGAAGAGACTGATGAATGTGGACGAAGCGAAAGAGGTATGTAAGTCTAGAGAGAACTGGCGCTCTATACTCTCTGCCTACCCCGTTAGGGACTTGGCGTGATGATATGTATGTATGTATGTATGTATTGTTAGAAATGAGCTACGCAAGAGTAGATGGCGCCACCGTCTCAACCGCAGTGACTCAACGGGATCGAGTGAATGGAACGAATGAACGCGATGGCGTCTGTCAAGCGAGAATGGACGGGGATAGGGACACGGTATCGAATAGAAAGTATCGATACTGTACTCATGAGTAGTATCGAAAAAAAAGTATCGAGTACTTTCCTTAGGAAAGTACTCGGTATAGTAGTTTCCTTAGGAAAGTACTCGGTATAGTAGTTTCCTTAGGAAAGTACTCGATAATAGTACTTTTCTTAGGAATAATAATAATAATAATATCCTCACGCCTTCCCACAAGGGTCCCCGAAGGGGTAGGCAGAGGTGTATAGGTAATACCCACACACCCACTTTTCTTAGGAAAGTACCCGATAAACAGGATATTGATCAGTCAGTTTTGCTTCAAAAAGCCGTGGTGGCCGAGTGGTTCGAGCAGTTGCCTGCGACGCGAAGGTCGCAAGTTCGAATCCCGACTGTACCAATGAGTTTTTCTGAACTTAAGTACAGTGATTAGTCACACCACGAGCTGAACGGTGAAGGAAAACATCGAGAGGAAACCTGCATACGTCTGAGAAGAAATTCAAAGGCGTATGTATAGTCGTGCTTGAGTAACGGCGATGGACTCGCCATCTGTCACGTTGGCACCTAATATACCTCTGGCGGAAAGTGGGTGTGTGGGAATCACCTATACACCTCTGCCTACCCCTTCGGGGACCCTTATGGGAAGGCGTGAGGATATATTATATTATTATTATTATAGTTTAGCTTCAGTAGAACATATACAAACAAACAAGTGGTATAGGTACATACTTATAAACAAGTGGTATAGGTACATACTTATAAACAAGTGGTATAGGTACATACTTATAAACAAGTGGTATAGGTACATACTTATAAACAAGTGGTATAGGTACATACTTATAAACAAGTGGTATAGGTACATACTTATAAACAAGTGGTATAGGTACATACTTATAAACAAGTGGTATAGGTACATACTTATAAACAAGTGGTATAGGTACATACTTATAAACAAGTGGTATAGGTACATACTTATAAACAAGTGGTATAGGTACATACTTATAAACAAGTGGTATAGGTACATACTTATAAACAAGTGGTATAGGTACATACTTATAAACAAGTGGTATAGGTACATACTTATAAACAAGTGGTATAGGTACATACTTATAAACAAGTGGTATAGGTACATACTTATAAACAAGTGGTATAGATACATACTTATAAACAAGTGGTATAGGTACATACTTATAAACAAGTGGTATAGGTACATACTTATAAACAAGTGGTATAGGTACATACTTATAAACAAGTGGTATAGGTACATACTTATAAACAAGTGGTATAGGTACATACTTATAAACAAGTGGTATAGGTACATACTTATAAACAAGTGGTATAGGTACATACTTATAAACAAGTGGTATAGGTACATACTTATAAACAAGTGGTATAGGTACATACTTATAAAGAAAAATAAAAAAATAATGCAACTGTAATTGAACATATCAATATATGTTAAAAAAGTCTCTATCTGCTTATCACATTTCATTCAAATCTGTTCGTGTTTTAGAACACAGCCTTCTTTTGTAGGAATACTTAATTTATACTTTATTTCATAAAATTGAATTATTTAGGGTTTTACAAAAACTATAGAATAAAAAATTACTTGATGTATTAGGGAATAGGGTTTTGCAACATGTCTTGCATTACACTTCGTTGTTGTTAATCTTAACAAAATACTGCCAAAGTTCTCTCTTAGTTGAGGGCATGTTTCTAATGACTCAAATATAACATTTACATACACAGAATACTAGTGAGTACTTTTAAATTACACTTTAATAAATCAAAAATACTCATGCACAATAATTATCAACCGCATTTATTAAAGAGAATAACTTAAAGAAATCGCGTTGTTTTAAGTTATTTGATTAGTAAAGTGAATCAAAGAGGATAGGAAATGAACGGATGGAACGATAAGGTCAAGTTTAAAATAGGTAATTTCTACTATTTATTCGATACGATACCAGTCAGAAAGTACTCATTGAGTAAAAGTATCGAGTACAAAAGTATCGGTATCGAAAGGAAAAGTATCGGTATCGAAAGGAAAAGTATCGGTATCGAAAGGAAAAGTATCGATACTTTTTTCTTGTCCCTAGACGGGGACTGGTTGATCGACGAGTAGTGCAGAACTGCAGATTGGTTGTTTTTGTAGCGACGCGTGGATATTTTGTTAATATTTGCAAGTTGTAGTCTATTTGTGATTATTTCCTGTATAAATGTGCAATTCGTTGTAATAGTCAGTCCGTTTGTATTATTTTAAATAAATTTAGCTATCCATTTCCAATAGTATATACTTATACAAATAGATCTATATCCATAAATACATAGGACATCCAAGACTTAGGTACAAATACTCGTGGTCCCGCGACCCGAAGCTTAGCATTCAGGACCATTTTATGTTTAAAAAAGAAATATAATAAAACTGGCGGATAAAGAAAGAACCGCGTTGGATTCAGTAATCACTCGCAAAGTAAATTTAAACATAGGTAGGTAGATAAAGCGATCATGGGCAATACTTGGGCCAGCGGCGGCGGCGCGGCGCCGCGCTCGGGGTCGGGCGCCGGCGCGGCCGACGGCGCGGCCGACGGCGCGGCTGACGGCGCGGCGGCCACGCTGCGCTCGCGCCGGAAGCGCGAGAAGATCTTCCGCACGAGGTGGTCCTGCGCCTGCTCCAGCTGCGGCTCGCGCTTGCGGCGCTCCATCAGCTCGCGCTCGCGCCGCACGTCCGCCACCTGGGCGCGCGGGCCGTGGGACTCCCTGCCCCCACATCGGGGCCGGGGCTGCCCGGCTACTGCCTCTTGCAGCTCATTGGACTTTATTCAGTGTGACGAGAGATAGGTGCGTGCTCTCAGAGGTTTATATAACGAGGAAGTTGTCACGATGGGTCTACGGAACGTCACTTGTGAAGCGCATACCGTTAAGGTGCGAAAGAGCTTTACCTAAATATGATGCCAAATTAACTCCGGGGGGAGGCAGAAGGGGACGGAGGTAAAGTACGGCAGAGCATCTGAGAGGAAGATGTCAAGAGATAGAATAGCAAGTTCAAATACGTATAGCGCCAGGGTCGCCCTGAGCGTCCTGCCTTGGCTGTAGCGGCCCGGCGGGCGACACGCGGCGGGGTGGCTGACCTTGCGGAAGATGAGCCGGTGGCGCAGGTTGTAGGTGAGCGTGAGGTTGCGCGCGAAGGAGTTGGCGAAGGCCTGGTAGAAGTCGAGCACCTCCAGCAGGCGGTCGCGCTTGATGGTGTGCAGGTCGCAGTACGTGAGCGCGCGCACGTTGGCCGCCGACTGCCCCACGGCGCTGTCCTTCCAGAACGAGTCGCCGAACACGTCGCCCTTGCCTGCACACACGCCCACGCCGCCCTGCACTACGACCCTCCCCCTCCCCCTCCCCCTCCCCTCTGCCTATACTTCGAGATCTATCGTATTAGTTAAGCACTTAACTATTAATACTTTCGGAATCAACGACAAGGGCGGCACAGGTCGAAGGTGGTTATGCGCAAGGAGCAAAAGATACAAACAAAGGTACATACATTATCAATACGGCGAGTCCCTCACGGGGAAGACAGAGAGTTTTCTCTTGACTCACAGACCTCTTTCGCTTCATCCACATTGATCAATCAGTTCACACGTGCACGCCGGCAGCAGGTAGCAGGTAGCAGGCGGTAGGCGGTAGGTACCTAGTATAGCGACGACCTCGTCGTCCTGGATGACCTCGAGGCTGCCGGTGACGATGAAGCACAGCGAGTCGATGGACTCGCCCGTGTGGTAGAGCAGGTCGCCGGGCGCCGAGTGCGACATGTGGAAGTGCATGGCGAGCGCGCGCAGGCAGCCGTCCGACGCCAGGCGGAAGGCCGGGTGCTCGTTGAACACCTTGCGGTTGAGGTGCACGCAGATGTCCGCCTTCATGTCCTTGGGGCAGTAGTTCAGCACCTGACGAGCATCGCCCGCGTGAACGTGAGAAACACTCGGCGCGCTGAGGCCACCCTCGGGCCATACAGCGAGCAGAATGCTGGTGCCTCGGGCTCGGGCTATCACAAGCGTGTAGCGTTGCTGTTGCTGGCGAGCTTAAGTGCGTGCGGAGAGGCGGGCACCTTGTCGGTGTCGAGGCCCTTGGTCATGGCCCAGGTGGAGACCACGTAGTCCATGACGCGCTCGCTCAGCGCCTTGGGCACCTCGTGCAGCTTCATGAACTCGCGCACGTTGTTCAGCATGTCGTGGTACTTGGCCGTCGCGGACGTCATCTGCTGGATGATCGTCGTCACGTGGCCGAATATGGTCGCGTACAGCAGCGCTGCGGACATGGAGCGCTGCAACCTCGCTCGCGGCCTTATACACGCTGCCTGCACTCTGCCTACACTCTGCCTACACTCTGCCTACACTCTGCCTACACTCTGCCTGCTCTTGGAGCACCTGAGCCACTCGTGTCGTATCGACTTGACAACTGATGGATTTAAACATTAACATGCTTGTATTCAATGGCAGGGAACATACCGATACATCACCAGCGTCTCGCACTCGTGAACTCCAAGAGCGACATAGCATAGACACATTTGAAGATAGACCAGAAATTCTCGAAAATTCAAACTTTGTAAACTGCCGTTTATCTGTACGGCAAAGGTGCTGGATTCACCTTTTGCTCGACTGAACCCATATGCCCTATATGTATATAGATATAGCGAAGTTATTGCTCGGCGGCGGGAGCAGAGGGGTGAGGGGGGCGCGGCTCCGGCTAATAACAGAAGAATTCCGGCACCTGCCACAATCATCATGCAGATGGTGAAGATCCTCTCGTTATCGGTCTCGGCGGCGACGTTGCCGAAGCCCACGGAGGTCATGCAGGTCATGGTGAAGTAGAGCGCCGTGACGTACATGGTCTTGCGCGAGGGCCCGTTGACCAGCTCGGGCCCGTCCGACTCGTTGGACCACACGTACGAGTAGGGGCTCTGCGTCACGTTGGCCAGCTTCCACAGCCACGAGTACTGCAGGCCCGAGTCGGCGTCCGAGCGCCCGATGGAGTACCACACGCACGCCAGCCAGTGCGCCACCAGCATGTAGAAGCACAGCAGCAGGATCAGCATGGCGGCGCCGTACTCCAGATAGCGGTCCAGCTTGCGCACCACGCGCCCCAGCCGCAGCAGCCGCACCACCTTCAGCGCGCTGAACAGGCTGCCGATGCCCTGCACACGCCCACACGCGCCGGCTCACTCGGGCTCGCTCGGGAAGGCTCGGGCCCGCTCGGGCTGGCTCGGGCGCGCTCGGGCCCGCTCGGTAGGTACTCACGTCTTCGTCGTGGTCGAACGCGTTGAACACGTCGTAGGGCAGGCAGGACAGCAGGTCGATGAGGAACCACGACTTGAAGTAGTTCTTGCGGATGACCTTGGGGTCGGAGACCACCTCGCCGCCGGGGCCCACGAACGTGGTGTGGAAGTTGAGCACGATGTCGATGAAGAACACCACGTCGACGATGGAGTCGATCACCAGCAGCGAGACGTCCTCGCTGGTCTTGTTCTTGAAGGCCACGTTGTAGGGCACCATGATGGCCGTGTAGAAGGTCAGGCACAGGATGATCCAGTCCCAGATGGCCTTGAAGGCGCAGTAGTGCAGCAGGATGTGCGGCGGCGTCTTGGGCGCCTCCTGCCGATACTGCGGCAGCACGTCGCCCGACAGCGACATCACCTGCCACACACACCACCACTGCCACGATGCCACCATGCCACCACTGCCACCATTGCACCACTGCCACCCTCCCTCAGCTCGGGTCAGAGGAGTGCTGGCGGTAATTGAGACACATTATGAAGGTCATAGTAGCGGCTAGGTGCAAATACGAGTTAGTGAAGGTAACTAAGAGAAAGGTTCGCAACCATTAAGCTTGTGGAAAACAGTGTACATTCTGAAATTTAGAAGTTGGTTGGGTGTCAGGGAATGTTGTCAGTCGAGGCTGTGTGCGGGCAGGGCTCGGAAATGACCACTGCCTTCGTGATTTATGAACTAAACAAGTACGGGTGGCGTTCGGATGTACCAATACTTATACAGGCCAATCGCGGCGACGATCCAGTCAAACCGCGACCCAATACAAGCCCAATGTTGCTTCTCATGCATGAAACACATCTTTAATGGATATGTGAACAGCTTTGTAACTCGCTATTCACGTATTTACAATAATTATGGCACATACCTACACTATGTTTGAAGATTGTGTCTGAATTGACCTGTTTGTTTCGGCTAACCTCCGTAACGGCTGTACCGACTTCGGTGGGAATGTCATGGGCCTGTGCCCTGTACCTGCGCCCGTGACATTCTCACGGACTACGTGCAGTATTCTTGTTATACAACCCAAGTGTATGCTTCAAGTAAATGTGTCTGTCCGTTTGCTCGCACCACTGATATTTTGGAATCGACAGTTTGGAATCGATTCAAAAATTGGAGAAAATTTGCGACGTGTGGGCATTTAGTTTTAACGTTCCGGTAGCACCCATGGGGCGGATTGTGTCGGGAGGTACAAGGGAAATGGTGCTCTGTGGAGGCTCGCATCGGGTAGCTGCTACGATGGCTATGCAAGGCTACGCTATGGCTATCCCAGGAAGTAGCCGCGAGACAGCGGGGCGCGAGCAGGGCGCGGGGTACGGGGGGAAGACTACCGGTAACAGTAAGTAGAGTAGAGAGCGTGCGTGTTTACATGCGGGCGTGCGGGGGGCGGTGCGGGGGCGAGGGCGGGGGCGGGGGCGGCGGTACTGACGTGCGCCAGGTGGCTCTGCCGCGCCGGCTCCTTGAGCGCGGGCAGCGCCGACACCAGCACCGAGCGTGAGCGTGTCACGCTGCGCGCCAGCTTGGCGAACTTGGACAGCCCTGCGAGCACACACGCGCACGTTACCAGCCCGCTCGGGGACGGGCGGCGGACTCGTATCCGGCCCCTTATTTTATTCAAACGGAGATAAAAAGAGCCGTTGCGGCCGAGTGGTTCGAGCACTCGCCTGCAACACGACGATTGCAAGTTCGAGTCCCGGCTCCACCGATGAGTTTTTCTGAAAAGTACAGCGATCAGTCGCGCCGCGAGCTTTACGGTGAAGGAAAACATCGTAAGGAAACCTACGTTTGAAAATAAATTCAAAGACGTATGTGCAGTCCCACTTGAGAAACAGCTATGAACTCGCCGACTTTCACGTTGGCACCTGAACTATTTCTTCGGTGAGAAGTGGTGTGTGTTTAACACGCAGCAGAAGCATTAGCCCCCGAGAGGGCCTGGCACTTGCCTCCCTTGGGGTCGTCGGCGTCGATGGGCTGCTTGAGCGCGGTGATGTCGCGGAAGGTGAGCAGGAACAGCACCACCAGCTCGCGCTCATTGCGGATGGCCGCCACCTGCACCAGCAGCCACAGCGGCGTGCCTGCGCGGGCAATACCCACTAAGCGCGCCATACGAGCCATACCTCGCCATACCTCGCCATAGCCCGACGTAGCTGCACGAGGGACCACACGTGCACCAGCGATATGCCAATATAAATAACCAGTGTTGATATTTAAATGTAACTACACGAGTAGCTGTACCAATTAACAAAATCCCCTTTGTGCTACCTTTGCACGCATGCCCGGCGCATTTGGTACGCTACCTGCTAATGACATCGATTGGTTCGCGCGCTCGGCGCAACGAGACTGAAGAGGTGTTGAAACATTATTGTTGTTGCATTATTTTTTAGGGTTCCAACAGGCAGCGGCGGGCGTGTGGTCAGTCGTAAAGTTTAATGACAACCACGGCCGACTAACTAAATCACGTTTGTTCCGCAGCGGTCTCACGGGACCATCGGCATTGGACACCCTCCGCTTTATTACGTCGGCACCCATCCTGGTGCAATCCGCCCAGCTCCCGACCTCCAATGTACTGGCTACTGATACCTTCCGCCGACTGGATACTGTTGCCAAGTGTTGATAATGGCCACGACGTGTGTTATATTACTAGATGTCGGCGTTGTTGGACTTGTTTGATTATGTTATATATCAATAGATACATACCTACTTATATACAATATATGACCACGCCAGTTCACCAAAACCGTAGAGTCATACCTAACACAAGGGATGTTAAGAGTAAGACAAGAAGATGCCTACTCAGTACTAAAAGAAATAAAAGCAGGGGTACCACAAGGAAGTATCTTAGGGCCGGTCCTGTACCTATTATAAAAGCAGTCGAAGAAGTACAAACTGCCATCAACACATTCTGTGATTGCACAAGATAGTGGCGAATAAAACTAAATGAATCGAAATCAATTAACATAGACTTCACGAACAAGGAACCTCATTATCATCCGGTCTTGTTAAATGACAAAAGAATTCCACACGAAAATACAGCTAAGTACCCAGGCATGACCCCCGACGGTAAGCTTCGCTGGAAGGCCCACGTCTAAAAGAAACGAGAGGAGCTAGATTTTCGGTACAAAAAGATGTACTGCCTACTTGGCAAACATTCCACATTGGCAGTACACAACAAAGTACACTTTATACAAACTAGTCCTTATGCACATATGGACTTATGGTATCCAGCTGTGGGGCTGTACTGCTCAGAGTAATATAATTACAATACAACGCTTCCAAAACAGAGTACTCAGGAACATTGTTAATGCACCGTGATACGTAAGAAATGACGATCTCCATCGGGACCGTAAGGAAACTCCGAAAGACCGGAACTCGTCACTAGTGTCATAAAATGTCTGCTGAAGGTCATGAGTTAAGACTTCATCAGCACGTGAACGTCGAGGCTATCCAGCTCCTCGACAACACGGACAGGGTGAGAAGACTAAAAATAACAAGGCCTTTAGAGCTAGTGTAGTGAAGCGGTAGTGAACCTTTTGTGAGTGATATTTACTAAAGAACACAAGAACAGTGACTTTTAAATATGGATGGATGAATGGACACATTCTTAGTTAACTCTATTTTAGCAAATTAAGTTACAAACATACATATCATCACGCCAAGTCCCTAACGGGGTAGGCAGAGAGTATAGGGCGCCAGTTCTCTCTAGACTTACATACCTCTTTCGCTTCGTCCACATTCATCAGTCTCTTCATACATGCTCGTCGGTTTCGAGTACTCTTAACGTTCCCGTCCTTGAGAGTCCGATCTATTTGATCCAGGTAGTTGGAACGTGGCCTTCCTCTGCCTCTTCTTGCACACACTTTTGCTTTGTATATCTGTTTCGTCAATCTTTCTTCACTCATCCTTTCTATGTGTCCAAACCAACGTAACATGCCTTTCTTCATCTTTACAATCACGCCCTCATTCACGCCAGTTGATTTGCGAATCTCTTCCTTGCGGATTCAATCTAATATCGTTACTCCGCACATTTTTCGAAGAGATCGCATCTCGACTGCATTCAAGCTATTTTCATACTTCCTCTGACATACCCAGGATTCGCTGCCATACAATAAGGTAGGTACCAATATCGCGTTGTGGACAGCAACTCGAGCATTCTTGCTCAGATTTTTACTGCCCATCAACGCCGACATGGCTCCATTCACCTTATTTCCGGCAGTTATCCTTCTTTCAATATCTTTTTCATACTTTCCATCTCGTGTGAACATCAAAATCAAAAATCAATCAAAATCAAAATCTTTTTATTTCACATAGGCCCAGGTGGGCACTTATAAAACGTCGAAAAAGAAGCACGGTTCGGGTTGGTCGCTTCCATGGAGAAGAACCGGCAAGAAACTCCATGGTTACTCTTTTCAAATCATTAGGCATATACAATATTTTTTTCGTTACAGCAATAGTACCCAAGTATGGGGGAACAACGTAGGTCCGACAATAGGTCGTTGCTTACTATACAAAGCATACATAAAACAAGATAATTATAACAATGTTAGCAAGATCTAAGAATCTACAAAGCCTACAATGTTCTCACATTCACAAATTAGATAAATTAAACAAGTTACACAAATATTGTCATCAGTACTGTAACTAATTCTGTCAAGTCAAGATATGGAATAAATTTAAAAAAAAGTAAAATTATTATTATAAAAAAGAAACCCGAATTGAGAAAAGAAAAAGATTCAGAATAGTTAGAGACATCCACAAATTTGTGCCGTTTATGAGCTACCAAGGAAGCCGCATGCGCAGAAGGAACTAGAGCCAAACTTCTTTATCTTCAACGTAGTCCTTGATTTTATAATATGCTTTTTTAATCAGAACACGTTTGATATTTTTTTGAACTTTACATCGGTCAGTTCTATAACTGACTTTGGCAGCTTGTTGTAAAAGCGTATACTATTTATAATAAATGACTTGCTCGTTTTTGTTAATCTGTATTTCGGGATTATAATTTCATGTTTACTGCGGGTATTTTTATGATGGCAGTCGCTTTTAATTTTGTAAATCCCTCTATTTTTGCGGACATATAAAATACATTCAAAGATATAGAGTGAAGGCAAAGTTAGTATGTCGATCTCTTTAAATTTCTCTCTGAGAGACTCGCGAGGACCCATGTCATAGATCGCGCGGACCGCCCTCTTTTGAAGAATGAAAATTGAGTCAACGTCCGCCGCTGATCCCCACAGCAGAATGCCATAGGACATAATACTGTGGAAATAAGCATAGTATACTAGCCTAGCTGTGGCTACATCAGTTAAATGCTTTATTTTCCGTACTGCATATGCAGCTGAGCTTAACCGACCGGAAAGTGTTCTAATGTGCGGGCCCCACTGCAATTTTGAGTCGATGGTAATTCCTAGGAATACAGTTTCCGCTATAGCATCAAGTTTGTTGCCGTCAAGATTTAAATTCGGATCCCGTTGTGTTACATTTGGTAGAGAGAACTTAAGACATTTCGTTTTGTTTGGATTCAGTAAAAGATTATTAGCTGCGAACCATTTCGAGAGAACAGTTAAACTTTCGTTAACATGCAAGACATTCGTATTTTTCCTATCTATTTTAAAAATTAGCGAGGTGTCATCAGCAAAGAGAATAATATCCGGTAACTTGGCCATCATATAAGGGAGATCATTGATGTAAACACACACACACAGACACAGCTAGTCATATATAAAGTTAGCGTTTCAAAAGGTATGCGATTGAAGGGTTCTCAAAGCTCCATATCCGATCCATAATATATGATGTAGGGAGGTAATTGTAATGATATGACACGGGCGGTAGGCACTCAAGCTGAGCTGTTTCGATTGTTTTTTGTTGTATCGTTAATTAATGTCCATTTCAATGGCAAAGCGCAAATCATTGCTAAGAGAGGTAGGGCTTAACGGGTTTCCCGATCGAATTCGGAGCTGGCCGACTCGGGCAGGACCTCCACTTTATAGAAGTCCGTAGCCAAATAACACAATTTTTTGTGTTGTGTTCCTACGCGGTGAATAAGGTTTAAGGGTTAAGGAGGGGTGGTATATACTGACGGTTCTTCTTGTAGAGCAGGATCTCGAACTGGTCGGCCAGGTGGTGGTCGAGCGCGCGGTCTATGCGCTGCACGGCCTCCTTCTCCGTGAGCTCGCCGTACATCCAGGTGCAGCGGCACGACTTCTGCATCACCTCGGCGCGGTTGTAGCCGCTCATCTTGCAGAACGTCTCGTTGCAGTACACGATGGGGTAGTCCACTATCTGCGCGTTGGCCAGCAGGAAGCTGCTGTCTGCTGCGGACGGAGAGACAGGTGACGGCGCGTCGAGGGCGGCGGCCGCTGGGCGGGCGGCGGGCATACTGACGCTGGCTGGAGGAGCGGCGGATGATGTTCTCCAGGAAGGTGTTCTGCGGGGCCACCAGCCCCCGGCGGCCGCCCGGCATGGCGCCGCGGCCTCAGCGCATGCCCGCGCCGGGCCCGCACTCGCCGCACCTGCTGCACACGCCGCACATGCTGCACATGCCGCACATGCTGCACACGCTGCACATGCCGCACACGCTGCACATGCCGCACATGCTGCACACGCCGCACATGCCGCACATGCTGTACACGCCGCACATGCTGCACGTGCCACCGATACCCAATAGACGACAAGCCTTCCCAACGGCGGGCGTATCGACCTCCTCATGGTATTGTACCAACGCGCCAACCCTCGCGTGCGAGGAGGCCGAGTAGCTAGAATAGGTGGCTCATATTATTTGTACAAGACTATTTACTATTTGTAACTCAATAATGTACTACTTCGTTTGGCTTACAAATAAACTGATTGATTCGTCAATTAGATTATTTGATTGATTGTAAATATGCATAAATGCGCCTTTGTCAGGTTCGTAGGTGCAGGTACATATTTACCTGGTTTGCACCAAAATATTTTCAGAGTGAATGCTTAGGCTTCATAAAGGCCATCTATGAGGACCGCGTGTCCAGGAGATGCGTGTTCTGGAGTGCACGTTGCACTACATACGCATTATAGGTACATACATAGGTAGACCTAGATGGCAGCATTTGATAAGCACCTGGACCTGGTTGAGGTGTCGGTGGCCGGGAATGGGGAAGGGAATGAGCGACGGGTGCCGGGATGTGGGGCCGCACGGACCATCGCCTGGCGCACACTCGGCGACAACACCATCAGCGCGCTACTCACACCTCACAGACGACATCAGCAATGAGCCACCACTCGAGCTCCAACGATCGGTAGATATTATTCCGCACATTGTCGAAAGGTCACTGGGACAATGACCCCATTCATCAACAACTTGGCATCGCTCACCCTATTTTATCAAACCTCACATTAGGCAACAAATCTATGTTAATATTTATTAAAAAATATGTTAAATAGGTACCATTCGGTGTTGTAAGGAAACTGTGACAAAGATTTTTTTTTCATGTACATAATACGATCGGTACCTATGTCTGCCAACCACTCGGGGTAGTCTCGGGGTAGTGAAGCGGCACGCGCAATAGGGGGCAGCCGGGAACCTATGCAACCCGGGGGTAGAGGCGGGGGCTGCGGCCCGGTCGGGGCGAAGCACCCGGCCCTCGCTCCTGTATCGATTGCACAGGCGGCGGCGAGTGGCTCGGCCGCTACCGTATCGAGCGTCCGCTCGCCGCCATCTAATCCGCTTACAGCTCGGCCGCCTGCAGGCCACGCCACCTCCGCGCCCGCATTACCTGCGCACGCCGACAGTCACGCGCTGCCCACTCCACGCTAGTGTGCTCCCGACCTAATCGCGACCCATTCCCTATCCTAGACCGGTGCAGCGGCAGGTGAACCGGAGGACTGCCCGCTATTCGATCAGGATATTACGTATTACGCAATCGAAGCGAGCTCCACGATACGTTCGGTGTTACGGGTAGGCAGTGAGGCGGCGCCGGCACGTACCTAGCACCTCGTCCACACATTATACTCGTGCTCGCTGCGGGCGTGGGCGGCGGGCGGGCGGGCGCTGGCTGACTGCCGCGCGGCAGCCCTCCGGCGCCCCTCCGACGCCCGCCCGCGCCCCTCCAGCGCCGCCCGCGCCCCTCCGACGCCAACCCGCGCCCCTCCAGCGCCGCCCGCGCCCCTCCAGCGCCGCCCGCGCCCCTCCGCGCAGGCGCGGCAGCAGGGCTCGACCGATGCGTCGAGACCATTGCATTTGAATTATTGAAACGCCCGAAGCCGTCTGTGGCCGCCCTCAGCCCTGCGGCAGACGGCGCGGCTCCCTCCTAGGACACTCGCCCTCGCAGGCGTACGACTCACCGTTCGAAGGGTCGTAGACCTCATCAACTAAACATTATAACGTTTCTGGTATACTACACCTTGACCTACATACTTACGCTCGCAGATCGAATGACTTAAATATACCTCTGCCTTAAGGCTTAGTTCTGACACACTAATTTGGATAGATATGTACCCTTTGGCACCTATGGCACCCATACTGCGACGCGCCGAATGCCTGCGGAGTTTCTATGTAAAAGTACTTGTCACTTCTCAGTTCCAGTATCGTTGCCGTAACCACGACATAAACTTACGCTCTGCCGACAATCGTCTCCTTCTCTGTCCTACTCATACTTCAAGCCTTGTTCATTCTTCTTTCCCTGTCCAATCTATTCTTCTTTGGAATGCACTCCCTCTGGAAATCAGGATGTGCAATAGCAGGGATACAGTTAAAGCAAAAGTGAAGCAATACTACTACCGCCAAGTAGAAACAGAGTTATATTTATGTGTAATATATAATAATATAATAATAATATAATAATATATCCTCACGCCTTCCCACAAGGGTCCCCGAAGGGGTAGGCAGAGGTGTATAGGTAATACCCACACACCCACTTTCCGCCAGAGGTATATTAGGTGCCAACGTGACAGATGGCGAGTCCATCGCCGTTACTCAAGCACGACTATACATACGCCTTTGAATTTCTTCTCAGACGTATGCAGGTTTCCTCTCGATGTTTTCCTAAACCGTAAAGCTCGTGGTGTGACTAATCACTTAAGTTCAGAAAAACTCATTGGTACAGTCGGGATTCGAACTTGCGACCTTTGCGTCGCAGGCAACTGCTCGAACCACTCGGCCACCACGGCTATATAATATGTATAATTATTTATGTACATAATTGTATATATATATATATATATATGTATATGTGTATGTAGATTTATTCTATTTATTATATTATTGTATGTTATATATGTAAATTAAATGAAACATATAGGAATTTTATATTTCCCTATTGTAAGTATCTTCTAGCCTGCCATGAATATCTCTGCACCACCCAAAGGTTAACTGGTAGAGAATGCCTTCGGCATTAAGTTCGCCTTTGCAATAATGTTTGCAGGAAGTTTTAATAAAATAAAATAAAATAAATAAAAGCCGATTAGCAGATAGGGTTATAAAATGTATTAATAATTATACTGTCGGTAAGTGGGACCTGGATAAGTGAAACCTCTAATATTGAGATTTGCAATTAGGTCCCGGTTCTTTTTTATTAAATTACCTCTGTTAATGGGACTTTTTGAACCTTGTTAAATGAATTTGAAATCTATGACTTTTTCGATGTTTACGTCTATTTGAGACTAGCTCAACTACCTGTATAAATGAGACTCATTAGTCATCACTTTGCGTACATTTTGCGTCGTCTTTCGCGCGTGCTTTGTTTGTCAGTAGGTACTATCTCAGGTTTTGACCTAAAAACAAGGGAATAAAAGTGTACAAAATGTCCAAACGTAAATATAATCGAACTATGATTGGATGCAGCCAGGATGTGGGTCTGTGTAACAGTATCCTGGCGAACCCTAGTTCTGATGATATAAAATATTTATTGAAATTATATAAGCGTAGATTTTAATTACTTTTATATCCAGTCCCCACGGAGTGACATAGTCGCTGTGTGACAAAACTCCATAAATAAAGAGAAAAAAAAAAGTACTAACATAACCGATTACTTTAAGCCATAAACTTTACCCTATTGTTTTTTTATTCGATGTTCGACGCAACACATGTATTCCATAGATACATTCATACCAACATTAAATTCATACACCAAAAATACGCATTTTATTAACATTACCTCTAAAAATGGGATAACGGCACATTTCGACCTCTGTAAGCGGGGGCCTCTGTTAATGAGACAACTATTATTTTGAACCCATTTAAACCTGCTTGATTGGAAAACTTGCTTATTGGAAACCTTCAATAATTGATACATATGTCTTGGTCCCTTGAAATCCCAATTATCCAGGTTTCACTGTATATACAGTGTATAGGCGTGCTTGAGTTGAGTACCTAATGGCGATAAAGTCGTCATCTATTACGTTGGCACCTAAAATATATCTCTGGCGGAAAGTGGGCGTGTGTGTACTACCGACACCCCTGCCAGCTCCTCCGGGGAATTTTGTGGGAAAGCGTGAAGATATATGTATATAAATAACATAGTAGGTACACACGCCGATTACTTGTTCTTCTTTATCTTTA
This sequence comes from Drepana falcataria, assembly GCA_945859725.1. NCBI lineage: Eukaryota > Metazoa > Arthropoda > Insecta > Lepidoptera > Drepanidae > Drepana > Drepana falcataria. The sequence continues at coordinate 11,361,351 of OX243935.1, forward strand.
TTGTATTAGTATTTCCTTATTTTTTAAGCAAATATTTTACAGAAAATTAAAACAGTAATACAAATGAATTATATGTGTAGTTCATTGCGCCGAGGTGGGCACCACTCGCAGCGGGCGACGCACCAGCAGCGGCCCCCCGCGCCCGCGCTTGGCCACGATCACGCGCGTGTACTGCGGCGCGGGGGGTCGGGGGGCCGGGGGGCCGCCGCGGGGGGCCGGGGGGCCTGCGGGGGACACGGGCTCGTCGTCCGCGAACACGATGGGCAGCTGCATGATGTCGGCCGCGCCCAGCGGCGGCGGCGACCGGCGCGGCGGGACAAGCGCCAGCGGCGTCGCCCCACACACGCGCGACACCACGCGGCCCTCTGCACACACACACACACACACACACGCCGGCGTCAGTATACACATACACCACGCGGCCCTCTGCACACACACACACACACACACACACGCCGGCGTCAGTATACACATACACCACGCGGCCCTCTGCACACACACACACACACACACACACGCCGGCGTCAGTATACACATACACCACGCGGCCCTCTGCACACACACACACACACACACACACGCCGGCGTCAGTATACACATACACCACGCGGCCCTCTGCACACACACACACACACACACACACGCCGGCGTCAGTATACACATACACCACGCGGCCCTCTGCACACACACACACACACACACACATCAGTATACACATACAACAGGGTAATAGTTTAATGCGGATGACTCACCTACAATCTCTATCGAACGGTTCCTGCAAAACACAACATGTTTAGTGATGGACGCATAGCACATATGGGAGAAAACGAGAAAACGAGGGGCTACGTAGGGGCCTTATAGGTAGCCTCGTGCGGCCCTTGTGGGGAGCTATGTGGGGGCCTTGTGGGGAGCTATGTTGGGGCCTAGTGGAGCCTTGTTGGGAGCTATGTGGGGGCCTAGTGGGGCCTTGTGGGGAGCTATGTTGGGGCCTAGTGGAGCCTTGTTGGGAGCTATGTGGGGGCCTAGTGGGGCCTTGTGGGGAGCTATGTTGGGGCCTAGTGGAGCCTTGTTGGGAGCTATGTGGGGGCCTAGTGGGGCCTAGTGGAGCCTTGTTAGGAGCTATGTGGGGGCCTTGTGGGGAGCTATGTGGGGGCCTAGTGGGGCCTTGTGGGGAGCTATGTTGGGGCCTAGGGGAGCCTTGTTGGGAGCTATGTGGGGGCCTAGTGGGGCCTTGTGGGGAGCTATGTTGGGGCCTAGTGGAGCCTTGTTAGGAGCTATGTGGGGGCCTAGTGGGCAGCGGGCGCCACTCACCCGGCGCTCGCAGCCGCCGCGGGCTCGCACGCCTCCAGCACCCAGCGCGCGCACTCCTCCTGCACACACAGCGCCCAGCCCCGATATACACACACACACACACACACACACACACACACACACACACACACACACACACACACACACACACACACACACACGCGCGCGCACACACACGCTATACAACAGGCGGCGCGAGCGGATCATGGCACAATGGAATTTGCAAGAATGTATCTTCGTCAATTGACTATTATATTAATTTTCATAAATCACGAGGAAAAGTTCTCGTCCCAAAACAAAAAAAATACTGTGATGTGACTCGCACGGAGGCACAGGTAGGTACATCAGTGTCGTAACAAGGTATCGCTATACGAGCGTTAGCCCCGGACTGACCGCAATGGCGGCGTCGATGGCGTTCTGGTCCAGCCTCAGCCGCCGGCGCAGCGCCGGCGCCACGCGCAGGCGGTCGTCGGCGCCGCGCACCCGCAGCAGACGGCGCCCGGCACCCGCGCTGGCCTCCAGCGCCGCGCCCGCCCAGCACTGCGCCTGCGCCGAGCCCGTCACCAGCAGCAGCGCGCGGCCCTCCGCCGGCGGCGCCGCGCCGTCGGCGGCCAGCAGCGGCGGCGCCAACAGCAGCAGCGGCCGCTCGCCGCCCAGCGCCGCCGCCAGCGCCGCGCCCGCGCCCGCGCCGCCCACGACCACGCCGCGCCGCCCCGCCTCGGCCAGCGCGCGCTGCAGCTGCGCGCGCGCCGCCCCGGCCAGCGCCGCCGCCCACGCGGCGGGCGCGGCGCCCGGCGGGGGGGCGGGGGCGGGCGGCGCCAGCACGCGCACGTGCAGCAGCGCGCCCAGCCGCCGCGCCCAGCGGTCGCCCGCCGCGTCCCCGCCGCTCACCCACACCAGCCACGGGCCCGATTCGGGGCCCACCGGCGGCCCTGCGATGCGGCCCCGACTAAATTATGTTTCGCGTCTTTTTTTTTTTTTTACAAAAATATCGGTTTCGTCCGGGAAGGGAAACACAATAAACTCCCCGAAGTCGATAGCGACAGGCCGGGCACTGACCGAGCAGCGCCGTGGGGTCCTCGCGCGGCGCGGGCGGCGCCGCCCCCGCCCCGGCCAGGCGCGCGGCCAGGCGCGGCGCCGAGCGCGCCAGCTCGCCGAGCAGCGCGCCGTACGCCCGCAGCATGACGCGCGGCAGGATGGCCGTCAGCGCCGCGTGCAGCCAGCCGGCCGCGGGCCAGTGCGGCGCCAGCGCGGCCCGCAGCCGGCGCGCGGCGCGGCGCGCGGCGGCTCGGCCCCCGCCCGCCAGGCGCGCCAGGCGCAGGTCCCTCAGCGCGGCCCCCGCGGCTGCGGCCAGCCGCGCGTGCGCAGCGCCGGGCGCGAGCTCGGCCAGGCGAGCCTCCCAGTCGCCGACCTCGACCTCGTCCTCGTCCTCGTCGCCCCCGTCGCCGTCCGCGGAGTCGAGGTCGAGGTCGGGCGGCGGCGGCGAGGTCGTCACGACGTCGAGCGGCTCGCGGGGCGACGGCGCGGGCGGCGCCAGCAGCTCGCGCGCCCGGGGCGACGGCGCGGCGGGGCCGGCGCCGGCTCGCGAGTACGAGTGCTCGATCCACACCTCGTCGCGTGGCTCCTGCGGGCGGGACGAGGGCGTAGGGCGGGCGCTGGGCGGGCGTAGGGCGGGCGTAGGGCGGGCGCTACTCACGCTGGGCGCGGCGCGCGCGTGCACGGCGGCCACGAGCCGCTCGTGGAGGGCGGCGGCGCGCGCCCGCTGGCCGGCCTCCACCTGCACGAGCCGAGGCAATGGCACCGGTCACACGCGAGGTCACACGCGAGGTCACACGCGAGGTCACACGCGAGGTCAGCGCTCGGGAGGCACTGGCACTCCGTGATTAGGTACATGTCTATGCTTAGGTCTGGCCTCAGAGCCTCAGATAATGTTCTGCGCGGCTCCTACAGTGTAATAAATACTGTGTCATTGTAATTTAATATGAACATTTTATAATACTACATTTAATTCATTTTGAAAAGCCGTGGTGGCCGAGTGGTTCGAGCAGTTGCCTGCGACGCAAAGGTCGCAAGTTCGAATCCCGACTGTACCAATGAGTTTTTCTGAACTTAAGTACAGTGATTAGTCACACCACGAGCTGAACGGTGAAGGAAAACATCGAGAGGAAACCTGCATACGTCTGAGAAGAAATTCAAAGGCGTATGTATAGTCGTGCTCGAGTAACGGCGACGGACTCGCCATCTGTCACGTTGGCACCTAATATACCTCTGGCGGAAAGTGGGTGTGTGGGAATCACCTATACACCTCTGCCTACCCCTTCGGGGACCCTTATGGGAAGGCGTGAGGATATATTATTATTATTATTATAATTCATTTTGCAAATAAGTTTCTATGTAATACTAGACTGATGCAAAAAATAGATAAAAACAATCCTTGATGCGGATTATATATCATGCTAAAGCTTCAGCTCGATTGGTGCAGAACTTTTTGAGTTTTTGAAGCGTACAGGAACCAACATAACATTTTTATACATATAATCACGCCTCTTTCCCGTAGGGGTAGGCAGAGACCACTTCTTTCCACTTGCTACGATCCTTACATACTTCTTTCCCTTCGTCCACTTTCATTATTCTCTTCATACATGCTCTTCGGTTTAGGGTACTCTTGACCTGACCTTTTTTCAAGACGTCCCTAATTTGATCTAGAAACGTCTGTTTATTAATTTAACATTTTTATATATATAGACATAACAACTGTCCCACCCAGCTTGAGTTAAAAAGTTTCTGAAGCATGATCACGGCGCCGCCTACAGAGACCAATATCTTCAAACCAACCAGAGAGCCCCTCGCTCAAATATATATCGACGGGTGAAACGCTACTTGTTTTAAGCAACATTTTGGACAATATTGTGTTTTTTGTATGTGACGGAGCACTTTTTTGGCGCTCGAGAACTTTAATTCATTAAATTTGCCATATTTTTTAAACTTCATTTTAGCACGTACACACAGAGCATAAGCCTTTATTGACTTTCACATACTAACATTTCAGTTGAATCACAGATTAAGTGGTTTTCGATGTAGCTAACTTTAGATAACAAGTCCCTTCATACATTTTGCTTTCTACTACTAGTACTATACAATGTTGCTTCTAACTATTTTTTTTTATTTATTCCTGATTGATCGATTTTAAAATTATTACCCATTTTAAACCATTTAACCTCATAATTTACTATAAATCTATCACTAATATCTTGTATCAAAAATCATGGTGTATAAAATCCTTTTGCAACATGTGCCTGCCATGGTAGTCAAACAGTGAAGCCTATAGTGAAGCCTGTTAATATTGAGTAACCACACTTCAATCCTTGTCCATACAACATAAGCACTGCCACTGCACTGTGGCTACTTAAACCAGTTTGCCTGTTGCAGATTAGTAACAATGTTGGAAGTTGAATCATTTTTCTTTTCACATACTTAATATGTTTTATAGTACTTCTGTAGCTAACAGTAAACTATTTTTGAAGAGAATGCAATTTTGGTGAATTATTTCATCAAATTAAACTTGTTACAAAACATCATACAAAGATGCAGAAAGTAAACGGGTCCTTTGTGGGAAGGCATGAAGAAATCGATAAATGTGATGATTTAAACACATATGCAATCATCCCTTGGATCTAGGCACTCCCATCTAGCACCCAATATACCACACATTTCTTCAGGAGACAGGAGTAGGTGCTAAGCAGCATTTGAGGGAAATGGTTCACCCCCAAGACTTCAACATCACAATCTCAGAGAACAATGAATATTGTTAAAGATAAAACTATAACTAACTGGCTCTGCGGTGGGCAAGATAAGTATAGAGATATAAGTCAGTAGACTAAAATATCTGGACTTCATCAAAGGATAAATTTGTGCGACGCGGTTACCTCACGTCGCGACTCTTCCACCTGGGTGTCGACCATGGCCGCCATTGCAGCTAGCAATCGTGGTTGATCGCTGCCGCAATTCCCACACCAATCCTACAATCCGTACTCGACCTCACATGACACAAACGATACTGCTGCGATCAATTTCAGTTCATTCCGAGTTTGTTTGCTTTACTTGCTTGTCGTACACGAAATAGTTCAACTTTCTTTTCGTAATAATAAGCAGGAAAGTACCATACGATACGCCAGGTTTGAAACATTGACATCAAATACTTAAACGAAAACTAGTACATACTAAAACTTTTAATATTAAACTCTGAATAAAACAAATCTTTAGGAATTATGATAAAAGTTGTAATCAAATAAAAAGTTATGACAATTTGTTGGGATAACCTAAAAATTACAATAATAAAGCACAGTAGCTAGGCACTAGGTATTTTCGTTTCTGTTTTGACAGTGTCAAATTTGATTCGATGGATGAACGAAAACAGACAAACCGTTCTTCGTTTGGAAGTCTAACATCAGAAGAGCCCATATTGCCCAGTTGTTCTATATGAAAAAAATAATACTACTAATACTTTCTTTTTTTGCGTTTACTATTTAATTTAAAATTCATTATCTGTTGGGATAATCGAAGCGGGATTAAATAAGCAAAACCGCCAGTAATTTGACCGGTTTTCTGGACGTTTTTGACCGTTATTATTTGCCTCAACATTTTTATTTAAATATTATTTGGGGGTGGTATCTGCGGATCGACCAGTGGTCGATTATGTGTAGTGTCGGTGTGTTGTCGTCGGGCATCCTGGAGGACCGTCATGTCGATCATCATGTTGATCACACCGAGCTCGGTGTGATCAACAGAGCTAAGCACTACTTCACATCGGAAGTACACCCGATTTAACATCTCGCCACAATTGATAATTACTATGTATTTGTTGGCACCAAAATAATGTAATATTCGGTGTTCAGGCATAACTATGGACTCATGTCTGAATTAAATTATTTGATTTGATTTGATTTGATAACTGAACCAACCGCCGTCGCCTTAACAGAATTTGTGCCTACAAGATGGCTTCCCCTTAACATTTGAATTTGCCCTTGCCGCCAAATGCTACTTTGACACTTGGACATAACACTTTTTTTTTTTTCACTTCTTCGCGTCTTTTGTATTGTAACAACTAACACTCAACATTAAATTTGTATATTCGCATGAGAAGATGAATATTCAAGTGAAGTTCAGTTACTTCAGTTAATTCATTAAAAACACGCCTCATTAAAAAGGATCCACTCCAATTGGTCCTACAAATCAAAAACTCAACCAAGAGGTAATCCCGCCAAGCCAGATCAAGCAAACACAATTTTGCACTACAAAGCTGGATTACCTGAACATAATTTGATGCTCAGAGCCGCATATCTGAATATTCGGTGATGAGTATTCATTGAAGATTGGCCAACATGCTCGCACGACGGTAGTGCCAGAATTCGTCGACATGTACTAGCAATGTGCAGATCTAAGGCAACAACGAGAACTATCCGTTTCGTGCCAATGGTTTCATGCCAAGTACAAAAACATTATACAAAACATAATATAATATATTTTTTTTTTTATATATATATATATATACATATATTTTTTTTTTCAATTTACTTTTCTTTAACAGCTTAAAAATATTGCCCTTGACCATCCCTTGCCTATGACTATGCTTGGCAACTACTTTATCAGTCTCAAGTTCTCAACATCAGTGGCATCAGGAAATGGTTAAAATCTGTATACAATTAAAGTAAAATAATATCCTTAGAATGTGAGGACTTCCTCTAATTCTAAGGATACTCCTTTAAGGATATTCCTCACATTAAAAGATATTATTTTCAAAGAAGTTTATAAGTCTGTAAGTGTACAGTGAGCTCTGTGCCTGACCTGAGGCAGCCTCAATGGTGTATACATATGTGCAGTAAGGAGGGTGTTCAACAAGGCTGTACTATTTGTAGCCATGCATTTATTATGATGATAACAGGAAACAACCACTGTCTCCAGATACACACCAATATGCGTCAGCCCTGACGCCTTGTGGCTACATTGCATGCTGGTGATGCAATAGCAGGACTCTAACAGAGGTCCACCATTTGGATAGACACGGCCATCTCTTCACCATGCTCTAAAAGCTTCAATGAAAGCAACTCAAATAATAGTAAGCTACATAATTCAGGTAAGGCCAGCCATAATGTAATTCAATGTGATCCACTAACCAGTTGTTGTACATTAGTAATTGTGTCAGATGACTATTATAGCCTCAGTGTATGCACAAAGAGTAAGCTCCTAGCTAAGCTATAATATATACTTATGGCCTCCTAAGCTATAAGTATGTATTATTGCTTTTATAAGCTTTAGTAAGCTTATAATGTGGATGGAATAGAGTCTAGAGAGAACTGGAGTTTACTTCTTATGCATACACTGAGGGCCTGGTATGGTATGGTATGTATGTATTCTTCTTCTAAAAGTGCCACTCCATTACTGGAGGTTGGCCGTTAGCTCGGAAAACATCTCCCTGTCTTGAGCCATCCGGAATATATGTATGTATGTATGTATATTCAATAAAATATTTGGGAGTAAAAAAAAAAAAAAATAAATAAAAAATAAAAATATACTGGGTGTATTCTCAACATAATATTATAAATGTTCCTCTGTTTACTGTTCACACCTAAAGGACTGAATTAAATGAAATTTGGTACAGGGTTTGTCTAGAGCCCACTTGTTGTACATTTGGACGTTAGATAGGTACCTAGTTAAATGTAATTGTAATTCACTACAAGGACACATTATATCTTGAAATTCTTAGTTTTGCCTGAAATATTTATCTAAGTACTTAAGAAGAAAACATTTTTTTTTTTTTTTTTTTTTTATTAACATTAAAGTAATTGATTAATATTGCTTATGATTAGATACAGATTATTTTGATGTATTCTGTGGCATTTCCGAAATGAAAGCACGTGGACAGTTTTTTTTTTTTTTTTTTTATTCACTATAATATAACGTATAAACATTAAAAATACATTTTCACAAGCTAATAGCTTTTAAAACACGCCGGACTTGAGCATTCTCGCTTGAGCCGTTAGGCGATCGGAACTCCTCAAAACTGCGATACTAAATCAAAGAAAGTATTCAATACAATAGATGTCGCTAATCTGTTTTAAAACAAGCTATGGTTTCGTTCTGAAAGCTGCATAAGACGAATACGATTTACCCCGGGACTGTGGGAGGGGGTTAGGTTGGGAGGGGGTTAGGTTGGGAGGGGGTTAGGTTGGGAGGGGGTTAGGTTGGGAGGGGGTTAGGTTGGGAGGGGGTTAGGTTGGGAGGGGGTTAGGTTGGGAGGGGGTTAGGTTGGGAGGGGGTTAGGTTGGGAGGGGGTTAGGTTGGGAGGGGGTTAGGTTGGGAGGGGGTTAGGTTGGGAGGGGGTTAGGTTGGGAGGGGGTTAGGTTGGGAGGGGGTTAGGTTGGGAGGGGGTTAGGTTGGGAGGGGGTTAGGTTGGGAGGGGGTTAGGTTGGGAGGGGGTTAGGTTGGGAGGGGGTTAGGTTGGGAGGGGGTTAGGTTGGGAGGGGGTTAGGTTGGGAGGGGGTTAGGTTGGGAGGGGGTTAGGTTGGGAGGGGGTTAGGTTGGGAGGGGGTTAGGTTGGGTTAGGTTAGGTTAGGTTAGGTTAGGTTAGGTTTTTTTTTTTTTTTTTTTTTTTTTTTTTGACGTTGTGTCCCTCTGATGTGGTGGTCAGAGACTTTTTTGCCTTTTATTTATATTTTTAACTTGTTCATTCTTTCTTTTTCTTATATGAGGTTTTTCTTTTCCTCATGTGTTCATTTCTTTTTTTTTGTTTCTTTTTCTTTTAACTTTTTCTTTTTTTTTTTTTTTTTATACTTATTATTGTTACATTTTGATATTATATTACATGGTACATAGTTCTACATTTTTCTTATTCGTATTTATACATTTGTTCATTACATACTTCTACAATATTTTTCTTTTTTGTTACAATTTTCTTATATTAATCTTATCATTATTTTATATTTACAAGTTATTTTTAACATTTATACAATAATTCCTACATCTGGCATTTAACAAAAGTGAGGTGTCATCGATGGAACCGACTCAGGTCTTGTTTCCATCGATGACCCTCTGGATAACACCGGTGCAGAAGGCCAAGAATGGTTCGCGCGTGATTTTTTGAGCCAAAAGTTGACTAAGGGTTACCTCTTCTATCTTAGTGTCTACCCTATTTTCAGCCTCGTACCTGTCTACGCCGAAAATAGGGCAGTTCGTGAGTACGTGCAGGGGGGTCTGCTCGACGCCCGGCTCGCATTGACACGATGGGTTCTCTTTGCACTTAAACCTGTGCAGGTATTCCGAGAACCCACCGTGCCCCGACAGCATCTGCGTCAGAATGCCAGTCGGTCGGAGCTGTCGGACCACCCTGTACGCCTCAATGGCATCCGGGAGGAACACCTTGGTATGGCGCGCGGTGGACCCAGACTTGTACCTCTGGTTCCATTCGTCAAGCGACGCTTTCCGGAGCTCTCGCTTGACGAATGAAACCGGGCACCCCTGGTAGTCCGCCTTCCGCTTGAGGCCCAGAGCAGCCTCCTTGGCCAACTGGTCTGCCCGCTCGTTCCCCTCAAGCCCTGCGTGAGCCTTCACCCAGAACAAGGAAATTTCCTTGCCCTGGGCGCGGCTGCGCCAGATGTTGTTGCGCGTTTCAACCGCCAGGGGGTGGGGGGAGGTATTGCCGACTACAGTTTCCAAGGCCGAGCGCGAGTCGCTGAGGATTGCGAAGCTTGCCTCGACGCACCTGAGGACCTCCCTCGTGGCTCGGCATATGGCCAGTAGCTCAGCCTGGTAGACCGTGCAATGCGGTGGCAGCTTGAGTTTGATGGCTCTTGTCTCGGCCTCGCTGCTCCGAAGAGACAGCGCTGCTCCGACCTGGCCATCAATCTTGCTGCCGTCAGTGTAGATCCGAACCAACTGGGTGACCCGGCTATCTACCTGCGCTTGGTCTATCAGGCTGGAGAACTCCAGGCTCATGTGCTCTGCCGGGTGCGGTGCTTCTGTGGACGCGACGCCGCGTTCCACCTCCCGATCGCCCAGCGCTGGCAGGGACACCCCCCGCTTGGCCTCGTACAGGGCGGCTGCCTCCTGTATCCTGAGGTCAAGTGGTAGTATCCCCGCCAGTACCAGTGCCGCGTGGTTAGGTTAGGTTAGGTTAGGTTAGGTTAGGTTAGGTTAGGTTAGGTTAGGTTAGGTTAGGTTAGGTTAGGTTAGGTTAGGTTAGGTTAGGTTAGGTTAGGTTAGGTTAGGTTAGGTTAGGTTAGGTTAGGTTAGGTTAGGTTAGGTTAGGTTAGGTTAGGTTAGGTTAGGTTAGGTTAGGTTAGGTTAGGTTAGGTTAGGTTAGGTTAGGTTAGGTTAGGTTAGGTTAGGTTAGGTTAGGTTAGGTTAGGTTAGGTTAGGTTAGGTTAGGTTAGGTTAGGTTAGGTTAGGTTAGGTTAGGTTAGGTTAGGTTAGGTTAGGTTAGGTTAGGTTAGGTTAGGTTAGGTTAGGTTAGGTTAGGTTAGGTTAGGTTAGGTTAGGTTAGGTTAGGTTAGGTTAGGTTAGGTTAGGTTAGGTTAGGTTAGGTTAGGTTAGGTTGGGCGGGGGATGAGCTAGAACCCCTAGGAGTGACCCCCAGGGGTCCTCCTACAAGGGTGCTAGCCCATCACCTACTTTGTTCACTTTTTCCGAGTGAGCAATTTGGCGTTGGTCTTGGGAGTAGCGCAGGTCGCGTAGATCCCCAAGGCAAGTCCGGAGCACTATCCTGCTAGAGGTTGCCGCCTGCTATTGGTCTGGTTCCATCAGAAACAGACGTAACTGAAAGCTCCGGGCGCTCTCCACATTCC